>OZ026620.1:33033034-34423846 GCA_964020975.1 Hermodice carunculata
TCTGTAACATGATTCTAGACTCTGACGAATGCTTCAATGCACACGTGCAACCTGCTAAACAATTTCTTTTGATGCTGTTTACTTTCTTCTAGGTAAGGTGCTTAGGTTCATTATTGACGAACTTACAAACAATAAAACTTAATGGAATCAGTGAAACAGAATATGTACTAAATATGTAACATTTTAGCTAAGTTGTCTCCATTGTGGTCGCTTGCAATTGTTCCACTTTTGGGAATATGACACGGTAACAGCGATTTTAGCACCATAACTAGATTGAGAAAGTGCCATAGAGTGCACTTTTTTCGATGACAAACATATGATTCATTTCATAGCATTTGGGCAATATTTTGTCGCTGTATTATTTAGGGAGCAAACGTAATGATAGTGAACTAAAGTGCTTCCGATTATTGAAATCTAATTTGAACTCAAATCCTACATTTCAAGTGATCAGAATATCACATTTGTATCAACTATAACAGAATTTGCTATAAAACGAACAAAAAGCAACAAGAAGAAAAAGCTTGTTACTTTATTTATTTATTTTTATTTATTTATTTTTGTTTGTTTGTTTTTTTGTTTGTTTTTTTTTTTTTTTTTTGTTTGTTTTTTTTTTTTTTTTTTTTTTTTTGTTTTTTTTTTTTGTTTTGTTTTTTTTTTTTTTTTTTTTTGTTTTTTTGTTTGTTTTTTGTTTTTGTTTTTGTGTTTGCTACAGACGCTTCCCTGCAAACAGACTCTGATTTTATTGTATCTTTTTTGCAGGGGAAAGCCTCAGACTGGGGAGAAGAAGGCTTGCTTTGCAGGCAAGCCAGATTTGGGCATCATAAGGTTACACAAATATTTAATCATATTATCAAATTCGTTAATATGGTCAATGCATCTCAAGTTAGAACGCAGTGTAAGACCAAGTTATTTATGATAACATACATCATGTAAAACTTGGCCTTTGAAGGTAATAGGAGAATGCATAGGAGTTTGGGTTTAAGAGAAATGAGTGTTAAGTCTGATTTGGGGCATTAAAAGTAACAAGCCAATCGTGAGCTGGCTGATTAATGTTAGAAAGGTGTAAATTCATGTTAGCTGTTGTAACTAGATTGCCAATTTGTAAATAACGGGATGAATCATAGCCAAATAATTTGATATTTGAACGAACAATATCTACAATACCTTTCACTTAAATCAAGAATGAAAGAGGTCCCAAAATAGAAACATGCGGTATCCCTGCACTAATTCCCGGCGGTTTCCATTAAAAAATGCCTTGTCGATGGTTATAAGGACCATCAGTGAACAAAAGCAATATGTAACCACTAATAGATTTTTTCTTAAGTTTAAACAAAAGACCAGAATGTCAAACCTTATCGAAGGCTGTGCTAATATCTAGGAATATCATACGAATTCTTTTTCTGTTTGTGTGTTTGTTTGTTTTCGGGTCAAGAGCTAGACGTAACTCATGATACAAAAGATGTGATTGATTCACAGTTGGATTATTAGGCAAAACCCAGGTTGGGTAGCAACGATAACAAGATTGTCCCGAAAATATTTAAACAGATTTCAAAGGGCAATCTTCTCAGATACTTTTCCCGACAGCTGGCCCGTAATTAGTAAACAGATTTCAGAACCTTGTTTAACATATTTGGATTTGGTCGAGTGGATATGTGCGTTTCCAATTTCAGCTAGGCGACTGGTGCCAAAGGTTGCAGGCTCGAGTCCTGCTCGTTCCGAACATAAAAAATATATTTTCGGCATTTTCTTAATGCTGGTGGATTTAAGTCCCCTATTTTAGAAATAAATGCCGACTCAGAACTTATACTGCATAACCGTGTTGATATGGCAATCGCACATAACTACCTCCATTGAACCATTCTTTTAAGAGAATGGGGATTTGGTCAAGCGGATATGTGCGTTTTTCCCATTTCAGCTACGCGACTGGTGCCAAAGGTTGCAGGTTCGAGTCCCGCTCGTTCCGAACATAAAACATATGACGTATAGTTTACAGAGGTGTTTTGCTTACGTGAGGGCAATGACCGCAACCAATGCACTCGGCGCTCTCCGTAACTCCCATTATAAACATGGAACTCCCCCTTTTGCATCTAAATCAACAAGTAAGTGAATGGCCTTAAAGGTTGATTGTTGCGGTAACAATTTCAGAACACTTGTCCGTCAATGAACCTAAATGTAATCATTAGAAGATCAACACTTCATACTACCTTGAAATGCTGGTTTCTAAACAGCCTTCAACGGGTTTGGTAATTTCATATCATAAAAATGTACGCCGGGTGTTTGCAACACAACTTCTAGTTTTGTTACTAAAACCGTCTGAAAAAAAATAATAAACAGAAAAAGTTTCCACAGTTATTGTTACTTTTCTGAAATTAATCGTTTAATCAGCGAGACAATTTCAGAAGCCATAATTTTTTTGCGTATAAATAACATAAAGACATAGTGATCAATAGTAAGTGTTCACTGCACATTTGCTTATAGATGTACATGCAGTCATGCACACATGCGTACGTACACATACGCATACACACACACATAGGCCTATATATATATTTATATAAATTCATATACATATATACATACATACATACATACATACATACATACATACATACATACGAACTCACCTTCTAAGGAGTCCGTGCTTCGGTGGGCAGTGCATCTATACTTGACTGGCCTTGTGAAGATTGTGGAACGGTCAATGTTGGCAGAATGATGATGGTGCTGCTGCTGCTACTGATAATGATGATGATGATGATGATGATGATGATGATGATGATGATGATGACGACGACGACGACGAGGACGAGAACGACGACGATTATGATGATGATGACAATAATAATAATTATCTGCCTATTTCAGTTCTGCAACTTTAGCTGGGTAGTCCATGTTTTAAAAAAAGAGTTGCTCTTCTATAAGCTAGATCAGCATCAATAGCAGCACGAAAACATTATGTACAAAGTGACTGGAAAGAAGTTATTTGAAACATGCACAATAAGATGTAACTGTTGCAAGGTGAATACTGTGATATTGCAGTAGGAGTTGGTCCATATATTCTGTCAGGAGTTTAAAGTGAACCTACAGAAATTGCGAGATATACCATGAAAACGCAACATGCACAGACTGTATGCCGTACGCAATCACTTCTTATTGAATTTCAAAAGCTTGTTCACATACACAAAAACCCAATCACATTTTAGGAGTACATGTATTTATTTTCCTTAACAACGCATAACGGGGAACTATCCTGATCATAAATCATGGCTTAGAAGTTTTTCACTCAATCACTAATGACAGGCAAATAAACAGGCTCAATAACGAAATACGTGTTCAACCATTACCCCCGCCATCCCCATCTACCGAATGTGACACTTGAACTACTGGCTCTCTTAGGTCGCTAAATGGCAGGTAATATTTTCCTTGGATAATAAAAGCACTATTGAACAGGCAAAAGTAAACAGGTGAGGTGTAGTCACAGTGGGAGGCTGACTTAGTAAGATATTGTAAGCAGAGATCCTAAGAACGAAAAGAGCAACTATTGTGGTACGCTAATTATCATCACATTTGAAAATACTATCACAGGTAGGATGGAAACTACAGAGTTTGAGGTCCTGCAAGACGTCAGCAAAACACTTTAACTGTCACTCGATGAAAACTTAATGGGGTCGGAATGAAACAGTATTGTTTCAAGTTGAGCTGTACAAACATTGATGTAAAGGGAGAATTGGCATCTTGTTTGCTCACCTGGATTTCCCCAAGCTGTGTAAGACATGTAGATTTAAGAATTACGCGATATGAAAACACCATGGCCACAAACAAGGTTCTGCGGAAAGTTTTATGTTTCCTTTTAAAACTGAACAGCAAATCTTGTGAAGTGATACTTTTGTCTGCGCGTTAACTCTTTCAGTGCCTAATTTACACCGATGCAGCAGTTTCCCTGGACTGTGGGAACAAAACGTGCAAAGCCCAGCGAGAAAAGTTGTTGACCTGAGTCATTCTTATAATCTCTGCAACTGTAGGCATGCTGGTGTTGTATAAAAAGTTGACTTTACAAAGGACATGAATCAGCTATTGTTATGTCAATTCAAAATACACCGATGTATGTGGAAATGAGCAATGGAAGACGTAAATCAACAAGCTGGGTCCAATTAATAATGTGAAGCCACGAATTTACAAGGACTGGGGGGAAACACAAATTTGCGCAACACCCTCATATGCTGATCTTATATTTTCTTCAATTATCAACACGTGACAGTGCATAACCTTGTTTACTTTGTAGCAAAATATGAAAGAGCTGGATACCCTCTCTGTAATAACTTCACTGATTCACCATCGTTGAAAGGAGAGCGTGTCAGTTTTCAAATGAAGCCGTCAAAATAATAACGTGACTGAAAGGATGTGGCAAGTACGATATATACTTTGTAGAGCCGATGGATTGTACTGAACAATAAGACCTTCACCCGTAGTGCAATACGGTGCCTTTTTAACGAGGGTAATTTCTCCCTCTACAATTGCTTGATTAGCTTACTTCCCAACCATTTCCTTTGCATAAAAGTAGGGAGCTTCTATTTTTGGTAATGGTAACTGCTTTCTGCACGAGCACGCACTAACCTCAGCCTGGAAGGTTTATTTGGTTTAAACGTACTTTAATTACCACAACAATGCTACACAACGAATGTAAAACAATGGGAGAAAAATTGTGCAGCTCCTTGTTAATTCCTCTTAGTCTTATTGAGAAAATGACATAATATTATTAATTATGGTATTTTGCTCACGAGTGTAAAACATAAAAGTATATTGATGATTAGTGCAAGACAGTACAAGACACAAATTTCCATAGATCCTTCTCATCCCAGTTCAACTGAATTCAAATTTACATGTATCCCAGTGAGTTTGCTAGTTAAGAGGACTACAGACCGTTTACCAGCGTTAGTCGGCGTTTCACAGTGCTTGCCAGCGTTGAAAGGGTGTCAAACGCTGGGAAACGCTGACTAACACTGGGAAACGCCAACTGACGCTGGCTAACACTGAGCTCCAAAAGGCTTTATAGATTTTGGCGTTTCCAAGCGTTTGTAACGCCAGCTTACGCTGCCTCACGCTGGCAAACGCTGTGTAACACCTGGAACCGCCCTGAAACGCCGAAACGCACCTACTAACGCCGAAACAAGTTATTAGTGTATGGACACAAAAATAGAAAGGGACACGGAAAATTGTGAACAGACAAACACAAATTTCACTCCTGTTTCTGTTAATTTGGCTTTGGAACCAACAGAACCATTCACAGGTTCACCTCCACTGAAAGTGAACAAACTAAGGGAGAATACATTGTCTGAGTGTGAAAACTCTGCATTTGTACAGAACAGTGAATAAGCCAATGTCGACGAACAGTCTGTGCTGGATGAATTGTCTGATCATTCGGGTGAAGTAACAAGCAATTTCCAGAAACTGAATCAGGGCTTGATAAATAACAATCCAGTCAGTCAAACGCCAGCAACGACAACTATGGTAATCCACACAAAAGACTCCAAGCCAGCAACGTTGTGGTTGGTCAATGGGGTGTACAAATATTGTGTCTGTAATGACAACAGTGAAACATACTGCAGGGAAAGATATATCTGTGTTTACGTTTGTAACAGGTGCCCAAAAGTCCGAACGTGTCGGCAGTGTTATGGTGCGGGAGCATAATGTATGTCTTAAGAACAACTATCTGACAGATGCATTGTGAACAATTAGTAAGTAGAGTTCACCTCATCATTACCATTATCTTTTTTTTTTTCAGGGTACCATTTTGAGTACAAATAAAGATATATATATATATATATATGTATAATTATTATTAACGCTTTTTTCAGATGCAGACAAGTCGTGGCTGTTTTCAGGTAGACTAAAGAGATCCACGTTGTCGCTATTAAATGGTGTATCACTGTCCCAGTGTCCTAGGCTCAAAGAAGACTCATCAGCCAAAGGTAAAGTATTTAAGATACAACGTGGGCATTTCCAGTCCAAATCTTGACCCTGGAGCAGGAGTATTCCCAATTTTTCGGGTGATACATCCCCGCATGTTATGCGAGTCCAAGGGCAACAGTGAAGTGCTGCCTTGTGACAGTACTCCAAGAAATACACGTTCAATACATATACATGATATTCACTCTATACTGGCACATACCTGGAATCCTTAGGTGTATACCAGGACAATTCTTCACAGACTCAGTCAACAACAATGGAAACAATGTCAGCTTCAATCGACGACTTGGGAAACTCGGGCAGCACAGCACTCCCCTCGTGGTTTTGTTGTAGGCTCCTGATGTCACTTCCTGTGGCTGGAGTTGGGATCAGTCAGTATTCCTGGTCCGTACAACATCCTTCCCCGTTTTATTTGTTTAAAGTATGGTGTAATTTAGAGTCCAGAAGTATAAAACTTATTTTCTTTGAGTATAAAGATAATCTGGAGGCCAGGAGATACACAGCGAAATAGTGCAATTTGGGTTACTTTAGGTGCCACCTTGAGTAAAAGGAAGAAATGTTGAAAGGTTAACAACCCGTTCAATACAATGTCTATAGTTCAACATTACTGTTTTAGTTGCATCCATGCCATACCTGACGTGCACACATGGTAAGCCTATCAGAGAATTATTCATCCTCATGCATCTACATGCAATCCTGACAGACATTCCTTACGCGAACTGTCTTCACATTCATGCAGCCATTCAGTCAGAGCGGATCCGACATCTTTGACACGAAACATTGCATGCGTAAACTAGTTGTAGACTGGCACAAATCCAACCTACCAACAATTTGCATATCATGCAAAACCTTATCTGTCAAACATTTTGTTTAGCTAACTATATAAGTAAAGGTACAGTGGGCTAGACCATATCCAACCCGAATATCAACACTGATGAAATCCGTACAGAGTGGAATGGGACGGATAAATCCGACCCCCGATATGGCCAGGATATTACAATCTGTAGAAGGCCTTGGTTGTTGTGCGGGTGACCTCACAGATGACAGACAAAGGCAGATTCTTGGCTCTGGCCACAAGCTTTGCCACCTCCAGGATCATGCCAGGATGAGAGTATCTTCTGGACGCGAGCATTGATGGGATGCCCACTCTGTATGGAGCATCTGTTTCCAACACTATTTTAGTGAGTGGGACCTGTCGGATGATCCTTTCCCTCCCCTCAGCAGCTTTGGCTGTGAACCCAAAGACTGTGTCGGGGAAGGCCTGTAGACACATGTCAACGTCAGTGGAATCGCCATGAAAGCAGTGCATGTGTATGGGCTGCGTTGATGGAAGAGCCCGCTTCATCACCTTCAAGCAAGAGTGAGGGCTGCCCTCCCCCTGGTCATCCCTGCAATGTATCACCACAGGAATCCTGTGTTTAGGTGCCAGGGGAAGAGCTCTCTCCAGTGCCCACAGCTGTCTTGTCACCACTGCTGTGTTTATGTTTTCCACAGTGTGATCCAGGCCCATCTCGCCCAGACTTTGAACTCTGGGATGCTGCAGTAATACCTCCAGCTGGTCAATCTTCTTCAAGACCTCCCTCTGACTGTACTGGCCAATGAATCTTGGATGTAACCCGACTGAAAGATAGATCCTGGGGTCGTCCTTGATGAGGCTTTGCATACCCTGCGGGGTTTTCCACTTGTTTTCGAAAGCCTGATTTGAGATGACATATTCCAGCTCAAGATCTTCCGGGAGTTGGTGACGCCCGAGAACTTCGTCCAAACCAGTTGCCTGTGTCCTGTATAGCAATTCACCCAGATGACAATGGGAATCCACCAGAATGTATCTGGGTTTCACTCCGAGGATCATATGACATTCTTCCCCCTCCATGCCGATGGTGTGGACCATGCGTAACTGGTTCTGGATGCACTCTGCTTTGTCGGAGGGTATGGTACTCAGAATGGATGCCAAAACCCGCCAGTGTAACAAGGCTGGAATACAGTTAGGGGGAGCCACTGTGACGTTCTCAGGAAAGGGCCAGTACTTTTCAGTTACTCGCCTGCTGTAATCCCTAAACAGCTGCATCTCTGTCTCTGTGATGACAGCCCCCTCAGCATACAGATGTTCATCCTGTACTTTGGCCAACAGTTGGAGATATTTCCACACCCCAAAGCCTCTGCCAGACTAATTAGGAGACCTGTCATTAGGGAAGCCCATGCCTGCATGTAGTCATCTTGGAACTCCCCAATGCCTATTTCGTGTAGCTTGAAGTGTTCTTGCAGGCCTGTGACTTGGGTACATTGAAAACCGCATTCCCAGCATGATGTATTAGGGGAGACGAACCAGGGCAAATGGTTTTTCAGGACATGCCTCTTTACGTGGGTGACCCTGTCAGGACATACAGGACAAGGGTGGCACTTTTTCTTCCTTGGCTGTACAGGCACCTGCGAAGTTCGCCCATGGCCACCTACAGTCCTCCTTCCACCAGATGCCGAGGGCTGTAGCTGTACAGGCACCTGCGAAGTTTGCCCATGGCCACCTACAGTCCCCACTCCACCAGATGCCGAGGGCTGTAGCAGATAGGCAGGCAAAGGGTCCGCTTTCTTGATCACTTCAGGCGACGCGATAGTTATTTTCATGCCCCCTTCTGATGTCTCCTCAACCTCCCTGGTCGGTGATTCCCCATCACTGTTGGTGATCTCGCCTTCCTCCAGCTCCCAGGAATCCAGCAATAGCCACTCCTCGGGCCAATCACTGACGGACTTAGGTTCTCCCATTCTAATGAAGGTAAATAATTTACAAAAGACATTTTAGGTAAGGATATTGCATGTACACAATGGATCTCCTTCCCTGTCTCTGAAAAAAAAACGTATATCTCATAATACCATACCATGATAATTATCCTCAGGGTAATCAGATAAAATCAGATTACTCTGAAAAACAAGAACAGCAATTTACAAAGTCATTCCACTTTTATTCCCCTGTAAAAAGAATAACCAGCAATCAAGCCCTCTATTCTATAGAATAAAATAATAAGGTATGTACAAATTTACACAAGTCATTTCACATGGGGATCACTTCCACAATATGTCAATCAAGATTGTACTGATGTAGGTAAGCAGGACGACAGACTGTTCTGCCTGTTCTGGTCCTTCTGGGTGGAGAAACGACAGGACCTTGTACCACTTCAGATTGCGGTGGAATTGGTGTGCTTGTAACAAAATCAGCTGGATCCACATCAAGAACTGATGACTGATCAACTGTTACTGTTTCCGACCCACTCACATCAGACTGATCGATGGCATCATTGGATGTCGCAGCCTCCGGGTCTGTTTCTGCAAACAACTCTCGGGAAAACATCGGCCAATAAAGACTCTTCCTGTTCATCCTCAGAGTATGGTATGGTGGCATCCAAGTCTAGCAAACTATGCCTCTTCCGTCTCATCCACATGGGGATAAAACGGTCCTTACATAGTTTGAGACGATCGTGATGTGTCACACATTCCTTCCTGCGTCCTTGGATTTTATATAGAACAGCAGATAGGACTTTTGTCACAAGATAAGGGCCACTCCATACCTTGTTAAGTTTCCGTGACTGCCCCGGCTTACCTGCTGCCTCCAGCTTGTAAACCAGATCTCCCACCTCAAAAGTCTTCTCACACAGCTTCAAGTCATAGGTCTTCTGTTGCCTACTCTGTGCTACCCTAAGGTGTTGCCGGGCAATTTCATGGGTTTTAGCGAGGGAATCCAGAAGTTGTCTCAGATATGCTGGAGGTTCCTGGTTCTTGTTTTCCTCCACTAACCTGAATACCAGATCTCTTGGAGAAAACACTTCCCTACCCAACATCATGAGGTTGGCAGAGAAACCAGTACTCCTATTAGGCATTGCACGTATGGCCGCAGCTAACTATGGGAGGTATTTGTCCCAGTTTTTATTGGAACCTTCCACACAACACCTAATCATTTGAAGTAGAAGCCGGTTGTACCTCTCCACTTGTCCGTTCGCCCTTGGTCGATAGGGAGTTGTCCTCGTCTTAGTGACTTCTAGTAGCTCACAGATGGTACGGATCAAGTTTCCGTCCACGTTTTTACCCTGGTCACTATGAATTTGGAGAGGACAGCCAAATCTGGAGAAGAACTCATCCACAATTTTCTTTACCACTGTCTCTGCAGTTTGGTCAGGTAGCGGGTAACACTCGAGCCATTTGGTAAATTGGTCCACGAGCATTAGAATGTACACGTTCCCACTCAAGCTGGTAGTAAAAGGACCAATGAGGTCAATATGGAGTCTCTCCAGTGGTGCCCCTGCATGGTACTTTCCCAAACCTGCCTTGGGCCATGTTTTGGGTTTTTTATTCAGGCTACAGATGGAGCAGGATTCTACATAGACCTTACTATCAAGGCCCATAGAATGCCAAAAGAAACTACGTCGCAACAATTGGAGTGTTTTGGTTTGTCCCAGATGTCCAGCCATCCGAACATCATGACAATACTTCAAAACTTCTCCCTGCAAGGACTTAGGAACTACCAGACACTTCCTGGGCACTGCATCTTCCAATGTATAATATAAAACTCCTCCGTCTATCCTTAACTGTGACTTACACAGCCAAAGATGTTTGACGGAAGGACCATGAAGATTCAGCACCTCAGAAGTAGGAACCTCATTGTTCTCCATCCAAGGAAGAATTGGTGCGACATCGGGATCCTTTAACTGGTGATCCCGCAGCTCCTGTAAAGAATATTTATCTGACCAGTCTGCTGAAACATCATCATCTTCCGCCTGAGATTGGTTGGAAACACCTACTGTGAGTGTTTTGACAGATAAGGGCATGACATCATCCACTTCCTCCTCAAACCGGCTCCATTGGTTATGAGCACGGGTGCAGTACGTGCAACCTCCACATGGGAGCTGACTTAATGAAGACCCGGCTTGGTAACAGTCGCAGAAGGTCTCTCGATCCGGGATTCGGCTTAAGACGTCGGCGTTCAGGTGTTTTTTACCTGCTCTGTGAATGATGTCCATATCGTATTGGCTCAATTCTTCGAGCCACCTCGCCAATTGACCCTCTATGTGTTTAAAGCGCATTAACCAAGCCAGACTATTGTGATCGCTACGAACCACAAATTTCCGACCAAGTAAATAGTGCCTGTACTGGCGGGTAAACCTTACAATAGCCAGGAGTTCTTTCCTGGTTGTACAGTATCTCCGCTGAGCTGGTGTCAAAGAAAAGCTACCATATGAGATAACCCTTAGTTTCTCATCTTGTATTTGCGACAATTCGGCAGCTACTGCGGTGTCTGAAGCATCCGTGTCAAGGAGAAACATACCCACCTTTTCAGGGAAACCAAGAAGAGGAGCCGAGATTAGAACAGACTTCAGCTTTTCAAAAGCTTCCTGGTGATTTTCGTACCAAACGAACTTATTTTTTGGACCTGTGAGCCCGTACAAACAGTTAGCAATTTGGGCGAAGTCTGGAATGTGCTCACGATGGTAATTCACAAATCCAAGAAAGGATTCTACTTCCTTGGTACTCTGTGGCACTGGCCAATTTTGGACAACCTGAATTTTCTCCGGGTCTACACCTATTCCGTCCTTAGACACAATTTTGCCCAGGAACTTTACCTGTTGCTGGAACAGCAAACATTTCTTAGGTTTTAGCTTTACTTCGTTTTCGCGGAACCTCTGGAACACCTCCCTGAGATTTACAAGATGGTCAGAGAAGTTTTTACCCAGGATCAACGCGTCATCCAAAAATGCCAAAACGCTAGACCAAGTTAGTCCACCCAGTACAAAATTAATTGCACGCATGAAGGTCGCGGGCGCGTTACAAAGTCCGAAAGCCATTCGTCGATGTTCAAATAAACCGTACTTTGTAATAAATGCGGTCTTATGGCAATCAGATGGTTCAATTGGGATTTGCCAGTATGAACTGGCCATGTCTGGGGAAGAATAAAAGACATTACCCCCTAGAGTGTCTAAACATTCCTCTATCAGTGGTAGGGGGTAGGCGTCCTTCACTGTCACCTTGTTCAATTCCCTATAATCGATGCACCAGCGAACTCCACCGTCTTTCTTTCGGACCAAAACTGGAGGTGATGCCCAGTCGGACGATGAAGGCTGTATCACACCGATATCCAGCATTTGTTGGAGGTGTTTTTCCTCTTCATCCTCGAAACCCAAAGGGACTCGCCTCATATGTTGTTTGATGGGCTTAGCTCCATGAGTGTTGATCTTATGTGTCACACCAGTAAAACAACCTAGATCGTAGTCATCTTTGGAGAAGATATCTGTATAGGCGCTGAGTAGCGCAGCTACTTGTTCCTTTTCTCCAACGGACAAGTTCTCTCCAGCCTTTTCCAACAGGGCCTGGAGGTGTTCAGGAACATCACTGGTTTCACTGTCAAAATCAGATAAAGAATCCGACTTATGAACAGAACTCAAGCTTTTAACCGTGTGACAATGTACAGCACCAGTATCAGTCAGATCAGACCGACCCTGATTACTCAGATTTGCATTGCAGTCAGTTTGAAGGATATCCTGTTTTGAGCCAATATCAATACAGGACTCAGAATCAGTCTCACCAGTGGAACAGATGCCCGTCACAAGAGACGGACGTAGATTTCGGGGAGGTACCACAGTAACTGGATTGGATAGTGCCTGCCTTACATCCGATAGGATTTTATCAGACTGTACCGCACTACCCACTAACTTGCCAGGCTTAAGGGTGATATATCTGTCACTCAAGTTAACCCAGACTACAGGAGTTGGTCCTTGACCTTTAACAAGAGTCGACGGAGAGACCAAGTCGGGTTTGACGGAGATGGGTGTAATCACATAATCCTCAGCCTGTCCATTTTCTATAATAACTGTGCTGTGTACACGACTGTTAGGAGGAATGACTAGTCTCCGATCCAGTGTGACTTTCCTCACTACACGATGGAAATCTCCGTTACGAAGAAGAACTGCTGGTATTGTAGTATCTCCAACCATTACTGTGTTGTTCTTCAGATTCACCACACAATCATGGGCCAGCAGGAAATCTAAGCCAAGAATGACAGAATCTGTAATGGGCGCCACAAAAATATCACTGAGAAAGGTTTCCTTCCCCAATGTGATACGCATGTCCCTTGCAAGATATGCTAACATATTACTGCCCTTGCCAGCACCTTTAAGTGGGACTTCTTGCAGATGCTTGAAGTTAAGATGTAATTTCTTTGCAAAATCGTCACTCATGACGGTTACTTGTGCAGCAGTGTCTACTACAGCTTCTGTATCCACAAGGTTTACAGCTGTTGGTATCAAGATGTTGTACCCTTGAGTTTTTCTAAAAACAACTTCTCGAAGTGAAGCGATATCTACAGAATTATTTACAAAATTTGTACTATTTACAAAATCAGACTGGCCGTCATCTGCAGTTTGGGTTGCCTGGTGGCCAGAACCTACAACCCTTGGTTGTTTAACTTGCCACTTCCAACCTGTGTGGATTTGGGCGAAGTTTTTGCGGGACTTGCAGATCTGTTGGGACACTCCCTAGCGAAGTGTGCAGTGCTCCCACAGTTGAAACATGCGCCCCTTTCCCTAGGTGGCGTTGTGACTTTCTCCCCCTTTCCGACTTTTGATGGGCTTGCCCTGGGACTCGATGGGCTATTTGGCTGTGAACCCTGAGAAATAAAAGTTCTCAGCAAACCAGCAAGGCTCTTCATACCCTCCTCAATCCCTGACTTCACTGCTGTGGATATAGGCCTCTCCATCAGAGTTGCCAACTTCTCTTCAAGGGGCTTTTTGTCCTTGCAATCCACTGCAGTCGCCCTGACGGAAAAATCTTCAAAATCATCTGAGATGAAGGATACACTCTTCACTGATCTCTTTCCAAACATAATTTCAAAATTCTGTTCGTGTATATTCATCTGATGTAAGGCGGTCTCCAGATCTTCAGGCTCTTTGTTTAAAACCTGCAGGGCTGCCCTCTGATGTGTACACCCCTTGAGAAATGCTTCCATAGCCATATTTCTGACTATTTGAACAGCTGCCCCTTCTGCATCAGGATAGCTGTCCTGAGCTAGCTTCTGTGCCCGCTCAGCAAATTCTTCCAGGGTCTCTTCTGGTTTTTGCTTCAGTGTGGACAACTGACGTCTTACGCTGGCAGGGGGATCTTTTCTTCCAAACCTATGGTCCATCTTCACCGTAAGTCGGTTGTAGTTGTTCTGCACACCTTGATCTAAGCTGCCGAAGAAATCCAAAGCCCGACCGCATAACCCATCGATCAGTCTTTCCAGCCTCTCCATCTGGTTCCAGCCGTACCTCTCTGCACGCCTTTCAAACTGCAACAAGAATGGTCGCCAATCCTGTTTACCATCATAGGTTGGCATCTTTGACAGAGGAGGGTCCCTCCGCGCTCCATTACGACCATAACCCATAGGTTGTGGTTGCCCAACATTCACCATAGGTGGAGCCGCAGGGTTACATGATTGAGGTACGGCACTCCATGGTTGACCTGCTGGTGATGGAAAATGGTGATACATTGGATGAATTCCATCAGCATCGGATTGTTGCATATTCCCTGTAGGTTGATGCTGCATAAACTGCTGCACATTCCCTGTAGGTTGATGCTGCATAAACTGCTGCACATTCCCTGTAACGGGTGTGTGTGGATGTGATGCAACATTCCTATTAGATTGTTCAGTTGAATTGGCAACACAAACTGGAAAATTTTGTCTCGGGGTAATAACTACACTATGAGCAACAAAAAATGATGGTTGTGGCGGTTCTGAATCTTGACCCCGTAGATAGATGCCATGTGGTGCGATGGAATCCACCATTGCCCCTGCATACCCAGGCGGAGGCACTGAAAACCCCTGTGGTGGTACAGCGACACCTTGTGGGACTGGCGGCAATGTTACCCCAACTGACCTTGCAGTATGTGGTCTTACCTGTGAGGTGAACACCACTTGTGGGGAATTGGAAACCATAGTAGGTTGTGATGCACCATGACCGTCACTGGTGACAATAATATCTTGATTGCTTACCGCATGAGCCACTTTCGAGACAAGATTTACTGTCCGAGTCACTGGTGGTGGGAGTGACAATGATTTTTCTGGCCTATCTGCAGCTCTCACAGTCGTTTCCAGACGGGTGGGTGTAGAAGTACTCACCACTGGAATGGCTAAGTCCCTCTTTTCCAGACTGCTCATTCTCTGATCAAGATGACGCAATGTGTCACCCCATTCCGTCATAGCCTGGTTGACCTGTTGCATGTTTTGTTGCCATGACTGGTTCATTCGATCCATCTGAACCATCATACGTTCACAAATGGTTGCCATAGAAACAGGAATTTCTTGTTCTGTTATTTCAAAACATATGGTACCATTGGCTAACATAGATTCCCATGAAGCTACACTCAAAATGTCTGCCCCAACCAACTTCTGGTATGTTAGTTCCTCCCCATCTGCTCTTAGGGAATCCCGAAAATCTACAATTTGTTGAGCCTTAACCGCACCTATTTCGGGTAACACAGTCAAAGCCTTGACTTCTGCTGTACGAATATTTATTGGAGCCATATTGAAAACCAGATAGCCAAATTTCAATTTAGCACTATATCCAAATAATGAAGTACCTAGATTTTTTTCCAGAAACTAGCTACCAGTTTCCACAACTTATGAATTCAGCATAAATATATTATGAATGCTGGTTCAATTCCGGAAATTAAATGAATTATTTCATGATATCTGAATTTATGACCGTACCCTATATGTGCAGTATGCAGTCATTTAAGTACCGGCTCCAAAATTGCAGTCAACCACCTTCAAAAATCAGTAACAGGCAGTTATACAGCAAAGCACACCCATAAGCAGAAATGGCAATGATAATATAACATGAACCCACAAGAGAATGCAACACAGGGCAAACTAGTTGTATGCAAACAAATGTGCAAATATGCAATAATGTGGACCGGGAAGTAATGTGTAACACGGGACTGACACGTGTGTTTTTGTCAAACTTCCACACCTCCACTCACTCCTTGTCAATGAAACTACAGTATTTGGAATTTAGAATCAAAGGTTGTCAAAATACCATAATGAAAACCAGATAGTAAAATTCCGGCTCTCCATTTCAAATGAACACAATTTTCAACCTACCAAAACTTACAAGGAAAAAAAAATCCTAAGTTTGGTGTTCCATTCAAGATTGAAAATCTTAGACTGTTAACAACTGATAGTTCAAGAATGAAAAATGGGTCACAAAATATTCAGTGAATGCCAAATTATTCAGGGAAAATGAACCACTGTCACAAAACAAATTTGCCAAAAAAGGCGAGAACTTTTGAAAAGTAGACAAAGAATCCCAATGTCACTAAGTTCAAAATAAGTGGGTCAGTGTGACCTTTTCCATTCAATTGCCAAACTGGTTCCAAAAATACAGAAATTCCAATCGCCACTTTGATCTTTCAGACAGACTCAAAATCCGCCCAAAAATATGAATTGAATATTCAGGCACACATATACAAGCAAATAAGCAAATATCCAGACACGATGGAGATCACAATCCCTACTATGCAATGCAAACAATCCACAGCTGATCACTAGCTCACTCATCCAATCTGGACATCACAAAATACAACAAATCATCCAATATTCATGGCAACACACCACATTCAGCAATTGATTCAAAATACAAAGCAGTATCAAGACAATATGAAGTAAATATCAGATCACAATCAGACACAGTTTGAGATCAAATCCTAACAGTGTCAGATATCAAATTACATTCAAGCAATGAGTTCAAATTACACACGAAAAATCATCAAAAAACAGGTCAAATTTTCAAGATCAAAAATCATCCGATTTTGTCAGTAAAGATATAAATTCTACTAACAAATATCAGCAAAAATTTGTGATACCAATCCAAAAATCCAGTTTAGAATAAATCCGAACTGATTTCTAGTGAAAAGTCACGTGATCCAAGACGGCGGCAATCTTCAAAAAGAATCTCCACGCAGACGACTTATTCTGGTACCAAATGAAGTGCTGCCTTGTGACAGTACTCCAAGAAATACACGTTCAATACATATACATGATATTCACTCTATACTGGCACATACCTGGAATCCTTAGGTGTATACCAGGACAATTCTTCACAGACTCAGTCAACAACAACGGAAACAATGTCAGCTTCAATCGACGACTTGGGAAACTCGGGCAGCACAGCACTCCCCTCGTGGTTTTGTTGTAGGCTCCTGATGTCACTTCCTGTGGCTGGAGTTGGGATCAGTCAGTATTCCTGGTCCGTACAACAACAGTCGTGGCATTCTAGCGCCGTGTGATTTGGGGAGACAGCCTTATGACACATGCTACAGAGATGGCGAGGTGGACCAGGATTTAAACTAATGTCCCCTGCTTAGAAGAATTGAATTGATAAGTTGTGCTCGACTAGGGCGAGAAGTTATAACTGGCCTGGACCTTAAAACATAGTGAGTGACAATAATGGTAGTTCTGTCACAGAGTATTTTGGTCCTAGTCCTTGGCGATATTTGTAAATCAAGTTCATTTCTGATCTTACCAGTCCTTAACCTTGTGTGGTATACTTTTGTACCAGGCAGACCAATCTCCTAAGGAGGGATGTTAGGAATTCTGTGAATAGTGTCGCTTATAATGGTGGTACTAGCACTCAGTAGAAAAGTGGCACTGCCATTTGTTGATCCCAGTCGGGTTTGACTGCATCATCCAAACAAACACTTCTTTTTCTACTTCTTGTTACTGACTATCCGCCGATAAACGCGAGATCATCAGTCGACCAAGTTAACAGATTACGAATCCCGTTTTTCTTTCATTTGAATAATAACCCACGATGCCGATATTTATCATACGACCCCCTATTGTTTCAGAGATGCCGTCTCTGTCCCACTTAAAAACAAACTTTTTTCTTCAGAAGAAGATATTATTAATAACAAGTGGGGTTTATAGGCAGATCCCTACCCAAGAGCTGCACTCTGCTGTAAACTTTTGTTTTTCGTTGGTTGACGGACAAAAGTACCATTTGGACAAACATATGTAAAGCTACCGACAGTCTCTTACCAAATTCATTTACAGCGACGTTACTTCCACTAATACTATGAATTTCACTGCGAACTTTATATTTAGCCTTTACACATCAGACTAAAGGCTGAAGTTCTTTTCACTCACTGGGGAGTGAAAGGAAATACCATGCAAATTCCCCTGAGCAGCAAAAGAGTTTTGATCATGAATATAAAGAGAGACTATACTTTATCGTTTTGCGTCGTGTCCAATGCTAAATCTTCCTCAACCAACACACAGGAAACACAGTGAACATACAAAAGTGTACGTTAGGCAAAATGACATATCCAGTTTGTAGATTATCAAGTTTCGGTTACGTTTTAACATGAGAAGGACCTCCTCATTCAGATATCATGATGCGAAGATTTTTGTCAGGCGGCAGGGGATGAACATACTTTAACCAATTAAGGGACAATGAACAAAAGAAATCGGCGCAAAGTGTGCCACTGGGTAACTAGCGTGTAGTTTCGTAGTGGCAAATTTTGACTGAGTCAAGAGCTTTCCTCTGCACTCTGGATGCATTGCACCCAAAGGGCACCGAGAAAAGCGGTTGACCCTTAAACTTCTCACAGTATCTACACCTTTAGGGATGCTGGTATTTGAATGAAAGGTCAGTTTACTAAGAATATGAATCTGGCTTCGTCATGTTAGCTCAGAGCACAAGTTCGTCAATGAAAGCGTTAACATTGACTTTTGTCTAAGTTCGTCAATGAAAGGGTTAACATTGACTTTTGTCGAAGTTCGTCAATGAAAGGGTTAACATTGAGTTTTGCCGAAGTTGTCAATGAAAGAATTAACACAGTTGAACTCACGTGGATTCAGCTTTTTTGATCCAATGAAAGCAGCACAAGCTTATGGCTTTCTGTTCTTCCATCAGTCATGACAAAAAGGACCTTTGTAATGAGTTTACCTTGTGTGTAATGAGTTTACCATAGTGGTAGTAGTAGTTTTTTATTGACGCACGGTCCAAAACAGTACAGAACAAGCGAAAAACAAACACATTGTAACACCATAATTAAATCAGACAAAGCATAATATAACTAATATTTAAGAGAGAGGCATTCAAATCTAACAAAAATCCTGAATGAGAAGTCCAGCATTAATGCTTATCAGTCCAGTATAAGTCCATATTATTGAAAGTACGCCAGAATTTCGTGAAATAATTTGAAATCGTCTTCTTCTCTGGCGTTGATAACACTCTCTGGGTGTATAGACAAATGCCTTGAATATCTAGCTCGAATTTCATCTACAAGTGGGCACCACTGGATAACATGAGCTTCATCCTGCACATATCCACAGTCACACAATCTTTGGTCCCTGGGAATTCGGGACCAACGTCCTGTTTCTACCCTTAACCTGTGGGAAGACAGGCGCAGCCTAGTAAATGAGATCCTTAAATGTTCTGGGATGTGATTACTGAGATCTTTACTGTATGCAATATGGCTGCTCAGGGATGGATTCACCTCTTTATATAAAAGAAATTTAGATCTCTCTGACCTGTTTATTCTGTCCCTTAATCTACTCATACCATCACTCACAATGTCCTCCTTACGTAAGAGTTGGTCTATATATTTGTTTGTGCTTGTATTACTACTTCTAGATAACTGTAAGGCAAACATGAGTGGATCATCCTCCATCCCTTGGCGATCTGCTAGCATATTCTGAAAGAATTCTCTTTGTTTAAACATGACCAAATCCTTCAGCAGAGGATAACCCGCTTCAACTAGGCACAAGTCGTTTGCTGTTGCCAGTCTTACACCCAGAAACGATTTTATAGCACTAAAGTACAAACTCTCAACCTTTTGAAGGTTAACATTAAGCCAGCTCTCACAGCCGTACAATATGGCCGACATGAAAGCCGCGTCTAAGACTTTTTTCTTTGCAATGCATGGCATATCTCTATTCTTACTGAAGAACGCCACCAACTTTAGCAAATGCTTTCTCATGGACTGAGCGTGTAATTTCACGGCTGACAAAGTGCTGCCGTTAGATGTAAAAATACTTCCTACATATGTGTAACTATCGCAGTGATGAACTGTAAAACTTCCTTGTGTACCTACAACAATAGGTTCCTTATCATATTGATTTCCATTTATAACCATAAACTTTGTTTTCCCTTCATTAACCACCATGCCAGATGAGTTACAATAGTTCTTCAGGACAATGAGTTTTTCATAGCATTTTTCCCGCGAGGATGCAAATATGACAGTGTCGTCCATTAACATAAGTACATGAAGCCACCTTAAGAAACTGTCCAGGCCACATTTCTCTTTAAAGCTACGTATTAAATCGTTTACGAACACCGTAAGCAAGAAGCATGACATTGGAGAACCTTGTCGGACCCCAACCGTAGCAGTAATAATGGCTAAACCAAGGATACTCTTTGATATTTTAAACAGTGACGCAAGTGCGCACAACATGACCATACCACAACCCAAGCGCTTTAGGTCCCTCACTAGCGCCTGCTTTGGTACTCTGTCATATGCTTTCGAAAAGTCAATAAATACTACAAAAAGCTTTGTCTTTTTCTTAACACATAGGTCCATTAGAAGCCTTAGTGTAACAATATGCTCCACGCAGCCCCGTCTGGGCAATGCCCCAGCTTGCTCCCGGTCGGGAGTGAACCATTTAGTGAGTCTGTTATACAAAACATAGTCATATATCTTTGCTATGCTGTTCAGAATGCTAATACCACGATAGTTATCGCACACAGCTTTGTTACCTTTCTTAAACAACATAGTAAGACGCGCGTGTGTCCAGGTAACTGGATACGAAGACACAAATATAATGTTCAATAAAGCTGTGAGAAAGAGTGTCCATCCCGCTGGTAATAGCTTAAAGATGCCCGGGCAAACTCCATCTGGACCGCAACTTTTATTTGGCTTTAACTGATATTGAATAACCTCAGCAACCTCTCTGTATTCTATAGGATTGTCTAAGACAGGAATAGTTGTCGCATCCATTGTAAGACTCTCAATATCAAGGGTGTCTGTAATTTGCGGATTAAGCAATTCCTCTAAATGTTCTTTGAAAGAGTCATCCGAAGGTTTGTCTCTCGCGTCTTTATCAAATTCTCCCTTCCAATTTATTGCTTTCCATAGCAATTTACTGTCCTGTGTATCTAAGATACGCTGCCATCTATTTGGACACGAATCAAAGTTTGAAACAGTGTGACCATGACTTTTGCCTGTGTCCCTACTAGAGATCTTACAAAATCTCGACAAGTCAGTCGATCGATCAATATAGGTAGAACTTTTATGCAAATGAAGGGAGAATTTGTTAATTCTACTGTCTGTATATATGAACATGTGACATGAAAATACATCGATATCAAATGTGTTAGGTTATGGATGTATTTGCGTATAAATGGTATATAGGACACTATCTATTTGTTTCACATGAAGTGATAATTCGCGTACGATTTCATTACAAGAAAACATGCCGTATCGCAAGTGATGCAGAGGTCCCGTAGCCTGATTGACTACAGGGAGATAACGACCAGCCACAGCCAGTCGACGACTGAAGTCAGTCAGGTTACCCGACCTCGGAAGTTGCCGCTGTACATGATCCGTGAAGTCTTTTATGGCAACAGTGTACGTGGTCAGTTATTCAAAACATCCTGTCGCATTACCGATTTATCCCACCGATATAAGTGTCATCTCGAATACTTTGTTATATTTGTGCTTAAGTTCGTTGATTTCATTAGACAATAAAGGGAAATGGTATTCTTTTTTGGACATGTATACATTACGATTTTTTTTCGTGACAAACGAAGTGAGTACCTGCACCGGTAATACAAAAATCCTAATCATGCAGTTATGTTGATTTATGTTCATAGAACATCTAATCACGTCGGATCACACATTTGATATGACTTTTTTTTACTGTTATCTCCCTTTGGACAGGGATTTACATACTATACTGTCAGAAAATAAAAAGTAAACACTGGCATTTGCTTAACATGGTATTCCTGTTTACTTTTTATTGTCTGACAGTATATGTAAATCCCTGCTTTGAATAACTGACCACGTACACTGTTGCCATAAAAGACTTCACGGATCATGTACAGCGGCGACTTTCGAGGTCGGGTAACCTGACTGACCTCCGTCGTCGACTGGCTGTGGCTGGTCGCTATCTCCCTGTAGTCAATCAGGCTACGGGACCTCGGCAGTCGACGCTGTTGACGTTGTACATGATCCATGAAGACTTTTATGACTACGGTGCACGTGGTCAGTTGTTCAATATATGTCAAGATTGCCGGCCTGTGTCTGTGGTTATGTTTTAGGAAAACCTTATTATATTCATGGGCATTTCATTTTCATAGGTCCGGGATTCAGACTAGCTTAATTTCTGTCTCCCATACCCGATTGAAAGTCGTCTATGCAAGGACGTCATTGCGCTTGTGCGACCCGTCATGATCTGCATCACTTGCCATGCGGCATGTTTTCTTGTCATGAAATCGTACGCGAATTATCACTTCATGTGAAACAAATAGATAGTGTCCTATATACCATTTATACGCAAATACATCCATAACCTAACACATTTGATATCGATGTATTTTCATGGCACATGTTCATATATACTGACAGTAGAATTAACAAATTCTCCCTTCATTTGCATAAAAGTTCTACCAACATTGATCGATCGACTGACTTGTCGAGATTTTGTAAGATCTCTACTACTACTAGCTAGCTGTCGAGCATTTATAAACAACATCACAAAATTCTTGTGCTGCTTTGTCACCATTGTCACGTGTACACTCGGGCATATACATGGAGAAATAAAATTATTTTTCTTGATAAGGAAGGGTCGTACCTAAATAATTGGTTGTCATTTAAAATTCCTCCCTAGTATTTATTGAAAACCATACCATCGAAGTGTACATTCAGATATGCAGAATACAGTATTTTCAATGTGCCTTATTCCGTTTAAGCTAAGTATGACATAACTAATTTTAGAGAAGCTCCAAATAATTTTATGGGTTTCGTTTTCAACTACCCGAAAATCAATGACAGTAAGATAAGTCTGTGCACTTTGCAGGTTTCAAATATATCGTAATCTACATGAATTGGATAATCACCCGGTGGGACGTTTTACACCTCCACCTACTGGCACTCTAAAGAAGCCATGAATGTCACCATAAGTAAATCTTTGTGTGGTAACAAAAGTACCTCTATTGAGTAACAAAAATTGCGCTCTTTTTGCAAGACTTAAAAAAAAACGAAGTATACCACAACAAAAAGTCTTAGTGCAAATCTGTCCCGATATGAGACTTTGGTATGTACATGTATAGTGCTCTTACACTCAATTTACCAAAATACATCTGACTTTCAAGTGCAGTTCCAAGACAGGAGCTGTGACGTGATTAGGAACATTTGACTTGTAACAGTTAACGGCATTTGACGTCAGGGGTACCGGTGGAGGCGGGTTGATCAGTTATTGATAGTAAAACTTCCAGAGTATATACAACGTTTTGAAATGGAGAATAAATATCTCACTCACACAAAACAAAGAACTTATGTTTTAATAGTTCAAAGTAAGGATTTGCTCAATGTGCATTACGCCCTTTTATTTTAGCTGACGTTTGGACATATTCTCGCTTGTTCCACATTTACATCACGTTTGAAACTGTTTTACATATTAGCATATCTGTAGTTACATAGCATATAATAGTCCAGGTCAACAGCTTTCCTAGGCATGCTTTGGGCGCAATGTACCTAAAGCGTACCAAGAAAAGCTGTTGACTAAGTCCAAAATGTGACACTAAAAGAGTTAAGAGATTAGCATTTACTCACTGCAGGCCGAAGAACTTAGAATTAATCTGGAAGATAAAATGTAGTCACATACAATTAAAATCCCAAAATCACATACTGCTAAAAAAAAAAAAAAAAAAAAAAAAAAAAAAAACCATCGTACTCTTCCAGGAAATCACAATGCAGAAGACCAAGGTACAATTTCCTTATTAATAAACTACTGTATATAAGCAATATCATGACAGTTTAATTTCGGACTTGACTTTTTAATTGATATCGTGAATCCAGCATGTCTGGTGCCTGCAAATAATGTTAGTTGCGTGAGATGTTTGCACTCTTGCTAAAATAACCCCGAAAAATATGCCACAAACGTAACCTGCATCCCTCAAATGTTGCCTCCTGTTTCTACCAGCCTATGTAAAAAAAATACGCTAGTGTTAATGTTATTAATAGTAATATGGATAAATTAATAGATTACATTGAGACAATCAATCATCACATACAGAGAACTTCGGCCACTGATCATCAAAAGTAGCGGTGATGTTTTAGGTATGAAGCTATGGTGGGACGTCTTGCAGAGAGATCTCTTGCACTTCTACAATACCGTTTTTCTCAATTTCTTTCTTCTCTGCTGTTGACCAAACTCAAGCTGTCTACACATCCCATTCTGTCACTTTTAGCTAATGAAATCAGACGCACTGTCTGCAATACATTTTAAGTATTAAATGAAAAATTGCACATGAACAGGTATCTGACAATATTCACTCATGTATGCACATGCAGTGTAGAGGGGGTGTAGTTTTCACCATTATATATTGCACAGAATGTAACACATTCATAGAAAGTCAATATTACACAGCTTCATAGAACTGTCACACATCTACCGAGAATTAGTCTATTATAGCTTTGCGTAAAAGATGGGTAGCAATACCTGACCTTATGCCATCACTGATCATCAGCGCCTGCATCACTCATGATGAGCAGACACAATAAAAAATATTAAAAATGGCTTCAAATGTGGTTGCCGTATTACTGTAATGGAGTACCTAATATCGATTGTTGAATTTCAACAAGGACTTGCTTCATGTTACAGAAGAAAAACCCTTATTAAAAGATTGCAGGTGGTGCAAATGATCAAAAATAAGACTCTGGCACTTATTTTTTTATTTTGATGACAGTGAAGTTTTCCAAAGGAGCTACTGTGTAGCCTAACTTGTTTTAGTGTTGACAATGGCCTCCAATGGATACTTTAAAAATTCTCGATATTTGATTTAATGCAGGTCGACAGGGTGTTCTAAAAATCATTCTCCCTGGTACCTTTGCCTTTTCCCATCCCGCTAAGAATTTGCTACCTATGGTCAGCTATAAGTTTTTTTTTTGTTTTGTTATGTTTTTGTTTGTTTGTTTTGTTTCGTTTTTGTTTTTTGTTTTTTTTTTGTTTTGTTTTTTTTTTTTTTTGTTTTTGTTTTTTTTTTTTTGTTTGTTTTTTTTTTTTTTTTTTTTTGTTTTTGTTTTTTGTTGTTGTTTTTTTCTGTTTGTTTTTTTTTTCTGTGTGTTTTTGTTGTTTTCCTGCTTCATATGTGTGGTTTAGGTTAACTGACAAAAGAATTCCTTGCTGATCAAATGTGTCAGATTACTTCTTGAACATGCTGTCAAGATTAACAATGATCATCAATGGAGGGTGTCAAATAAAGAGCATCAACTAAAATTTCAAAGGCTAAGCTCTCATCTGTTCTGGTGCCAGAGCCAAAGACCTTGACGATAAGGAAAATATGCTGATCATGACACGGGTTAAGAGAATATGATTAATGATGAAAATGTAGCAAAGGATACTATAAATCACCCATCAGACAATAGACTTTAAAGAATCAAACAAAAGGCGAAACACGCCGATTCCCATTGCGTCTGAGAAGGCACAATCAAAATTTGCCAAAATTGTATTGATCTGATCCAGAGGGACTTCAGAATTGGGCTTTCTAAAAGGGATGTCCACTTCACTTTCCACAACCTCCACCACAAATTCATATTAACTACGTGAAGGCAAGCAGGCAGGAGAATACGAGGCTTGTGCATGGAGTATTCACGCAATGTTGCTTATTCCACAGGATTTAAGTGTCCATAAATTAGTTGCCTGCCTCCATTTTAGCTCTGCTGACCATAGGGCGCAGAGCTTAATATGCCATCACTCATGTCTGTCTGCTTGTAAACTTTTGCTTGTGGACACAACGCAACCAAGTTTTTAGGTAAGCTCTATATAACTTTCAGAATTTATCAAAAATATGAAAATCTGGGTCAAGTTCACGATAGGTGGCGCCTCTATAATATCATGTAAAATATGGGCCAAAAGCGCCTCTATAATATCACGTAAAATATGGGCCAAAATGTGATTAAAAAAATGCTAGCAATAGCTAAGACTAAGAGTTTTTAAAGTTTCATCAGGAAACTTGGAAGGAATGCCAATCAGGCTAAATGTTGAAAACGCATTGAAATTTGGTGGCGCCATCATCAGTTTAACGAACAATAAGGACCAAAATGAGTTGAAAACACGTCAAGATCAATATGTTGAGACAGAGTAAGGCTTATGATACAAAATGTACCACAGATGTGAACCATATGTAGAAGCTTTATATTGCATAATATAGATGACCTTGACCTTCTTCCTCAAGGTCACAGAGATGATACATTTCTGGTAATGTTTTTAGTTATGGTCCTTATATCTGAACTCATGGACATGTATTAATATGCCATTACACGACAAGTATGCAGATAAAAATCTATGACGTGTGGAGCCATGGTGGTTCCACTGATAGTATAAAGTCGAACAAGCATCACAGGTACTAAAAGTACATTAAATTCATTAATTTGTTTATGAATATAGATCAGTTTTCTAATTTTGTAACAAATATGCATAGGCCAATGATCAAATTATGCAAACTTTTGAGCTTGGACTATTTTCCAAAGCCAATACGAACGTAGTAAAGCAAATTTTAACGCAACGGTCAAGGTTGTATGTTTACATAGTCTCTAGCCATTTTGCCCAATATCACTAAATTGACCTAAGTGGCCTTTGGATGAATGGTTAGGTCCCCGATAACAATTCATGCATCCAATGGCTAACTAGTTTGGTTATGACTTCTGGTTATCAACATAAACCGTAAATAATAACGAATCCATATGTGTTTACTGTTTCATTTCAAGGAAAAACCCTATCAAATCTATACTGTCAGTTGCATATTAAAGCAAATGTGACGAGGGCAAGGCCAAAAATGGCTGTTTTCCTCTCCTTTGACGCCTGCCCGGTTTCGACACTGTTGTGTCTCATCATAGGCTGGTGCAACGGTCGTGCGTACACGCTTTATATAGTTGAGTGTGACATACACGTAACTAACGTCAAGGTGTCTGGTTCATGTCCTCGGTCTTGCACGTGTGACGTGACAATAGTCAAAATTGACATAGTTGTCATATTTAACCCTCTTTGCAATGCACCACGGGTACAAATGGATGTCACAACTGTGACATTCTTTGTACCCAGATGTCCTCTTGTCACCTTGAAAAGTGTATTGGGGCAGTGGTGTGATGTTACAGCCTCCACCCTCAATAAAGATTTTTCACGACTCGTTATCTTATGAAACAGATGTTTTATAAGTTTGTAAAGGTAGTGTTAGCAGGCACATGAACTTAAAGGTAAAAACTGAGCATATGACTGAACAAGGAGTTCACCTGCCCATAACATTGAGACCGAAAGGTTCGGTAGTGCCCAGTTGGTAGATCCAATATGTTTCCCTTGCAAGTCTTGAGTTTCAGTGTCTTGCTCAAAGTTGGGTGTGTGCGTATGTATTCAAGAATTTGAATGGTGAGTTTGGGGGAACCATGGTTTGGGAGAGCAAAGTGCCTACCCAGGGGTTGTGTGCGGTCACTTTTATTTATATATACTGAACCCCAATGCAAAGTATCCACATAAAAAAATTAACACATTAATTTTGTAAGTTACTAAGTACTGTGTGTGCATATATGCATGGTTTGGAGCCTACATCAGGGTCATTCAGGACAACTTTTTAACTTTTGCTGGGTTGTTACATAATGCATGTGACTTTTGTGCACCGAATATGGCTTCTGACCACCACTCCTATTGGATGGCTAAAATGACCTGATGTTTTCAGTGGCTTTAAAAAGGGATGTTCAGCCAAGAAAAAAGCCAGTGGTCTCAGGTGTGTTGAGGCGATCATGCCGCGTCTGAGCCAAGGTCAAAGACACCATGCTTTGGGGCTTGCAGAGGGTGGAGTCCCAATCACTCAAATCGCACAAAGAATGGGGTGTACTCGGCGCACCATCCAACGACTAATTGAACGGCAACAAGAAACTGGATCCGTAGATGATCGGCCTAGGCCTGGCCGAGAAAGAGTGACAACACCTGGCCAAGACCGTCACATCCGGCTGATGCACCTGCGAGACCGTTTCCGTACAGCAGCCCAAACAGCCCGTGAGACTCAAGGGGTGAATCACCGTCCTGTCAGTAGTTCTACTGTGGAGAGGCGACTGAGGAGCAGTGGCCTAACAGCCAGAAGACCTTACAGGGGTAACCTGCTGACCCAACCCAGAAGAGAAAGACGACTGCAGTGGTGTAGAGCACACTCCAGGTGGACTCGCCAGCAGTGGAATACCGTCCTTTTTACTGACGAGTCCCGTTTTTGTGTCAGCAGAGCAGATGGCAGAGAACGTGTGTGGCGCCGGACTGGGGAGAGATATGCAGATGCCTGTGTCCGTCAGGCAGATCGATGGGGTGGACCCTCTGTCATGGTGTGGGCAGGCATCAGCAACCGCTACCGGACACCCCTAGTGGTCATTCAAGGGATCCTCAATGCTAGGCGGTACATTGATGAGGTGCTGGAGCCGCACATGGTCCCATTTATGGAGCAGCATCAAGATCTGGCGATCTTTCAGCAGGACAATGCACGTGCACACTCTGCAAGATTAACAATGAACTTTCTCAATGAGAACAACATCAATGTCATGGAATGGCCAGCGTTCTCACCCGATCTGAGCCCTATTGAACATTTGTGGGATCAGTTAGGCCAAGGTATTCAACGGAGGACACCTAGGCCTACTACCCGAAACCAGCTGATCCAAGCTCTGCAGGAAGAATGGAATAATGTTCCCCAACACAGAATTCAAACCCTGGTCAGCAGTATGCGCCGCAGATGTATAGCATGTGTTGATGCTCGAGGTGGCCACATCCCATATTGAACAGAAAAATTTGTGTGACTTTCAATTAGGGCAGTTAATGACATTTTTTGCTTGTAAGTGACGTTAATGTCGGTAGAGCGTGACATTATTTTTACGCCAGAAAAGTGAATGCTTTGTTAAGTTCTAAGCACGTCTAGGTATGAAATGTTTCAAGTATAAACAATAAAATACTTCAAAATTGGCATGTGGATACTTTTCATTGGGGTTCAGTATATATAAAGTTTGGTACCGGGGCATTCAATGATAACAGGGACACTGATACCCCCCAAAATAAATTTGCACATAGAGAAAAAAGCTTAATGCCACTGCAAAGTAAACATTTTAAAGTATTCAATTTGTTTTGAATTTTTTTATATAAAGCACCCTTTGCTCAATTTATGAATCCATATTTATGCAAATTAGTACTTCTGTGTCACGGACGGGACATTTTTTAAAAACATATATATTATATAGATAATATTTTGTGACTTTTATCCCTGGGGACAAAGTAACATGGGAACCTTGTTTATCATGCACCATGTAATGGTTGGTGAATTATTAATAGTTATTAATAGACAGCCTGTCTATTTTCCATAATGTCCCATCCGTGACAAATGACATTCAAAAGTCGCTCTTAATACTGGTATGAATAAAAAGTTATTATATATTCTCTGTATTCTTTATAAAAGCTTTTCAAATTGACAAACATTGTTAAGACTGGAACCAGGTTAATATCAAATACTAAAATCATAATTTGTCACGGACAGGACATTTTTGTCACGGATGGGACACACCTATCACAGAGCACCCATGCATAGTTACCTAAACTAGTAACAGGTTAATATTACCTATTTTTTGTACATATTTCCCTTATTTATTGTAAAATGAGTTTCATCTGATCAATCGGTCTCTCACGCATTCAAATTTTATATGTAGTGGTGAATTGATGATACATGTATCAATATCTATAATTACCTGTAATTTCCCGTATATATGATACTTTTGCACAAAAATAGCAGGATATATGTACCATTCACAGCAGGAAAACCATTCAGGTTGTTTCTCTTTGTGTTTAATATCATAGTTTGCTAAAATAGAAAATTTGTGGCACATACAAAAAGCATACCTTGCAATCAACAAGACATGTTTGTCATGGACCAGACACAATTAAACAAAATGTCACATGTATAGTCTTACATTATAAATACCAGAGAAAAAAGTCAATTTTGGTTATTTAAAAAAAAGAGACCATGGTAACAAATGTTTATATCATTTATTTATAAGTTGATCTCGCTCGTCCGTTTGTCTGGGTACTTGTTACTGCTGTGTCCACAACAATACTTTCACAGCTTACTGTCTGCCCATGCTAAACTACTTAAGCCTTTGAGTGAAAGTCCATCAATCAATCACAAAGAAAGGTGACCTGGTGATTGTGAAGTATGTAACAAGGAAGTCCACTCAGATCTTTCTGGGCTAAATCTTTAAAATGAAGGGAAAGAAATGGAAGTAAGTTTCTTAAGGAGGTGTGGTGATGACTGTAAGAAATTCATGTTCCCCATGACTGAGGATAAAGCATGGATAGACAGTAATCACATAATCGAAAATGTAACAAAACCTAAAAGAACAAATGGACCAGAGAGGATAATATACATTTAGCTGTGATATAAAGACACACTTGTGAATAAAGTGTACTATCAGTCGATTGTGAAATTAATGAAATGACTTCTGGACAGTAATTTGTTTTCTTTTCCTTCTTCTTTTTAATTTTCTGCCAATTTAATGTACACATGCCAAAAGCACAAATATACTTTTTGAAATGTGAGTGGACATAAACTAACCTGTTAATTGTGGATTGTAGCTGCAGTACTATATATTTGCCAAATATAACATGCTTATCTGTTGACATCAATAAAAGTAAAAAAAAAATCAGCTTTACATTGTTTTTTCAGATAATTGGTTTGTGTACAGAGATACCTATCTGCAGGTGGGTTTCACAATGCAGACATACATGATATAGACATAATATAATCAATTGTCTTCAATAAGTAGTCTTCAAAAGACATGCGGTCTCTCATAGGAGGTGGTCTTCATAGGAGGTGCTACTGTATCACAAGTGTAATAAAATTTAGATTATGTCTTAATTTAGGTAAAAAAAAAAACCCTTCTGTTCTGGGGTATATTAGCTTTCCAGCATGCTATTTTAGGCCTGGATGCATTAGATTATGCAAGTGGACAAAACTGTCCCATCCGCGACACACAAGTGTGTCCCGTCGACTATGTGACAGCAAACGTTTATTAATACAAGTTCTTTTCAGTAATTGGAATTATCAATGGTATATAATGTTTAAAAACACTTTTAACCATCTGAGACTACAGTTTATCTAAAATATCCACAAACACAGTTTTCAACATATGTAATAGGTCCTAAAAGTTATGTCCGTTGCTTGTCCCGTCCATGACACACAGTTTTTTTTCCTAAAAAATCAGCAATTAGCATAGAAAAATTTTCAAACTTGTGTGAATATGTTCACAATACATCATTTGTTGTACATATGCAGGCAATTAGTAAATTCAACAAAAGATTTAAAAACTGCAAAGATAAAAACTTTCCCGCATGTCCCATCCGTGGCAAACTATTATCAAGGAATGCCCCTACCCAGCTCTTGCAAGCGAAGCCACCACAGGTGGGTAAACGAATCTAGCCTGAATGACTGGCTACCAATGGTCCATCGAATGTTGTTGCATATCATTTAACTCAACAGGATGAGGTGTCATATAAAATTTGCCTCCTCAAAGATCCCTTCTACCTGCATTAAGTTTTTTATTCCTGGAACAGGAACAATGTGATAAATTTAGTTTACTATGATTGTTATTACCTAATGCAGCAATGTATTGGGAGCCATTTTGAACAGTTGAACATCTTATATTTTGTATACCACATTTAAAATATAACCTTCCATTTGGAGATGCTCAGAGATATTTCATTGAACTGAAAAATAATCGATATCATATTTTGCAAATATGAATGTTAACGATCTGTCTATCAAATTGATGAACGTGATGAAACACCAAGCCATTATTATTATTTCATTTCTCCATCCACATTAATGAGAGTTTTCCCTATCAAAATATGTTGAAAAGTAATCGGGTCACCTCCAACATCACTATTAAGGATAGTTTACATTTGTTACAAAACTGGAGTAGTTTCTTCCACCAAGGTCGGGGTATTTTGACTGAGCAAGCTTTTGGGGAGTTACTGTGGCACTCATGAGTTTGTTTGTACTAAATGGTCAATGTCATTTATCAATTTCACTGTTCAATCAATGGGATTTTATAAAAAATATTTCACGTGCGTATGGACGTCACAATATTGATGTACTTTGAATTATTGAAAAAAAATCTTTCTGCAGTTTTGAGTCTTTTTTGGCAAGGGTGTCAAATAGTTAGAGAAGAGGCTAGCCGGTAGGGATGGAGTGGTCATTCCACCCACAAGTCATTCAGGGCATGTGGGCCAGATGACCTCCACATGTGGATTTGTCCACGACTTGCGAGAATGTAAAACCGCCCGTTTACGTCTCAACTGTCCCGGACCCCCAGGCCCTAGTGATGAATGCTCTAGCCATGGATTGGAGCAACCTTTTGGCACATGTATTTCCACCTCCTCAAATCTATTTGAGGGTTCTGTGCATTGTTCGGTCCCACAATTGTAACCTGATTCTGGTTACCCCTGGAGGGATTGCTTGTTAGACCTCTTGAAATTGAGCATAGAGGCTTTGCTAAATGTTCCAGCATGGCCAAAACTTGAGGTGCAACTGCGGAAGAGTGTGCTCTACATCAAGTGCTCAACCTCCAAACCTGGCGGCTGTCTCACTGCACATCTGCAGCAGAGGTTTCTTGGAATCAGTCGCAGATAGAAACGCCAGAAGCGGGATTCAATCTTCTTTTCTTTTTACTCAGCTTGTTGGAATGTGTTTTCCACCTGGTGTGCCAGAAATGTAATCCACCCTTGGTCCCTGCGTATTGCAGACATTGCCAACTTCCTCCTTTATCATTGGGAAGTCCTTGGCAAGAACTTAAGAACAGTGGAGGGTTTCTGATCAACCATCTCCTCAACCCTCACGAATGTCCTCACCATTGGCCTTAGGAGTGATCAGGCAGGTCCTACCCCACTGGGACCTTCTGCTTGTTTACGTTATGTTGAACAAGTGGCCCTTTGAGTGCCTTGAGGACACCCAATAGGTGAACCTCAAGAACTGGATTAGAGAACTTGTTTTCTATTAGCACTCACTTCAGGGCCTCAAAGAAGAAAGATCCACCCTCTAGCTCATGACCAACTCCAACGATTGCCTGACCATTCCCAAGTGATTCTTGAGACTTCACTTGGGCTTCCTTGCAAAGAACCAAGTGGCTCAAGATTCTGCTATGGCATTAAGGGTTTTACCCTCCATGCTATGGATACTGCTCTTCCCTTAGAGAAAGAGCCTTGTGTCCTGTGAGAACCATTCCCTGGTACTTTTCATGCAACGATGGCTGCTGCAGAAAGAGGTCCACCCTCTTTCTACCCCTAGGTTAATCTTGTAAGGACCAAATTTGCAGAAACACGATTTCTTCGTGGATTTAGCAGACGATCCATAAAGCCTATGAGAACTCGCTGGAGAGGCCCCATGCCTTTCAGCTTGTCTCAGCTAAAGCTCAAGAGGTAGGACCCTTTAATGCCTCTTGGCGTGCCCTGTGGAACGTCACTATTGTTGATATTCTGCAGGCCTGCCAATGGCATTCATCTAGGACTTTCACCAAGCACATCTTGCATGCCATAATAGGGGTAGAGGAAGGTATGTATGCCTTTGCAGGCATTACAGCCTCTTTTGCTTAGGTTATAATACTTGATGGTCAGGTTTTTCCAGATCCCATCAGAGTAGCTGGAGGAATAAAATTTAGCACTCTTATGGCTGATCTTACCCAGTCTATAGGTTAGCGCATTTCTTAGTGCACCTAAGGCATTGTGCTAAATTGACTGATTCTCAGACCTGTATCAGGCAATTTGTCATGTTGTCCTGGCTTGTTGACAGTTGACCCAGGGGTCCACTGCCCAAAGGAACCATATACCAGCCCCCCGGCGCCAGCCAGTTTCACGACTAGTTCCTGTTAGATGTCAAGGTGGTCTGATGGAGCTGAAACAAATTTCTACCCAAGAAGCAGACAGCTATCATGTTGGCGGACAAGTTCCTGGTGGTTCAGTGTGGTCCCTGCTGGTCGGTAAGGAGGCTTTCTGGCTTCGGCTGGATTCTGCTGTTGGCGGCCTCAAGTCCATGTACTCCAGAGCTTTTCCCTTCAGTCTTTGCATCTTTTCACATGGACTAATGGTTCTCCCCCCAAGCTGCCAACCCCATGGACATGTGTGGTCAGTATGTCAGTACTGTCACACCCTCTAGTGTTGCAGCTTTATATCTGCAAATGGTCGTCCACAGGCACCATTATGTAACTAATAAGTGAAATTTTCAGTAAGTTCCGTATAAGTAAGTGCATTAGTAAGTATACTTACTTCGAGACAACCAGAGAGGTCCCTTACCACCGCGCTTTCTCTATCAACTGAAGTCTACTGACCGTTCATCAAGAGAGGAAGGATGATACAGGGAGCATGTGCACCGGGAGTCACCACCAGTTCAAAAAGAACCGAGAGATGGCGCTAGGGGACTGTCAGGTTTTCAGGAATCAAGTGAGTGAACTCAAATTGATTTTCAACTCTATTTCATGGGTGTTCCACCAAGACACCAAGATCCTGGCAAATGGTCATCGAGAGTTAATACACTTACGAATACTGTAATTACATAAATTTTCATCTTAATAAGGGAATTATTCTGAATTCCTCACATTTATGTCACAAACATGCTACCTTAATAAGCACTATAGGGATGTATCAATGGCCATAGACATTACCAAAATCATCACCAGCTGACACTCCTACTAAAACCCTACCTATTTGGCAGGTAGACCTGGCAGGACAAGGAGTGTGAAAGCTTGATGCCCAAGATTACCCTACACACATGAATTTCATTGAGATCCCGTCATCTACACTGCCTACTACTGGCAGCTTGTGACATTTTTTAAACACTAACAAACCACCCTCCACCTCAATAAAATCCCACAAATAAAAAGTAGGTATTCTGGGACCTCCATGTGCCGGAACTTATAGTGCCAGCAGGTGAGACAGTTCTCAACTCTACAAGGAGGCAGAAAGAGCTCATGTTGTGAGCCTTCCCATTGAAACCACAGCATTCATTAACGTCAATTCCGACAACATGTATCGGGGCCCATGCTTGCAGACTAGAACTGCTCATGAACAAATTCCAATATTTTGAGATGGTGAATCTGCCCCCTGGAAGATCTACCCAAGTACAGTACCATCTGAATGTGAATTCCAACAAAAATGCTGAATCAGATTGAAACTGGCTTTTGGAAGTTGAAAACCAACCCCTAATCCAGGCAGACCAACCAGGTGTCCTAAGCTAGTTCATTCAGACACACTGCCTGGAGTAGACAGTCATCCAGGTAAAGTTGCAGGTGGACTCCATGCCTGGGTGCAGACTGTCCCATATTTATTATCGCATGAAGTCAGCAGGAAAAGTCACAGTGTCGCAAACCCAAATGGTATCACCCTAAACTGATCGGCCTCCTGCCCAACTTCTCACTCAACATCACTGCAGTGATGTTAAAAAAGGCATCCATCAGATTCATGGACGTCATCCTAGGTCTCTTTTGAGGAACCAGCATGAAGCCATTGTTTCCAGCTTCTTGTGCTCTACTTTGAAACACAGATTGAGCATAGAGCTAATTACCCTGTCTCCAGCTCCTATCCTGCTTCCAGGCAAGAAAAACATGGGTGTCAGTCCAACAGGACTATCATACAGCTGGTCTTGGGAACACACCATGTTAATGGCTTAATGCATGACCTGCAAGTTGACAGTGTGTCCCATGGTACAAGGGTGGAAAACCCTTCTTCCCACTGCAAACATCACTTCTATCTGCCAGGACACTTGACAAGCGGCCAATCACATGCACTACTCCACAGCCCCCCCCCCCCCCCAAAAAAATGTTTGTACCTGAACTAGGTAATGATGACCACATCTGTCCAACCTCCACATAAATTTGAAGCACACCCACACAAATAAACTTCCAAAACGTCAGTTAGAACAGTTCGAAACAATTTTGTTTCTACAGAACTGACAACCTTAATGTCAAAGCTAAGGAGAAAACTGTAGTTAACCACCACTGCCACAATATGTGCAACTGGGTTAGCAATACACCTAAATAGCAATACACCTGAGTTCACCTCTCTTTCTGCAATCCCATTGATGGAATACCCTAACATGGTTGTGTTTGTGAAACGCAGGGGCATTTCAAAATCCCAAACTATCCCATAACAATGGCCTTGTGCATGCGCTGAATAACACAGAATCCTTAGATGCAAAATTGTCTTTATTATCTCTGATTTTATACAAAAAAAGACCACCATGTTGAAAACAATGATCATAAACAGTACATGTTAGACACATGCTCACTACTAGACAAACAGAGAGCAAAAGCTTGCTCCTGATCAATGAAGCCTGACCTAGCAGCACATTTCCATCTGAGAGCAAATAGAGGAGTATACAATTAAGGTACTCTATCAGATCACAAATCCTTCTGAAAGTAAACAGAGAAGTAAATACACAAGACAATTTACCAGATCATTGTACAATTGAAATGATTTGAGATATAGTTCACTAGACATACCTTCAATGCAAGCATTGACTGAAGAGTCAGCCATTTGCTCCAATGAGGCCATGGTGACACCAAAATCTAATTGGTTCATCTTAGCATACTGGATAAGCATACTGCCAAATTTGAGCAAAATGCATTGGAGAATTCTGGAGATATTGTGGTAAGGAGCCCTAACGTGCATGTAATTTGGCTGCCATTTGCTCAAATTAGGCCATAGTGTCACCAAAATCTAATCCGTTCATCTTGCCAGGTAAGGTAGGCATATTGCAAAATTTGAACAAAATACATGGAGGCAATAAATGGCAGTAACGAGAATGTGCAAATCTGGACGGACATCCCATAAAAAGAAAGGGTCCCCCCAACGGGGCGGACCCTTACAAATTTTATGTTCTTTCAACATACAAAATTCAGTCAGGAAGATGCACATAAAATACAGTCTGGAGTTTTCTCAATCGATCAATGCTGAAATTAAGCCTCATGCTACTACTAACAAATTGCACCAAAGCATATTCTATTGCAGTCAATACAAAATGATTTGTGTTCTCATTAGTCTGGTAACTTCACAAGGAATTGTCTTTTTCTTTTATCAGCAATCAAGAAAAACAATCCAAGCTATGCAACTCGCTACACTGCATGATTCGTTGGACAATATGCGATGAAACATGTCTTGGAAAAACTTCATGAAGTTTATACATAAACATATTACTCTACATCAACTACACACTACACCGAAAGGATATAATTTTGTTCATTTGCATATCAACTAGTCTCTGCAAACTCACCAAGTCCAGCTCAAGTGCATCAAATTGTGTACATAGTGAGAGGAAATGTACAGTGAAACCTCCCTATATTGAACACCCTAGGGACTGGACAATAGAATTGGGTCTAGAGGGGTCTCAGTACTGGGAGGTTTGCTTATAATGAAAATATACAATTGGGACCCGAAAAAGTGTTCATTATAAGGGGCCATTCATTATATGGAGGTGTTCTGTAAGGAAGGTTTTCCAGTAATAAGAAAACAGACTACTATAACCACTTTCCAGCACCTGTGACAAACTGCAATGTGGCTCATTTTTAGACTTATGTTTGTGAATTTAGAGCCTTATACCATTGAAACTAAAATTCTAAACATATGGCTTCATTTTAGCTTTTTCTATGCCAGAAAGTGGCAGAGGTCACTAAACAGGGGAAATATGATACTTCACAAAGATGTCATGCAGTTCCAAGAGCTTTGACTGGGAATGAAGTTACCTCCAAAAAAAAAATGGGACATGTTTGCCTAGATAACGCTGCTGTTCACAAATACCCCAGTTGCTAATACTTACAGGTGGAGACACTTGGGGGATAAACAAACTGGACTCTCCTTATTGGTCAGTAGTTAACAGGAAATGGCGTGTCATAAAAATAGAGCCTCTGGCCCAGTACTGATACCCACAAGTAGAGCGGCCTTTCCTCAGCCTTGTGAGGTTGCAGTCATGACTGCCGCAAATATGGCTGCCTCCTGCCAGTCCTTTTTCAAATATATGTGAAAATTAGAACTACTGTAACTTGTGTTGCACTGATCACTTCTAATCTGCATAATATTAACATCAAAATATTTCCATTCTTGAAAACTTTTCTATGAAGGAATGTTCTACTTGAAGTTTATTTTGGATGTTAGACAACAGAGACGCAGAGGTATGTCTTTTTGTTCTTGAAGAGATGCAAGTGCTTTATAGGTACCCAACAATGAACATCTTAAATGTACATGAACACTAACTGTACTTTGATCAAGCAGACTCATCCAGACTAGTGTCAAACATCAATCGGGTGAGGTCTCATTTCAAACTCTGCATTTGATTTTTCATATCTGGAATCTTGTTGCCGTTTCTGCTTTGTTTGCTTGCTGGCCTGCATAGAATCAGAGTGAAACCTGTGTTGAAAAACCACACATAGGGATGACCATATTTTGGTCTTTTCAAGGCAAGCAGTCTTTCATTCGTATGATCTCTCATGACTGGCTGGGACCACTGTAGTAGTTTCTGAGAAAATACCTGTTACAATTCAAAGATTATTTGATGTATGTACACGTAACAAGCACAGCGAAAAGTATCAACCTGACTTAATTTGTCATATAGGATATTTGGGTTTTTTTAGCTTTACTTTCAAAGCAAATTCTGTACATAACTTAATCATGTCAAACACTGTTGTAATTACCATCTTCCTAATGGACACAAATTAACAATAAACATTTTCCAAAAGCAGAACCCATTACACTGCACAAACTGTACAAGTGGACCATTCCTTTTGTAAATATTGAATATTACAAGTCACCTTTTTTTTCTTTTTTTTCGATCATGCACAAAATAAACCAGAAAACAAATAAAAATGCAGCTGGTTTCAACTGAATCAGAGGTAATGATATTGTGTACAGCAATTCACCACAAACTTTGTGCCACATGCTCATCTCTTGTAAGGCTATGCTCATTGTTCCATCTTCTCACCTGTATGTCTCATTTTCCATAAACATTCTTGCTTCTACGCTTGATGTCAGATCATTTTACCAAAAAAAAATGATGAAAAGATGAAAATAAACGGCTCTTTACCTTCATGAAAAAATTCTTTTGTAGCACACGAGATATTATATTAACTCTATCTGTACCAAATTTGCCCTTGAGCACACTTTGCCCCAAAAATGTACTGAGGCAAACTGCTGACCTTGACCACTCTAAGGGCCAATGCAACAGTAGGTATGCTGGTATGTCAATGACAATTGGTTTAAAATGAATATGTATCTAGCATCATTATTCAAATTCAGAGCAAACCACCTTTGTTGAAATTGGCATCACAATATAAAAAGTTTCCTCTTTCTGGGTTACCAAATCTAGTCAACTACAAAATGACTTCAAGGTACTAAACACTACAATTTGAACAGCTTCATACCAACTGGAATGCTTGAAAACAGGATGGTGAACACTGTAGAATTTCATCACATGAAATGTGAATGTGTATCTTCCAGTTAATGCCTCAGTCTCTTTCATTAATTTGACCACTTGTGAACTACAGACATTTAGTGCACTTTTTCATTTATAAACCAGTGTCTGGACTAATCTGCAAAATCCATGCATGGATAACAGATTAATTCAATTGTCTCCAATATATTTCAGCATGACAATACCTGTTTGGCCAGATCTGTATGACTAATGTATCTGAAAGACTACTCCACTTTTTGTACAAAATTTGAGCTTGTAATCTTTAATTTCAGTTTAATATAGGGCATCCAACTAAAGCTTAGAAGTTATTGGAGAGTGTAATTGTGCACATTTTTTTTCATTATATTATTTAAAAAGTAAAGTATGTTTTAACCAATGTAATGTATGTAAGGTACAGGGATAATAAGTTGATTTTCCCTTTTCTAGCCTGATACCTATAAGCTGCAATATATTGGTGTTAACACAAAGTACCTGCTACCAAGTACCTATTTTCACAGTATACTGAGAGCAGAATGAGAGTCCATTCATTTTGAATGTGCATTACACTTAACCCTTTCCCCCTTGAATTGACACTTGAGTCAACAACTTTCCTTGGCATGAGTTGGACACTAAGTGCCCAACTCATGCCAAGGAAAGTTGTTGACCTGGGGCATGTGATTTTGATAGGGCTCATCTATAATTCTCAGTCAAAATTGTTTTTCATTACTGTTGAAATTAGTTGAAAACACTGAAGCAGACGGCATTTGACCACCAGTCGGTTTTGGCCGGTTTGATGGGGAAAGGGTTAAACTGGGCTTTGACTTGATTGTTGTGTAAATGCTCTTCAATCATTGTATCTATCAGAATAGGAATGTACTTAGCAATACCTTATAATTGTTACAAAAGCAACCAGTCCAGTTTCCATCAAAACTTGTAATATTACCTCTGTGCAGTGTCTGGTTCAACCAAATTCTGATGTGTACCTGCACTTACTAGGCACATTTGTGGCTAAAATCAATTTCATTTACAAATCTTTACCATTGTTTACCTTGTGTTAAGTATCAAAACTGAAACTGTGGAGCATGAAGGATACTTCACATCATTTTTTGTAGGTACGAAACAAATATTGGCAAAACCTGCAGGTGCTTTTTAGCCACTTGTTTGCACAGCTAAACATCAGACCAGATACTGTTTTCAGTGATGGCCTTACTTGAAGTCAACACTTTGTAACTTGCCAAGCAGACAAATTAAGTCATATATGTGGCTACCACTTTTGTTGGACTCAGTGAACACTTAAGATTTTGTTGCCCAAGGCATTGATTGAACAAATACAGTTGTAATGGGGTGTTTATATATATGCATATATATATATATATATATATATATATATATATATATATATATATATATATATATATATATATATATATATATATATATATATATATATATATATACATATATATATACATATATATATATGTATGTATCTATATATATATGTATGTATACATATATATATATACATGTCATCTATTTTTCTACTTTCCAATAAAAAAAAGTTGACCATTTATACATATTCAAGGATTCACAACAACCATATTTTTAATCCATCATGAGGACCAATATGGTCTTGTGCCCTGCTGGTTGCCCAGTGAAGCATTAAAACTGACCAAAATGACCAACTTTGTGGAAAGTTTGAAGCCTCAGCCTAATAAGTTCTCACTTACCTGCCATTGACTACTTATTACAATTCATGGCGACAATCACTTGGACTAACCAATACACTGAACATTCACCTCATTCAGTCCAGACTCTGACATATTTAATTCTAATACACACTGCAACATCTGAATTCTTCCAACGTTTCCAAGTAATGAAAAGCATCATGATACACTATTCAGTGATGCAAAGAATCTGTGTAAATTGGTATCTTGATGTATCAACAGCAGCCCATCCCTGCACCACAGACATTAGGCTTGTACAAATGTGCATGGAATTTTTTGGGATATGCAAGTTTCGAATCGATGTTCAATAAAAATGGCATCCAGAGACAGATAGCAAATAACATCACAACTTTCCATGAATTTATAAAAGAGCGGACTAGATGTTACACACAGTATAGGTAAATCTGGAACTGAAACTAGTACCTCAAATACATGTATTGGCCTTAACTCACAGCATTAGAAAGTGCTCCCTACAATGGGTTAAGGATCAACAGCACAGCAACAGCACTGTTGAGACAAACAAATCATTCATGATCAACAGCATAGTCACAGCACTATTGAGACAAATTCTTTTATGATTGACAACCTGGCAACAGCACAGTTGATACAAAATCATGAAAAAAACAAAAACAAAAACCCACTGCCTGGACAGTAACTCTGCTACTGATTAACTGGGGTGCCAAGTCTGAGCTCATAGTGCAAGGCACACAGTCACCATCAGTAGCACATGTTTGCTCATTTATTTACAAACTGCCTCTTGCATTTGTCTTACTTTGAAAGGAAAATGAAGGTTTGGTGTTAAAATATTGAAAGAAATGTAAGTTGTATCAAAACCAGGAAACCATACTGCCATTACCCAAAAGAGTAAAAACCCATAACAATCACTAAGAAAGCATCAGGACTGAGCAGCAGTGTTTTCCCCACATTATAAGCTCAAAGGTAGCCCATCTTTTATCTTTTCTTCACCACGTTTCTCCTTTTTCATTTAAAAGTAATTTATTTTAGTAATATTTATGCAAGATTTGGTAAATATCTGTCCTAGAGCAAGAAATTTTAGGTTGCCACCAGGTTCATCCCCTTTCTGCTGTCCAAAACTGGGGAAAACCATGCAGCAGATACTCAAGTAAACAAAATGACCCTCTGGTTGAGCACATTTTGGTACATTTTGAATCTATTTAACCCTTTTCCCCTCAAGCTAATTAAAACCAGCTGCTGGGCAAAAGTTATCTCCTTCAACTTTTGAACCTTTTTAACTAATTTCAACAATAATGAAAAACTGTGATTCGTTGTTTATTTGAATCATTGCTCAATGTGAGGTCTACCATCACAGTGAACCCGGACCTCTGTGTTACACAATCACAATAATGTGTTTTGCACAGCAACAGAATGTCACCCCCGGTACATAAAAGGGTGCCCATCATCTCCCCAACAGTTCCTGATCAGTCCTACAAAAGACAAAACCAGTCAAATCAACCACCACTGAACATTGTGACCTTTTCCCGGAATCATGACCATCACCTGATTAAGTTTGTAATTTTTTTCTTTTTCTTTTTTTTTAATTAGTGCTTTTATTTGATCACATTCAAATTTAAAGAATAGGTATCTCAAGTTTGCGGAAAGTGTTTGTACTTTTGTTAATTGTGAAGCTTGCTCAGGGAAAAATCTACATTGTCTTACATATGTATTTGACTTTCAGATCTAAAACATTAAAACTGAATCACATTTTTAAAAATCACCCTCCCTATCCCTCCCCCTCCAACTCCAAGAAAAATATCCATTGTTGCAAGGTATTGTGGGGCAGTAAGATTATACTTTGAAGATATTGTTCATACTGTTCTGAAATAAATATTTTCTCTCTCACTTTCACTCTCCCCCCCCCCCCCCCCCCCGCCATATTTTCACATTGGTCTAGTCTTTGTATTTTTCAAATTTAGAATGCACTGAGGAAAGCTGTAAACCTGAATACATTTTTTTCTGTAGAACTCTAGGCTTGCTGGTATTCATCACTCAAAGCACACAGTACTTTGAGCTCTGCCTGCCCTTACTAATCACCAGGGCTAGAAATACGGCTTATCTGCTTGTCCGTACTAAATGAAACTTGTAAGGGACAATACAGTTGCCAATGCACTTGTCCAAAATTTACATCAAATTCCATTACAACTAGAACAGACTGATTTTCCAACAGAAAATCAAATGTCTCCCGGTGGAACACTTACGTCTCTGAATAAGCTACAGGTGTTAACAAATTACAAATGACCAAGTTTGCTTGAAAATTACCATCCTATTTTAGCTCTCACCTAGATACACTACTCTAGCAATTTTCATCAAGTTCTTCATGACTTATTGAACGGAAACCAATTTCACATAAATGACCCTGTGACCTTGAAAATTAGGTCAAGGTCACCCAAATACAATCCCAACCTTGGCCTTTCCTTGATACATAATCCTACCAAGTTTCATCAAATTCCATCAAGTTCTTCATGACTTATTGAACGGAAACCAATTTCACATAAGTGACCCTGTGACCTTGAAAATTCGCTCAAGGTCATCCAAATACAATCCCAACCTAAGTCTTGCCTAGATACATAACCCTGCCAAGTTTCATCGAATTCCATCAAGTTCTTCATGACTTATCGAACGGAAACCAATTTCACATAAGTGACCCTGTGACCTTGAAAATTCGCTCAAGGTCATCCACATACAATCGCAACCTATGTCTTGCCTAGATACATAAGCCTACCAAGTTTCATCAAATTCCATCATGTTCTTCATGACTTATCGCATGGAAACCAATTTCCCATTAGTAACCCTGTGACCTTGAAAATTCGATCAAAGTCATCCAAATATGATCCCACCCAAGGTCTTGCCTAGATACTTAATCCTGCCAAGTTTCATCAAATTCCATCAAGGTCTTCATGACTTATCGCACGGAAACCAATTTCACATAAGTGACCCTGTGACCTTGAGAATTCGCTCAAGGTCATCCAAATACAATCCCAACCTATGTCTTGCCTAGATAAATAACCCTGCCAAGTTTCATCCAATTCCATCAAGTTCTTCATGACTTATCGAACGGAAACCAATTTCACATAAGTGACCCTGTGACCTTGAAAATTCGCTCAAGGTCACCCAAATACAATCCCAACCTAGGTCTTGCCTAGATACATAAGCCTACAAAGTTTCATCAAATTCCATCAAGGTCTTCATGACTTATCACACGGAAACCAATTTCACATAAGTGACCCTGTGACCTTGACAATTCGCTCAAGGTCATCCAAATACAATCCCAACCTAGGTCTTGCCTAGATACATAATCCTACCAAGTTTCATCATATTCCATCAAGTTCTTCATGACTTATCGAACGGAAACCAATTTCACATAAGTGACCCCGTGACCTTGAAAATTAGGTCAAGGTCACCCAAATACAATCCCAACCTAGGTCTTGCCTAGATACATAATCCTACCAAGTTTCATCAAATTCTGTCAAGTCCTTCAAGACTTATCGCACGGAAACCAAGTGTTGAAGAACCTGAACAACAACAACAACAAAAGGAAGAAGAAGCGGAAGAAACGGGCACTAAACCAATATGTCCCCCGGCTTCCACCGGGAGACATAATAAGACTCCACACAGTTTGTAGACAAGTGAAAAATTTTCCTTATTTCTAGCACTGATCATGCTGGTCACTTTAAAGTGGCACAAATGATGAACCACACCAGATGTTGACAACTCAGGACAAAAAAAAAATCTGTGCACATTTACAAACGCTCGGCTCTTCCTGCATAGATCTGTCCTGTAGAAGGCCATTCAGTCAGGAGGGCTAGAGTCTGTATTGCAATTGCAGTAAAACCTAGGACCAGTGAACACTTTGGGGACAACACAGAAGCATTCACTCATCACGTGTTCACTGATATCAGGGCCGACTTATGCGTGTGACACAAAGTACATGAACAATGAAAATACCAGCACTTCCTAAGGATGAATGTCCAGTTCAGTGCTATTTTGAGGGTGCTTGTAAAGTTTCTATCACAAAACAATCAATGTACACATAACAACTGCCAAAAACTATACATTTTTGGAAAGCTAACAAACTACTGATTCGTTTTCTCCCACTGTCCTGTGTGTGTTTGGTGTCCCATGTTTCTACAACAATCATACCAAGTGCCCTCCTGTTTTTCAAAGAACCTTCAAAAAACTTGATTCAACTTTTTTGTTTTTGATGTAAAGACATTAAATTTGTGGCAAACTGTTCCTGACAATGTAACCCCCCCCCCACCACCACCACCACCATGGGGGGTCATAAAAACAAAACTCCCAAAAATTTTCACTCGTCAGGTGTTCACTCGGACAGGTTTTGCTGTACTTTCCACCGTAATTTGCAACATAACTTTAACACTACTGCAGGTAGAAACACCGAAATTTCAAAAGTAAATCTAGATGATGACATGATGTTACTCACAATTTTAGTCATTAGCCTCAAAAGCAAGTAGTCTATTCTGTGTTACCTTAACATACCATCAAATGGGAATATACCACTCTAGTCGGCAAGAATTTTTTTTCATTGGGTTGTGTATTCAGCTGCATACACATAAAATGGTTGATTGTGATCTCACCTACTGTCACTGTATCTCTTCTAGGCAACTGTTCACATGGTTTACACCTTTCGAGGAACTATTTAACCCTTTTGCTGCTATGTAGTAGATTGGTTCAACAGCTTTCCTCTGTGCCACAGCTCATGCAATGAAAGCAGCTGATTTGGACTATCTTTTTATTTTCCTCTGGAAAGACACACCAGCACCTGAATGAATAGTCTTTTCACAATGAATCTGAGCCGAGAATTATTACAAGAATTCAGATGAACTCTGTAATTAGCAGGCAATGAGTTAAGCTAACATCTGGGACTGTCTTATTCATAATCCATACAGTGATCAAGGTTTACAACACCATTTGATCATTTTGTCAGATTCACATACATGTACTTGTATAAAAATACAGCCAGGTCTCCCATTTATAACTTTTGACCCCAGCCCATCCCACAAACACTGTAAATCTATAATGCCACTGGCCACCTTATTTTCCTTTCAAGTCAGAGATCAAATGGTTAAAGCTATACATGTAAAACAATCATAATACTGTCATTGTACAATTCATGATCTGACAATGCAGAGAACCACAGGTATCATTTCTGGTGGCCCAGCATGTGAACCATAAAAGTGTTCCAGTCGGGGGCCACAAACTCACAAAAGGCACAGCCTTTGGGGTCACTGGAATTGTGACAACTCTTGTGAAGAAAGAACATTACTTTATCTCTTGTGGTCACTCCACATGCACAGTCATACACCTCTTTGCGACCTGCATATTCCTGCCACAATTCATCATCACTGAAAAATTCAAGTTGTTCTGAAACACTTTTTGGTTTTGGTTTGGCAGCAGTTTTCATTGGGTCTTTGGCCATTACATCTTCCAGCCTTACATATGGTTTCTTAGGAGAAAGTAATGCAGCAGGCACTTTGATATTTGGTTTCACTTTCGCACACTTAGTTTGTTGTGATGATGCAGTTTTTGGATTTCTTGTGCTAGTAACAGTAGCAGTTCTAGGAGGGGAGACTGATGATTTGGGGCTTTTTCCTTTTCTTGTTGATGGCTTTGACCCAACAGAGCCCATAGTTGCAGAGGACACCGTAGAAATCTCACTTGCATCTGAGATAGTACCCAGGTCTTCATGTTCAGAGTCAAAACGGGAGGATTTACCTCTTTTACTTGACCTGGGTCCAGGTTTGTCTTCAATTTTCCTTTTGGGTGTACTAGTCTTTTTCTGAACAACAACAGGTGGTGGTTTCACTTCTGTGAAAGCCCTTTCTTCAGAGTCTGCTAATAAAGCTTTCAGTTCTCGACTACTTACCCTACCTGGCTCATGCTTTTTGCCTTTCACCTGTTTACTCCTCAAGTTTTTTGAAACTGGCTTTGTAACTCGTTTCTTTTTCTGAGTATCCTTGCTTTTGGGGACAGTCTTTTTGGGTTGCTGTTTAAAAGCATTTCTACTGGCTTCTGCCTGTACCCGTTGTCTCTCGCGAGCACTCTGCAATGGCTTGATGCGGATAGCACACTTGGGATACCCACGATGCTTGCCCATGGAATCCTTCAGGCGAGATGCACGAATAGCCCTTAAACTTTCACTCTCCAGTAACCTATTTATCCACTCTGTCCTACTTTCGCCATCTGTATCAGCAGAATCTGCCTCCACTGGCTCCTGAGGCCTGTCACCTCCATTTATATCCTGACAGGGAGCCACTACAGTGAAGTCATCACCACTTAGCCCTGGTCCTACATCTGATGCATCAATCATTGCCACTGGATAAACACCCCCAAAATTCCCACTGGGGTCATTTATGGACTCTTCCAATGGGTTAACCCCAACAGCTTGGGCTTCTGGAATAGCAACTGTTTCTGAAGTGTCCATTTCAACCATTGGCTCCACTTTAATTATTGGATTACCCTACAAAAAAAAAAATATGCATGAATTTTAAATTTATGCCATTGGACTCTTATAAGTGACCAAGTTGTCTTTTTCTTTTGGCAAGTAAACTCCAGTCAACCAGTCAACCACAGGGTTAAAGACCGTAATGTAACTTGAGATGTGCAGAATATAGCACACCTGTACACAGTTACCTAGCACTAATAACTTGTTTCGGCGTTAGTGCGTGCGTTTCGGCCTTTCAGGGCGGTTCCCAGTGATACACAGCATTTGCCAGCATTACAAACACGCCGGCAAGGGCGGACTAACACTGGCTAAAGGCAAAAATCCAATTAAGCCTTTTGGGGCTCGGCGTTTGCCAGCGTTTGACACCCTTTCAACGCAGGCAAACGCTGTGAAACGCTGACTAACGCCGGCTACCGCTGGCAAACGCTCTGTAGTCACAAGACACAAATTTCCATGGATCCTTCCCATCCCAGTTCAACTGAATTCAAATTTTACATGTATCCCATTGAGTTTGCTAGTTGAGAGGACTACAGAGCGTTTGCCAGTGGTGGCCGGCATTAGTCGGCGTTTCACAGCGTTGAAAGGGTGTCAAACGCCGAGCCCCAAAAGGCTTAATTGGATTTTAGTGTTTGCCAGCGTTAGTCAGCATTTGCTGGCGTTTGAAACGCGCGTAATCACCGTCTCAAGCTGGCAAACGCTTTGTAACGCCCGGAACCGCCCTGAAAAGCCGAAACGCACCCATTAACGCCGAAACAGTTTACTAGTGTAGTGCTGTGGCTCCCCTCTTATAAGGCCCCCGACACGAGGCCATCCCCTGTAGAAAAGCCACTTCTCAATGCAGCAAGTTTCAGATTTCCATAATATACTCTCCCTCAAGAGAGGCCACCCCTCTTATAAGGTCACACTTCTGGTGCATTTGAGGTGGCCTTATAAGAAGGACAGCACTGTACTATCCATTTGTCAAATAGGCTCCAGACATGAGCCTGACCAAGAAAAAATTTCCCTGAAAGTATCATATAAGGTACTCATCCTCAGTGAAAAACAACATTTGAGTGGGGAGGATATGTAACTTTCTTCAAAAAATTCAACCAGAAATCCAGGAATTTCTGTGAAATTCCCTGAAATCCTGGAATCCCCTGAACAGGTTCATCCCTGAATAGCCACTGGCTACAAAAGGTGTGATTTGGCAAAAACAACATTTTGTAAGCTTTTATCAAACTGGCTAACCAAGTTTTATAATTTATTCAACTTTTGATGCATATCTTCATTGGATATTAATGGTAATTTAATCTGGAGTTTGCTGTAAAACTATACACTACTGAAAAAGTGCTGACAATTAACCATTCAACACATAATTATACAGGCTTTGCAAAGACATTCAGTTATCTCAGACTAAAGAAATGCAGACATTTTACCTGTTACTACACAGGTGTAAATTTCCAGATAGTTGTATACCCATCTGTTTGAACTATAAGTATCTGTTACTTACTGAAATTTAAAGTTACAGTGACCTGGGTATAAGACAACATCTTGCATAAGCAGAAAATAATTCCGAGCTTAATCAAGTCATTTGGACATTATCCATTGTGGTCAAGTTCTTCACTTTGGGAAAATTCTTGATATAGCAATCCATCTCAATGTTCATGAAACATATCACATAAATTCACATGAAGTTTAAAATTACAAGGCACTGTTGCAGAATGTACAAAATTTACTAATAATATTCCTAGTTGGTAACAGATCTACTGAGGCTAACACCTGGGAATGGGTCTTAGGATAAAAACGACATCTCTGTGCTGGACAGCTCTAGCTTGTCCTTGGCTGACCTGGAACTCAAAACTAGACCCAACCTCCCCTGAGTTGAGTGGGGCAGGATAATATTAAAGATAATTATGTTGTATTGCCCATGAGTATAAAAAATAAAAGTATATTAATGATTAGTACAAGTACAAGATACAAATTTCTATGGATGCTTCTCATCCCAGTTCAACTGAATTCAAATTTTGCATGTATCCCATTGGGTTTGCTAGTTCAGACGACTACAGAGCGTTTGCCAGCGGTAGCCGGCGTCATTAGGCGTTTCACAGCATTTGCCGGCATAGAAAGGGTGTCAAACGCTGGGAAACGACGGCTAACGCTGGGAAACGCCATCCAACACTGGCAAACGCTGAACCCCAAAAGGCTTAATTGGATTTTGGCGTTTCCAAGCGTTTGTAATGCCGCCTTACGCCATCTCACGCTGGCAAACGCGGTGTAACACCGGGAACCGTCCTGAAACACTGAAACGCACCCACTATCGCAGAAACAAGCTACTAGTGCATGCTTACCTCTATCAGGTCTACATTCATCTGAGGTACCTGTGGTTCTTTAGTACTGAAGTCCATGGCTTGCTCTGTGCTGGGAGTCTCAGTCTCCATGTTTGGAACTGCCACTGGATTGCTCAAGGGTTCACTTACAAGCTCGGGCTGACTGGGCTCCACTGCTTGCCCTACAACACATGAAGGTCACACCCACTTTTGAGTGAGACTGATTCAGATTCACACTTCCTCAGTTCATTAAATACACATAAGTGTTCTGTCAAAATGAAATTTTCTTCTGGAAGATAAACCTGTTTATTGCAATGTATGTATAAAAGTGCATAATATAACACACTAAACTCCTTCATATTTGTTGAAAAATAAGACTGTGACTCTTCATTTCTATCATAAATGGCCAAATGAATTAAACAGCACTGGATCTGTGCAAAGGGCACACTGTAGTTTCAAGTCATGCATGTCCATGTGTCTCATAGGCTTCATCAACACAAAATGTAACATCCTGATAGCAAGCGGCAAAGGGAAAAATGACACTCTTGTATTTTGGCAGAGCTCATATATCTTTTTACAACTTACATGAACACATTGTGGCCAAAAAGTACCTCACTGACAATTGCCTTGAAAACTTATTACGTTACAGTGTTCACTGCAGTGCACCTTGGAGGATCGCCGCTGACAAGAACAAAGCAGCGCAAATAGTAAAACGTGGTTATGCTTGCAGTATGGCTGATGTCCTATTAGTATTAGATGAAAATAGCCTCAAAAACTACCTTATACAGTGCAAAACTACCTCATACAATAGTAGAATGCATGGAGTCCTGTCCGTGTACATTTTCTGCACCCCGCTAAAGTGCAAAGAACACACACTAGTCCATTTGAATTCAACCTTCAGGTTTTCGTTTCTAATGAGTTTGATCCAGGTTTTCCTCTCTGTTTTGTTGGATGGCAACTGGTAAAAGCAGAGTCCAGGTGTCTTCCTCTTAGAACTTGTGCACTTCAGCACATAACATTTAAGGTTATCCTTTTTTCTAACTTTCTCTGATCGGAAATTGAACATATTTGTATCACAGTGGCAATTATCAACACTGCATCTAACGTTCTACTCCACTGTGAGTCTGTACTGCTGGTCAAGTTTGTCCCCAATGATCCCCCAAGATGCATTACGGTCAACACGCTGTGATGTAATAAGGCAACAGGGTAATTGTTCATGGCAACAGTGTATCCATGCTTGGGCTATTTTTCTAGTTCATTGTACAGCTAATTGATAATGAAATCTAACATTTTCTTTCCAAAACAAAGAAATGCAAAATTGCTTTACTCTTTCAGTGCCAATGGGGACTAAAGTCAAACACCTTAAAATGAACTGCTCTGAACTACAATAAGAGTGCTTGATTCCTGTTCTTTGTAAAAGTACATTTGAATCAAGTACCAGCATGCCAGTACCATGTAATATTCTAGAATAAAATAGTCCAGGTCAACAGCTTTCCTTGGTACCCTTTGGGCACATTGTGCCCAAAACGCACTAAGGACAGCTCGGCTTGGTCCAAAATGTGGCACTGAAAAAGTAATGCACATCTGGTGAGATGAAAGCTGCAAAATGTCTTAAGGCAAATTCCATCCTTTATAAGCCTATGACTGGCAAATGGTCAGAGCCAGCCCAGCATAACTTATGACTTCACATGCCATTCTGGTCTTTTATCAGATATACTGGAAGCTCCCTATTAAGAAAACCTCAGGGGCTGATAAAAACTGGTTTTAATAGGGAAACAGTCTTAATGGGGGATATGACTTAATTATGGATTAACAAAACAGGCATAACTGTAGATTGGTGGTCTTATATAAATGGTCTCTTTATGGAGGGGATCTTACTTGGAGATTCTACTTTACAAGTCTGTAAAATGTACCTTCCTACTTTCCATGTAGCTGATAAGGGAATAAGAAATACAAAATTTCAGAAGTTCCCTATTGAGACCACCTGTGGGACTGGAGAAACTAATTCTTACTGTAGGAGTGATAAGTAGCAAATATAGTAAACACTAACACGACATTTACAAAGAGACTGTAACCAAGAGTGGTCTCATTATGGGAAGCTTTAATTGGAGATTTCTTTGTATATGAAGAATTGGCAGGCACCTTATGTTACATAATTTGCAACTGCATTGATAACAGTAAACATATGGTGCATTCACGGTATCAATTTTAGATTTTTTTTTTAAGCTATAAACCCCAAAAGCCAGCATTTCACCTCCTACAACCTGGACACTTAAACTTTTCAATATGAAAAAGTAAATGTCTAATTTTTTTCTAATTTTACTTATGTATACATACAATCACACACAAAGAAATCCTCTGATGTACATGTCTACAGGTTTCTCACCACCCTATCTACAAAAAACACATTGACAATAGGTGCATCAACTTTTACCTTAGTGGCAAAATGCACTTGTAATGCAGTCTGGAAAGTAATACAGTAAAACCACTCTAACCCAACACCTACGAATACCGAACACCTCTCTATACTGAACACCATTTCTCTGTCCCAAATATATACTTTCAATGTTATCAAACCTCCCTATACCGAACACCTCACTATACCGAACACTATTTTTCCGTCCCAAGGGTGTTCGGTATAGGGAGGTTTTACTGTATTGAGCTATTTCTAGCCACACAAAAATTTGGTTAAAAATCTGGCAGATTTAGTACTTAAAATAGTATTAGATAATCCACAATATGGAATCAATCATATATCACCTTTTATGCATTATGAAACTTAAGTCTATAATGCCCCACTATCTGGCTTATTCTGTCTTGTCCTTTTTCAGTCATCATGTCACCTTTACAAGGTCATCTACTTGACTGGGAATTTTGATGTCTTGTCTATCCTGTCTTTTGTTGTTCGACACAAGAGGAATTTATATGGAGCGGTAGCCAAATTTAAGAGCTTAAAGCTACATACCATATGTATAAACCAGTGGTTATGTGGCTATACATTGCAGAAATATCATATCAGGCCTAGGATGCCCTAAATACCATTAAATGGAAAAAGATTTCATTTTACATACATGTAAACACTAAAAGAACTACATAAAGCAAGGAAATCTTATATCATTTGGACAATTTTAAAGGACATCATTCGGGCAATGGACAAGCAGATCTGCACTTTTCGGGGGAAATCTATGGAGCTTCTCGGGACATTAGGAAAAACTTTAAATTAACTGTTTTGTGCATTTCATGGGAACGAAATATATTGTGGGGGATCACAAACATATAATGTGAAAAGGATATAATATTGCATGGGATCAAAATATATTGTGAATGAATGGAATACTGCTTTCTATGGGTTGAAGTAGTCACACAATCTACAATATATTTCATTCCAACAAATAACTTAATCTGAAAGAATTTTTTTTTTCCTTGTTTGTCTCTTCTGGGACTCCAGTGTACCCAATATTATTGCATTTAATTTTCATTTTGTTCCCATGAAATAAATATTTTGTTCCCCCTTTTCCTCCATGCCCTTTCGGGGGCTCTGTATAAACTGCATTCCTGACAGACCAAATTAAGTGGCAACATTAATTCAGCATAATGATTTTCTTTTACATAAATCTCTTTTCATATCCTTTTAATACAGGTTATATGATTGAGCTGAAAAAAATAATCATACAAAGTGATAATACCTCTGAAGAGAACTGTTTAGTTCATTAAATTTTATGAAACTATTTATACCTTATTTTAGTCTGTCTAAAGAATGAGAATGTAGTAACCTGAAAAAAAAAGATACTAAAATAATTTGATGGGGCAGCAGCTATGATAAAAACAAAAATGACAAAGATTCCATCTAACTATGAATTGGATTATTTACTTTCTGGGCATAAATTGGAAAATTTAGGCCACAGGTCAAGGTCACACTGCCTGGATTGCACTAACCATTAACCATTAGTTAATCAATGTGAAATTTGGTTATAAGTTTTACAATCTTTTATCCAAATTGGCTAAGGAAATTTTTGTTACTAATAATACTATGTAGCTTAAAAAATCAGTTTTGCTATTTTATCATCAAAATGCTGCCTATTAGATGTTAAAATGTTTGAAGATGTGAGATGACCTTGGCTTATGAGATTTAACTGTGGCTAAAATATTCAAGATGTTTTAGCCAAGTTGGCTAAGAAAATGAACTCCCTAGTACAAGACCAGCACTTGGGTCAATTCAGTGCATAACACGCCCCTATCCTTTCCAGTTCCAAAAGAAAAAACAAAAACAAAACAAAAAAACAAAGTGTGGGTGCTACAGTACAGAAAGTAACACCTGGAAAAGCTCTGTCGGAGTGAACAAGAGGGATGGAAGCTCAGAGATGGAGACAGAAGGACCGAGGATGGACAGATGGACAGAAAGGAGGAGCATGGAAAGGTGGACAGGACAAAACCTTGCAAACCTACATTCCTTTCATGTAGTTTTTTCTATTAAAAAGTCAATGTGACATGCTCCTATTCTAAGGAGTATCCACACACCAAGATCAGTATCTATATGTATTATGTAACAGGAAATATGGCCCACACAGTTTCTACAACATGGTCAATGGTGAAGTTCAGTGACCTAATTTAAGCATGCAGCACACCCTTATCCCTAAAATATCCACATACCAAGTTTTGTATCTCTTAACCTATCATGTTATATGAAAAATGGCCCACACATGCATTTTCTCTGATGGGCGAAATGTCAAGATCACAATAACCCCAATTTTGGTGCATGTCATACCGCTATCCAATGAAACATCCACACACCAAATTCTATACATGTACAGGTTACAGTCAGGGAAATAAAAGTCTGAACAAGATTTGTCTGATGAACAGAAAGATGGTAGGATACAGTGCAGACCTGTAATCGTCAGTAAACAAACCACAGTACCACATGACAACACTGATTCAAGTTGTACCCTTCTCCTCTATTACAGATCAGCGTATGACAACTAACATGAAAATTCAAAAGCTGCACTGTCTCCCATTACCGCACACAACCACTGAAATCAAAGGTGTAATAATCTCCAATCACAGCATTTAACAACTGCAATTGAATTTGCACCAGTTTCCAATAACAGAATGCACAGCAGCAATTTTTTTTTTTTAGGTTCTACACACTGCCTATTACCAAGTGCACGGCATATAAAAACTGTAATTAAGCTGTTGAAGAAAACACGGACATTGAGACCCTCTGCACATGCATTTATAATTTGTGCCTGCTTGTAAAAAAAAAAATCCAATTGTGATAAGATTGTTGAACATTCCACTGTCTTCAAAACTGCCAGATTGGAAATTATCAGCAGTATGATCTCCAATATTCTTTTATCATGCCAGGTAATGTGTGTAGATTGGAAGTCTTTACCACCTGTACGTTGATAACTTTTTTCGTAATATCTGCAACAGTAACATGATCAATGTACATGAATACGAACTTGTTTGTTACTTGACACTAGCAACAGAAACTTCATGTAGATGAATGTCAACTTCTTGGTCTTGACATCAGCAACACCATCAACGTACTTGAATGGTAACTTCTTTGTCTGTTATGCAGTATACATGAATGGTAACTTCTATGTCTGCTTTGCAATGTACATGAATGGTAACTTCTTTTTCTTGACATCAGCAACAGTAACATCATCAATATACATGAATGTTAGCTTCTTTGTCTTGATATCAGCAACAGTTAAATCATCAATGTATAGGACAGTTTCTCGAGCCAGGATTCACCTCTCTCTCTGCTCCCTTCAGGCTCATCATTCCACACCTCCCTCCAGGCTCTTTGTGTCAGACATCTGGCCTCTGTTGGAGGTGATATTTCCAATGTTAGATAGGTAAGGGTTGAGTTGTACAGCTATCATACTTCCAACTTTTTATCATTTAAATGTTTTCCAACTCTTTTGTGGCTTAATCCTCCCTCCTTCCTCAGCTATAGTTAGTCTTTTATTATCACCTGCTTCTGTGCCATCTGGAACCAATTTGAGAAGCTTGGGATTTCTGGTCATACTCTAATCCAAATCAAAGCTGCGTTCAACCAAACCTATCAAAACCTAGTCAAAACCTGGAAAACTTCAATAAACATGGTGATAAAACATTATAAACAAACCACACTCTACAGCATGGCGAAAGCTGAGAGTTAAGTTTTTACTACATACAACACTTGAAATTTTAATTACATACACCATCAATATGAATGAAAGACCTGCAGAACAAGCAAAACCAAATAAACCAAAATATTTTGATGTTCATCCAGAGATCTCACAATAATGTCAAACATACTGCCACACAACAATACACATCCTAATAACCATAAATGCAAACGTTAGAGATGCCACAAATTTCGAACAGCTGCAATTTTCACATCTTTCTGAGACTTATTGGATAGAAAATGGCAGAAATTTACAAAAAAAATACCTCCACTATCTGACCATACCAAACTGTTCCTGATGACAAAAAATGTGGAACTCTTTTTACCAGTAATTTATATACCATTAGAAGTAGGCAATTCATTTAGCAAGAAAGCAGGGACTGTTGGTGCCCTTAGCCAGTTAGCCAAATGCTTATGTCTCATTCATTTGGCTCAAAATGTTATTTTAATGTGAATTATACAATATGAGTAAGGTTGAATTCTGCAGTGATTCATGGCTCATAATAAACACCTGCCACCAGCCAAATGCTGGTCAATTCTGTGGTTTGCTAGTGATTCTTTACACTGGCTGGTGACCAAACTAATAATTTCTTATTAAAAGTATGGATAACATTTGCTCAATTATGAATTTCATCATTTTGACTAATGAGTAAAATCCATTTCAAGCCCTGTGACTACCATTTTATTTCCTGGTTTGGCAACAAATTTTGAAGGCGGAGATCTCTCCCTGGAATGAGATCTTTTTTGGGCACAAATTAGTTTGGGTTTTTTTTATGTGTCACTCTTTCACACATGTAACTCATCCAAAATGGTCCATGCAGGAGTGAAAAAATCTGTTAAACTAGTAAGCTTGCATACCTTTAGTATATCACTTAACTTCATCACTATCTTATACTGTCCTATACAGAGTTTGAGGAGCACTAGTACCTCGTAAGGTAGTTCTAAACAAAGCAAACTGAAAATATATACCACCATCCCCCCCCCCCAAAAAAAATCACTGAAGTGCCAGTTAAAAGTTCATAATGAACCCCATGAATATCATAGTACGTAAAACTCTCCTCACTCACTAGTTTATTCAGAGCCTTTGGTGGTTTTGCTATGGACTGAAAAATGCAACATCATATGGATGAGGAAGTACAGCAATTTACATATATATGCACAACTGTAAGCATGATAATCAGTCACCAGGAGTTTATATCAAGACATAAATAAACATGTTTACATTGAAATAAATTACATGTTTATGTCTTTACTGTGTTTATGTTTCACAGTGCCTCCTATTTCAATGCATTTAATTCAGTTCAAATATCTTACGTATATCATATTTCTACAGTGGTGCCCTTACCATGTGTATGTGGCTCCATGCTTTGTGCCATCTCCCCCATTTCTCCATTCTCGCCAGTTCTCTCCTCTTCAGGCTCCTGTTTGATGCTTACATCGAACTCATTTTCTGAGCTCTCTGGTGGAAAGTTTGGTCCATCATCTTGGACATCCATGTCTAGTCCACACTGAGGCTCCTTTCTCTTCTCCTCACCATCATCAGGCTCATCATCTGATATAACTATTTCAGTCTCATCAATGATCTTTGTTCTTGTTCTTTTTTCTGCATTTACAGAATCTGCAGTTTGCTCAGACTGCTTATCATCAGACACTTTCTCATCATCTTCACCGTCTGACAACTCAATAACACCCCCATTATTTGCTTGACTTGAGACATTATTTGAGATGGGGGCCATGATCAGAGGCATTGTTCCCATGGACCCCATGGTAGCAAACTGAGGAACCATCCCTTGTATTGGTTGAACGACAGTCCCTGGGGTTTGTCCCATCAAAGCTGGCTGCGGTAGCAGCACAAAGTTCATTGGCACATAACTTGGGGTGGAGGTGACAGCTTGAACATTTGTACTCTTTGGCGGGACATGCAGAGAGTTGTGAAGGTCTGGATGCATGGAGAGAGGGGGTGGCACTGTGAAATTTTCAAATTTTCTGCCACACCCAGCCACTGTGCAGGTGTCTGACCCATCTGGGCGCTTGTCCTCCATCCGGAAGTAACTACCCTATTGGTGTCGCCATATATCTGAAAGGAAATTGTTTATAAAAGAGCAAATTCTGGAAAACCTAACTGATGTGCAACCTTCATCATCCTTTCTTCTGTACAGCCCTCTGGTCATACAGCCTGGTGCACAGGAAATCATGCCTGACCTGTGATTCATAATTCAACGAATGCCTGATTCAACACATTTGTGTTCTATGTTGACAGTCCAAGGTCTGATCTTTGTAACCAAAATGAGCACGGCTGCAGTGCCCAATTTATTATCCTGGATATCTTACATCCACTGAGGAACTCTTGAATTCTAGCTCTGTTTGGGTATCACAACAAAAATTGTGCTTAAAATACACCTACTGCAGGGAATTTAAGGCACAGTACCCGTCCCCAATGGTGACTGGGTGCTCACAAAATTATAATGTAATGGCCCTTCAATTTCCAGTTCTAATTTGAACATTACAAGTATATCAATCTGAAAGAAAATCATTAAATGAACATAAGCCTTTTTGTCTGATTTTTTATTATTCAGTTTCACAGGAGGCAGGTGGCCCTAATTAGAGCAAGGGCCCTTTGTTGGGAGCAATATTGCAATTTCCTATGGCCAAAAGAATCAGTCAGCTATCACTTCCTTGGTCTTATAAAATTAAAAATATCTTAACTAGTATTCTATTTGTTTCTAACAGTAGTTTCTTTTTTAGTGACTTTAGTTAAATCGTTACTTATTTTCTATTGTCTCTAAGACCATTTGCAGTAGATGGAAAGAAGACATATGAAGTGATAACCTCACTTTTTAAAAAAATTAAAGTCAACTGATCCTGTGAAATTTGAACTTGGATGGCTCATTTGGAAAATCTGTCTTAATGATAACACCATTGGATCAGTTAGAACTGAAAAATTTCTTGTTGTACTGGGCAAACTATTAGTACAGAGGAAGGTACTACAAAAGAAGTGCATTGGAGGTTAGAAATAATAGTTAAACGTGCTCAATGCAGTTTCTAAAATTATTGAGAAACATGAAGTTCAAAGTATCAACAAATATTACCCCTAAAACCATGTACAAGCAGCATGGCTTAACAAGGAGGCACCAGATTTTTTGTCAGAATAAATAGAAACGAATCTTCACGCATCACAGTTTCATATTCCTTCTGACACAAGAACCTACTCCTACTCACGGTGCCTCCTTATCTGACACAAACATAAAAAACATACACTTGCGAAAAGGTCATAGTTCATGATTTCCAAGAATTGAACATTTTACCAAATTAATGATGGGTAGATGATACTAACTTGTTGACAGGCATTTTAATCTTCCATGATGTCACAAATTCTTAACCTGACTTCGTGGAGGAAATATTTCTCAGCAAGTCTGAATTGCCTGCACATCTATGATTACAATCAAACAATATTCATTTTCATTCACATTTTACAAATTTAAAATCTTGTCAATCTTTTTAACAAAAATTATTAATAAAATATGAAACAGACACAGCATGCTAATCTTGGTTAATACAGAATAACTACTTCAACATGTGCTGGAATCCTTGGGGGGGGGGGGGGGATTCCCACGGATACTGTGTTATGTAGACAAAACAATGTGATGCATGCGAAAAACATACACTGGTCCCCCTACATTGGGAGACCATCCTCGAGGCAGATCTGAAAGCAGATGGTGTGTCAATGGAGGTCAAATATGTGAAGATGACACCAAAGAGATCCTGACAACTGTGGTCTTAAAAAGGCAGATGGTCTCTCCAGCAAGGACTTGTTTAACAAATGTATAGTTTTGGGAACATTTCACTTTTCATGAAAAATTGTCTCCAGCCCATACAGGTTCTTATGCTACAAGCCCACATAAAAATTACACCACAGAGAACCTGACAACTGTGGTCTTAAAAGCAGATGGTCTCTCAAGCAAGAACTTGTTTTACGAATGTCAACCCATTGGTTTAACTGGTCAATTCAAAACATTTTCTCTCATTTTTTTTCCTTGTTAAACCAGTCAAACATTATATGGGGAATGTAACAAAATGCAGGGAATGCTGGTGTCATTAGCCAAATGCCATTTTTCATTCATTTGGCTAGAGCAATATGCAAATGCCTAATTTATAGTACACTAGAACCACGCTGGGGGGGGGGGGGAACGTGTCTCAAGCATAAGTCAAGCCACTCCAAAGTTTTTCTACAATGCTCATTCAAGCATGATGTAAACAATGAAGTGTAACAGTGATGGTACAAATCTGTAGTGACCATCACTTAAAATCATTTACCCACATATGAAAGCCCTACCCAGTGTAGTTAGTGAAATAATACCACTCCAAAGTTTTTATATAATGCTCATTGAAGCATGATTTAACCAAGGAAGTATGACAGTGATGGTACAAATCTGTAGTGACCATCACTATTAATTATTTACCCAAGTATGAAAGCCCTACCCTGTGTAGTGATTGAAGAATGCCACTTCGAAGTTTTCTGTTGACAGACGGACAGACATCCACAAAGTGAGTGCTCAGTCTCTCCAACAGCTTACGCTGGCCAGACAATAAATTATTTAAGATTCAGGTTGAATTTTGTCATGATTACTCTTTTGCTTCCTGAATTGGCTTCAAATTTTGAATTTGAAAGTCTAGATATATGATATCCCTGCAAAGGTTGACAGTAGCACACAATGTTTGTGACATGAATTGACACCAAAATGTGCCCAAGAAAGCTGTTGACTCAATTGTATGTTCTGGATAGGCTCTACATTAATTGCTGAAGGCCATCATTGATGAATTAATCTGGCTTTATAAACTCTCCGTTTGGCTATGTTGAGTCCACAACAGCTTGCATCAGAAAATCTGACATTTCTTTTCTACCAATAAACAGTGGCATCAGAGTTTGTCAGCATACTGAATTTGCTGACTAAATAAACTGGTATCCTCGCCTGTGCTAGGACCTCGTACAACCCTCTTCATGGCCTATTACTGGGCTTAATACATCAAACTTTAATGATGTGGACGGTGAACCTCTGGCAAACTAAAAATAAAACAAGATATGTTTGTAAAACATAGATGCCCCCCTCCCTCATTACCCTTGCCCTCGCTACCCTATTGATAGTGGTAGAAGGGGCACTCGTGACCTTACAAAATTAGTGAAGGTTGATCAAACATCAATGTCACATATCTTTATACTTTAACCTAGCCCTTAAAAAATGACTAAAAACCTGGGCAATATAAAAGTTATAGCTGAAAAATTAGTCATCATTTAGAAACCATATTCAGCAAAGTGGCTTTATGACCTTGGAAATTATGGCACGGTCACTCATTTCCACTTGACCTTCTTCAGTTATTGTGCAAAAAACAAAAAAGGAAGTCTAATGTCTGTGTGTGACCCTCAAAACTGGGTCAAGGTCACCCATCTACAAATTCAAACTAGCCCTTATAGGCAACCATAATGCTGTGCAATATAAAAGTGCTACCTCTAAAATGCAAGTTATCATGCAGAAACAGTATTCAACCAAATGGCTCTGTGACCTTTGAAATTAGGTCAAGGTCACCCATCTTCAAACTTGACCTAGACCTGAATACGGACAATTATCAGGTGGAATATAAAAGTCCTAGTTTAAAAACCTCTTCAGTTATCATGTGGAAACTAAAGTTAACTCAGGTACCAACGTGACCTTGGAAATTAAATCAAGGTCACCAAACTTTAAGCTTCTTCTAGCCCTTAGCAAGAACTATACACCTGTAAAGTATCCAAGTCCTAACTTAAAAACTTCTTGCTTAATTGTGCAGAAACCACAGGAAGCATGAAACCATATTCACTAAAGTGGCTCTGTGACCTTTAAAATGAGGTCAAGGTCATCCATCTTCAAACTTTGCCTAACCCCAAATATGGACTATAATCCTGTGCAATATAAAAGTCCTAGCTTAAAAACCTCTTCAGTTATTGTGCGGAAACCAAAGTTAACTCAGGTACCACTGTGACCTTGAAATTAGGTCAAAGTCACCCATCTTCGAACTTCGCCTAGCTTTTGATTAGAATGATACACCTGTACAGTATCAAAGTCCTAGCTAAAAAACTTCTTGAGTTATTGTGCGGAAACCACAGGAATTCTACAATCTCTCTGTGACCCTCAAAACAAGGTCAAGGTCATCCATCTTCAACATCAATCTAGCCCTTACAGAGAACCATAAAGCTGTGCAATATAAAAGTTCTAGCTCCAAGGTATAAGTTATCATGCAGAAAGCATCAAACCATATTCAGTAAAGTGGCTCTGTGACCTTTAAAATGAGGTCAAGGTCATCCATCTTCGAACTTCGCCTAGCCCCAAATATGGACTATTATCCTGTGCAATATAAAAGTCCTACCTTAAAAACCTCTTCATTTATTGTGCGGAAACCAAAGTTAACTCAGGTACCACTGTGACCTTGGAAATTAGGTCAAGGTCAACAATCTTCGAACTTCGCCTAGCTTTTGATTAGAATGATACACCTGTACAGTATCAAAGTCCTAGCTAAAAAACTTCTTGAGTTATTGTGCGGAAACCACAGGAATTCTACAATCTCTCTGTGACCCTCAAAACAAGGTCAAGGTCATCCATCTTCAACATCAATCTAGCCCTTACAGAGAACCATAAAGCTGTGCAATATAAAAGTTCTAGCTCCAAGGTATAAGTTATCATGCAGAAAGCATCAAACCATATTCAGTAGAGTGGCTCTGTGACCTTTAAAATGAGGTCAAGGTCATCCATCTTCGAACTTCGCCTAGCCCCAAATATGGACTATTATCCTGTGCAATATAAAAGTCCTACCTTAAAAACCTCTTCATTTATTGTGCAGAAACCAAAGTTAGCTCAGGTACCACTGTGACCTTGGAAATTAGGTCAAGGTCACCCATCCTCGAACTTCGCCTAGCTTTTGACTAGAATAATACGCCTATACAGTATCAAAGTCCTAGCTCAAAAACTTCTTGAGTTATTGTGCGGAAACCACAGTCTACCGACCGACCGACAGGCCGACCGACAGGCCGACCGACATGTGCAACGCTATATGCCCCACCTTCTTCGAATGGGGGCATAATAAAAACACCTGTGTTGATGGTTATCCTGGGGGCCTACCTACCTGCCACAAAACCTCCTACCTCAATATTTTTTATGGAGGTGGCAAAGCAAAAACTATATTCTTTGGAACATTTCGTCTTGTTCTATACCTGAATGCATGAAAAATAATGAAATTTACAGTTAAAATCCCATGAAATGAGTGCCAAAAAATGGATTCCTACCTACCTGGAAATTTTGCATACTTGTATCAGGAAACATAGGTATTTTTTGTTTTTGTTTGTCTTATTTGAAGCATTTCACTGTGCATGCCTATAGCATTTTATCCCTGATCAAATATTTTACAGACTTCAATGCTTTGTCAGTTTGTGGCTCTTCATGCTTTAAAAACATGTTAACCTAGTCGGACAACACAATGGCCTGAATAAAATTAGGCTAGATGTTCTACTGGATCTGCGAGAGATGCTGGGTCAGTCACTGTGGAACTAGTCCAATATCAATTATTTTCAATGTGACGAACAACACCAGAAAGATCAAATACTTAGATAGATTAATAACACCATGGCAAAAGTTTTGCACAGATATAAATCAGAAGTGACCTCCCCTGTTTCGGGCCGTGGGTGATCCTTCATAAAGGGGTATGGGAGGCCACTCCATTGAAATGTGGTTTTTATTGAGCTTAAGTGTAAAAATGTGGCTCTTTTTAATGCCCTGAAGTTGAAATGCTTATGAAAATTAATATTAAGTGGCGCTCATGTGCGCTTTGTCTTTGGTTATCACGTGATATGGTCGTGGCTCCAGTAAAAACAGCCGAGTTGCCGATGTAGAGGGTTGGCATGGTAGGCCGATGTAAAGGTCGGCTTTCATAATTGGACGTTATTATTATTATATCTTGTATACACTGATTACCGATGTTCAAGTTGATAAATTTTTATGCTTTATTCAAAAGTTGAATAGGACAAGCAGTCGACACGGTCAGGTCCATTAGGTTTATAGGTATCTCATTTGTAACATTGTCTCTATTAGCCAAAATGCTTCTTTTTATCAGTGTACATGATTGTGATGTAAAATTTGTACAAAATTCATACTTTATTGTATTATAAAATACTGGTGGTATGGGTGGGAGATTTGTCTAGCTATTCAGTCCTTGAACAAAAATGTGCAACAATGCCTTCAAACAGTTCATGGCTTTTCCCACAGGGAAACAAATTAAAGCTTAACTTTTTTGTGCATGTGCTACATGCTTTAAATCAATCTGCTCCCCTGATCTACTGTTTGCAAGCTAACTGGCTAATTGCTCTCACTGTGCTCGCAACAAATGTAGATACATTTCTGCTGCTCAAATGGCATGGGCAACATGTATCGATTCAGGCTATGTCAATTTAATATTGACATTTGTCTGGGCTCAAAAATTCTTATGATCCAACGTTCCGGGACAAGCTAAAGCTCTTCTTGGACAAGTGACTTTCAAATTCAACTTGTCCTTGGGACAAGATATTTAATTTTTTTAATGGACTGAAATTACCTGTTTGCATGCATGGCAACATTGATAATGAGCAGTCAGAGCCTTCGCGACTCTCCACATGCTGGCGATTACTGCGGTCTGTGTGAACAGAACATACAGTGCACCCCAATGCAGCATGTGCGTGGGGACGCCAATACGCAATGGGTGATGACAATCCTCTGGCCTAAAGTAAACAATCCAGGTTTAAACAATCACATGGTCAGCAGTTGTATTCAACAAGACTTGACTACCTACTTGATTTCTGTCAAAACAAGCAGGTTTTTTGACCGTTGCGTACATACGACTACGAGATCAAAGGTACCAGCAGTAATACATTGGGGCCTATTGGCTTTCACCTGTTCTCGGAGCAAGGTCACAGCACCTCACTGTCAGTCTTATCCGCCCGAACGATGACAAAATACAATCAAAAAAATTAAAACTTGCATGACAAATTCTTGAGCAAATTAGCACCAAAGGCCATTTATCAGTGGGTTCTAAAAGTGTAGGAAAGATCATGTAAAGGTGCCGCGAGTTGACTTCCCAGCCAAACAATACACACATCTGCCAGTCACACGCAAGTGACCACGTGGAGTAGTCTAAGGTGAACTGAGCATCATGCTGACTGATGTGTCACACATTCAGCATTTTTCTCTATCCCCCTACCTTTGCGTATTTGCCTGTGACTCAAAATGATTGTTGCTATAAGCACGGGAATCTTTATTTTCGCATGCTGCAATACAAAAAAAGCTTCCCATTTGTGTGTTCCCTCTGTAAATTTCGGAAGGTTCACAGGGTTGAAGCCATGATGAACACTGTAACACGAGCCGTGCTTGGCTCATTTTTGCATGTGACTCAATTGACCAATCAAATGATGTGTTGTTCGTCAGACCACATGGCCAATGCAACTGTTTGTATACAGTTGTTAGGAAAGATGGTGACCGCACACTCGATGTGCATTACAAGGAGAACAATTTCTGATTTGAAATTCTTCGTTTGAATTTGAATTTAGAACACCATTTATTGCTAGGAACTTGCCGATACTGTATACAAAAAAATTGAGAACGATGTATGGATAGCATTCATGGTAGTACGCAAACAATGGCATTGATGTACATCCCATCAGCGGCAACAAGAAAGATGATGCTAAAACCAATACAACTTTTAAATTTAATCTGTAGTAAATTTACCTGGAGCAGTGACTTCCAGAAATTACACATTACTTTTCATCGTGAGTCACCCTATGCAAATAGCTTACTTTTCAATTTGTATTTTTAATATTTGCCAGTTTTATTGTTTAGTTATAGCTAGAATCATGGTAAAAATTGACATATTTTTGCCGATTTGCAAGCGACAATAAGTGCCAAATTATGGTAAATGGTAAAAAGAATATTACCATGTTTATTGCACCACGTTATATATTCGGACAAGTGAATGCTGCAATTGGACAAGTGGATTTTAAAATTCACTTGTCCAGCCGATGAGTGCTTTTTACAAAAATTTTCATGCCCTGTTTGTGCTAAAACAGTTCATGACTTCAATTGATAGTTTCTATGGTAACAAGGTCTCAATACATGTTATTAACTCTAAAACTGTACTTAGTTACTGTATGAAATTGCATGTTTCCTATCTTGGAAATAAAAAGATTGTTACAAAAACAATTAGTAGACATTTTCTTTCATTATAAGCTAAATGACTAAGACAAGTAGCCGTGGTGGTTAGGAGGCTTGTCCGACTAGTTTTGATGCCACTGCATCTCATCATGGACTGTTGAAAAAAATGCATTCACCTGTTTATGTGCTACGTTCAGCTTCTGTATTTACTACGTGAAAAACGTGCATTAGTTTACATCGTGTAATAGTAGCTTGTCATTCATGATTTTTATTCATTAGTTTAATTTTCCCAAATTGGTACTTTACAATTATTATCGTTCAGCAATTCTACAGATCATTAACAAGACTGACTTGTGCCATTGTAGAAGTTCAACATCAGGGCCTACAATGTCAGATTCGCAGAAATCTTAACACTTAAATAACTGGTCATATTTCAGTTTCTTTGGAGTTTTGAATTGGCCATCAACTTTCTTGATAATAAATTCCATGTATTATATTCACAGGGATTCACATCTATGCTAGCACAAAGCTATGCATTGCTGACTTGTGTGGTACAAACAATAAAAAATTGCTGTGCTGTGTTTAAATAAAATTGAAAACAGGGTTGTTTGTTTGTCTTTACTTTGCAACCAAGATGGGAGTGACCAAAATATATACATATATCAGTGATCATGAGCAAAGTCATTCAATACACATACACCTCAATGGATAAATCATCATCATAATATTAAAGATAATTATGCTGTATTGCCCATGAGTAAAAAAAATAAAAGTACATTAATGATTAGTACAAGTACAAGACACAAATTTCCATGTATCCTTCTAATCCCAGTTCAACTGAATTCAAATTTTACATGTATCCCATTGAGTTTGCTAGTTGAGAGGACTACAGAGCGTTTGCCAGCGTTAGTCGGCGTTTCACAGCGTTTGCTGGCGTTGAAAGGGTGTCAAACGCTGGCAAACGCTGACTAACGCCGAGCCCCAAAAAGCTTATTTGGATTTTGGCGTTTGCCAGCGTTAGTCGGCGTTTGTAACGCCGGCAAACGCTGTGTTACGCCGGGAACCGCCCTGAAACGCCGAAACGCACCCACTAACGCCGAAACAAGTTACTAGTGTTTACTACTACTATAGTCGGTCAACCCCGAGTTACGGAACCAAATGTGAGCAGTTTTTTATAGGACCACAACACAAAAGCCACAACGGCGAGACTGCCTGTGTTGGCAGTGGTGTTGTACTTGTAGTCAGATAAAGCCTTTTAATAAATGTGAGCATTTTACCTTACTCTTGAGAGAAATTTGTGTGCAGTGTATGGTTTGTATTTCTGTCACCGTCGATTTTCGCATTTTTGCATCCTACTTACGAATATTGTGGCATCTTCAAACTACCTATCACATTTGTGCACGCACACTTTTCATTTCTTGGATGATATGGATTGCGCTAAGTTTTCCTTGCGGCCGCAGAAATACTCCAAAATGCGGCTGAAAAGAAATACAAAGTGCATATAGTTTAATACCACATGTGCCTCTAAAGTATGGCACATTGATGAGAAAACGTTATGCACCGGATATATCTGCAAGTAACAATCCATTGTTGTAATATTCACAAAATCTGCTTCCGCAGAGCACAGTTGATATATAATGATAGTCCATATCCAAACAAAATGGGATATTCAGTCCGCAAAATTGCAGTTGCCTCAGAACACGCAAATCCGCCTCAAGTAGAACGAGACTATGATCATTGATGGAGATTAGCATCCTACCGCCTATAGCCATGGGCAGAACGGGAGGAGCTTGGTGATTGGAACAGATCAATGGGAAAGTTCCAAAAAGGGTGTCTGGCAGCAATCCCACCCCCACCGCCAGCACAAAAAATGTGGGCTGTATATAACACTATTAACAGTCTTTACTCTTGGGTTCACCGTTCAGTCGGAATTTGGACCTGTAAATGTAACTATGAAAGCATTCCTTTTTTTAATAAAACACTACGAAACCCATAAATTACGGAGCATCAGGGGAAAACATTTCGATTATTGCCTATACCCGTGTCTTTAGCAGTTTTGTTTTGCCCAGCTTGTCCATGGTGTGCCTCAACTTCCAATTTGCCCCAACTTGCGATAAACAAGTTGGGGCAACCCATCTTGATATGGTTCATGACGTTAAAAAGGTCACCAAATGACCTCCTCAAGGGAGCAATTATTGTACATATTGCGTGTTTGTCTATTAATATTGCAGCTAAATATGAAAATTAAGTGTAGTCAAATATGAAACCGAGTCATATTTGCTTAATGTTCCCAGTCTTCATGTTTCAAAATCAAGAGTTGGGGCAAGCAGTTCCACTGCCCCAAGTCCCAATTGAGCATGACAGGTTTCTCAAATGAATAATTTTTACTAATTAAGGTAAATCTTTCCTACATGAAACTGAAAATGATAACTCAGTACCTACCCTCCCCCGCCCCCCAAGAAAAAAAAAGAAAAGAAAAATGAAGATCTTATTTCAAATTCAGGATTCGGTGCAAGCAGCTTCACTGCGCCAAGTCCCAATTGACGATTGAGCATTAGTTATCTCACAATAAATATTTTTTTAATAATTATGGTATCTTTCTCATATGAATCTGAAATGATATTGCCCCAACTACTGATTTTGAACTATAAAAATCTTCAATTTTCTTTCTTTTTCTTTTTTTTTGGGGGGGGGGGGGCGGGGGGCCTAGTTCTTTGTTATCATTTCCAGTTAGATCAGGGTTTCTGCCAGAGTGAAATTTTAGGGTACTCAAATTTTCATATTCCCAAGTAAAAATTCTAATAATGAAGACTTTATGGGGTATTTCTGGGTAATATATGCTAAAATTGTTCTTTTCTGCTGAAATTTTAGGGTAAGCAAAAGTACCCTTGAGATTTTTTAGGGTATGCTATTTTACCCTTTTTAACCTCTGGCGGAAACCCTGTAGATGTAGGAAAGATACCATAATAAATAAAAATAATTCATTTGAGATCACTGTCATATTGAATCGGTACATGGGGCAGTGGAGCTACTTGCCCCAACTCCTGATTTTGAAATATGAAGATCTTAATTTTTCTTTCCTTTTTTTTTTGGGGGGGGGGAATAGTACTTAGTTATCATTTCCAGTTTTATCAATGTATGAAAGATACCATAATTACAGGTAATAATTAATTATTTGAGAGAACTGTCATGCTGAATCGGGACTTGGGGCAATGGAGCTGCTTGCACCAACAACTGATTTTGAAACGTAGAGATCTGCATATTTCTTTCCTCTTATTCGTGGGAGGTATTACTTAGATTATTATTTTTAGTTCAATGTAAGCAAGATACAATGTACCTTAATTAATAAAAATTCTTCATTTGAGGTAACTGTCATGTTGAATTGGAACTTGAGGCAGTGGAGCCACTTGCCCCAACTCCTGATTTTGAGACATAAAGATCTTCAAAATTTTCTTTTCTTTTTTTTTGGGGGGGGGCTTTATTATATTATTATTAATAGTAATATATATAGGCCCTATATATATATACATATATATATATACATATGTACATATATATATTGGGTGTGTGGGGGTTGGTAAGGGGGGGGTGTAATTTTTTTTATTATTATTATCATTATAATTAGTTTCATGCATATTGATAACATAATAGATGTAAAAAGCTGTAGGCACCCAATCCAGACTTGGGGCAATGGACATACTTACCCCAACTCCTGATCTTGGCATATAATTCAGGTTCTTAATTTTCCCCTTTGTATATGCCCATATAGTGGGGTTGTGCAGTGGGCTGGGCCTTTATTATTACAGAGGGGAGGGAGGGGGGATCATGGTGACCTGGATATTTTTATAAATTAAGTAGCTGATAATAAATAAAAATGTTCAAGGTGCTGAATCCAAACTTGGGGCAGTGCACAGCTTGCCGCTACTACTTCTGATTTTGAAATGTACAGACTGCATTTTTCTTTTCTTTTGAAGGGTGAAAGGTAGTTACTGTTATCATTTTCAGATTCATATGAGAAAGATACCATAATCATTAAAAAAATATTTATTGTGAGATAACTAATGCTCAATCGTCAATCGGGACTTGGCGCAGTGAAGCTGCTTGCACCGAATCCTGAATTTGAAATAAGAGCTTCATTTTTCTTTTCTTTTTTTTTCTTTGGGGGGGGGGGGGATAGGTACTGAGTTATCATTTTCAGTTTCAAGTAGGAAAGATTTACCTTAAATAGTAAAAATTATTCATTTGAGAAACCTGTCATGCTCAATTGGGACTTGGGGCAGTGGAACTGCTTGCCCCAACTCTTGATTTTGAAACATAAAGATCCAAGTTTTTCTTTCCATCTTTTTTTGGGGGGAGGGCAACGCATTTATTTATAATTTTCAATTGCGTATTAGAAAGTAACCATAATTAATACAAATGATCTATCATTAATAAAAATTATTCATTTGAGACAACTCACAAGTCACATGATGAATTGGGGCGTGGGGCAGTGGATCTATTTTCCCCAACTCCTGATTTTGATGCATAAAGATTGGCATTTATCTTTTCACCTCAGATCCAAATACACAACTACAGAAATTCTATGTACAGATTATGTGAGCTGAGTCTTAATCTGGCAATACAATGTATATAGGTAATACTGGGAACATTAAGCAAATATGACTCGGTTTCATATTTCACTACACTTAATTTTCATATTTAGCTGCAATATTAATAGACAAACACGCAATATGTACAATAATTGCTCCCTTGAGGAGGTCATTTGGTGACCTTTTTTACGTCATGAAGCATCTCAAGATGGGTCGCCCCAACTTGTTAATCGCAAGTTGGGTCTGCCCCATCTCGAGATGAGGCAGCATTGGAAGTTGAGGCACACCATCTGTCCACAACTGGAAGAAGACCGAAATGGGTCATTTCCCCCACCCGACCAGCAAAAGCAAGAACTTGTCTTTGCACGAGACGCCAGAGCCACTTCAGAGACATAAGCTGATGAAGCTTTCCTTTCCACCTAGAACACCGACAGCTACACGCAAACATAAATATAATACATTTGAACAACAACACAAATGGTATTTATGCACAACGAAACTGTAATTAACTTACGTTCGTTGCACAAATATCCCACAAATCCCAGCCTCACATTTGCCTGAAATGGCGCCTTTCCGGATGTCGCTGTTGCCATCTGGCGTCTGACTGCGAAAATAATTTAATCCTCTTCATGGCTGTGTGCCAACACAGACATTCTCTTTTCCTAGAGTTCTTCCATTCTTTCTTTCTTCCATTTTTCTTGCTTCTTTGCTACCAAATTTTGTTGGCTAATTTTCTCGCTCACTGTTAAACTCAGAAACATCAAACTTGGCATGATTATAGGAAAGGAAATAACTTTATTGACATATACCATTTACATGGTGTTGTCAAAAGACATACATACACATCAATCATAAAGACAAATAAAACCCGTACAATTATTAGACAGTCCCCTAGCATGGGGGTATACATGAACAATCAATATATGTACACACTACTACCTGAAGAATTACGGGTGCTCCTGCCACTGCTGTTTTAGTGACCCATGAACTCATGTCGCATTTCAAAGGCGGAATTTACAAATGACAAGATAGGTTTATAGACAGCTGCCTTACCATATCCCATTGTCATGATGAAATTGAATTTTTCAAGTTTATCAAATTGTGTAAAACCACTGTGAATACATGAAAGATCATTAAATAATTGTGTCCTCTGTTCAGAGTAGTAACTACAATCGAATATAAAATGCAATTCATCTTCAACCGAATTGGATTTGCAAATTGTACATTTACGTAATTCAACCGGAGTTTTTGGTCTTGTGTATCTTCCTACTTCAATTTGAAGAGTGTGCGCACTAATTCTCAACTTACTGAAGTTTTTCCTCCTGTTGACAGGAATATTCTTTCTCAGATAATTTTCAATCTCAAACGTATTTTTGAATTTACAATATGTAAGCAGTTTGTGTGAAGCATCATTGTTGTTTCCATTAATTTGCTCTAGCCAATGAGTTTTGTATTGGTGTTCCAAATGTTGTCTCAATCTCATTATCACAGTATTGGGCGCTGTAAATTTGACCAAATGTCATGAAGCCCAGCATATATTAGAATTTCTTTGACATATTTCAACCAGCAGTAGTTATCATCTCTACATAAGTTGTAGTTTTCCATGAGACATCTATACTTTAATGTATCTTGTCCACTATCTTGGAGATATAACCAATATTTCACTGCTCCACACAATAATTCAATTAAGATAGGAAAGCTACCAAGTTCAGCTTTAACTGCTGCATTTGAGGCCTTTCTGTGCACACCCAGTACAAATTTGCAGAATTTTTTATGTACCCCTTCTGGAGCAGCCTTATCACATAACTGATTGAAATTATTAAGATTCAGACCTTTCAGTAGAAATACGCTCCAGACTTCGCTACCATATCCAAGAACAGGTTTAACAAGCGTTCTGAAAAGTTTCAGTGCTAAATTGACATTATTGTTAAATGGGTATTGGTCTATACATGAAATTGTGCCTTTTAATAAAGTGGCGAAAAATATGTTGAAGATTATGCAAATTAGGGTCATTTGAAAATTTAAATCTTGAATATCTCCAAAATTTTATAGACACAGGTAACCAATCCAACTTCAATTCATAGATTTGTAACACTGCACATTTTTGTAATTTACATGTAACCTCTAAAGATCAAAGATCAAGGTCATTTTGAATTTTGTTGTAGCCATAACTTGGTCAGTTTGTGTCCAATTTTGATCATGATGGGCTCAAATTGTAGATATTGTAACAGTGCACATATTTGTAATTTACACATAACCTCTAAAGGTCAAAGGTCAGGTCATTTTGACTTTTGATTTTTTTCATCCAGCCATAACTGTGTCAATTTTCATTAAATTTTGACCATGTTGGACCCAAACGGTAGGTATGACAATTTTGAACATTTTTGTGATTTACATGTGACCTCTGAGGGTCAAAGGTCAGAGGCATTTGGATGTTTGAAAGTTTCATCTAGCCCAATAACTTGGTCAATTTTTACACGATTTTCATCATGTTGGGTTCAAATTGTAGATATTGTAACACGGCACATTTTTGTAATTTACATGTCATTCTGACCTCTAAAGCTGAAAGGTAAACGTCATTTGGGCCTTTCAAATTTTCATCTGGCCATAACATGGTACATTTTCATCCATTTTCAGTCATGTGGGGCTCAAATTGTAGGTATTGCAACGCTGCAAATTTTTGTAATTCACATGTAACCTCTAAAGTTCGAAGGTAATTTGGATCTTTGAATTTAAGGTTTCATCTACCCATAACTTGATCAATTCTAATCATGTTGAACTCAAATTGGAAGTATTGCAACACTGCACATTTTTGTAATTAACATGTGACCTTTAAAAGTCAAACGTGAAGGTTATTTGGCCCCTTGGAATTTTCATCTGGCCATAAAGTGGTGAATCTTCATCTGAGTTGGTTCATGTTGGGCTTGAATTATAAATATTTTAAAACTATCAATTTTTGTAATTTGCATGTAGTATCTTCAGGTCAAAGGTCAAGGTCATTTGGGCCTTTGAAATTTTCATCTGGCCACATTTACAATTTTTGAAGGCACACAGATAGATTTGCTTTGAAGCAAATCTTCTTTTCTAGTTATGGCTTTGTGCGAACAATGACATATTTCTTCTTTTTCCTTCTTTCTTTCTTTCTTTCTTTCTTTCTTTCTTTCTTTCTTTCTTTCTTTCTTTCTTTCTTTCTTTCTGTTCGACATATATAACATTTGGAGACTCTACACTTATTATGATCATAGATCCACACATGAAGTTGTGCCTTTTTACCCAGTCGGTTGAGTGCACTTAAACTTGTGCAAATCAGGACATTTGAAATTCTAAGTCTTGAATATATCCCAAAGTAGGCTATTATAAGTAGAGATTCCATTCAAACTTCTAATTGTAAGTTTGTGATGTGGGCGCATCCAAATGAACTACATATAAAAGTTGCAGAATTTTAGTGTTTGCTAATGAGGGCACTTGAGAAGTATAAATGTTTCATATCTTCCAAAGGTTTATAGCTAGAGCTGTCATTTCAACTAATACGTATGTTTTTGTGTTTTAGGTGCATCCAATGAACCACAAGCAAAAATTGCAGAATTTTAATTTATTAGAATTAAGGGACTTGAAAAGTTTAAATGGTGAATATACTCCAATCCATTACAAATGTAGATGCCCTTACAGCTTCTATTTATACCCCTGTGATATAATAGGCACATCCAATGGACCATGAGCAAAAGAATTTTGATTTATGATAATTAGAGATGCTTGAATAATGGCACTTGAAACCTTTAAATGTTGAACATCTTCAAAAAGATTTGGTAGAAATGTCTCTGTATAATAGTTTTGACAATATTCAACATTTAATCTTTTAAAGTGCCCCTAATTACATAAATTCAAATTCTGCAGCTTGTTGGTGGTTCAGTAGATACCCGTTTACCACAAACCCACAAGTGGAAGTTTATATGGCATCCCTATAAATAGTTCAAGTGCCTCTAATTACCATGAATTAAAATTCAATAACTTTTGCTTATTGTCTATTGGATTCGTCTATAGCACAAACCTACAAATAGGAGTTTGAATGGCATCTCTATCTGTAATAGTTTTGAAGATATCCAACATTTAAACTTTTCAAGTGCCCCTAATTAGTTTAAATTATTGTAACTTTTATTTGTGGTCTGCTGGATGCTCCTTAAGTACCACCCTATGAATTAGAGTTGGATACCTATACTTTGATAGTATTGTAAAAGTCGAACATTGAAAATGTCAAATGGCCCTAATTTGCATAATTTTCAACATGTTGGCAATTCCAAACCAGGGGTGTAATTTCACTACTAGGTCAATCACCATGCCCAGTTTGGTACTTTCTGGTACAATAGTGTCTGAGAAAAACTGAGATCAAAATTCACGTGTTAATAAAAAAATAGCAAACAAACAAGCAAATAAAAAATAAATAAATAATTAAAATAAAGAAAATAAGAAAAATAAAGTATTTGAGGAAATATAAGAAGTCTGTGTTTGCACACAGACTTAATAAAGAATAAGTATCTGAGGAAAAGCGAAGTTCCAGGCATCAGATGACAGTTCACCAGGCTGCTAAAATGTTTGTATGCTGCTGGGTCCAGAAATAGAACAGCTCTGCCTGCCCTAATTAATATACCCACTGATCCTGCCAAAAATCCTTCCGTACTACAGTTGGTCATTACAGGCAGTTTATATCTGTTTTGGGTGATTCCTGGTAGTTGATCTGAATCTCCCTTAAATTTACAAAGACATGCTAAACTTTGGCTCATATTTCATTGGTTGCTGCTATAATGTCACTAACCTATTAACTGTAGTTGAAATGACACTCAGTCAGCTCTCGCTTATTTGTGATGGGAAGTCAGACCAAGGAGGGTTCAGATTATGTAGCCTCCTTGGTTACACAATACAGACTTATTCTACAAAACCCAGCCAGTGTGTAGCTTCCTTGGTTACACTATACAGACTTACTCTACCAACACAGCCAGGCTCCCTAGGGATTGAAGGGTAAGCCTACAGTATGTTACTTTCAATACTGATAGGTATGGAGGCCAGGCTTTCATGCTTCAGTTATGTCTGGTTTTATAATAGAGTGGTCATGGTAACAGTTACCTGCTTGTAGGGAGGGGGATGTGTCAGACGTGTACTGTGAGCAAATTCAGCAAATTTGATATAAATTAAAATTCTCAACTTTGCATGCTATAGGATTTTGCTATAGATATAGACCCACATTATGCTTTGAATGTCAAATCTATATAGAAAAAAAATGTGGATAATTAAGATTCAAAATTTCTACTTAAAACGTCTCAATTTTGCATGCGTTTTAATATCATTACTGTTCCAAACAATATGCACTACTTCACTGCTAGGTCGATCAGCATGCTAAGTTTGGTACTTCAAGCAAAATAGTACCCATATCTGCAATAGTTTTGAAGTTATTTTAAATTTAAATTTTGTACATTCGCTTAGTTGCACAAATTAGAATGCTACAATATCCCTGATTTGCATAATTTGTAACATCATGACTCTTCCAAACAATATGTATAACTTCACTACTAGGTCTATTACCATGCCAAATTTGGTACTTTTCGGAACAATAATGTCCGATAAAATAAAACTGACCACAAAATTCACACGTACTTAAGTGAAGCAATCAATCAATCAATCAATCAATCAATTAATGTATATATATATATATATGTATGTATATATATGTGTGTATATATATATATATATATATATATATATATATATATATATATATATATATATATATATATATACATATATATATACATATAATAAAGTATTTGAGGAAAAACAAGAAGCCTTTGTTCACACAAAGGCTTAATAAAGAAAGAATAAAGTATTTGAGGATAGACAAGAAGCCACTGCAGTCTTTAGTTCTCAGAAAAGAATGATTCAGTTTCCAAAATCTTTTGCCTGTGTATTATGTTTCCGTCGTTAACTTCAAAGGAATCATAGAATGACCAGTTTTAAAACCTGGCCTAATTCTGTACTTTTGACGTAGGAAGACAAACCAATAGACACAAGACAGAAATGTAATGTACACAGACAAATAGAGTTGCAATTACTAGTTTGCCAAGTGAATATCTGAATTCTGTAACCTCCATTATGTCTATGCGATCAGTCTTCCATACAAGATGTTACAACTGCCTGGGCTCTTGCGTGCGCACTAGGACGATCCTGCATGCCTCCCTTGTTCCTAAAGATATCAAGTTCAAAAATTTTCATTTGTAACTTTCTCGACTGATCAGACTATCTTTAAAAAAAGAAGAGATTTAACATGATGTGGCCCGTATGTACTGACTACGAATAATCGTCAACTTTTAATCGTCATGTCGGCAATAATGTACCGCCCCTCAGGATGGGACTTTTCATTATTAGTGTCCAAAGTAAAGGTGTTTCTGAATAGTATGCACAAACCCCTTGAATTACTTGTTCCACGAGAAAATTAAATATTGTATCCCAATTCTGCCCCCCCCCCCTTCCCTATTCATCTCGTGTGCTATGTGTTACTTTTAAGAATAAAATATCAGCTTCACCCTTTGGAAAATAGTGAAAGATTTTTCTTTTTTAAGTCTCTCATGCCTGCTACATTTAAAGAACAAATTACAATGTGTTTAGCCATGCATCTGACCTTTGCTATTTCCAATCACCTGTACACCAAGTCCACTGACAACGAATTCAACATTAAAACCTGTCCATATTTTGATACAGATTTTCCATATGTGCCAGCAAATTACATAATCACAACAACCAGAAATGAAATAAGTTTAAACCAACCAAAATAAAAATGCAGCCACCGCCTCTGCATGGCCACATTAGCAGAAACTAGGCCTCGTGTGGCATCCTTCCAAAATTGGCAACCATGCAATCGTCCAATCTACTATTTATCTATGTGATATAACTCTACATGTATACACCCATATGCAGCTAGTTCAACTCAACGCTGTAAATCACTCCATAATTAGTATAATATAAGTTGGCGAAACCATCAAACATGTCTGTAACAGCCACAGTAAGTACATTAAATTTTCTTCATTACAGCACTATTTTGATCAAAAATCTATGAACTGAAAAGCATGTTCATCAAAAGGATGACGTTTCTCTGGTTGTACATAAATCTGTCAAAGTACATTCAATTTTATCATGGGTACTCATGCTAAAACAATTTAAGCACAGCCCACATGTGCAACCAGCCTGGGTGTCATGAGTATATATAATATACATTTCTCCTCGCAATGAAGTTACAGTCTCTCACACTGTAAAAATAGTGTAAATTACTACTACTAATTGCTTAGTGTAAAGAGTACTGTCCAGCTGAAAATCTTTGTAGCAAAATATTCTTTACTTGTAGCATTTGCCCACTTCTTCACATAAGAAACACATTTTTGAGAAACAAAAATGTAATTTTGAAGAGCTTTGTACCAAAATTTGGCTACAATGCTCCAATTGGACAGCCATGTGACAAACATGCTTATTGTGTACTATCTCTTTTTGCAAATCTATAAATACTTACCAGGTTCTATGAATGAAAAGATGCACAACAAGACAAGCTTGTGTGAATGTATTGTGTATATTGTACTAGTGTGTCCCCCAAAACTCTCCATTTTAGGGCCAGTTTCCTTTCACCACAAAAATACTGTGGGGACCAGTGTGGAGGATCAAATTATTAACCAGTAAGGCTGTCTCTTATCTTGTGCCAAGTATTCAAATTATCAGGGTTGTACGACCTATTTCTCCTGTTTAACACATATCATCCATAGTTTGTGTCATTTAATGATTTATCTTATTTCACCACTGGGTTCTTGGAGTAGTTTCTATTACTGACGAGGTACACCTCAAAATCATGATAATACTCAAGCTTATAATGTATCGTGCCTAAAAAAATCCGTCGTAGTACATTTTGCCGGACTCTACTGACCCTCCATTTTAGATTCAATATCCTTTCAACAGAAAAACACCAGAAAATAGTGGGCTGTTGGTTAGCAGTATGGAGGAAAGAGTTCCTGGGATGGTCTGGCTAGCCAGTCCAGACCGCAAGATCTCCATAGTTCCCCTCCACCACGGCACGAAGCACTGTCCCCCACCCATCCTCTGCTACTGAGCAGGTGAAGGCTGTGGCAAGAGGGCCCATGGAACAACAGTCCTGCCCGCCAAGGTACCACTCCTCCCCAACCGCTAACTCGCCTGAAAAGGTTAATTATGTGATTTCCTCAAAGTAAACATACGCTAATTTAACGTGTTGGTAGCTAATTAAAGTGTGTGTGTCAACACACACTTTTCTGTTTTTCCTCGAGTTCTTTCTTTCTTTCTTCTTTCTTCTTTCTTCTTTACCAGCAAATTTGTCCGACACTTTGCTCGGACACTATTATACATAGAAACTCCAAACTTGGCATGCCTGTACCTCCATACAAGGAGTTGGACCGTATTACACATAGGAATGAAGATGTTTAAAATTATGCAAATTACGGGCATTTGAAATTTTAAATCTTGAATATCTTCAAAAGTATAATAGATAGAGATGTCATTCCAACTTCTACTAGGGGGTTATTGACCAGTGCGCATCCAATAAATTTCAAACAAAAGTTGTAACAATTTTAATTATGCTAATTAGCAGCATTTGAAATTTTAAAACTTGAATATCTTCAAAACTATTTAAGATAGAAATGTCATTTTACCTTCTACTAGGAGTTTATTGACCATTGTTCATGTGATGAGTCTAAACCAAAGTTGTAGCCGTTTAAATTATGCTAATTAGCAGCATTTGAAATTTTAAAACTTGAATATCTTCAAAACTATTATAGGTAGAGATGGCATTTCAACTTTTACTCGGGGGTTGTTGACCATTGCGCATGTAATGAATCTGAAACAAAAGTTGTAGCAATTTAAATTATGCTAATTAGCAGTATTCGAAATTGTCAATCTTGAATATGTTTAACACTATAATAGATAGAGATGTCATTCCAACTTCTTGTAGGGGGTTGTTGGCCTAATGAATTGACAATAAAAGTTGTAGCAATTTAAATTATGCTAAATAGCACCATTAGAAATTTTAAATCCCAAATAACTTCAAAGCAATAAAAGATAGAGACGCCATTCCAACTTCTACCCCTGTGTAATGGAGTAGTTGTTCATTGCCATACCAATATGCTTTGAAGACACACACACTGATTTGCTATGCAGTAAATCATCTTTCCTAGTTTGATCTGGCTTTGGATCTTGACCACTCTATTCATATGTGCGGACAATTAAAGCCAATGCCCCGGCTCCTCAGAGTAAAGAATGCTTTAAAAGAGTACCCTATAACAGCTCCATGACATACATCAGCCTGCATAATACGGCATTTGCGTAAAAGTTTCTAGCCTGAACAGTTTAGCTAACTATTAGGGCGGTAAAGCAAGGGGAGTCTTGCAACACCAGCACACTTAATAATTTTACGATAGTACACTGTACAGTAAATAAAACTTGCCAGTACACTGTACGGAAAATAAGACACCATTTCTGGCGTTAATTTGCACTCGCAGATGCTGTCCAAAATGCACGAAAAATAAAAGATGAAGCATGTTCTTCAAGTATTTGGCGGGAGGCATAAATGGCTATACAGTGATCCTTGTCTTGAGAGACCACAGCTTGGGTGGACACAAACATGGTTGTTGAAAACATGTGGTCTCTCTTTAGAGGCATAACATGGAAGATACAGAACTAGAGACCTGACAAAAACGGTCTGTCAGGCCAGGTAAATAACGGAGTGGTCTTTCAAGGCCATTAAGTACTGTGCATACATCTTTAACACTGTAAGAAGTTCCAGTCATCTGTATCGTCTGCAAAACTTTGAGACTTACTGCAATTGTAAAACCTAAGAAGCTATTGGTCCCAGGCAAAAATGGTCACATGCATTGTTGACAGACGTTCACAATAGATAGAACTGGACAAACAATGAAATATCCAGGCCATTTGCAGAAATATTACACTTGAAAGAAAAGAAAATCAACAAAATTGGTATCTAAAGGCATCTATTTATTTTTTGCCAATTTTCACTCAAGATTATGCTGGATTTTTCTTCAAATTTACAAATTCTTATATAAATTTGTTTATCATTTATAAAGCAGCCAATGGAGGACCCAGAGGAATGTATCTTTTTTGTGATAATCTTTATAAACACTTTGTAATATCAGGTTCAGCAAAATTTATACATTTTATGTTTTTCTGAGTAAACACGTACATATGCTTTTTAGCACAAACATGCATCTGACAATGTTTGGCTGAATTTTGATTTGATCTGTCGAATTCTAATCCAGATCATATTTAAAATGATCAAAAATTTCAGTATCAAAAGTTCAATTCAAACAAATCAAATATTCGCAAATGAAAAGGGTTGTATGACAGCAATGGCTTGCTATTTCAATGATATTTAAACTGTATGGTACTTAATTCATTTAGCAATATTTGATCAGTCAGTGGTCTACACTAATCACTTTTATCATGACCAATTATACCACTATCACACATTCAAATATTTGGTTCTCAATTCATATAGGAAATTTGATAAGTGTATGACTAGATATTTCAATGATAAATGCTTTCAGAGATTGATGGATCCATGCCACTCTCGCCTCATTTGAAACCTTGATAATCACAAGTCTCGTTTCGAAATGACTGTAGTCAATAATAATAATAATAATAATAATAATAATAATAATAATAATAATAATAATAATAATAATAATGATAATAATAATAATAATAATAATAATAATAATAATAATAATAATAATAATAATAATAATAATAATAATAATAATAATAATAATAAACTTTATTAATAATAATATAACAATAAACTTTATTTGAAGTCGAGTTTACAAAAAACGGGTAACATTAGCGCCGAGGCACTATTATCCGACCAAGCATATTACTATAAGATATATATATATATATATATATATATATATATATATATATATATATATATATATATATATATATGTGTGTGTGTGTGTGTGTGTGTGTGTGTGTGTGTGTGTGTGTGTGTGTATGTGTGTGTGTGTGTGTACAAGCCATGTCTGTAGGATGTGACCCAAAGCCGTTATTACCATGCAAGCTACTGCTGTACAGGTACAGTACTAAAGCCAAAGGCTGTATTGAGGACGATCTAGATTGAAAGCTATATCACAAATGGGTCAGACATGACACAGCTGGCCATTTTAAGGTAAACAGAAGTGATCTTATTCCTGCTGTGACATAGGACACACAAGGAACATGAACATGTGGGGCCAAGCCATGTATATACAAGTATTTTGAATTGAGAGAGTGTTGTGGCTTCCTTCATGGAAAGTGGTGGGAAATTCCACAGCTTGGCCACTTCGTATCGTAAAGACTGTTTTCCAAACATACTTGTATGATAATCAGGCTGTATAAGTTGCAGATTATCCCTTAGATTGTATGGGACCTCTTTTTTCTGATATAAGTCACGAAGAAAGGAAGGGTTGCTTTGTGTCGCGATTTTGTAGACTTCAATGGATAACTCTCTCAGTCGGCTTAAAAGGAGAGAAGGTTTACTTAATCGGCATAGTAGATCGGAATAAGAAGATAAATCGTTTAAAACGAAACGAAGAACCCTTTCTTGTTGTTTGTTTGTTTGTTTGTTTGTTTGTTTGTTTGTTTTTTTTTTTTTTCTTTTTCTTTTTTTCTTTTTTTTGTAGTGTCAGATTTTCCACATAAATGCCATACTAGAGGACAGTAATTGAAGTTGGACAGAATAAAGGCATTGAAAATGAGATGCTTTTCATTTTCGATCAAAATTGTTGAGAAGCGTCTTAGAACGCTTACTTGTTTGCAGCCTGCTTACATATGTGAGTGATATGCTCATTAAATTTCAGCTTGTCATCAATATAGATTCCTAAAAGTTTGACCGATTTGTCGGGTCTCATCTTAATACCATCAATTTCATAGCAGAAGTTGTGGACCGTTCGACATGCCCGGACAAAGTAGAAGTGCCGAAATTTCTCTGTATTGACTTTCATTTGGTTGTCATCAAACCACTTACATCCAATCTTTGCAGCAGTCTCAATTGTATTTTTGACGATTGATAAGTTCTTATGATGATACGATATTGTATTGTCGTCAGCATAATTGTAGAGATCACGTTTTTGTTCAAGGAAGTAAAAAGGGTCATAAAAATGTTAAGCAATAGGGGTTCTAGAATACCTTGAGGAGCCCCGTTTAAGATTTCTGTCCATTCACTAAACATATCTCCAAATTTGACCCTTTGCATCCTGCCAGACAGATCACAAGCATTTTCACCTACTCCGTGCGCCTTTAGTTTATTTATTAAAGGATCGTGGGGCAGGAAGTCAAAAGCTTTTGAGAGGTCCATCAAAATGACGCCGACAAAATTCGTGGTTGTCAAGCGCAGTCGTCCAATCCTCGATAATTTTTATGAGAAGACTTTGGCAGCTGTATTTTTTTCGTAAAGCACCTAAGAGTGAGTGCAGTATATCATTAAAGAATTCAGATATGCTAGACAGTATACTGACAGGGCGATAATTATATTTACTTCGAGAATCTGACTTTTTATAAATAGGGAGGACATTGGCCTTTTTAAGATCGTGTGGGAATTTACCACATACGATTGACTGATTTATTATTGCGCCCAAAGGGGTACAAAGAATTTCTGCGCCACTCTTTAATAACAGTTTTGGCGGGATTTCATCAGGGCCAGCTGCTTTCTTAGTATTAAGCTTGGAAAGTCTTTTGAAGATTTGGTATTCGTTTACAAATCTAAAGTTAAAGTCTTCTTTGTTACCTTTCATTATTTCCGTTATTGTTTTGATACTGGTATGTTCGAGCTCATTTTCTACTGTATCCGTGCTATTTTTTGCCTTTTTCTTACAGTTCATATTTTCTGTCAAGAGGCTTTCCCAATAGATCTGTGCCCTTTAAACCGGAAAAGGGAAAAAAGGGCGTTAAAATAGTTTGATCAAAACTGCATAGATATGTATAAACATCTGAAAAAACTGGGCGCTCAACCACTATCAGATCCCAAAATTTAGGCTTACTTTCTACCTTTAGGGAAGAGAAGAAACAATATAAAAAGTTATGAAATTAAAATGAATATATTCAAACAAGGACTTATTGGCAAACAGTATAGAACTAAACAAAATAATCCTAAACTCTTCTGGGATATCTATAGAGAACTGACTGAATCTGAAAGAAAGAACTCTAGCAATCCGATAAGCCCGTGCCATTGGTTTCAAGGAGTACTCTAGCAATCCGATAAGCCCATGTCATTGGTTGCAACACTCCTTGAAACTCTTAAATCAGCCAGGAAACGACAACGACCCTGAACTTGAAAAATTCATCTTGGAAAATAAACATCAGCGATTTAATGAACTGAACTTCACAAATACACAAAGCGACGTTATGAGGGCAATATCAAACTTAAAAAATTATAAACCAGCTGGTTATGATGGAATTAAAAATGAAATGATCAAGAGCGGAAAAGATGAACTCCTCCATATCTTGACCAACATATTCAACAAAATACTCACCACCGGAAGTTTTCCAAGTACATGGAATATTAATCTGCCTACCCCTGTGCTTCAGAAGGGCAGTCCCTTTTGCCCACAGTGCTATAGAGGCAAAGCTGTATTTAATCACCTGTACAAGCTTATGTGTAGTGTCAGGTTAACAGGTTAACTGACTTTATTGAAAAAACATAAATTGATCCCAAAGAACCAAATAAGCTTTCGACCCAAGAGTAGAACAGCTGACCACATCCTGACTGAAAACAATTATGAACAAATACATGAATAGACCCCCACAAAAATATGTCTTTGTATGTTTTTAAACTTATACTTTAGACTTTAGACTTTAAATCTACTTTCGACACTGTCTAAAGACAATCACTTTTCTACAAACTCATAAAAAGTGATATTTGTGGTAACTTCCTGTCACTCATTATGCACATGTATTCCAGTGTCACCTAGGCCGTGAAAACTTGTAATGGTATGACTGAAAGAATCTCATCCAAAGTTTGTGTTAAGTAAGGATGTATCTTGAGTCCCAGTTTATTCGACCTATTTCTCTATGACTTACCAGGTATCTTTGATGACTCGTGCGACCCAGTTGAAATATCTGACTGCAAAATTAACTGTTCAATGTATGCAGATGATCTGTTGCTCCTGTCTAATATAAGTGAGGGCCTCCGGAATGCCCTACACAAACTACAAAGTTATCGTGCTCAATGGAAACTCACTGTCAATATAGTCAAAACTAAATTATTATGATTCTTAATATACGAGGTGGGGCATATCGTGAAAGGATACAAATGTTACTACAATAACCATGAAATTGATATAGTTAAAAGTTACTGCTACCTGGGTATAGACTTTGATCCATCAGGTAACTTCACCTCTGCAATTAACAAACTTAAAGAGAAATCCCAAAAAACACTTTTTAAACTAAAATATTGTCTCATAAATGGTAATGTAGACGTAGCACTGAAATTATTTGAATCACTCTTTCTGCCTGTTGTCACCTATGGATGTGAGGCATGGGCACCATACATTATACATAACTTAAATGATAGTAATTTTATGAGCAAATGTGAAAGTCTCTCTGTGGAGTAAACTCCAGTAAAGTTTTGTAGATTTGTTTTAGGTGTTCACTGCAGGTAATCCACAGCTGCAGTGAAGGGTGAACTCGGTCGTTACCCAACTTTGTTTTCTGCTTTATGCCTTAGTGTGAAGAATTGGGCCAACCCATAAGCACGAGATCAAGAAAGTCTCATTTCTTATTGCTTAAGAAAAAAATCACACTATGCTTAATGAAAATAATTCTTGTTGGCTTCAACTTTTGAAATCTTTATTTATCAACATGGATATTGTATTTGTGTCTTTTTGCCCTGAATCACTTCCTAGTGGTCATTTCCTTATTCCACTGTCCGAACTCTTTGCTCTCCATAAGCTAACCTTTCACTGTCTAACCTATACATAAATATAGAAGTACTATTGTCCATATATTGCACACGTTCTTCTGTAGAATTTTGACATAGGTTGTATTAGCCAAAATAAAATTAAATGGCCTTCAGCGGGTAACTAATCAGAACATGTTTCGGAGCCTATACCCGTACATGTCTCTCTGAGTAGCGACTCCCTGTCTCAGCTAAATATTCAGCAATGAAAACCCACATAATGATGAATAAATATGAACGTGGCAAAGATGAATTAACTAAATACGTTTTGTTTATACATGCAAAGCTTCATTATGAAAGAATAAAACCTGTCAAACAAAACATAATTACTAAATTTGTATAGTACGGGTTCAGATCAGACCAATTTGACTTACCAGTATGTACCCTTTCTAGCTGGATAGCTTATCCTAGTTAAACTACCTTCCAGTGTACAGCTGAAGTAGAAACAAACTGGGACCTTATATTCAGTCCGAGTGATTGTAAAATAAACAGTTGCCACCTGTACAAACCAAGGGAATCATAACAAGTACTGCAACAATGGACATCCTGCACCAGCAATGTAAAACTAACTCCATGATGACACCTACTCCTCACTTTGAAAGTCTCCGAACAATTAAGCTAATCTAACCATTTAAAAGAGGGTATTTCTTTCCCTTTCATATTTTCAACATACTGTTATGAAGTGTACTTTATTTCAATTAAATTCTTATCACATTGTTGGCAGCAGAGTCTGAAGAGTTCAATTGGCATTTTATGTTTGCTGTGTCTCCTTGCCTATGTCAGCCAAGTGATATCATTATATTTGCAATTTGCCTCGTTCGCCACAACACTCATAGTGGCGCTGTATATTGGCCGTGTTGGTGGACTGTATTACCATTTTGGCGCGTGGTTGATACGGAAACTACGTAATGCAATGTACATCCCAGTGACATTCACTGGAGGACTTTGACAGCTGTGCCTTTGGGCGTGACATGAGTGGCTTGATTGCAGTATTTACAACAGGTTTGTTTCATGTGCATATGTGCGTAGTGGAATTAATTCTCGAATAAACGAACAAAACTAAGCTGTCTAGATTGCAGTGTAACACATATATCGCCAACCGTGCATATCCTAATTTCCACTGTCACTGAAGCATGGTGATCACGGTTGTTGCCAAGGCAAAGACACAGCTTACTATGGGCTGAACTTCGCGGAGGGAACGGGGGGGGGGGGCGGAGATGGGAGGAGCGCTGAGGGTGCGGAGGGCAAGATATTGCCCCAATTTTGGTGGGGTGTGCGGCTGGACCTTTCTAAAACCCACCCATTGTTAGGACACCTTTTCACGAAAATTATACCTTTGTTAGGAAATTTTTAAACCGAAATTGTTGAAAATTAATAGGACTATTTTCACCGTACGGTGAGAATAGTGTTTTGTCTATTTTCACCGTACGGTGAGAATAGTGTTTTGTCTATTTTCACCGTACGGTGATGATAGAGTTTGGTCTATATTCATCGTATGGTGAGAAAAGGGGCTGCTCTATTTCTAACGTACGGCGATGAAAAGAAGTCAACCAGGGAATAATATTTTGGAAAAGCATTGTGGCATGATGATTTACAATGATTTACAATGAAACCACCCAGAACTATTTGCAACTGTCCAGTTCCTTGGTGGTCTTCATTAAACGGACAGGAAGCCGTCTCTGGCTTATAAAATGCCCCCCTCTACTCTTCAAAATTGGGTCCAAGCTGTTCTTAAAGGCATTCACAGAGTCAGCATTTACTCTCTTTGGTGCTAAACTGTTCCATTCGTCTACCACTCTCTGTGAGAAGAAAAATTTTCTTGCATCAAGCCTAGCTCTTTGTTTATAAATTTTAAATTTGTGACCTCTGGTTGTAAGGCTTGGGTTAGACATTTAAAAAAAGTCCTCCTTTTGCAGACCTTCCAATTGGTGCATTATTTTATAGACCTCCAACAAGTCTGCTCTCAGTCTTCGCAACTCTGATGTCATCAGGTTTGTTCTCTTTAATCTTTCCTCATAGGATATTTGATTTGCAGACAAAGAGAATTGGAACAAACATTTGCTGAAATAATAAAAAGGCCTAACATCCCAGTTTGAGCATGGTTTATGAGATCTGTTGAGGTGTTATTTCAGCTATTATTATCTAGTAGTTTTAAAGAGCCAACACTGTATTTTTTTTATGTGAAAAGACAAAAATTTAGGTAACAAGACAAGGTAGGAACTTTTTTTTATATTGTCACGGATGGAAGTTACGGAACTTAAGGGTAACTTATAGATCTATCTTGTTATGACTTTGGTGAAGGGATGTTAAAAAGCCAAACATTTAGTGGCATTATGGTGTCACGGTGCCAAGGTAATTGCTTTACAGTAAACCCTCAGTAAGTGGGCACTTTGCTTTGGTCCCGTTTCCTATTGACTACACTATAAAGCTAGCTATCTCCCTAAAGTAAGCATTTCTCCAATCTTAATTGAAAATAGAGCCGCCCCTATCCTCACAGTGAAAATATACCAAACTGTACCATCATCCCCATGCGGTGAAAATAGACCAAACCCTATCCTCACCGTACGGTGAAAATAGACAAAAATCTATCCTCACCGTACGGTGAAAATAGACAAAACTCCTTCCAAACGCTATTCTCACCGCACGGTGAAAATAGACCAAATGCTATTCTCACCGTACGGTGAAAATAGCATCGTCCAACGAAATTAATATATGGTCACACTGAATTGGCGTGAGAAGTGCTCCAGCCTGGAGTCCAGGATTCACTTTCAGGAAGAAAATGTTGCCGTTAGGGAAACTTCCTCGATGTTTCGGGCATAACCATATTAAAATTTGCCCATTTTGAAGGGAACTTTTGGCAAAATACTGGATCTTTGTTAGGGCAAATTCACTGAAAAGTGGGGCTTTCATAGCGTCTAGTATACCAAGAAAGTATCATCACAAATGGGAGTGTTCCCCCCCCCCCCCGGGCCTTAGCCCATTTATTGCCAAACACACCATACTCATGCTGCTAATTTCCAAGTTCCACTGGCACTGTACCCTGTAGATTATGATGAATTTGTCTTTTTGCCCAGAGCCGTCCCAGATTGCGGGAACAACCTCCTGCCCAACATTGAAGTTGAACAGCCCAAATTGCTATAGCGACCGCCCCTGCCCCCCCCCCCCCCACGCTGCTTAAGCCCCTCGTGACCTTGCTTGCTTGGAGGAATGATGATTTACCATGATACCCTGAAAACTTGATATAAATATCATGTTTCAGGGAATATCTAGGAAGAGAGTCAAATCTGTAAGTCATATATTTCCAGTTTCTGGGCTCAAGGTACTTGTCAACATATTAGATTTATTATCCAGACGTGACCAATATTTAATTGGGGAGACTCTTGCCTCCCAAAGGTTACAGAAAAAACATGCTTCTTTGGCACACAAGGCCTGGTACACAAGGCTTGTCAATCAAATATGTCGCACGTCAAGTGACTGTGCTGGCATTATAATTTGATTTAGGTCTGCTGTCCAGTGGACTAGGACCCAATGTGTGATTGATGTCATATTAGTTCTATCATAAAGTGCATGGTTACATTGTCCATACCTATGGTCATGCTATCTTTCCCTTCAAAAGGCTGATGTATGTAATGCAGCATTCAGTTTCTGTTGAATCACAGACCAGAGATTTTGAACAGAGACCAACTCCCTGTAACTAGTAAACATAAACATATATATTTACCCTGGGGTTGAACAGAACTTGCTTGCCTCTGATGAGTCCAGTTATGGACAAAACTAGTCAGGCACTTTGGTACATGGTGTGTCCACTTTTATCAACACTTGCCTTGTCTTTCTATAGAATATAATAAACAGTCCTCATGTGATCTTGGCCCACTGGAGAAGATCTAAGACAGAGTACATAAAATATTTAAAGATCCTTATTTGGCCCCTGTGAGAATACATGTACTTGTATTCAAGTAATTGTTGCATGAAATATTCACAATTCTTATTTGGTTCTGACCCTCTTGGTAATATTTAAAAATTCTCACTTGCATTGTTCTTGGGCCATTTGAGAATTTTCAAGTTGAGATGATGTGGTCTTAGTCCATTTGGAAATCTCTAAGTAAGAATAAATGAAATGTTTAAGGACAGGTAAGACACCTAAAACCTTTGCATGGCTGATTTTGATATTTTAACGGTTTTTACAAGATGAATGTCCTTTCTATCAGTTGTCAAAATTTCTAGCTTCTAACTAAAGTACAAATATGAAAAAAAATGTCAAAAAACACACAGGCATGTGGACATCCAAACATCCATGTGTCATTCGTTTGGTTTTCAGCAGCCTAATGGAACAATGCCACCGGTCAATCATATACTTATCAGTCTGTCACGTGACTACAGGTAGCAACGGCCCATGGCAAAAGAGGGGTATCACGGCGGCACTGCAAAATCGGGCAGCATGCCGAAAGTATGTGGGCAAGGAAGAGATGCAAACATGCTACCATATCATAGCCTTAGTGGTTTACTTTAAATCTGTAGTTATCTTGCTTATTTTGTGTTCTAATGAAGGGAGACTTTAATTGTTCAGGAGGAGCGGGAATCGTCAGACGATGTCCCTTAAAAGGCTGCGCCGCAATGGATTACCCCAGTGGTCCTGCACAGTATAGACAGGCGTGGAAAAAAATTGCACTTTAATCAACAATACCCACGTACATATTAATTTATCAAAACCCAGGGTGAGAAAAAAAAGGACAAATAAACACATCAAAATAAGCATAAACGTGAACAGAAGAGAAAACACACAAAAGAGCGATACAAAACTCAGGTTGGATAGAGAAATGAAACTCACTGAGAGAATAGTTACAAAATAATGACAAGCTATGAAACTAAGTGAAGGGTACAGACAAGTCTAAAAAGCTAACTACATAAAGTATACAGATAGGAGTAAATACAATAAGTGCTGTCCCTAAAAACGGGATGAAGAGGTAGGGGGCACTAGACCAAGCCTGCCATCCGTCCACTGACCACGAGCAGCTGTAGGCTGCCTTACCAAAGTAAGGCAACACAACTTCCATTGCCAGGCTTGAGGTCACGGGGACCAAATGGCCGTCTCCATGACGTCAAGCTTTGAAACCAGATTGTCGCTGTTGCTGTTTGACGGATGGCTGAATAATGTTTTCCGTACTTGAAAGGCTCTTTTATTGTGATTGGCCAATAATTGATTGACAACCTCACCAAATGTTAAAGGAGAGATGGTTACTACGTTTTGTACAAATATCAGCTCAACCTGAGCAAACAGTATTGTTTCAGAGGCAAATGATCAACATCAAAGGCTATTGAAGCTTGTTTTCTTAAAAAGGATGATAGGACGAGAACCCCACCTAAGAATGGTTATTCCAAGAAAACGGCGGGGCAAAATTTAATCCAGTTAACAGCTTTTGATTCTGTAATATCTGAACTGCAAAAACGATTCAGCAATTTTCAAAATTTTGCTTCATTCTTTATCTATGAAATGAAGAAAATGAACATCCTGGAAATCAGAGGGAAAATTGAAACATCAAACTTTGAGGATGGATAACAGAAAAACTAAACCAACCATAAAAAAATCGCAGGATTGTTTTTTTTTGTTGCCAATATGTCAGGATTAAGATTCAAGTGTAATTATGATTTTATCACAAATAATTAGTGACTTATATCGACATTTATAGGGTAGATGCTTTGTGGTCAACTTTCAATTGTTTATTCAACAATTAACATCACAGACACCCTGTTGGTCACTTCGGAAGCAGGAAATGTCTTTGTTTTGTAAGTTCAAGTACATACCCATTAATAAGGAATGCCAAAAATCCGAAACAGTTGCACCTAAAATCTAACCCCATCCCAAATATGACTAAATTTCTTTGAAAACCAGTGACATTAACATTGGTCAGATCATCTCAGCCTCTGCATGCCCTACCCTCAGTGGACATCCGACACCAAGCCTGTACTTGCGTGACCCACTAAAGTTTACACAGATGTAGACCAGCCTTAACCCTTGGAAGCCTACATTCTTACCAAGGCAAAAGTATCTGGGGGGAAATAAACCCCAGCTTACAGCATAGAATGAACCCTGGAATTTATATTAATATAAGTCCATTCATTGGTACATTTCACCATCTTACATTTATATATATATATATATATATATATATGTATATGTATATGTATATGTATATGTATATGTATATGTATATGTATATGTATATATATATATATATATATATATGTATGTATGTATGTATATATATATATATATAATCCTTATCAGGTTTTGTCCTTTTTCAAGTTAGAATACTTGATAAATGTAATATGGTACTAAAATTCACATTTTGATCTGTTGGCTGGACCAGTTGGGAATATCCAGGTGTTTGTATGTAATATATATCCATATGAAAACAAGTCATTCTGCATTTGAGCAAGATAAAGCTTTTTCTGGTCAGATAGCAGGTTACCCGGAGGGAAAAGGTTAGGGACTTAGCTGGACATATATGTATGACAAAAATGTAATCAGAATGCACTGAATTTACCAGAGACCTGTTTCAAAAACCTCACCCTAATTATAACATAATATAGTTGTATATCATATAGCAAGTGAAATAAGGAATTTTAAGTTTGTTTGTTTGTTTTTTTTTTCAGATTAAAGGTGCCCGTTAACACAAATGATGCCAGTTTGAAGATATTGCTTGATTTCACCAGATGCATCAATAACAACACACCAAAATGAGTAATAAAGACCAGCATAATAAGGAGGTCCATCAGCTGGGAGCCACGCATGCTGAGGAGAGAATTTCTCAAGTTCTGAGTGCAGTGACAGATTTATTCTTAAACAGTGACATTCAAAGTTTATATTTCTGCTACTTTACAAACTTTGGAACTCTTCAAGATTTATTTTTCCAGAATCCACATTTTAATCTCCTATTCTGTGGTGATGGTTATGATGGAATCCCATCAGCATTCCATCTTCATCCCAACAAGGCAAAGGAGGAACTGTTGCTCTCAGCTAAACAACCAAAGCAGCAAGTGTTGTATGTACATAAATGTTTATGTGCTAGCAACAAGTTGTCACCAGATGAAGAGGAAAACAGGCTCCTTTTGTTATCACCTACTGAGGATCAAGAAACTGGGTTCATAACCTTGTCATTTTGTCATGTAACACAGGAAATGATGCGTAAGGTGAAGAGTGGTATTGAGTTTTGCCAGTGCGATGAAACCCCCTTGAGTTCAGGGGATGAGGCTCACGTGTTTTCCAGTGGGAACTTCTACAGAGCATTCCAGAAACAGGTGCACCCACACTTGTGTTACCTGAGGTCAGTGTTAGCATCCATCAACATGCCTACCTCAGAAAATGTCCTCAATCAAGAGACACTAAAGTCTGATCCCACTGAATGCTTTGACCTGTCCGATGAGGAGGCACAACATATTTATGGATTGAGGATAATACCAGCAATCCACTATCCTGAATGGTTTCAGGGCCCTGTGGAATGGACATGTAGGACCCGAGCAAGTGGTTGGCCAGAAAGGGAAACTATTGATAAAGTACAAAGTATGGGCTGTCACCTGGTCCCATCAGCGAGTACTGCAGGTACATATTGGTCTTCCTCCTTCGCAATGGCAGAACAATGTCTCCTGCAAACTTTGACGCCAGTGCAAGTGAAATTACTTCTCCTCATTCAAGCTGTTCTTGAGACAGATCCTTGTTTGGCACAAATGGTCACAGCAAAATTGCTGAAATGGCTCTTTTTCTGGATTCTTGAAGACCTGGATAAGACAGCATGGACAGACACAAAGGTATTGACCTGTGTTGGAGCGGTCTTTGAAAGGCTGCTAAATTTCTGCAGAAAGAGACACTTTCCACATTATTTCCAGCCAACACTGAATGCATTTCATGATGTAGGGGACATACTGAAATTGCAAAAGTGTGTGGAGTCAGTGCTGGCCAATCCCCTAGAGGCCCTCCTGAAAACATCTTACATGCAGCCCCTGATGAACACAGAAGTCATTACCTCAACACTAACAATTATACATAATGATGGCGAGGTGGAGGAGTTTGAGGCATCTTTCAAATCCTTGAGAGAGTGGGTGTGTGGTCAATGTAAATCCATTGTTCTCCATGTGCAAGGCTCCCTGTTATCATCTTGGGAAGTAAACATCAAGTTGTTGGTGCTGTCTTTGAGACGAAGGCTCTATGCAGAATCATTGGATGAGAGCATTAGAAGACACGAAGAGGTGATAGATCTGTTGGACCATACTTCCCATGCCCCTGATAGAATACAACACTTAATAAAGATCTTGCATGGCAACCTGGGATGTCTGTATCATGCCAAACTGGCTCAATGTAAGTCTGTGAAGGAAAAAAGTTATTATCTTAAAACAGCTGAGGGGTATCTCCAGGAAGCATCAGAAATGAACAAAAATTCAGGGATGGTTAAACTTGCTAATTTCTCCTATATGCAAAAAAATTATAAGAAAGCAAATGAGTTGTTATCCACATTCCTCACAGAATCCTGCATAGATTTAACAGAGGACTTTCAATCATTCTCTCCAGTTGTTAATTGTGACTCACAGTTTGATCATCTAGTACGATTTTCCGGTGATGTTGATCAAGATAGGCAACATACAATCTCTGAGTATACATATGGCTTCCAAGAACAACTGTGGGATCACTGGGTAAGAGATAAGAATGATAATTACTTACTCTATGGTAAGCTAGAAGAGACTGTAATACCCACAGGCTTCCTCAGGTCAATGTCATTTGCAAGGAGACCTTATCTTGGTCTCTTTACTGACCCGTTGGGAATCTTCCCATGTGTTCCCTATGCATTCTTTCTGAAGTGTCTGACTCTTGTAGGCCTTGAGAAATCAGCAGAGGCAGATGAACTCTTGCTGAAGGTACAGAAATGGTGTCTAAGCAAGGACACCAAGCAAGGTCAGGAAAAAGAGGCAATTGCCTACCTGAATATTTTGGGGCATTGCTACCTTGGTAAAAATGATAAGGAAAAGGCCATGGAGGTATTCAGGAAATCTGCTAGATTAATGCCTAATTTTAGTAATCCAGGTAGGGTGCAGTTGACAACACTTGTGGTTTCCAAGGCATTGTGGGACATGTTGGGAAAGGTTAGGGCAAAGTTTTTGCCAGGTGTGTTCAAGCTGGGCTTTGCATTCTTCTTGTTTGGTTACATTATATTTAGATATGTTCAACCTTCAACAACCTAACAGTGCCATCAATATCATTGGGGGTATAAATGAGTAGACATCTCCTGGAGCATTGTTAGCATTCCAAAATGTGTGTATCTGTCATATTATACAGGATCATATGCTTATCATGGAATAGAACGGATTTAATATCAATAATTGTAATAATGTTCTACAAAAATACTAAGGTTTCCAGATTTACATTTACCCGTTCCCCCTTTAACAGGCCAAAACCAGCAGATGGTCAAATGCCATCTGCTTCGGTGGTTTTAACTAATTTCAATGGCAATGAAAAACAGGTTGACTGAGAATTGTCGATGAAACCAGTCAAGATCATGTCTCAGGTCAACAGCTTTCCTTGGCATGGGTTGGGCACTTAGTGGTCAACCCATACCAAGGAAAGCTGTTTTTCAAAGGGGAAAGAGTGAACATAGTTCAATAGATTACACAAGTGAGCTGCAGAAATTCCAAAAGCAAATTATTGTCAAGCTCATTGACTTAGAATGCCTCATCATCATTGAGGGTTTGCCACTATTAGTCTTGCATACCCATTTTCAATATACATGTAGCTAACCCATTTCCAGTGTTACATGGCCTGTTATATATATATATATATATATATATATATATATATATATATATATATATATATATATATATATATATATATATATGTCTTGGGTGGTTTATGGGTAATTATACACTGCCCACAAAAAAAATATACAATGAAATACAGCCGGTTTGTGGGTCATGCCCATTGTATGCGGGTCAATTATAATCCTCAAACCAGACGGTGGGCAGTATATACCAAGCATAGCTCACCACAATGTCTGAGCATTTATAGCTTCCCATAATATCTGGGCAGATTTGCTAATTTGCACCATTCTGAAACCCCCTAGGTAGCGCATTGAATTTAAGGCAAACATGGTTCATGGGCATTTTTCAACTGCCGATAAACCGAACAACTGCCCACAAGATGGTCTGAGGATTACAATTCTGCCCATAAACCACCTGATGTATACAACCACTGCTTTGAACAGCTGCATTGATTTTTGTAGTTACTGGACTTGGAAATAGGAGTTAGTTTTTTTGTAAAATTCACCTGTGGTGACAGGTCACCTGCTGCATGTTTCCCTTTTTTCGGGGCTGAAGGGGTGGCCACATACAACAGGTACCACTGTGTGTGTGTGTGTATTGTGCCTCTATTGGCAAATTGTTTCATGGACCAGGTATAAAATTGTTAATGTAGATATCTAGTAATAAATGAAGGTTGTTGGACAGCGGGTATATATTACATTATGGGAATAAGATATCAGATAAAGTCCATTATGAAAATCACCCTCATCCATTAAGAATGTGCATCTGGGGAGACTATATCACAAATGATGAATCAATTGTATCAGCAGTTTGTTCCAGTCTGCAGTAACAGTCACAGACTACATGTATGTGCCCTGATGAAGCATAAAGTGGTTTCACAGCACATATATGTATATGGGTCACTTGCATGTATATTCCAAGAAATAAAGTCATGTTTGTGGAGCAATGCACCATCTGGTTTGTCAGTATTTTTACTCATCCATCTTTTAAGTTAACTCTTTAATTGCCACATTTTGGATCGAGTCAACAGCTTCTCTTGGCACACATTGGGTGCAATGCGCCCAATGCACACTGAGAAAATCTATTGACCTAGGCTAATTTCTGTGGAACTAGAGGCATCCTGGTACTTGAATGAAAGGTATTTTTTTTTTATGAGGAATACGAATCTGAGCTCCTTATGATTATTCAGACTAGTTGTACTTTAGTAGATCAAATTTAGACGTGACTGGCACTTAAAGAGTTAATGTGTACATTGTCTATATAATATGTTCATTTTGCTGAGCTGATTGACTGGACTTACAACATATATGCATGATTTTGTGTTTCTTGAGGTTCAAACTGACTGGTTGCCTATTCCAGATCATAGCTGTTTAAGTTGGATAAGTGATTCATGTGTTACAAGGTGGGGCTGAGAATTCTTGCAGTAAAGCATAGTTTGATGTATTATGAAGGAATGACGTCAGACTGATCAGTATCAACAGTTTTTGTAACTCCTTACTTTGGGATTGTAAAGCAAAGTTTGGTAACTTGAGTTAACTGAGGTCTACAATTTGTTGAGTGAATCTTATTTTATGAACATCATCTTTTCTCAAATATCAAATATAAAGGAATTTATCAAATTTGTAACAAGTAGGCCTAACTGAACATCATATTTTCGCAAATGTCCGATATAAGGGAATTTACCTAATGTTGAACAAGTAGTCTTGACTGTACATGTAGTTTACATGGCAAATATGGTTAATGGAGACATGAACTAACTGGTCTGCCCAATTGGTAAGCACAGTAGAATTAAGACCAAAATAAAAGACTAGAAAAGGAGATTTGCAACAAAGCAAATCTCTGTGCCTTCAAAGCTTTTCGAAAATTAACATTCTACAATATTGACTTTGTGTCTATAGGCTGTACATCCAGCAAAATATAAGAGGCCATGACAATGACACAAGCAGTCTTCTACATGTTGAATCTCACACCCAGCCTGGCTTGAAATCAAGACCATGAGAATGACACAGGCTGTAGTCTAAATGTTGAATCTCACACACAGTGTGGCTTGAAATCCAGAATTGTGCATGCGAATCGAAGTTGGATTGTTACCTCTATCTTTGAATCATAAAGACATGTTGAACATTTAAACTGATTAACAAAATTAGTATGAGTGAAGTAGGCCTAATATGGCAGTTAGTACTGGAGAGACTCACTTGGTGCCCCAGGTGGTACAGAAGTGTTGATAAATTTCTTCTCATTGGAATGCATTGTACCCATGATGATTGTTCTTGGATCATCACTTTTGATAGCTGTAATCCATTTTCTGTGCAAAGTTGAGTCTTTTGGGAACGTGCATGTACATTCCTTTCCACATCTCTTACAGTTAGATACACTCGTCTGCAGTATTTTGGTATGATGCTCATATAACTTCTACATCATGAGTAAGTTTTGGGGGTTTTTTTAATTTTTTGTTTGTTTGTTTTGTTTTTCTTCTGTCAGCTTTAGGCCTGGAATATAGATTCACATGTGTATTTTATGGCAGAACATTCCTAATTTCATTAAACTTTTAGAAAATCTTAATATTGAGCTTAATCTATTACCAATCTGGCTACAGGTCAGCTGCTTTACACATGTGCCAGAGCACTGCATACCACACCGGAGGGTTACTTCACTACTTTCTCTTGGTAGATAATTAAGCAGCCCATTTCATGTGAAATAGTTTTTAGGTCTAACTCTATAAACACAATGTGTGTGTGTGTGTGTGTGTGTGTGTGTGTGTGTGTGTGTGTGTGTGTGTGTGTGTGTGTGTGTGTGTGTGTGTGTGTGTGTGTGTGTGTGTGTGTGTGTGTGTGTGTGTGTGTGTGTGTGTGTGTGTGTGTGTGTGTGTGTGTGTGTGTGTGTGTGTGTGTGTGTGTGTGTAGCTGTTGCTAAGACTGGGTGCAAGATGGCTGCAACCCTCTTAGCCCAGTAATTAAACAGTTTTAGGTTAGTTAAAAAGTTGTCACATTAGATTTCTTTGTCATTTTGTACTTCTTCATTCCTCCACAAAGAAGGAAAAAATAAGCCAAAATCTGACAATGGAAACTATGTGAAATTAGGTCATTTTCCAGATGACCAACATACAAGAGAGCAGTGTATTAAAATGCCATCTGAGTGGAAACAAAGATGATATTAACATGTATAATACATGCATTCATATCAATGCAGAGAGAATAAGACAATGAGCAGTATCTTTCCAGTCATTGCTAACTTAAAATTCAAAATGGCCGACATATAAAAGCGTAAAGTATTAAAAGTACCATATAAATGGAACCAAAGATGACAGTATCATTATAATACAATCATTTATATCGACGAGAAGAGAAGAATGCAGCGAGCTGTATGTTTTAAGTCATAGCCTGCACACTGATGCGCAGGCCTGGTTCGCAACAGTGAGGGGCATTGGGCCTATGCATCATGGTCTCGAGCAGCGGATCCGCTTGCTTTATCATTAAAGTGTGCGTGTCAACAGGCACTTTTCTGTTTTTCCTGAAATTCTTTATTATGGCCGTTTGCCAACACAGACATATTGTTTTATCTAGGAATTCTTTCTTTCTTTCTTTACAGGCAAATTTGTCCAACATTTCATTTGAACAGTATTATACATAGAAACTCCAAACTTGGCACAATTATATTTCTACCGATGAAGTTTCGCCTTTTTATAGCGAGAGGTCACGCTTTTAAAAATTATGCAAATGGGGGTTAATCAAAGATTAAAATCTTCATTATCTTATATACTATAGTAGACGTGGTGGACAATCGAACCAAAAATGTTATATATCAACAGTACACGGAGAGCCGAAACCGCAAATGATACGTCACGTAAAAGAAGACTATTACATATCGATCATTGAAGAAAATAGACTCAACCCTAAGACACTTGGAAACATCTTAAGTCGGTATTGCCAAATAGTAAATGTCCCCCACCCACAGAATTATCTGTTGATGGCAAATATATTTTAAACCCAAAAGGACTTGCCGATAGTTTAAATGAATATTTCACATCTATAGGTCGGTCGCTTAATGCAAATACAACAAATACCGAGATTTTGATTTTAATAGGCGACTAGTTGACACTGACAATTTCAAATTACCCATTTCAAATGAAAGTTATATTAAAAAATTTATTGAACAAATACCAAATGGGAAGGCTGTCGGACTTGATAGCTTTAGTCCACGATTGCTTAAAATATTAGTTAATAAATATATACCCAATCTGGATGAACCAGTTCAGAAAATATGGTATTAACTCATTCCACCCTGAATGAAAAGTATAGACACGTGTTTTACATGGATTGGGAATCTGGCAAAGCCTATATTAATTCCTCTCCAAGGCAGAGATGTTGGCATATACTTTTCTACCTTTTATTGGTGGAGGAAACCGAAGATCTCGGGGAAAACCACCGTTCACGATCGGAGAGGTAGTTAACTCCAACCACATGCCGCCAAGGCCGGGATTTGAACACAGGTCGCAGAGTTGGAAGGCAAGAGCGTGGCCGCCCTGCCAACCGTGAACCCCTGAAGGAAGATTAAGTCAACAGCTTTCTTTGGCATGGCCTGGGCGCATTGCGCCCAGACCACGCCAAGGAAAGCTGTTGACCATGAGCATATAATTGGAAAGGATCTCCTATACAAGATTAATCCAAAATTTGGAAAAATGGCCAGAAAATGAACAGACGACATTTGGATTTTAGCAGGAAAACATTGATTGGGGTGGAATGAATTAATAAATTGTGTCACTTACAGAGATCACATTATTTCTAACATATCCAGTAGGAGGCACTGGTTTTCCTTGTTTTGTGATGCCGGTTTGTTTGCGATGGTACTCTTTCAGTCCATCATGCAGATACCAAGTGCCTCCTACTCGAGAGTTGCTGACAAAATGCCCACCATTTCCATACGTGATACACTGAAGTGTGTAGCTGTGTCCCAAGATCTGCAGCTTATTGGTATTAGTTTATACTATGTGGCAGTTTCAAGTACATGTAAATCATCTTCGTGATCTTTAATAGAGAGGTATTGCCTGCATGCTGTTCATGGTCCCCGTGTACGCCTAGCACATCACAAGTTTTCACTCATCACGTGGTTATTATGCGCGCAGGTGTCTGGTTTAAATATATTTTGAAAATAAAATATATTTAAACCACAGACACCTGCACGCCAAATAACTACATGAAGACCTAAAACTTGTGATGTGATAAGTGTACACGGCAGCCATGAACGGCAAATATGTGTGTGTTTACTTAATCATTTATTTTGAACGATTGTGCCTAAAAGGTATTCTAATTTCGATGAGGGAATCAAAATACTAATATGTGTGATATTCTTGTCATTATTTCAATTTATTATATTTGTGCAATATATGTGAGACGTGTTAAATCTCCAGAGATTAATGGGTATGCGCGTGTATTTCAATGATACCCACTTTTGAATAATTTGTTTCATATTTTATTTTATTTTATTTTGTATTTTATTTCTCAGATTAAGCTATTTTTAAGTCACCGTTACTTAGCTCTTCGAGAGCCAATCACAGCATAATTTGTGCTGATGAGCCTGAATCACTATCATCATTCCAGATTCAAATTCCCCATCCACAGACCTTTCATTCAAGTACCAGCATGCCTATGTTCCCAGAGAGACAAACAGTCCAGGTCAATAGCTTTCCTCGGCGTGCTTTGGGCGCGTTGCACTTTAAGCCCAAAGGGCGCCGAGGAATTAAGCTGTTGACTCAGTCAACGTCCAAATGTGGCACTGAAAGGGTTAATTGCAGTTATTTATGTCTTGGCCACCCATGGGTGCTCTAGAGCCCTAGAATTGAACAGGTTTTTGTTACTATTATTGACGGAAGTTTTCGGTCCCAAATTTATAGGAATTACAAGATTATCGAGCCAAATTCATATCAAATATTGTATTTTCCTACCATTCTGGTAAATGCTTGCAACCAATTGACCATTTTGATTTGTTCAAGCACCTGGATGTATCAAACAAATGGCTTGATAATAGCAACCTGATCTAAGTCATTCACATACAATTTGGATTTTTATTCATACTATGCACATGTGCATTACGTGAAGACTAATTTATGCAAGTTACTGCAATAAAGTGCTAAAAACTTATCTACCAAATCGCTTATATTTTGCTGAGTTGATTGAGTGCATGATATAGTCACCTTTGGCAGAGTCTACTCTTACTGAATAGAGGCACTTGTTGTGAAATGTGAATTAAACCCCTACTCATAGGAACTTTGTTTTCCTTTTTGAGAAGCTTTCAACTGGCATCCGCCATGTTTTTTTTTCAGCTCTGAACACCCTGTGACCTCTCACCTCTATGGGAAGGCTTGTCACATGATAAAAGACTATTGTAGACTGATGGAAGTCGATGGAAGTCTATGGGCACTTGGTTTGAAAGTATTGTACAAACATTCCCCATGCAATAGTATCCAATGGAAGAAAATTCAAGATCGATAATTTTATCAACGTGTCTTTCCAAACCAGGATAGTACTATTAAAACGCTAAAATTACCATCATTGCCTTCAATTAATTAGGAACTATTTAACAATTGATGCTTCACATTTCTTTTGCTGGGGACAGGGTATTGATACCTGAGTGGCAGTGTAAAATTAAAACTTTAACAGCATTGTGAAAATCCTTCTCTTGTATTAATATTTAGATATTTTATGATATTTACTCTAAGTGTCAAATGGGTGGAGTGATGACTGCAGGACTCTCCTTAATAATTTGATATTCTGCATTTACATGTATAGAATTGCCATATCCATACTGGGTTACAGAATAATCTGCACAATCTATATAGCCTGTAAAGCAATGGAACAAGATCACTCTTCTGCGTCATTCAAATTCGCATTTCGCAACAAATGGTGGGCTCCCAAGTTCTCAAGGAAAGCTATTGACCACTAATACACGGAATTTGATGGGAAAATAAACAGTTTTTTTTCTTGGCTAGCCAAAACGAGAATAGGAACGTGGATGTATCAAATATTTCGAGAATCATACATGTACGTATATAAAAAAAGTCTAAATGCCACTATTGATACTATCTTTTATTAAAGCAGTATTTTTTTAGAGAGGAATGACGTACTTTATTTTTTTCAGGTGATACTACGAAGGACATTATTTGTTTCAGCAATGTTGGGACGTACATATTTTTTTCAATAAAATGCATAGCCGCCACACCCACCCACCCCCTCCCCCAGTATCAAATGGTCGGTCCCTAAAGCAAGTCTGGATGCAACATTACCATACATAACATGGATTCTGAATCAGTCTCTCAGGACTGGGATTGTCCCAGACGATTTTAAACTCGCCAAAGTTACTTCAATTTATAAGTCTGGTCCCACAGACGACAGGAACGATTATCGTCCTATTTCCGTTATAACTGTGATCATAAAAGTCCTAGAAAAAGTTGTGCATGGCAGTCTATACAATTTTTTAAAAGAAAGAAATCTCCTAGCTAAACTTCAATCTGGATTTAGACATCTGCATTCTGCGTCTACAGCACTTATTGAGCTTTACGATAAACTTTTAGAAAATGTGGATAACGGCAAACTCACTGGTGCTATTTGATAGACCTACGGAAGGCCTTCGACACCATAGACCACGAGCTTCTCTTGGCTAAGCTCAGGGCTTAAGGCGTCAAGGGCTTGGCGCTGAAGTGGTCTGAATCGTATCTGCGAGGCAATGTGTTTCAATTGACCTTACCTTGTCAGATTCTCTTCCGATTACCACAGGTATCCTCCAAGGGTCAATAATAGGCCCCCTTCTATTTATAATTTTTATCAATGACTTGCCAGATGTCTTAACTCATTCACGTGCCCATTTATATGCTGATGATACTAATGTTACTGCTTCTGACAACTGCGTTCGGAGCTTGCCACTGAAATTGAACACTGATATGTCTTACCTATATGGTTGGCTCTGTGAAAACAAACTTACTCTGAATATTCCAAAATGTTGCTGTATAATATTTGTCACAGCTCAACGCCTATCCAAAATAGACAAAACTGATTTTAGAATAGAGATAAATGAACAGGCCATTGCCAAGTCAGAGAGACCAAGCTACTAGGAATCATCCTTGATTAAACTCTAAGCTTCCAACCTCATGTAACCCAGTTATGTAAAAAGATTGCTCGAAAGCTTGGTCTGATGAAATATCTGAAGTCTTTCATCCCAACAAAATATGTTACCATGTTGTTCAATGCCATAGTTAAACCACATTTTGACTACTGCGACATTGTCTGGGGGAATTACAATTAAGGCACGTTTGAAAAGTTCTTCAGGATGCAAAAACGGGCAAGTCGCATTCTTCGTTGGAATTCCTTCGCCAAAAACATTCAGTTCCATAAATGTGTCCTAGTTTTCAAAGCACTGAATCACTTAGCTCCAGCCTACATTCGTGATACGTTAGTATAGTAGTGAAGTCACCAGCCGACCTACCCGTTCCACATCAAAATGCCACTTTTATATACCAAAACCTAAAATCGCCGCTTACCGAAACAGTTTCTCACACTCAGGCTCACATTTGTGGTATTGTCTTCCTGAAAGTGTACGGCTAGCGCCTTCATTGGCTGTCTTCAAAACCAGATATTGGGACCATGTAAACAGATCTATAGTCACCTAATTTTGAACCAAAACGCTCCCTTTTAGTCCAGTACAAGAACCATTGTGTACATTTTAACTATTTTCATGTGTGTTACCATTATGTATGTATTGTATGTTATGTATGTATTGTATATTGTACATTTTTTAATTGCAGGGCCATGATGGAAACAAGCTATAAGCTAATTATGTATTACCCTTGATAAATAAAGTTGTCATATAATGGAAAATAGAGGGAGATAATGTTTGTAGAAAATCATTTAATACATTGAAACCTCATTATAACGACACTCAGATATCCGACATATTTATTATAGTGACACAAGTTTTGAATGGCAAAAGTTTATTTCCTTTGTTGTTTGATTCATTAATCTGACATTCAGATATCTGACACATTTCTAAGGGAACAAAGAGTCTCATTTTGACATATTTCTTACCACTATAGGATAAGTGTATCATAATATGATTAAATGTTGACCATTCAAATGCCAAAGACTGTGTCAAATATTTCAGAAAAACATTTTCCATATTCATAAATTTCGACCCAAGCATTACGCCAAAGAGATTCAAGAGTTACCGGAACATCAATATTCATCTTCCAATTCCAATGTTAACCCTTTCCCCCTCAGACCGGCCAAACCGTCTGCTTCAGTGTTTTCAACTAATTTCAACAGTTATGAAAAACAATTTGACTGAGAAATGTACATGAGACTTATCAAGATCACATGCCCCAGGTCAACAGCTTTCCTTGGCATGGGTTGGGTGCCCAACCCATGCCAAGGAAAGCTGTTGACTCAGTCTTAATTCAAGGGGGAAAGGGTTAAGAAACAAATTTCACTCCTGACTTTAGACAGGCAGTCACCCATAAGTGGCAACTAGTGGTTTTAAATTGGTCCTCTCAACCTTCGAAATATTCTTCATTAACCACAGACTTTAATGTTTCCAAAACATATAGGCCCGATAACTTGAGACACAAATTCTATCACTTGTGCTAAAGATAAAATGAGACATGCATGGTAGGCCTGTCACTTTTTGGTTTGTGAAGTAGTTTTCAAGTGATTAAGTTGCAAATTACCAACTTAAGGTAAAGCAATGGGAATGCATAACCGTAGCCCTCCACTTACTGCAGTGCCCTCTTTTAGTTCTTGAACCTTCTGTTCTTGCCCTTGGCTATTTTGGCTTTGGGTGATCTTGACCTTCATTATGCACGATAGATATCAGGTGCATGAAACTTGCATTAATATAACATGAACCTTATTCCACTTTTGTTGGTTTGACAAAATATATATGTTGCAATATGGCAGTCAACTTGTATCTCTCTCGAGACCATGACTCTCAAACATGAAAATATACATTCTATTGTATTTACATTTTCGGATTTACACATATGTAAATAATGTACATATATATATATGTATTTATATGTATGTATGTATGTATGTATGTATATACATATATATATATATATATATATATATATATATATATATATATATATATATATATATATATATATATATATATATATATATACATATATTTATACATACTCATCCCGCATATAAAAATCCTAATTGTACATTTGTTGGTTTGTGAATTCTAAGATGTTGCAATATATCTAAAGCAACCATCAGGTGTTTTCGGTAACCTCGACCTTCAGAAATGAATATATACGCTTCATTATGTTTATATTTTGAAATTGTAAATATAGCTATACATACTCATCCTGAATGATTTAACATGTATTAGTTTTACAATTGTAACATTTTTCATTTTGTTATGTTGTGATATGGTAGCCATCTTAAATTTGACCTATTTTAGCCAGATTCCATAGTCAAATTTTGGGAGAACATTTTTTCCGTTAAAGTCGAGACATCAAAGAGAAAAAGAGTGGAGAGAAAAAATGTATAACAAATTTTTGGAACCTAACTTATTTTTTCACTTTAGTATTGGACTATCTATCCATTAGGTAAATCTACACATAATTGCTAACAAATCAATAGCAAACAAAGGGATAATTAACACAGAGGTGTTAATACTTCCTTGATGTCAATCATCTCTAGTTACACAACAGGGGATGTCACATAGAGAGCCTCACAGAAATTAACTTTCGCCATGATAAGTAACTCCAGTCACACTTATTTAAATCACTTTGACCACATGTACTATTCAGATGCTTCCTGCAAAGAACTCAAATTCAAGTACATGTAGCAGGAAGCATAGACTTTGGATAGTACTTTCTGTTGAACGTTTGTCCAGCCAAACAGCATTCAGTCTTCTTCACTTTGCAATCATTGCTTGATGTGTAAATGTTATTCCACTTTCTGTTTGTTTGACGTGTAAATAAAATACCACTGTACTAAACAGGCAGCTAGGAAATGGAGTGACATATATAATTTGATATCTTTTTCAACATTTTCAAAATTTTAGCCTTTTATAATTTGCAAAAATCACAATATTACAACCTTGGTTCATAGTTCATTGGGTGTGCCTTTAGTATAAAGTTACAAATTACATTTGGAGTTGCGAGTGTCTGGAATAGTTGTGTTCAAATTTTATTTGTCGTGTTATCAGGAGTGGACAACACCGTTTCAGTATTACTTCACATTCATAGCTTTTTAGCTGTATGATTTTTTTTAGCTCAGCTAAATTATCTGCCAGCTGAGCCAAAAAGTTCAGTTATCCCTTCAGAGTTTGTCCGACAACAGTTCAAATTCTTTTCTAAAACCATCAGCCGGATTAATTCCCAACTTGATGGGGATATACGTTAGGTAGGTCTACTTATTTTGTTCCTGGTCACGCTCTAGTCTTTCTTTCTTTCTTTCCTTCTTTCTTTTTTGCTTTCTTTTCTTTCTTTTATCTTAAAAGATCATTTGTGAAGCCAGTTAACCAATTGCTTCAGAATGTTAACTGCACACGTCTGGAGACCCCTACCTTCCAGATACATGGGGACTAGGAAGCCAACGTCTACTGAGACGGCCCCTTTATGTTCTTCTGTCCAATGCATCCAATTTCACCATCAATAATAGTACAACCATATTTTCTGGATCCCAAGCTTAAGGATGTTCAGATTTGTAAAAAAATAATAAAATACAGGGGACGTAGATAAGCGACAGTTGTAGCCATTTTGCAAGTTGGTATGGAATTACATACTTGTCGCTGGTTTTAAACGAAATATTTTAAGCTTTGAAAAGTGCAAAAATGTAAATTATAAAATAATATCCAGGAGTATTTCTCTCATAAAAAGTGTTGGTGGTTGAGTAGAAACTTGCTGAAAAAGTCAGTATGTTCTTCAATGCCAGGCCCTGAATGCTTTACACTTTCTTCATTCATTGAGCCCCAAAAGTCGCAGAAGGTGACGTAGTAGAAACAAATAAAGAAAATCATTACCTGTTAATCAATACCCTTTGAGTTTATATTGATCAGGTATTAGTTTTAGTGTCAACTCATTTAAAAATGTATTGGTATGGGAAAATGTTGTTCAGGAAAGATGGCAATCAAATGAAGGAATGTCAATTCCCAAGCATATATCGTCGTTACACGAGATATACTTACCCCTCCTCTCTACCAGGTTTGACAGCGCCTGAAATATACATGTAGCTTTGCCCCTGTGAAGTTTTACATGAAATTTTTTTTGATTCATGACTTTAAAAGGTTTTTGGAGTCAATTATTCTTGTTCACCCCTTCCCATTTTTTCAAATTGCCCTATGAATGTCCCCTGGTTTTGATTTGTTTTAGGATTACAACTAACAATAACTCATTTCTCTCTTGTTCTTAGATTTTCATTAAGGGTCCGCCCCCCCCCCCCCCCAAAAAGGCATGGGGGGTCTGTTTTCTGGTTGTCCGTCCCTCCATCCGTCCGGATGTGCACTCTCGTTATAGCGATGTCCACAGAATTCCTCCACGTAATGCATTTTGCTCAAATTTGATAATTTGCTTACCTTACCCGGCAAGATGACCTGATTAGATTTTGATGTCACCATGACCTAATCTGAGTCAATGGCGGACCCTTCAGTCAACGCTTGCGTTGAAGGTATGTCTAGTTCTCTATATTCTATAAAGTGCTGATTTGTTGATCTTGCGTTTTTTGCTAGTTGCTCTGTGTTCAACTTCAGTTTGAGCATTCTTAACTTCTGGTTAGCACTTAAAGCTCCAAAGAAACTCTCGTCTCTTTTCGTTACATTCTCTAAAACATTGCAAGCACGGGTATCTGTTTGCCACTATCATTTGAAAAACAATCACTTTTCAACCTTTAATTTGCCTTTTCGTCACATAAATTCATCTGTGAATACATGTATTTAGCCACTGTGATAATTTATAATTGAATTCTTTTTGGGTCTAATAGTAATGGACATGGTTAATATTGCAAATGTAAGCTTGTTCCTTGACGTATTAATATCAATCATTGGCAGGTTTAATTGAAAGAAAATTGGATTTATGTAAAACGGACAAATATCGTCAAAATATTAACACCACAATAAGAGATGATATGGAAAAAAGCATTGGAGACGTTTAAAAATGGCCAACGACACTTGTTTCCTTATAATTTACTTGAAATTACCAGCGATTTGCTAGTATCGACCTCACCAAATCTGTAATTAAAAAAAAAAAAACTTCTAAACTTTGTTGAAGCAGGAATTACGCCATCATTAATACCCGCACTAATAAAGTTCGTCGCACACAATATACTCGATCCACTTGTTACATTTAAATCCTGCAAGAGAATCCGTTTTAATGTTCAGTTAATTAAGATTTTAACCCCTGGCATGTACAAGAACGCCAAGACTAAAATAACAGTGCCCGATCATCAGCTGAACATTTATTGGGAGTCTTTTTTTTTCTTAATAGAGATTTGGGCAAGGCAATGCTATAATCGTGGCATAAATCAATATAATTGTGGGCTATTTCCCGTAAAATGTCAGAAAGTTTGGTGGGAAATTTATGTGCAAGTTTCGATGCGCGCAAACGGTGTTCCACTTAAGGGAAGTCACAAGCTCTTGGAGTAGTTATGTCTGGGTTGGCAACCAGACATTTTTTTCCAATATTTCTTTTCTTTCTTTCTTTCTTTCTTTCTTTCTTCTTTCTTTCTTTCTTTCTTTCTTTTTTTTCTTTCTTTCTTTCCTTCCTTCCTTCCTTCCTCCTTTCTTTCTTTCTTTCTTCTTTACGACCAGATTTGTCCGGAGTTTTTCTTGGACCCTACTACTCCGAAAACCACCAAACTTGCCATGGTGACTGGCCTACCAGTGAAATTAGGCACCTGACTTGGAATAGTCATGATGATTAAAATTATGCAAATGAGGGGCAATTAAAATTTTAAAAGCTCCGTATCTTCTAAACTATTGGAGATAGACACAAAGTTCTAACTTACACATATAGGTTTGAGACAACTGGCAAATCTAATAGCATACAAACAAAACTTGGAAAATTTTAATGCATGCTAAATTCTCCAAATTTCTCCCCAATCCACATACAGGTCTTGAACTGCTTGCTTCATGACATATTACTTGACCTCCATGGTGCCAGGGAACCATTTTGCATTCATAATTAATCAGCTTGAACCTGTCTCACAGGCAGCTTTGTATCCATGCATGCTAGGTGTATGTTTTGGAAGGTTTGGGTCTTGTAGCAAATTGGGCGGGGGGGGGGGGGGGGACTCCCAACAACTGTGTAATGAGGCTCTCAATAAAACAAAGAGTATCTCTTTCTGTTAATGCAGGAACAGATTGACTCCATGCTGCCATGTGTACCAGGCAGGGTATAGTTTCCACCAGTGCAGAACAGACTTGTCAATGCACCATGACTAAAACTGGTGTCCTAGCTGGCCTGTTTTGCCTGAAGTAATGTCAGTCTGCTGAACTTCTCAGTCCCAAAGGAACACAGGCTCCAGACTTCTAGGTACAACAAGCCAGAGTGTACCCTCTGTTAAAAAATAGACTACATACAGAGCTGAGTCGGCCAGACCAAGGAGGGTAGAATTTGTATCATCTCAGTGGACACTTTCGTGTCTTTGTTTTCTTGTAACATGTTGTAAAGAATGTACACTCTTTGTATTTTTCCTTTCAATCTTGATTCTGTTTTAGTTTGCATAGTTTATATTTAATTCAAAGTCTCGGCAGCGCCTAAAGGGTTAAGGAGAGGAGACGTATAACATCCTTGCCAGACCATGTTTATTCTGGCTTCTTGGTATATGATTAATGTAGATACTGAGTAACGAAAAGTCATTGTACATGCATGTTTGGGCATCTGGCTCATTAAGTCATTAAGAACACATTAAGGTATTTTCTCAACTGTGTGGACTGGCAGTAAAAGCAGTCAGGGTCATGATAAACCATTCGTTAAGGTATCATTATAAACGAGGGTCCTCAAGGTGTGTACCATAAATGTTTTGGTACACTAATTACCACCCTATTTAAAGTTAACTGGAAATACATTGGTAGCAAACTCCAGACTTTGTGGCACTCTGAGCTATTAGGATAATACAGCACGAAGAACCTAATTACTTTTGGGCTATCCGAGGCTTTGATGTATGATTGATGATATTTACAGGCAACGTTTCTTGGAAATGCCATCATGGCCGAAAGGGGAACTGAATTGTAAGATATAAGTTGTGCACAGCGAAAATAAACAGCTTTTACCATCTAGCCAACCAAGTGAGTGGACCTTATTTTGTTGCCAATAGAACATTGATCTTCTGAGCTGTCCATTGCGTGTCAGCAAGCTCAGTTAAAATATTTTTGGATCAAAAGTGAAATCTACGTGACTAGATTTTACACAGTGATATGAAGCCTGCTCTTCATAGCCAATACTGAAACAGTATAGTTTTGTTGTGGTTCACAGGCACATGTTTATGTAGTTTCTTGACAGCTTCTGTTAAAATTTGTTTATGTAATAAAGGAAGAAAGACAGTTTGTATTGCATGTATACACACCCCCTTGAATTATAATATGTATAGGCTGTACATATATCTGTACATGTATGAATAATGTGCATGTACATGCACACATACTCATCCATATGGCCAGAAGGGCTGACCCTCTCAGGAGTGGGCACTTTTCTCTGGTCCCATGGATGGTTTCACTGTACTAGAAAACACTGGAAATTCTCTCTCTCTCTCTCTCTCTCTCTCTCTCTCTCTCTCTCTCTCTCTCTCTCTCTCTCTCTCTCTCTCTCTCTCTCTCTCTCTCTCTCTCTCTCTCTCTCTCTCTCTCTCTCCTTCCTTCCTCCCTTCCTTCCTTCTTTCTTTCTTTCTTTCTTTCTTTTCTGCCTTCCTTTCTTCTTCACAACCAAGTTGGTCTGGAGATTTTCTCAAAAACTATTTTTCCGAAAAACCACCAATTGCTATGGTGACTGACCTAACCAGTGAAATTGTGCACCTCATTTGAAATAGTCATGGTATTTAAAAGTATGCAAATTTAGGGGTAATTAGAACTTGAAAAGTTCCATGTCTTCCAAAATATTGCAGATTCTCAAAATTTCAATGTACATATATAGATTTGTGACACCTGCCTATATAATGGACAGTATAAGTTAAGTAGAATTTCAAATTATGCTAAAGAGGGGCTTTGAAAAGTTTCAAAGGTGAATATCTCCAAAACTTTTTCACATAGACATGCCATCTCAACTTCAATTTATAGGTTTGTGGCAAAGCCGCATCCAATGAGCCATAAACCATAGTTATAGCATTTTAACTTATTCAAATTAGGTATACATCCAAATGTAAATGTTGAATAGCTTCAACCTATTATAGATAAAGGTGCCATTCATACTTCAATTTATGGGCTTGTGGCAAAGCCCCTTCCAATGAACCATAAACCAAAGTTGTAGGCTTTCAAATTATGCAAATAAGCCAAATACACAAAATTAAAATGTTGAATAACTTCAAAACTATTATTAGACACTAGTTTCATTCAAACTTTATTTTATAAGTTTGTGACATGGCCACATCCAATGAACCAAGAACCAAAGTTGTAGCATTTTACTTTATAACAATTAGGCTAGTACACGAAACTGTGTAACAATGGCAAAGTGTAGCATTTCAAACTGTTAGTGTAGCATTTCAAACTGTTCTCATTGTGAAGACACCAGACAGATTTGCTGTGAAGCAATTTTTTTTTCTAGTTACAGACTGCTTTCCTTGCTTGGTATTGTGAGTAAGACCTTGGAGAAATATGTAGCATAAAACTACGTTTTCATTATTTTATACATATGCCGGCTTTTATCTGAACGCCAATCTGGACTTTTTCCTGTTGATGACACGATCAACTAGCTGATCTGTTGATAAGGCCTATCCTATAAATTTATAAGACGGTAGATTTACGATGGGACGGTAGAGTATTTTTGTGTTACATCAAACACTTTCGATCTTACCAATCGCCAGGCTTGGGGCTAAGTCAAAGCAGGTGTCCCTAAGGGTCGGATTTTAGGTCTACTCTGTCCTATTTGTTAGTTTACATAATGAATTCGCCTGTTCAATCATTCGCGGATGACACATCAGTTTTTATTACTGTAGAAGACCCCATTGTAACAAGCAACTAAATCTTTAAATTCAGGCTGGAAGGAAGTAGAAAATTGTGTCAGGGAAACAGTTATAGTATCTTTCAATCTTTCAAAAACTTGTAGCATGATAATATCTAAGAAAACACTTCGTGTCCACCTTTCTGATTTGTTTTTAGGGACATTTTTTTTTTCAAATTGAATATGAACATAAATGCTTAGGTTTGATGGTTAGATACATACATGTGTGTGTGTGTGTGTGTGTGTGTGTGTGTGTGTGTGTGTGTGTGTGTGTGTGTGTGTGTGTGTGTGTGTGTGTGTGTGTAAACCGATGGAATGAAGTTGGAATGGCAACTCTATGTAAAATAGTTTTGGAGACTTTCAACTTTTAAAATTTCCAATGCCCGTAATTAGCATAATTTAAGTTTTCTACAACTTTCATTTACTGTCCGTTATATAAGTGTCTCAAATCTATACATGCACATTGAAATTTTGTGTCTATCTACAATAGTTTGGAAGATATGGAGCTTTTAAAATTTTAAATGCCCCTAATTTGTATAATCTTAAACATTATGACTATTCCTAACGATAGGTACAATTTCACTTGTAGGTCAGTCACCACAGTTTGCTGGTTTTCGGAATAATTTATAGTGTACGTCTGAGAAAAACTTCGGAAAAATTTGGTCGAGAGAAAGAAAGAAAGAAAGAAAGAAAGAAAGAAAGAAAGAAAGAAAGAAAGAAAGAAAGAAAGAAAGAAAGAAAGAAAGAAAGAAAGAAAGAAAGAAAGAAAGAAAGAAAGAAAGAAAGAAAGAAAGAAAGAAAGAAAGAAAGAAAGAAAGAAAGAAAGAAAGAAAGAAAGAAAGAAAGAAAGAAAGAAAAGATCTCTGGGTTCACACCAAGCCATAAACAATTTGTCGTTTTATAACTGAATGGGCAGTTGGAACGGTGTAGCTGCGTGTTCAGCCGGTGAGGATATCCATCTTTCGGCATTTCCTGTGAAAATTAGTTGGCTGAGACATTGGAAGGACCAGATGGGACGGGAACATGGATTTGTTAAGGGTGAGGACACGCGTTCTCCTTATATTAATGCATTTTTGATTGATAGATGTTTGTGTTGGAACCATGACTGAGCCAGTAGTTTTCCTTGGTAATTCAGCTGACATTATGTTAATGTTGAGGTTTGTGTGACCACAAGTTTTGACCGCATGGCCTAGTTGTGTTTGTCGCAATGTCGGTGGTTGTTAGCCCATTGTTGTGATTCCTTTCCGAGTCAACTCTTGTTTAGATTAACTGTCAGTTTTAACTGGCATTTGGTTTGAGCGTGATCCAAAATATAGACTCTTCAGTGGTTTCCTTTGCCTAGACATAGGTGTATTGGCTTGGGCAGTGAGTTTCCGTGACTCACGGAAACTGCGTCCATGCAACTCATTGTGTCAACAAATTTTGAAAATGATAGTCATATAGTACCAAGCAGGTGCCGTGGCATGATGCATGTATGGCAGTTAAGCCCACGCAAAACTTTAAGCTCACTCGCATATATGATCGTATAATTGTTTATCTAGTGTCGGGTCCGGGAGGTGAACAGTTTTGGAAGCACTGAGGAGACTACACGTAGGTACTCAATGGTAGATTGATTTATTTTATTTAGTCATTTAGATTCATTTATACATTGGTCTTAAATCTAAAGTAAATAGGCCTACATAAATAAAATATTAAAAAACTATGTACAAGCAGAACTAAGCATGGCAGTAGAAAATCCAAAAAACTAATTTCATGCTGGTCCTGATACCAATTAAAAACTGAATTATAAATATATTTAATTTATCGAAATAAGGGTTGAAATTCAACTCAAGTAGACTCTAAAATGAAAAGGAACCTAACAAGTAGAGCCAATCTACAGGATTGTCATAATGGTTGAGTTGCACCATACCAGATAAAAACACCAGTTAGAAATAGTGAATGTTTAACAGACAGAGAAGTCTAATGGTAATAAATTGAATACCAATTATTACACAAAATAAGATATTGTGGTCTCTCCCACTGGGCTAGGCCCTGTTGAGAAGTCTGACATGTAGCATTCTGGCATCAGACCCTCAGGATGCCCCCTCCCCCCCCCCCCCCCCACACACTCACACCTTATGGGAGTGGTCCTTTAAATAACTATGTAACAGTAAACCTAGCCAAAGTCAGCCCCATATGGATTAACTATGACTAGATGAGAGGCTACATGCTAGACTGTTTAATTAGTAAACCAAGTCTTGTCCTCCTTAAAGGAGGCCAAAACTGGCTGGTTGTGAAATGTCGTCTGCATCAGTGTTTTCAACTAATTTCATTTTTCAACAGTAATGAAACTTAATTTAACTGAAAACTCTGAATGAGACCTACCAAGATCACATGCCCAAAGTCAACAGCTTTCCTTGGCAAGGGGTGGGCACTTAGTGCCCAACCCATGCAGGGAAAGCTGTTGACCCCATCTTAGTTCAAAGGGGAAAGGGTTAAACTTTTAAACTAAATTGAATTGGCACACTGATAAGAGTTGATAGCTTCCCTGTATATTATTCAAAGTGGTTAGTGTTTGGGCTGTAATGGAACAGTAAGAATAAGCTGTGCACTTGTACAAACAATGTACTGCACATTAAAATATGTATAAATCCACTGCATTTTTGCTGTACAACATGTATTCTGGTGCATGTAGGCAGATAGGTCCCAATTTTATTGTATTTTTTTTTTTGCTGACAGTACAAAACGATGAAAGTGAAAACACAATGAAATAACAATTTAGTACATGTTTTCACAAATCTTTCAACTCAAGTAAAGCTACTCATATGTATAGACATGATTAGCAAGAACCATAACTCACACATATATCATTGTTTTATTTACAAAAAAATCTATATTTAGTGTTGTTGTTTGAGTTTCTGATTTGTAAAGTTAAATCCAAATCTGATGGTTCTTAAGGGTCGGCGCCATGGGGGGAACCTGTCTGTTTTTGGGTTGTCCGGATGTGTGCATTCTTATTAGCGCGATATCTACAGAATGTCTATGTATTTTGCTCAAATTTGGCAATATGCTTACCTTACCTGGCAAGATGTGATGATTAGATTTTGATGTCACCATGACCAAATTTGAGCAGATGACGGACTCTTCTGTCAATGCTTGTGTTGAAGGTATGTCTAGTCATCTAAGAAATGTACAGGTAATCCAGAGAATGCACAGTATTTTTGCACTTTATCATTTTGTAATCCCACAGGTTGCACAGTAGGGAAAAATGCATTTTTTTTTTTTTTTTTTTTTTTTTTTTTTGAGGACTAGTCCATGTAGTCCACACATATTTTGGCAGCCAGGCCCATGGTAAACATGATAAAAAGAAAAACTTAAGTGACTTCTGTGTCTTACTCTTAGATTAACAAGGTGTTCAAATGAATTTATTGTCAGTCACCATAAATATTTGTTTTCTCTGAGGTTGAACAGTTGGATAGTTACTAGGCTCTGATGAGACTAGGTATTAGGATGAGGCCAGTCAAGCATTTTGGCACATTGTGTGTCTAGTTTCATAAACACTTGTGTAATCTGTGTATTGTCTACAGCTACAAAGCGGCTACAGTGACATGATACATTGTTGTAACACCAGGGTGACACATTGACAATGTGTCATTTTCAACCTTTTTACAAATCTTGCTGAATCCTTAATACTGTGTCTTGTGTATATGCCCATGGAAGTTCCGCAATGCCTGCAGATACAGTGAATCATACATATTGCTTGCATGTTATAATTGTGTTGGTGAGTATGTCAGTTCAAGAGAAAAGTCAGGAATGTGTGGAAGTTTCTGTTTATGTTTTAAGGAAAGTACCATTTAAAGTATGTTATTGTGCTGTGACTTTATTAGGTTTAATTTGACAAACTTTTTGTGAGCTTGATATTCCCGAATAGCATCTACTCAGGAAGACTTAAGAAAATTTATCCCTCATGAAAATTTATGATTATACAGTATTTTGTGTCTTAGTTGCACCAGGTGAAAAATCTAATGTTTTTGAATGTGCAGATCTATATATGACTCACCATTTCAGGTACTCAAGAGCCTGCGGAATTATACATAACACATACTATTATTATTGTTAACACAGGATATTTTTTTTGACACTTTACAGTACTTTTGATCACCACAGTGTAAATGTTAAAGTTGATGATTTGGTCTTTGGAATATATTGTGAATCATGATTACGTGGGATGTGTCTACTAAATCAAGATTGTTGGTTTTCATGCCACTGCACTATGTGGTGTGATGTGCTATTATATTATGTTCAGATTAAGGTATATGTTTACCCAACAGATAATAATGCTATTATGTCTGAAATACACAGACTGTTACATACATAGAGTGAACTTTTTATCAGCAGTTTTTTTACTGTTGTGTTTAACCCTTTGCCTGACTGTCACAAGAAAAAAATTGTGATCATCACAGTTGTTGTAATGAAAGTTCATTAAAATGCCTTGTGTGAAAACACTTCAATTTCATTCAAGTACCAACATTACTGCCTTTGCTGAAAAAAAGTTACCATTCAGGTAAAAAAACCAAATCATGCAGAGGAAGCTTATCAACTTAGTCTGTACCTGGCATTGAAAGTGTTAAAATTATGAGTGGCAGGGCCAGAATTTCACAAAATTTTGCAAGAATCTATTGGGATTTTTGTCAACTGATTTTCTTTGTAATAAAAAAAAAGTTCAGGAGAATCTTTGCGAGAATGGATTCTCACCAAAATTCTTGCCCTAAGTGGCCATGTGTCCTACATTCCTGCATCACCCTGCCTTTGATACTCACGTCGGTACAGATTATTCAGCATTGACTTTCTTTTCAGTGAAGCTGTATTATTAAAATTGAATGATGGGCAAAAAGTTGATCATCGATGTGGACACTGGGGTAGACGATGCTCAGGCTCTGATGATAGCGTTAACAACACCAGGCACTGACATTGTAGCCATCACCTGTGTCAGCGGCAACACAGGGATAGACAAAGTATGCTCCAATACCTTGAGGGTGCTCAAACACTGGGACAGACTAGATGTGAGTATATGAAGTAATTATCACTCTTGATATACAAACACAGACCTGTAAGTCCCCCACTGGGAACAGTATGTTTGCCCCTGTCCTCTCTCTCTCTCTCCCCCCCCCCCTTCCCCCTCCTTTCAGACAAAGCTGCCTGTGTTGTATTTCCCATAATGCAGCACCAACACCTACCAAATAAGTGTGTATATTTTCCATAGAATAGGGATGTATTGTGCATCAAAATTAGGTCAGTGTGACTGACCTTGGACCCTGTCATACAATGTTCTTCTGTGTGCCACATTACCCATACCTTATAATACTACAGATACCAAACATGGTGTGTGGATACTTCTTGGGACAGGAGTGTATCTCATATCAAATTTGAGATCACCTTGACCTTTGACCCCCATCACTCTGATTGATTTTTTTTTCTGATCTTAAATTGCATATTTTATGCCTCTTTCAGTGTAGTCTGGAATCTGGGCTATAACTGCTATAATGTGAGCTATGCTACATTTATATACACAGTTGTAAAAATGAAGAAGTGATCATGTTCACACATACTCATTACATCTTTCAGTTAATTAATGAAGATTACACATTCAATACTAATTTCAAATGTCATGTTCATACATTCTCATTACATCTATCAGTTAATTAATGAAAATTATACATTCAACACTAATTACAAATATAGCAATTGGGAATTATACATAATAACTGTTCATAATTATTATAATTATGTACCTTTTTTTTTTTCTTGATATGAAAATGGAAACCAAAGTAGCTAATGGTATATAACTTCTTTAAAATTATTTCAGGTATTTTATTCAAAACATTTACTTTCATGTCTTAAATATGACTTCAAACACAGACAGCCTGTTCTTTTTTTCTTTTCAGTTCAGTTGACCTATCTGTCAGTATCCATAATTCATGAATTTTAATTTCTGTTCCAAAACCATCAGCCATATACCTCTCAAACTTGGTGGGGATCTACCTTGGTTTGGTCTCTACAAAATTTTATTAATGGTCATGCTCCAGATATTTTTTTAAAGCAAAAATAATATAAAAAAAATCTTCTCCAAAACTGCTTGGCCAATTGCTTCAAAATTTTATAGGGACATTTCTGGGGACCCCCAGGCCTGAATTATTCAATAGGGGGTGCTGATTTTTTTGTTTCGTTTTTTTTGGTTTTTTTTTTTTTGTGTGTGTGTTTTTTTTTTTTTTTTTATTTTTTATGTTTTTTGTGTGTTTGTGCTATTTTGGACTTGTACAAAAGTGTGTATGAGACTTTTCTGAACTGCATGTAAATGTAGCTTGTGGAAGGGTCAAACAAAATTGTTCTCTAGGTGGTGGTATGCAAGATACCTGATTTATAGTAATGTTTTGGTTTGGATACTCGCAGGTTAATGAATACATTCCCATTGATTACAGTGTAAGTCAATGGGCATTGCAGTGGTACTTCACGTTTTTGACTCCTTTTCCAAATCTGTTTCTCAGATTCACTTCAAACTTGATGGGGATGTACCTCATGCAAGTCTTCACCATTTTGTACAATTGGTCATACTCTAATGATTTTTAGATTTGTTTTCAGTTTTCTGTAAAATCTTGAAAAAATCTCTGTACAATCAAATGAATGGGATGTTTACAAAATATGAATGATATAATTCAGAGCACATTGACTTTTGTCAAAATTGGCCATGAAAGAGTTAAAGTGAGGGAGCAATGAAAGAGTTAAAGTGACAGGGCAATGAAACAGTTAGAGTAAAGGAGCTATAGGAGTTTTAAAGTGATTGGGTAATGAAAGAGTTAAGTGAGTGGGGCAATGGAAGAGTTAAGTGAGGGAGGCAATAAAAGAGTTAAAGGGAAGGAGTTGTGAAAGAGTTAAAGTGAGGGGGCAGCGAAGAAGTTCAAGTTAGGGAGGCATGACTTGCCACCAGAAGAATCTGCTGACCAAGGATTTTATCAACCCAAGGTATGCAGTGAGTTGCACATTTACAATTGCTACACTGGTATTAGTCATGTCTGCTTCTATTTTTAAATGTGTACAGGTATGACAGTGCTGCCCTGAAGTGATGAAATATAATTAGTACATTATTCAGGCTATCAACAAGTTTTGTGTGAGTTTTTCAAAAATTATTTCGATAATCCCAGTCTAATATATTCAATGATCGACCGGTACATGCTATGACTGTACAATCTAGCCACTATGTATTATTTCCTCACATATATACTTCCTCTGACTTAGCACACATGCCATTTGTTGTTATGGTCAGTTGACACTCTCTGACACGAGAGTTATGAGGAGATAACATGGGCAGATATTTAGGACAGTTATTCCTGGTAAACTTCTACCAAAACCTTTTCAGAAGTGAATCTGTTTCTTCTGCTTCTTTTTAGCTCAGCTGACCTGTCAGTCAGCTGAGCTTTTGTGGGGGTCTGTCATCTGTCCACAATTCACATTTTCGACTTCTTCTCCAAAACCATCAGCCAGAATCACTTCAAACTTGGTGGGGATATGCCTTGGGTGTGTCTGTACCAAGTTTGTTCAAATCGTCACGCTCCATTGATGTTTTTTGGATTTTTTATGATTATTTTTGTTCTTTTTAGGGGCAAATCTTAAAAAATCTTCTTCTCCGAAACCACTCGCCCAATTGCTTTGATATGCCACAGGTACAATCCCAGGCTCTTAGTTCTTAATTTGTTCCACCAGGTGGCACTGCAATTTTTTTCTGTTTTTTTTTTTATGATTTTTTTTTTTTTTGTGTGTTTTTGCTAATTTAGACTTCTCCAGAACTGTCACTCAGATTAAGCTGAAAGTTGGTGGATATTTTCCTTGTGGAAGGTCAAACAAATTTGTTCACTAGGTGGCACCGCTGTGGATTCCTGATTTTTAACGATTTTCTAAATTCAGGTACTTGTCGGTCAGTGCAGCTTTCAATTCGATTACTATGTTAGTCAATGGACATTCTAATGCTAATTCACATTTTCAACTTCTTCCCTAAAACCGTCATCCAGTTTGACTTCAAACTTGGTGGCAATGTACCTTGGGTGGGTTTCTACCAGGTTTGTTCAAATGGTTATGCTTCATTGATTTTTGGATTTTAAATGTTTTTTTTTTTTTGTTCCTTTTTAAGACAAATCTTAAAAAATTTTGTTCTCCACAACTGCTCACTCAATTGCTTTGACATTACATAAAAACACTCTTAGGGACTCATAGTTCTTCATTTGTTCACCAGGCGGTGCTGCACTTTTTTCAATTTTTTTATGAATTTTTGTGTGTTTTCATTACTTGTGACTTCTTCTCCAGATCTGTTGCTCAGATTAAGTTGAAACTTTCTGGATATGTTCCATGTAAAAGGGTCTAGCAATGATGTTCACTAGGTAGCACTGCTGTGGATTCTTGATAATTAACAATATTTTTCAATTCAGGTACTTACTGGTAAATGCACCTTTTCTATTGCTTACTATGCAAGTCAATGGACATTCTAATGGTAATTCACATTTTGGACTTCTCTGAAGAAACTGTCATTGAGATTCACTTCAAACTTGGTAACAATGTACCTTGGATAGGTCTATACCAAGTTTGGTCAAATGGTCATGATCCAGTGATTTTTGGATTTTTTATGATTTTTTTCGAAAATCTTTCAAAAAGTTTTAATAGGGAAGTTTAACATGGGAATTTCTTGTAATGGTTACAACTTAAATAATTATGGCCAGATTTGTGCCAAACTTGGTACGGATATACCTTTTATAAGTGTCTACCTACATTGCATTTTGGGCAAATGGTCATGCTCCAGTGATGTTTGGAGCTTGACCTCGTTCCCAAGGTCACAGGGCAACTGACATGAAATGTACTGTTCACTTGGATAACTTGAGATCTGTTTTGAGTTGTGACTTAAGTGTTGTACATCTTAATGTTTCTCTATGAAGGTCATGCTTAGGCAGTACATGAGTGATCTTGACCTCGTTTCTGGGGTCACAGTGCAACATACATGAATTTTTTTTACCCATCACTATAATTTGAGAACTACTTGAACTGGGACCTTGATGTTGCACATGTTAGTGTTCTTCTATAAAGGTCAGACTTACTTAGTACATTGGTGACCTCGATCCTATCCCAAGTTCACATAGCTGCAAGTGTGATGAATGTCTAGGTCAGCTGAGCATGGGCTGTTCACACAGCCCTCTTGTTTTAACCTAATTTGAAGGTAGAACGTGTGGAAAATTAGCAGTACAAGTCTGAAAGTGTGTCCCATTATCATCATTTGTTGACCCACAGATCAATTTTTACCCAATTTGAACAAACAGACCATGTTTGAAAAGCTGGGCACAGGGCGCACATTTTGACAAGCAACATTTTTTAATCCAAGGTGAAGGTCAAGGTCAAATGGTCAGCTGGAATACAGGGGTCAGTGTTTCTGTTAACCCCCAAATTGGGGTATATTACCCTTGCAAAACCTGAAATACCCTCTGAAAAAACTCTAAAGAGCCACAAGTCTTGTTTATAGACATGCACCATTTGGTGAAAATCTTGTCTTTCCTGAATTTCCCTGCTTGTGACCCCCTGAAAAAAATCCTAATGGAAGCACTGGGGATAATCTTGTGAATGCCGTACACCCCACAGTTTTCAAGCTAAGCTCGTATAACTTTTAGGGCTTGTCAAGTGTATGAAAATATATGACAACATCCATGTTGGTTGCACCACCTATAGTATTATGTAACATATGGGTCAAAATATGAAAATTTTGTGACCTTTCCAGCATCCATAATTTTTATGAATGTTCATGAAATTAAATGAGATTCTACAACAGCCTAAAAATCTTAGTTGCTTATGATACCAGTGGGTAGACTTGCTCAAGTCTCACTTAAAATCAAATTCATTGCAAAATGAAATTTTAAGTAAACATACGTCGTAGCCTTATTCTGTTACAATACAGGTAGGCCCTTAAACCTAGCTAATTGGCGTGGAACGTGTCTATAACCAGAAAACATTGACTCCAGCTGATAAGCGCCGCACGGTCTGCACTGTGTTTCTTATCACACAGACAAGCGAGCGGTCATAAGGCACCCCTCATAAGAAGCTGTTAATTGAGCTACTGTGTAATGAAGGGTTAATTGCAGTGCAGCGCGTCAGGCGGAGGGCGTCCAGTGAGACTTGTAAAACTTGCCGGCTTGTCGCTGCTATGAATTATTCATGAGCAGTCAAGCACGTGACAGATTCAAGACCGTCTCAAATTCTTTGTATTGACTGTTGTTTATTAATCTTTACATGCAAGCACGCATCTTTTATTGTAGAGAAACGTCAGTTCTTGTCGATGGCTATTTCGATTTTGCGTTAAAATGAATATTTTCCATCTACGATGTTTTAAATCAATGACCGGGCCGTTGCTTGTGACAATTTGAATGATGGAGCCTTGGAAAACTGCGCAAAAATAGGGTGATTTCATCGTCTCGATCTCGATCTTTTTTTTCGTCTACGCGCTATGTTGTTTATATCGTTAGAATGCTCAGAACCTTTAACAACAAGCTCTCCCATTGACTGAAACAAAAGTATTTTAGGGGAAATCCCTTCAAAACTGCTTCTATTTCAAACAGATGCGTCGTTATTTTAGTCGGAAACAACAGCCCCCAGAATCGATCACATGGGGTTCGCTGTCCAATCAAAAAGTTTTTCTACCGCCGTTTCGTTCGGTAGTACTCGCTGCCTCATGTTGTGAAGTCTGGCTTGAAAATGAAAGATGGGTGACATTTGTCACTTTGTGTGAACACAAGTGACGATTACGGACAATTTATTAAAGGAAGAAACAAAATTTAACGCTGTAAATTGGCCAGAAAGATAACATACTACCACTGTACCAGTCTTTGCGTACAATACTCAACAGAGCAGAGGGTCCTTTTTTTTTCACGGAAAGAGAGTAAAATACGCCCGCCGCAGGTAAACATGGCTCGGGTGAAAATACCGCTGCCGCTTGTGTTGATCATGTTGACAGTTTTTCAGTAACTGCCACTATATTTACTGCAGCAACAAGCTCTATCACTATAATTTATTGACAATTATAACACACAAACGATCTTTAGAAAAAAAATAAAGAGGAACCATCGTTCGTGACGCTAACCAAGAAAAAAGTGCGGACCGGCACCCATGCAATTGTATTCATAATTCACACACAGGTTTGACCGCTTTGTTCAAATCGTGATTGAGATCGATATATTCCCTTTGTTAGGTTGCAGGGCACGAGTTTTTTTGTTTAAATTGACAAAAGAACCACATAGAAATGTAGAGGTCTTACTCAACAAAACTTAAATCAAGACGTGGATCATTTTGCATTATTGCAAAAATAAAAAAGTTGTGGCACTTTTACGCCAGCATGTCGCATGTTGCGCAACAAAACAAAAAATGCCCAGTGGCTGGCTTTGCCAGATCTCCAAACTGCCCAGAGTGCTGGGGGGGGGGCTAAATTAGCACAACACAATGGACCACTCCAATATTCTGGGCGTCTTGAACTTGATATGACCTCTGATTTGACTTCTCGGATCCCGCGAAACCCCGGATGTTGTGACGTCACTCCCACCGAAATGATGGTAGTCCAGAGTGGGCTTGTGCAAGTTTGACAAGTCCCTGGTGTCGGCAGCCGCAGGGAGACGGTCAGCTTTGTCTCGCTTGAGTGGCCAGTGACTAGCCATGCATTCATTTGAAGACCACTTTGCCTTCAGCCTTATCGCGATGATAATGGGATTAGAACTGACTAGGACTCAATTGCTGCTAGTGCTACTGTTGAAACCGGCACGGCGACAGTGTCGACCAGTTAAAAAAAAAACAAAAAAAAACAGTAGGACCTACTTAATAACACCATGTAGTTGGGATAATATTATACAGTTAACTTCGAGGAGGGGAAAATGTATCGCACTTCAGGGTGGGACCGCGGGATGGGAAAATAGGGACATGCACCAGGGACTTGTGCAAGTCTAACCAGTGGGCGCCACCTACATATAATTTGATGGAAATGTTCCATATTCTTAAAAATGATTAAATTAAACATGGCAAATTTATAGGATATATAGCCCATGTTTAATGCTAATATGTTGTGTAATATCAGTGACATTGACCTATTTCTGTGAAGTCACCAGACATGTTAAATTGAAAGAGGTGATTTTGTATTGGTAGGGTGTAGTTTGGACATCAATGGCAAAGACAATTGTGAGCAGAGCATTAGTCCCATGGACCTCTTGTCTACTGGGTCCAAAATGTAAAGTTTACCTGTCTTGGGCAACCAGGCAATCTTTATTGTCCTTTCCTGCTGTAAAAGCTGATCATATTCAGATGTAACTCTTGAAAACTGACTTTTGTAGGATTTATTTTGAAAGCAAACCAAATTGTGTGGAAATGAAAAATTGTGATTTTACTGTGAAGTTTCAAATGAATATCAACGAGGAAAAACTAAAAGACAGGGAACATGTTTTGTCATATTCTGACAAAGACTGACAGGGACAGATCTAGGCCTTCAAGTCAAATCAGGAAACAAAACGGTAATTGCTTAAGAATTTGACCTAATTTTTATATAAATTATGTTAAAAATAAATTTGCTGTTTGCGTGCAATTTATTACCCAAATGAATGAAACATTAGCATTTAGCTCATTGGCTAATGGTACCAGTGGTCCCTGACTGGATCTCAAAATCACATCAATCTTTTAAAAATACAATAGCTTAAGGAAACATCAAACATGGACAGAGCGTATGCACTGTGGTGTAAGGAGGAGTTTCGATGCTAAAAATTTACCAGCCAGAGCTATTTATTGTCCACATTTTATTGTAGATGATATGCATGTCTTGAGGGGAAAGTAAAGTGTGGAACATACAGCTACATATATATTTGTTGCATGGAAAAGTGGTCTTTGTGGAATGGGGGGCCCCTTGCATTGAAGCCTCATGGGGGGGGGGGGGCATGGGCACATTATTGCAGTTGCCATGTACTTTAGAGTGTCTTAAGATATAGACTCATCTTCTGTGTTCTTTTCTGGTCAGGTCCCAGTGTATAAAGGTGCATACACCTCAATACTGGGTGACGCCGTGCAACACGATGGAAACAAAGTGCAGGATCCTTCCTTTTATATGAGTGACGATGGACTGGGAAACGTACCAGAGTCTGACCCACCTGATGTGTCTATGCTGCAAAAAGAACATGCCGTGGATGCCATGATCAGGCTGGCGCGAAAGTACCCAGGTTGGTGGCTATAAGTATAGTGCACTCCTGTGAGTTCCCTGCTGTGAGAGACAAACTCTACAGCAGGTCCACAAGTGCTCCGGAAATAGGGAATGGATGGCAGGAGCTAGGGACCTTGGAAGTGGCCATGAATGTACACCCTCACCCAAAGCATTAAGGGTCACATGATTAAAGTAATAATGTTTATTTTATATATAACTTACTATTTCGGGCAAATACATGTACGTCCTTGGATTGGGAATTGTTGGTATAAACATTTTTAAAAAAAAAACAAATAAGTTGTTTAGAAAATTCTAATCTCGAGTTTTTTGGGGGAGTTTTTTTTTTTTTTAATGTAGGTTACAAAGCAAAAGCTTTCTCAGGCACGCTCTGGGTGCATTATGCAAAAAGTGTGCCGTGGAAACTTGTTCACTGCTTCTGATCAGATAATAAATAGACTTGTCCTGCAGTATTTGGCAAGGAATGGTTCAACATTATCATTTCATGACCCCCCTCCCTCCCCCAACTTAGTACTTTAAAATAAAGATCTTCCAAGAAATAATACCAAAATACCACAATATTTGGGCTACAAATGAACATCATTTTCCATTAATTCATCTGTAGAAGTGTACAGGTCCCTTTACCCCCTCCCCCCCTTGCATACTGAAAGTACTAATTCAAAAATGATTAAAGTGTTGAACCACCCCTAACAAAGTAAAATATTCTAATGATGATCAGTGACTAACATTGTGGAAGACACCAAGACTGGAATATTAGTCAACCATGTAACCACAATGCTGTGTGTGATGAGTGCATCATATACACATAATTTTTTTGTTTGTCCAAAAAAACATTCATGCCAGTCCATATAAGTTCATAAAGACTGGTGGTCAGTGTCAGTGCCTTCCCATTGCCTAGCAATGGTGTGAATGTATGAATCCCTTGATGTGACTTGATGTATTTGTCTACTGTTACATTCATTTTACTGTGTGTATTATTGTATTTTATCCCATGTATGTGTAGTCCAGAGTAACCACGGACGGGCCATTCTGCACTGTGTAGAATTTATTGCCAATCCACACGCCCGTGTAGAACGGCCGCGTGCATGCTCTACTTTCCCCCTGACCACTTCTTAGTGAGTGCGCACCTAGGATGTTGATTTATCGTCTGCTGCGGTATTTGTCGTTGATTGCTTTTTTGACACAACAATATCACTTCTTTTAATGTGAAATGGTAGAGAATACTCTGGACTACACATACATGGGATGAAAATAAAACAACACTCTTGCAATTACCTGGCCGTAAATTCTGCATGGCACGAGCGTACCCGTGGAGCAGAAGGATACACTCGATGGCCCACCTGCGGCAGGCTGCATCTCATGTATCCTTCCACTCCACGGGTACACTCGTGCCATGCAGAATTTACAGCCAGGCACTCAGACTCGTGTAGTTTTATTATCATATTGTGCTGTTATAGTAAGGGTAGCTCCCATGATAGTGACAACTGATTTGTCCTGGGCCCATTGGAAGTCTTCCTGACCTTTTTGTTTGTCTTTTGCATATATATGCTCACAACTGTAAATCAACTGTTCAAATAAAAGGGTCCTGAGTGCTGCTTCAACTGCTATTTTGTGGGTGCTTGAGCATCATTGTGGAGCTTAACCACTGACTTTGTAGATTAACCCTTTAGCTGTCATTTAGTCCTGGGGCATGACTGTGAAACTTAACCACTGACTTTCCAAATTAACCCTGGAGGTATCAGTTAGTGCTTGCTGGAGCATAATTGTGGAATGTAGCCACTAATTTTCTAGATTAAGCCTTTCAGTGGTAAATTAAAGAGCAGGTGGGCAGTTTTCCTTGGCATGTGGGAGTGATGTGCCCAAATTATGCAGAGGAAAGTTCTTGACCTTTATTATTATTTTATCTTGTCTAAAACTAAAGGCATGCTGCTGTTTAAATGAAAAGTCTTTTTACAAAGACATTGGTTGTCTGAATATTATAATGACCCAGACGAGCATTTTTATGATTAGCACAGAAAGACTTTGGTAATAATTGAATGAAAGCTCTTTATGAGGAATTTGAATATGCAAATTATTCTGAGTTCATTCTAGCACTCCAGTGTACATATGTACATGCATGGAAATCTTTCTCTTGTTTGTAACTAAGTACTGTGTTGTCATATTGTATATGTTGCAGGAGAGATCACACTGGTTGCACTAGCTCCACTAACAAATGTAGCCCTAGCCCTCAGGCTAGACCCCGACTTTGGCAAGAACCTGAAGGAAGTGGTCATTATGGGAGGAAATATAGAAGGTGAGCACACCACTATAATGAAAGCCTGATACATTACAGTCATATGCCTGGTTGTGCTGTTAAATAAAAAATTCTTATACATTAGGACCTAGTCCTGCTGCCCACAAAAGGTAGTCTCCTGTTGCTGGTGGTATAAAATATGGGTTAAGTAAGCTATGATGAAAGTAGACTCTTGGTTTAAACATATTTTATTCAACTACATGGAAAGTACATTGTTCTTGTTACAAACATAAATTTAACAGTTGGGAAAGAGGGCACAGCCCTATATTAATCCCTCTTGTGAATGTATGGTGAAAGTATAATCTTATCACATACATGTAAGAAGACAACGTTTAAAATACATGTATATGCAGTCTGTCCTGGGATGTTGTCTTTAAAGCAGGGACCACTGGGCAGCTTTTCACAGAGTAAGCAATAAGGAAACAATTTGGCAGATGTTTAATGAAGATTTATATTGTTACCCAGTAGTGAAAATATGTTCCAGTCTTCCTCAGTGGTAACAATTTTGCCAAGGCCATATGTCTACACTTTTGTGTTGCAACATTGACATAGATAAAATGCACACAAGTTGTGTCATAAAAAGTTTTCATTATGTTAATGTCAGGGCTAGACAGTTTTTTGAAAACTCACTTGTCTGCATGGCAAGTAGATTTCAAAATCCACTTGCCGGTATGCAAATGCACTTGCCCCTGTAATAATTCATTTTAAAATATTTTAGCTCATATTTCTTAAACAAAATTCCAGAAATATTAGCATTTGGTTATATCTTTAAAGTTTCATGTTTGAAATGTATACAGTTGCTACTTGATAAATGTTTCTGCAAACATTTGAATGGCATTGTGTTTCAATCAGTATGATTGCCAACCCATTCAAGGCAAAGGGCGCGTTTCCACGTCAGCTGAGCACAATTTCTTCAGAGATCCCGAAGCAGCATGTGTATGCCTTTGTGAACTGGGGCGTGATCTTCGGCTATGTCCTTACGAAGTCTGCGTAAGGTCTGCATTTTGTTGGGTACATAACATACTCCATTTACACTCCTTTCAAATAGCATCATGCCTTAACCGTTTGCCACTCAAATTGCCCAAAAGTGCCCAGGTGTAAAGTGTTGTTTGCTTAAATGCCTTTACTTAAAATGCATTGAACTAGAATACATTGTTGTTGAGAATTGTAGGCAAGACTACTTGTAGTGACCCATCCCTGGGCAATAGATTTCCTTGGCATGGGGTGGGTGTTATTTGACTCAGTCTTAACAGGGTGTGAAAATTCCTATGATCCTATTGTCCAGGACAAAATGAAATCCATTTGAGAACAAGTGACTTTCAAATTTCACTTGTCCTATAGACAAGTACTTTTAATTGAAAAAAATAAATTTAATTAAATTAGTTAAATTTCAAAGTTTGTTGGCATAACAGACACAAAAGCTCACTGCAGGACATAATGATTGCCATTAAAACATGATCTTTCAAACCAAAACTTATGTACACTTCATCAGCATTATGGAGAAAATTAAAAAAAATTTGTCATTTGTCGCGCAGGTGAATAATTTCAAAACAGTTTTTCTCACCCTGCATAATTTGACCAGAAAAGGGTGAAGGATAGGTGTTCACAACATACAAAGGACAGTGAATTAGGATCCAAACTCCTGAACTTGGGTTCATACAATCATGTGGCTGACAGTGTTGTCTTTGAAATATCAATTTCATCATTGAAAACCTCTGAAATAAACCGTTTGATGCCCTGGTCAGATCTTATGAGAGAAGCCTTGACCTCTCAGGAAGGACTGGATCCATGCAGCTGATTACAATTGTACCTGCAATTAAAGACCACCCCTACAGCTGGCAAAGTGGTCTCAAATTTCAGGTGGTCTTAACATACATTAAATTTTATAGACTGTGGTGTTATGGAAGGGCCATATTGAAGAGATATAATGGGTAACACAAGGTGGTATTTCGAGCAGGCACCATTGACATTGTACAACTTTTCTCCCCCCTCAAAAACAGGACACAGGGAGTCATATGAATACGGTCTAAGCATAAGTTCACCAAGCGGGAAAACTCCGGCAGTTGTCCCATTACAAAAACGATGCATGCGGGCTGATTTTTTGCTACAAGGTGGCGCGCTGTGCACCTTCTCAAAAGCGGTCATGATAATACATGATGGCAGACACTAATCTTGTTCGTGTCAACATGAACAGAAAAGCAGCAAATGGACCAAATACAGGAGGTGTATAGATGTTTAACATTGTAGATCGTTGGCGGAGGGAGTACGGAAAGCATTGATAATAAGAACGTTGAGTGACAAGGCGAATTATCATGGTGAACCAACACTGACTGTTGTGTAGTGGGGCTGTAGTGACTAATATATAATGTTGGTACCAGGAAGAAACATCAAACTGACAAATATCAAAAACAAAAGTGCCGCTTTATTCCTTCCATTAACTGATATTCCTTTGTCTTTCAAATACTTTTTCAGCCACCCTAGATTTTGTTTTTTGAAGAAATCATGGTCCATGTTTCATTCCTCGTTACTTGCTGTATTCAGTAGCGCTGTAGCCTGTGTGGTAAGACTGAGTGGCCCGCAAATTACCAAGAAACCTTTGCGCGCCTGGCTCTGACATCGGAACCTCCGCTGGGGTTTCCCTGCTTGGTGAACTTTAGACTTGCTCAAGTCTCACTGGACTGTCTTCCGTATTTTATTTAAAATGAAATTCATTGCAAAATAAAATTTTCAGTAAACACACGGCGTGGCCTTATTCTGTTACAATACAGGTAGGCCCTTCAAGTTACCTAGCTAATTGGCATGGAACGTGTCTATAACCTGTTAACCAGATAACATTGACTCCAGATGATTAGCGCCGGGCTGTCTGCACTGTGTTTGTTATCACACAGACAAGCGAGCGGTCATAACGCACCCCTCTTCAAAAGCTGTTAATTGAGCTACTGTGTAATGAAGGATTAATTGCAGTGGACCGCGTCAGGCGGAGGGCGTCCAGTGAGACTTGTAAAACTTGCCGGCTTGTCGCTGCTATGAATTATTCATGAGCAGTCAAGCACGTGACCGATTCAAGGCCCTCTCAAATTCCTTAAGTTGTGTTGACTGTTGTTTATTTACATGCAAGTAGAGAAACTTCAGTTTTTGCCGATGGCTATTTCGATTTTGCGTTAAAATGAACTTCGGAAACTACAAGGGCCCAGAATCGATCACATGGTGTTCGCTGTCTAATCAAAAAGTTTTTCTACCGCTGTTTTGTTCATGTTGTGAAGTCTGGCTTGAAAGATGGGTGACATTTGTGTGAACACAAGTGATGATTACAGACAATTTATTAAAGCATAAACAAAATTTAACGCTGTAAATTGGTCAGAATGATAACATATACTACCACTGTACCAGTCTTTGCGTACAATAGAGCAGAGGGTCCAATTTTTTTCACGGAAAGAGAGTAAAATACGCCAGCCGCAGGTAAACATGGCTCGGGTGAAAATACCGCTGCCGAGTGTTTATCATGCTGACAGTTTGTCAGTAACTGTGGTAAAGTGTGTTTATGGACTATTTACTGCAGCGACAACCTCTATCACTATAATTGAATGGCAATTATAACACACAACCGATCTTTATAAAAAAATAAAAGAGGAACCATCGTTTGTGACGCTAACCAAGAAAAATGCGTTGACCGGTACCCATGCAATTGTATTCACACAGGTTTGACCGCTTTGATCAAATCGTGATTGAGATCGATATATTTCCTTTGTTAGGGTGTAGGGCAAGAGTTTTTGTTTAAATTGACGAAGAGCCACATAGAAATGTAGAGGTCTTACTCAACAAAACTTAAATCATGACGTGGATCATTTTGCATTAATGCAAAAATAAAAAAGTTGTGGCACTGATTTGACTTCTAAGATCCAGCGAAACCCCGGATGTTGTGACGTCACTCCCACCGAATTGATGGTAGTCCAGAGTGGGCTTGTGCAAGTTTGACAAGTCCCTGGTGTCGGCAGCCGGAGGGAGACAGTCAGCTTTGTCTCGCTTGAGTGGCCAGTGACTAGCCATGCATTCATCGAAGACCACTTTCCGCTCAGTCTTATCGCAATGATAATGGGATTAGAACTGACTAGGACTCAATAGCTGCTACTGTTGAAACCGGCACAGTGGCAGTGTCGACCAGTTAAAAAAAAAAAATAATAATAACAGAAGCACCTACTTAATAACACCATTTAGTTGGCATAATATTATACAGTTAACCTTGTGGAGGGGAAAAATGTATTGCACTTCTGGGTGGGACCGCGGGATGGGAAAATAGGGACATGCACCAGGGACTTGTGCAAGTCTAGGTGAACTTATGCATAGACCGTATTGGTGCACAAAAATATCCATGAAGTCTAACCACAAGAGAAAATGTTATAAAACCAAATCAACATCTCCTCTGTCATGTCCTGTTTCATGCAGACACAATATTTCTGTGTACAGCTTCCTGTTAAGGAGGTAGTCGGCTTCCTCATATCCATTCTGGCCAAAACCACATTTTATGAATACAGTGATACCTGCTTTTTAAGACCACCCTTAATGCCAGACAAAAGTGGTCACATATGGCAGGTGGTCTTTCACTGCAGGTAATCTAGCAAAGAAATTAAACGCCAGTGTCTTGAAATGGTGGTCTTAAAAACTAGTACTATCTTTCACGAGAGGTGGACTTAAGAGTAGGTGCCACTGTAGTATGAAAAGGGCAAAATGACATACCTGTGACAAGTATGGACCCAGTTTTTTTTAGTTGGATTATGAAACACGTGCAGTATTGACTTATGAGTTCACTCTGCATGGCTCAGATGTCAATGTAATCTTCCTGCCCATTTGTGTGGTGAAGGAAAGCACAACCACTGTGTGCAGTCACAGTGGTAGGAAGCCTTTACACAGTTTGCTCGCTGGGCTGAGAACCAAATGCTGGTGTCAGAGGTAAAGGCATGCTTGTTGCTGCTCAGCCAACTATTCACCCCCAAATACCAATGCATAACTTGAAGTGAACATTAATTCCCTTTTGAGAAATATTTGACAGCTGTGTGGTTCTGATTGCTTTCCATAATCATCAATTTCACATTTATGTGACAGGAATTAAAGCTTTGGAGCATTTTGAAAGTAGCATAGATTAAATCACACTCACACAAGCACAATCTTTTCTTTTGCCGATGGTTTAATTGGCTAGCACTTTTACAGTCAAACTGCAGAAAGGTCAAAATGAGGAGATTAAGGAAAGAACCATAAATCTTGCAGCTCTCCAATGTGTCTCGAACTTATGCACTAATGATTACAGAAGGATGTATGCCAATAGAGTGATCCCTGTCTTGAAAGACTGCTCCAGTGAGAAACCATTTCTCTTCTAAGACCACATTTTAAAGATACTTTGCTTGCTACTATTCATATTAACTCTGTAAGTGCAAAATTTTGAACTGAGTCAACAGCTTTTGTGTGCATTGTGCCCAATGCATGCCATGAACAGCTGTTGACCTGGGGCATTCTCTGTTGAACTAGAGGCATGCTGGTACTTGAATGAAAGGTCTTTTTACGAAGATTACGAATCTGAGATCCTAATGATAATTCAGACTAGTTTCACTCAAGTACATTGTTGATCAACTTAAGATGTGATTGGCACTGAAACAGTTAAATATTTACTCCTCAGAAAGACAACTGGTTTTCAGAACCACAATTTGGTCATCCCTTAGGTGGTCTTTCAAGACAGGTTTCACTGTATTATGTGGACACGATAAAGCCATTTTCAGAACAACTGTGATATGCATTGAAAACTGGCAAGGCAGAAGGAGTGTACAGTCTTTGATTTCAAGATGAATTGCCACAAAAAAGTTTCCAGATACAAAAATAGTTGTGTGAGAGAAAATGTGCTAATGTACAATTTAGTTCTGTTTTCTTCAGGCAGGGGATGCTGCACCACATCAGCAGATTTCAACTTCTACAGTGACCCAGAGGCAGCGTTTGCCTGCCTTAAGGACCTAGGTACTGATATATTAATGTGCACATACGAGGTGTGCCGCCGCTGCTCGCTACCCTGGGTACTGGTATATTTATGTTTATTTCACAAACTCATTCCGTGTCATTGTAAAATCTTTTCCATCATAAATTCAAGATACAATAACCATGTAGTCAAATCTATAAAAGAACTTTCATTCAAGTTCCAGTTTGCCAAGTTTGAAGTCCATGGTATGTGTATTGTTGTGCTCCAGCAAGCATGTCCACTTGGCAGACTTCCAGGTCTTTGATATAGGCCTGAGGCCATCACTAAAATATATAATGGCTGGGAGGCAGCTGTGACATGACTTGGGATGGGGTCAACAGCTTTTCTCAGCACGGTCTGGCCATTTTGCCCCTGGAGTATGCTCGGAAAACTGTGGACTAATCAGACAGAATTCTATTTTTCCACAAGAAAACGTGGATGACATTTATGACTGGGCATTTCATTGTACTCTTTAATGGTAAAACGTTGCATGCCAATGTTGATTTTGGATTTCTTGTGTTTGACAACCACTTGTCAAGTTTATAGTATTACAAAATGAAAGTTTCGTGAAAAAATTCAATGAAAGAGAAATTGCACTAATGTGAAATATACAAAAGAGCAATAGTTACAGCTCATGCTTTAGTTGTCATCCTCAACTGAGTAAAATTATGAATTGTCCTGTCAGTCAGGATGGAGGTGACAGTGCTCATCAATATATGTGGTAATATCAGGTACCACTTGTGAGGTGATGCACATTTAGCAATGCATATCCCATCTAGACAAACAGGATACAGGTTACTGAAAGGGGGAATTTTTCCATGACACATCACCATGCAGGTGGTGACAGTTTTTACCCTCGACACATAAATTGCTGGAGGGTATTGTGACATGTTCCTTGCATTGTCCCTCTGTCCGTCTTGTCGACGTTACCACAATATCTCAAAAAGTATTCACTGTAGCTTTACCAAATTTTTATCACAGATGCACCTTATAATGGACCAGGTTCCCATTGAAAACCAGCTTCCTCTGATTTTTTTCAATTTTTTATGAAACTTTTAATGTATTTATTTGAAGGCCGTCTGAGTGGCGTCAACCCTGACAACGTTGCCATGGTATCTCAAAAATGTTCGCAGCTTTATCAAATTTTTATCAGAGACACACCTTATAATGGACCAGATTCTTTTTTAAAACCAGCTTCCTCTGATTATTTTCAAACTTTTTATGAAATTTTTAATGTGTTTATTTGAATGCCATCTGAGTGGTGTCAACCCTGACGACGCTACCGTGATATCACAAAAAATATTGAAAGCAGCTTTGTCAAATTTTTGTTAGAGCAGCATGTTTTAATGGACCAGGCTCCTATTGACAACCAGTGTTCTCTTTGTATTTATATTTTTTTTTTATGAAATTTTTTAAGTATTTATTTCAAGGCCGTGTGAGTGGCGCACAAGGGGACTATGTTATCATAATATCTCAAGAAGGATGCATTGCAACTTCACCAAATTTTTATCAAAGATTCACATTATAATGGACCAGGTTCCTATTATAAAAAACCAGCATCCTCTTATTTTTTTTAAACTTATGAAACTTTTGAAATACTCATTTGAAGGCCATCTGAGTGGCACACAAGTGGACAATCTTGTTACATAATATCTCAAGAAGGACTCTTCACAGCTTCATCAAATTTTTGGTGCAGTTACACTGTATTATGGCACCTGTGAAATCTAAAAGAAAAAAGAAAAAATGTAGAATTTAGGAAAAAAAATTGTGGGTGCCAATGGTAAGCGATTCTATAAACGCTATTTTATCATATTATTGAAGTTTAGTCTCTTTAAATAAGGCTAAAAGGTAGGGCTTGAAGCTGTGGTGGTTTCCTTTTTAGATTTGGAGCATTTAGGCCTAAAATAATGGAATGATGAAATTCATGACATGTTTTCTTACTATTCAAAATGAGGTTCCTGTATGAACATACATGTAGATCAATGGATTGAATGAGTAACAAAGTGAAGGTTTCTGTGAATAACTAAATCAGAGACAGTGAAAGTCAAATGTCTGGAGCTAAACCATTAGCTGGCAATGTGAGTTGGGAAACTGCATACACTTTTTAGATGAAAAGAAGGTATAAAAACACATTATAAGATAATGGAGCATCACTTAAGTTTGTGAATCCATTACAGTTAACTGGAACATATTCTGTCTTGTAAGGGATCATCTTGTCCATGTATGTCCCACTCAACTATATACTGTACATGTACATGATAGAGTAGCCACTGGCCTGGTGGAGAGAACTCCAATGCAATACCCCTTGCCTTTTAAGACAACATTGTCAGCTCCCTGGTACTACCTGTTCCATGTTATTCAGCTTAGCCTTTAAGTGATCCTTCATGGGGAAGGGGGGAATACAATATCTTAACCAGTGAGCTGATGTAATTTTAAGTAGCTACAGACTCCCAATATTAAAACTTGAGGCTTCGTATGATAGATCAGTTTAACCCTGCCCCCTTAATTAAAACTGATTTTCAAACCGAGTCAATTGCTTTCCCTGGTGTGGGTTGGGTACTAGGTGGCCAACCCACACTAGGCAAAGCAGAAAAGCAGACAAGCTTGGCCATGTTGTCTCAATAGGTCTTGTCTACAATTCTCTGTCAAATTATTTTTCATTACTGTTAAAACAAGTCAAAAACATTGATGCAGAGGACATAGAACTACAAGTCAGTTAATGGGGAAGGGGTTAATTTTAACATTTAGTCCCCAAGCTGTGACAAGGTAATTTGATTTTATACAAGATCAGTGTGGCTGTTCATCCCCAGAGCTGTATGCTTGTAAGTCTTAAAAGCATCTTTCATTCTTATAATTAATTCATTTGATCATGTAAATATTTATTTTTTACCTCATTAATGTCCTTAATTTTTACAAGTGTTAGCTCTTTCATTACTAGACAACAAAAGCCATGCTCATCTGAATTATCAAAATGATTCCTGATTAAAATTTTCATTAAAAGACCTTTCAGTCAGATACAATGTACTAGAATGCCCCTGTTTCCAGAGAAGAAAAACAGGTTCCAGTCAACAGATTTCCTCAGCCTGTTTGGTCCAAAGCACTGACCCTGGTTAAAAAATATATATAAGGAAACAGACAGAATGTGTAATGTAAGGAAATGAGCCTGTTCCTTACATATTCTTGCAGCTTCGATATGTAGGATTGTGTAAGGAAATACAGGGAATCTGTGAGAAATTGTGATACAATCTAAGAAAATGTCTGAATTTGTAAGAAATATGTACGAAACATGTAAGCAAATGCAAGGAATATGTTTTTTTCACACTTTTGTAGAATTGTTCCTTACCAGTGCTTACAAGTTTCATACACATACTTTCAAAATTCAGACATTTTCTTAAATTGCATCACAATTTCTCACAGATTGCCTCTATTTACATACACAATCCTACATATCTAACATGAAAGAATATGTAAGGAATAGGCTCATTTCCTTACATTACAATTTCTCTCTGTTTCCTCACATTTTTTTCGACCTGGAGAGGAAAGTTGCTATTCAGCTGCCAACTTGGCACTCTTCAGTTCTTAATCTTTGTATGTTGCTTCCTCGACAGGAGTGGACTGACAAGTTAATGTCAACTGATACAGATAGAGGGCGCTTCCACAAAGCCATCAACCAGTCTACTGTGGACAGGAAGAAGAACCATCACAAGCACACCCACTACTACTCCTGTGACCCCACCACAATGGTGGTGGCACTCAGTAGCTCTGCCATTCAGGAGAGTACCATGCGCTACTGCACAGTGGAGCTGCAGGGGCAACTGACACGAGCCCAGATGGTGGTAGACTGGCAGGGCTCACTCAAGAAGGATCCCAATGTGGAAATAGTGACTAAAATTGACATGGATGTGGTCAAGAAGTACTTTGACCGAATGGTGCTGTGATAAAAAAACAGTGCTTATTATGAAAGTGCAATAGAGTCGTGTACTGTGGCTCTGTGTCCTGTGCTGCCCCCTGCCTGCATTCATTGTATCATAGGCACCACTTTATTTGTAATCAGCTCCTTTTGTTTCATGTGATGGGTGATGGAAAGAAAACAGTTTGATGAGTTGTGGTGAACATTGTTGAGTTCTTGTAAGGTACAAGCAGAAGAAAACTGAATTCTGCATGGCAGGAGATGATACATTACCCCCCTGCCATTGTACCATATAACGTGCAGATGCACCCATGATGCTTAGACAGTTTGATGGTAAATAGGCCTCAGTAGCAGGGACACATTTAGCCAAATTACCATCAGAATGAATGCTCACCAGAATTATTGTAGTCACAGGTTCATTTCAGAAGCAGGAACATGTGAAGAAGCTGGATGAATTCAGCAGCAGACTGTTGGGGTAAAGGGTCTGTGAACTTAATTTCTGACAGTTCCGTGGTATTTTTCAAGTTTTGGGAAGCAAAAAGGCTAAAACTGACTCAAAGTTATCTGTAGTATTTATCCTTTCTCCTTTGCCTTAAGACTGAGTCATAGTTATCCATAGTATGCACCCTTTGTTTCTTGAATTAAGACTGAGTCAAAGTTATCCATAGTATTTACCCTTTCTCCCTTGAATTGAGACAGAGTCAGGTTATCCATAGTATTTACCCTTTCTCCCTTGAATTAAGACTGTCGAAGTAAGCCATAGTATTTATCTTTCTCCCTTGAATAAGACTGAGTCAAAGTTAGCCACAGTATTTACCCTTTCTCCCTTGAATTAAGACTGTCGAAGTAAGCCATAGTATTTATCTTTCTCCCTTGAATAAGACTGAGTCAAAGTTAGCCACAGTATTTACCCTTTCTCCCTTGAATTAAGACTGTCGAAGTAAGCCATAGTATTTATCTTTCCCCCTTGAATAAGACTGAGTCAAAGTTAGCCACAGTATTTACCCTTTCTCCCTTGAATTAAGACTGTCGAAGTAAGCCATAGTATTCATCTTTCTCCCTTGAATAAAGACTGAGTCAAAGTTAGCCATATTATTTACCCTTTCTCCCTTGAATATATTAGACTGCTCAACAGGTTTTTCCTATTGTGGATTGGACTAGCTTCCAACCCAAGCCAGCAGAAGTTGTTGGCTTGGGGGATGTTTTCTTGATAGGTCTCATCTACTATATTCATTCAAATTGTCTTTTATTACTGTTAAAATGAGTTAAAAACACTGAAGTAGATGGCATTGACCACCAGCCAGGAATAGGAGGAGATATGACAGAATCAAACACACCCTTCTAAGGCTTTCATCCCAAGTCGGGTAATTTGATGCATGGGTGAGCCAAAATTGTCTCCACATGTTTTCCCTCCAACCTTATTTTTTGACTTAACCAGAAGATAAATATTGTTAAAAGAACTTTGACATGAAGCATTCCAACCACAAAAATCATCCTTTTACTTTGTCTGCTCTCATGCTGCAATATAATTTGTTTGGCAGAAACCTTTATTAGTGAAAGAAAATGAAAGCATATTTTGAAAAAAAATATTGTGCACATTTGTATTTTATTTGTACAAAATAATCCCAAAGGCCTAAGTCTGCCAACCCTATTTTAAGCACTAAGGTAGAAATATTTGTACTTTACACATTTGGTTTAAGTCCATAGCAAGTGCAGAATTCTCAGGAAAATTAATTGCAAGAATGTTCACAACGAGAAATCATATTGGTATTTGATGGAAGGTCTACTCATTTCAGTTTTGTATACATAAAACATTGTAACAACATGATACAAAATAAGACAATAGGTACATGTTGTCCACTAGAGAGATCAATGATCAGCAGGGATACTATTAACACCTGGGTGGAGATGCAGGGAAAGCAAAAATATTTGTACCATTGAAAACAGAAAGTGATGTTTGATGCAAGCCAGCACCGGGTGTTGTGATATGATAGTATACATGCTAAAATCTCTTTGACTGCCTACCTCATTTATTATACATTTGTAGAGGTGATTATTCTTCATGCGAACAGCCAATTGAATATTTTATGACTTTTTGTGCATTTTTGTTTTTTTGCAAATTATAAAAAGCAGTTTTCTTTCATATTTGTTTTATGTCAAGGTCCATTGCATAAACCAACATTCATTGGTATTTGTGTGTGTGTGTGTGTGTGTGTGTGTGTGTGTGTGTGTGTGTGTGTGTGTGTGTGTGTGTGTGTGTGTGTGTGTGTGTGTGTGTGTGTGTGTGTGTGTGTGTGTGTGTGTGTGTGTGTGTGTGTGTGTGTGTGTGTGTGTGTGTGTGTGTGTGTGTGTGTCTGTGTATGCAAGTACATTTACACTGTATGTCTAAGTTAATCTGTATTAAAGGGCTTGTGTTTTCAGGAGAATTCAATTTATTGCTTGTGCTCACGTTTGGTACAAAAGACCTCAAAGAATTGGCTCAGCTTTCTACCTTTAATATGGGAAAATACCTCTCTAAAATGCAGGACATTGCCGATAGTAATGGCACAATTTCCACAAAGGTCCCCCTCCCACATACATGTAGTCCCCTTCCCTGCCCACCCCCACCCCCATCCTGCATGTACAGGGCTTTTTCCTATGCAGCCAGCACAGTGCTGTAATTTTGTTTACCTGCTCAAGAGAGGCCATCCCTCTTGTTGTAAGGGCCACATATCTGGTGCACCTGGAGTGGCCTTTTTAGAGATGCCTCATTATATTTTTAATGAGCACAATCACAAGGAGCATAGTTTGCGCATGCAGTGACCCCCGCCCCCTTCCTATAAGGCCACCCAAAGTCTGCCAGAAATGTGGCCTTATAATAGGAGTGGCCTAGCTTGAGGGGGAAAGTCAGAATACAAGTATATTTATCATACTTGCTGCACGGGAAAGTGGCCTCTCTAAAGGGGGTGACCTTATAAGAAAGGAACCACCGTACCTATAATATGGGAAAATGCCTCTCTAAAATGGGGGACATCTTAGGTTGTTAACAACATGAGCCCCATAACTGATTTTCAAAATGTTTACATGATTTTCAAAATGTTTACATCACTGTCTTGTATCAAATCGGTCTCCACAGAGCTCTTTTTCATTATGTTTTGTGGGGTACAGGTATATAGCATTATTTGGCAAGTAACCTTTAAGGTTACAAAGCATAATATATGTGACAGCGAAAATTAAATTGTGTTATTTTGTGCTGTAATAATTTTATTTCAACTGTCACTCGTTGAAAGTTTGAAACTAAGCATTGGTTACAAAGAACAAAGGTACCCAAGTCAGAACAAAACATAATGGATCAAATAAAGAACGTGCAGCACTGTGACAAGTCGGGCACCACATCGTTTTGCCTCATGCATGTACTTAAGTACCATGAGGTGGTTTTATACCCATGTACTGCCATCTTCTTTTCATTTCAGGTTGTGCATGCAACAATGTAATTATACCAACTTTGATGTGTCATCCTCAAGTTTCACTTTTTCACTGCCAAGTTTTGGACTGAGTCAACAGCTTTTCCTGGCACACTTTGGATGCATGGTGAGAAAAGCTGTTGACCTGGACCATTATACCACACTGTATATGGGACTAAAGGCATAATGGTACTTGAATGAAAGCTTTTTTTTTGTTTTACAAAAATATTGATACAGTATCTATTTGATAATTCAGAGAAGTCCACCTCAAGTACTTCACCTTTAGTGGCAGTTGGCAGTTAAAGAGTTAAACTATTGCTTTGTGCGTGTCATATAGAGGAATGGTAAAGTGTAATCCCATGTTAGATGTATTCCACAGGAGAACAAATTATTAGAAGTTGTTATTGGTTAGCTGCACTAGTTTGTATATAGAATGACAGTTTGTACAGTGGTCCCCCTCTTATAAGGCCACCCCAAATGCTGCCAATAAGTGGCCTTATAAGAGGGGTGGCCTCTCTTGAGGGGGAGAATATAATGGAAATACCATACTTTCTGCACAAGAATGCTGGCCTTTCAAGAGGGGTGGCCTCTGGTGAGGGGGGCCTTATAAGAGGGGGACCACTGTATACCATATTGTTTCTCAATGTCATTGAATAGTAGCACACCTTGCAAATGTGAGCAAATCATTGGTTTAATTTTGTTTTGTATCCCTGTATCAATGAGGTTCTTCACATGAAGAGTTCACAAAGGACAAATCTCTAACATCGTTAGTATTTTATGTGTTAACCATTATTGTTGAAGATCTTGTAAGAAAAATGATATGGTGTTCCAATTTCATGTACAGCAAGTGACAAGAATTGCTAGTGGGGTGTGTGCTTCGATTGGGGTGTATGCCATAATTGGAATGACTATGGTATTTGGACATACAATACAGCATGCATGTTTATAAAGTATGGAGTGCAAGGGTCTAAATAATCAGTTGTTACAGTACCTGAAAACATATCACACAAAGATCAAATAAATGTTCAAGAACTGCATAGAAAATGTGTTATTTAGCTGAATTCAGGACCTTCCCCCACAGGTGGACCACTGTGCTTAGCAAGTTTCTCACCTCCAATGCCTAGAGAAAGCCACTTTGCTGGAGTAAGAGTGCTTGGTTGTATAGTTCTAAGATGAGTACTTGCCACAGCGCAAGGTTTACATGGTAAAATTACATGAATATATCAGCTGAACAAGTTGAAGTGTGGAAGGAAAGTGACCTCTAAACTATTAATGAAACTTTTCATAAAATTTTGAACTCATAACAATAGCTTAAGACTCTTTTAGGGCAGTAAAACGTGCCTAATCAGTGAAGTGTCTGCAACAACTGAAACAATGGCGTTTTGCCCTTAAAACACCACACTTGTATGAATGGTTATATCCCACAGATCTAGAGCCTACACTTTTGTTTACTGCAAACTTCCATGTGAAAACTAATAAAAAAACCTCTCATTAATTTTGCCTGTAAAAAGTTTCTAACATCTTCAAAGTAGAAATGCTTGATACATTGTTGATATTGACAGGCATACTGATCAAAAAGTTTTACAATTTATGTTAATGTTGTTATATTTAACCTCGTATTTACTGTGAAGATTGGTACTTTTAACATGCATTACCCCATGCCTACAAGTGTCCACACCCGCGATGCCCTCTCCAGTCAGTTGGAGGTGAGAAAATTATATACTTTGCTGGTTCTGTGAAAGGAGTCAATTATACACCTTACACTTTGTTCATTTTAAGTGCTGAAATACACTTTTGAAGCTGCCTTATCAAGGACTTGTGGAATGTGAGGCAGTTTGCCTATTCATCATGGTTAATTTGTGCCAAATTCAAAATTGATGCCCCAGTTTATAAACAAGTAAGTTCAGCAAAGCTGTGTTGAGGATGATGCACACACTATGCTTGCAAGCCCATACACACTGCTGGGGAAAAAAATACCCCCTCCTCCTCCTGTTCCACATTATGCATGTGTTATGAGGATGTGTGTGGGGAGTTCGTTTACTTTATTATACCATTGCTTTTCACATCTCTTTTTGGAAGAAATGGTGGTGTTTAAAAGGACCTTTTTGGTTGTTGTTGAGAGGCTGCATGCATCAGTAGGGAGTATGACCACCACGCTTCTGTATAGCAAGCTTGGATCTGCCTTGGCATGCTGCTTGTCAACTTGGTGATCTCGGCCTGGGAATTTGATTCCACTGGTCTGTGACTCTCTGTGCCAGTTGGTCTAGGGTGGTTCTGGGTTCTTTCAACTCATCCCTGATTCGATGGCCAAGCATATCCCACAAATGGTGGATGGGGGACAGGCCGGGAGAACGGGCTGGCCATGGCAACAATGGGATATTGCGTTACTGTAGATACTGCGTGCTGACTCGGGCAATGTGTTGTCATGCATTATCCTGTTGAAACAGTAGCAGTGGATATATGTTGGATCCATTCTTCAACTGTGGGCAAGATCTCATCCACATGGTGTTGGCCTCTTAGTGTCCTGTTCATCCTGATGAGAGCTGCTCTCCCTGTCACTGCAATTGCCCCCCACAACATGACACTGCCTCCTCCATATTGGTCATGGTCAACCATTCATGGTTCTACGAACCTCTGGGAAGGTATTCATTGAACCCTTATTCTTCCATTGTGGAAATCCTAGTAGAATCGGGATTCATCTGACCACATCATGCTGTTCCATTGATTTCTGGTCCAGGCTGCATGTTCCTCACATCAATGTTCCCACCGTGTGTTGTGTGCAGGACTGAGAGAGATGCAAATGACAGGGCCATATGCCCCTAGTTTGGCCTACTCTAGTCTATTGTTAATGGTAGACTGTGATGCTCTGATGTCGCAGGCCTGGCGCCATTGATGACAATACCTTTCAGTGGAAAGAAACCTGTGCCTCTTCACATACTGGATCAAGTAACAGTCATCCATCCCATCTGTCAGTCTTGGTCGCCCAGATGCAGTCTTCCTTTTGCATCCTCTGGTTTACTAGAAATGGTTTCACCACCTTTTTACCGATGGCCTTGAACACCCATTAACACCCCTAAGCAAGGAAAAAGTTTGACACAGATTTCATTGATAAAATGTGCAAAGACGTTCTTCAAATTGCAGTTGAACTCCCTCAAGTTATACGTCTAGGCAAAAAATCCGAATCCCCCCATCCGCTCAGGGCAACAGTGAAAAACCTGGATAAAAAAACTGACATGCTGCGCGCCGCTAGCAAATTAAACTCCCATAATGATGATACTTACAAGAAAATAGTTATAAAGAAAGACATGACACCGCTAGAGAGGGAAGAAAAAAAAAACTTTGAACCAACTGAGAATGAAAAAGATCGAGGAGTCAAAGGCGAAAAGCGAAATGGGTAAGGGATGGTTCAGCATTATCATCATTTTTGAATTAGTATTTAGGGTACTAAATTTCATGCCCCCCCCCCTCCCTCCCCCCAAATTAGTACTTTAAAAATGATGATTTTCCCAGAAAATCATAGCAAAATTGCACAAAACAGGCCAAAAATTGACCATCATTTTCCATATTCTGTGAAAGTGTACAGACCCATTTAACCCCCTCCCCCCTTGCGTACTGTAAGTACTAATTAAAAAATGATGAAAATGTTGAACCATCCCTAATCAGAAACAACAAAGTAATAAATGTTCACAGGAAAACCCAACAGTCCCAACAGAATGGTTCGACAAGAAATTAGGCCTATCTTGCATGTATAGTAATGTTGACAGTTTACTAAACAAACGAAATGAATTTTTACATGTTATAGAAACTGAGCAACCAGATGTTGTGTGTTTTACTGAAATAATTCCAAAAAACTTGAAAGAACCTGTGCAGTTTTCAGAATTCAAAATCAGTGGATATGACAGTTTCTCTAATATTGATGATTCAGATTTGCACCGAGGAGTAATCATTTATACAAATAAGAATTTGAAGGCAAGTGCAATAAACACGACATGCATTTTTACATTTAGAGAAAGCACTTGGTGTGAGATAAAACTGAAAAATCAGGATCATCTGCTGATAGGAGGCATATATCGCTCACCCAACAGCAGTCCCGATAATGATGAAAAATTAAATCTGGTCCACAATATGTAGACTTACTTGGAAGATCGCATGTACTAATTATGGGTGATTTCAATTTTCCTGAAATAAATTGGATAGATGGTTTTACCCCAATAAACCCAAATCACAAAGCCACCTTATTTATGGAAGCCGTAAGAAATGCATTTTTTCATCAAAATGTAATAGAGCCCACTCATTTTCGCCCTGATCAAACTTCAAATATACTTGATCTGATTCACAAAAATGAAGAAAATATGGGGGATAAATGGATTAACGATGAACCTTTGGGAAAAGTGATCATTTAACATTGAAATTTACAGTTAAATGCTATATACAGGAAAGCGTATCTGATGTAGACCATTACAATTTCCATAAAGGTGATTACCCAGAAATGAAGAAACTACTACGTTGCCACACCTGGGAATCAGAAATGAATCAAATGAACTTGAATGAAATGTGGGCTTATTTTTTTTATACCATAAATATGGTGGTTGACAGGTGTATTCCAAAAAAGACAGCAAGAGGAAAAAATAAAAGAAAATCTATGTGGTTAAACGAATTGGCTACTTGTTAGAGACGAGGGTGCATCAACAAGAGGGCATTTGTTCAAATTAAAAACAAAACAAAAAACGTTTTTGTAAAAGTGCCGATAGACAACATTTCATTAGTTTCAGGGTTGTGAATACTTGGAACAACTTGCCACATGAGGTTGTAGAAGCACCATCCATAAACAGTTTTAAAGAACGTTTAGACAAAGCATGGAATAGATATACATATTCGGCGGATTTAAAATACCCACTTAAATGAATGAATTGAGACTGTGACAAAAATGGATTGTATTGATCAGCTAACAGGCATTAAGCCTAACAAAAGCTGTAAATCATCATCATCATCATCATCATCTTGGAAACTTCCGGCTGGGAAAGGCCAGCCTCCAACATCCCAATGTTTCATTCCTGTCAAATTCAGAGAGTTCTAAGAGACCTGTACACCATGGCATTGTGGACTCGCATTGATCCCAGTAGTGCCATGGCCCCCTTATAAAGCCCATAGGCACACCAATGCCAGACAAGCTTTTAAATAGCACGTCTCTGGCTGTTGTTTTGTTTTCAGGACATTTTGTGTGTTTGTGACTGATCAGGTGTACCGTAGGCTATCCTGTTGATGACACCCATATTATTCATATAAAGGCATATCCAGAGCTGCCCATGTTAAACCAATGGGGTGGTACCTCTTCCCCCCCCCCCCATCAGTATATTATATAAATATTTAAGTTAAACTCCCCAAGACAGTCATGATGAAAGGGGCTATTTTTTGTGTGTTTTTTTTTTTTTTTTTTTTTTTTGTTTTGTTTTTTTTTTTTTGATAAGGAACTTTTATTCCACTTCATTAACACCAACCCTTTGCCGTAGACTTGGGCATGTCCAGGTAAAGTAGATGATGCGGTAGACCTATGTGTTGCACGTTGACATTTCTTGTTTACAAATTCTACATTATCAGATAGGCCAAGCGCCTGCTTTATTTTGAACTGAAACCTTCCATAGGGAAACCTGCCATTTCAGAGAAAATCTGATGTTCTAACCAACAGTCCCAAACTGTGATATAGCCTCTCGGCCCAGTGGGTCTGTTGTTTGGGTCTTGAATATTGTATCCAGTTCAGACGAGTTTCACAGCAGACCAAGCAGGTCAACGTGTCACACATGATGCTGTACCTGGTTGTACCAGGCACACTAATTTCATTTATAGGATAAACTATATCCTACGGGGCCCCAGAGGGGACATGAGGAAAAAAAATTGGGGGGGGGGGGTTCCCTCGCAAAAGTTTTGCGTTCCCACGCCAAACTTTTGCATGGGAATGCAAAAGAAAATTTTTCACAGCAAAAAGCAGTATCTGGAGTCCCAGAGGTGCCATAATATATTTAAATTTATGCCCTTCCATGAAAAGAATTATTTTGTCCCTGAAAAATATTTTGCGTTCCCACATAAAAGTTTTGCCTTCCCACGCAAAAGTTTTGCCTTCCCTCGCAAAAACAGTTTTACGTGGGAACGCAGAAGTTTTGCGAAGGAACGCAAAAGTTTTGCGTGGGAACGCAGAAGTTTTGCGAGGAAACCCAAACGTTTTGCGAGGGAACACAAAAACTTTGCGTGGCAACGCAATAAAGTACTTTTTTCAGGTCCCCTCTGAGGCTCCATGTTTTAGACCAAGGGACATAAGTAGAAGAAAAAATAATTAGTGCGAGGCAACGCAAAAGTTTTGCGAGGGAACGCAAACTGTCTTGCGAGGCAAGGCTAAACTTTTGAGCAGGAACGCAAAAAATATATTTTTCTTTCATGTCCCCTCTGGGGCTTCGTAATATCCCAATTTCACGACGGTGATTCCTTGCAGAGCCAGATTTAAGTGGTGCCATGATGACCCACAAGTCAGGGCAGCGCCGAAGGTGCAAAGCATACGAAAAAGACGGGAGATCTCCCGCCGAAGCAGCAGATTCGGAGGCTCTAATACGGGCCTGTTAAAATTTTCATGTAAAGTGTTATTATTGTTGCAAATTATCTTTCATTTTGTCAAACAACCACGGGAGACGCATTACAGATATCCTGTATCTGACTCAAAATCATTTGATATTTGTTCAAATAAATACTGAATTTTTACTGAAGGGTTACATTTCATCTGGCAGGCATGTCTCTTGGTTGCAAAATACTTTATTTATTCCAGTGCTGTTACACAGGGATAGGACTTGAATATTCGTCTTCTTGCATCTTTTTTTCCCCATTTCAGCTCAGCTGTGATATTAACATCCAATAGACACAGCAACAGTATTCAGTACTCGATCAAAAGTTGTGAATCAGTTGACCCGACCTTGAGAGGTAATTGGTCCAAGACCTACAATATATGTATGGTTGGTTGACTATTGAACAGCTAAGCTACTTCACAAGCTTATACTTAGGCCAACACACAGAACTCTTAATATACAGACAGATAGAAGACATAGAAAATAGGAAATCCACACATGTATACGAACATCCACAAAATCGACTTCTACTCACTTGGCACAAAAGCGTTAAAGATGAAACAACACAGCTTCTGATTCTCAGGATAATTACTCTATTGTTCCAAAGCAATACAACCACCACCCAGCCTAAGACCCTGTGCTGTCTGACGATTCTCAGACTGCACAAAGGTTTTTTTTCCAATAATACAGCACTCCCTTGCTGAACCGCCCAAATATGGACGTAGACACAGCTTCTGACGAGCAAGGCCAACGCGCTATCAGAATACTAAATTACCAAAAAGACTTTTTCATCCTAAAACATAGCCACTTATTCATCCTTAAACATAGCCAAATCATGACCTTGTTATTTCTTTGTTTTCTTACAATTTATGCACAACTTCCAGCATTATGAGAGTAAATAAACCATAGTACGTGTCTTCCCACTCCAAAAAGTCTTACTATCCGAACAGCCAGAAACACTGGACTATTCAGATCTGACAAACTTATTTTTTATAGAAATATCAACTTTAAGCCTGCATATAACAAATGTCGTGAAAATTGTTATCTTAACCCTTTGTGGCTTTACCCCTCAAACTATATATATATATATATATATATATATATATATATATATATATATATATATATATATATATATATATATATATACATGTATATATATATATATACGTGTGTGTGTGTGTGTGTGTGTGTGTGTGTGTGTGTGTGTGTGTGTGTGTGTGTGTGTGTGTGTGTGTGTGTGTGTTTAAATTGTGAATTTACTTCCATTAATCCTCCGGGAACTTATTTTGGTGGAGCAGGCATTTATGTGGAGGACCGCTTGAACTTCACTGTCACAAATGATATACAGACATATTTTACGAACAGCCAAAACTATATTGAGGTCGTGGGCATTGATTTTCATACTCAAGAATCAATTTGCTCTGTAGTTACTGTTTACAGACACCCAAGCAAAGGCAGAATGATAGACTTTCAAAGTGATTTAGAAACTCTGTTCCAGGAACTTAGCAATAAAAGAAATAACATTATCATAGTCGGCGACCTAAACATCAATCTTCTCAATACGAAAATGAAAACACTTAATATTATATTCCTGACCAAATCATCCATAATTACATGCCATGCATCACGTTCCCAACAAGACTAACGAAAATAACAGCGACTCTCGTCGACCATATATACTTAAACTTAAAATTAACTGACACAAATGACAGTCATCTTACCGATTTAACAGATCACTTACAAAACTTTTCTGTTACGTGACACTTCCCAAGTAGATGTAATAAAACAAAGACCCCGTATACGCGTATACAATGAAAGAAAAATAAATAAATGTAGAGCTGATCTAGCAAAAACTGACTGGATTTCAAAATTTGAACATAGATCAACAAATAAAAAAAAAGTAATATCTTTACCTCTACTTATAGTAGATTATTTGAATCAAATTTTCCAAACAAGAAACTTTCAAGGAAAAGACCAATAGATTACTCCCAGTCTTAAAAAATGCAAAAACAACTAGAAAATTTGATTTGCTTGTTAGCAAATCAGTCTGGGTGCCTGGAGAAACTGCAGTGCAATGTGTGCAGCTGTGACATAAGCTCCAAATGTGTGATGGCATGTTTACAGTAAGGCCAGGTTGGTGAAAAGTGTTGCAGAATGATATAGGTAGACATGTCTAGCTTTGACCTTTCAAGGTCACTCTAGATCAAAACAGACAACACCAGATGAAAGCTTATATGTCATGTTCTACTCATGTTCAATAGTAACTATGGCCCCAAAGTGCACCGTTTTCCATATACAGATATTCTAATGCTGTGTGGCCTTGCTTTTACCTTTCAAGGTCATTCAAGGTCAAAAAGACAGCATCATATTAAGGCTTTATATCATTTCCTATTCATGTTTAACAGTAAATATGGCCCTAAAGTGCACCGTTTTCCATATACAAAGATTTTCATGGCGTGTGACTTTGATTTGACCTTTCAAGCTTCCTCAAGGTCAAAAAAGACAGGACCAGGTAAAAGCCCATATGCCATTTCCTATTCATGTTTAATAGTAACTGTGGCCCAAAAATGCACAGTTTTCGAGATACAAGCTTATATCACTTATACATGCTCTCACTCATTGCCAGAAAATATGAAAGATTTGAATTGTCCAGTGTCTCAAATTTGCATAATGTTTATAGTAACAGGCTAAACAATATGTTTATGTGATAGGCCATCCTAAGAAACATATATTTCCCATTTTAAAACATGTCACTGTCTGTTATAGTTTTGAAGATATTCAAGATTTAAGTTTTGGGTATTATACTAATTTACATAAATGTAAATGTTGAAACTTCAGCTCATGCTTCATTAGATTTACCTATTGGACAGTCCTATGTATTGAAGTTGGAATGGCGTCTCTGTCTATAAAAGTGTTGAAGATATTCAAGACAGAAATTTTGTTAATAGTTTTGAAAATATTCAACATGGAAATTCTGTGTATTCTCCTAATTTGCATAAATATAAATGTTACAACTTTGGCTCATGGTTCATTGGATGCGCCTATAGTACAAACCCATGTATTGAAGTTGGAATGGCATCTCTATCTACAATAGTTTTGAAGATATTTAAGATTTAAATTTTGTGTATTCACCTAATTTGCATAAATTCAAATCCTACAATTTTTGTTCATGGTTCATTGGATACGCCTATAGCAGAAACCTATATGCGGAAGTTAAAATCGCATTTCTATCTATATTTTTGAAGATATACAAGATTTTAATTTTAGGTGATCATCTAATTTGCATAAATTCAAATCCTACAAGTTTGGTTCATGGTTCACTGGATGCACCTCTGTCTCAAACCTATAGATTGAATTTGGAATGGCATCTATCTATTATATTTTTGAAGATATTCAAGATTTAAATTTTCAAAGTTCCTTAATGAGCATAATTTAAAATTTTACAACTTTTGTTTACTGTCCATTAGATTGGAAGATGTCACAAACCTATACTCTGAACTTTGAATTTTGTATCTATCTATGATAGTTTTGAAGATATGGAGCTTTTAAAAATTTTATTGCCCCTAATTAGCATAATTTTGAACATCATGACTATTTCAAATCAGAGAGACAACTTCCCTACTAGGTGTATTACCATGCTAAGTTCAAACTGTGTAGCTTACACGGTTTCAGAGAAAAGCTCCCGACAAATTTGGCGGAAAGAAAGAAAGAAAGAAAGAAAGAAAGAAAGAAAGAAAGAAAGAAAGAAAGAAAGAAAGAAAGAAAGAAAGAAAGAAAGAAAGAAAGAAAGAAAGAAAGAAAGAAAGAAAGAAAGAACAATATGTCTCGGTTGGCACCCAGACATAATTTGTATGAACTGAAAGTACAGCAACCTACACCAGAATATACAAAGCAATATAATTAATACAGAAATACACTTACGGCCATCCTCCGTACAGCCCAGAAGCTGGAGTATAATGATTTGTTCAACACCCGAAACAACTATATAAAGAATCTTTGGGAAACCTTTGGCAAAATTATCAACCCAAACAAATGTAAGAAAAAGAAACAAGTGGAGAAATTGATTGTGGATGGGCACAATATTTCAAATCCTATACAAATTGCTGAAGTATTCAATAAATACTTTTGTACCAGGCATCTTAAGTCCTACACTACCCAGAACCCACTGAGTCAGAAAAAAAAACCAAAAAAATAACAACAACAACAACAACAACAAAAAACCATCTCCCGCCCATACTATGTACCTGACACTTACAAATGTCCAAGAGCCTGAGGCAGAAATCATGAGATTGAGATCTAAAAAAGCTGCTGGACCAGATATCTCGCCATACATGCAAAAAAGTTACAATGAATGAAAATGTACAACCTCTTGAAATCACCTTCAACGATCCATTGAATAATTCAGTACACCCAGATCACTTCAAAAAAGCAAGAGTAGTTCCAATCCATAAGAAATCAAAATACTGTTTTGTCAAACTATAGACCTATAAGTCTGCCCAGCTGTTTCAGAAAATTGTGAGAAAAATAAATGCGCAAGAGATTGTATTCATTTCTTAAAAGAAACAATATTTTATACCGATATCAATTAGGATTCCAGCATAACTTATCAACACCCACGACTTTGACAAGTCTGGTCGGACCTGTGCACAAGTTTTCTTCCTCACTTGCAAAAATTTTATTCCAATTGTAGGAACTTTTGGGTTTATTCATTATAACAAGTCGTCCAGCCACATCACAAGAAATTTAACCGAACTATGACAGAATCCAAAACGAACACCATCCAACATCAGCTTCTTCTTTTTTTTTTTTTTTTCTGATTGTTTGTTTTTTGGAGGGTATTTTATTTGAACATACATTAACGCTCAATGTTTCTAAATAAGCTCGAACATCCAAATCACAACCAAAATTTAAAAAAATGAAAAGCTAGGAAAAATATTTTATTCCTGGATACGTGGAACCTTGTGACATCATAAATTCATTTTATTTACAATCCCCGCCCCCCCCCCCCCGACCAGACACATCAATTGCTGAAAACAGAGAAGCCATTTTTTTTTTTTTTTTTTTTTGCAGGATGTGGTTTATGCAACAATTTTGTTTGGATTATTATCAGTACTCTTATCTATGGCATGGATGTGTTTGCACATAACTGACCTTGACTCTGTGTCAAGGTGACAGAGGTCAACTTTCTTGGTCAAGTGGGTCAACTGTCAGTTATGCGTTCTCATTGTGATAACTTCAAATGAAAAAGCAACTTTGTTACTTTTATGGCCTATTGTTTCACATCACAATGACTTAAGAATAAAAAGAGCTACCTTGACCAAATTTGGTGTATGTAACCCTCTTACCAAGGATTTGGATGTGATTGCATATTAGTGACCTTGACGCTATGTCAAGGTCACAGGGTCAACTTTGTTGGTCAAAAGGGTCAACTGCCAGTTTTGGGCGTACGCCCTCTCATTTTGATAACTTCAGAATGAAAAGAGGTACCTCCATCAAATTTGGTGCGTGGAATCCTCCTATAAAGAGTTTGGACAGCATTGCATATCAGTGACCTTGGTTTTGTTTCAAGGTCACAGGCGTCAAGTCTGAAAATTGCAGGGTCAGCTTGATAACTATATAAAGCTGAAAGAGCTACTCCAGTAAAAGCTAGCACATGTTTCTCATATACAGTGTTTACGATGATATTGAACATGAATGACCTTAATGTTATTTCGATGTCAAATACATCAACGACGCCATAGTAAGTTCAGCATTTTGGTTTATATCTTAATTGGCACTGATAAATCCTAGGCTCATAGTTACTAATAAACATAAATAGGAAAGAACCTATGGAGTTTTTTTTTTGATGTTGCTAATTTTGACATTGAGTTACCTAGAAAGGTCAAAACAAGGTCACAGACATAAAGTTGGCTTATATCTTAAAAGGAGTTCTCATCCGAGTTATTTAAAAATGCAATTGACAGCTATCAAAACCAAATTATGCGTGAAGAGCCTTATGAAAATCTCGGAGGGGATAGCATATGACCAACCTTGACCTTCTTTAAAGGTCACAGGGTCAGGTTTGTCAGTTTTCTGGTATATTCATTCACATCGTGATAACTTGAGCTATCTCAACCACGTATAGTGTGTAGAATCCTCTCATGGGAAGCTTGGATAGGATTGCCCATCAGTGGTCTTAATCCTGTTTCAAAGTTACAGGGGTCAACTTCGTTAGTCACAAAGGTAAATTCTGTCAGTTGTACGGCATGTAAATTGGATGAGATTGCATGCAAGTAGTCTTGATCCTGTTTCAAGATCACAGGGGTCAACTTTTTTGTTCACAAAGGTAAATTTTGTTAGTTTTATAACATACTAATTTTCTTCGTGATAACTTGAGATCAAAAAAAAAAAACTATTTCAACCAAATTATATGTGTAAAGCCTCTTATAATAGATTACATGGGATCATATATCAAGCTTCTCCTAAAAATTTGCCGTGTTTCCTGTTAAGAAGTGCTTTAGATGATTTAGCACAAGAGTGACCTTGGTGTCATTTCAAGGTCATACATCAACTTTGCTGTAGCATGTTTAACAAATTTGACATTTTTGACATATGTCTTGGCACTGGTGGATCCTAGGTCCATGGGTACTATAAAATAGCATGAAAGGATCCATAGGATTTTTTTAATTTTAATATTTTAATTTCTACATGTCCCTAATTATCACCATTTCAAATTTCGAAAATTGTGTTCCATATTGAATACACTTAACACAGGATTTGAAGATGGAACTACACCTCTTTATGTCATTGCCTTGAACATATTCAACCTTCAGTTTGTAAGTGTAATAAGCACAATTTCAGTAACTAAAACTTGGGTCACATATTCAGGAGATACATAGGTGAGACAAACATAACTGTGACTTTTCGGATTTTTACAAATTTTGAGTTTGTGCGTAATATGTTTAAAGAAATACAGGCCTAAAACCTTCTGATTGTCCGTGAATTACAAAATATAGACGACCTTAACTGTTTCATATAAAAAAAGCACAGTTTCATGCACAGGACCATCACCAGGCCAATGCTGAAGTTTGTTGCTATCACGGTATCAGAGAAAAATGTTGCACAGAAAGAAAAAAAAAATTCAAAACATGCATGAGATCTTAGACTGTGTTAAGAGCTAGGAACCGATGCAGACCAGTCTCACAAGCATTCAGACTTGTCAGAACAGTATCTGCTGAAGAAGGTTACAATCGCCCATAAATTGAAATATACACAGGCAATATTGCAAGCAGTCCAGATGCCACCACCATTTCGAAGATATTTGGAAGATTTTACCAAAAAAATGGGGAATAAATCACAAATCACTGGAGCATAACCATTAAATCAAACTCGGTAGAGACCTGCTCAAAATACAACACCACCCCAAATTTGAAGTGAATCTGGCAAACTGTTTCTGAGAAAACGTCAAAAATGTGAATTTCCATTGCAATCCCCATTGACTTGCCATTGCAATCCCATTAACTTGCATAGTAATCAATAGGAATGTATGCATAGGAATGTATGTATAGAGGGGGGAAAAGAAAGCTAAAGAGAGAAAAAATGAAGCCCCACGTGTTAAACAAACTAAGTTCTAGGGACATATAGAAGTGTATCCATGCATTTTCAAGCAATTGGACAAGCAGTTCCCGATATTTTGTATAAAAGATTTACAAAATGATGTATATATATATATATATATATATATATATATATATATATATATATATATATATATATATGATGGGGCCGTGACCATTTGAACAAAATCTGTAGGGACGCACCCTAGATACATCCCTGCTAAGTTTGTTGCGAAGCTGTCTGAGGTCCGCGGGGTTGAGGGTGCCTCTGATTATTAAGCTATTCAGATAGCGTCGCTGGAAAGACCCCATGTTTTCAACACAGGCACTCTTGGAGAGACTCATCCTCTACAAAATATCCTCCCCCTCCCCCCCCCCCCCTCCTCCAAGACTACCCCTTTTCTGAGAAAAACGTTCTCACTCAAGCCCACCCGCCCCCTTTTCACCGGCAAGCAAGCAGAATGCATTTTATCGTTGTGTCGAAACATTGAGAGCAGCTGAGGCGTACGATCAACACGGGCCGACATACCTCACGCAAACAATGTTCTCCTTGGCAGCACGTCCTTTACCACAGTACGACCCAGCCTCAAGATGATCTCCTGTTGACTGGGCCTCTCAGAAATTATACTTTAGAACTACAGTGTTTTAAAGTACTACAGTGTATCCTGACATGACTGGAATTTGTAGGTAGGACATTATTTTTTCTCATAAATATGAGGTGTCAATTTCATAATCTACTAGATTTTTTGCAGTTTTATATAAATATTGAAATAATGCCATTTTACATTTTTAGTTTTTTAGTTTAAAAAATTTATTATCTATATTTTTATCTGATATTTTGTTTACATGTTGGGATCTTATCCTTCACATTCTGAAAAATTGTTATTTTATTTAAAAGCACCTCCCCCAGCGGTGTGCGACATTATTCCTAAATGACCACTAGAGGTCGCTATGTATGTGACCAGCGTCATGAGTGCTCAACAACAGAAGCTGAATGTTTGTGTCTTGGACAAGTCGACAGAAGGGCAAACGTGTCGATGACTCGCCAACAGTGATGTCATTGGCCCCACAGTTTTCGATTGATACAAAACAGAGACATGAAGTTGTGAGAGATCTGAGATATCCAGATACCTAGTTTTATTTGGTTTGCTTAAATATGTATAATTTGAACATGTTAAATGTCATGAAACTTCTATTTTTTAACCCTTTCTGGCTTCCCCCTCAAACTTGCTGAGGGTCAAATGTTGTCCGCTTCAGTATATTGGACTAATTTCAACAATAATGAAAAACAATTTGAATAAAAATTGGAGATGAGACATATCAAATATAACATGACCAGGGTAAACATGCAGCTTTCACCTTGGTTTGGGTTGGGTGCAAAGTGCCCAACCCGTGTCATTGAAACTGTTGACTCAATTTTAACCCAAGGGAAAAGGGTTAAAGAAGCAAAAGCAATATAACAGGGGTATATATATATATATATATATATATATATATATATATATATATATATATATATATATATATATATATATATATATATATATATATATATATATATATATATATATATATATATATATATATATATATCCAATTGACCCACGAATAAAAGTTGTAGAATTTTATTTTATCCAAATTAGGAGAAATAACGACATTAAAATTGTGATCAACTTCAAAACTGTTGCAGATAGACCTATCATTACAACTTCAGTTGACAGGTTGGTGAGACACAGCTGCTTCTAATCAAAATGAACCATAGTTGTACCATTCAAATTTCTGCAAATTAGGCAAATTCACAAACTTTAAATCTTGAGAATTCAACTTTAAAATTGTTAAAGATGTAGGTGCCATTATAACTTCAATTGATACAAGTTTTCCATAGGCGTGTTTTTACTTCTGTTCCAAGAACTGGGTATGATAGGCCCATGTTTCTTAGCCCATAATAGCTCTGTCTACATAATTGAAACCTTTTGTCCACGTGCAAGCGGAACTACCTGCGCTACTCTTTACAAACTAAACACCAAGAATATTTCATCACATACCAATAACTTAGTGTTGCCAAGGTACCAACATGGAGTTACACTGAATAGATTTGGTCCAATCGTTAGGCATTTAGATTTCTTTGAGTTGAAATTGAAACGCCAGGCCTTGGCATAATCAGCACAATTATCAATATTTCTTTGGAGGCCAGTAATTGTGGAACTTAACAGTGTTACGTCATCTGCGCAGGCACATACATTATATTGCTCATCACCCACACAGATACCATTACCATGAGTTGACACATCTTCAAGCATATCATTAATGAATATATTAAAGAGGTGAGGTGAGAGGATGCTGCCCTGACGGACGCCCCTGAATACAGAAAATGATGAGCTGACGTCACCATTCCACCTCACCACTGCACAAGTGCTCCTATACCACTTATACAAAGATCTCCAATGTGGTGGTGGTGGTAAGATATCCAAAAGTGTAAAAAATAGACCATCATGCCACACTCGGTCGAAGCACTTGTGTGCGTCCAAAGCACAGACGTATACAGGTGAACCTTTACTATTGAAATACAACTCAATATCACAGTCTATAGAAGAGTACAGGTAAAAGAAGTGCTTCGTTTCTTCCGAAGGCCAAGCTGTACATCACTGACTTGGTCTACAGGGACCATCAAAGATTCTATCAGCTTAGACTGAACACGAGCTCATTGTAATCGGCCGAAAATATTCTGGCAAGTTTGATTTAGAGAACTCTTTTTTAAGGATAGGTATAATGATCCCAGTTGGAAACACACTTGGATTGACCATGGACCTACTATCTGAGTAGGTCCATGGATTGACACACTGTTTAAGAATGTGTGTATGAGAAGTTGCCAGTCTGTCACACAGGACATATATAGATTTACCGTACAACAAATGCTCAGCAGTTACGCCATCGCGGCCAGGAGAGCTGTTTTGATTTAATCATGGACCTGCTCAGATAGTAGGTCCATGATTTAATCTATCTATCATTTCAGACACCATTTCCGCTGTCACTTCCTTATACTGAGGAGAGCTTAGTTCTCCATCACTGTCTTGAAACTTTCGTTGAACAGTATGTCATTGACAAACTGCTGCGAATCCGTTAAACTTAAGGCATCACTGTTATTTTGCATACAAGGAAAGAAAATTTTGCTACAGATATTTTCAGCTGGACAGCACTGCTATTTCATTTTGCATATAAGATCGACAACATTTCCTAAACAGCTTTGTAGCACCTTTATAATAATCACAAACCTGACCCTTATTTGGGACGCCCATACTCGTTCCCCAATGACCACCAAAATTTCTTTTTGTCCTGTAGCTGGCTAAGAGGAGGGCACCAGTACTTTTTTGGTTCATCCATTTTTCTCACTATACACCCTGCCTCTTTAGCAGCTGAATTTATTGCTTCATTAAGATCTAATAAGTATATATCCACCGCTCTCTGTAAATCGGTACCGTTAGTCGGGAGGTTGGCCGACAGAGGCTTTACAGTAGCAAGCTTATCAGAAAGAATGCTATTATAATCGTCAGTATGTGTTTGATTTCCCCAGAAATGATCAGTAATACCTGACACTATTGTTTAGACCATCTGCTGTGGATCCCACAGTGAGTGATCAACAAGAGACTCAGTAAGCTACAGTTTTCACATTCACAGATTATAATAATAAGTCAACTGCTGAAGGTTACAGGGACATTAAAGCACGTTCCGCTATAAACACTGGAAGAAAACTAAATACAAGCAAGATATATGGAAACAAGAGTCGCACAGTACATGTGAGGACAAAGAAAAGATGCATACCATGTATGGTTAGCCGTTCAGGTTAGCATGGTAATGCCTGCTTAGTAACATTTTCAGCTGCGGAACACCTGGTGGCTGACAATTATGCTGTATCATCATTTTTGTACATATTTTTTGGTTCGCACGCAGACATAACTAGAAAACAAAATTTGCTTCAAATGGCTAGCGGAAATTTAAAAGTCCAAAGATCTTGATCTTTAGAGGTCACATGTAAATTACAAAAATGTGCAGTGTTGCAATACCTGCTATTTGAGCCCGACATGACTGAAATTGAATGAAAATTTACCAAGTTATGGCCAGATGAAAATTTCAAAGGGCCAAATAACCTTGACATTTGACCTTTAGAGGTCACATGTAAATTACAAAGATGGACAGTGTCCTAATATCCACAATTAGAGTATATCATGATTAAAAGTGGATGAAACTTGCAGACCAAGGGATGGTTAGATGACACTGTCAAGGTCCAAATGACCTTGAACTTCGAACTTTAGAGGTTGCTTGTAAATTATAAAAATGTGCAGTCTGCAAAACCCACAATTGGAGTCCAACATGGTTAAAATTGGATGAAATTTTACAGAATTATGGCAGAATAAAAATTTCAAAGGTCCAGATGACCTTGATCTTGAATCCCTAGACGTCACATAAAAATTTCATAAAAGTTGCATTGTTACACCATCTACAACTTGAGCCCAACATTATCAAAATTGGATAAAGTTTGACCCAGTTATGGCTAGAAGAAAATTTGAAATAGCAAAATGACATTGGCCTATGACCTTTAGAAGTCACATGTAAACTACAAAAAATATGTAGTGTTACAAACATATTCATTGAAATTTGTTTGGTTACCTGTATGTTTAAAACTTATGGAGATATTCAAGATTTAAATTTTCAAATGGCCCTAATTTGCATAATTTTAAAAATCATTAGTCCTCTTCATGAAAAGACATGACTTCATGTCTGGAGCTATTATCATCGCAAGTTTGGAGTTTACAAATGTAATACTGTCCGAGAAAATTGTATGACAATGAAAGAAAGAAAGAAAGAAAGAAAGAAAGAAAGAAAGAAAGAAAGAAAGAAGGAAGGAAGGAAAGAAAGAAAGAAAGAAAGAAAGAAAGAAAGAAAGAAAGAAAGAAAGAAAGAAAGAAAGAAAGAAAGAAAGAAAGAAAGAAAGAAAGAAAGAAAGAAAGAAAAAAGACTTGCTCCAAAGCAATCTGTTTGTGTGCCTTTAAAAGTTGTAAATATTAAATGTTACATCTTTTGTCCTTTGGTACATGTACTTCATATTCCATTAAGCTTATGACTGGATGAAATTTCAAAGGTCCAAATAACCTTGACCTTTGAACTTTATAGGTCACATGTAAATCATAAAACTGTGCAATGTTACAATACCATTTGAGCCCAACATTATCAAAATTGAATAAAAACTGAGTCATGGCTAGATGAAAATTTCAAAGGTCGATATAACCTTGACCTTTGACCTTTAGGGGTCACATGTAAATTACAAAAACGTTCAGTGTTGCAAATAACACTGCACGTTTGCTACTGTGGTTCAGCCCCGGGTTCAGCTAATGAATAATACATGAAAATTTGAGGAATTTGAAGGCTTGTTGCTAAATTCATAACAAAACAAGAAATACATGTACTGCAAAAAGTGATGGGGAAAGCGGGGTACACTGATACAGGAAATAAGTTAGCCCCAGTACTGCATACCGAAAATAAGACTGTTCCAAAACAATGGTCAGTACAAAGAAGAGAAAATGAGAGGGCTTCCAGTATGATGGTACAGAAAATGAAATTCCCCCAGTAGAGAAATATGTCTTCATGATCCCCGTCAAGTAAGACCTCATGGCACCCAGGACCCTTATGAACTGTTTATTTTCCAAAACCTGGTTTAAAATTGGCTGCAGATAGGGTACAATTTCCAGTGTCATGAGGATCCTATCCTGTTTCAAACTAATCTCGCTATTAAAATGGGAACACAACCAACAGAGACAGATGAATGTAAATAATTAACATCTGAAAGTTGGGCTGCTTCATATTTGACATAAGAGCGAGGATAGGTATATGATTTTATCTCTTTTGATAATGTGACTTACACTCTAGAAAAGCCACCAGTAGCATATTAGCTGGAAATTTAAAGGACCATTATTGCTATCAACACGTGCAAACACACACACACACACACACACACACACACACACACACACACACCGTACATACATATTTGCTTTCAAGTAATTTTCCATAAGTTTGTCTCATTAAACTTGTTTCATTGTCTCATAGTGTAAGATTGGAAATATAACTACGTTAGGCACCTTAGAAACCTGATAATTCGATTGGCAAATCGGAGTAATTGTTGACTCATAAGCCCCCCCCCCTTAGTCATACATACAAATAATAGTACATGTCTTTTCCAGTTACACATGTTCATATCACCGCAATGGTGCATAAAATAATGACAATAAAATATATTGGCACCACCAAATGGACGGCACATTGTCGTCATTCAATAAAACACGTGTTTAAGGATGGTTACATCTCTCTCTCTCTCTCTCTCTCTCTCTCTCTCTCTCTCTCTCTCTCTCTCTCTCTCTCTCTCTCTCTCTCTCTCTCTCTCTCTCTCTCGGGATTTTCCAACTTATCGAGGACATTTTCACACACTTACACAAACCTTCCTTTTCTATTTCAATGAGGACTCACACGTACAAGTTTGAAGCTGTGGACAAGGACCAGTCACGTGTCGACTGAAGAGGACCATTTAAGGAGTGTTTATTTTCATATCATGCATTTAAATCTTTATATTCAGCCCCTCTAGAAATGTTTTATGCAGGAAAAATAATTTGGTGCTCAATTGTGACAAACATTCTGGCTGGTGCTAGTCTAAGTCATACATGTCATTTTCAAATTATTGAGTATGAATATACTTACGAATACGCTGAAAGAAACTCATATGGCATAAACGAGAATCAAAACTTTATTAACTTGATGATGGTCAAAAGTTACGTGTTTACAAGGAATTTAATAGAAAATCTTGTCCGGAACCCTATTTATCGAGTGTGAGTATTGTCACATAGTATAAAGAGCAGCTGAATTTAAAAATTCAGATTGAGTTCCCATAACTTAAATATAGAATTGGGACTACATGCAAAGCCTAAACTCCCTATTGCAGATCGTACTTGCACCAGATGTACCTTAATTTGGGGTTGCAGATGACAAGTTGCATTTCTTAGAAGAGTGTCTTGCTTTTTCAGCCGAGCGGGATGAACTATTCAGGAAAATATGAATGCACCAATCTGAATAAGCCAATACAGACATTGAAGAAAAATTTGTTGTCATCTTTTCATGTAAGATCCCATGTAGGGAGTGTTTATTTTTTGATCATGTAGCAGACGACATTTGATCATCAGCCAGTTTGGGCCAGTTTAAGGGAAAAAAGCCAGAAAGGGTTAAAAGATTACAACTTTCATGACATTCAACATGTTGAACTTATAATATTACACTGTATAACATAACATTATGCATATTCAAGCATAACATATAATGTTAGTAAAACTTGAATATTCATTCATTCATATTTATGCAAACCAAATAAAAATTAGTATCTTGAATCTCGGTCCTCTCACTATTTCGTGTCTCTGTCTTCTATCAGTTGAATTCTGTGTGGCCAATGACATTACTGTTCGCGAGTCATGGAGACTCTTGCCCGTCTGTTGACTTGCTCAACACACAAACATTCAGCTTTGTTGTCGAGCGCCTCACTCATGACACATGTAGAATACATAGCGACCTCTAGTGGTCACTTAGGAATAATGTCGTAGAGCAGTGGGGGCGGGGAGCTGCTTTGAAAGAAAATAATATATTTTTTCAAAATTTAAAGATTAAGAACCTAAAATGGATTCCAAGTTCTTACTAAAACAATAATGATAAATTGGTGAAACTAAGAAAGGAAAAATATGGAATACTGTTGTCTTTTCATTTATATAAAACTGCCAAAACATTGTAATAAATTGTAGATCTGATCCCTCGTATTTATTGCTACAATTGTATACTTATTATTCCCACTGACTTACAGCAATATGAAATTATACACTTATCTATGATACTCCAATAAGGAGTCTGTAGTATTTTTAGAAGTCCTGGAGCACTGGGAGGTGAGCTGGGACAGATGCAGACGGACATGAATGTTTGCGCCATTAAGGCAGACGTTGTACGCTCGTTTACTATAAACGTACGGGAAGAGAGGAAAAGAAAGACTCCGTGCAGGCGCATGGAAATTGATTCTATCACAAACCGAGGAGGCACTAATAATATGAATATGAATATGAATATGAACATGGCTTTGGTATTTGAAGTGGAAGAATTTAAGGAAAAACACTAAAGTTGATGCACTTTTCTTTCTTTTTAATGTCTGTGTGCCAACACAGACATATTGTTTTTCTAGGAATTCTTTCTTTCTTTCTTTCTTTCTTTCTTTCTTTCTTTCTTTCTTTCTTTCTTTCTTTCTTTCTTTCTTTCTTTCTTTCTTTACAGGCAAATTTATCCGACATTTCATTACAAAAAGCATTTGTAATAAAAAGTATTACACGTAAAAACTCCAAACTTGGCACAATTATACTTCTGTAAGTGAAGTCTCGCCTTTTTATAATGAGAGGTCATGCTTTTCAAAATTATGCAAATGAGGGCTAATTAAAGTTTTAAATCTTCAATGTCTTATATACTGTAGTAGATGTGGTTCCGGGTGTATAGGAGTTTGATCATAGCAAGGTAAAGGTCATCTCAAATGTCAAGGTCATGTCAAGGTCAAATGTCAATTTTGGGCCAAAATGTAATTTTTGAAGTCAGAGTTCACTTCAGGTGGAGGTCATGTCAAGGTGAAAGGTCATTTCAAGGTCACAGTCCACTTTCGATGGTGGCTTTCTTCTAGCCATAACTTGGGCAATTTTTATCCAATTTTGATCATGTTGAGCTCAAATTGTAGCTATGGTAACACTACACATTTTTGTAATGTACATGTGACCTCTAAAGTTCAAAAGTCAAGGCCATTTGGACCTTTGAAAGTTTAGTCCAGCCATAACTCGGCCAATTCCCATCCAATTGTAATCATGTTGGACTAAAATTGCAGGTATTGCAACACTGCACATTTTTATAAAAACACGTAACCTCAAAAGGGCAAAGGTCAAGGTCATTTGGCCCTTTGAAAGTTTCATCTTGCCATAACTTTGTCAATTTTCATTCGATTTGGTTCATGTTGGGCTTAAATTGTGGATATTGTAACACTGTGCAATTTACATGGGACCTGTAAAGGTCAAAGGTCAAAGTCATTTGGACTTCGAAATTTGCATCCAGCCATAAGCTTAATGTGATGTGATGTATCAAAGGATAAAAGTTGTAGTACTTAATATTTACAACTTTTGAAGGCACACAGGCAGATTTGCTTTGAAGCAAATCTTCTTTTCTAGTTCTTTCTTTCATTCTTTCTTTCTTTCTTTCTGTGTGCAAACCCAGACATATTGTTTTTCCTTGCGGTCTTTATTATGTCAAGGTTAACACCCACACATTTTATTTTTTTTACCAAAAATTCTTTTTTCTATCCTTTTTTACGTTTTGGTGTCTACCCAGACATAGTTTTTCCTCGCGTTCTTTATTATGTCTGGGTGCCAACCAAGACAATCTGTTTTCTTTCTTTCTTTCTTTCTTTCTTTCTTTCTTTCTTTCTTTCTTTCTTTCTTTCTTTCTTTCTTTCTTTCTTTCTTTCTTTCTTTCTTTCTTTCTTTCTCTTTCTTTCTTTCTTTCTTTCTTTCTTTCTTTCTTTCTGTCTGTCTTTTTTACAACCAAATTTATTAGGAGTTTTTCTCAGACACTGTCATTCCAAAGCCACCAAACATGCCATGTTCTGACCAACCAGTATAAAAAGTGTGTATCTGGTTTGGAATAGTCATGATGTTTAAAATTATGCAAACCAGGGGCAGCTGAAGTTTTAAAAGCTCTATATCTTCAAAAATATTGAGATGCCCCTGTGCAATAGCTTTGCACAACCACCCCCCTTACTTTTTGTAAAACGAGAAATACGAGTTTCATTGGCCCCAGTAAGGAAAGGGTCAATCCCCTGAACCCAAACTAGGACAGAATCCCCATCAACTCTGTCTGGCAGTCTGGTAACATGAGATTGCTGTGGTAAATATGCACAAGTTCAGTGACCTGTTATGTAATAGGTCCTACACACAGACACTATGGTGAACCTGTACTGTTTGGAAGTTTATTGCCCTGAGTCAAAGGGGCTTTGACATCACTTCCTTTCGGCATATTGCCGTACAGTTTACTTCCTGTCCGGCAGGTTGCCGGACACTAATAAAGTCTCCTATATAAAGGACAGACCAAGCTTGCCAAGGACATGTAGTAACAGAGTGGTGGAATAGTAGAGTGGTAGAATAGTTGTACAGCAGTCGAGTTAGTTAGTTGGCTCTGTGGAAAGTGACATTGGGACAGTATTGAGACTGCATTGGAGGTTATTTACATATTTCAACTGGATACTGCACTGTATATATATGAGAATATTCACCACCACCACCACCCCCCGCCCTGCTTGTGTACAAGGAGTATATGCTTACCCTAAATAAATCATTGGAACTGTTATTGTGCAGCTTTAATATCTGGATTCATCAATGCAAGAAAGTGTGTATGCTACACAATACAGAGTTGCGTGAGAGTGGTGTCAGGAGTTTACTGTTCAAGAGAACATCAAAAATGCCAGAGTACTAGGGCGTTTCACTGGTGTAACAGGAGTGGGATTCAGTTCATTTTACTTCTGCCTGGAATACCGAATTACTGGACTTTACACATCTGGAGTTTACACTTTTACTTTACACTGCAGTTACATATAAGTGGATTTACCTGTGTTTACCTTATATTGGAAGCCATTTGTTGTGACTACGCCTCATCATGTGTCTAATTGTGTTTGAGTGCAGTTTATGTTTTGCCATTTTACCTGCAAAATCTGTAGACCACCACTGCCCAGGAAAGGCACACATCAAGGCACTGGACAGGCTACTAGCTATCGACTGTGTGCTTACAAGGAAGCTGTTTGTCACTTGATCAAGAAAGGTGGAAAAGTCAAGTTTGTGCAGTGCTGATGTTAGCAAGTTTGTTCTTCAACACTAATAGGATACCTGAAGTTGTGAGGAATACTTCAATATTTATTTGATTACTTGGGATTTTTACCTTGTTTTTGCACTTTGGTTTATTACTTGGATTACTAATTACAATCACAATGCCTCCAAAGAAAGATTCAAGCAGGGAAAAGGCACCTGCACAACTGCATTCAGATAATGATGAGCACCAAGAGGATATAATTCAACTGCAGAGGGAGCTTGATGCTGCATTGTCCAGTGCACATAATGCAGAAACACGTGCTAAACTGGCTGAAAAAGAAAGACAAGAGGACCTGGAGATGGCAAGACAGAAAATAGCTCAGTTAGAGAAAGAAAAAGAGATTATGACACGAGACACCAAAGAAGCACTGTATGCTGCTGAGCAGGCCAAACAGAAGGCAGCTGCAGCAGATCGGTTTTTGGCTGAAGCAAGGAACCATGGAGGACCAGCAATACAGCAACTGGGGCCAGGAGCCAACACTACAGGTTTTGAGCCTGTAAGCCAGCCCCAAGTGTTTACAAATTCTCAGTACACTCCAAGGCCAAACTTAGGGCCAGCAGGGAGGGCTACTCTGCTTCATACACTAGGCCCCCACTATACACCAAGGCCAGGAATGCAACCAGAACTTATGACACCAGGTCAAGATTATGCTGTGAGGCCTCCAAGACTGCAGTCTCGCCCATCAATCTCGTCTGGTGCTATGGGCCGCCCTTTAATATCAGGCGGGCAAATCCAAGATATACCTCTGCCTCGGCAGGAACTTTATGATGGTAAACGCTCATGGGAGAGCTTTATACAACCCTTTGAAAGCCTTGCAAGAACTTGTGGCTGGACTGAGCAAGAAAAGTTGTTCAGAATTTGCAACAGTTTATGTGAAGATGCTGCTGAATATGCTTTTTGCCATCTGCCATCGGACATTGTCGGTGATTACACTCTTCTGGTGAATGCATTGGAAAGCAGGTTTAAAGAACGGCAGGCGTTAACATCTTACTTAGCCCAGCTCGAAGCCCGAAAGTTGCAGACTAAGGAAAAGGTGTCCGAGTATATTGCAGATATTCCCAAGTTAGTCATAAAGGGGTACCCAACTGCAGACGAGCCAACTCGAGAAACTATTGCGTTACGCCATTTCCTGAAGGGCTTAACTGATGAGCAAACAATTATTGCAGTTGGCATGGCTGATCCAAAAACTGTGGATGCTGCACGCACTGCATACGAGACCTACACAAGCCTCAAGATGGATGTTGGTTGCCATCATCCTCGTGCTAGGGTTGCACATGCCCCAAAGGACAACAGTAATGATGAAACATCTGCTGGTGCTGTAGGTGCCACCTCTGAATGGGTGACAAAGACAGAACTGAAACAGCTGGGGGATGATATTTCCACCACTGTTGAAAAAAAGTTTAAGCATCTGGAGTCTCTGATCCTGGACAGTAGAAAAGTTCACACAAGGAATGCCCCTCAAGCAAATCGTCAGTCCCAACGTGTTGATAAGCGCAACATAGAATGCTTTAACTGCCATGAGAAAGGACATTACCGGCGTGATTGCCCTTTATTACAACCAGTAGAAGGTGCTGAAAGTACTACTGAGACGGGAAACTAATCTGGACCAGCCCTGTCGGCCAAGGTTTGGTCCAGACAAAAGTAGACACTTTGGCCGATACCGTTCCAAAAGCTCGGTCTGCAGGCATTTCAATCTTCCTGCCAGTGACTATAAATGGTGTTGAAGCAAAACTACTGGTAGACACAGGAGCTGAGATTACTGTTGTGTCAAGAAAACTTTATGACAGCATTCGGGAGACCAAGAGACCCCATCTGAAGCAGCCAACCACTCCAATTAAGATAGAACTGGCTGACTGTGGGTTGGTTGCTGTAGATGGTGTGGCACAACTGTTTATGGAAGTAAGTGGTAACGAGTTCAAGTGGGACACACTGGTAGGCCCTGTAGGAGGGGATGGCCTACTCGGGATGGACTTTCTCTATGCTCATGACTTTGTCTTAAGTGCGAATGGCAGCTTGCAGCTTGGTGGAGTACCTGTCGTGACAGAGCTGCGTGGTGCTTCGCTAGGAACCCGCACTGTGAGTCTGACTAGGGATGTGACTGTGCCAGCTTATAGTGAATGGATTACCTGTGGTACCTCTGACTTAAAGTCGCTGGAGACTGAGTGTGGCATAGTAGAGCCATTACCAAATGGACTCAATGTCCCAGATATATTAGTAGGTAGCACAATGGTTGATACCAGTTGTAATGACTCTGATATTCCGCTGAGGCTTATGAATGTTAGTTCGGAAGATATAGAACTTAGGAAGGGGATAGAAGCATTATCGCAGTATGACTTTGACACAGTGCATTGTGCGGGGGCTCGTCATTCAAATGCTGACAGCCTGAGTCGAGTACAGTGTAGTCCAGATGAATGTGAGTGTTACGATGGAGTTACAATATTGAGTGAACTACCATGTGGTGGATGTGAGCAGTGCACCACAAAACACAAGCAGTGGTCGTTCTTCGCTGACACTGACGATGTGGTACCATTGATATCCAAGCAGAGCTTTATGTCTCGCAAAGCTGCTTGCATTACTCAAGGAAAGTCGAGGATACCTGTTGTTGGCATGGCCACAATGGCCATTTTGCTCCACCTGGTGCTAGCAGGACTTAATTGGATACTTTCATCTGTGAAGTCCCTGCTGATCACCGCAAGTAGGAGTGGCATGCAACTGCTATCTGTCCTTTGGAGTTTGTTGGCTTGCATAGTGCTTAAGGCTGTAATATACAATCGTGCTGCATTCAGTGTGTTTAAAGTTGGTGGCAAAAGGAGTACAGAAGGAAATTGTACCACTGCTGGAGTACCGTCAAGCATGGTGGAGTGGATAGGTGGATACACTCCACAGGAAATTAAGGATTTACAGGATGCAGACCCAGACCTGCGGAAGGTTGCGGAGTGGTTGGATGCATCTAGGGACAGGCCAGCCAGAGATATAGTGGCTGCAGAAAGCCCAACTGTGCGGCATTTGTGGTTGTCGTGGGACCAGTTGCAAGTGATAGATGGAATTTTGTATCGTAGATGGGAATCTAGTGATAAAATGGAATGTTACCTCCAACTGTTGGTGCCGAAGGACTTGCAGGCCACGGTGTTGCGAGCTGTGCATGACGCAGTGGTCTCTGGACATTTAGGGGAGAAGAAAACTCTCAGCAAATTGTGACGATGCTTTTATTGGTACCAAATGAAAGAGTCAGTCCATAACTGGATACTAAAGTGCCCTAAATGTGGGGCGAGAAAGAGGCCTAATAGGACTCCAAAGGCTCCTCAGGCTGGTTATGTAGTTGGGGCACCTATGGACCGTGTGGGCATTGACATAACAGGCCCATTCCCAGAAACCGCAAGAGGCAACAAATATATTCTGGTGGTGGCAGATTATTTTACAAAGTTCACCTGTGCTTACGCTATGCCAGATCAAACGGCCGAAACTGTTGCCAGGACACTGGTGGACAATTTCATAGCCCTGCTAGGCCCACCACTGACAATTACATCTGACCAGGGAAGACAATTTGAGGCGAATTTATTTGCAGAGCTGTGTAGACTTCTTGGGATACACAAGACAAGAACGTCTCCATTCCATCCTGCGGCAAATGGGATGGTTGAACACTTTAATCACACCCTGTTGAATATGATTGCAATTTATGTTAGTGATCATCAGCGTGATTGGGACGTCTATTTACCCCTCCTCACAGCTACCTACAGGAGTTGTAGGCACGAAAGCACTAAACTGTCCCCCAACATGCTTATGTTTGGCAGAGAGGTATACTTGCCCATTGAACTGCTGCTGGGTGGGCCACCAGCCAACAAGGATGAAAGTAGGCCTCCTGAAAGTGACTATGTGGCAAATTTTAGGGATAGAATGGCAAAAATATTCCACATGGTTCGTGACCATCTGCAAACTGCCATGGAAAGACAAAAGAGGGATAATGATACACGCATTACGCAGAATAACTATGAAGCAGGCGACCTTGTGTATTACCACGACACAACCAAGACTGTGGGAAAGAGCCCTAAGTTAAAAACTGATGTGTGGAAGGGTCCATGTTTGATCACCAGAAAAATTAGTGACTTACTCTTTGAGCTTCAAGTGGGGCCAAAGAAGCCCCTGAAAGTTCTTCATCATGACAGGATAAAACCTTATTTGGCTGATGATGTGCCAAACTGGATTACCAGGGTAAAGGACCGGCTAACACAGCAAGGGCAGGTGGTGAACCCCTATGGAAATGACTCAGCAAGGATGGGAGGTAAAGAGTTAATGACCAATAAACCAAGGATTAAAGTTGATGCGGCCCCCAGTATACCAGACAGGAGGGGGTTAATGCCTACACAAGATGGTGTAACAAACAAAAAGGGGTCAACACCTGCATTAAACAGTACAATGGAAAAGCAGAGGTTAATGCCTGTAAATGGTACAGACAGTGGCAAGGGCAGTTTACCTCAGTTTCAGGATGTACTTGGTGAAGGGGAGAAAGAAAGCCCATCCCCCCATTTTAGGAGAAATACCAGGAGGAGAAAACACCCAAACAGATACCAAGTTACAGATTTTTGATCTGTTCAGAACTTAATTTGGGCCCTGGAAGGAAGGCTCATTAAGCACTTGCTGTGTCAGTGCTAATGGTGAACTGATCTACCACATCTTAAACTCTCTGAAGAACATAAAACATGAAAGAACATGCAGTGGACAGTAGCTTCTATGTTGTATGGGACAATAGCCCCACTGTAGGGATAGTGTGCCCAGTCTAAAACAAATGGGATGGTCATTGATGCCAGTATGAATATACAACGAAAGGTGCACTGAAACACCTGAGCCAGGAAGGACATGTACACGTAGTTTTTCTTTTCTTTTCTTGTCAAGTTTTCTTTCGATTATGTTATCAATATCTCAACACCAGTGGAGATACAATCAAGGCTGGGATTGTACTTTATGTACGGATCTAACAAAGTTGTGACTGATTTGGTGCATTTCATTTGGATAACCAGTACTTTATTTAGGATATGTGTATACCCTTCCACCCCTGGATAATGTGTGCTACTGTGTTTGAGTTATGGATTTACCTGGATTTTTCCTGCTTCCATGCTGGAACCGTGTGACCCAAAATGAACTGGACAGCAACCCGCTTTACTTGCTTGTGTAATTTTGTTTATGTGAACGCTTCCTTTAAACCATGAGGACATGGTTTGGACTGGAGGGGGGCAGTGAGATGCCCCTGTGCAATAGCTTTGCACAACCACCCCCCTTACTTTTTGTAAAACGAGAAATACGAGTTTCATTGGCCCCAGTAAGGAAAGGGTCAATCCCCTGAACCCAAACTAGGACAGAATCCCCATCAACTCTGTCTGGCAGTCTGGTAACATGAGATTGCTGTGGTAAATATGCACAAGTTCAGTGACCTGTTATGTAATAGGTCCTACACACAGACACTATGGTGAACCTGTACTGTTTGGAAGTTTATTGCCCTGAGTCAAAGGGGCTTTGACATCACTTCCTTTCGGCATATTGCCGTACAGTTTACTTCCTGTCCGGCAGGTTGCCGGACACTAATAAAGTCTCCTATATAAAGGACAGACCAAGCTTGCCAAGGACATGTAGTAACAGAGTGGTGGAATAGTAGAGTGGTAGAATAGTTGTACAGCAGTCAAGTTAGTTAGTTGGCTCTGTGGAAAGTGACATTGGGACAGTATTGAGACTGCATTGGAGGTTATTTACATATTTCAACTGGATACTGCACTGTATATATATGAGAATATTCACCACCACCACCCCCCCCCCCTCTGCTTGTATACAAGGAGTATATGCTTACCCTAAATAAATCATTGGAACTGTTATTGTGCAGCTTTAACAGGAGTTTACTGTTCAAGAGAACATCAAAAATGCCAGAGTACTAGGGCGTTTCAATATTGTAGATAGACACAAAGTTCTAACTTGCACATGTAAGTTTGAGACAAATGGCAAATCTAATAGCATAGAAATAAAACTTGAGGAATTTTAATGTATGCTAAATTCACTGAATTTCTCCACCATCCACATTCAGGCCTTGCTGCATGATCTACTGCTTGACCTCCATGGTGCTAGGCAACTATTTTGGATTAATAATTATTTACTTGAACCTGTCTCATAGGCAGCCTTCTATCCATGCATACTAGGTGTATGGTTTGGAAGGTTTGGGTCTTGTAGCAAATGGGACAGGGGAACTCCCAACAACTGTGATATGAGGTTCTCAATAAAACACAAAGAATCTCATTCTATTCATGCAAGAACAGATCTGCTCTATGCTGCTTTGTGTACCAGGCAGGCACAAGTTCCCACTAGTGCTGGACAGAGCTGTCAGTGCACCTTGACTGAGACTGGTGTCCTAGGTGCTCTGGTTTTGCCTGAGGCTATGTAAGTCTGATGCGCTTATCAGTCCCAAGGGAACACTGGCTCTGGACCTCTAGGCAGAACAAGCCTGAGTGTACCCTCTCTTAAAAATAGACTACACATGTACTTGGCCAGGCTCATCGAAGTATGGTCTTAGAGTCCCCAATGACTGTTTTCACAACTTTGTGAAGTTTGAAAAAGTGTGTGCATTTGTGTCATCTCAGTGGGCACTTTTTTGTCTTAGTTTTCTTGTAACCAGCTGCATACTGAGACAGTACAGTGCCTGTCTCAGTTCACAGGTACATGTACATGTAGTTTTGTGACAGCTTCTTTTAAAATCTGTTTATGTATAAAGGAAGAAAGACAGTTTTGTATTGCATGTATACACATTCTCTTGAATAATAGGTGTACACTGTGCATGTATAAGTAAACACTGGAATTGTGTGTCTGGGTGCAAACCCAGACATTTTGTTCTTTCTTTGTAGATTGCCCAGGCGCTGGGTATCGAGAAGTAGGATCATAGTCTGCTTCTTGTATTTTCTTGGCCCCCTAAACGTTAATTTATATGTTTATTTTTCTGAATGTATTTGCCCACCATGTAGTTCCTAAATACAAAAAGTAAAAATTTGTCTGCACATGTCAGAATATTACTTGGTGTTCATTTTTGAACATGCATGAATTTCATAGACTGAATTGGCTTAATTGCATAAGTGGGATATATATATATATATATATATATATATATATATATATGTATGTATATATATGTATATATATGTATATATATATATGTGTGTATATATATATATATATATATATATATATATATATATATATATATATATATATATATATATATATATATATATATATATATATGTGTGTATATATATATATATATATATATATATATATATATATATATATGAGTTTGTTCTATCTAATAACACAAAAATTTCATTGATACTGAGGCCTGGAAAGAAGAACCCCTTTTCACTTTCAAATTTGTCTTTTTTAATGATGGAAAAAAGTCGTCATATTAGTATTGATATTATTATTATTATTATTATTATTATTATTATTATTATTATTATTATTATTATTATTATTATTGTTATTATTATTATCAATATCATCATTGTTATAGATTATTATATTATTGATATTATTATCAATATTATGATCATCATCATGACAATTTACTTCCTGCAGGCCTTATTATTTTTTGTGCTTTTATACTTATTATTTTTCTTTCTATTATTATTATTTAAACAAAGCAGAGACACATTCCCTAAGACAGTAAAAATGATAAAGGAAACTAATTTTGAAAGAACATAAAAAAGTATCAAGAAATAAACAACAGGGTATAGAGGCTGATAAGATAAAAACAAGCAATGCAGTGCATGCTCAGAGCAGTTCACGAAAATCTTAAGTCTTTGACTCGCCACAGCAGGTTAGGAATACTATACAAGTAGAGGCTGAAATCCACCCAAGTCCAATGGAAACCGAAGTAGAAAGTAATAAAATCGAATTAAAAAAAAGAGAGAACGGTGTGTCAAAAAGAACATAACACTATACAAGCAGAAGCTGAGATCCCCCCCCCCCTCCCCCATTCCTAGGGAGCTAGAAATTGAACTCTACAATGATGCAACAAACTTTACTGAAGGGAGAACAATGACAGGTCAAAACAAAGAAGATGACCAAACAAATATGAATGACGTGTCAAAGGGAGCAAAAGAGTGTTAATAAGCAAACAGACCAGAAACAGATTGATAGATCTTCAAAAGTTGAAAAGAAACCTGTGAAGAAGTTGACAAGACTTAGTTTGTCTTTTGAAAAATCACCAAAATTTATTACTCTTGATCATATATATATATATATATATATATATATATATATATATATATATATATATATATATATATATATATATATATATATATATATCCCACTTATGCAATTAAGCCAATTCAGTCTATGAAATTCATGCATGTTCAAAAATGAACACCAAGTGATATTCTGACATGTGCAGACAAATTTTTACTTTTTGTATTTAGGAACTACATGGTAGGCAAATACATTCAGAAAAATAAACATATAAATTAACGTTTAGGGGGCCAAGAAAATACAAGAAGCAGACTATGATCCTACTTCCTGATACCCAGCGCCTGGGCAATCTACAATAATGACGCCTCCCTCAGTCAATATAGCGGAGACACTTATGCTGTTCCCCGGTTTGGTACTATATTCATCAAGAATTCTTTCGTGATTTATTGTTTAACAGAATTTCTGCCAGTATGAGAGATATTTAGATACATAGATTTGATTTGATTGCATAGAAAGGTAAGAATATACACCGCCACGGAGCAGCAGAGGAAAACATGTCGCTTCTGCCACTTCTGCTTCTGCCGATTACCCCGTACCGGTATGTTTGAAGGTGTGTACATTTTCGCCGGGGCCCCACATCTCATTAGCTAATATCCTTGAAATTCCTCTTCTGTCCCAGTTCACTGGGTCTCTCAAAAATTAAAAACTTTTGAAGTATTTAAATTAGTAAATTGCGAATTTCTTTTCAATACATAACTCTCACCATAAATATGAGGTATCCGCTTTACAATTTATTACAAAGTATTTGCAGTTTTATATAATTATTAAAACTATAATATTCTACATTTTCCCTTTCATAGTTTTAAAATTTGATCATTAAGTTTTTGATAGGATTCTTTTTCCATTTTAAGTTCTAAGTCTTTAAATATGAAAATTTGTTATTTTATTTCAAAACAGCTCCACCACAACTCTGCGTCATTGTTCCAAAAAGACCACTAGAGGTCGCTATGTATTCTGCATGCCTCATGAGCGAGGCGCTCGATAACTGAAGCTGAATGTGCCCTGTGCAAATCGAGAGACGGGCCGACCCTCATTGACTCGAGAACAGTTATGTCATTGGCCACACAGTATTCAACTGATAGAAGATACAGACACGAAAGTCGAAATAGTGAGAGGACCGAGAATCAACACTAATATTTACTAAGCTACTAATTTTTGTTTGGTTTGCCTAAATAATTATGAATAAATGAATGAAAAAATGAATGAATGAATGAATGAATGAATGAATGAATGAATATTCAAATTTTATTAACATTAAATATGTATAATGTCATGTTATAATATGTATAATTTGAACATGTTAAATGTCATGAAAGTTGTAATTTTAACCCTTTCTGGCTTCCCCCCTTAAACTGGCCCAAACTGGCTGATGGTTAAATTTCGTCTGCTTCAGTGTTTTGGACTAATTTCCACAGTAATGGAAAACAATTTGAATGAAAATTTGACATGAGACCTATTAAATATAGCACAACCCGCGTCAACATGCAGCTTTCAGCTTGGTGTGGGTTGGGTGCAAAGTGAAAGTGCCCAACCCATGTCAAGAAAACTGTTGACACAATCTTAACTCATACCGAATGGGTCAATGAAGCAAAATTAATATACCAGGGATATATATATATATATATATATATATATATATATATATATATATATATATATATATATATATATATATATATATATATATATATATATATATATATTACCATCTGGTATAAATACAGCCATGGTTACCATTATTGTTTATTGGATTGGTATGGGAGCATGAGCTTTGGTATTTCAGAGCAAGGTGGCTCAAAATGAGGCTAAAATCAGCACATGGGGGCTTTTTCCTGGTATAACCAATTAGATGTGGGCAGCCACAGGTTCCTAACTAGAAAAAAAGATTTACTTCACAGCAAATCGGTCTGGGTGCCTTCAAAATGAGAACAGTTTGAAATGCTACACTTTGCCATTGTTCAACATAATCTAAATTTCGTGTATTAGCCTAATTTTAATAATTAAAATGTTCAGTTTTGGTTCTTGGTTCAAGGGATGTGGCCATGTCCCAAACTTATAAAGTGAAGTTTAATCGAAACTACTATCTATGATAGTTTTGAAGCTATTCAGCATTTTAATTTTGTGCGTTTGCCTAATTTGCATGAGTTATAAGCCTAGAGGAACTTTGGTTTATTGTTCATTGGATGGGGCTATGCCACAAACCCATAGATTCTAGTTGGAATGGCACCTCTATAAAAGTTTTGAAGCTCTTAAAGATTTACATTTTGCATATTCACCTAATTTGCATTAAATTAAAATCCTACAACTTTGGTTCATGGTTCATTGGATGCGGCTTTGTCACAAACCTATAAATTGAAGTTGGAATGGCATTTCAACTTTTTCAATATCCCTTATTAGCATAATTTGAAATTCTACTACTATATGTATACTGTCTATTATAGTGGCAGGTGTCATATTGAAATTTTGAGTCCATCTTCAATAGTTCGGAAGATATGGCGCTTTTAAAATTTTTGTTGCCTCTAAAATTTGCATAATTTTAAACATCATGACTATTCCAAATGAAATGCACAATTTTACTGGCTATGTCAGTCACCATGGCAAGTTTGGTGGTTTTCGGAAAAACAGTGTCTGAAAAAAATTCTGGACCAACTTGGTCGTAAAGAAAGAAAGAAAGAAAAAAAGAAAGAAAGAAAGAAAGAAAGAGAGAGAGAAAGAAAGAAATTGGCCTTTTATTTCTTTGTTAATTTATCTGACATGAAAGACCACCTGTCCTATGTGACCACTTTTGTCTGGCATTAGGAGTGGTCTTAAATTGTAGGTACCACTGTACAGTGAAACCTCTCTACAGTGAGCACCCTCGCGACCCGAGAAAAGTGCCCACTCCTGAGAGGGTCAACCCTTCTGGGGAGTATTGATGGGTATATGTGCATGTACAGTGTACACACATAATAATCGAGAGGGATGTGTACACATGCAATACAAAACTGTCTTTGTTCCTTGATTACATAAACAAATTTAAACAGATGCTGTCACAAAACTACATGTACATGTACCTGTGAACTGAGACATGCACTATACTGACTCAGTATTGGCTATGAAGAACACGCTTCATCTCACTGGTTACAAGAAAACAAAGTCATGAAAGTGTCCAGTGAGATGACACAAATCCACACACTTTTTCAAAATTCATCAAGTCGTGAAAACAGTCATTGAGGACTGTGAGCTCTGTATGTCGTCTATTTTCAACAGAGGGTACACTCTGCCAGGCTTGTTCTGCCTAGAAGTCCAGACCCTCTGATCCCGTGGGACTGATGGAACTGATGGAACTGATAAGCCCAGCACACTCCTAGCCTCAAGCCAAAACAGACCAGCTACCAGGACACTCCCACTGGTCAGTCTTAGTCATGGTGTACTTTCAGCTCTGTCCAGCATTAGTGTGAACATGCAGCAGATATGTTTCTTGCATGAACAGAAAGAGATCGCCTGTATTTTATTGAGAACCTCATTACACAGTTGTTCAACAGTTGAGAGTCCCCCCCCCCCCACCTCCCATTTGCCATAAGACCCAAACCTTTCAAGCCATACATCTAGCAGGCATGGCTAGAAGGCTGCATATGAGACAGGTTCAAGTATCATGAATGCAAAATGGTTGCCTAGCACCATGGAGGCTTGTAATATGTAGTACAGCAGAAGCCCTAGTCAAAATGTGGATTGTTGGAAAATTCACTGAATTTAGCATACACTAAAATTCCCCAACTTTTGTTTGCATGATAATGGATTTGCCAGATGTCTCAAACCTATATGTGTAAGTTAGAACTTTATGTCTATCTATAATATTTTTGAAGATATAAAGCTTTAAAAATTTTAATGGCCCATAATTTGCATAAGTTTAAACATTATGACTATTCCAAGTCAGGTGCCAAATTTCACTGGTGGGTCAGTCATAATGGCAAGTTTGGTGGTTTTCGGAATAATATGTCCGAGAAAAACTCCGGACAAATTTGGTCATAAAGAAAGAAAGAAAGAAAGAAAGAAATAAATAAAGAAAGAAAGAAAGAAAGAAAGAAAGAAAGAAAGAAAGAAAGAAAGAAAGAAAGAAAGAAAGAAAGAAAGAAGAATTCTTGGACAAACAAAATGTCTGGGTTGGCACCCAGACATAATTATAAATTCGTAAATATCGCCCTCAAAATGGTTACTAGGCATTCAGTTCCTGTAGAGCCAATCAGAGAACAGAATTCTCACACACACCCTGAGTATAAATTCATAAATATCAACCTGAAGATAGCTACAAGGTTGATATTTATGAATTCATAATTAGGGGGTCTGTGAGAATATGTTCTTTGGTTGGCCGTACAGGAACTGAATGCCTATGAGCAAGGGGTGATAGGATTATGAGTCTGGTTCTCTTTTGTCCAAATTTAAAAGTTTTGGACGATATCTGGGTGAGGCTGGCCACCCCGGGACTGAGGATCTGCATCCCATAGCCTAGGCCTATTTGGATCGAATGGCAATTTAAAGGTTATCACATGGTTGTAGCTGTATCAGCCCCTCGCATCCGTATCGTCACTCGATCTTCGGTCTTGTGACGATACGGGTGCTCGGGGGGCTGATACAGGGGGTGCTACAGCTACACATGTGATAACCTATAAATAAACAAATAAATAAACAAATAAATGAATAAATAAATACATACATACATACATACATACGTATGTATGTATGTATTTATATATGTAAAATCTGTAGGTTATTGCATGGTTGTTGCTGTATCGTCCCCTGTATCAGCCCCCGACAATACAAACAACGTAACTCCAGAAGTTTTGACGCCAGGGCTTTCATATTGCACCGGACCCCAAGCCAAGGGAGACAACTGGTATGAAGGGCACACAGGGAGACATTTGAATTTCTGCAGGAAAACCAGCCTGTTCTAGTTTTATTAGACTTGCACAAGACCCTGGTGCATGTCCTTATTTTCCCATCCCGTGGTCCCACCCAGAAGTGCGATACATTCTCCCCTGCACAAACTTAACTGTATAATATTATGCCAACTACACGGTGTTGTTAAGTAGGTTTTACTGTTATTTTTTTTTTTAACTGGTCGACACTGCCGCCGTGCCGGTTTCAACAGTAGCAGCTATTGAGTCCTGTTCATTTCTAATCCTATTATCATTGCGATAATGCTAATTGGAAGGTGGTCTTCGATGAATGCATGGCTAGTCACTGGCCTCTCAAGCGAGACAAAGCTGACCGTCTCCCTTCGGCTGCCGACACTGGACGCCCTCCGCCTGAAGCGGTGCACTGCAATTTATCCTTCATTACACAGTAACTCAATTAACAGCTTCTGAAGAGGGGTGCGTTATGACCGCATGCTTATCTGTGTGATAAGAAACACAGTGCAGACCGCCCGGCGCTAATCATCTGGAGTCACTGTTATCTGGTTATAGACACGTGCCACGCCAATTAGCTAGGTTTATGGGCCTACTTGTATTGCAACAGAATATGGCTACAATGTGTGTTTACTTCAAATTTTATTTTGCAATGAATTTGATTTTAAATAAAATACGGAAGACAGTCCAGTGAGACTTGAGCAAGTCTATAGTTTAACATAACCCTACACTAAGAGACCAGCTGCTGTATGTAATCACTTTGGACGAATCTTAGCAATAGGCACTTCGAATGTTGGCATCACTGCTTCAGCCTAGAAAAAAGGAACTAAACTTACAGCAGGTGGCCTTTCACTGCATGCAAATTTCCAAAGAACATGACTCCTTTGTCCACCAAATGTGACCACAACGAGCAGTGTTGCTGTTCTCAGAGATGATCACATGAACCAGGTGTGCCATTTGTTAGGCTGTTGCATCTTATGAACACATTGCCAGAGTTGATATACTTCAGATAATAACACTCATGGGCAGCATTTGGATATCCCCCATAAGATTACAGCAGAAATAAAAGTTTGTGGATATCAAAGGCACCTTTGCTGCTGTTGTTCAGCACCGGGTTCGGCTAATAAACAGTAGATAAAAGCTTGAGGAATTTAAGGGCTTGTTGCTAAATTCATAACAATACAGGAAATACATGCACTACAAAAAGGGATGGGGAAAGCGGGGACATCACACTGGTACTGGAAATAAGTTAGCCCCAGTACTGCATACCGAAAATAAGACTGTTCCAAAACAATGGTCAGTACAAAGAACAGAAAATGAGAGGGCTTCCAGTATGATGGTGCAGAAAATAAAATTCCCCAGTAGAGAAATATGTCTTCATGATCCCCGTCAAGTAAGACCTCATGGCACCCAGGACCCTCATGAACTGTTTATTTTCCAAAACCAGCTTTAAAAGTGGCTGCAGATAGGGTGCAATTTCCAGTGACATGAGGATCCTATCCTGTTTCAAACTAATCTCGCTATTAAAATGGGAACACAACCAACAGAGACAGATGAATGCAAATAATTAACATCTGAAAGTTGGGCTGCTTCATATTTGACATAAGAGCGAGGGTAGATATATGATTTTATCTCTTTTGATAATGTGACTTACACTCTAGAATAGCCACCAGTAGCACATTAGTTGGAAATTTAAAGGACCATTATTGCTATCAACACGTGCAACCACACACACACACACACATACATACATAATTGCTTTCAAGCAATTGTTTTCATAAGTTTGTCTCATTAAACTTGTTTCATTGTCTCATAGTGTAATATTGGAAATATGACCACTTTAGGCACCTTAGAAGCATGAAAAGCGACCAGATAAGTGAGCAATAATTTCATTGACAAATTAGAGTAATTGTTGACTCATAAGCCCCCCCCCCCTCCTTAGTCATACATACAAATAATAGTATACAAAATAAAACCACGACACGCCTTTTCCAGTCACACATGTTCATATCACCGCAATGGTGCATAAAATAATGACAATAATATATATATATTGGCACAACCAAATGGACGGCACATTGTTGTCAGTTATTAAAACGCATGTTTCAGGATAGTCACATTATAATACATGCATTTACACATAGAAATAGCTAGGTCACAAATAGTATTACACTACTTAACTATCAACCCAGGAGGGAAATATTTATACAACAGACCAAGCAGACCTGGATGCTCATTCAGCCCGTCTTTGGGACAAGTTAACTCATTCTACCCTTATGACGCTTTTTCCCGCTAATATATTTAAATGTCGTCTGCTTATTGTATTTTACTAATTTAGGGATTATTTTTCAAAATTTTGGATGAAACGTACATGGAAGATAATTCTAAATTATATGCCGATGGTAAACATCTTTCCTTGGCGCCAAGAAAAGCTGTTGACTCAGTCTTCTACCAGGGTGGAATTAGTTAAGGTGGCCAAACACAATTTGTAAGACACCAGCGCTGTAACACTGCAAATATAGCACCCACAAACTTACCTATAATTTGAGAGGAAGTTATATATAGAAACCAGAAATGGTTAAGATTACATCTGTCATGACAATCAACAACATGTTAAAATTATATTACACTGTATAATATAACATTATACATATTTAAGCATAACATATATAATGTTAATAAAACTTGAATATTCATTCATTCATATTTATGCAAACCAAATAAAAATTAGGATCTTGATTCTCGATCTTCTCATTATTTCGTGTCTCTGTCTTCTATCAATTGAATTCTGTGTGGCCAATGACATTACTGTTCGCGAGTCATCGAGACTCGTGTCCATCTGTTGACTTGCGCAGCAGACAAACATTCAGCTTTGTTATCCAGCGCCTAACTCATGACACATGTAGAATAGATAGCGACCTCTAGTGGTCACTTAGGAATAATGTCGTAGAGCAAAGGGGGCAGGAGAGCTCCTTTGAAATATTATATTTTTTTCATGATTTGAAAAAATCAATTCCAAATTTCTACTAAAAAATCGATCATAAATTTTTTAAATTACTCAAGGAAAATTATGGGAAAAGGTTTTTTTTCTAATTATATAAAACCGCCAAAAAATTGTAATAAATTGTAGATCTGATCCCTCGTATTTATTGTAACGATTGTGTACTTATTATTCCCACATTCAATATAGCTAAAGTAGGTAAACTTATCTCCAATTCTCCAATAAGGAGAATGTATCATTTTTAGATGTCCCGCACTGGGAGGTGAATTGGGACAGAAGCAGCCATGCAAGGAAAGTTGACCGTAGCTGCAAATGTTGTGGCGTGCGGGAAGGCGCACGGAAATTAAAACATCGCAAACTGAGCAAGGGACTAAGTTTATATGGCCTTGGTATGCAAAGTGAAAGAACTTCAGGAAAAACTGAAAACTTGAAGCACACACTTTTCTTTCTTTCTGACTGTCTGCCAGGCATTGTTATTCCTCGCGGTCTTGGTTATGTCTGGGTTAACAGCCAGACATTTCATGTTTTTCTAAGATTTCTTTTTTTTTCCTTATTTATGTTTTGGTGCCAACCCAGAGATACTGTTTTTCCTCGCGTTCTTTATTAGGTGACATTTGTTTTTCCAAGAATTTTTCTTTCTTTCTTTCTTTCTTTCTTTCTTTCTTTCTTTCTTTCTTTCTTTCTTTCTTTCTTTCTTTCTTTCTTTCTTTCTGTAAATAAGGTGAATACACAAAATTTAGATCTTAAAAAACTTCAAAACTATTATACATACACATGCCAGTCACACTTCAATTTGCAGGTTTGTGACATTGCTGCATCAGATGAACCATGATCCAAAGTTGCAGAATTGTAATTTATGCAAATTAGGTGAATACATAAAATTCAAGTCTTGAAAAGGCTACAAACTATCATACAGGTGCCATTTCAACTTCACTGTATATGTTTGTGACATAGGTGCATCCAATGAACCATGAACCAAAGTTGTAGGATTTTAATTTATGTGAATAAGACGAATACACAAAATCTAAATCTTTGCATAACTTCAAAAGTATTACAGATAGATGTACCACTGCAACTTCAATTTGTAGGTTTGGGACATAAGTGCATTCAATGAACCATAAACCAAAGTTGTAGGCTTTTAATTTAGGCCAATTATGCAATACACAGAATTAAAATCTTTAATAGTTTCACAACTGCTGTAGATAGTGGTTTCAATCAAACTTCAGTTGATAGGTTTGTGACATAGCCACATCCAATAAACCAAGAACCAAAGTTAAAGCATTTTAATCTGTACAAATTAGGCCAAACACAAAATTTATGTTATGTTGAACAATGGCAAAGTGTTGCATTTCAGACGGTACTCATTTTGAAGGCGCCCATACAGATTTGCTGTGAAGCAAATTTTCTTTTCTAATTTCTTTCTTTCCATGGCACCCAAATTCGTCCGGAGTTTTTCTCAGGCACTGTTATTCCCAAAACCACGAAACTTGACATGGTGACTGACCTACCAATGAAATTTGCACCTGGTTTGGAATAGTCATGATGTTTAAAATCATGCAAACCAGGGGCAGCTGAAGTTTTAAAAGCTCTATATCTTCAAAAGTATTATAGAAAGATACAAAATTCTAACTTGCACATGTAAGTTTGAGACAACTGGCAAATCCAATAGCATAGAAATAAAAACTTGAGGAATTTTAATGTATGCTAAATTCACTGAATTTCTTCACCATCCACATTCAGGCCTTGCTGCATGACCTACTGCTTGACCTCCATGGTGCTAGGCAACTATTTTGCATTAATAATTAATTACTTGAACCTGTCTCATAGGCAGCCTTCTATCCATGCATGCTAGGTGTATGGTTTGGAAGGTTTGGGTCTTGTTGCAAATGGGACAGGGGAACTCCCAACAACTGTGTAATGAGGTTCTCAATAAAATACAGAGAATCTCTTTCTGTTCATGCAAGAACAGATCTGCTCCATGCTCGCCCATGTACCAGCCAGGCACGAGTTTCCACTAGTGCTGGACAGAGCTGTCAGTGCACCGTGACTGAGACTGGTGTCCTAGCTGTTCTGGTTTTGCCTGAGGCTTTGTCAGTCTGCTGAGTTTATCAGTCCCAAGGGAACACTGGCTCTGGACTTCTAGGCAGAACAAGCCTGAGTGTACCCTCTCTTAAAATAGACTACTTGGCCAGACCCATCAAAGTATGGTCTTCCAGTCCTCAATGACTGTTTTCACAACTTTGTGAATTTTGAAACAGTATGTGGATTTGTGTCATCTCAGTGGACACTTTCATGTCTTGGTTTTCGTGTAGCCAGCTGCATTGAGATAAAGCCTGTTCTTCATAGCCAATAGTGAGACAGTATAATGCTTGTTTCATTTCACAGGTACATGTACATGTAGTTTTGTGACAGCTTCTTTTAGAATCTGTTTGTGTATAAAGGAAGAAAAACAGTTTTGTATTGCATGTATACAAATTCTCCTGAATAATAATATGTGTACACTTTGCATGTATGAATAATGTACATGTATATGCACATATATACACACCCATACTAAAAAGGGCTGACCATCTCAGTAGTGGGCACTTCTCTCTGGTCCAAAGGGTGACTTGACTCTGGTCCCAAGGGTGCCCACTGTAGAGAGGTTTCACTTTATAAGTGAACACTGGAATTGTGTGTCTGGGTGCAAACCCAGACATTTCGTTCTTTCTTTGTTTTATTTCTTTTTATAACCAAGTTGGTCCCAAATTTTCTCAGACACTATTTTTCCTAAAACCACTGAACCTGCTATGGTGACGGACCTAACCAGTGAAATTATGCATCTCATTTGAAATAGTCAGATGTTTAAAATTATGCAAGTTAGGGGCAAGTACAATATTAAGAGCTCCATATCTTCCAAACTATTGCAGATAGACTCAAAATTTCAATGTGCATATATAAGTTTGTGACAACTGCCAATATAATGGACAGTATAAGTAACTGTTGTAGAATTTCAAATTATGCTAATAACCCAGACAGATTTGTTGTGAAGCAAAATCTTTATCTAGTTCTTTCTTCTTTAGCACTGAATTTGTCTGACATTTTCCTCTGACACTGTTATATATAAAAACTCCAAACTTGGCATGATTGTACCTCCATACAAGCAGCTTTGCCTTTTCATGCAGAGGAATGAAGATGTTTAAAATAATACTATAAAATTATATAAATTAGGGCATTTGAAACTCTAAATCATGAATATCTTTCATAGTATAATAGATAAAGATGTCACTCCAACTTCCAGTAGAGGGTTATTGACCATTGCACATCTAATGAATGAAAAACAAAAGTTGTAGCAATTTAAATTATGTAAATTAGCAGCGTTTGAAATTTTAAATGTTGAATATCTTCAAAACTATTATAGATGGAGATGTCATTTGAACTTCTGCCAGGGAGTTATTGACCATTGCGCATGCAATGAATCTAAAACTAAAGTTGTAGCAATTTAAATTATGCTAATTAGCAGTATTCAAAATTTTCAATCTTGAATATCTTCAAAACTATATCATAGAGATGTCATTTCAACTTCTAGTAGGGGGTTGTTGGCCATTGCGCACCTAATGAATTAAAAAGAAAAGTTGTAGTAATTTAAATCATGCTAAGTAGCACCATTGGAAATTTTAAATCTTGAACAATTTCAAAGCTATGATAGATTGACATGCCACTCCAACTTCTACTCCTTTGTTATGGACAAGGAAGCAGCAATAAGCTTTGAACACACACACACACACACACACACACACACACACACACACACACACACACACACACACACACACACACACACACACACTAATTTGCTATGCAGCAAATCATCTTTTCTAGTTCTATATTGCTCTCTTTCACTGCTATCTTTCACAATGACCGTCAAAGTCCCACTGTCAAAAGGGTCCCACATACAAGCAATGTGGCATGACATGTGGCAGTCTGTGGTGCCAAGCATATTCTGGCATCCAGGCATTGGGTTTATTCATGAATTTTTTTTACAAGAAGTCACTTAAACAAGTTCTGGAATAAGGGGCTTAACATTCAGAGTGCTTGCCAAGACAAAGATATCAAACTTCAGAACGACGGTGTTCCCTCAAATTTCCCAGCAAAAGAATACACCTACAGTTTGTCAAGGATCACAGTGAAATTAGTGATCTAAGTGAAACTACGTGAAGGTCCCAGTTCAAATAGTTCTCACATACATGTATCTTGCACTGTGACCCCAGAAACAAAATCAAGGTCACTCATGTACTGTCTAAGCATGACCTTCATAGAGAAACCTTAACATGTGCAACATCAAGGTCCTAACTCAAAACAGATCTCAAGTTATCAAGTGAACAGTACATTTCGTGTAGGTTGTCCTGTGATCTTGAGAATGAGGTCAAGGTCCAAACATTACTGGAGCATGACCATTCGCACAAAAAACATAGACACTTATAAAAGGTACATCCCTACCAAGTTTGCCACAAATCTGACCACAATTATTTCAGTTATAACCGTTACAATAAATTCCCATGTTAAACTTTCCTATAAAACTTTTTAAAAGATTTTTTTGGGAAAAAAAATATAAAAAAATCCAAATATTATTGGAGCAAGACCATTTGAACAAATTTAGCAGAGACTCACCCAAGGTACATTGCCACCAAGTTTGAAGTAAATCTGAGAGACAGTTTCTTCAGAGAGGTTTAAAATGTGAAATCCCATTAGAATGCCCATTCATTTGCATAGTAAGCAATACAAAAGGTGCATTTACCGAAAAGTACCCGAATTGGGAAAAAAAAAAAAAAAAAAAAAAAAAATTTGTTAACAAGAGGGCTGTGTGAACAGCCCGTGCCTCAGCTGATCTTGACATTCATCACACTTGCAGCTCTATGAACTTGGGAAAGGATCAAGGACACCATGTTCTGAGTAAGTAAGACCTTTATAGAAGAACACTTACATGTGCAACATCAAAGTTCAAGTAATTCTCAAGTTATAATGAAGAGTAAAATTCATGTATGTTGCACTATGACCCCACAAACGAGGTCAAGGTCATTCATGTACTGTCTCAGCATGATCTTCATACAGAATAATTAACATGTGTAGCTAACTCAAAATAGATCTCAAGTTATCAAGTAAACAGTAAATTTCGTGTCAGTTGTCCTGTGAATTAGCATTAGAATGCCCATTGACTTACATAGTAATCAATAGGAAAGCTGCATTGAACGATAAGTACCCGAATTGAAAATCCTTAAAAATCAGGAATCCAAAGCAGTGCCATCTAGTAAACAACTGTTTGACCCTTCCACAACAATATATCCATCACATTTCAGCTTAATCTGAGGGATGGTTCTGAGAACAAGTGAAAAATAGCAAAACCATACAAAAAATTCATTAAAAAAAATTGCAGCGCCACCTGGTGAACAAATTGGGAACTAGAGGTCCCCGGGAGTGTCTATGTACGATATCAAAGCAATTGGGCGAGTGGTTTCAGAGGAGAAGAATTTTGAAGGTTTGCCCCCCAAAAAACAAAAAAATTCATAAAAAAATCCAAAAATCAATAGAGCATGACCATTTGAACACACTTGGTAGAGATCCACCTAAGGCACATCCCCACCAAGTTCAAAGTAAATCTGGTCAATATTATTAAAGTTATGACCATTACAAGAAATTCCCATGTTAAGTTTTCCTATTAAAACTTTTGTAGAGATTTTTGAAAAAAATCATAAAAAAATCCAAATTCATTGGAACATGACCATTGGAACAAACCTGGTAGACACCCACCCAAGGTACATTGCCACCAAGTTTAAAGTAAATCTGGATGATGGAAGTCAAAAATGTAAATTAGCATTAGAATACCCATTGACTTACATGGTAATCAATAGGAAAGGTGCATTTACCCCAAAGGAGCCGACTTGAAAAAATCATTAAAAATCAGGAATCCGCAGCATTCCCACACAGTGAACAACTTTGTTTGGCCCTTCCATTAGGAACATATCAACCAAGTGTAAGCTTAATCTGAGTGACGGTTCTGGAGGAGAAGTCGAAAATATCTATAACACACAAAAATTCAAAAACAAAAATTAGAAAAAAACTGCAGCGCCACCTGGTGAACAAATTAACAACAAAGAGTCCCTAGATGTCTTCCTGTGTGATATCAAAGCATTTGGGTAAGCAGTTTCGGGGAAGAAGATTTTTTAAGATTTGTCCAAAAAAAAACCAACAAAAAAATTCATTAAAAATACAAAATTCACTGGAGCATGACCAATTGAAGACACCTGGTAGAAACCCACCCAAGGTACATTGCCACCAAGTTTGAAGTTGATCTGGATGACCGTTTTGGAGAAGAAGTCGAAAATGTGAATCAGCATTAGAATGCCCATTTACTTCCATGGTAATCAATAGGAAAATAGCTATAACACACAAAAATAGATAAAAAATTAGGAAAAAATTGCAGCGCCACCTGGTAAACAAATTAAGAACTAGTAGTCCCAGGGAGTGTTCCTGTGTGATATCAAAGCAATTGGGTGAGCGGTTTCGGAGAAGAAGATTTTTTAAGATTTACTCAAAAAAGAACAAAAAAATTCATTAAAAATCCAAAAATCACTGGACCGTGACCATTTGAACAAACTTGGTAGAGACCCACCCAAGGCACATCTCCACCAAGTTTGAAGTCAATCTGGCTGACGTTTTTGAGAAGAAGTCGAAAATGTGAATTGTGGACGACAGACGGACGACGGACGGACGGACGACGAATGGACGACGGACGACGGACCCTCAAAAAACCTTAGCTGACTGACAAGTCAGCTGAGGTAAAAATCCAAAAATCACTGGACCGTGACCATTTGAACAAACTTGGTAGAGACCCACCCAAGGCACATCTCCACCAAGTTTGAAGTGAATCTTGCTGACAGTTTTTAAGAAGAAGTCGAAAATGTGAATTGTGGACAACGGACGGACGGACGGACGACGGACGGACGACGGACGACAGACCCTCAAAAAACCTCAGCTGACTGACAAGTCAGCTGAGGTAAAAATCAGGAATCCACAGCAGTGCTACCCAGTGAACATCTTTGCTTGACCCTTTCACAAAGAACATATCCAAGCAGTTTTTGAGTGACCGTTCTGGAGAAGAAGTCGAAAAAAGCTATGACACACAAAAATTCATAAAAAGTTGCACCGCCACCTGGTGAACAAATTAAGAACTAGGAGTCACAGGGAGTGTTCCTGTTTGATATCAAAGCAATTGGGTGAGCGGAGGAAGTAAATCTGGTCAATATTATTAAAGTTATGACCACTACAAGAAATTCCCATGTTAAGTTTTCCTATTAAAACTTTTGTAGAGATTTTTGAAAAAAAAATCATAAAAGAATCCAAATTCATTGGAACATGACCATTGGAACAAACCTGGTAGACACCCACCCAAGGTACATTGCCACCAAGTTTAAAGTAAATCTGGATGATGGATTTGGAGAAGAAGTTGAAAATGTAAATTAGCATCAGAATGCCCATTGACTTACATGGTAATCAATAGGAAAGGTGCATTTACCCCAAAGGAGCCGACTTGAAAAAATCATTAAAAATCAGGTATCCGCAGCATTCCCACACAGTGAACAACTTTGTTTGGCCCTTCCATTAGGAACATATCCACCAAGTGTAAGCTTAATCTGAGTGACGGTTTTGGAGAAGAAGTCGAAAATATCTATAACACACAAAAACTCAAAAAAAAAATTAAAATAAAACTGCAGCGCCACCTGGTGAACAAATTAACAACAAGGAGTCCCTAGATGTCTTCCTGTGTGATATCAAAGCATTTGGGTAAGCAGTTTCGGGGAAGATTTTTTAAGATTTGTCCAAAAAAACCAACAAAAAAATTCATTAAAAATCCAAAAATCAGTGGAACATGACCACGTGAACAAAATTGGTAGAAACCCACCCAAGGTACATTGCCACCAAGTTTGAAGTTAATCTGGATGACGGTTTTGGAGATGGAGTCAAAAATGTGAATTAGCATTAGAATGCCCATTGACTTCCATAGTAATCAATAGGAAAGCTGCATTGACCGACAAGTACCAGGATTGAAAAAATCGTTAAAAATCAGCATTCCCACATAGTGAACAACTTTGTTTGACCCTTCTACAAGGAACATATCCACCATGTTTCAGCTTAAAAAATTCATAAAAAATTAGGAAAAAATTGCAGCGCCAGCTGGTGAACAAATTAAGAACTAGGAGTCCCAGGGAGTGTTCCTGTGTGATATCAAAGCAATTGGGTGAGCGCTTTCGGAGAAGATTTTTTAAGATTTACTCAAAAAAGAACAAAAAAATTCATTAAAAATCCAAAAATCACTGGACCGTGACCATTTGAACAAACTTGGTAGAGACCCACCCAAGGCACATCTCCACCAAGTTTGAAGTGAATCTTGCTGACGGTTTTTGAGAAGAAGTCAAAAATATGAATTGTGGACGACGGACGGACGACGGACGGACGGACGACAAACCATCAAAAAACCTCAGCTGACTGACAAGTCAGCTGAGGTAAAAATCAGGAATCTGCAGCATTCTCACATAGTGAACAACTTTGTTTGACCCTTCTACAAGGAACATATCCACCATGTTTCAGCTTAATCTGAGTGACGGTTCTGGAGAAGTCGAAAATAGCTATAACACACAAAAATTCATAAACAAATAGGAAAAAATTGCAGCGCCACCTGGTGAACAAATTAAGAACTAGGTGTCCCAGGGAGTGTTTCTGTGTGATATCAAAGTAATTGGGTGAGCGGTTTCAGAGAAGAAGATTTTTTAAGATTTGCCCAAAAAAGAACAAAAAAATTCATTAAAAATCCAAAAATCAATGGACCGTGACCATTTGAACAAACTTGGTAGACACCCACCCAAGGCACATCCCCACCAAGTTTGAAGTGGATCTGGCTGACGGTTTCGGAGAAGAAGTCGAAAATATAAATTGTTGATGGACGACGGACGGAGGACCATAAGATAAGCTCAGCTGACTGACAAGTCAGCTGAGCTAAAAACCAAAAATCACTGGAGCATGACCATTTGAACAAACTAGGTAGAGACCCACCAAGGGACATCCCCACCAAGCTTGAAGTGAATCTGGCCGACAGTTTTGGAAAAACAGAAAATGTAACAGTGGGTGGATGGAGCGGTCTCCTATAAGCTGAACTGATGCAAGTCCGCTCAGCTACAACAAAAGGAGGTTTTACCAGAATTGGTAGATTAGAGACTTTATTTTTCCAAAGTACAGGCAAATGGGAAGACAGTGGCAGTGTATCCTCTTAACATGTAAAGTCACAAAGGCTGCTTTCGGAAGTTATGGCCATACAGCAGAACAACTTTTCTTCTATGTAAACTTTTATTTCATTTGCATGTCAGCATTTTAAGGTTCACAGCTTCCACAAAAACTTGAGCAAACTAGTGTAAATGTGATGTTGAGTCCCCCCAAAATAACTACAAACAATGAAAGACAATGATTGATTGTATTTTATTTCTAATTCTATCCATTAAAATGAAAATTAAGACTCAAAATAAAAGATCACATAACATATTAAAACACAATTGATGCAAGTACATTTGTCTATTACATCACTGACCTATTAAGACCTTATAATTACTTGAATTGTTCACACCTACACAATTATGCAGTTTATCCCCTGTACTGCACTGTTGTCTCTCTTTGTTCATTACCAAAGCCTGAACTACTTACCGTCATTGCAAACTGCCCCTACTGCCAGCACAAAGGGGTCTCATGGTGCAGATGGTCTTAACATGGAGGTTAAGTAAACTATAGTGTCATGAAAGAGAGGTCTTCAACAGATCTGCTGTTTATCATGAGAGGTGGCCTGACAGCAGTCGCTATTGTACCCTAAAGTTTTATCAAATTTTGCACTACAAACATTCGGAATGTGGTTTTGACACTTGGTCTTGATATCTGTACTGCATTAAAAATTCAAGCTCCAGTAGACAGATGAACATACACTTGTCCACCCATCATAATTCATTGAAATTCCAGCCTATTTTGCTGATACAAGCACACTCCGGCGTTTTCGTTACAACTTTTTATTTTCAGCACAGAATCACAACAGAATGTGGACACACAATTGAGTAAAATATATGGAAAAAAATATGAGGACAGCCTGCATTGAATGTAATTCAAACACAATATTTTGTAAAGGTGGTAAACAGAGTACTTAAACTAGACGCCCATGGGCCTTTAATGCTCTGCTGACATGTAAATGAATGACAATGACCAACAAGTCCACATTATGAAATATCAAACTTCCACACATTTGTGGTACATTTAGTATCATTAGTCTTATTCTTCGTCAACATCTTTCATTTAGCGTTGTTCACTTAAGTGCTTAAGGACCTTGAAAAATAGGTTGTCACTCAAAATTACACAAGATTTCACCATTCACCTACGGCATACTTGGTGCAAATTTTGTAGTTACATCTCCTGTTATTATCACAATATTAAATGAATTCACATGTTTTTGATAGCAATGCTGTTAGTTCCAATTAATACCAATGGCGACTCAACTAGAAAACCATAACAAAGACTTTTGTGTGTAGAATGTTCCTGGTATAATGATAAATATTCAAAAATTCAGATGTTACTTCCCACAAAAAAATCATTTTCTGAAATGTATTCGCTGACATTAAGTAAGTATGTCAAGGTCATTTCATCCATTTTGTACAATAGCAAACTTCCATATATGAAACACACACATTTGTGGTAAATTGGGTATCCTCAACTTTATTCTTTCTGAAGATATTAAATTTAATGTGCTTTCTACATAAAAACTTTTTGGTCTGCATCTTGCATAACATTGTCAGTGCTGCCCCAAAAATTTGGCACTTTTTTTTTAAAGTAATTTTTTCAACATTCCTGCTTAGTTTTGTGGTTTCACAAAAAGCTCTTAGAAAAAGGGCATGCTAAAAATTTGCACAACTTTGCTCCAAGTATTACATCACCAATATCAAACTATAAAAAATTGAGACTATCACTTCACAAACTTGAAACTTTACAAGGGTCAAATACAGGAAAGTTGACCCCTCGACTTTTCAAGCTCATCTGTGGACTTTGAAAAAAGGGTGTCGTCTTTCATCAGCATCTGGCTCTCCAAAAGTATTTACAACCATCTGAAACATTTACCTTTTAGGAGTACAACAAGTTACTGGATCACACAGAAAATAATCTCTCTGTCTTGGACAAATGCTGCACAAATCCAAACTCTGCAATTCCTTCATGAAAAATTTCAAACAACATGTTTGTCATCCTTTGTCATTCTAACAGTAGGCAGATGTCAATTGTCATCTGATTTTCCTCTCCTACCACACAAAAGTCTCCCCGAGTCTCTCTTGCCCGTTTTAATGTTTTTATATACTTGTATATTTCTTGTTGGCAGCATACTCTAGTTAGACATCTTTCATTGGTTTAAGTTGAGCCTAATGTTGGTACAGCACTGCCTGGGATAATTTCAATGTATAAAATCAAAACACTTTATAAAAATTGTTTTAGAGAAGTCCAAAATGTATCATGTTTTAAGGATCTCAAACAAATTTTATAAGCTCTGCTGACTGACAAGTCAGGGGAGCTAAAAAGAAAAATCACCGGGACATGACCATTTGAATTACTTGGTGGAGACCCACCCATCAACTTTGAAGTGGATATGGCAAACAGCTTTGGAGAAATCTAAAATGTGAACTGTTGACGGACGGAGGACCATTAGATAAGCTAAGCTGACTGACAAGTCAGCTCAGCTAACAATTCTGGTCAGCAGAATGTAGTCCATTCTGTTGTTACAAAAATATTTCTGCACCTGATAAAAAGCTTTAGGCAACAACATCAAGGTGGAGGTGTGCATGTACTTAGGTGCAGCATTGCACTAAAATAATACCCTTGTTTGAGATGCGATTTGATGAAAATGGTGATGCTGTTATATTAATGAGAATGAAATAACAACAAAGACAGTCAGTTTATATATTATTGAAAAGTGGAGAAAAAAAGAAACTTTCTTATACTTGTCTACAGATTACTGTACATTGCACCAATAGATGATGACACAATCTACCATTGTCTACTGAATGGACATTCCAAAATCGCAATGTGGATGTTTAGAACATTAAAACAGTAAATAAAATGGTGTAAACTTACCAAAAATGTCAACTACTTCACATGATTATGGAGCACTGAACAACATTACTTCTAGCAGCCCCCCCCCCCCAAAAAAAAACACCAAAAAAAAAAAAAGAAATACAAAAAGTTTATTTAGAAACACGATCTGAAAAAATAGACCTTCATTATAAAACACACCTGGTTCAAGATAAGCATTATTTTTGCCTTCATCTGAGTCAACAACATTGGTTTGCCATTACATCTTTAGTGATTGGGAACACAGCAAACTATAGTCACATGATATGCACTTTTTTTAGAATGACCAATAATGCCACATAGCAGACGTTTTGTGAACTGATGCACATCTGACAACAACAGAGAAATATTCACAAACTTCCAGTTTAATATTAAGGGGAAAATATTGTCAAATGACCAAGCTGTTATGAAAAACAAATGACCAACAAAATCTTTCATTCTAGTAAAAACATGTATATTCCAACGAAACAATTAAATAGTTTCATCCAAAATTAAAAATGACTATTTGGGATCTTTCATAACATTGACAGAATTATGTGTCTGACCCTATACATATTTATAACCAGGATCAGCTACACAGAATATAATTTGGCCAATAAAATGATACACAATTTAACATCCATAAACACACTTCTCCAACTGAACATAAAATGTTACATCAAGTGTTTTCTGTAAAACTATAAAAAAAAAAAAATTCCCCAAAAGCTATAAAATACCCAGCAGTCTTCTCTAGCACGTCTGTGCTATATGTCTTGGACATACTGCAATGCTTGAAGTTTTTACGTTGTCACTGACGGATAAAATCTCACATCAAAGACTCTCTTACATCTTGCAGAGATACCCACAGTGTGCAACATGCATGGACCTGGGACAGAGTGCATCATGAACCATTTCAGAGGCTGTTTCTAGAGTCTGCTAAGACCTGTTCACTAGTTTTCTTTCTCACTTGCACAAGAATTTCATTTCAAATGTATGTACAATTTTGTTTGTTCATTGTAGCATACCATCCAGCTACATTACAAGAAATCTAACCGAACTATCACAGAATCCAAAGTGAACATTATCCAGCAGTCCTTAATGAGTTTTCTTCTCCAAGTTTTTTTTTTTTTTTTTTTTTTTTAAATTCTGACAGACCTTAATGCTAAATGCTTCTAAAGAAGAACTACCATCCAAGTCACAATCAAATTTTAAAAAAATAAATAGAGAGATAAAAATATTATATACATGGAAAAGTGGGACTTTGTAACATCATAAGTTCATTTTATTTACGACTTTCCTCTCCCTTGTTGACCAGATATATCAATTGTTGGAGAAAAAAAAAGAAACCACTCTTTTTTTTTTTGCAGAGTTGTGGTTTATGCATATATATTGTGAACAATTTTGTTTGGAATATAATCCCTGCTTGCTAAAACCAGACACAAAAGTTGCACGTATAAAAATGTTAAAACACTAAAGTAATATACGGTTGGTATATCAAAATGTATATTGTGCGGGCAAAGGTAAAAGAGGTCATTCTGATAGCATATGAGCAGTAAAATGTTTGGTTTGTTCATGATCTTCTCTGTATTAAATGCATACGAACCACAACGAAGTTGGACTTGAAATTGGAAATTTATGGGAAACTTTCCACAGTTTTTGTACGAAGTTGCTCTAGTTGCCACATTTCAAAACCTATATTTCCCAGTCCTTCTTTTCCCATGCATAAGGTCCTGTCCTTGTATCCTTGCACTCAGTTAAAACATTCCTGGATCCACCCCCGTCAAATGTTGACAAAAGACTACCTGCCTGGGTAGAGCTCAGCTCCTTTAATCCCGATCCTGGGGGAAACTGTTCTCCAGCGTGATGACGAGGATGAGATTTCTGCTGTCCACCATCTAAACTGGAGACAGAACTTTCACTACTAGTTACTGTACATGATCACCGCCATTGGACAATAATACCATCACCAGCATCAGATAATCACATCTTCAGCGCAGGATCTCACTCCAATCTTTATGTCTGAGTCCAAAGGTCTGTCCATCACAACACTGTGCGTTAAAAACTTTCAGCAAAGGCTGTTCTTTTTGTTGCTAGGCTTCCTGAGCACCGAGTCATCAAGTGCAGCTTACAGCTGGACCCATCTCATAATCATGTCGTGTCCAGACGAATCATGCGTAGTTTATAATTGCTGGCTAAGACACAGGCAGCCTCGTTGGATCCCCCGCAGTAATGTGAGGATGAGAACACTGTGAGTAGTTTGCCCTTCTGTTGTACCTGCAAGGATAAAGTAACAGGGAAAATCAGGATTTGTGTGGGCTATTCCTGTGACCGGGAATCCCACTGAACTTTTTAGTGCATTATCAGGGTCACACACTGTGACAAATCAAGGGACATACTAAAAAAAATGTTGATTTTCTTAAAAAGGAGGATTGCCACAGTTCCTTTTTTTCCAGAATCACCCTTGCCATGGTTACTGTTCACGAACATCACCGTTGCCAGGGTCTCTGTTTTCTTAAACCTTTTCCACTCAGATGTGCTTGTTGCAACCAAAGATTCTCACTTTCAACACGTTTGTACCACACAAAATGAAAGGGGCCAGGAAAGTATCCCTTCCCACCTGGCTTTCCTAGGTCCCCCCCCCACCCACTTTAAATTTAGCTCCTTGAGTATTCATAATCACTATTTACAGATTCCTCTATGCTACAATTACCAGAGGAAACCCTTTTTTTTCATCCAATTACCCATTCAAACCACATTACATGTATAGGGCCCGTACAAACACATTACTACTGCTAGCTGCTTACACAGAGTCACATACAGTACACACACTGCCGGAAGGTCTTCCACCTGGGCCACCGCTGGGCCACTGACATCTCCCAAGTTAGCAATAAAAGTTGGCCCAACGCCGGGTGATACATGCCAACATTGGGCCAACCTTTAATGCTAGTTAGAAAACTATCATTAAAGTCAGATTTTCTTCGGAGTCACCCTTTGAGAGACTAGCACTCATCCGGGCCACCAGGGGACCAGTGCAAAATGGGTGCAAGACTTTTCTGGCAGAACAGGACATGTAGAGTGGTCTTGCACCCACTCATTTGGCCAACATTGGGCCAACCTTTAATGCTAGTTAGAAAACTATCATTAAAGTCAGATTTTCTTCGGAGTCACCCTTTGAGAGACTAGCACTCATCCGGGCCACCAGGGGACCAGTGCAAAATGGGTGCAAGACTTTTCTGGCAGAACAGGACATGTAGAGTGGTCTTGCACCCACTCATTTGGAATGTCTCTACACTGAGCTGTCACTTGGCTTAAAAGACTTTACTTCCATGAGGAATGTTATCTATTTGGTGTCCCACACCTGATTTTTATGGGGGAACTAGCTGATCAGACAAATTTGAAAGGTCTGATCACTGTTCTTGCAACAACAGGGGCACTCCACTGAGCTCATTCACCTGGAAACCAACTTGCTGCACTTCATGTGCTCGTATGACGTGGGACAGGTGGTTTCTCTGCAAGAAGCTCATCAGTGCATCACAGCTGAAGAAGTTTGCCGTTCCCCGCCTGGTGTTGAAAGTAAAGCCGTCATTCTCGGCAAGATCCTCGCTCATATCTGCTGTCAGGAGTTCACTGCTGTTTGAAGCAAAAAAATAAAAAAATAAAAATAATAATTACTAAAACAGTCATCACTGACAGACTCCATACCCTCAGCTTTGCACACACATACGGGTCCTATGACCTTGAAAAAGAGTTCAAGGTCACCAAAATGTAATCATGTCAAGGAACAGTGTTGAAGTGCTATTAACGTAAATTTCAGTTTGATGTGGCATTTGATTCCTGTATTTACTCACCAGGATTTTGCACACAGTTGGACAGTCAGATAAGTTGAAAACAGTATATCCCCCGAGAACATAGTTTGCAGGTGTAATAATAATTATAATAGATTAATTAATAAATAATAATATTAATAATAATAATAATGATAATGATGATGATGATGATGATGATGATGATGATGATGATGATGATGATGATGATGATGATGATGATGATGATGATCATCATCATCATCATCATCATCATCATCATCATCATCTGAGTTTGATGTGGCCTGTGCATTATCAGGTATTTTGCTAGAAAGGATTCTGTCAGAGACTGAGTCGGGTGGAGTTGGACAAGCTGGAAAAAGTGTAACCCGAACTTCATTAGTAGTGGGTATAAATTCATATTCAAACCAGTGTCCATCCTTGCTGACTTGGGTTTATTCTGAACAAAGATACATGTATTTCACTTACTTCACCGGGTCACTCCACATGATTTCCCAAGCAAGGGGACTCTCCTCTTCTGGGTCCATCAGTGGTACTGGAATATCCTGCAGGGATTCTAGAAAGCCGCCCCCTTGATCTGGAGCTGGAATACCCCCATGAACACAGAAGATCTGAAACATAAAAAGCTGAGAGTTAGCCCGTAAACAAGAGGATCGTGATGACCCTGTGCTCTGCTGACTGCAATCTGCTGTTCTGGAGGTACAGATTTCACTGCACTTCACATGTACTGTGTTAGTGCTTGCCTAGAGTTGGCCAAAAGTTTCATATTACGAATATGTATGCCGGTATGTCAGTTTGACCTTTCAAGGTCATTCAAAGTCACGACTAACAACACCACAAGAAACTTCATCGGCATCTTCCTATTCGTGTTCAATAGTAACCATAGGCCTAGGATCTATCACTACCAAGATACAGGCAATATGCTGGTTTGACCTTGAAGGTCACTGGAGACTCTCTTGTTCTGTTTGGCAAGCAAGGTTTGTTTATATTGGTATATAACAAATTACCTTGTCATCAACAGTGGCAGCTATGGGCATGGCATCAAAACACTCATTGATGGCATCCCACACCTGTATACCGATGGTTCCTCCAAACTTGTTAATGCACTCTCTGTAAATATATGAACATACCCTCACATGACATATTTCAAGAAGTACATTTATGTACATATTTTGCATATTTCTGAACAAGCACTCTCTTAATTTCAATATTTTTTTCAATCATCACTTTAAAATTTCATTGCTACTCTTTAAATGTTAAAAACATATGCCTACACCCCCACACACCTCGACACGTCAGTTCTGGAAGGGAAAGGTTATATAGTGCCTTCCACTTTGCTTTCAATACATGTATTAAACAAAAGGGTTGACTGAACAGCCCGTCCTCAGCTGACCTTGCCATTCCCGTTTTATAACTCACCCTGGTGTAGGGTACCCAGAGGTGTTCTTTTTGAAGCAATTTGCCAAGCAGTTTTAGTGATCTTTTAGATTTGTTTCCCCCCCCCCCCTCCCCCCGCCACCCACCAAGGAAAAAAAAAAAGAAAATATTAAATCATTAAAAAAAACCTGAAAAATAATGGAATATGACAGTTGAAGAAACTTGGTAGAGACCCACCCAAGGCACATCCCCACCAAGTTTGGGTCTGGCAAATGGTGTTGGAGTAGTGAAAAATGTGAGTTACCATTCCACTCCCCACTGGCTCCCACAGTATTCAATACGCATGTATGCATTATCCAACACGGGACAAGCAATATCACCACCTACGGAACAACTTTATATGATGCTTCCACGATGTACATTTCAGGCAAAACTTACACCATATATGCATTAGGCCAATGGTCAAATTTTGTACATTCCCACCAAGTTCGAACAGAATCTGGTCCATAGTTTTGGCGAAGTCAAAATGTGAAATGGGAGCAGAAATGTGGGTGGATGGATAGATGGATGGATCATGGCTCTCCACCCATCCTATAACCTCCACTGACTGTCAAGTCAGCGGAGGTAAAATGGTATGATCCCTAAGAAAGACAAAAACATTCAATGATTGATCCCTTACACAAATTAATTCTTGGGCTCAAAAATAAAGTGGAAACATACCATGTTCTAAAACTTAGGTGTTGCATTCTTATTTATTTATCTTTTTTAATTCCCGAGCCTATTTCCCATGACATGGTTTGTTACCCAATGCAACAGAATGTATATTGTTTTTTAACGGATCGCACCTTTTCCAGAGAAAATATATTATCTCTTTAGGATGTGGAGGGCACAATTATACAGGTGAACTCCCCTTTACACATTCACAATCAACAGTAATTTATACAGTCCATAACACATGTATGCAATGTGGACAATATCCAGTAAGAACTCCATCTTACTTCAGCCAAATGCAGACCTATACTGCCCTTGGTTACAAGCCTTAACACTCCAGCCAGACTCACGTGTACCTTGGTCTACTGTCCTACATACAGAGTAGACAGTTATTGACTCAAATTTTTATTGAGTGTCATACCCCCATGTAACTAACGTTACTAGGGTCAATGTTTACATACGGTATATAAAGAACGGACAGCATCCGTTAATTCAGTCTCTGATGAGCCTAGCACTGGGCGAAACCGGTCAGACTGTTCCAACCTACAAACCGGCACATTTGCCTTCGAGGCACTCGCCCGGTTGAACATCGCTTTTTTTTTTTTTTTTTAAATATCTCTCATCTTACTGTGTATAGTGCAAAGCAAATTTTATCTCTGTATACAGTGATACATGTTAAGTGTATGACATATGGCAGGCAGTACTCACTGGTGAAACTGGAACATCTTTTGAACTGACCGCAATTCATGGTTGCCTCTCAGCAAGTAGAATTTTCCAGGGGCAAGCATTTTTTGAGCAAATAAATAGGAAACAACCTGTAGGTTGAAAGAAAAGAGTCATTATATGTAACACATTGAAGAGCATGCAAGTTTGCATCTGATCAAAATGAAATATAAAATCAAATCGAAAGATAAACAAGGCCTAAGTGCCAAATGGGGGAAGGGTTTCACAATCTGTCCAAGCTGCCCAATAAACAAAATTACCAGGAAGCCTTTTATGTTTTGTATTTCAGCTTCCTTTTAAGTTTCACTGGAATAGCGAAGGACATGTCTGGCGATTGTATTAACAGTGGTCTCCACATCTGCCACAACATTGATAACATTGCCATTTATTTTCCACTGCCCTCCACATTTTGCTGGTCTCAACTGCATAAAAAGAATGCGGCTTGCAACAAGTCTCTCTTCCAGTTCTGTCATTCCTGTTAATACACGGGGTAACTTCGGAAACGACATTCCATTCGCACTGCAAATGTGGGCACCCCAGCATTTGTCATTTTGTTATCTTCTTGGTGAAAAGTCCCTGGAAGACATGTGGTGGGACAAGTTTGTGGAACTGGATTTTCTTCTACATCATTTGCAATTTTAAGCAAAAGGACACAATAACTCATTCATACAATGTACACTGTGTTTCTTTTTTTGTACCAACAATCTGGCAATGACTTGCTACTAATCAGTTACAACCAACATAACTTAATACAAAGTTTTGGTGCTGGAATATTTAATATGTGGAAACCTGATCAAGGCACTGCCCATGGCAAATTATCACACTTTCCTTGAATATGTGTAGTAACAGAGTTATTGAATAATATGGCTCATTGATCATGGCTAGATGCTGGCATTGTTTTGGAAAACTGTGGCAATACAGTTTAACATTTGGAATGAATAAGATATCTGGCACATTGATCAAGGTATAGACTGTGGCACTTTTCTTGGCAATATGTGGCAAAACATAGATATTCTATGATAATATACTCAAAAATGTGACCCACAAAACATGGATAGGCAGTGGTGCAATTTTGGCAATGTATTGCAATAAATACAGATGCTGCATAGTGTTAATATTTGGCAAAAGTACAATTTTTGCTGCAAAACGTGGTCAGCGGTCAGTAAAATTAAAATGAAGTTTTTGCGGTCAGCGGTCAGTCAAAATCAAGCTTTTGACAGTCAGCGGTCACTATACAAAACCAAAAATCTGTGGTAACAATGGTTAACGGCCCTTCTAAAAATTTGCGGTTACTTCAAACGGAATCAAAGCAAGATTTGATGATACTGGCATGCAGACACCCTATCAATTTTCTAAATTCTATGCTGGAAGCGTAAATTTACCTAACTTGGAACAGCCATAAAATCAAATATAAACCCCGGTAGCATCACTCACAGTCGGGCATATGTTCTTAAAAGGCTAGGTTAGCGTTAAGATTTTAAAATTAGTAGCCAAAATTTAAATTTTTCTAGGAAAGACTTACACAGACTGCGTGAAAATAAAGAATTTTGAGGAAATTTTAGTAGCCATTTGCTACTTTTAATAGCCATTTTGAAGTTTTAGTAGCAATTGGCTATTTTGGCTACTGCTACCGCTAACCTAGTTAAAAGGTCTTTAGGCTAATATCAGGAGGAAATTTGTGTGTTATCATGCTTCAAAGTGTTAATATTATTGCTTCAACTTCACATGTGTTTACTTGCAACAGCGAGGATGCGTCCATGTTGACCTAGTTGCATGATGCATCATGGGAGTTCTTTCCCTTTTTTTTTTTTTATTCCGACCGCGTACGGAAATTACCGATGTTCAATGTTCATAAACACGACAACGTGGTTTTGTGAAGCAATCACAATGAAGCATAAGCATATTTTCAGGTACAAATAATGATGGAATCTGTTAATCTATATCGCCAAAGCAGCCAGTTGTCACCCTTTTTACAGTGGTTTAAATTCAAACCGCTAGCAACCAAATTGACCGCACCGATCATTGTAATTTTTTTTTTTTGCCATGACAATGCTGCAAGGCCATTTCACTGTGTGGCAGTGGTCGACCCAAGTGTTGACAAATGAACCACTCTCAAAAGTCTCATCCCAATAAAATTTTATTACCATTTCACATTGCCTCATCCTCTTTTGAGTTACCACAACATTTGTCCCCAGAAGTGTTTGCGTCAGACCTGTTTACTTCTACGATTTCTCTGTAGTTTCTACCGAATTTGAATGCAAAATACGCTCCATGGATCAGCCATCAATTTCTACAATTACGCTTGTGAGCAAAATTTTTGATATTATTTTCACATTTAATTTCAAATTTTGGGCCAGTAATTTCCATAGGAGCATGGTATTGTTCAGTCAGCCTGAGCACTGAGGATTTAAGAAGCCCCGGGTCAGGCCAGCCAGTGATGATGCTTTAGAAGTTGTTGTAACTTATTGACAGCTGAGCGGACTAGCCTTCCCTTTGAAGTCCAGTCAAACGCAGGTCCCGCTGGGCCATATTTGCATACCTGTTGTGACCGGTCACCTGCTGTATGCAGTCACTTTTACTTGGCAGAAGGGGGGACAGCATACAGCAGGTACTACTATACATGGATCAGTGATTAGGTGCCCATTACCGTTGTTTACCGCAGTCTTAGCGGCACTGCAGCACGGCTATTTTCACTGTAAGAGGAACATTATGATTGGCAAATAAGCCTCATGTGACCTATACCATGACAGGGAGGAGTACGTACACGTATTTGGTTGCGATGAGAAGGAATCAAAACAACTTTGGACTATGAACCCCTCCCGAGGCATATATCCCTTTGCATGATTGGATTAGAGTCACGGTCAAGGTCGCTGAAAATTTGCGCGCAAATAGTAGTTCCCGGTTGATATTCATGCGAGGAATGTGGGGAAACAAAATTGAACTCGTTTACAGATGACACTTCATTCACAGTAATATTTATATGGTTGTTACACTGTTTCAACAAATATTGTGAGTCTTTGTTTCACTGCTGCATAAATTACCATGTAACAGCTGCCATACAATGGGACTAAATGCACTCGTTGCAGATACTAAAACGGCGCCTCTTCACTCATTGGCAAAAAAACAAAGAATACTATTTTTTTTCAGCACTACTTGAACGAACTATGTTCTCAACCTCTTCATATTAACACAAGCCACAATTTATAACTATAATGAATTTTTTTAAAAATCAGGAACTGTGGTTTCCAGGGTTTTCTGACCCCCAACAACTACCCCATAGGATAGGTCGGTGGCAAGGTCTAAAGACCCTTCCCCCCCCCCAAAAAAAAGAGGATTATGATGTCCTGTGCTCTGCTACTTCTGCAAGTACAGGCTTTACTGCTCTATACATGTACTGTATTATTGCTTACCAATAGCAGACCAAAAGTGATAAAAAAATACAGATGCTGGAAGGATCACAAATTTTTCACACTTTTACACAATTATTACATAACAGTGTAGGTGACACCACCAATATCAAACTTGACCTAAAGATTCATACACTTTGTAACTCCTGAAAGGTTTATGGGGATAAATTCAAAACTGTGGAGTGTATCATGTTCAGAGGCAAAAAACTTATGGATGAAATTAATGACAGAGAGATAGACAGACATGTGTGATCATATAAGCTATGTGACCTTTGGTCAGCAGAGCTACAAAATTAGAAACATCATCATCTCCTTCACAAAGTTGGTGGAGGTTTATCTGGGAAACTTGTGTAAAATCAAAGCATTCCATACAACTGTAACAGTTATAATTAGTTTTCCCACAATTTCTTCAAAAATTCACCAATCCATATTAGTTTTGTGCTTTCTTCTCCTTTAGCCAAATTATGTCCTGATATAATTTCACACAATTATGTTCAGCCATTCTGGACAAGAAGTCAAAAATAGCCTGAACACACATGGATTCATAACAAATATAGAAAAATATCACAGCATCACCACGCAAGTTTTTGAGAAGTCCTTCAGTCTAACAGACACATGGACGATAGCTCAAATGGATTTTATAAGCTCTGCTGACCGACAAGAGCTAAAAATGAACAGGGATCAGACTTTTCTCAGAATTAGGTTTGAGGCCATGGTTTCTGTGTTATTCCATTTTGAGACATTACAAGTCATTTTAAAGAAAGAGTGAATTACAAACAAGTTCCTGGTGCTTTTGGAGTTCATGTTTGTGGAAATGCCAAAGAAAGAATTGAGAAAAACTGGACAAGGGAAACGGCAGAAAATGAAAATGATTTTTTTTTCAGAGCAATGTTCAACCACTTTCTGTAGCATGGCTCCTCAGGGACTGGACTAAATACTTGGCCTTTATCTGATATGGTTAGGTCAACACATACAGGGATTGTTAAGTCAGCCTCCTTCAAAATCACTGCAGTAACCTGGAAACCGCCCCATCACCGAAAAAATATGAATGTCTGTTCTCCTTTCAAATGGTCATGCTTTCATACAATTTTTTTTAATATATATAAGAATTTACTTTAATAATCGTGACTACAAATTTGACATAGGACGATCTTAATTTCTGGACTCTGTGACCTGAAGACACATTTCTTTTCACAGTACCAAAACACAAGTTTATTACCTCCACACCAAAGTCCCCGCGGTCAACATAATCGCCAAGGAACAAAAAATTGGCTGGAGTCAGCAGAGGTCCCATCCTCCATAAGGCTTTCTCGAAGCACACCAGGTCTCTGAAGTTTCCATGAATGTCACCTGTAAGAAAAATAAACAAAGGGATTCTGATGATCCTGTGTCCTACTTACAGCTACTTCTGCAGGTGGAGACTTCTCTGCTCTTTTACAGCTACATGTACTGTAGGAGTGCTCACCAATAAGGAACCAACAAAAATAATATTACCAAGATATAAACCAAGATGTCAGTTTTGACTTTACAAGGTCACTCAACCTGAAAATTAACAACACCAAATGAAACCCCAGAGGTACTTTCCTATCGATGTCTAATAATAACCAAGGGACTAGATCCACCTTAATCAAGATATAAATAAGCCAGCATGTCAGATTTGCTGAGTCAGCAAAAAAGCTTGAATTCTACTTAACACTATATATATGCATCCCTTGTCAGAGAATGAATAATTATTTGCATTATCTTCTCCATGATTTTGGCAAAGAGCTTGAACACACACAAAATTCATTACAAATAAGAAAATATATATGTATATATATAAGGTACCACCTTGCAGCCAAAATGTGAACCATGTTATCCTAAAGTGACCCTCTATGTAATATCAAAATAATTGGTCATATAGTTCCTAACAAGAAATTTAGACAGACAGACAGATCAATCAATCAATCATATAAAATTTAAAAAATTACTGCATCATCTCCTTCACAAAGCTGCTTTCTGGCAGTACATGTACTGCAGTGTCTACAGTGGAATGGCAAGGAAAGAATTCTTCTAACACCTAGAAACAGATAAATCTACTACTACAAGACACTGTGTATATTTTGAATTCTGTGAAAAAAAAAAAAATCTTGATTATCTTGTGTGCTCTGCTGACTGGAATCTAATGCTTCCCCAAGTACAGAATTTACTGCTCTATACATGTACTATATTAGTGCTTACCAGTCGAAAATAGCAAAAACATATTTTAAAAAATCATAAGAATTTTTTAAAAAATTGGCAATGCCACTTGTGAACAAATTAAGAACTAGGAGTCCCTATGAATTTTCCTGTGTGATATCAAAGCAATTTGGTGACCGGTTTTGGAGAAGATTTACAAAGATTTACCCCAAAAAAGAACAAAACCATTTCACAGAACAAGTGGAAAATGTGAATTAGCAAAAGGATGCCCATTGACTTACATAGTAATCAATAAGATAGGTGCATTTAGCAATGAGTAGCCAAATTTTTAAAAATCGTTAAAAATTAGCAATTCTTAGCATTGCCTCCTAGTGAACAACTTTGTTTGATTCTACCACAAGAAACTTATCCATCAAGTTTCAGCTGAATCCGAGTGATGATTCTGGAGAAGAAGTCCAAAATAGCAACAAACACACACAAAATCATACAAAATTATAAAAAAATTGCAGTGCCACATGGTGAACACATTAAGAGTGTTCCTGTGTGATATCAAAGCAATTGGGTGAGCAGTTTTGGAGACTTAATAAGGTTTGCCCCGAAAAAGAACAAAAAAAAAAAAAATCCTAAAAAAATGTTTAAAAAATCACTGGCGCATGACCATTTAAATAAACTTGGTACAGACCCACCCCAGGTACATTGCCATTAAGTTTGAAGTCAATCTGACCGATGATTTTAGAGAAAAAGTCAAAAATGTAATTGTGGACGGATGCATGGATGGACGACAGACTATCCTAATAGCTCAGCTGGCTGACGAGTCAGCTGAGTTAAAAATTCATACAAAATCCCTAAATCACTGGAGCGTGACTATTTGAACATAGTCAGTAGAGACCCACCCAAGGTACATTGTCGCCAAGTTTGAAGCGAATTTGGCTGCTGGTTTTGGAGAAGTTGAAAATGTAATTATGAATGGATGGGTGACAGACGACTTGGCATCCTTAAAGCTCAGCCTGACTAATAAGTCAGCTGAGCTAAAAAGTATAATTGACAACGGATGCACATGCATTTTATAAGCTCTTCTTACTGGCATGTCAGCAGAGCCAAAACAGTTTTGAACCTTTCAGTCCCACGAAGAAAGGTTAAAATGTTACAAAAACATCTGTACACACACAAAAGAATACCTGAGTCACATTATGCTACATAAATCAGCAAGTTTTGTTCTGTTCTCGCAAAATAACTACCCAAGATATATGTGGGAGACTTGAGCTTCAGCAGTCTAGGTTCTTCCTTGAGGACCTCCTTGGTTTGTCGACAGAGCGCCAGCAGACACTTGGCCAAGGCATTTTTATCCACCTGTCCCCAGTCAAATGCATCCTGCAGCCAGAAAAAACGGCAACAGTGAGGAAGCCAAAGGCCATATTGTTGTAAAAAGAATTTTTCACTGTACCTTATCTTCTGTCTAAAAGTGCGACACTTTTGTTAACACTGTGTGCACATGCACTGATCTTTCAAATTTTCCTTTTTCTTTGGCTTCTTACATTTTAGGAAAATTTGTTCAAAAATAAGTGTTATGAAAAGTGTGTCCAAAAATTATTTTCACATTTAGAATGCTCTCAAACTGTAAGGACCTAGAAAGTATGTATTTTCACACCCATTATCTACAGCATCGTTTTCACACCCATTATCTACAGTCCTTTTGCAGATATACATGTTTAAAAAGTCACAGACATGGAGATGAAAATCAAAGTGTGACCTTGCTACCAGTCTTTTCTGTTGGTTTGATTGGCCTTTCGAAGTAGCGCAGTCCCGTGAGCATCTCATTTGGGTGCGACCTCTGAAAAGATCAAAATTTACAAAGAAAATGGGAGTACTTCACAGTGACTATCCTGCCTCCTTCAAGGCATTGTTTCCACATCTTGACAAACTTGAGAAGTTTAAAATGTAAAAAAAGTCTAATGGACATATGAACAACAGCTGCGACAACATTTTATAAGCTCTTCTGACTGGCAAGTCAGCAGAGCTAAAATAGATTTGAACCTTTCAGTCCCACAAAGAAAGGTTAATATGTTACAATATCATCCGTACATACACAAAAGAATACACGAGTCACGTTATGCTACATAAAGTATTGCTTGTCATTCATGAATGCACCGAGGCAGGTATCAGAAGAAATGGGTATATTTAGCCACGATTTTGAGGCACCATTCAACTTGCATGTAGCATTTTGGTATCCTGTGTCCATGGAGCCGATTGGCCAAGGTCAAGGACAAGGAACCAAAGGACCTTAGCCTCCCCTCATGGTCTTTTCCTCATATAAAATAAAATCACTTCAAACTCTGCTACACATGCAGTCCTTACCTCTTTACTTTCATACACACCTACTCTATCTATTGATGTGCCATGTTTGCCTTCATGTGAGTCATTTTAACCCATAATCTCCCGTAACACCGAAAAGAGAGTTTTCATTGGATAGAAGTGACCTTGGAAGATGGCAGTGCAGAGGATGACCTATCTATATTCTTGCACAATGAAATGACCAATCAGCTGTCACCTAATGGAACAGGGCCAGGCTCTGCAGACCTAGAGCAGCCACAGTACCAGGTCGCAGGTTGCCCAAACCTGCGGTCAAATTTACACATTTCTTCATCACCTGCCCCCCCCCCATGATAAATGCGTATGGACAGCGGTAGCTATCTAAATGTTCACTGTTAGCACATTGTTAGGACTTTGTTTCAAAACTGAGCACAAAACAGAGCTCTGCAAAAAATTCTGCATCCATTATTACAAACGTCAAGCTGTACTGACCTGGTTAAATGAATCCACGGAAGGCATGCGCTGAAAGCGTGTTTTGTCTCCCTCTAAGTGACACTCGGCACTGCCGCTGACTGCTGCTGTCCCTACACAACACACAAACACGAATGTTTAGTTATCAGCCAATAGAACCTAAGCATGAAAACCTCAAGTTTGTCTCCATAACTGTTTAAATTAAATAACCCACACACAAAAGAGATTGTATTTTCAAATGGTGTGAAAGATATAATGAAAAAAGTAACAGATATGGAAGATTGCCCAAAATGGACCTGTCTTTTGAAAATGCCATGAATAAAGGTTAACAAGAGGCCCCAGGACCTAATGCTCTGCCAACATATAATCTGATGACCATCGTGAAAAATCCATTTCCTGAAATGCATCCCCTCCAGGATTCAAAATTAGTCAAGGTCATCCATATGATACAACATTCAACTTTCACATAAACACACTTTTGTGGTACATTGGTATAATTTCCCTTATTTTTTGTCAACATATTGAATTAAGTGTCCTTTTTTTTTAAATATAGGCCAAGGTCACACAACATGATTACAAAATTTGACCATCGGCCTCATGCATATTTGGTGTAAGTAATGTAGTTCAGTCCCAATTTATTATGTTATGGGCATCAAAATAAAATCATTTCCTAAAACATATTCCCCTTTGGTGACCTCGAGGCAGTAGGTCAAGGTCTATATTATGTAATATAAAACTTCTATATATGATACATATCAGTGGTATTGGTACATGTGCTATCATACACCTTATTCTCTCTCAACACATTGATTTTGATGTATTTTCAACACATTTTGGTCCATATCTTTCATAAAACTGTAGGTGTCACCACCAAATTTCAATTTCTTTTCATTTTCTTGTCTGCCTGACATTCCTGCCAAGTTTTGTGATGCTTCATTTAAAGCTTTTCAAATAAATAACATCCACAAAATTTTTCACATCTTTGCCTATATATTATATTGTATTATGTAGTGCTGCCAATATCGCACTTGGCCTGGATTTTCATACATTTCATAAGTCCTGAAACTAACACAGGCCTAACTTCAAAATTGTAAACTGTATCATGTCCACAAAGAACAGTTTTGGGACAGATGGACGGACATGGGTGATTGCATAAAGTATGCCACCTATGGCCAGCTGAGCTAAAAAGTGAAGATTCTGCCCAAGTGGGGCGAGACTTGACAGATATGTGACAAGTTGACTGTCTGAAGAAATTCTGTTCTTTCCAGTTTTTACATTTTGTTGTCTAAGCATCAGACTGCAATAATGCTTCAAGCATATTTCAGTTACAACAGTACGACACTGATGCCACCATTTCCAAATTTGAACAAAAAACCCCCAGACTTGGGTAATTATGCCGTGATTACAGAATTACAAAATATTCTGCCTATGATTAATTGTGACTTTAACAATACCAGTCATTGCTGACAGACTGGATAACCCCTGCTTCACACACAGCTGGGTCTTGTGATCTTGAAAATGAGGTCAAGGTCACCAAAATGTGATCAAGTCAATAAATAGTATCAAAGGTACACTTTCATGAGATACGTTGCTTGCAATGATTCTGCAATGGAGAGACAGGTGGATGGACAGTGACCGGCAAACCCAAAACAACATATATCCCCCTCTCCCCTCCCCCCAAACTTGCTTTATGGAGAGTATAACTCCACAACTAAGAAAAGAGAAGCAACCTAGCCTGGTGGACACCAATCAAAGCACACCCTGTGGCAAGTCCAGAGATTCAAGTTCAACAAGACGAAGAGGAAATGTTTGTTAACAAATGGACACATTGGTAAACTATGGTCAGAGCATAGAGGTGAACGTTCTAACACACAGATGTTATCCTTATCTGGGCTTTACTTATTATCCGCAGCATGTACCAATATGAGAAAACTCACTGCACAGAACAAAAGGTCAAACGTGAACACCTGAATTTGTGTTGGGTGCTGCCTCCTTTGACAAGTCCCCTGGAAACTACACGCACGCCACCACTCTGTCCAAAGTGACTTACCAGGCAGATCCCATATCGCCATGACGTCTGACAATGCTCCCGTCCGTCGTACTTTGACCGTGTGCGTTGCCAACTCGTAATTTTCTGAGTTATTATTTGTTGCCTGGGTTAACGGTAGTTTAAAATGAACATCATCACCTTCTGTAAAAACATATACTCATAATGTAAATGGTAATTTAAAAAGAAAACAATCAGGTAAAGTACATAAATTATGAAGTAAATGGCAATTTAAAATGAGTATCATCAGCTTTTTTAAGCAAATGTAATTACTGTAAACTCACTGAATTTTGTTGTACTTTTTATTTTGTTCATTTTGCTGATGTTACAAAACAGTAATAAATACACATATGAAAGAGCATTTTAACTCTTTAAGTGCTAATCATGTCTAAAGTCGATCTACTAAAGTGAAACTAGTCTGAATTATCATTAGGATCTCAGATTTTTATTCCTCATAAAAAGGCCTTTCATTCAAGTACCAGCATGCCTCTAGTTCCAGAGAAAATATCGCAGGTCAACAGCTTTTCTCGGGGGCCATTGCGCCCAATGCGTGCCGAGAAAAGCTGTTGACTCAGTCCAAAATTTGGCACTTAAAGAGTTTACATAGATTTAACAGGAACTATGTCCAAAATAATGAAATTAATATTTCAGTTAAATGCAAGAGATGCAAAAGCTGCGAAATTTGTACAAATGAAAACAAGTACATTTACAACACCCTGTATCATTCAGAGAAAGCATCATTTAATACGAGACACTGCTCTACATGTAGACTGGCTTGACAGGAAGTATAACAAACTGTACAGAGATGCTTAGTAATGGTCATTCAAAACATATTATCTGTCTACCTTTATAACAAAGGGGTTCTTCACAATTGTAATTTTCTTCTGAATCACTAGTTCACAAAAAGTGTGTGCGTGTGTGTGTGGGTGGGTGGGTGGGGGGGGGTGTCAGTGGTTGCGTACAAAGACCAAGACCAAATTATAATTATGCATTGCACCCAGACCAAGTTTAAACAAGTGCCACTTCGACCTTTGACTTAAATTAAGGTCACAATCAACAACTAACAGCTTTGAACTCAGACTCAGTTGCCAGCAAACTTGAGTAGGAGTGTGAATTACAGACACCCATTCAAACTAACAGTTTATCACAAGCTTACCACGCTTTTCTAATAGTGTCAAGTAGATTTCCCATGTCATAATTGAGAAAAGTATGACTTATGTAAAGGCTGTAGCAACTTCTGAGCCTTTACATACATACACACATGCACATACATATGGCCGTAAATTAAACTACATAATATTATTAGTTACTCTGTGAGGGAGCCCAGAGTACAGTAACATACACCGGTGGATGGCATTTGTATCTCCTGAGGCCGAAGGAGATAGACGTCATCTACCTGTGTATATTTCTGTAAACTGGGATGCTTCACGAAGTTACGATTTTATCTTGTATTATTAAGGAACTGGCAAAAATTATTTGAACATTCATGATAGCAGAAACCTGAATTCAGTTGTAAAGCATAGAGTGGCACGTCATCCATCTGACGCCATCAGTTCCAGGGTGAGGTTAACTGAAGATATAATCAAGCAGGGGATACGGACTGGTACACTATGCGCGTGCAGCACATTATAGCAATGACGTTGCTTGTTAGTTACCAAAACAAGATAAAATCATAATATTCAGACTACCCTTTTAGTGGAGGTGGGGATACCAAAAAACAGAACTTTTTTTACGCTCATCAAAATGATGACTCCAGGGAATGACACCCATGATGACAGCAGCAGCCAAATGACAAACGCTCTTTTTTCTTTTTTTTTCTTCTTTTTTTTTTGGGGGGGGGGGGGTCCCATGTCAGAAAAGTCTCACTTAAAAATTAACTATATGTGTTCTCAGCTGAATACACAACCCAACAAATGAATATTCTTGTGGCAGAAAGGGGGGGGGGGGGTAGCGGTTTGTTTTATTGTATGCTACGGTAACCTTGAATAATCTGGACATGTTTGCAACTGAAGTGATCATGCTTGCGCGCACATATTAGCAAACTTAGATTTATTATGAAGAATTTTCATTTATGGGTGCAGCAGTTTTTAAAGATATTCAACTGCATATTACAATGGAAGGACTGGAAATACAGGACCCTAGCCCTCTCCACTGAGGTGCCCTCTGCAAGATGAGTACAAGAACCTTATATATGTTAAATAATGTTAAAATACTATTTCACTGTGTTTTTATTTTTATGGTTTTGTGCCATCAGCGAAATAAGCAAAAATAAGAGTACAGCGAAATTAAAGCAATTTACAGTACATCACCTGGTCTTGACTCAAAGCATGAATGCTTGTGATTACAATGACAAGTGATCGTCGAAAGCATATGATCCGATGAGCCACATGCCCAGTTTTTCTACTGACCTGCTCCTTAAAATATTTCGGGTTGGGTCAGTTTTGTCTCGTCTTCCTTCTGTGATTTGGAAAATACACCTCTTCCAGGAAAGAGGCTCCTTCATACCATAACCCACTTAATTAACTAACAGCCAAGTGTGCTCACCTGGTCACTTATGGTGTCGGTCATATCATATGTTATCAAACATTCTTTTTAAAGAGGCAAACAAAATTTATCAACAACTAGAGATGAAACAATTTTTTTCCCTTTCTTTCACTACTCTTGAGATTTTTGTTATCAACATATCGCAATTTAACATTTTATTTTCTTCTCCAAGTAAGGCCCTGTACTTTCATCATTCACTGTCTCATTATATCATCTTTATTTCAACATCAGTAAGGAAATAATAATAATACACCTACATTTATCCTGAATTAATCGCCTCTGCAGCCATTGATAAGTTACTAAAGACAAGCTGATGAATCGACAGGTGTGCTGTATTGTTTATTTCCAGTTCCCCTTTTTACACACCACAAAAGTAGGCCAGTATGATACTGGTCTACTTTTGTGGTGTGTGAAAACTACATGGCAATGGAGTGCAGCAGAATTTCTGGGTTTATAAAATGGCAAAGGTCTGTATGACATAGACCAATACGGGCCGTTTTTGTGTCCTGATCTATATGTGGCTCAATATTGTCCTTTCTTATCTTCTTTTATGCTTTTTATGATTGCCCCTGTGTGGAACACACCTTGATGAGCTGTGTGTACTTTTATAAGCCAATGCAGGAACAATAAATATTGTTATAATACAATGTTGTGGGAATCCCTATTCCCCAATCACTATTTCAATAAATGAAACACATCTTGCCAATCTCACCTGGTCTCCCATCGATGGTGTCAAAATGGCCGCCTGCATCTGAATTATTAGCCCGCACTCTTTTAGCCGGAGGCCTCATCTGCGTCGGACTCTCTGGACCTTTATCTGGGCTAGAAATGCAAACACAAAATGTTTGTTGCTGACAGATAAAACAAGGACACGTCTATCTGATCATCATGAAGCAGGAATATACTGCATGCACAAGTACATGTACACTGCCAGATTAACACATTACCTGGCCCTTGAAATTTTGACTTTGCATCTGGAAATCTGCACAATAAAATTTAAATTACATGAACATACTTCAAAATTTAGCTCCCAAATACTTCCACAAAATGTACTAAGCCTCGTAGGTGAAACAAGAGGCCCACGGACCTGATACTCTACATGCTTGTAATCGAAGGACCATCACCTGAACATAATTTCCTGGAATGCAATCCCACTTTGACCTTGAGAAAGTAATTCAAGGTCATCTACATTGTGCATATCAAGCTTCAACATGATTCACATTTGTGGTACATTTAGTATCATAAGCCTTATTCTTTCTCAACATACTGAATTTTGTGTACTTTAATAAAGTGTTCAATGGCCTTGAACAATAGGTCAAACTAGTCAATTTTTGGGGGGCAAAATTTGACTATTGGTCTAATATATTTTTGTAGTCTTATCTACTGTGGGTGGTGCCACCAAATTCCAGCATATTTTCTTCCTTTTGTCTCATCAACATTCCTGCCAAGTTTTGTGATGATTCATGAAAAACTCTTTAAAAAATAGCATTCTCAAAATTTTCACATATTGGCCCATATATATTTATATAAATTTTATGTTCTGAGTCTATCTACCATCACATACTCTCCAGTCAACCTTTAATTAAGTGAACTTAGGGACACTGAAAGCTTCTTTGATGTTTGCTGTCATTCTGATACATTCCCTTCTAGTCTTGTGTGATTTCCATTTCCAGGCTAAGTCAGGCATACATGGGACACTATGACCCATGTTTCGGGTAACCAAGGACTGGTTACTCCTCTTGTGACGTCCTCATATGTATGACACATCACACCAACCCATCAATTCAGCCGGTTGACTGGTAGCTCAGTTTGCGTCATGACATACGACTGTTTACAACATTTAGCCAATGTAATGCGAGCAATGTTACCCCTGTATAAATAAGCAGTGGGTCCTGCTGCCTCCAACCACCAGTGATGATAATTGCTTGATTCGAAATCAGTCTGGCACCTTCTCCTAAGTTTTTTGTTGGTCACTGGTCTCGCTTGGTCTTTTTATTTATGTATTTATATTACATATTACTATAGGTGGCACCACCAATATGGAACTCGACCTAAATTTTTATACATTTGAAAAATTCTATGAATGTTTCTGGAGTTACCATGGAAACTGTAGACTGTCTCACATTCGCAAGTAAAAAATTACAGATGGACGGAGGGATGTATGGACAAACATGAGGGACGCTATGGTCAGCAGCCCTAAAATACCTCATACCTCTGACTTTGTCGTTGTAAGTTAGTCATACAGGAATGGGGAAGTCGCATCAGAACAGACGTCCCACGGAACTTGAGCTGCCCTACTGCATTGAGGAAATCTGTAAGTGGCAATGCTGCCTTGGACTCTGTCCCAAACACCCTGTAGAGAAACAAAAAGCATTGGTAACAGGCCAGAAGGACTTAATCTGCATTGATTGACATACCACAAAAACACAAACGCAAGTCATTTAAATATTGGCTACAGATGAGTAAGAGCCTACAGCCAGACATCACATGGAAGCCTGGTTTTCTCTCCCCTTGCAGGTGAAAATACGTCAGTTCACAACAATAGGAGGTACTCATAGTGAATGTGGTCATGTGCTGCCCCCTATTCTACAACAAGGAACTTGAGAGGAAGGAGGGCAGATCCATGTATCTGGCAGGGCAAAATGTGTTCTTGTGATAAAGAATAGCCATATGAGAAAGCAAAAGTCTAAGAAAGGTCATTCACATGGGTCAAAAATTGCTTATACTATTCACAATATTTCTTTGTTTAACCAAAAAAAAAGTGTAATTTTCAGATCTTCCAGTGACAAAATTACTGCAAGTTCCCTCATCATGGTGCAGGCACAGTTCTTTTGCCTAGCAACATAGGTACCAAGAACAGGTCTGCAGTAACTTATGAATTCCTCTTATTCAGACATAATTTAAGTCTAACTCAATAATTACCTGTCTGCCATCAGTACGTAAGTGACATTGATAGCTACAAGGTTTCAGACTTAATTTTCTTGGTTTGGATGAATTTTGCAATGTCATGCATGTGCATGTGTGTGTGTGTGTAAAAGCATATTCAAAAACTTTGAGAAGGTTGTGTTGAGAAAAAAGAATAAGATCTTACTTGGCACTGCTTATCACATCTTCTTCTACAGCTTTTGTATCTAGTGGTAACTGCTTCACAGCCCTGATGTCTTTGACTAAATTTCTGTTCACAAGAAAAAACAAAAAAAGAATGAAATTATGAAGGTGTGCGGAAGGTAAATATTTGCACCTTGTAGTTGCCTGGTATGTCTGCCATGTACCCAATCTTGAAAAATAGTCTTCTAATTTATCCACAAATCTAATAAGTTTGAAACACATAAGTTATATATCACGTGGTGCCTGTTACAAGGGCCATTTCTTGACAAGACTTGAAAACTTTTTAAGAACACACTTTCAGGACGACTCTGTATCCATCTGTAACATATACTTGTTTTTTTAACGATGACCTGTCATATATGGTCATATTTCTATGGCCAAAGGAGGCAATGTCAAAAAGCAGGTGCTACCGTGCTGCAAGAAAATTATAAATACGGAGTCAAATGCATAACAAAGTCCACAATGAACTATTTCTGCAATGATTCACGTCCACTTTGAGTTACAAAACATGCCCCCCAATCGATTCATGTCACAATCTCGGCATAACCACCTGTGAATATATATATATATATATATATATATATATAATCACTGAAATTTGTAAGAAGTACAGATTTCAACCTTCCTTCACTTGTAATCTCTGTTCTCATCACAGTGCACTTAATGCACAAATATCAAAATGAAGAAAGAAAGAAAAAGACTGATCCATATTTCCTGCATATATGTGAAAATAATGTTATAAACATGTCAAATGATCCCTCCCTTCAGCACTCACGTAAATTCATCAAACTCCATCAGTCCATCTGAGTTTCTGTCATAAAACCTGAATATGTATCTACATCGCATCTCTGCAGGAGCTCCGCCATGCTGCGTGCTGGGTTCCATGGCTGCCAAACCCAACAGCACATCCTTGTACGTCAACATGGATTTCTGGTGGACATCAAATGCCCTATGAAATACACAACAGAATTGCTGTTTATGTACATTGTACACCTACATATCACATAGCACCTTTATACTGCTTCAGATTTTCTAACCATTCACTCACAACATGCTTGAATTTACCACACAATCAACAAGGCATTTTTTTTTTTAATTCCCGAGATAACCAGCTTCTTTTTTTTTTATGTTCAGCAGATATTTCCCTGAGACTTGCTTTACATAGTTTTATTTCAAAGCATGTAGACAAAAGCCAATTGGCTAAATATACTTCTCAAATCATCTAAAGATTTACATGGTACCTTCACATTTTCCTTAATGCTTCTTCAATATTTATTGTATTTTTTTCTGGCATTTACTTTTATCATTCGAAAGCAAAATTCAAGTTTAAACAAAATAAAAAAGTATTTTGAATGAGGTATGACCATAGGTAGAAATATTACCGTGAAGCAATGATAATGCACGAATTACAGTTGTATTATTTTTTTATTAATGAGCTTAATGTATTCATGACAATGCACATTAGACTATTAGAACCATTACAGTTTTGGTCATGCAAGCTCTGGCTGCCAGTTACCCTCTTTACATCCCATCATGCACCTGTCACATGACCACAACCTACCATATTCATTCTGATAAGCACACAATGCCCTTAAGAAGAATAAATTATTCACTATTGCTGAAGGAGGGGATACCCTTCACAGAATAAACAATGTACAATGAAGCCTCCCTATACCGAACACCATTGGGACCGGAAAAAAGTGTTCAGTATAGTGAGGTGTTTGGTATAGGGAGGTTTGATAGCATTGAAAGTAAATAGTTGGGACCGAGAAATGGTGTTCAGTATAGAGAGGTGTTAGGTATATGGAGGTGTTCGGTTAGAGAGGTTTTACTATATGTGTGTTTTTTAGGTCTTCACACTTGCATCATTTTTGAAACTAACATTTAGCCTGGCTGACTGCTGTCTCTTCTTACTGTACATCAATAATTAAAAACAAAAACAGAAAAATAAAAGATAAGATAAAATAAAATAGTGATACCACACAAAATAAAATTCCTGTCACTGCGGTTTATTTTCCTCACCTGAATGTATCTTTAATCTTTTCAACTTTCAGGCCCTTTTTCGCCATATATGACTGGAAAACTTTCTTGTTCATGGTGATGCTCGGGTAACAAAGGTCCAGGAACTCTCGAAACAGCAACTCCTGCTCTGTTGCCAGGGCAACATAAATATAAAATTTGCTAATTTACATGTATGAACACTTTCATAGGATAATGTAATTTCATGACCAATTTTGCATTTCTTTCCACTGATAGGTATCAAAATTCTAAACACAACACTGAAAAAAACCCAGTCCCTTCACCGCATGAACTGGGTGCTTCACCTTCATTTGACATATGTTTTTCTTTCATTAAAGACTGCTATTATGGTGCCATTATATCTTCTTTCTGTCATCAATTATTGGCAGTCATGTGTGCTACTGTGATTAGTCTGAGTGTGAATCGTTTCTGTGAAACCTGTTATCACTATATAACTCAAGCAGTCCACATTCAGACACATCCATGTAAGGCAGAACCCTGTCATGGGCACAAGCTGACATGCCATCCATTCACTTATAATAGCTGGAATGACCTCAAGACCCCCTCGGAAAATATGATGACCCTGGTGACTTTGAAAATATGTCAAGTTCACAGAATGTGGACTCGCCAAACGGAAACATCCTAATGAGGTGCTTCTATGACACAAGCTTCATGACAGTAGCTCAATTTGTTCAATAGGTACTGCAAGGGATAAAATATGATGACCCCTGGTGACCTTGAAAACAGGCCCAGGTCACTGAGTGTCAAAATCAGTCAAGCTTCCAACGAGATGCTTCTACAGTAAAAGTTTCATGGTGGTAACGCAATTTGTTCAAGAATTAAAGTTATTGTAACCACAAGGGTAAAAAATATGATGACCTTGAAAATAGGTCACGGTCAATAGATCTCGCATTCAGCCAAGCTTCCAAACAGATGCTTCTACAGTTCAAGTTTCATGATAGTAACTCAATTTGTTCAAAAGTTATTGTGCTCACACGGGTAACAACAGGATCATGATGATCCTGTGCTCTGGTGACTGGAATTTGCTGCTTGTGCAAGGGAAGGCTTTACTTCTCTAATACATATATAGACTTGCTCAAGTCTCACTGGACTGTCTTCCGTATTTTATTTAAAATAAAATTCATTACAAAATAAAACTTTAAGTGAAACCCATCACGCACGTTGTAGCCTTATACAGTTATAATACAGGTAAGCCGATCTTTGCACCTCTGTAAACAACTGTGAGCAAAAATCCCTTCAGGCCTTTTGAAGATACCATGGTAACAAAGTTCTGTGCAAATATACACACCGATGGACAACCCCAAAACAAAATGCCTTCTCCTGTTACTGAGGGAGATATAAAACAATGATGAGACATGACACTGACCCATTTTACCAAGTTTGGCCGCTTTAATTAGTAGATGCTGCGGCGTACTCTGTGAAGTTTCTGATGTTATGTCCACCACTTCCAGTTCATACTCGTGTAATGCTGCCACAGGAACCTGTAGTGTGCTTTTTTCTTTATCTGCAAACACATTTAACATGTTTACAATTTTTATGTTGATTTTTATCAATATGTAAATAAGCTTTATCTCATTAGAAACAGACTGAATCAACACATTTTTTAAAGCTACAGGGCTGAATTTTCACTATGGAAAGTTGTTGGCTCGGTGCATCCCCCAGGTTTCACCTGATTAGAAATGTTGTCAATTGTTAGAGTAGAGCATAGATGCGAGCGCCGCATGACATGTTGGTGCTTCTTGTCACTTTGGGTAGGTAAGAGTAGAGTACAGGGGCAGATGCAGAGGTCCTGACAGGAGGAGTTAGGAAAAGTACCACTCAATACACATCAGTGTACTTACAATGCAGACTTGTAGCTGACCCAACCTTGTATCAATGTGAGGTTGTTTGCTTTGGGAAGTGGTGGGTGGTTCTTGAGTTATCACATCCACGTTGATTTTTGACAAAATGCCCATGTTACCTTGAAAAATAGGCCAGGGTCATACATCTGCAGTTACAAGCAAGGTCTTACCAAAAAAGTCTTACACAGAAACATAATCACACAAACTGCCAACCTCTTTAAGTCAAATCTTTCTTGATTGCATCTGCAATGATTTTTAAAAAGTGGCCATGTGACCTTGAAAATAGGTCAAGGTCATCCATCTACAATCCCACCCTAGTTCATATTATGGTACATAATCATGCAAAATATCAACCTTCTAAGTCAAATCCTTGCAGAGTTGTTGTGTCCGCGTCAATTTTAGATGACATGCCCATGTGACCTTAAAAATGTGTCAAGGTTACCCATCTGCAATCCCAAACAAGATCATATATTGGAACATCTTCATAAAAAATTTCAACTTCCCATGTCAAATCTTTCTTGAGTTATCTTGTCCACATTGATTTTAGATGAAATGCCCATGTGACTTTGAAAAATAGGTCAAGGTCATACATCTGCAGTCACAAGCGAGGTCTTACAAAAGTCTTACATAGAAACATAAGCACACAAAATGTCAACCTCTTTAAGTCAAATCCTTCTCAGGCACATCTGCAATGATTTTTCAAAAGTGGCCATGTGACCTTGAAAATAGGTCAAGGTCACCCATATACAATCCCAACCTAGTTCATATTATGGTACACAATCATGCAAAATTTCAATCTCCTACGTCAAATCCTTGCATAGTTGTGTCCGCGTCAATTTTAGATGACATGCCCATGTGACCTTGAAAAATACGTCAAGGTCACCAATCTGCAATCCCAAGCAAGGTTTTATATAGGAACATCTTCAAAACAAATTTCAACTAATCTTTCTTGAGTTATCGCATCTGCAACGCAGACAACAATGTGTTGAAGAAGAACAAGAAGAAGAAACGGATGCAAAAACAATGTCTCCCAGTTGCACGGGGAGACATAATGAGGACTGTAGATGAGACTAGTCTTAAGAAACTAACATGCTCCAGGACCACTGTTTTCCTGTTTTTCCTGAACTGCCATCCCACAGAAAGCTGTTGACCAGTCTCAAACTAAGTCTAAGTCAACAGGTTTCAAAATCCCTGTTAAACATATCGGCCCATGCTTATAGTTACTATATGTAATAGGTACATACCAACACTATATATATATTCCAACTGTAGCACATGCCCTAATAGAAGCACATCCCCTACTTTTTAATCTTGGGGGTTTTATCAAAACTTCAGTATTTTTCGATATTTCAAAAAATTAAGTGCTTCTAATAAAAAGAAAAGGGTTCATTGTTGTTATTTTGTGCTATATGGATTCTATAATAAGTGTAATTGCTTGCGGTATTGTAAATTAAGACATATCACTGTCACAAAACTCCACGTCAATCATGTGTACTCCACAAATTTTTGCATGAGCACAGCGAACTACTATTGGAATGAATACAGTGTATATATCGTATTCATTCTAATAGTAGCATGCCGTGCCAATGCAAAGATTTGTTAGATCTTGCAGTGTTTTTGCGGGACTATGGAATAGGTACTTCTCTTGATTAAAGGTTTGGAAGGCTCCCCAGTTCATTTAAGTGTTAGATAAACATTAATGTACTGCAGTGACATTTAATTTTTCATTTGGAAGTGTCATCTTTGCTAAATTACAGGAAAAATATTGATATTGAATCTTGACCACTTGGATTGAAAGTGGGGGGCATGCTTTTATTAGGGCATATGCTACTATTAGGATGAATATGGTATACATACATATATATATATATATATATATATATATATATATATATATATATATATATATATATATATATATATATATATATATATATATACACATATATAATATTCAAGATTGTTATCACTTCTTTAAAAGTGATTTTCTCTGTGAAGTGATAAACAACATAGTTATTGTATGAAGGTGTGATTGCATAAAACAAGTGGGGGGTGATGGTTTCCCTGACAATATTGTGGCAGGGTAAAGCATGATTTTCTGTTTGATATTTATCATGACATCAACAAAGAAACTGCAATCAACTTGCTATTTGTTCCTTTCTCCAAGAAACCTACATAATATTATGGATTCCCTTGTTTTTGTTTTTTTTTTCTGGTCCATATTCATTCCCAGAATTATGTACGATACCACATTTGGGACTATATGACACATAATTACCTGCCACTGTTTCAAGAGACCACCTAAAGCAACAGATAGTAATGACAGTTGTTAAGTAATAAATGATACATTTGTAAGACATGGTAGGTCTATATAGTCATTGTCTGCTTGTGTTCAGATTTGTACATGAAACTTGCGAGGGCGTTTTTTCCCACCCAGAGATGCTGTGGTTCATGGTGATAATGTCTGATAGGGACAGCCTGAACATAAAGTGTACAATTAGCAGAGAAAGTGTACAATATTCATTTTATGCTTTACGACAGTTATTTCCAACCGAAGACTGAGTTTTTCTTGGGAATTTTTCATGTGTCCTAAATTACATTGGTTCAAAAATGTCTTAAAATGTATCCAAGGGATTTTTGCTTTATGAATAAATTAAAATGGAAACTGCATTGCAAGAAGTTGCATTGTGATTTTCTACAGGTGTCACAACACTGTTATCATTGGCAAGCATTTCACTATAATTTTTTAATTTTAGTACACTTAACCTATATTTAGAGCTTGAAAGCATATATTGATGACAACAAAAAGAAAACAAAAACAAAAAACAGAATTTTCCATTCAAGCAGGTGTACAATATAGCTGAGAAGTCTACATTGTAAGACTAAATCTCACAAGTTGCCAGGTTAGTTGACTAGTCATAATCCTTCAAATGTAAATCAAAGCAACATGTTTGTATCACTTTGTTTTATCACTGCTTTAAATCTCTACCTATCAATCAGAGAGAGACATTCATGAAGTTTTAGTTGGGCATTAAAGCCTTTGCTCAAGGAATCCAGTCTCACAGTCACTAGGGGCCTACTGCAGTGCTCAACTATTTGATCTTTTAATCTTATGTAACAGCTGGCAGTCCCAATCACAGACATCAGAAGATACACAAAACAAAATATCCTCTACGTTCCATATTAACATTGCAGGGACCAGTTTTCTAAAAATCGCACTGTCCTATTATTTATACTTGTGTACCGTTTATCGTTGCAAGTGACACTGATGCCCATGGGACAGGTCACAATTAGTAATTGTATGTGTATTTGACTGAAAACATGACCCAATACACAAGTTTCTTGTGGGCTAGAGGTGTGTATTCCCATAAGATTCTATGTTAAAGTAATATTGAGTACAGTGAAACCTCCCTATGCCGAACACCCTTGGGACCAGAAAAAGTGTTCAGTATAGTGAGGTGTTTGGTATAGGGAGGTTTGATAGCATTGAAAGTATATATTTGGGACCAAGAAATGGTGTTCAGTATAGAGAGGTGTTCCGTTAGAGAGGTTTTACTGTGCTTTGAATAGTTTTGCAGCAAAAATTATCAAATTTACAGGGATATTTTAACTATATACAACCATTTACCATAAGAATAAAGGTGTTTCTAGGTGGAGTGGTTTTAAAGTTACCTAGCTGCAAATTACAATGGAAACTAATGGAGATACACATACCTAGCCCACCTGCCTACACAGCCCTCTACTGAGAACCCACATAAACCAGTTGATCTCGACACTACCTACTGGTCTCTGCTAGATTGCCACCAGCACACGTTACCAAATTAAACTGAGCCACTGTTTAAATTGGCCGGCTTTGTTTCAGTCTGCTGAACACCGTTTGTAAACAAATGCACGCTGATTGCACAGTCGACAAATCTAATTAAAGTGTGTGTGTCAGCACACACTTTTCTGTTTTTCTAGGAATTCTTTATTTCTTTCTTTCTTTCTTTCTTCTTTATTTCTTTCTTTCTTTACAGGCACATTTGTCCGACATTTCATTTGAAAAGTATAACACGTAGAAACTCCAGACTTGGCACAATTATACTTCTATAGATAAAGTCTGGCCTTTTTATAATGAGAGGTCATGCTTTTCAAAATTATGCAAATGAGGGCTAATTAAAGTTTTAAATCTTCAATATGTTATACAGCTGTGGAGCTGGCTCTGCTATGTGTCTGCCACCCCACCAAACACACATGACCAGTGACAGTGAATGATTGGTATCAAATGGCCAGCGTATTCCAAAGTCCTGGCAAGTGTAACCACATCAAAATAAACCCTACCCTTTCCTCCTGAAGTTTATGTGTATTTTATTACCCCCAATAGATTTCACTCATAATCCACAGCCTTTATCAACATCGTACGACCTGTGGGACATTTTTACAGGGGTGTCACATCTCAATTAAACTGCAAACACGTATATGTTTTACAAGATGTGACATCAAAATGACCCTTTGAAAATGCGGCATGCCTTGACTCATTCAGGACAGAAGTCTTCATTTACTGTCAGTAAAATTTGTATCAAAGGGATATACTGAGTATTCTTATCTTTTAAATTAGGGGGTTCTGATTTCAAATTTCTGACAATCATAATAGAATGTAATCTCTGCTCATGATTTGTGATATTCTGACCTTTTTTATTTGTTTCACACATTGTATTAGCAATGCAAATTTGAAAGAATTAGCAAAGAGCATATCCTTTGGGTTTATCACTGAATGAGTTAATTTTGTCATATAAACATTGGCTGCATTGATTGAATCGCTATGTCTGTTTGGTAATTTAATTATAAGTTAATGTTTTCTTTTTGGACACCAGTCAGTTCAGTGGCTCTTAAAGAAAACATTTTGGGCTACATTATTTATATACAATTACACAGTCCAGGAAATGCTCAAGATCCCTGCTCATGCATTCTATCATTGAAGTGTGTGTGTGTCAACACACACTTTTCTTTCTTTCTTTCTTTCTTTCTTTCTTTCTTTCTTTCTTTCTTTCTTTCTTTCTTTCTTTCTTTCTTTCTTTCTTTCTTTCTTTCTCTCTCTCTCTCTCTCTCTCTCTCTCTCTCTCTCTCTCTCTCGCTTGCTTGCTTGCTTGCTTGCTTGCTTGCTTCCTTCCTTCCTTCCTTCCTTCCTTCCTTCCTTCCTTCTTTCTGACTGAATTTGAAATTTTCAATCTTGAATATCTTCAACAGTATAACAGAGATGTCATTCCAACTTCTACTACGGGGTTGTTGACCATTGGCATCTAATCACCTAATGAATTAAAAATAAAAGTTGTAGCAATTTAAATTATGTAAAAAAGCACCATTAGAAATTTTAAATCTTGAATAACTTCAAAGCTATAATAGATAGAGATGCCATTCCAACTTGTACTCCTGTTTTATTGAATAGTTGTACATTGCCATACCAATATGCTTTGAAGACACACACACTGATTTGCTATGCAGCAAATCATCTTTCCTAGTTGTTTTTCCTTTCTTTCTTTCTTCTTTACCAGCAAATTTGTCCGACACTTTTCTCGAACACTATTATACATATAAACTCCAAACTTGACATGATTGTACTTCCATACAAGGAGTTTGACCGTTTCATACAAAGGAATGAAGATGTTTAAAATTATGCAAATAAGGGGCATTTGAAATTTTAAATCTTGAATATCTTCAAAAGTACAATAGATAGAGATGTCATTCCAACTTCCACTAGGGGGTTATTGACCATTGCGCATCCAATGAATTTAAAACAAAAGTTGTAACAATTCAAATTATGCTAATTAGCAGCATTTGAAATTTTAAAACTTGAATATCTTCAAAACTATTTTAGATAGAGCTGTCATTTCAACTTCTACTAGGGGGGCTATTGACCATTGCACATGTAATGAATCTAAAGCAAAAGTTGTAGCAATTCAAATAATGCTACTAAGCAGGATTTAAAATTTTAAAACTTGAATATCTTCAAAACTATTATAGATAGAGATGTCATTTCAACTTCTACAAGGGGGTTGTTGACCACTGCGCATCTAATGAATCTAAAACAAAAGTTGTAGCAATTTAAATTATGTTAATTAGCAGTATTCGAAATTTTCAATCTTGAATATCTTCTACACTATAATAGATAGAGATGTCATTCCAACTTCTACTAGGGGGTTGTTGACCATTGCGCATCTAATGAATTAAAAATAAAAGTTGTAGCAATTTAAATTATGCTAATTAGCAGTATTCGAAATTTTCAATCTTGAATATCTTCAACACTATAATAGATAGAGATGTCATTCTAACTTCTACGGGGGGGGGGGGGGGGGGGGGGTGTTGTTGACCATTGCGCACCTAATGAATTTAAAACAAAAGTTGTAGCAATTCAAATTATGCTAAATAGCACCATTATAAATTTTAAAATCTTGAATAACTTCAAAGCTATAACAGATAGAGATGCCATTCCAACTTCTACTCCTGTGTTATGGAATAGGTGTACATTACCATACCAATATGCTTTGAAGACACACACACTGAATTGCTATGCAGCAAATCATCTTTCCTAGTTTCTATTTTCTTTTCTTTTGGTGCTTAGATAGCAATTCCAAATTTTCACCATGAATGGATATGTTAAGCTGACCGGTGCCACAAATATCCCTTAAATGTGCCCCCCCCCCCCCCCACCAATTTGGGTTATCTATACTGAACCCCAATGAAAAGTATCCACATAAAAAAATTAACACATTAATTTTGTAAGTTACTAAGTACTGTGTGTGCATATATGCATGGTTTGGAGCCTACATCAGGGTCATTCAGGACAACTTTTTAACTTTTGCTGGGTTGTTACATAATGCATGTGACTTTTGTGCACCGAATATGGCTTCTGACCACCACTCCTATTGGATGGCTAAAATGACCTGATGTTTTCAGTGGCTTTAAAAAGGGATGTTCAGCCAAGAAAAAAGCCAGTGGTCTCAGGTGTGTTGAGGCGATCATGCCGCGTCTGAGCCAAGGTCAAAGACACCATGCTTTGGGGCTTGCAGAGGGTGGAGTCCCAATCACTCAAATCGCACAAAGAATGGGGTGTACTCGGCGCACCATCCAACGACTAATTGAACGGCAACAAGAAACTGGATCCGTAGATGATCGGCCTAGGCCTGGCCGAGAAAGAGTGACAACACCTGGCCAAGACCGTCACATCCGGCTGATGCACCTGCGAGACCGTTTCCGTACAGCAGCCCAAACAGCCCATGAGACTCAAGGGATGAATCACCGTCCTGTCAGTAGTTCTACTGTGGAGAGGCGACTGAGGAGCAGTGGCCTAACAGCCAGAAGACCTTACAGGGGTAACCTGCTGACCCAACCCAGAAGAGAAAGACGACTGCAGTGGTGTAGAGCACACTCCAGGTGGACTCGCCAGCAGTGGAATACCGTCCTTTTTACTGACGAGTCCCGTTTTTGTGTCAGCAGAGCAGATGGCAGAGAACGTGTGTGGCGCCGGACTGGGGAGAGATATGCAGATGCCTGTGTCCGTCAGGCAGATCGATGGGGTGGACCCTCTGTCATGGTGTGGGCAGGCATCAGCAACCGCTACCGGACACCCCTAGTGGTCATTCAAGGGATCCTCAATGCTAGGCGGTACATTGATGAGGAGCTGGAGCCGCACATGGTCCCATTTATGGAGCAGCATCAAGATCTGGCGATCTTTCAGCAGGACAATGCACGTGCACACTCTGCAAGATTAACAATGAACTTTCTCAATGAGAACAACATCAATGTCATGGAATGGCCAGCGTTCTCACCCGATCTGAGCCCTATTGAACATTTGTGGGATCAGTTAGGCCAAGGTATTCAACGGAGGACACCTAGGCCTACTACCCGAAACCAGCTGATCCAAGCTCTGCAGGAAGAATGGAATAATGTTCCCCAACACAGAATTCAAACCCTGGTCAGCAGTATGCGCCGCAGATGTATAGCATGTGTTGATGCTCGAGGTGGCCACATCCCATATTGAACAGAAAAATTTGTGTGACTTTCAATTAGGGCAGTTAATGACATTTTTTGCCTGTAAGTGACGTTAATGTCGGTAGAGCGTGACATTATTTTTACGCCAGAAAAGTGAATGCTTTGTTAAGTTCTAAGCACGTCTAGGTATGAAATGTTTCAAGTATAAACAATAAAATACTTCAAAATTGGCATGTGGATACTTTTCATTGGGGTTCAGTATAGTAACACAACATTAAACTCATCCAAATTAAAACATGTACTTTTCAAGAGCATCATACAATAAACTAGGTGCGGAAATAGGATGATAATTACTGGCATCGGACAGGGCACCAGCATCATCATTGTAACGAGCAATGCTCTTCAACAATATCAAATCAGTTGAGAAAATGAGTTTTTATGTCCATGTAATCTTTTACCGTTTGAATTTAAACTGACTCGACTGATTTCTTTAGTGTCGGTCATGGTGTTTTGAAAGGCCTCACCTACAATTCTTCATCAAATTCTTTTTCATTATGTCTGTGTGTGAACACAGACATATTGTTTTACCCAATATTTTTTCTTTCTTTCCTATCTTTCTTTCCGCCAGATTTTTGTGTCGTCTTAAACTCAAACATCGTGCAAGCTAGAAACATCAAACTTTGCATGGCTATAGCACCTGCAGAGAAGTTTTGCATATCATTCTGAATAGTCAAGATTTTGAAAATTATGCAAATTAGGGCAATTTAAAAATTTCAATTGTTTCTGCCTTCCAAAGTATTCATCCGATTTTGATGATGTTGGACCCAAATTGTAGATATTTTAACACTGCACATTTTTGTAATTTACATGTGACCTCTAAAGGTCAAAGGACAAGGTCATTTTTATGTTTGAAATATTCATCCAGCCATAACTCAGTCAATTTCCATCCAATTTTGATCACGTTTGACACAAATTGTAGCTACTGTAACACTGCACATTTTTTTAATTTACACGTGACCTCTAAAGGTCAAAGGTCAAGGTCATTTGTATGTTTGAAATATTCATCCAGCAATAACTCAGTCAATTTCCATCCAATTTTGATCATGTTGGACACAAATTATAGATATTGTAACATTGCACATTTTTGTAATTCACGTCACCTCTAAAGGTCAAAGCTGAAGGTCATTTGGACCTTTGAAATATTCATCCAGCCATAACTCAATCAATTTTCATCCAATTTTAATCATGTTGAGCTCAAATTGTATATATTGTAACACTGTACATTTTTGTAATGTATATGTGACCTCCAGAAGTCAAAGGTCAAGGTCATTTTGTCGTTTGAAATTTTCATCTAGCCATTACTCAGCCAATTATCATCCAATTTTGATCATGTTGGACACAAATTGTAGCTACATATGGGCACTTGTCTATGTGGGTAGGTGGGATGTTGCTGATATTTTGAAAATATAGAATACTTTTTACAGGCAAATTCTAATTTCTTCTGATATCCAGATAGCAAAGTACTAGTTGGATATGGCATTGGCATTTGTAAACATGAATTTGTCAGAAAATCACTAATATTGTTAGGAAAGGGCATGTGTCCCTGTCTGTGACTGGAAAGTGCCTGCATGTCCCCCGTGAGTGAGAGGTGTCAAACCCGTGCCTTTTGGCGGGAATTAATATGCATGTCACGTATCAGTCCATGTACACTTGTATCTAGGGTCACCTATTTCCTATAATCTGTGCTCTGGAACTGTGTCAGTTGGTTGCTATGGACACCAGATTTGGATGCCTGTTCACTGTCACATCAGCATAAACATGCCACAGACATAAACTATTAATAATTTTCATTTACATTTGACCTCTAAAGGTCAAGGTCATTTTGCCTTTTGAATGTTTCTCTAGACATAATTTGGTCATTTTATTCATGTTGGACTCAAATTGTGTGTTGCAACACTGCATATTTTTGTAATTGTGCAAATTTTTCACACACAAAGACAGATTTGCTTTCAAGCAAATCTTTCTTTTCTAGTTACTATTGAAATTAGCTGAAAACACTGAAGCAGATGACATTTGACCACCAGCCGGTTTTGGCCAGTTCCAGAGGCAGAGGTTTGAGCCTAAATATGAAATTCACACAGATTACAATACTGCCACACAACACTTGAGCAACTTAACAACAGCATTATCTTTTATGCATCAAGAAAACTCACTTTCATCTTTGTTCAGCAACTCTGTGAATTGCAGAGGCTCCATGCCCAACAAGTCCTCGTCTTGATACAGCTTACTTCGCATGGCCTCAATCGTCAGCCATTGGACTGTGGCTGTCTGTAATTACAAAATACAGCATTGTCACTTTATACATGCAAATTCTGGATATAGCTTTTTTGTATGGTTTCAATCGTCAGCCAATATACAGTGGCTGTCTGCAATCACATGATAGAGCACTGTCACTTGATACATGGATATTGGGGCCAGAAGGGAACAAAAAACAGCTTTACGCATTGTCTGGAAACATTGACAAGGACCACGATAACACATCAGTTTTGCGCCTGCATTTGGTTTAAACATATTTTATTGACACTGTGATTGGGGAGAAGACAAAGCCTCTATTTCTTTTGTGCACACACTTCAGGATCAAAGGTTGTGCCCAAACAACCTGGCCGTTTGATACTGCTGATCACAAAGGGATTGATTTTGATGAGTATTAGCTGCATCCACACACAACACAACAGATTTGCCAATATAAATCTGTTTTGCTAGCCCATGCCTGCATTTAAATCGTGACAGCTAGCCACATGAGTAAGCAAAATATGAAACCTGAAGTTCACTTTAAAATTTGCTAGCTTTCTCGATTATCATGTCATGTTTTTGTGAAGTCATATCTCCTGAGCATGTTCACAGAAATATGCAACAAATGGTGAAAAACAAGAGGCCCATTGGCCTTATGCTCTGCTACAACCGTGGCTATATTGCACCAGTTCATTTCAAAGTTGCGAGTCCCAAATGGCTTCTGAACATGTAAAGCTTTTGTAAATTTTGTGTATAAACTGTCCACCAGTGGCACTTCACTCCAAATGTATTCACAGCTTATTTGTGCAATTCCCGTGATGGATATTGTTGCATGCGCAAAGACAACGAGAGTCCTTAATTTTATATTAGCAGTGACCTTGGGACAGAAGATCAAGGTCACCCAGATTATGCAATAAAAGAGGCCCATAGGCCTGCCTGGCGCTGACATAGCCATTATGTATTTTGTAATCATATGTTATGTTTAAAATATGTGTCCTACATCCAGCTTTCCATATATAGTCTGTTTGTTCAAATTGGGTAGTAACTTTTCGACTTATTGACCAAAAATAATGAATTTTGACAAGCACCAAACTCCACAGTTACTGGGTCACAGTGACCCCAAAAGTAGATCACCAAGTACAGTTTTATGTATTTTGTAATCAAGTGCAATTTTGATCTGGAGGCTCAATTCTCTTTGCCATTGATATCCAAGCTACACTCTGCCATCACAAAATCACCTCCTTCAACTTTAGAGGCATGGTGACCTAACAAAAATATGTCAATGTCACTGATATCATTCTACATTTGGTCATGGATTATATATCCTATAAATTTGGCAAGTCTAATCCAATTACTTTTCCAAATATGGAATTTTATATCTTAAAACACATTTTTGCTCATCGCCACCAGTATCATTAGCAACTTTGACTTTCTCCCCCACCAAAATCCCATCCAATTTGGTGACGATCCACCACAAATTAAACATGCTAGAGTGTTCACACGATTTTCACATTTTGACCCCTATATTACATAATAATGGGCCCCTTCCAATATTGGCACCACCAATATCGGAAGGGGCCTAGATTTCCATACCCCCTATTAGTCCTGAAAGTTATATTGGGCTTACTAGAAAATTATGGATGGTATCGTGCTAACGAGCAAAAGTTTATGGACGAATAGCTCACATCAGCGGTTGTATAAGCACTGTGGCCTTTGGCTAAAAATTTATTGAAAAAAAAAAATCAAAAGAAAAAAAAAATGCAGGGCCATCTGGTGAACAAAATTGATAAAGACCCACCCAAGGTACATTACCACCATGTTTGAAGTGAATCTGGCCAGTGGTTTTGGAGAAGAAGTGAAAAATGTGAAATGTGGATGCCGACAGATGGACAAAAGGAAGACGGATGACTGCCACAACATAAAAATATCACTTGAAACATGGATAATAATAATCATCCCTTATTTTCAACCGTGACAAGAATAGGATGAAATCAATCTTCCCTTCTTCTACATCTTTTTTAATGGTGATAGTCATTTTAAAATGTTATGCACAATATCAAACCTTATTACACTTAATATGAAAAATTACAAATTGCACAGACTGTCACGTTTCAGGATCAAGTGTGAGTAGCAAGTTTCTCAACTTAATTTCTTGGGCCTCATGCCCAGACACAGAGGTCTTGGCAATGGTGGTCGAGAGGTACATGTAAGTGTATTTATTAATACTGATATTACTCCAAATATCCTGTATTATTGGTGCCAAAAGATTAAAAGATAGCACTGTTGGTCTGTGCATGGACATAGGTCTATGGTCTGTGCAATGATGATGATGAATAACTGACCATCTTGTAAGCTTAGATGACTACCATTTCAGCTGACCTAACAAGTCAATGCAGTCATACTTGCCACCTACAGGTTCCTGTATCCATCCATACAAAACCATATCTGTTAGGACCACTCTTTCTTGACTTGACCACATTTTTTTGTTAATTTAACTGCCTTTTACTAACAATTGCAGCACAAAATAAGATGTATGGAATAACTTAAAAAAGAAAGGTACCACTGCACTTTACTGCTTTTATAATTCATGTAAAACAAACAAGTTAGTACTTTTATAAATACAATAACGAACTCTCTGGAAGAGCATGTTAGATCAAATAAACTAGGCAAAATTAATAACCCTCCACTAAAAGCAATTCTTATATAAAAAAAACACACACATATTTTGAATATATTCAATGTTTCTTTTATTCTGTATACACTTTAGAGTAGATCTGTAGAGGAAATTCTGATCAAATGAAGTTACACTTCATTGCACAGTGTCAATAAGCAGACAATGTCTGAATCACAAGTTCACAAGAGTACCTGTAGAGCACTCAAACATGCATATGAACTGAGTGCAGAGTCCCATCAGAAGTTATCACAGATGGTGCTTGGTTGCATCAAAAGTTATCACAGACTGTATTAAAGTTAAGGCATTTTCTGAGTTCAATAGAGCAGAAATTGACTCATCACTGTGTCACATAAAGCACCTTTAAATGTCCATTCAATAGGATGTGTAGCCACCATTGTTGTCAATGCACTGTTGGCAGCGTTTTCGCATGCTGTAGACGAGCTTTCTCAAAAGTGCCTGAGGTATACTGCCCCACTCCTCCAGAAGATAACGCCATAGATCTGCGAAGTGTGAGTTAGGACCCATCTTCTGGTACACATTTCTTTTCATATGGCTCCACAGGTGCTCAATCGGGTTGAGGTCAGGTGAGCATGCTGGCCATTCCATCACCTCAACACTCTCACTATCCAGGCAATCACGAACCACAGCTGAAACATGTGGCCTGGCATTGTCGTGCATCAGCATGAAGTTGTCTCCAATGGCACCCGCATATGGAATAACATGGGGTTCCAGGACATCCGTTATGTACCGTCTGCTTGTCATTGTTCCTTCCATGATGACGAGGTCTGTCTTGCCATTAGCAGAGATGCCCGCCCACACCATGATGCTGCCCCCTCCATATGCAACTGTGGGCTGAACACAACAAGCAGCGTGTCTCTCCCCTTGCCCTCTCCACGCACGAACACGTCCATCACTTCTGTGGAGGGAAAAGCGACACTCATCAGTGAAGAGAACATTGCTCCATCCTGCATGAGTTGTACGGACATGTTCTCTTGTCCACTGGAACCGAGCAACCTTGTGACGTGGGGTAAGAAGCAGCTTTTTCACCCTGCTCCGGGACCTTAAACCAGCAGCATGCAGTCTGTTCCGAACAGTCTGGGTGGACATGCGTCTTTGATGAGGATTGGCTCTCTCCAGCTGGCTCTGAATATCAGGACCTGTGCGGCTCCTACTCCTCAGTGCTGCATTGACGATGAAACGGTCTTGTTGCCTGGTGGTCAGCTTTGGCCTTCCCGGGCGTGGTAAATCCGCAACATCATTTGTGTTTCGGTATTTTCTTAACAACTCATTGATGGATTTGTGGTTCACACCCATTGCCCATGCGACAGCTCTACAACTTTCACCGGCTTCAATGCGCCCTATAGCTCTTGCCCTGTCCATTTTGGATAGCCTTGGCATGGTGATGTTCACAGTTTGACCAGTGATGGCGAATCCATAACTGACAGAAAAAAACCCATGCCTTTATACCCATGATTGGCACAGTTTCTGGCCACATTACACAGGTATGGTGAGAAAAATCAATGGTCAGGAGGGTCCTAACAGGGACAGGAAAGACCACACGTGATCCTTTCTGCAAAGTGCACTTTTTGACTTTGTGTCACATTCAGCCCATGTGCAGTCAAGTATGGGCTCCAACTCTGCTCATCTTTACACATGATGTAATCAAAGGATTATGCTACACATACATGTGCGTATCTTTAAATTACCTTAAAAAGTATGGGTACACCATTAGATTATTTAAGCGGAGGGTTATTAATTTTGCCTAGTTTATATTGGCAATGCAAGGCTTACCTGCTGCACCTGTACAACTCTAACTGGCTGTGCTAGGAATGTTAGATGTATGGCATCTTTGTTTCCAGTTCGTCGAATAAACTGGGTTCTCAGTAAACCTTGCACACACACTCTTGTCCCTGCGACCTGAGTATTGAAAAACAACATAACAATGATGTATATATGTATGTATGTTGTATGTATGTATGTATGTATGTATGTATGTATGTATGTATGTATATATATATATATATATATATATATATATATATATATATATATATAATGAAACATTCACAGAGTCAATTAAAATGTAAATAAAGGACATGAGGTTTTTGGGGGGTGCGAAAACCTTTACAAAAGCAATACACATGGTAAACTTTGTTTATTTGGCATTAACTTTTACTGTGTGGGAAACGTAAAGTAAGAAACTAATAAATATTCTACATGTGATGAAAAATTTTCAAAATTAAATATTCACACATACAAATTAAACTAGTAAAAAAGATTTGCTCTATAGAGCAAATTTGTCTATGTGCTTTGAAAATTAATATAATTGAAAAAGTTGTCACATGATATGATAATCAAAAGTATCTTGAACACAATGTAAATTGCCTCTTCATCTTCAACAGGTTTAAAGTGGTGAACCTTATCTTCTATGTGTGCCTAATTACTAATTCAAAGTTTAAGTTTCATGTTCATTTCATTGAATGAACTTACATGTATACCATAAACCAACCAATTGATGTTGTCTATTGACACCTCTATCTACAATACATTTCAAGATCTTCTACATTTAAAGTTTGAAGGTATGCTTAATTTGCATGAAATAAAATTTTGTATCTTTTACTTTTATCTAATTGGGTGCACCTATAGCACAAACCTACAAAAATGTAGTGAATTTAAAACTTGAATGAAATACCTCCAATAAAAATACTGTGAAAATTTATACACATGAAAATAAGGCATTTTACAGTATATGCATGTAATAAAATGGCCCACCTTTGGGGCCTTGTCCTTTTTATTTATGCAAATTAGGTGAATATGCAAAAGGAGCCATTCCAAGATCAGTTTGTGGGTTTGTGATATAGCCACATCCAATGAACTATGGGAACAAAATTATGAAATTTTATTTATGCAAATAAGACGAATACACAAAATTTAAGTCTTAGTTGTAACTTCAAAACTATTATACATAGAGATGCCATTCCACTTTCAATTTGTAGATTTGTGACATAACTGCATCCAATGAACCATGACCCAAAGCTTTGGGCTTTCAATTTATGCAACTCAGGCAAATATACAAACTAAAATGTTGAACAGTTTCAAAACTATTATAGATAGTGGTGTCATTCAAACTTTACTTTATAAGTTTGTGACATGGCCACATCCAATGAATAAAGAGCCAAAATTGTAGCATTTTAATTTGTACAAATTAGGCTCTTACACAAAATTTAGATTATGTTGAACAATGACAAAGAGTTGCATTTCAAACTGCTCTCTTTTTGAAGGCATGCAGACAGATTTGCTGTGAAGCAAATCTTTTCTAGTTAAATCTTATTAACTTGTTCTTAGATACTTCAGTACTTTGACATGGATGTTGATTTGTGATTAAAACACAACCTCTGCTTTCATCAAACTCTTTGACAATTTTGATACCTGTTCATCAACTTCTTTTCCCGTTTGCCACAGTCCACCATGTTTATCAACCACCTCAAACCACTATTCTATCTTATCTCTTGCTCCATCTTCCCTTTTTCCTGCATTTTCTCCCTTGAAATTCTGAGCTTCTCCAGTAACTGGCCCTGAACATTCTTCCTATTTGTTTTTCATCTTTCATAATTTTCCTTTCATCTTTGATGGCAGCTTAATTATGTCTGTGTGTGGACACAGACATATTGTTTTACCCAATATTCTTTCTTTCTTTCCGCCAGATTTTTGTGTCGTCTTAAACTCAGACATCGTGCAAGCTAGAAACTTCAAACTTCGCATGGCTATAGCACCTGCAGTGAAGTTTTGCATATCATTCTGAATAGTCAAGATTTTGAAAATTATGCAAATTAGGGAAATTGAAAAAATTCAATTGTTTCTGCCTTCCAAAGTATTTATCCGATTTTGATGATGTTGGACCCAAATTGTTGCTATTTTAACACTGCACATTTTCGTGATTTTGTGACCTCTAAAGGTCAAGGTCATTTGTACATTTGAAATATTCATCCAGCCATAACGCAGTCAATTTCATCCAATTTTGATCATGTTGGACACAAATTGTAGCTAGTGTAACACTGCACATTTTTGTAATTTACATGTGACCTCTAGAGGCCAAATGTCAAACTCATTTTGCCATTTGAAATATTCATGTAGCTATAACTCGGTCAATTATCATCCAATTTTGATCATGTTGGACACAAATTGTATCTAGTGTCACACTGCACATTTTTATAATTTACATGTGACCTCTAGAGGTCAAAGATCAAGGTCATTTGGACCTTTGAAGTATTCATCTAGCCATAACTTGGTCACTTTTAATCCAATTTTGATCATGTTGGGCTCAAATTATAGATATTGTAACATTGCACATTCTTGTAATTCCCATGTCACCTCTAAAGGTCAAAGGTGAAGGTCATCCGGACCTTTGAAATATTCATCCAGCCATAACTCGGTCAATTTTCATCCAATTTTAATCATGTTGAGTTCAAATTGTATACATTGTAACACTGCACATTTTTGTTATGTATATGTGACCTTCAGAGGTCAAAGGTCAAGGTCATCCAATTTTGATCATCATACTGGACACAAATAGCTATATATGGGCACTTGTCTATGTGGGCAGGCAGGATGTTGCTGATATTTTGGAAATAAAGAATACTTTTTACAGGCAAATTCTAATTTCTTCTGATATCCACATAGTTTTAATTTACATTTGACCTGTAAAGGTCAAGGTCATTTTGCCTTTTGAATGTTTCATCTAGCAATAATTTGGTCACTTTCCATCCAATTTTATTCATGTTGGACTCAAATTGCAAGTGTTACAACACTGCATATTTTTGTAATTGTGCAAATTTTTCACACACACAGATTTGCTTTCAAGCAAATCTTTCTTTTCTAGCTTTGTATGTTTTTTTTTTTTTCCTTGTGCACTCATATCATGTAGGCAGTTGCCAGTTTAGTTGATTTTTTAAACATAACCCTGGCTTCAATATGTCTGGCATACATTTTTTTTTTTGCTCAAGTTAGGTTAAATGTGGAAATAATCCCATTACACTGCTAGGATTATCTGGGGAAAACCCTGCAAACTGCTCCAGACAACAGTCTCCAGTTCAGTTCACATGGGAAGAAGGAAAAAATCCTGTGGAACCCATTCTTTTGAGTGAGTCATAAGTTGTAAAAGTTGTCTGGTACAAAGAAAAGCCAATGCTCCCAGTGCCTATCTAGTCTACTCTTAAATGTGTTTAATGTCTGAGCTGTTATGACCTGGTCTGGTCAACTGTTCCAATTATGTATTACATGTACACTGAAGGTAAAACGCTGTACATCCCGAGTGGCACATGGCCTGTGACTTTTCCATGCATGACCTCTCACTTATCTTTGGGTTTTGAAATTGAACCAAACAGAAGGGTCTACTTCTACTTGCCAATACGGTATACCATAATCACATCTCCCCTGATCTGCCTGCAGTCGAGGGACAGTAATTTCAATAACTTAAGTTTCTCAGGGTAGGGAAAGCCTCTCAACTCTGGGAGCATCGGTGGCTCACCGCTGGACTTATTGAACTAACCGCTGGCCTAGTTTCTAATGAGGGCCCCATACAATATTGCCACATTCCAGATGAGGCCTAACAAGTGTTTTATACAACGGGGGCAGTAAGTCCATGATATTTATATTTGCAAATGACTTGTTAATCACAGCTTAAATCTTGTTCGCTTTGGCAACTGCAGTGGCAGTGTGTTGATGAAACTTAATTTGATCATAGACAAGCACCCCTAAGTCATTTTCCTGATTCAGCTGTTTGACTTCCCATAGGGTATGGATGACGCTGGTTACTATTTCCCAGGTGTAATGAATTACACCTAAGCCAAACAAATTTAATAAATTGTTTCTCATGAACCACTGCATCCATTTTCAAGGCCCATCTCATTTCTTTTTTGAAAAATCAATAAAAAAATAAATACAGAAAGCTGTCCACCCATGTGGCTACTTGTTCCTGCTTCGGAACTGTTTTGGCCTTTCATAATATCGGCTATGCTGTGTTCTTTGTGCTGTTTGCACCTATGTTGGTCATTCTTTACGAAGGCCATACTGTTCTTGTCGCGCTATTTGCACCTATGTTGAGACATGCAAGTTGAAGGTGCAATGACATATCGCCTTGTACGGGTCAATGTCACTGAATTGGGCCAGTTTTTTGACAAAATTTGAGGTTTTCTTTTTAATTGATAGAAAAACTTTACTTTTTTTAAAGCCGTCAATACACCAAATTTCTTCAGCAAAAATTAAATCAAAAAAAGTCTCACCCCGTCATTAAAAAAAAAAAAAAAATTCATGAGAAATTAATTTTGTTTGGCTATATTTGTATTAAAGGAAGTTGCTATTATAATGACCATTCATAGATAGAATCTGCATCTCCTTGGAGTATTTCAGTACTAGCACTATTCTCCATCTATACATTTTTGTATGGTTTGCGACACTTTATGACACTTTTAACAACACTGGGTGTCGTTGATGAAAATTACAAATAGGACCGGTCCTAAGATGAACCCCTGAGGTATCTCGCTCCTTATGTCAGCCCAAGTTGACTTACATCCCTTTGGAACAACCGTACGTTTGACATCGACCAATGAGAAACTTTTTCAATCCAAGCGGCTATACCTCCTTGGATTCCATCATAAGCTGTCAATTGTTTAAAAGATATCGAGTAGACCGTTTTTTGAAAATCAAGATAGATATACATTTTTTTTTGGCGGGGGGGGGGGGGGGGGGGTATTGGCACTTCATCCCTAAGTACAGACTCACAATTTGGATCAATTGATCAGCTGGCTGATCATCTTCATACCAAATCTCCAGTTCCTCTTTGCCAGTGGCATAAGACTATTCATCATGTCCTGGATGTTTTTATCCCCATGCACATAGCTATTATCCGGGCACTTGGTAAAATGCAGTTCTGCGAAGTCCGAGGTTTGCTTTTATTTATCTGTTATCTCGCTTACATAGTTGCGAGAGGTGAAGCATTATCGTTCAGCGTATTTGACTGGCATAGAAATACATTTTGTAAAAGATATAAGGGGGTCAGGGTTCATGAGTAATACACTACCCCGAAAATATCAGTGAAAATGACCTGGTGACCTGCAGAATGCTGACATGCAATTTGCAGACCTGCATTTTATCCAGCGCCTAATTTTCCGTGTAACAGCTCTACTACCTAAGTAAAAACCCGGATACAAGACAGGCAGTTGCATTTTAAAGATCGGCCTCGTATGCACAATTTCAGAGCTTTTGATCGGGAATTACTGTACCTTGACTCAAGAGCAGCTCAAACCGGTAAAATGCGATTTTCCAACTGAACCGTATCAACTTCTTCACTTCACTTGACTGCAACTGACAACAAATCATACCTCCGTGCCTATCCGTTGGGCTGCAATCTTGAGGCCTTCCCCCTTGCTTGGGCATCCGAAAGGGAGCCACCATCCCCTGTCATCGCTCTTGCACAACAAATACTTGTTGCTATCCTCCCCGGGAATAAGCACGCTGATTGTCGTTTTGTTCAGCCATGCTGAGCCCAGCGATCGCCGCGTGTTTGTTGGGGACTTGGGCAGTTCCTCATCACTTGTCGGAGGCGAAGCCATCTTCGGGACTCGTAAAATAACATACAGTGTGCGGGATTATTGTTAATTGCCATACACATTTGTATTTTATTTACTATGATTGAATATGAAATCGGTATTATTAAAAAATTTTAAGAAAACCAAAATATCAAGAAAATACAACTAAATGCCATGAAAATGATGAATAAAAAGCCAATATTGTCATATATTAGAACCTTTTTTAGTCAAATCAAAAGAGCAATTGACATTGAGTACGTTTAACGACCGCAAAATATCGTTACGCACTAATTTTTTCACTAAATCACGTACTATACTGCGACAGATATGAACTAATTATTTTGTTATGCAATTATTAGCTGATTTAGAATTGTTCTAATGTAAGAGTGTGCAAGCATAAAGGGTAAATTTTTGGCACTATATTTGCTAATCGGTGTGAAATTGACGAAGTTGCTAGGCACTTCCGGTTACAGAGACCCAGCGGCACGTGTAGTTGTGTACGAGCGTCCATCCGTATTGGATGAGTGAATTGCGGCAGCACGGTCGTTTAACAGATATTTCAGATACGAGACATCTGTTTCATAGATATGATGGTTTCGTCGTGTGAGGTTTGCAGAGAACAGGCACATAAGTACAAGTGTCCAAAATGTTTCATGAAATAGTAAGTTGCACAGAGTGCCCAGCAAAAGGCAGCATTGTATTTGTCGTATTTTAACTTTTAAGTCGTTAAGAAATGAGGGTAGATTTTGTGGCATAATGACGCGCGTGATTGAAGCTGACATCGTGCGCCTCGCCCGATGCCAGCTTCATTCACCCGCGTCATCATGCCATGACACACACGAAAACGACCCTCATTGCTTATGTTTACATTTCCCTCTTAATTTTTCTGCTAAATTACACGTAATTTAGAAATTTAGTATTATAGGGCATTAAGAGAAACGACCAGAAACTGATTTGCCGAGCACGTTCAAGTGTTAAGTTGCGGAAACCCAAGTGGGCGTGGCTTATTGGAATGTGGGCGGGACACGTGTTATTGTGCCATAACACACAAGGCTCTAGTCTTATGGTATAACACACCAGGCTCTCATCTATACTTGCAATGTTAGAAGTTAGATTGAGTGTAAGTATTTAAGAAATGAGGGTCGATTTTGTGTGTGTTATGGCATAATGACGCGCGTGATTGAAGCTGACATCATGGGCGTGGCGCACGCCAGTGTGCCTCGCCCGATGCCAGCTTCAATCACCAGCGTCATTATGCCATAACACACACAAAAGCGATCCTCATTGCTTATATTTACATTTCCCTCTTAATTTTCTGCTCAATTACACAAAATTTAGAAACTTAATACATAGAATTAAGAGAAACAACAAAAAACTGATTTGCCAAGTATGTTCAAGTGTTAAGTTCTGGAAACCGAGGTAATAATAATAATAATAATACGGTGGCTCTCCGCTTGTCTGCCGCGGTCCTGTGTCACTCTGTGACACAGGTGGCCTAGAAAAAAAAAAAAAAAATATCCATCCCTCACACACCCTATCCCCGCCTCTAAGGCTCAGGCTTTTCCCATGGGAGCCCTTATAAGGGCTACCACCATTCCCATTCCTTCCCCTCCCTGTACTCTAGAATTCTAATTTAACCTGTTGCCTTCTAACTCTATTATTTCATTCCTTTTCTCCCAGCATCCTACCAGGTAGTCCTGTACATTTTTATTACCTTTCCTGCCTCCCAGAAAGCCACCTTTCATACCTAAAATCCATGCTATACGTTCCTCTTCCTCTAAACCCTGAACCTCTTCTAAACCATTGTAATTGTAATCTTCTCTGTGCCACTTTCTGAAAAAATCTTCCCTTATCTCTCTATATGCATCACACCACAACAGCCAATGGTCCACTGTCTCATCTGCCTCTTTTCTACAGGACTTACACTTTCCATTACTCCCTGTTGTCCACTTTTGACTTCTCTTTTCGAGATTGATTACTCCTGCCCTACTTTGAAACAGAAGTTTGGATCCCTTCCCTCCATCCCAACACACACTTTTCTGTGGTTTTTCTAATACCTTGTATGCCTTCAATGTACTTTTTTCCCTGACTCCTCTTTTCCAGTCTTCTTTCCAACCCTCTGTAACAGTCTTACCTACATATACTTTCCAATCATCCACCTCATCATATCCTTTTAGTTCATATTTCTCTGCTAACCCGTCTATGTCTTTGACCCATCTTGTTTTTTCCTTGGCTACCTGATTGTAAACTTTCCTGCACCACCTGTCTTCACTTATTCCTTGTAAATAACCCCAGTACTTTAACTTAGCTTTGGCAATTCTATCTGTGATTTTATTCCATCCTAACTCTCCTAGGACTGCTTCTGTTGCTGTACATGGTGGTGCTCCTAGTATCCAGTTCCCCATCTCATTCTGTGCTTTCTCCATTCCCTGGATATCTCCCTCACTTACTGAAATCACATCTAAGCCATATATCATTCCTGGTATTGCAACTCTATCCCATAGTACTCTTGCTGTGTATGCTCTGTTGAGGTAGGCGTAGCTTATTGGAATGTGGGTGGGACAAGTGTTATGGTTCCATGACACACTAGGCTAATGTGTTATGGTCTCATAACACACCGGGCTTTCTCCTATACTTGCAATGTCAAAAGTTAGATTGAATGTAAATATTTGTGTATATTTACATTCAACATAACTTTTAACATTGCAAGTATAGGAGAGAGCCTGGTGTGTTATGAGCCCATAACACAATAGCCGTGTGTGTTATGGAACTTTAACACAGGTGTCCCGCCCACATTCCAATAAGCCACCCCTATAGTAGAGCAGCTAAATTTTCAAAAAGGCTTATTTTCAGTTTTCGTTCAACCGGAAAAATACCCAGCTGAATTTGGTATCAATCAAAAGATAAAAACCTGAAGTTTAAAGTCAGGTAGGGTGTATGATCAATTTCGTGGTCAATTTTTATTTATATTGGTTACCATGGCAACGAAATTAAGTTTTCGAGATATAAAGCGAAAAACACCTTATTAACCATAACTTTATACACATACAAAGTACCACTTCACAACTTCACATCAGCATACCTACTATACAAGCGTTTCATAAGAAACCAATTTGAGATAGTAAGTGTCAACAGTTGGTTGCCATGGCAACGGAATATTTGTAAATAAAAATAAATATTTCCCCCCCCCAAAAAAAATCATCAAAACCCCATAAAATTGCCATATCCACAAAAATCTGCTCATTTTGAGTAATCTTAACATTTGAAAGAACGTTGCTAGGCGACCCAAATACAGTCTTTTGTCACTCAATTGACATCACTTTTAGTGCAGAAAACAATCTCTTTGCATTTTAACATCAAATGTGACGAAAATTATTCCTGATATTTAAAACTATAAACAAGTTTCTAATGTTTAATTGCAAATTTAAGTGATTTCAACGAATATTCCGTTGCCATGGCAACCAACTGTTGACACTTACTATCTCAAACTTGTTTCTTTTGAAACACCTGTATAGTAGGTATGCTGATGTAAAGTTGTGAAGTGGTACTTTGTATGTGTATAAAGTTATGGTTAATAAGGTGTTTTTCGCTTTATATCTCGAAAACTTAATTTCGTTGCCATGGTAACCAATATAAATAAAAATTGACCACAAAATTTATCATACACCCTACCGGTCGGTAAAATTCAGGTTTTTATCTTTTGATTGATACCAAATTCAGCTGGGTATTTTGCCGGTTGAACGGTTTCAATTTTTTGGTGGACTCGCCACTGTACTACTACCTGGGTTTCCGGAACTTAACACTTGAACATGCTTGGCAAATCAGTTTTTGATCGTGTCTCTTAATTCTATGTATTAAGTTTCTAAATTTCCTGTAATTGAGCAGAAAAATTAAGAGGGAAATGTAAATATAAGCAATGAGGATCGCTTTTGTGTGTGTTATGGCATAATGACGCGGGTGATTGAAGCTGGCATTGGGCGAGGCACACTGGCGTGCGCCACGTCCACAATGTCAGCTTCAATCACGCGCGTCATTATGCCATAACACACACAAAATCGACCCTCATTTCTTAAATGTGAATGGGTTCCCAAACACTGTGCACTAGGGAAGTACTGAAGGTTGATGATAATTATTTGGATGTGATTACGTTTTTCAAGTTGTATAGACTGTAAGTTTGGATTGATGAATTTCCTTGCTTTTTAAAAATTTTCATGTGTTATATATAGAGCTAGCTCCGCTCGCTATTATATTCTCTTCTTGTGCTGTGTTGCCATGTTTAGTCTATGAATTATGCAATAAAAATATTCGTATTCGAAATGCCAAAATTGAAATGGTAGATGAATATGAGTAGGCCTATTTTGGGTAAAGATAAAAGCAACCTGTATTAATTTAAGTGGGACACAGAAGACTCCAGACCAAACTTCACAGCCATGGTATAACAGACAAAACTGAGAACTGGATTGATAGTTTTCTATCCACATGATCCCAAATTGTGGTCCAGGAGGGCGACGGGTCATACACCACCGAAGGGTCTGTTTTAGGACAGACCTTGTTCCTTTTCTGCATAGATGGTATGCCCCGAGACATAAGAGTCAGGATTAGACTGTTCGCCAATGATACAATAGCCTCAAACAGAGATGCTGAACAGTTACAAGAACATCTTGACAGCCCAGCAAGATGGGAAAGGGCACAGCAAATAGAGTTCCATCCTAAAAAGTGCCAACTGCTGAGAGTTACTAAATATAGAAAATACATCACTCATGCATCCTAAACACTACATGGGCATACACAGGAAACACTAGATACTGCCAAATATCTTGGAATCACAATTACTCATGATATGATCTGCAATAAAGGCATGAAAAATGCTATCAGTCAGTAGTGTAGGTATGCTTAAAAGCAACCTGATTATCTCCTGTCCAGGAGCAAGACTTAAAGCTCAGGCATACAAATCTTAGGTTCAGCCACAAGTCGAGTATGCTTCTGCAGTGTTGGACCCTAGCATAAAAGATCAAGTAGACCATGTAGAAAAAATCCAACAAAGAGCAGCTATATGGGTTGAAAATCTTCTCCAAAACCACTTGGCCAATTGATTCAAAATTGCATAAGAACACTTGAGGGCATGACAGGTGGAGTACATGGGTGACCTTGACATTCTCAAGGTCACAGTGTCACTTAGGTGTATTTAACACAACAGATGATAACTTGATAACTATTTCAGCCGGTACTTTGATGTACATGGTTATGATTCTTTTTGAGGGCCACACTCAGACAGTACATGATTGACCTTGAACTCATTCCCAAGGGTACAGGACAACTGACAAAAAATTAACTGTTCACTTGATAACGTGAGAAATATTTTGAGTTAGGACCTTGACATTGCACATGTTAATGTTTCTCTATGCAGGACGACCATGGCCTCATTTCTGAGGTCACAGTGGAACATACATGAAATTTTCTCTTCATGATAACTTGTAAACTACTTGAACTGGGACCCAGATGTGGCACGTTAGTGTCATTCCATAGATGTCATACTTCGTAAATGGCTGACCTGGATCCTATCGGCTCACAGAACCACAAGTGTGATGAATCTCTAGGTCAGCTGAGCATGGACTGTTCACACAGCCCTCTTGTAAATACATGTGAATATTGTATACTAAATAAACTAGTGATCCTGCTGAAATTGATTTTGTATTTTGTTTCAGCTGTTCATTGCCATGCTTCAAAAAACACAAAGGTAATTTAATTCAACACAATATCAATTAATCTATTTAAATATCTATATACATTGAAACCTGTCTTGAAAGACCACCTCTAGGGTTGACCAAATTGTGATCTCTCAAGACAGTTTGTCTTTCATAGGTGGTACCAATAACACAAAAAACACTTAGCAAAGTATGTTGAAAAGCTGGTCTTCCAAGGCAGTTGGTCTGTCATTGAAGTGCTCTGTCAAGACAGGGACCATTGTATCTAGTAAATTAACTTGGCATGTTTATCAGGGAAAAAAAAGGAGGAAAGAAAAGTGTTGATGTTTCTGGTAGTATGTGTATTTCTTATAAGGCTTGGTGCTAAGTGGATTACAAGTAAAAAATATGCTATGTCGACTTCCTGTATTGTAATGTGCTTTCACCAAAATTCAATAAAGACAGTGTGGCATGACTATCATGGTAGAGCTTTTCTTGTGGCAGATGAAGCAGGTTTTCCAGGCACTTTAAAATCTAATAAGTTTAGACTGGTCATGTCATGGAAAGTAAAGTGTTTTTTATACAACTTTATTAAAAAACAAAAATATATGTAAATTCCATTTTAAACTATCATCCAGCAAAATGTGTGTTTTAATTTTCAACCTATGCCTCATACAATTCAATAACAATAATTTAGTGTGTTCTTGAATTAGTAATTTTTAATATGATATTTATATGGGCTCTACAGAATTGTGCCATATGGTATCACAGGTTTTTATGCAGCATGAAATTTAGCTTTCTCTCTCTGAAGTTATTTTTAATCATAAAATTATGGGTACATAGTATATACATACACAAATCATTATATTTATTATGTTCATGGATAATTTGTCTCACACAAAGAAAACAATGTTAGTATGGCTTTAGTATATGCAAATTCCGTACATTAATAACTTCAGGTCAAAAATGAGGTGGGCGCACACCAAGTTGCATTGGTCAAGCGTCCTAGACAAATAAAAATAGATTCAAGATATGTTCACTGTGCAACAGTATAACATGCAATTTAAATGACTGTTTGTGTCAAGCAATGAAATGTCAGTCTTCTGTTGTTGAAAATGCCATGTGGTCATCATGAGTGTATAGGTTTATTGGCGGTTCTTTCAGAATCCCAGTGTGTTAAAACAGACCAAGAAGATCCAGATAAGAGACGAGCATTGACATGTAACAAAATTACAGGTAGGTATAGCACGGTTCCTGTGGCTTTTCACTCAGTAGTGGAATTTAGGACCCCAGAGGGCAGCACATGATGGTGATCATTTGCGTAATTTTACATATTTGTAACAAAACCCTTGGAAGCTTTCTTAAGTAAATTGCCAAATTTATGCAAATGAAAATAAAAGGGTCTATTCAAGTTGTAATGTTGCAGAGAAGTAATGACAATTATTTCCATAATCTCAGTCAAATTAGCTTGTATTTATCTTAACCCCTATAGCCTGATTTAAGACTGAGTTAACAGCTTTCATCGGGGCACTTTGCGCAAAAAGTGTCCCGAGGAAAGCTGTTGACTAAGACTACTTTTTGCTGTGGACAAGGCTTGGTGGTATTTGAATGAAAGGTATCTTCATAAAGAATTCGAATCTTTTAACCATTATAAATTATATGTTTAACTGTAATGAGAAAACAACTGCAGCCATGATTAGCACTTTAAGGGCTAATACCTTCTCCCATATTGCAAAGACATTTGTTGTGGCCTCCAAAGCAACTTTCTGGATGGCAGGTTCACATTTTAATAGCATAAATCACCACAAAGATGGAGTCATCATTATATTGAACCTTATTGCATGACAAACGACTTCCTCTTGGCAATGACTAGGCGCTAAATTTGTTTATTCTGCAGGTGGTCTTATCTGTGCTTGTTGATTACCAGGTGGAAGTCTGCTGGTGGCTCCACCTGTGGTCAACATAATATACATGCTGTCATTGTAATATGATAATACAGTAGTCCCTCCTTTGAGAGACCACCCCTAGTGCCACCCCAAAGGTGGTCACATAAAGTAAGTGGTCTCTCAAAGGAGGTATAAATAACATGAAAAGTACTACAGAGAGACCTGACAATTGTGGTCTTTCAAAAGAGGGACTACTGTAGTACAGACCGTCGTGGGAAACAATATGCTTTTTCAAAAAATCTTTATATTTGTCCCATTAGAGGGCTGTAACTGTGAAGACATGAGGTAATAGTCAACTGTCATGGTCACCAATCTGTTCCAGTGTCCTCCCAAAGTCACTCACATGCTTGGGATAAGTGAAAATGATCATGGTTTTGTTTCCAGATACATATATAGGCCCAGATGAAGACTCAGAAGACAGAGTAAGTCCAGAAGATCTTGAAAAACTAGGTGAGGATCATATATATGTCCATGTGTGTAATTTTAAGAGTGCAGACCAGGTGTACAATGTTGTAAAGTGAAGTTTGATGCCACAACATTGAAAGAGGTGTCCATTTCTGGATTGTCTCATCAATACACAGGGATTATGAGTAGAAAAAGTAGGAGAAGGGAGGATAATCCCTTAACCAAAAAACAAAAACAGTGTAGGCTCATGTTATCAAAATAAGATCCACTTATGCTGACAGTATAAGGGGGATCTCATTTTTATAACATGAGCCTACAGTGTTGTTGTTTTTCTGTTAAGGGATTATCCTCCAATCTCCTAGTGTATAATGTTACCAGTGTAAGTCTAAAAAGAATATCTAGAAACACAAAAGCAGTGTGTTTATAGCACAACCATATGGATTTTGATAGTAATCCAGTGACGGTTAATGGAGGGGCTCATTGTTTGATTTGTCATCTCCAGTGTGTCCATATAACATGTAACACAATTTTCATGAAAGCTAACAACTAGGGAAATAGATTGGAAGTGTTTGATCTAGTTTTCATACATTAGTCTGGAAAATATGAGCAATTAAATACTAGTACAGAATTTCACATTGTTAAGTATTGATTTAAATTTTCTCAAGTGCTTGCTGAGCACTTTGATTGTTCTGATGTGTGCACATGGAGGTGTAGATGCTTCTGTGCCATATGAGGTCACTAGGACTAGTAAGCATCCCTGATACCATCTATGTCATAAATTGTGCCTTTTAAGTTACCATATTATCACTAGCTCATATTTTAAGACTCATCACACATTTTAAACTCGTCACTATTAATCTGCAACATCAGTTGTACTGATCTGATTCACTTGTGTCATGGGAGAGCAGACTCGCATATGTGTCCACGCCTGTTTGGCTCTGCCCAATCAGCAATTTTTTAGACTTCTTTTTTTTTTTACAAGTCATTATATGCACTGCAAGTAATTCATCAGGATGTATTTTATGTGATGATTGAAACTCAATAGATTAATAAAATCAAATTAAAATTCACTCATACTCATATATTTCCAAACCACTAATTTGGGTGCCAAATAAAAGACAACCCACACAATAAAAAAATATATGAACATGTCAAATGATGCATTAGCTAAACAAGTGAAGCTTTACTTATAAATGCAGAGCTTCAATATGAATAAAGAATACCTGTAAAACCAGATATAATTACAAACTTTGTATGGTACAAGTTCAGATAAGAATAATTTGACTTACCCCTCAACCAGTATGTACCCCAGAATGATGCCAAAACATTAACTGCAAAACAGGCATGTCTAAAATCATTAAAATTTTTGCAGCCACTCTTTCTAACAATGTCTTGATGTTAACAGTAAAATCTGTAGGGCATGTCAGAAAAGAATAATTCATTTTTGGCACTGAAAAATATAACCATACCCCAGGGGTTTTGTTTTTTTTTTTTTTTTTTGTTTTTTTTTTTTTTTGGTTTTTTTGTTTTTTTGTTTGTTTTTGCAAAATTTGTCACCTGTCATGATCACAAAGAAATTTTTAAAAAGTGACTGGAAAGATTTACCCTTGCTAGTAAAGATTGTGCATCAATACTTACCAACCCTCTTTGAAAGAGCCCTGGGCCAATAACAGCACATGATGTACTACAGGTTACAGACCACAGTTGTGATTGGCTGGTTGTGCATCCCAATGGAGATAGTCCGTAATATGGTAGAGCAATAACTCTGCATTCTCTCATTGACCACCATGTGGCGCTGCGGACAGCTTTCATCCAGGTATTCTATAGCGGGTCAACCTGAGTAGCGTCGCATACTATGATGTGTTAACGTATGGTGCGAACTGAGTGTTTTTCTTGGCGAATGAAATAACCAAGTGTAACTCATAATCATGATAATGTCATTAATAAATACTTTTTGTAGCAAGTAATGCAATCAAGGAATCAACCCGATACACATTGTTATGGAGTTAATCACATTTGATTTTAATTTTGATTTAACTTTTAACGCTACCTGCCGACCCCCCCCCCCCACACCCACCCATACACATACAGTAACACTGTAAAACTTGGGAATTCATCTACAATAACATATTCTGATGAGGTTGTCTACTTGTCTTTATTTTTGACACAATGACAACACACCTGGCAAATAAAATACAATCGACTTCTTACACTGTAAGTTTAATCTTAAAACGCGATGACCAATGATGTTTTATCCTACTCGATCCTCCATTATCGCCCGCAATGAACCGGGTCACATTAAATCCTTGCAACAGGAGTCTTACGAAATCCTCATGCCGTTGAGTCCATATTATGTGCTATGTCGATAATTTGTTATATGTGATCATTGCATTGTCTTAATAACTGTCAAAGAATATTCTTTATTATTGCATTTCTTTCGACCATTCACATAGTCAAGTGGCGCTATGCAGGAATGTAATAAGCAGAATGCGGCTCCCGGTCACCGCGGTTCAAATGGATTTTTCACTTTTTTAACACAACATACGAACAAATGCATTCATGCTCTGCTATAATACAATCTTCTCTTTGGTGTGTGTAAAATTTATTAGCAGATATTACGTGAAAAGGAACATTTTTTGCACTTTGATTGCCGATATGTATAATGTTATCACAGTGTTTGCCAATCCGCCGAAACCAATGTTCACCCGCAGGCGAGTACCCGGATGAAAGCGATGACTCGCGCCGTGTAGTGGAGGTTTCTGGAAACTTAAGAAACTGCCCTTCCCTATTGTTAAAACACTGTGTTTTCAGCATGCTGTAACTTCTGTTTAAATAAAGTTAGCTAAGTCAGGTTTGCTGCATGGCAGAGTTGCTTCATTGGTACTCATATAGGTGAACTGTCTTCCAGGCCAGGTGGGAACTTTATGGTGGGGAAGGACAATGACGTGACCCTGGCAAGAGCACAGGTCATACACCTGTATAAAGCTGACATCCAGGTGTTTTTTCTTATTTCATTTATCACAAATTAACGAGCTGGGAATTGTATGACAAAAATCCATCCATGTTTTTCTGACATTTTTATCTTTTAAATGCAGTTCACGGAATTTTAAAATACCAAAATGCTTATTTTTTAGACTGAAAAATGCTAATATGAAAAATAGAAGGATTTATAACTGTGGTCTGTGGCCTACATTGTATGTCTTGAGGCGCTTGCACACACCAGAGGGCACCACTGGCCAAGAAGGGGGTCAGCCTACACCTGCTGCTGCACACAAGTCATTATCAATAGTGCTTTTTGATGATATGAGTGCTCCGTGCTAAACCTCTTTCTTTTTTTTGTACAGGCCAGTCAGATGAACTTTTGGTTTTGTTGAAGAATCCCCATCTGCAGCAGATGATAAAATCAATTGACAGCTCCACAGATATTGCCAAGGCCATGGACACTGCAATGCGAGAGCCAATCTTTACAGAGTTTGCAGACCAATGTCTGAAAATTGCAGACCACTCCAAAGAAGAGGCAGTTTCTAACATGTTAGATTCATAGCTGTGAACAATGAACTTGCAGTCAGTACTTTCACAGACCACATATCATTGGTATTTCATACGAGGGTAACCATGGCTCATGATATGACTTGTCCATACTCACTGCATTACAAGCACGTGTACCATCTTTCAATGTGGGGCATACAAATCCAAAGTGGAGTCAAATTTAAATTTCAAGACTGAGAAAAGTTAGATTTGTCTATTGTAATAAACTGAAGCAAAGCCTGAAAATCATGCAAAGAATACTTTTAATTCAATACCAGCTAATTAAATTTTGACAAGTTAATTATTATCAGACTGTGGGTATGTTAGGACAGTACATGTATTTACTTTTATAAATTTTTCCATCACACAAAGGTAATGGTGTTTTTGAAAAAAAAAAAAAAAAGTGTTTTGCATGTACAGTAGTACCTGCTGTATGCAACCACTGCTGTTAGCAGTCCAATTGCTTGTTGTGGGTACCAGGCTCAGACATGAGTCAATTTCTTTGTAAAATTAACCTGTGGTGACAGGTCACCAACTGTATGAGGACACTTTTTTTCTTGGCAGAACGGGTGGCTGCATACAGCAGGTACCACTGTATATATATGTGTGTATGGATGTATGCATGCATGCATGCACAACCGTATTCAGACAGGATAGTCATTCTCAAGTCATAGGCTGTATACAGGCAAATCAATTTTCACAGGCCAATCATTCGTCCAGGGACGTGTTATCGATGGTGTGTGTGTTCAGTTTCGCTTTGACAAATGTTCAGTTTACCAAGAAGCCACAAACTAATGCCATGTGACACAACACTCCTGGATGTTGTGGAGTGGCTGATGTTGTCCACAGGTGTTATGGTGATGAATTTATTGCAGTTTGTGGTGCAATCTAATATGAGCCATGAATACAATGACGAAATCATTCTTGACAGTGACTGGGTAACTTGTTTGTAAACATGCCATGGTAAGTGAAATGTCTGAACCCGGTCTGAAGACTGTTTTGAATAAAGATTTACATCTGAAATTAAAAGCGCTTGAAACACACTTTAACAAGAACAAATTTTGTTTTCCTTCTTTTCCTACATACTTTCTAATGATAACATATTATGATACAGTAATTGGAAAGAAGAAAAGAGAATTTTTTTTGTCTTCTAGTTCTTGGATAAATATTAATCGACAATATTTGCATGTGCAACATAGACCTAACCTAAAGCAACCAAGATCTGAAACATGTTGAAATCGTACATGCTGAATGAAATGAAAAAAAAAAAAAACTAAGCATCTCCTGCATCGCTGGAACGCGTAAATCATGTTTTCATTCTCAAATAGGGCCTTTTGTTTATTTACCTTGAGTGGAGACCCATAATTGTAATGAAAGGGGAGGTAAGTGTCTGCCATCTGTCGTGACTGATACAGTCCAATTAAGTGTCTTTGGATAGTGTCATGGGAGAGGGGATGTGTCATGGGAGACACATGTAAAAAAATTGTAATGCAACAACTAAATCTATTACAGTCAGGCCTAATATGTTACATATATGCCTAAATCTATGACAGTCAGGCCTATCACCTTACAGGTAGGGTTATATCTATTACAGCCATGCCTAACACATTACGGGTAAGCCTGAACGTATAACACTCGGGCCTAACACATTACATGCAGGCCAAGATTTATAACAGTCAGGCCCTACGCTACATCTGCAAGTCTACATTTTTTCAATAGGCTTTAAACACATTCACACACACACACACACACATGCAAACAAGAGGCCCATGGGCCTAATGCTTCACTGACCACCATCACCAAAAACTCATTTTCTCAATTGTATTCAATCCACAAACTTGAAAAAAATAATCAATGTTCGTCCATATTATGCAATATCAAACTTCCACATGGTGCACATGTGTGGTACATTTGGCATCATTCACCATATTCTTTATCAAAATATTGAATTAAATGTCCATTTTTAAGTGCTTAATGACCTTAAAAACATGTCAAGGTCACACAATCATTGGGTTATGGTGATCAATAATGTTGGTCACCACATACAGTTTTATATGCAATGTACTCCGTGTAATTGTGATCTAGATGCTTAATTCTTTTTGCCACTGATGTGCAAACTGCACTCTACCATTACAAAATTACTTCTTCCAACTTAAAAGGTCTGATGACCTTACAAAAATAGGTCAAGGTGACTGGTCTTACATAATACATTAGCATTGGATATGATTTTAATATTCTATAAATTTGGCTTATCTAATTCAATTGTTTTTCGAGATATAGAATTTTGTATCTTTCAAGCCATTTTAACTCATAATTCCCCCCCCCCCCCTAAAAAAATTATTTGTGGCACCACTTCTATGGTAACAAACCCCGAGATTTGGACCTCTTCTACAGTCCCACTAAATTTCATGAAAAAATAAGGATGCTGGACTGGTCACAAGATTTTCATATTTTGACCGATATATTACACATTACAATAGGTGGTGTCACCAACATTGAAATTGACAAAGATTTTCATACACTTTATAACTTCTAAGCATTATATGAGCATACCTCAAAAATTGTAGGATGCAAAGTATTCATGGAATGACCCTTACATTCAAACTGGCAATTTGACCTTGACCTTCAAATCGGACTAAAAAAATATTACTGTTCTAAATATGTGCACATCTAGCTTTCCATACACGGTTTCTTTGTTAAAATTGGGTAACAACTTTTTGAGCTATTCAAGAACAAACTCCATGAATACTGGGTCACGGTGACCCAAAAAGCATGTCACCAAGTACAGTTTTATGTACAATATAATTAAGTGGAATTTTGATCTGAAGACTCAATTTTCTTTCAATCAAAGCCACATCCTGCCATGACAAAATCACTTCTTTCCACTTTACAGGCATGGCGACCTCACAAAAATAGGCCAAGGTCACTGATATTGCATAACATAAGCCTTGGAAATGGTTTATACATATTCTATAAATTTGGCAAGTTTAACTACTTTTCCAGATATGTAATTTTATATCTTAAAAACATTTTGGCTCACAATTTCCATCAAATTATAGATAGTATCATTAGCAAGTTAGACTTTGACCTCCCCCATAATCCCACCAAGTTCTGTGAAGATCTGCCAAAAATTAAAGATGCTGGAGTGTTCACAAGATGTTCACCTTTTGACCCCTATATTGTATAATGCTGCTGGCGCCATCCAACATTTGTTACATTCTGCAATTTAAGTAATGATACACCTTGATCCAGCAATTATTACTCACAAACTCCGCACTTCTTGCTGCCCAGTTGACTGAAATAGGCCTTCCACATGGATCTGAAATGCTTAGTGTGACTTTCTGTCATCCACATGGTGTATGTCTTGACATCACGTGGGGTGCATGCTGTAACATCATATTTTTATACTTATGCACAGTGCTTTACCGTGTGACATGCACGTGCTGCCCAATATTATGGTTTCAACTGCCCAATATGAAGTAGTAACAAGGCAGGCACATGGTATAAATAGAGACATCTGATTGGTTACCTTAATGCTAATGCAGAATATCCCAAAATATTGTAGGTAGTACCACCTACATTCTTTCATAATATTGTATTCAAAAGATTTTCACATTCTCGCCTATACAAGGTGTATTACACGATACTGTAGCTGGCAGCACCAATATCAAACTTCACTTAGCATTCCCCACACCTCCTTGTCCTGAAATTTACATGTGGCTAACTGAAAAACTTTGACTGCATCACATTCACAAAGAAAGTTTTCAAAGGAATAAAGGGGCATAAAGTATCAGCTCCACAATCTTAGGTCCGCAGAGCTAAGTGAAGTATGTTTGTTGCAAGATTCCTGCGATTACTGTTGCATTATGGGGCTGATTTGTCCAAAATGGACACACCACAGACTTGTACTTGGTCATAACTTTGTTCCTGTGCTTTACTGTAGTGGCACCTACTCTTTCATGAAGGACCACTGTCTTTCCTAGTACTGGCCTTCCAGGTTTTACCCTCGGCACATGAAGTGCCAGAGGGTATCATCGTCCGTCCGTCTTGTCGACATTACCGCGATATCTCAGAAAATATTCACCATAGTTGTACCGAATTCTTGTCACAGAAGGACCCTATGATGGACCAGGTTCCTATTGAAAACCAGCTTCATCTGATTATTTTCAAACTTTTCATGAAACTTTAATGTATGGGGTCAACCCGGACAACATTACTGTGAAATCTAAAAAAATATCGACTGCAGCTTTACGTAATTTTTGTCAGAGATGTATCTTATGATTAATCAAAACCATATTTAAAACCAGCTTCCTCTGATTATTTTTAAACTTTTTAGGAAATTTTTAACGTAGTTCTTTGAAAGCCGTCAGTGGCATCAACCCTGCGGACACTACCACAATATCTCAAAAAATTTCCGACCAATGCTTTACAATTTTTGTCAGAGATGTATTTTTTGATGGACCAGAAGTCTATGTAAAACCAGCTTCCTCTGATTATTTTTATTTTTAAACATTTTATGAAACTTTTAATGTATTAATTTGAAGGCCATCTGAGTGGCGTCAACTCTGATGACGTTACCACAATATCTAAAAAATTACTGACCACAGCTTTACCCAATTTTTGTCAAAGATGGATCTTATGATGGACCACGTTCCTGTTTAAAACCAGCTTCCTTTTGTATTGATAGAATTTTTATGCAACTTTCAAGTATTCATTTGGAGGCTGTTGGAGTGGTGCACAAGGGGACAATGTTACCATATCTCAACAATGATCAAACACAGCTTCACCAATTTATTTTTGGAGATGCACTTTTTAGTGGACTACAGTCCTATTGAAAGCCAGCGTCCTCTTATTATTTTTAAACTTGTTACGAAACTTTTGAAGTATTTATTTGATGGCCATATAAGTGACACACAGTACAGTGGTCTCTGTCACCAGGACATGCCCCAAGAACACATCCAAAAGTGCGCAATCATTTTATAGACAAGAATATGGAAATTGTAAGTAAAGAATTCTACTGTGAAGCCTCAAATAAAAAAAAAAAATACAGAATTGAGGAAAAAAGATTGTGGGCACCGAGGGTATTCCGTTGTCTGAACGCCATTTTTTTTTAATCATAACTTTACCTGTATTTTAAGACCACCTCAATATGAAACTTTTTGCTGGTAGTAGGGTTGGTCTCAAATGACAGGTAGGGTTTTTACTACCAAGAGTGAAATCCAGTCAAGAATACAAACCAGCAAGGCACAAACTTTTTTTTTTAACCATTCAGGCAATCAATCTTTTATTCTTATTCACATGATCATCATACTTATACAGCTGGGTTTCTCTAAAAATTCAAATACACCTGCAGCTTGGAAACTGGTCATACCAGTTTCACAGTAATAATAATAATAATAATAAGGGTTGTGTAAAGTATTAGTCCAATAGGAACACAGAACAGTATGTATTATTGACCAGGCCCTTTTAAACTTTTTCCACGACTGATCAGTAACGTCATCCATGAAATAAACCAAACCTACAATAACACAGTCCAAGTGAGCCAGTGTTCATGCAGAGTCACCCATCCAGGTTTTTCACGACATGTGAACTATTAACATGTACCCATCTTCCCTGTCTTTGCCAAATATTCACACCCCGAAAGTTCCTGGATACAATAATCTTTATTTCTGAAATGTAACTTCTCAACAGGACAGGGCAGATGGTGTCTAAAAGGGCACATGTAAACACGGAATACAAATTGAAAAGGGCCACCTAAAAACAAATAGAAGACCAGAACCCAAGAGCATTTCTGGACCATAAACAAGAGGCCCATGGGCCTCATGCTCTGCTGATGTACTCAGAAGACCATCACAAAAAAAAAATCATTTTCCAAAATATAATCCTTCTGTCACCTTTGGATGGTGCAAGGTCACCCACATTGTGGACTAACAAGCTTCCACATGATGCACATAAATTTGTGATACATTTGGTATCATTAGCCTGATTCTCAAAATATTGAATTTAATGTATTTCAACACATTTGAGTGTGTATCTTGTGTAATACTGTAGGTGGTGCCACCAACTTTTAAAATATCTTTTTGTCTGGCCAACATTTCTGCTAAGTTTTGTTTCATGAAAAGCAACCTGCTCAAATTTTTTACATTTTAGTCTCTATATAACATAACAATGCAGGTAGCACCACCAGTATCAAAACATTACCTACATTTTTATATCCATTATATTAAGTCCTGAAAGTTCCATGGGGTTCACTTGAAAACCTTGGACCTTGTTCACAGCAAATGTTTACAGTTCATGGAAGGTTGGACAAGCACGTGATGCTATAAGCTCTGCAATGTGTGTTCAGCAGAGCTAAATTATTTTTGTTTTTTTTTGTAATTTAAATCAAAACATTTTGTATTACATGCAAGATAACCAAATGTCATAATAGTGCTTGCTGACAGAGACAAGGACTGTGACAGTCCAGTGCTCAGCTGGCTGGGTGCAGACTGAAGTGGTCCTGCGACCTTCTGAATAGTATCAATGTCACCTTTGTTTACAGCCATTATCACTCTTCACTCCTACAATTCAGGAGTCATCATGAAATGTGCTAGTATCCGCTGTTACCAATACGTAAGCAAATATGTCAGTTTGACCTTTTAAGGTTATTCCCGGTCAAAATAAACAAGATCAAACTAAGCTCCATAGGTACTTTCCTAGTAGTGTTTATCAGGAACCATATGCCTGGGATCCCATATGAGCAAGGTACAGGGCAAAATGTCATTTTAACCCTTCAGTTCTTCAAGGTCCAATTAGACTACATCAAAAGAAATCTCATAGGTACTTTTTCAATCAGTCTTTTAACTCATTCCATACTATGGTCACAGGCCTTGGTCAGTGGTTCTGGCACTGCCTGGCAAGTCATGCTGCAGCTGCCGCAAGAACCATTGACTTAAGACTATAGGCATGTTGGTACTTGAATGGAAGCTCTTTTCATCAAGAATTTAAATATGCAATTGTGGTCTTAAATCTAGGTAAATATACGGAAAAATCAGGGACTGGTATGGAATGAGTTAATAGGAACCATGTGCCTACGATCCACCATTTTCCAGGTATGTCAATGTCAGTTTGACCTTTCAAACAAAATGAACAAAACCAAAAGACCCAAAAGGTACTTTCCTGCAAGTGTTTTTTAAAATTTTTTTTTATGGTACTCATGGGTCCAGGATCCTTCATTACTGTGATGTAAGCCAGCGTGTCATATTTGCCGCTATAACAATTGCACCAATGCTTATGTACCCTTATCGATTTTTCCTGAATTTCACATTTCACTAAAAAAAAAAAAAAAAAAAAAAATCTGCAGCACCATGTAGTGAACAATTTTGGTGGCAATAGGGTCCAGGTACAATTGTCCCTATTTTGGGGGACCACTCTAAGGGCAGGTCTAAAAGTGGTCATGTAAAATAGGTGGTCTCATTGGGTGTAAAACAACATGGAAAAGGTAAGACTTGGAGACCTGGTGAATGTGGTCTTCAAGTGACAGTGGTTTTCCAAATAGAGTTTTCTCAGATAAGAGGGATTTCTGTCTATTGTTCAACTAATTTGAAGAGAATCTAGCACAATTTAGGAGACATCTTAAAAAAAATGCATTACTATATTAAGGTCTGGGTGTCTCCACAAGTGTCCCTATGTAATTTTGAACCAAATGCCCATGTGGTTTCAAAGATTTCTTTTACAATTTTGCCAAAAAATGGGGGGGGGGGGGGGGGGTACATGCCTACCAAGTTTAGAGTGGATCTGGCCAAGGTTTGGAGAGGTCAAAAATGTAAATTGTGCATGGATGATGCACAGATGCAGGACAACTGACCATCCTATAAGCTCAGCTGACAAGTCAGCTGAGCTTACACAAAGAGAAGAAATATATATACATATAAGTCAAGGAAAATGCATGCGAAATCTTCTATCTGGTTTGAGCTGCAGAAAATGCTTCCCATGTTTTTACACATCAACTTTTGGGCCCGCCAGCATGGACACAAATATAAACACACAGTTGTCTCCAAAGCAGACCAAGCTCTGTATTGATACTTTTGTTTCTTTTTTGTCATAAACTTACATGTGGAGTGCAAAAAAACCCCACATGCATATTGGTCTTTTCAGCATGCGTGATGTATTTCTGAACTTGGATATTAAACCCTTTTAGTTGGAGACAAAATTTTCCTTTATGCCATGGAGGGCTGGCGAACTAGACTTTAACAAAACTTTTTTTTTTTTTTTCCACAGAACTACATGTATGCACATCCCAGTATTTCGATGAAAGGTTTTTTCATTATGACTTTTGATCTGGAATAATTAAAATTCACAAAGACCTGAAAATTGTACAGCTTAGCAGACAAAGGGCGAGCATTCAAACTTTTGTTTTAGCAGTCAAAATTTTAAGCAGGCAAGTTGCTGTCGTATGTTTGTATTTTGCTCATGTACATAAACAGTATCCCAAGTTAATGTTTACCATAAAATTTGCAATTAACCAGCATCACTTTTCAATAGTTCAGCTGTTTTTTTGTTTTTGTTTTTGTTTTTGTTTTTTTTTTTCCTCACTCATTATAATACTCATCATATGGACTGACTATTTCACAAGCTACAAGGTTGCTGGCAACTGCTGCCTCAGGGTTGAACTAGTTAAAGGTAACCGGTAGGTTTAGCAGTACCAATTCCCTGCAGTGTCTCCAGAACTTGTACAGGAATTCACTCTACACGTGAGACAGGTCTCTCTGTAATACGGTATTGAACACCAATTCTCCAGGAAAACTGCGGGGCCTGACGACTGTGATTTTTACAGCTGCCACAGAGATATACAGAGGGACGGCCACTCTTTGCAACAAAACACCAACCAAAGCTAGTATCATATGAAGCACTGACACAAACTTGACCATGTCTACGTTTACAGTGTCCATGTTCTCATAGCTAACAATACTGCAGGGTTCACTAAAATGGTGCTAAACATGGAAGGGACCGAAGTTTCTGCCAGGTATAACATGGAAAAGTCACTGAACTCGGCATCATCTTCATATTCTGCATTAGTGATAACCGACATGATACAAAGCCACCTTTGCTAGACCCTTTCCTGCTCAAATCACCCAAACAGTGCCCAGATGTACGGGGCCAGAATTTCACAAAATTTTGCGAGAATCTATTTGGATTTTTGTCAATTAGTTTTCCTTTTAAAGAAAGACAAGCTTAGGAGAATCTTTACGAGAATGGATTTTCCGATTCTCGCCGAAATTCTGACCCTGATGTATACTGTCCTCTGCCTCGGCGTTTCTACTTAAAATTTATGTTCACTAGAAATATTTTTGCTGAGATTTGTATACGCGACCATCCATTTACGACAGCACACCCTAGGTCAATAGCTTTCCTTGGTGTGGGTTGGGTGCATTGCGCCCAGCCCACACCAAGGAAAGCTATTGACCCAGTCATCTTCTAACCAGGAATAGGTAAATTCTTTCTCCCTAAAACTGGCAGGAGGTCGCAGGTCGTGTGTTTCAATGTTGTTGATCAAGTTCAACAGAAAGAAAAGCCAGCATGAAGGAGTATTGAACAAACATATCAAGATAACATGGCCCAGGGCAACAGCTTTCCTTGACTACACCATGGAAAGCTATTGCCTGGTTGTAATTTAAGGGGAAAGGGTTAATTGTGGTGTCTAGAGGAAGCTCTCGGGGAACACCAAGGGAGGACGAAGTTGGTCTACAGAGGTGCTGTATCCAGTGCAACTAATGGTCAATTACTCTACACCAGCGTCGTGAACAGTAAATTTTTACATAGTCTGCCATTCTTCTGAACTAAAAACATTGACAAGAAAAAACTTATTGACTTCCACTGTACCAATATTTACATATTTATAGCACTCACTGCCCACAAGTTTCAACCCAGTGAACAATAATATCAAAGGTGGTCGGGTGTGTGCAAAATGACAGACACCAGACAGCCAGGTTATTATTATATCCCAATACTGCACGTAAAGATTCCCCCAGTGAGCATTACCAGAGTCCCCTCCACTGCTGTGTAACAATGTAGCAGCATCTAGCATCAAAATAAAACCATCTCACCTGTTTAATACGTTTCTTCCGATTATTTTTTTGGACATCTCAAGAAATACAAGGGCTTAGAATTATCACAATTTTTAAGTGTCTTTATCACTGGATTGCAAGTCAAACGGAATTTTATGTGTGTATATATATATATATATATATATATATATATATATATATATATATATATATATATATACATATATGTATATATACACACACACACACACACACACACGTGTAGATATGTGTGCATGTGCATGCAATACATATACAGTGAAACCCGTTTTGAGAGACCACTGTGAGGAAAGACCAACTGCCTTTTCAGACCATCTTTCCCATGTTATTGCACCTCTATTGAGAGACCATCTGCCTTATGTGACCACTTTTTGGCCTGCCCTGAGGCGGTCTCTCAAAACAAGTTTTACTTTACAGAACTATGGCAAAGTTTCACAGAATAGATACCAACACACAAATATACATTTCAGAACAAATGACCTGTGGGAATATTTGTGTCAGTGCAGTGTCTCATTTCCCTCTCAGTTTACGAAAAAGCTTGTTTGTTATTTCTTGCCATAAACCTGAGGAGTTTACCCTGTGAATTCTGAATATGAAAGATGCTGCTTTGCCTCTTGCTCCTCGCTGCTGAGGAGCCTCAAGTGCAGCTGCTTCCCTGCCACCTGGTGTGGTTCATCAGACTCAGAGGATTACTGTACGAGCACGAAAAACATGGTGACCGACTAGAAATTAGTTGACATGTACAGCATGGACAGTCACCTTGTGCGAACAACTAGGCAGTTTCACGAGATCCCTGCAAACATCCACTAAAGTCCACACATAGCTGCCATTTTTTTTCCCCAAACTGACTTTTATGGAAGCTCCAAGTGTGTCACTGAGCACAAAGATCTTGCACTGCTTGATCAGTCATGATTAAATTCAAAACTCTCAACTTCTTTTCCAGTGGGTTAAGCTTAGAACATCTGAATCACTTGTAGGCACCGACTGAGCAAGGAGATCACCCGACATATGACCAATCAGACATCAGCTTAGTCTTCTTGACCAGTGCTGCCCTCTTGTGATTCAACAACTTTAGCCTCATCCATTCTCTTTCCTTTGCTTCATTTGGTGTGCTCAATTCTTGGAGACCCAGTGTCTTTTACCCTTGAAAGTCGTGTGGACTGTACACTCTGAAAGCTTTAGCATCTGAGATGTCTGGAAAACAATCTTCTGTACTGGACCATATCCAGCCTGAAGTCAAATCCAGGTTTTACTGGTACACACGGACAGACTCATTTGATAACTCAGAGACACTGAAAACTGTGTCCACTATGTTTGACAGCACAGAATCGACCAGAAGGAAAGACACATTTACATACATACACTCAGACACTCTACTCACAAACCATACTCTGGTCACACATCATCCAATAAGAATCCACATGACAAATACACTGGTCACACCCCACCCAATAAGCATCCACATTACAATGTACAATACAAAAAATGTTCAAATATGTAAAATGTAATGAAAGGAAATCCAAATTAAATTTGGATTCATGTATGGAGATCTGTGTATGTATAATTTTAATCTGAGTTGATCTTATCTGGAAAGCTGCCTCCCAGAAAGTGCAAACTTTCAAACTTGTACAAGAAACAAGATAGGGAAAGACTTAAGGTACAAATTTTGCTGCTGATAAAAGGCACTTTGCAGCAAAGACTCACAATTTTCTCATCTTCCACACACAGACAAAAAATATATATACCAAAGTACAGTCTTTTGAACAGGGTTTTTTTTCACAAAAATATTATTCCCAGGTGCAAATAGCATCTAACTTATAGTGCACACAGGGGGATTAAATTAATAAACAGTGAACCCTCTGTGACCTAGTCACCCTTTTACTCAAAACTGTGCAAGAACTATGCATAGTTTGTGTCCCTATAATACAAAATCTATTGTGAATGCTTATTGGGCAATGGTGACACTGGATACAAAATATATTGTGGAATGCTTATTGGGTGGCGGTGACGCAGGACCATAAGTTATATAATAGTTGGCTGACAGAAGAGCATAAGAAGAGGTTCAGTTGTTGATCAAAGGTCAAGGACGAACTACGTTACCCCACACAACGCCTGGTTCACTTAATCACTCATCAAAAAATTTCACTTTAAAAAAAATTATACCATTTCATTGTCAATATATCCACCATAAAAAAACATGTCTTTTTTTTCTTCTTATAAATAAGGACATGTTGTGGTAGTAACTATATACAACTGGAAGTTTTGTCCACAGAATGTGGTATGTGGGCAAAAGATAATGTGTATGTATATTTAGACTAGTCCTATACAGATCATCAATGTCTATCATTGGCATCAAATCAATTGAATCCCATGGAAAAATATACATGGTATTCTGCCTCTGTTATGAACAGCATAAAATGTACAATTTAGCAGCAGAGCGCAGAACAATGTGGCTTCTTGATTTGATGCCTTACTTGATGACCACATGATAAAAAGTGCCACCTGGTGGTCACTACTGTCTTTTCCACCAGAGGCCACTAATTGTCAGCCAGATCTTTTATTTCAATCTGCAATCTTTAAAACATTCGACCGGTTTTATTTTGAGTGTACATGAGATGTGAGACCTGTGCCAAAGTGCCTCTACGGTCCTGCTCACGCGTGTACACATGCATTTGTCAAAAACTGAGCATCATGTACAGTCTTTATATTTGAGCACTGGTATGCCAGTTTTTCCACATTTTCAGCAAGTTTCCCCCGCACTTCACAGTGTCAATGGTGATCAAGCTGAACCTGCCCAGGTCCATAAATGTAGAGCACATTTCAACATTACAAATCCAGTTGATGCTGTTTTTATGGAGCTGAGCATCCACACAGGAAGGACGCCGACCCAGATTTGTTCCTTTGAGGTTTCAATAGTATTGCTCCCCATAAAGCTGTTTGAGTAGCACCTGTTGGCCCGGTCCCATAGATATGTGTGATGCATCCACATATTATGTGACCACACGGGAGAATAATGCCAATGGTCATACTTACAAGAGTTTCGTGTTGGGATTTTCATTTTATACAAGTGAACAGTTTCAAACTGAGATCTCGTATGTAGATCCATACATATTGTGGGCATCAAGTTCTTCCGTTGAGTTTCGATATTTCCGTTGTTGTTGTTTCAGCCTCCGCTCCCGTTCACGTTCTTTTTGACGTTCTCTTTCCCGTTCTCTTTCTCTCTCCTGCAGGGCCAGGGTGTCGGACATTTCCAATGCCCTCACAAAGGACATGGGTCTTTTGATGGCCCCAGGCACATTGTCTATTTGAGTGTTTGTTCCCTGGCTTTGAGTTTGTGTATGAGAACTATTATCACTTTTCTTACTACTAGTGGCACTGGTACTACTACTGTACCCGGATTCTTTGTACTTTGGTTGCCCCGGTGCACGATTGTACACATTGTCTCTGTGGGGCGGGTGAATGCCATGACCTGCGGAAGTCGGGTACCCATGGGGTGCTCCCAAAGTCTTTACGCCTCGACTTTGGTGGCTTCTGCCACCTTTCGAGGTGGTCGCATTGCTAGCTGTTTTGTCTGTGATTAAAGCATGATTACTGGGATACTTTTCATCACTAGCTAGGGATCTCTCCACGCCTGGACCATTATGGGCATGCCTGGAGGGAGGGGGCTGAGGTTCAGAGGGGCTGGGAGTGGCTACTGGAGAAAATGTATCCGGCGTAGCCATAGGAGCACGATTCTCTAGTCCACGAGGCTTGGAAGGATTGGGAGATGGCCGCGCGTACAGCGTTCTTGGCGGGCCGGGTCTTGGGTGTTGGTGTACAGGTGGATGCTGATGTGCTATCACTCTTGGGGAGCTGCGTGGTTTGAGGCCACGCCCACCAGGTGGTGCATTGGGCCTTATGGCAATATCCTGACCAGCATCAAACAGGTTGGTGTAAGATCCAGCACATGGAGGGGGCGCTTCACAATCTCTGGACTGGCTCTGCACATCATGATCATCCTCCAGTGAACTTCGATGCAACTGCAACAGTAACATAAGCAAACAAACAATAACTCAGTGTCATAGGTTGCATTATCATTCAAGAGTTCCAAATATATAGTTATCTGTAAAGATTTATTCAAAAGTCATAGTCTAAATATATATATATAAAAGATATATGTCATATCAAGATATATCAGAACATAAATAATGGAGGGGAAAAAAAGAATATCCACCTAACAACAGAAACATTGCACTGCAAAGCATCACATAAGTCACCATGGCAACAAAGATAGTACAGGGCTAGTAAGCCATATTTAAGTGTTTTACCACAAAAGCTAAGTTCATTAATAAAGAATTAAGTGTTCTAATTAATGGCGTTATCCTTCCATTTTACTGCCCCCTACATTTCCAACCCTGTACCAGAATGGCTGCCGAGCCAAAAGCATGCCACCAGAGCCATCACCGCAGCACAGGGCTTCCCCAGTGTGTGGGCCACCCACTGGTTATCCTCCACCAAAATATTGACACATCAAATGTCCTTAGCAATCTGGGTTTTTTATTTTTTTTTTTTATTGTTTTTTTTTTTGTTTTTGTTTTTGTTTTGTTTTGGTTTTGTTTTTTTTTTTTTTGGCACACTTATTTTAACTTGACACTAGGAAAGAGCCACACACAGTTACAGACCGATTATTTTTTTTTCCAGGTGCTGCTGGTTCAGAGGGCACAAGGTGCAGCTACACACCTTGAGATATCATGAATTTGTACCCTGCAGCTTAACACACGGTCTCATTTTCAGATTCAGGCCAAAGATGCTTTCCACACAGGCAAAATTCACATGGAAAAAAAAAAAAGAGAGACTTTACAGGCTGTAAGACTGCCCTGTTTGATACCTTGGGTTTTATGAATTAAAAAACAAAAACAAACCAGCAAACACACAGAGTCTTCCAAGTTTATGAGGGTTTAAATCTTGTAGGGTGTTAAGTATACATACAGTGTACTTTTCTGTTGTATGCAAATCTCCTGTTGTCGCTGTTAACAGTAAAAAGTTTCCATGTGCATGGAAACAAAGATCTGGATGTTAATCCAAATTTGCTGGCCACTGACTATTAAGCTAGATCCCCAGTGTCCATTATTTGCATTGGCAAAGCAATATAGCACTGAAATCATCAACACTTTGAGCAGCATTCTCTCACACATGAGCCAATCTTCATAAAATAAAAACAATTGCGGTGCTTAAAGTCGAAGTTTGGTTTGGATTTTTGTGTCTTGCAACATTGTCTACTAGCGTGGTTTTGTGGCCCATAAGGATAAAGAGCTTCATGTCTTCATGAGAATCCCATGCAACCCTCAAATAAAACTTACCTACTGCACTTACAGAATAAAAATGAAGAAACAGAACTTGGAGGTTTCCATGAAGTTTCATTCAAGACCATTTTCAAACTGGTAAGCTAAATATTACATGAAATGTCGGTGAAAACTGTGTTAATTAGACCCTTCCATCACATGCCTATTTTTCTGTACAATGATGTCCAATTTGATATGTTTTTATGCATGTTTAATCTACAGGGCCACGCTAACAATATAGTTTTATGTGTCGGAACATAAAACTCAAGGCAGTGGGACTTGGTGGTTTGAAACATTGCACTTTGAAGTGATTGGCTTTTGCATGGGCCACCTTAATTTCATTTAATTTGCCACAAAGACCCTCTCATAAACTTTACATCGAATCAAGAAGTAGTGAGATTGACATAAATGGCACCTTCTTGGTGAATGTGAATGATGACCTCAAGCCAGTAAAGGTTCCACCCAACAGCTCACCAACCCAATACCCAGAAAACTGAACATTGTCTGAAGCTCACTTAGTTTGACACTTCCCACGTTCCCACTGACTTTCAGTCTTTTCCTGACCAGTCTTCCTGCAATCTTACCATCAAACCAACATCTTGTGTTCTGTGGAAATTACAAGCTACACACTGTCTTTTCGGCAATTTCGCTCCACCTTCCTTGTCTCTATGTTGTTACATACATTTCTGTACTTCAAATACATTATTTTTGTTGTTAAAAGGATGCCAACTATATCTTTCTTGTGTTCCCGTGAAAGTGAATTTTGGTTCAGTTGCAAGGGTCCATTTGACACGAAACTCCAAAATTCACAGCAAGAGATTGGACACAGAAACTGGTGATAAGGCACTGCTATAACACAGCACAACAATCTGAAGCACTTTGTACACAAGATAATGGTTTTCTTGCCTCCCACCCCCACCCATAGCACACTCTGCAACCTGGTTGGTTTCACACACAATGGTCCTGTGGTCCTGACACCATACTTTTTGCTCACTCAATGAAATACATCTGCCCCCAAGAAAACCACTGGTGTCTGCCTTAAGTAAACATACTTCCTACTGTCGAGTTTCTATGACTGACACCCTGTGCAGCTGGATGGGTGGGGTTTGGGCATGTCTTTCTCGGCATACACCACAAAAGTCTCCATTCTTTGCACCAGCAAGAGCTTGCATGCACAGGCTTTTCTTCCCTTCATTCTCACGCCACCTGTCACACTTGAACTTGAAGCTCTTTGCAGTTCCAAAACATTTGCAGCAGTTCCCCATTTTAAATGGCTGGCTCCTGGTCAACTTGTCTTCACCTCCATGACTGAGATTTTTCACTTCAGTTTTAGGTTGAGTATCACCATCTGGCTCCATGCTGGGTCCCTCAGCAGTCTCTCCCTCTCCATTTTTGTCATCATTGGTGGCAGAGACACCAGATGGCTCTGAAGCTTGCTGCCAATTGGACCCGCAGGTTGGCAACACACTCCCATCAATCCTATCAGTCCCAGCCCTGCCCCCATTTTCTGCTGTGGACATGCTTGCGGGTGACTTCTGCTGTGTAACACTACATATCAACTCTTCCCAATAAGTGCAGGCCAATTCAACAAACTGACAGCACCACCCGCTGCCCACAGCCTCACTCTGGTTACCATGGTTACCTGCCTCAGCCTCACTCTTGTTACCATGATTATCTGCCACAGTACCTCTGGTCCCTTCTGATTTTGATTTCTGCAGCACAATTCATCTCTATTAGTTGCAACCCAATGGCTATTAGTATTCATTATGCAAACATCACTAAGGCAAGATTTTTCTTAAATGCGCGGTCACTTTCAAATCCCTTTTGTCGGGCCAGATTATACAGTATATGTATACTAAAATTCTACAAATACTTTAAAGCTTCTAAATATAAATGATGCTCCATAAATTTTCATGGATTAAAATTGTTTCGAAGAGTATGCATCTCTCTATACATATTCCTGACTACGGTTGCTTGGTATTTTCCTCTTTGTTCATTTGATTAACAGCCACTGATTTTTATTTTGGTATATGCAAGCACGCGACTTGGCACCATTACACATAAAAATTAACTTCACAGCTGAAGCCTCTCCGCTTGTGTACACCAAGCTCAAAGATATATATGCCAAAAGAGCTTCTTTTTTTTTTTAAGAAGCTAATTAAAGGTACTACAACTGCAAAACAAGGCTTTTTGTTTCTGGAAACATGACAAAGATAAGCATGGCAAGCCAAAGTCACACTTTTCATGAAAAAAAACAGCATTTCTGCTCTACAGCAGGGGCTTGGTTCCAGACCAAGCCAGCACAGAAAACATGCACCATAAGCTAGCCAGCCTTGAAGTACCAGATGTTGACAACAGGGGTTGCCACTGCATGGCCTGAGAAATACTCGGCAGCATCAATGGAAGCTTGGTGCCTGTTTGTACCCTGGGCTCACCAAGACTTGACAGTTTTCGCATTTCTTTTCTTTTTCATTTGCCCAGTTCTGTGTGTGAAATGAATTGAAATCAAATTTTGTGATAGAATTTTCACTGAAGACCAGTTAAAGTTGATTAATATGGATTAAATATTTATCTTACCTGCAATGGGTACCATGTTTAATGTATGAAACTGTTTTTTAGAAAGGCATGCTGCTTCATATTATATATCTAATAAAGTGCACATTCTGTGACCTTTCACTTCCCAACCCCTTCCTATATCTCAATATTTTATAATTTTGCCCAGCTGTTGAGCTGTGACATGTAGATGATATATGTACTTGTCGTTGACACAGACTGCAAGTCTTTCTGTTTTCACAACAGCTCCAACAAGTGAAAAATAAATTCTGCATAGACCAAGGTCTCCCCCCCCCCAAGCCCTACAATTTTATGACTTTACCATAAAATTTAAGGCCTAATGATTCTAAAAAGGTCACTCTCTAACAAAACCGCCCTGAATGTGCTAAAAAAAAGTGGCCACATTACAGAGTGGCCTCTCTTGCGAAGGACAACACAATGGAAATACATGTACCGCTTTTGTGGCATGGAGAAGTGGCCTTTGTAGAGAGGGTGGCCTCTCTTGGGGGGAGGGGCTTATTTGAGGGAACTACTGTATAATGTTAAATAGGAGGCTAGGGCTTTCTCTTTATAGTCTGTGTTATTTTTAGCAATTCCCCATTTTTTTCAAAATTTTCTTAAGATATTCTTTCATGAATAGTTCAGGCTAAACTGTCCTTTGAAAATATGTGAACACGATTTTAGCAGCTGCTACAAAAGTTGATGCCTTTCTCTGTTCAAGGTGGTAAACTTATATGGATTGAGAGCATGCAAAGTCAAATATGTTTCACAGTATCAGCCAACAACCTTGTAAGTACTGTAATGCTCTCCGCACCATGCACAAAATACAATCAGAACAGTTGCAGAGTTTTGGGCAAGGAAGCTGTTAACATCTATACATTCAATCCTAAAACTGTTGACACTAACTGCATCAGATATATGGAAAAAAATTCTACTTGTACTCTAAGGAAGACGGTCTACCTATTCACTGCTCAGTGTATGTAATAAGCAATTTAACTCGCATTTGCATAATTACACAATAATCATATTCTTTTTATTTGTCAGAAATTATATGCATTCTGCACACTAGGAATTAAAGTTTATTTCAGAAAACGGTATCAGCTGAATCAAATGTATAATTTTAAGTGTGCTTACTCGGTCTTACAAAAAAAAAAGTCACATGTACAAAACATTTATCACCATTTTAATGACCTGATCCTGTTGTTAGGCCTCATACGGTGTCCAAGTTTTGGTACACACTATTCAAAAAATTAATGAGCATTCATTGTTTACCCATATTTTCCCTTCACCTAAGTAATGGGGGTAAGTGTGTTTTCCCAATCCATCCCTTGGCAATGTGGTGTTTACAATCCCAAAATACCAAAAATATCCATTAATTAATTTATTAAATCACATAATTTGTTACATTTACCCAATTTGTTGGTATGCACTTAGCCTGGCTTCATGTTACTTTTAATAATTATGGTGCTTTACACCTCAGGAACCACTTCCAAGTTAAATCTGGTTTTTCTTCCTCGAAAGGCCGGTAAAATTATTTCCAAAGTACCCCATTATGTCATGAGGGTAAAAAGGAAAGGGGTTCCGGGAAACCCTGTGTAGCCATCTAGCAAACTATGTACACATACATGCACCACAAAATGGAAAACCTAAGGTGTTAGCAAAACATGCAAGCATGCACTGATTGGATCATGGCATGGACGAGTCACGCAGGTGGCGTATATTGTATAGTTTATCCATTTTCTCCCTACCTGGAGGGCAGAGCGCGGTCTCCCGCGATCGACAAGACAGACGCACTCCAAACCACACACTTCAACTCTCCACCTGGTGTAGCTGGAACCAAAATCGGCAAGTGTACAAGCCATCACTTGGTAGGCAAGGGAATTACTCATAGGTACAGGAATTATCAATAGGTTAGGGAATTACTCATAGGCAAGGGAATTACTCGTAGGTAAGGGAATTACTCAATAGGCAAGGCAATTTCTCAGTACATAAGGGAATACTTGCCGCAACATTAATGTCAAATACTAGCAAAATGCCCCATGACTTTGCACCATAGGTGGTCAAACTTGGCCATGCTCACAATACCATCTAAATCTTCCTGTCAACATCAATTCCAGCACAGTCAATGTGTAAGACTACTTTTGAATATATGATAAATCATTTATCTGGTGCAGGCAACTGATATATTAGCACCACTCACCAAGTTACCATCTTGCTGGCATGCTATTTTGCAGTAAGCATATTAGTTTTTTCAAGATTTCAGTACGCAAAAAAATACCTTTAAACAGCCTTTTTCCATAACAAACCTTCTCATATATCATTTTTTTTCACTTTCAAATCAACTGTGGACTTATGCAAACAAAATGTCTAAAAGTGAAAATTGAATGCCTTATTGGTGACACAATGAAGACACTATCTGTATTATTTTCGTTATGCAAGAGGAATACTTCAGCATTGCTACATGACGAAAATCTAAACAGTTGGACTGCCAACTGAATGTTCTATTTGCACACACTACATGACCATAAACTTTAAGGTTTTTCATCTTGTTTTCGTTAAATATGAGAACGTTTCTTTTAGGACAAGACCATTTGCTCAAATTACACATGCAGACCAACAAGGGCCAACTTCATGACCTCTGACCTGATGTTACCAGAAAACAAAAGAAAGATCCCATTGTCTTCCCATGATGCTTTCCCTTGTATAGGCATGTGTGTCCGAGTGTACTGGCACCACCACAGTCCAAACATTACAGAGAAACCCGTTTCAACATTAAATTTGAATGGAAGAGATAACACAGCTTGCACAATAAATGCTGTACTGGCATTGTGAAGGCTCTAATGAAATGGAAACCTTCCTAAAAAGGTTCAGCTTCACAAGGGAGACTGAATAGCAGAAATTTTATGAAAGATCAGCAGATACATGTGACAGCAAGATCAGCAATATGTGAACATGATCGCCCTGTGCCTCCCAAATAGGCCCCTGGGACAGGCCTGAATGACTAACATCTTAAGAAGGTGCCATTGGTCAAGCCAGATCACCTGATGCCTCCTAACACAGTCAGGTGATCCCTTTAAACCAGTGGTGCCTCCTGGTGACTAGGCATTTTTCGCTTTTATCTGGCACATATTGGTCATGGAGCTGGGCACAAATTTGACCACCAGGGCGCAGCATGTTTCATGGGCAATGAGAAGCGCCCTCTCAATAGTTAGGAATTATTATATAATTCAATTCGGTATTAGTTTGTTAGGAAGCAACATGTCTGAGCACAAACCTACAAGTTATACTACGATCTGTTATCAAGACGCTCCTGTGACAAGATAGGGGTTAGTAAAAAGCGCCCAGAGCTGACCAGTGGCTCAACAGTCCACAGATGGTAAGTGGTCATGTGGAGAAAGCTTGTGATACTGTGGGAAAACCGACCAACGTTTTAAGTTTTCAAAGTACACAAGATGCAGACAATTTTGCTTTCAAACCTTGCAAATATGGTGGGCCACAATCAGGGATGATTTTGCATATTTAATTCAATCTATGACCAAATACAAAAAACAAAAACAAAACCAAAAAACCAAAAAAAGGGGTGGGGACTTAACAATGTTCAACTGTTAAAGATGTTCAAAGGGGCTAGAGTTGTGTATTCCTGCTGCATTGCACATAAAAATTATTGAATAAACTGGTTACTTTTGTTCTTGAGTATAGTCTAAAATGAAGACAAATTTCATCAAACTTTTTATTTCCCGTAAGAACTTTGGCATCTCTATATACAGCATTTGTAGTGATTTGGTTGTTATGCAGCATTTTTATAGTGATTTAGTTGTATGTTGCAATATACACTGCAAACTAACAGGAATACTGACGCCCTTAACCCACCTGACCACAGTGACCTCTACCGAGGAAGAACCAAACCAATAAATTTGTCTTTCTATGACATCACAGACTTGCCTGCAAGTAGTTTTCTGCTTTTTTTTTTATTCTAACACTAGAATGCTCTGCCTAGGGGGTCTTTGCGTGACCTTTGACCTGTGAGAGGGTGCAATGAGCCTGCTACTACACATAACAACTGCACAGATAACAATGATATGACTGGAAGGGTCTCCATAGTGGGACATGAGGGACAGCCAGGCATTGGCGCAACACCGGGCTATCTGCAGCACAACACTCAGTGGAGTCTGCATGCACATCACACTCTGGTTGCCGGGCTAGGAACAGGGGTGCCCTCTGGTGTCTACCCAAACAATTACATATGCCTAATTTCAAACACTGCATCCCCCTTCACAACAACATTGTGGTAACTGACGGGAGCATTAACCTGCAAACGGTCCAATGTTTGTGAAAACAAATACTCTCGTTACCATTCACTTGTAAACTTATGACCAAATTACCAGTCTTCAGCCTAAACATGTGCACAGGTACATTCCAGGCTCTTACAGTATGTCGTGTCTGTAACCACCATGAATTTCCCTTCCCCACTTTGATCCCATGTCCTCAAAAGATATATGTCAGTGAGTAGTTAGTTCCTTTGAAAGACCACCCAAGGGGTGCTCTGATAGGGCAGAAAGGATCCCACTCAGGCCCTGATGCCTGTGGTCTTAACCCTTTAAGTGCTAATCACGGTGATACTCATTTTCTCATTTAACATATAACGATGAAAAGATTCAAATTTCTCATGAAGATACCCTTCATTCAAATACCAGCACCCCTAATTTAAAGCAAAAAGCAGTCTTAGTCAACCACCTTTCCTCAGGACACTTTGCATGCAAAGCACCCACAGTTTCCCTAGAAAAGCAGTTGACACCAGTCTTAAATTAGCGCTCTAAGGGTTAAACAGCAGGTGGTCTATGAAAAGGGGCCACTGTAGAATTCTGGGTTCATACAATTTAGGATCTTAAGACTTTTCATTCAGTCTTTGAGGCAAACTTTCCAAAATTCAAGGATTTCTGATGAGGTTTTGACACCAGATTGCAACAACAGTGGTACTATGTGACACGAAAAACTCTTGCATTTAAACAAAATAGTTATATGAAAGTCAATTTTCAAGGACTAACTTTGAGTTTCGAAGGTTTTCTAGGTGCATACAAACCCTTTGTACTGAATATTGAAGCAATTTTGTAACCTTCACATCTTCCCCCAGAATGAAAAGGCCAGTGACCCCCAGGATACAAAGAATGGCTCGAATGCGGATTGGTCCTCCAGGGGTACTTTTGGCTGTACAGTTAAAACTCTGATCACATCTCAACTGGAAACTTCTATGATCAAGTCCAAAGCAGTTTACAAAGAAGCAAGCCCCATCCAATCTGCCATGTCCAAAAGGCGATAGTTCTACTCTCTCTAGCTATATGGGGCATAAGTGGGAATACATTTCATTTGTTTGAACTTTGACAGATAGACACGAAGTTAAGGAAACAATTCTTCAGAAGAATGCCATTTCCTCTTTTCATCTCTTATTTGTGCAATGTGCCTTCCTTTGTTTACAGTTGATTGTATTAACACTTCGAAAGACACAGTAATTTTTTTGACATGCATTCTCTCTGCTGAATTAGTTTTCTATTGATGCAAATTTCATCTCTGGCACTCCAAGCAAAACAGTATGCCCGAAAAAAAAGGGTACATTTGGGCTTATATGAATCACAAAATGTTGCAGAATTTTTTTTATCGATGTCTTACTGTCCCATAAAAATATCAAATTTAATTAAACTAAAGGCAAAGGTACCTTGCATGATGTATTTTTATGGTTTTAGCATTTTAGACCTTTTACTGAGACTTTAAATTCACTATTTTAGTTTTATTTCCAATCAATGCTATGTTAAAAACTTTTTTTTCCACAATGTTCTTAAAATAAAAACACAGAAAAATTAAATGAATTCACAGTAATTGGCAAAACAATGAAAACACAAGGGTAAAATTTCACTCCTTTGCACCCTCTGTCGAACTTGATCACTTCTGGTTCCACATGTTTGCTATCATTGGAAGGCTCAGAACTTTGTCTACATCAGTGCACAGATTTAACATAGAATATTATGTCATGTGGACCAATAGGAGCATGGAGATCACCCAGATCATCCCTTCCACCCAGGTCTCAACAATGGGTCCTTTTTGATCGCATGGATGCAGGGAAAAACAAAAGCAGCAAATCTAGCTCTTTTGATGCAGTTAAAATGTTAAAGAAAACTGATATACTCATCAGATTAAGGGTCAGAAAGATCTTATTTAGCTTTCCTTGACAATTCCGAGAGGTATGGAAAGAATTTCATCGTGCATTTGGTACTGATGAAGGCATAGTCTTGTGCCCGGACACCATTTGCACATCGGAATATACCTACAATAAATGTCAATGCCAGTCATGAAATTTTGTAAAATTAGCAAGATAAAATTTGATGCTGTGGCAATCTATCAGAGGTGTTAACAGTCATTTTAAACACACTACTGCCGAACAAACACGTGGCATTTCAGAGATGCCATGAGGAAGACTTTTGCTGCGACTGGTGCTCTGGGACCCCAATTGGTCAGCATGGCATATGCCACAACTGGCTTTCAATGAGTTAACTGAACCCCAGTTTATGCAAGCAAAGTTTATTTCGTGTGCATGTGTTCCCCGCTGTTTCTGCTATATACCCATGAGGATATAGCGTACGCATATGCAAAGGTCTCTACCTGTAAAAGTAATACCATACAATGGTGACCCCCGCTACATGGGAGACACCTTAGGCGAGCTCACGATGGCAACACTCTGCAATGACTAGCTGTTATTCTACAACGTGAAAAGAAAGTTACGAAACAAACACTATTCAAAACTGTCTCATTTCCAAACTGTGTGAAACCAAAAGGCAACACCAGAGGGCGCCAGTCCCGGCCGCAACCAAGCAGGCATGCTGTACAGCCAGGAAGAACATGGACGTTACAAAGACGCCAGTCAGGACACTTGGCTAGATTTAACTACAACCTTAAAGCCTTAATTCGTAGCAACAGGGGGTTCAGTGCTTCATCACAGCACTGCAGCGTCACCATTGCCTGTTGAGGCGTGCACTTCAAGCGTCACCTGTCCAATCATAAACGTTACCTTTCGAACCAAGTCATCGGAAAAAAGCAGGCTAACAACCCAGCAGAATTGGTTTAGACACTCTAGTTAGCATATAAGTTATAAGGTTTAGCATATAAGTTATAAGGTTTATATGTATCTGTGGTTAATACCTAGAGTTAAACAAGAAAGTTATTTATTCATGGAAAAAAATACAATTAGTTAAGTTCAGCATTTTTTTGCAGTTGTAGACAAATTTCCGGGCTTTTTTCACTATGTGAAAGATTGGGACTAATTAGTTAATGTCATCATTCAAAACCAGTTTTCACATATAAATTTACAACTTGGCAGCAACCATATTTTAAAAAAAAGAATTTTCACTGGCTTGTCAACGTAACAAAAAACTTGAAGGCTATGAGAACAGCCTGTGCTCAGCTGGATCTCGTCAACAGTTAACCCTTTCCCCTTAAACCAGCTGGTGGTCAAATGTCGTCTGCTTCAGTGTTTTCAACTAATTTCAACAGTAATGAAAAGCAATTTGACAGAGAATTGTAGATGAGACCTATCAAGATCACATGCCCCAAGTCAAAAGCTTTCCTTGGCATGGGTTGGGCACTTAGTGCCCAATAGATGCCAAGGAAAGCTGTTGACTCAGTCCTAATTCAAGGAGGAAAGGTTTAAAATAATAAAAAAAAGAACCCACAGATACTGTCATATAAAGAATGACATTCCTTCACAAATGCATTACTCTGCTTTATTTTAATTCAAACATTTATTACCAACCAGAATTTACTGATTTAAATTAGAATAAACTCAAAAGTGTCCCTGTGGAAAACTTTGTGACTGCAGAATACTTATATGTACTTACTAGTATTTTAGTTTTAGTGTTGTAAGTGGAAAGATTAAAACAAAATAAAGAACAAAATCAATGACTGTTCCAAAATAGGACTTGAAGAATGGTATCATGTATACAACACATATGATGGTGGGCATCTGATTAATGGTAAGGTTACATTAGTGAGATTAGGCCAACATTTACAATGTTTCTCTTACATTTTCATTAGAATTATCCACACAAATATGAGGCATGCACAGAAATTTCCCGCCACAACTGCATATCCGGTTGTCTTAGTAACCATTGTCTTGCCTGGCAAGATACGGGCTGCTGCCTGTACGGGGAAGTGGGATATTACTAATATTTTGGACATAAAGAATACTTAGTACAGGCGGATGGATTTACTCTTTTAAACATCTCAGGAAGCACTAAATGATCATGACTTTGGTATTTGTAAACTTAAATTTCTCTAGAAGACACGGAATTTGTGAGAGTGGGGGTGTCTAGCCTCGTCTGTGACAGTGATATGCCCATGTGTCCTCCGTGACAAGACAGATGTGAACCCCGTGCTTTGTGATGGGAAATTAATCTGCGCGTCTCGTATTTCCTCTTCCTTTACCTTTCATGTCTCCAAGGATGTTAGTTTTCAAAAATTTAGGATTCCATGACATTTCTGTACTTGTACAGGGGTCTGACATTGGACATCTTTGCCACAAAGCTGAATGCTTCTTTTTTTTTAACAAGTTCATGACATGATTGGAATAATAGTCAGATTCAGAATCTTTTGGTCGCAAGTGTCCATTCCAAAAATGTATACTTTTTTATGTTGCCACTTCTAATTTTCATTCTATGAAATTGACAGGTACCAGTTACCCAAAAATCATTTTGGTGTCTTAGTTGTCCTTAAGTTATTGATCATCCTCTTGCAGTCTTTTACTTACTTAGAGAACCCTTTCTCCAGCATCCAATATTTTTTCACTGATCCACCAGTGCCTACCATAGATATATCATCACATTAAACAACAGTTATCCCTGGTAAATTAAACTGTACTTGCGGATGATCCTGTGACCTTGACAATTAGGTCACAGTGACCCACAGACAATCCAAACCTAGGTCTTCCCTGGATACAAAATCCCACCAAGTGTCATCAAGTTTTGTGACGTTCTTGAGGTCTTGCCACGAGGAAATGAACTTAAAATAGGTGGTCCAGCCAAGGGCTCACCTGCATCCATAATCCTATCAAGCTTTATCAAGTTCTGCAGATTTCAACACAGGAGAAACAAGGTCTAAGTAAGTGACCCTGTGACCTTGAGAATAAGGCCAATACAACCCAAATATGATACCAACTTAGCCCTAATTTTGATACATGTTCTAAGTTTCAGCAAGTTTTTTTTTTTTTTTTTTCCTGGAGTTGTTGCACAATAAAAATATTACATCAATGACCCTACTACCTGGAGAATTGGGTTCGTTTGATCCATATACAATGTCAACTTAACCTACCACGTTACATGAAGTTTCATTGTACTCTTCGGGAGTTATCACACAGAAACAAAACGTGTTGAGGAAGAGGAAGAAAAGCCACAGAAGAATACAGAGAAGTGCAAGAAACTGCTCTAAAAACGTTGTTTTCCCATGGTTACACAGGAAGGCATAAAGGATATGAAAACAACAACAGTCAGAGAGTAGGTCTGACAGGGAATAAGTCAAGGCATCTTCCTTTTGGGGAAGTAAAAAAAAATTACGAAAAAATCCTTAAAAATGGAATTTAAAAAAAAAAATTCACTGTGCCACGTGTAATGAACTTCAGTCTACTGTCACCTAGAGGTTATCCTTTGAAATTTCAAGCAATTTGCGAGAAGCCTTGTAATGCCCACCCACCCACCTCCACTTCAAAAAGGGGGTGAGTGCATGGGGAGTGTCACCACATAAACAAAAGGATCATGATAATCCTGTGCTCTGCTGACTGGAACCTGCTGTTACATCAAGTGCAGACTTTATTGCTCTATACAAGTACTGTAACAGTACTTACCAGTAGATGCCCAGAAGTTGAATATTACCAAGATATAAGCAAATATATCAGTTTTACCATTGAGACATTCAAAGAAACATGAGGATTATGATGGTCCTGTGCTCAGCTGCTGCTGATGATCTGTAAACTTGAGAATGATCACAAGATCAGACATGTACTGTCCAGGTCTGAACTTCAGAGAGGACCATCATAATGTGTAACATCAAGTGAACAGAAAAATTCATAAAAGTTACCTTGACAATGGACCACCAACATGTACAATATTTTAAGTCACAGCTCATACAGTTATCAAGTGAAAAACCGGGCTAAAAAATTCAAACAAATTCTAAAAATAGCATTCAGAGAACGGATTACCCTCGGCGCCCACAATCTTTTTTTCCTCAAGTCTTATTTTTTTTTAGACTTCACAGGTGCGATAATCCAGTGTAACTGCACGAAAAATTTGGTGAAGCTGTGATGAATCTTTCTTGAGATATTATGGTAACAAGATTGTCCACTTGTGTGCCACTCAGACGGCCTTGAAATGAATACTTCAAAAGTTTTATAAGTTTAAAAAATGACAACAGGAAGTTGGTATTTGATAGGAAAGTGGTCCATTATAATGTGCATCTCTGATAAATATTTGGTGAAGCTGCAATACATCCTTGTTGAGACATTATGATAATGTCTTCCCTTTGTGTGCCACTCAGATGGCCTTGAAATGAATATATGTACTTAAAAATTTCATACAAAAACTATTAACACAAAATGGACGCTGGTTTTATATCTGAACCTGATCCATCATAAGATGCATATCTGAGGAAAATTTTGTAAAACTGCGGTCCATATTTTTTTAGATATTGCAGTAACATTCGTCAGGGTTGCCGCCACTCAGACGGCCTTCAAATAAATACATTTAAGTTTCGTAAAAAGTTTGAAAATAATCAGTGGGAGCTATGTTTTTTTTCAATAGGAGCCTGGTCCATTATAAGGTGCATCTCTGAAAAAAAATTGGTAAAGCTACCGTGAATATTTTTTGAGATATTTTTGTAAAGTCGACAAGAGGGATGGACAGACAACAAAGCGGACAACAATACCGTCTATCCAATAAGTTCAGCTGGGTAGCAGTTAGTTGAGCTAAAAATTCATGAAAAATAGACAAATTGACTGACAAGTCACCTGAGCTAAGAATTCATGATAAATAGACAACTGATTGCATCATCCCTTGCACACGCTTGACAAAGAACCACCTGGGGAACATCCCAAGTGGAAAACCAAAACATTTGATGCAACAGTTTTCGAGAAGTTGAAAATTTGGAGAGTCTAATAAACAGACCAATGAAGGCTGGAAATGGATTTCATAAGCTTTGCTGAGTGACCAGTTGGCAGAGTTAAAACATGTATTTACAACATACCGAAATGTGACCTAAGGAAGACACTTGACACCCATACAACTATTCTGGAGAAAACTACATAGATGTATATTAGTATATGCACAAATTGATAACACATCTTTATTTGGCACCATAACATTTAAAAATTTGAATTTGGTTAAAAAATGGGAATTATGGACAATCTAGTAGAGACCGACAAGGTGTGGTTATAACAAGTTTGAAAAATATGCAGCCTCTGGTTTTTCCAAGAAATTATAAAATCATACAAAATTTATTAAAAAAGACAACAACAAAAACAAAACAAACAAAAAACAGTATAAAAATATAATGGTCAGAGTGACCTTTAGACCTCCTAGGCCAGTGCAAAAATATGATGACCCCACAGGCCTTGAAAATAGGTCCAGACTGCTGAACATTAAAACTCAGCAAAGCTTCAAATGAGATGCTTCTGCACAGCACACACTTCATGATGGTAGCTGAATTTGTTCAAAAGTACTGCATCCGCAATGGTGAAATAGACTTCTGATGACCTTCAAAAAACGAGTCAAGGTCACTGAATGTTCTCTGCCAACAGCTCAATGAGAAGCATCCACAGTACAATTTACATGATAGTAGCTCAATCTGATCAAAAGTTAGTGCATCTGCAAGTGTAACAGAAATAGACAGATGGACAGACACACACACAGACATGACAAAGAGGAAACCCTGTCGGCTGAAAGGCCAACTGGGTAAAAATCATTTACATCATTATGTTGAAAAAAGTGAAGTTAAGTCCCTGGAAGTGACCATGTGCAATTTGGAAGCAGTGGACCGAACTCTTCTTTTGCAAGACAAGAAAAAGGTTATTATGGACACCATTAAACCTGTAAGCTCAGCTGACTGATAAGTCAGCAGAGCTAAAATTTCAATGACACAATACCAAAAGCCCAGACATTTGTGCAGATAAATTTCAAAACATAGGCTTCTCCCCATGCCAGCTTTTGAAATTTGCCCTATGCTCCTTCACAGGAAATGATACAACTAGCTGATCTGCCCTTGTAAGTACATTCTTTACGACACAAATGAGTCACTTCTTTCCCCCTCAAAAAATTAAGTTGTTCTGTTATCAGTATGTTTATCAGAACTAGGAACTCTGACAAAAGTTGCCTTTAAGATTTTTATTGATTACTCTAAAACTTTACCAGTTAAAATTCACTGAACCTCAAAAATAATGTTGGCTTTGAAGTTCCATTACAGTGTTAGAACAGATATCTACATGACATATTGCTTTTTTCTGAACATATCCCTACATCACGTGGCCACTTTTCCACTTCGAAGCAACTTCTCTGAAATCGCATGCAATATATAACATATATAAAGAATTTAAAAACAAGTCTGGAATAATTTGAAATGTATATAAAAGTAACAAAAAAAAAAAAAAAAAAAAAGAAAATCTTTATAATGTATATATCTACAACAGATTGATAAAACAAAATGAAATAAACCTAAAATCTTGAATGAAAGGCATCAACTTTCCATCCTTTAAAATGACTTCTTACGAAAAGGCAGCATCTGAATTGGTCTACAATATATGCTGGACATCTGGAGCCTTCCGTAAGTCTGAAAAGAGTACAATGATCCAAAGGATCTATGTCTCCCGCCAGGCCATATTTTGTCAAGACAGCAACACTACATCTATCAGTTTGAAATTCAGTGGAAAATAACTGTTCATGTGAGATTCTATGGTATAAACTTCATGTGGCATACATCAAAAATGAGCTATGCTGCACATGCCTACGTAACATGAAAGCACCACATGCCTGTAGCCAGGTAACATGACGGTCCATTGCACATACCCTCCATATTAATGCTTCATAAGTTTATGGACTCATGTAGATAGGTTTCTGGTACCAGGGATGTTTTTAAAAAAAAAGTCAAGGTTGACAAACAAGCCATGCTGCACAAAAATGTCAGGTCAAGGCATGAGCGATGAAGCACATGCCTTTAATGTGATACAAGTATGACATGGTACAGATTATATATGTTTCAGTCACATTTAGTGGCTGTGTGACCTGGTATCGGTGTCTTTTAAAAAAGGTCAAGATCAAGGTCAACAAACAAGCCACCCTGCACAAGAAGATTCTGGCCAATGCAGAAGTGATGCTGTACATGCCTTTAATACGATACATGTATAAGGTACAGATTGTATCTGCTTCAAAGTCAGGTTTCGCAGCTTGAAAAGAGGTCAAGGTCAACATGAAAAACCACTTTCCATGCCCATCATAGGATGCACTCTAGTATAAATTGCATTGTTAGGGATGCCAACATTAAAAGTGTCTTCTCAGGGACCAGAAGTCATGACTATCAGGGACGCAAAATACTGAACAAAGATTTTAACAGCAAATTTCTGGGATTGTCCCTGATGAAGAGGGACAGCTGGCATCTCTGCATTAGGTATTGGGCTGTACAGACCTGTCACATTTAGGGGCCAGGTGACCTTAAAAAGAGGTCAGGGTCAACATGAAGCTACACTGTAAAAAAATCTTCATTCTATCTAAAAAACGGTTCATTAGATATTGGGCAGAATAGAGGGAACGACAGACGGACCGACTGTGTGTCCCTGGTATTTCTCTGTCTCCCTCTACCACCTTTGGTGGCGGGGGACAATAAGTAGAACTGGCTTTTAACTTTATCACTTCGGAAAGAATAGTTCACCTTGGTCATCATATCCCCAAATAAAGCCTGCACCAAAAAGCTGCCCAACCTGGATCTGGCCTGTTTACCCCTGACTGTGCACACCAACACAAATTATGAACCTATGAATGGCCACAAGGTGGTGCCACCATACATAAAAAACAGGCACAATCTCAAGAGCAGACTATTTTTTTTATCACAGACTTTGCCTGGGACATGACAGTGCTCACATTTACAACGATGACAAGTATGACGTGGCCACATATTGGGAGTCTAGCGAAAAAATACATATACGAAGGGAATGAGATATATTGCTTGGAGGTAGAGAACACAGAAGACGTGAAAAGAGTGGTCTATTCTACAGATGTTTAATGGCCGGGTGAGATATACCAGTGAAGAAGTGTTAGATGTGTGGAAAGTCAGCTCCTGGAAATTGGTATTTGTAGAATTAATGCTGAAATATTTATTATACAACCACAAAACTTTAAAAGTTTTTTTTTTTTGTCAGAATTACATAAGCCGCTACTTTACTGTGACACAAGATAGGAGTTTCATTTCCTGTGTTTAATACACAGGGTGCTACTTTGTCAGACTCGGATGCTCTTCCAAGGTGCACAGACACAGCACCTTGATTTCTTTGGAGCTCACCATTAAACAGAAAATTTAATCTGTGGGATGGAGGGTGGGGTGGGGTAAGAGGCCCATGGGCCTAATGCTCTGCTGGCATGCTGACCTTCATATATATATATATATATATATATATATATATATAAAAATCCTGCGACCTTGAGAGTGCAATTCAAGGTAGTTCACACTGGGCAATATCAAATTTCTACATGATACACACCTGTGGTACATTTGATATCCTTGGCCTTACTCTTTTTCAACATACTGAATTTACCTGTCCTTTACTATATAGCACAATGCCCTTCAAAATAAGTCAAGGTCACCCAAATTTTTTTCACAAAAGTTTGACCACTGGTGTAAACTTTGTAGTGGCATCTCAATTTATCATCATCATAATAATGAATTTAATGTGTCTTTTATATCTATGATGCTAGTTTTAATAAATACCACTAGTGGCGCCACCATAAAGCCATGTCATAGGCTTTTGTCTGTACAATGTTCCTCCTGCCTGTAATGGCATATAGATATATGTATACAAGTTAGAATGTAATAGTCACACACACACCCATAATTTTTTTTAAAATCATTTCCTGAAATTTGTTCCCTCTGTGACCTTGAGAAAGTAGTTCAAGGTCATGCACATCATACTTCCACCTATGATGCACATGAGGTATATTTGGTATTGTCAGTGCTATTCCTATCATTTCCTGACATGCATTCCCTCTGTGACCTTGAGACACTAGGTCAAGGTTATGCATTTAATGCAATACCACACTTCCCGATATGTCACATGTTTGGGGTACATTTAGTATCATTAGCCTCATTCTTTCTCAAAATTTTGTATTTCATGTATTTTCAATACATTTCGGCCCATACCTTCCCTTATACCGTAGGTAATGCCACTAAATTTTGGGTCATTTTAGTCTTTTTGCCCAATTGACATTCTTACCAAGTTTCATGATGATTCATGGGAAATTTGGCAAAAATATCTTCTCAAATTTTCTACATTTTAGTCCATATATCACATAATGCTACAGGTAGCACCACCAATATCAAACTCAACCTAGATATTTATACCTTTTATAAGTCCTGAAAGTTATATTCTTCTGTTACCTTGAAAACTGTGGACTGTGTTGCACTCACAAAAAAGTTTGCAGAGGGACAGACGGACATGATAGATCACCTAAACTCTGTGACCTTGGGTCAGCAGAGCTACCACATGCACCACCCTTCTAAATTGTGGACTTATTCAGGTTGAATTTTGAATGTATGGATGCTCCCGAGCAAGAGTCAACAACCAAAGTAGCAATATCATTTTTTTCTGATGCAAAGAAGTTTGTAGAAAAGATGTACACATCTCCACGAAATAAATAAACAGTTTTTGAAAAAGTGGACCAGCTTTAACTTCTATTTAAATACATTTTTCTAATTTCAGCATGATAACTTGGTTTTCAGAAAAGAATGCTATGGAGCCTAACTTCATGTGTGCACAGTGGCCATCTGGATGCCCTAGATTTATGTTATCTTGGAAATACATCATCAATATACATGTATCAATAATCAGCTGAATGTGTGTAATAATGCCCAGATCAAGATGTTACAGACACAGATTTTTTTTCTTACATGTAGTTAGTTTTAATAATTCTGACAAGTAAAAGAGTTTTCCCCCTGCAGATCAAATATATTTGCGTTGGGAGTTAAACAGTTAATCCGATGTAGAGATTTAGTCGTACTATTATTGTGATAACTACTTTCATTCACTCATCGTCATAAACCACTGTTTGTCAGGCAGCAGACTGTCTTTATTGCTGCTACTGAAGCTGTCTATGGTAGAGAATGGGCCAATTACATGCAACAGATATGATTTGCACTTCCAAGTTTCGAGCTGATGTGCAGGCAGTGACTATATATTGAAGAGCAAAGGCAAGCCAAAGGGTGCATAAACATTGGCAATGCAGCTGCCGACATTTCTGTAGTTCACTTGTATCTCTTTCAGGGACTTCATAATGATAAAACTACTGGTGTCAAAACATGATAATACAGTTTCAGGGAAAATCATATGTTCTGCTGGCAATGGCATAAAATATTCCTATTGCAATTTCAGCAGATCTTATTCAAAACTCAAGCAGACAAATGAACAAACACACGTATTGCCATGGATGTGACCACTGCTCCCAGTGGAACAGACTCAATTTGGACCAAAAGACTAAAGGTACTATTTTAACCCTTTCCCACTAAAATCGCGTACAGAGTCCAGATGTAAACTGTCAGCTCCCTTAAATTTTTTCAATTTAAATTTCTTGTTACCACAAAACATTTTTGCTGAGATTTGTATGTAAGGCCACTCATGATGGTACACTCAAGGTCAGTAGCTTTCCCTGGCACGGGTTGGGCACAATGCACTAAACCTGCTCCAAGGAAACCTATTGACTCAGTTGTGCTCTGATGAGGAATAGGTTCAAGGAAACATTTTACCCCTTGGACAACTTTAAAGCACATCATATGGCAAATGGGGAGGATGTCTGCATTTGGAGAGAAACATCACATCCCTGTAAAATAAAAACTGTTCATGATTTTCTCATTTTGTTTTAGATCAATGTGATCAATTCCAAGCTTTAAAGCAGCCTTGATCTTTAACATCCCACAAAAGACTACTTGGTATATAGCCTTGGGATAGGAGAAGCCTTGAAGTCATGGCACACCACAGGATGCCATTGGTCAATATGGATCATAGGACATCTCTCGTATCTGATTGGTCGAGATGAAGCAGCTGATCTCTCTTGACCAATGGTGCTCTCTTTATGGTATCAACATGCTATGTTCATCCTATTTGTCAAGGAACTATAACTTATATACATTTAAGATCCTCTGCAAATGTTCTTCCTTGATGATTTTGCCGAGTGCTTTGGCTTACCTGGTTATACGTACGTCCCCCTCTCTGTATTCCATTAGCATTGTTAGTCTCCATGTATATTCTCACATCATTTTCTGACTGTACATAGGACACTCGTGATGCATCCACATTGATGGTGTAAGTTCTTGGAACTCTTCCGACTAATCTACAAGCACAATGTCAAGTGAACACATGCCATTGCTTGACCTAGTTTTCAGATTACAAACATAAAACGTTTTCCTGCCTGCTCATCTTTATGAGCTTGCATGCAATCAGTACAATGTTTGAGGTAAACATGGCTTTCACCATTCTCTGTTTAAGAAAAATTATGTTCCCTTATTGTTATTTTGTCAATTTTATGCTTCAAATAATATTAGTTATTTCTTTAACACTGGCCCACAACCAATTTTCAAAATCTTGCGTATTCAGCCACCTCTGAAGATTTCAAATAAGTGGTCAACTTTCATACACAAGATCAATATCCCAAATCCTTGTTCCAAAGAGAAATCGTAATCTTATTCATCACAAAGACCACAAACAGCATAGTTTACTCTTTCTCTAATAACTGACTTCATTACACAGTTGCATCTGTTTAAAAAGTTAAGTCAATATTTTCAGTGATCACTTTATCAGAATATATTATATATATATATATATTTTTTTTTTTTTTTTTTTTTTTTTAACTGAGCTGATTGAAGACAAGTACATATTTCATTTGCTTTAAATTTCTGCATGAAAGAAATGATAATTTAGGCCCTTTCCCATCGGATAAAAACCAACGCAACGTGTCTCTCTGGGGCAAGTTGGGTGGGTCCAATCCTCACAAAGATAACATGCTGACCTGGGTATTTCTTTTCTTCTAAGACTCACCAATAAATCTTATTAAAGTTTTCTTTATTTTTCAAACTAGGCACTTCATCAATGGATGGCTTGTTTAAAGGGAAAATGGGTTAAAACAGTCAACTTTCAATGGTGTAAACTCCCAAATAATTTTTATGTAACTCAATACACAATTTCCATTGAACAGTGTAAGAAAAATACTCACTTGGGCCATCGTGGACCACATAAAGCATACTTGCAATTTAAAGCACACCCCTTTGTAAACGGGTTATGTCCCCCTCGAAATTTTCCTGTTACCTGCAAAGTAAGAAATTACAGTGATGTATATAATTATAAAGTGCCCCCTGGTGGCACAACATTCTTGAATGAACTTTTTTTCCAGGATCATTGCATGCATCATGTTATGTCATGTTAGCAGACGTCAAGGATTTTTAATTCGTCAAGTGTCATCCCCGATGAAATATTATTTTGCCTTTGTGTAATTTGTGTGGCTCAATGTTTCATGGCAAATGTTGTAAAATCACAATTTTCCTGCACTGGCTTATCTGTGATCATTCAGATTTCAGTTGATGATAGTGCCTCCCAGGATGCTTTTTTTCCAAGAAAATATTTCCTGCATTTATTCCATGATAGCACTGTCCTTGTGGGTGAACACACGCATGTCTGCATGAACACCTTCCATTACTGTTCATCATGATGACACCAGACCATGTCTGGCCCTATTTATCCAGTGATCTCCACTTTAACATTTTCACTGTACCTGAGTAAGATAATTGTGGCTATCAGAATTCTCCATGTGTGTATCCACCGCTTCCAAACCTTTCTTTCCTATTGTTTCAGCTTTGACACATTCACATCACTAACCATCACTTTTTTGATAATATCTGATACAGAGAGAGTACACAACCCCGCTATTTTGGCCATGTTGATCTGAAAACACATCTTCCAGTCACACAGGAATTCAATAAAACAGCTTGGAGGACAGGAGACTTGTATTAATTAAACTTTTCTGAGAGATCTTCACTGACGCATGCATACCCAAACCACATAAAATTTTACTCCTTGTTGACAATGCTTCCTCTCACACCACAAGGCAAAGGCTTTTGGTTTGATAGTCTTATTCTTCCCTGCCAATACAACGTCTGCAATTATGTGCTTGAGCCCCTAAACCAGGGGATTGTTGGGTCCATGAAGGCCATTTACAGCAAACATATTATGGCCCACCTTGTACAAAATTCACTATTAGTGGAGACCCAAGTGGATTGAATAAATGAGTCTCTGTCCTTGACGTTTGCAACTGGTTTGCAAAGGGCATCAATAAGGTGAAGAAGTCAACTGTTACGCAGTGTTTTCAGAGGCAGGGTCCAGTGCGTCTGTAACTAAATCAACAGCTGAAGCTGAAGCTGACGACGACGACGACGACAACGTGCTGCTAGCCCCGTTTGTGGCCCGGGTCCATAAAAAATAACCTCCCCTAAGCCTATGGACAGCCAAAATTTCTTGTCACTGGACGATGGGGCCCCATCCGGTGAGGATCTGAGAGACGATCGGGAAGAGCCACTTCTCTGTGACATAGTGCCTTTATGTGAGACTGACACACAGCAAAGGCAACAATGACCTTAATAATGGTGATAATCTTTCCCTGTCACTTTGCATTAATCCTTCAGTGAGGCACAAAGTGCTTTGACAGACATACATGGCATTTCTGTTTGTCCCATGGCTTCGGGTGAAGTTTTGGACACTTTGTCATTTTTAAAAAATAAATTCCAAGCACAGCACATGAGTTAATCAACACAGATTTCTATCATCACCAAAATAAGCTACAGTGAAAACTCATTATAATGACACCATCTGCTCCCTGAGAAATGTGTCAGATAAATGAATATGTCAGATATATGAATCAAATAACAAAGAAAAAAAAAATTTTCCCTTGAAATTTTGTGTCATTATATTGAATGTCTGATATCTTAGTGTTGTTATAATGAGGTTTCACTGTATAAGAAACAAGCCAAAGTGAAGTCTGATTTCACCTGCTTAAAGTTTTACCATTGAAACGTGACATTTAAGATGACTTTTAAATTCAGCCTCATATCCCAAGGGACACTTCGATGATTTTTAAAGATTTATTTCTGTGTATTACATGTACATGCACATTTTAGACATGCATATTTTATAATTTTACTGATGAGACTGATATGAATATGTAAGCAAAATTCAAACTCTCCCATATTTGTGTCAAGTATACAACTGAGTGTATCTAATTCCAGTATAAGGGCCACCCCCAATATTCAGACCACTCTCATGTGACCACAGGTGGTCTCATTACCAGGGTTCCACTGTACTGTGAGAATGAGGATGCATTACACAACTAAGATACGTGACGAAAGTAAATAGTTGAGTACACAAATAACATCACACTTTCTGCATTATTCAGAAGTGAGCTGTTTGTGGTCCAGTTCACAGTGTATCAGATGACGAAGTGCACCATATATTGGGTCATGTACAAATATTTGCTGTGTGAAGTCACTGCCCTATTTTTTCATTTCTTTTCAATAAAGCTGAATGCATATGAAACGCTAGAACATGCACATGCAAGGTCCTGGAAGTAAACAAAACCCGATCCTCTTTTCTTCCAGACTAGACAGTGACATACACTGTATACTTTGATCCCACACAGATGTGCAGCGTGACACTGGATTGTGTCCAGATCTGCAAAGACACTGTCGCCTGATTATCCAAACAATATTGCCTTGTCTCCTTGTCAGCTGAAAATATGAACTTGTGAGTGTTTGGTAAACTGATCAACAATGCTGTGGTCTGCTGGGTGTTTTTATTTTTCTGTCAGCCATCACTGTTGTGCCCCCCTCCTACCCCCTCCCCTCCTTACACTTGCATAGGTTTGATGTGTTATTGACATGAAGTACATTGCATGAACAGCCTGCGCTCAGCAGACTTCGATATACATGTATTCATCCAAAATATAAACCCAAACCTGTGCTGTACTGAGCTCAGCTGAACTGAACTTTTTTGCTGACTGTGACAGAACATGTACAGTGGTACCTGCCGTGTATGGCCACTCCTTCTGCCAAGAAAAAGTGGCCACATACAGCAGGTGACCAGTCACCACAGGATAATTTTACAAAGAAGCTGACTTCTATGTCTGAGCCCAGTGAACACAAAAGCAATGCGGCTGCTCATGGGAGTGGTTGCATACAGCAGGTACCACTGGATTATGAACAGGAGAGGCAAAATACTTAACTTAGTGATCCAGTTTTGACAGGGCATGCATTTTGGACCTGATAAATGTGCTTGGTGACCCTATTTTTCTTACACAATACACCCATAAGTTCTGACACATGTACATATGTATGTGTGTCTGATGTTTAGTCTTATGAAACTATGTATAAATTCCAAGAAGCTATACCGTTAATTACCTAATCTCCACACTGCGCACTTAGAACAATATTTATTCATAAAAATAGGGTGAAAAAAATAAATTTTAAGCACACATCCGGTGCCCTGACCTTCGCCTGGCCCAAGATGTTATGGAGTCATGCGGAGACTACGCTAGCATTTAAAGGTCACTACGCTAGCATTTAAAGGTCAGTGTCTAGCTGTTGATGAGATCGTATGTATTGACCAATTGTATGGCACACTCACCTACACATCAGCCTTTGACAACAATCATGTAATTTACTTAACTCTTCGAGTGCCAGTCACTTTTAAAGCCATGATGACCGTTTGTGGTACCACAGTGCCAGTCACGCAATTCTCGTACTTGATACATCTCTTAAATTTCACAGTTACTCTGCGGTAATTTGTTAGAAATGACAGTTATCACACGTGATTGATTTCCACAGCCTCAAATCTTATCATTTTGCTTATTTTACAAGTTATTTACAATAAGCAGTTAGTTTTATCAAAGGAATAACTAATATGTTTGAGAAAACCATGGTTCCGATGTGCAAATGCAGTCCAGGCACAAGATGTTGCCTTCATCGGTACCAAACGTACAATGAATATCCTTCCATATGTCTTTCAATCATAACAGAAAGTTTCAGAAGAACAATGAGTCCCATGAAACCATCATAGTCTTTATACTTTAACAGCATCAACAGAGCTACACTTGCCATTCTTATTGTGCCCAGAATCCATGCTTTCATCAACAGCATGCTCCTGAGACCTCGGTGGAAGTCAGGCAGGAGGTTATGGTTTGGGCGATCTAAGTGCTCCTATTGGCCCCTGTGACTAGTCTTCAGCATTAAATATTCTTATACTGGTAGGTCATATGACAATCTGATTACATCACCATCAGCCAATAGAAACAATCGTATAACATTTCTAACCTTTGAGACAGCAATGTTTGGCATAAATTAATCGCATTTTCAGTCACATTTAGCTAATGAGAAAGCATTTTACTGATGTAGACTAAGTTCCGAACTTTCCAATGATACCAAACTTGGTGTTCACCGGAGGTGATCCAGTCCTGAGGAGGGCAGACACGAGTGCAATTTTACCATTGTTTTTACACTGTTTTGCCAATTTGCATGAAGGTGCTAAAAAACATCATGCAAGGTACATTTGCCATCAGTTTAATTAAATCTAGTATTTTGAAGACAACAATCCTCATGTTAAACACTCTGTGGCTGTAATAAAAGGTGCTGCAACAGTTGGTCACGTATTCAGAGAACATGCCAAAGTCTGCAAGTTTTTTTTTTTTAAGTGAGGGGGCACAAACACTGCTATATACTATGACAGGTACAAAGGTCAATCGTGGCCTTGGTTTAGAACTACATGTAGAAGTCCCTGCCACTTACTATTTCACCAGAAATGCAAAGGATACAGCAACATCAGGCACTCATACACCCAGTTTCTTCAATTATCAGTAGGCTGGAGAATGACTGACAAACTTTTGGGAGACTGCTTTTTAACGGGGTGTGCATTAATTAGAGCATGTGTGGTAATTAGGTTCTTTACAGTAGAGCAAAGTATAGCCATACACGTCATTGACATGTGTAACTGGTCATTAAAAGTAGTATACACACTTTCTGATCATCTAGCAAATAAAATTCATTCACTATCAGAAACTGGCAGCCATTCATTCTAGTGGTCAACCTTGAACATATAACCAGTACTTTTGGAACAGAGGTCGGTAATTACAAACAAAAGGACTCACAACAGGGGTCTCTTGTGCGAGGGGCTACTGTATTTCAAATTTACCATATTATTCCTTTTAATTGCCCCTTCTCTCATAAGCATCCCCCTCCCATTTTTCTGGCACAGATTGAACAGTAGTTCCACAAGCCCACATGTATGTTACAAAATAGAACTACCAAGACATAAACAGTTTAAGAGCAGGTCCAACACTTGCCGACTAAACAGACCCATTTCAAATTTCAATAATGACCTCCACATAAAAGCCTGGTACAGTGAAACCTCATTATAATGACACTCAGATATCCGACATATTCATTATAACAACACAAGTTTTGAATGAAAAAAGTTCATGTTCTTTGTTGTTTGATTCATTTACGTGATATATTCAGTTATCCGACACAGTTCTTAGGGAACAGATGGTGTCATTATAACGAGTTTTCACTGTACATGTACGTTGAGCAGTCAAGCGCTCTTCAGGCTGGGAATCATTCAGCACCAGATCTCAAAACAAAAATCTAGTTTAACCCATTCGAGCACCTTTGGGCAATTTTGAGCGGGAAAAGGTTACTATCACCACCGCGTTCATTTATCTTTCACGCTTACATCTGCCAATTTTCACACCCATGCATCAGCCAATGCAAAACCTGTGTCCAAACAATCAAGTACAACACATACAGTTCAACTGCAACCTCTCCACGAACCCAACCGCAGTACAACAAAGCGTACTCACCTGCTCATTTGTTGTTCTACCTCTGGAGACTAACACCATATGAAAGCCAGCCAACCCGCAAATGGGAACAGCTAGTAGGCCTATGACGCACATTATAACCATACTGCAGCCCAGTTAAGGTATTAACAACACAAACATATTCTAGAAATATATATATACATTTCCAAAAACCCAACACAACTGACCTTTACCTGCCCAAACATTAATATGTTAAGTCTCAAGGTACTTAATTTCCACATTTTGCAATTTTTGGCTGGTGTTAACAAATGCAAAATGAACACCATCTGAAATCAAGAACAAATAAATATACTGCACACACCATTTAAAAAAAAAAATTGTGAAATTAGGAATCCACAAAAATAAGTAAGTGCCTTTACAGTCCTCATTTTCTTGACTGTGCAACCTCAAAACAGAGAATCAACAAAGGGTCTCCCTGTTTTGTTTCCATCCTGTGGGCATCCTTGATTTGAATTATCCTTTTCTCATCTCTTGTTTTTCACTTTCTAAGACACAAGGTATTTTACTGTAGCTCTCTACTCTTCATGTTATCCCAAAGAGGATATAGTGGTTCTCAGCCTGTGAGGTCATGCCCACTGCACAAGAAATGTGGCCTTGTAATAAAGATGGCCTCTTTGGGGGGGGGGGGGGGGAATGAAAATACCACACTTGTTTATCTTTAAAGCCCTGATTTAAGACTGAGTCAACAGCAGAGGAAAGCTGTTCGCTAAGATTACTTTTTGCTGGAGACTGGGTTTGCTGGCATTTGAATGAAAAGTATCTTCACATGCAATTTGAATCTTAACCATTATACGTTTGACGGTAATGAGAAAATGACTATAGCTGTGATCAGGGGTTAAAGGGTTAAATGGAGAACTGGCCTCAGCTAAGGAGGTGGCCTCATCAGTGACAACTTATAAGTGCATTCCATATAAATGATCACATGACAAGTAGTCTTTCTTCAAAATGCATGTTATGTCTCAATTAACCACCTGGACCCCGAAGGATTGGTCATGCTGTAAAGGGCCCAGACAGGTGTCAACATCACAAATCCTTAGCATTTATATAGGGTGTTGTTGTTGTTAGTTGTTATAGGTTTTAATGAGCCACCAGCATTTTTTTTTATGTGTGTGTTTACTAGAAACTGTCAAGGACAGAAACACTACACCATCAACACAGACGTCTTCCATATGGGATGGCCAGCCAACTGATTTTTACAGAGGAGTCATCTAGAACTCAAACTTCACGAGTTTGCATGGAAATTTTGAAGCACATACAACATTACCATATAATTCAAACAGGAAAACACATCCTGCATAATCTGTGAATGTCAGCCCCCATCTCAAACCAACTGGATTGTGTACAACGATAGCAGAGACCTGCCCCATTGTGGGGATTCTGTTCACTTGGGCCACTCAACAGCCAATATGCCCACGGAGCAACCTTAACTAACGATGATCGCTTACGCACAGCCGCACCTGCACTTGAGACACCATCTGCCCAATATACCTAGTAATTTCAAGTTTTTACCTCCTATGCCAGACCACCTGCCTCGAGACCACAATTTGCTCATATTAGCATGCATGAACTGTTTGACATCAGAACTACAATGTGTTTCTCACAGTTCCACTCATAAATATGTACCGTCTAACCTTGCTCTCCCCACCCACCCCCTTCCAATCCACATATGGCTATGTGGTATCTGCAGAAAACACACATATCTGTGTCAATATATTCCAACTGACACACTTGGTGAATATACATACATAATAAACAGCTATCATATGTAGTTAAGCAAAAGGGAACTGTGACAGTCCTGTGACCTTTGTAATCAGGTCAAGGTTACTTTTCTTAAAGACCATGAAGCACAAATATGAAAGTGCTGGCTCAATCAAGTCCTACCTCAAAGATGACAGACAAGCACATTTAATTAACATCAAATGTAGTTAAAATGAGAGGACCGTGACAGTCCTGTGCTCAGCTAACCTTGGATGCACAGACTGAAGGGCCCTGTTACCTTTGGAATAATATCAAGGTTACCTTTCTTTAAGACCATATCACTGTTTGCCAGATCAAAGTCTACATGATCCCAAATCTCAAGTAATCATTTTTTTAAATGAAAAGTAATAGGATTCACTATTATCAAGACATAAGCCAAATATGTCAGTTTGACCTTTCAATGTCACTCATGGTCAAAATTAAGAGCACCAAAAGAAATACTTTCTTAATAATGTTTTATTGTAACCATGAGTCTCGGAACCACCATTACTAAGATTTAAGCCGATGTCAGTTTGACCTTTCAATCACTTAAATCTCGAAAATCCAGGCCTCCAATTCGGGTGGAGGCAGGGGACTGTATTCATTCTTAGATATATGCAATGAAAAGGCCATGGAACAAAATATGTAAGCATCAATGAGATGCACTTTATTCTTTTTGCATTCACGCATCCTTCACTGACATCAGTAACACCTGTTTATCATGTTTATTCTGGCATCTGCATGTGGAACAGCCAAAGGAGCAGACCTATTTCCATGCAATGATGCAGTATAGATGCACAATGGAGCCGCTGTTCCAGATGAAAATGGGTGTTAAATTCTATCATATTCATTTGATCTCATTTCAGCTTGAGTAATCAACTTTTACATAATTTGACAATTTTACAGGACATCAAACATAGAAATGAAATACAAAAAAAATGCCAGCTTTGAGTATCAATGGTAACAATGTACATTAAAAAGGCGACAAAGGACCAGTTAAGGATTTTCTAATACAGGCTCTTGTAACCTTATTTATTGGTGGAGATCTCCCAGTTTTTAATGTTGTTTTGCAAACAGGCCATCAAATATGGCAGATTTGAGGTATTATGACAATAATAGGAGGCTGACCCTCACCATAAAATTTGCATTGCCAGCTGTGAACAAACTAGAAGTGAGTTTTTGTGCAAAAAACATTATGCATTCCCTGATCAGGTGCCTCTCATCAGAGACCACCCCTCTAAGAGAACCACCATTTCTGCAGAAAGTTTGACCTTGACCTTTGTCCTCAAGGTCACCTCTGAGCAAATTTAAGGGAAGTCTCACTTGGGTAAATAATGGCCAAGTGTGATGGACTTCAAATATACCCATTTGAAAATGTGGCAAGGAAATCATTTTATTTTGCAAGCTATTGTGACGTTGACCTAAAGGTCATCCACAATCATATGAAAAAAATTCCCAAAATCTATAGAGTATTTGTAGTAAAAGTTTCAAGTGAATATGGCTTCTGGTTTTAAGAAGTCAATATGTGAACTACCATTGCAAACCTCATCAACTTACATGGTAATCAATAGCAATGCAAAAATTAACAAACACACACCCCCAAAAAAACCCATTAAAAATCCCAAAATTATTGGAGCATGACCATTTGAACACAGTTGGTAGATGCCTACCCAATGTACATCCCCACCAAGTTTGAAGTGAATCTGGCCAACTGGTTTGGAGAAGACGTGGAAAATGTGAACCAGCATTGCAATCCCATTGACTTTATAGTAATCAATAAAGATGATCTTTCCTAATAACTTTTATCAATTAATAGTAAGGGATGGTTCAACATTATCATCATTTTTGAATTAGTACTTAGGGTGCTAAATTTCATGACCCCCCTCCCTCCCCCCAAATTAGTACTTTAAAAATGATGATTTTTCCCCCAAATCATAGCAAAATTGCACAAAACAGGCCAAAAATTGACCATCATTTTCCATATCCTGTGAAAGTGTACAGACCCATTTAACCCCCTCCCCCCTTGCGTACTGTAAGTACTAATTCAAAAATGATGAAAATGTTGAACCATCCCTAACCTTGGGTTAACGATGCACAATTAAGAAGGTATACGCCAACATGTGAAAATCGCAGTCAGCAGAAAAATGCAACAAGGATTTGACCCTGACTTTTGACCTCAAGATTTTATATTATTATATAGGAAAATTACCCAGACCCATAGATTATCTGTACTAAAATAGGAACCAACAGATCAAGAGAGGACAGAAATATAAGGAAAATAAGATATGCGGTGGCAGAGAAAGGACCAAACACTAAATGCATCCCCACCCGAGATGCATAATTAAGGTCTTGGGGTCACCAGAGGCATTTTGAAGAAAAAAAATCACTGGACCATGACCACTTGAACAAACCTGCTGGAGACCAACCCAAGGTTGATTCCCACCAAGTATGGAGTGCAACTGTCTAATGGTTCTGGTGATGTCAAAAAATGTGATTCCGCACAAACGATGGATGACAGATACAGATCCACTCTATAAATTCAGCTGACTTAACTTCACCCTAACCACTTTTAGTCCAAGCCTTTCATTCTGGTACCCTTATCATGCTTGTTGCGTTTATTCTATCATACTGGACCTTTTTTTTTTCCTGTGATAGATCACCAGCAAAAAAGGTTGACCCAGACATGAAAGTATTCCTGCAAATATTTCATTTGGTCACGATGGTATTTGAGCAATCAATACCAAGTTGCAAAAAGTCAAGTCAAAACATGTGGAACCTTCTTCCGGCTGCCAGCTGGGACAATCGATTTGCCCGCTGAACTGACCAAATAGGAAAAGTCATTGCTCAGAGACTGGAAACCCCAACATAGCTCAGGGTCACCACTGCTTCACAATATACCCCCTTATGAGGTGATGGCTGCCATGACCTTGACCTACATACCTTAAGGTAATTGTTGCTTCACCACACACCCTGCGGTGTCAGAGAACAGCCACACAAAGTTTGATGCCATCATTGTTTCATGATCCACCCTTTCATGCTGCCTGTTGTGACCTTGACCTGCATAGCTAAAGGTCAATGTTGCTTCATTATACACCCTTTCTACATGGCCTAAGGTCATCGTTGACTTCATAAAACCATGGAGGTATTATTCGGAAGGAGAGAGCACGGCCAGTTGAGCCCATCAAGCCCCCGCAGTCACCAGTTAATTGTGATTTTTCTATGTTCTCCCTTTGTCCTGCAATAATAAGCTCAATTGAGATATGCGAAGTGCCCACTTTGTACCCTAGCTTTGAAACTGCGGCCATGCTCAGCCAGGCTTGTCCGGCAGGCGAACAGCACACAACAACTTCTAGCATCATTGCTCTGAAACAGTGGGGCCTTATGATCTGTAATGCTGTAGGCAGCCACCAATTACCTGCATGTGTTCGCAGTCAGGCCAGCCTTAAAAATATTTCTGTTTCGTATAACAGGGCCTTGAAAAATTTGATGCGGCAGGGAGGATTTTTTTTTTTTTTTCAAATTTTTTTTTTTTTTTTAACTGCACATACCTACTATGTATTACTGCAATATGGGCATCATGACTGATGGACTTAGTATTGATACAAGATAAACAAGATTCCAGGTTGAAATTGTTTTTTAAAATCTGTATTAAAGCAAGAGACTCTGCCACAGATGAGGTTGTAGCGGGACAATATATGCTTCAGGCTGGTTTGCTGGCGCTGAGACAGAGTAGCCCTACTCTAAATACACCTCGGCTTGGCTTGAATTGGGGTGGGTCTTTTGCTATTTTAAACATATACATGTACAGGGCTTCAAGAAACGAAGGATTAGCTTAATTATAAAGTTGCCCTTTTTTTAAAATATCACAGCAGAAAAAGAGTAAGATATCAAATACAAATGTGTAGTTTTAATTTTCACTTGACAACAGCAGGGGAGGGGAGGGGTGTATGATGAGGGTTCAGAGTAAATATTACAAATCATGAACACACCTCTTTTGTGTGTATGTGCAGGGACGTTTTATTGCTCCATGGTCAAGTCAGATTTAATCTCGGGCAAGTTAAAATTAATAGGTACTTGCCCGGTCAGGCAACCAACTTTTTTTTCGCTGGGAACTCTATTCCTCAAATTTTCATGACACAGTTACAAGTTGCAGTTGTTTGCAAGGCTGGCTACGGGGGTCTAATCACTTAAAAAATCAGACCTTTCGCAGCACTTGCGTGGGGCGCCGATAGGTGATAATAATCGCTATATAGATAAACATTCCAAGTTTAAACAATTACTTGGTCCGCAGTTGTATTCATCAGAACTTTATCTCTGTCAACACAAGCAGACATTTTCACTGTCCTAGACTCGTACAATAGTCAATACATACGATTACGTTACGATAGCAAAGGTACCGGCAGTAATGCTGAGCAGGGTCACACTACTCACCGTCAGTGTGATCTGCCCCAATGGCAACGATGTCAAAGCAGCGTCAAAATACATAAAAAATTTGCATGGCGAATTCATCTGCAAATTAACATCAAATGCCATTTATCGGTGTGTTCTAACATTGTTGGAAAAAATAGGTGCCTTGAAATGACTTCCAGTCACACGCAAGTGACAGCGTGGAGTGGATCTGCGGTGAACTGACCCAGTCTCACGGACTGATTTGGGACACATTCGGCTGTTCCGGCTATCCCCTACCTTTGCGTATTTGCCTGTGACTCCAAATAATTGTTGCAATTAACACTGGAATCTTTATTTTTGCATGCTGCAATATAAACAAAACTTCCCGTTTGTGTGTTCCCTCCGTAAATTATGGCAGATTCACACATGTTCAATGGGCGGAAGCCAAGATGAAAACACTGTAACACGAGCCGTGATTGGCTCATTTTTGCATGTGACTCAATTGACCAATCGGGTGATGTGTTGTGCGTCAGACCACATGGCCAAAGCAGCTGTTTGTGTACAGTTGCAGGAACGATGTGCGCACACTCCATTTCTGATTTGAAATATTAAAATTTCCGTTTGAATTTGATTTAGGAACACCTTTTATTGCAAGGAACTTGCCAATACTGTATACGCAAATTTACTACGATGTACCCATAGCATTCATGGTAGGTCCGCAAACGATGTGCGTTTACATAACTGCCACACGGCACGTGCGAGTGGCGTTAAATCAAGCCAGACCACATGGCCAAAGCAGCTGTTTGTGTACAGTTGCAGGAACGATGTGCGCACACTCGATTTTTGATTTGGAAGATTAAAATTTCCGTTTGAATTTGATTTAGGAACACCTTTTATTGCAAGGAACTTGCCAATACTGTATACGCAAATTTACTACGATGTACCGATAGCATTCATGGTAGGTACGCAAATGATATGCGTTTACAGAACTGCCACACGGGGCGTGCGAGCAGCGTTAAATCAAGCCTGAAAAAAATTTTTTCTAGCACTCTTGAAAAAAATATTCCAACCGCAACATTTTGCGCACACCTGGCGCGTTATACAAAACAGAAATATATTTAAGGCTGGCCTCAGTTTAAATTGCTAGGTTTCGTCAAGACGATTTGAATGGTGTCGGTTTTATCGTCGTACTCGTACTAGAACTTGGGATATTGAAATTTTACCGTGTCAAAGTGGGATTCCAGAATGATAATTGAAGGAAAATTTTGCCAAAATAAACATCCTCAGTAATTAACTTTCTGGATGCTGCTGGTTTGCCAAAATACTACCACATTGTACACTGACTTCAGATCTAGGATGTGAACGGTTATCTTTTGGCATGATGTGGCCAGGTAGAAAATTGCTGTCCAAACAAAGGGAAAAATTCAACTGCTCCAAGATGGCGGATATGTCCCAATGTAAAGTACGGGCAATTTTGTTTGAATGAAGATCCATATAAATGAATAATCCAGATACCACTGGTTCATCCAAAAAACGACAATATGTACTCTGATTTGAAATGAAGGTAAAGTTTAAAGATGACCAGAACAACGAAGGAGTTAAGGCTCTGACAAGCTAGAACAATGACTCAGTCATCCAGGGCCCCACGAGCATCACATTTTAATAGTCAAGTGACTTTTAACCGGAGGTCAGTCTTCAACACCCTATTACAATCACAGGTGAATTCCCAAGCTACCTGGGTGCCTATCTTATGCAAGTTTGAAGTCTCATCAAATAGTTCTTGGATAGTATATTGCACCCAAAAAGACTTTTGTTGATAAGGACAAAAGACTTTACACTGAAGTTATATGCAAGTGAAATCCTAACAGGCAGATGGACAAACTTGTAACTATTAGCGGAAACGTGAAAGGATTTCCCCACCTTGGCAGTATGGATGTAGGGATAAAGCACAATTCCATGTATGCATCTTGATACCCTAATTTATGCAAGTTTTAAGGACACATGGAGTCCCTCTTTGAAACATCACTCCATTGAAAGAACAGCTGAGTTTTTTAGACCAAATATCTGATGCACAGTGCTGCACATCTTGTGCATGTTCTTAATTCGCACTGAGACCACCAGCTTTAATCTATATCACAAATCTGACCTGCACTTGGGGTGGCCCAAAATGAAATTTACAGAAAACCCTGTGTGACCTTGAATAGTAGGTCAAGGTCATGCATGTTCCAACTTCACCTGTGAAATATAGCAGTACATTATCACGTGCAATTTGAAAGTCTTGTCTCTAAAACTTTTTGAGTTCACCCAGAAATAAAAATTTACAAAACATAACTGAAATTGAGTCAACAGCATTCCTCAGCATGTTATCTTGATAGATCTCATCTACAATTCCCATTCAAACTGATATTTTATCATGTTGAAATTAGTCAAAGAGTACACTGGTCCATCAACAACTTTGCAGGGCAAAAGGTTTGAAACCCAAGACGTGAGGTGCATAAAATACAGCAGATCCATGTACACAGAGCCACTGCAACAGACAAAATACCTGGTAGAAAGAAATATGACAGAACAAAAATAATCATCTGTGCCCACCTCTATGCTCAACTGTCCTCCCTCCCTGCAAAAAACCCCAACTCACAAACAGCTTGTGTGCAATTTGCTCTACCTCCAATGAAGGGGGGTAAGGGGGGGTTTCATTACGCTGGTACAGGTAATTATTTTTCTAGAGTACGCAGTATGGAAAATAAAAATCTTTCAAAATTTTAGATAGTACGAAGTACATAAAATAAGAGGGCTTCCAGTATGCCAGTACGCTAAATAAAAAGCCCAGTATGCCAGTACGGGAAACCCCTTACCCACCCTCTCCAATAGTGGACATGTTTTTTCCAAATGTCACCCAGATTTAGTACATGCTTCAAATAACTCCAAAAATTCCTGGTCCTGGTGAACCAAATCAATAACCAAACTTGAAAGCCATTGTCAAATCAGAAAATTGGAAATATCAATGTGCGTAACCGTTGATGTATGTGTCACTCTTCATCAGTAGTTACAGAAGCCCAGGATGAGTGCCACTGACCAAGCTAGTCAGCCTGCTGTGCAAGATTGTCTGACGAATGTAACCTAGATCACTCACATTTTCCACATTCCTTGTACTAGCTTCCTGGTGGATCAATTATGATATCTGCAGGTGATTACAGTCCTCCCTGTCTGTAAGGCTGCCCCCCAGAGACGTCTCCAGTTCTAAAGAGGTCACTTCTCTGCACACCAAGTGTGGCACTCCCCTTCTCTTTGACACATTTCTGGTGCATACAGGGTGGTCTTATGAGAGGGAATCTATTGTACAACATGATCAAGATACCAGCCGGGGGCCCTGGGTGGCTAAACTGACAGGTTTCACTGCTCGTAAGTACACAGTGCCACTTCACAGTGAACCTATCATGTATTATCCTTCCGATTTTTCAGGGCAGCAGAAAATAAACCATGCAAAATTAATCTTGACCTTTTTAAGTTGATGCTATGCAAAACTTATTGGTTGCACAGTGCTCCCTCTTTATAACACCCCTCATTACAAGGTGGTTTCTGATTTAATGTGGACCACGGTTCGAACCGGTGAAATAGTTTTCCCATTACTTCTAGTTAAAAGTCCCTCTGTTATAAGGCAGTTTTGCTATAGCATGGTCTGTTCTGGGGATCCCAACAACAGGGTTATAAAGAGAGAGCACACTATGCCAGGTGGCCAGTTCATGTTGAAAGGCGGATGATAAGCACAAGCCAATTGTCTACCACAGTGGACACACTACACCATTTGGTGTCAGATCATACACATTGCAGGAAACGCCGACAAAGGATACAGTGTAATATTTTCTTTTTGTGTCAAATTCCCTTTGTGATCTAACACGTATATTAGGCTGAATGCGAAGATGCTGAACATATGTATTGTGAGTGATATCAAAAATAAAAAGAAATATCTGTAGTTTCTTCTCCCGACACAGTTGTTCACCCAGGGACAGTGGTGATCAAATGTCTGAAACAGAAAAGAAAGGAAAGTTCACTCTTAATGTGCTTAGTATACTCTCTCTCTCTCTCTCTCTCTCTCTCTCTCTCTCTCTCTCTCTCTCTCTCTCTCTCTCTCTCTCTCTCTCTCTCTCTCTCTCTCTCTCTCTCTCTCTCTCTCTCTCTCTCTCTCTCTCTCTCTCTCTCTCTCTCTCTCTCTCTCTCTCTCTCTCTCTCTCTCTCTCTCTCTCTCTCTCTCTCTCTCTCTCTGACACACACACACACACACACACAGAGCTGATATGGAAACATTTTTTTTTCAGCCTTTTCCTGTCACACATTAGGCATTGTGTACTGTGCCCAGCCTGTACGAAGGAAAGCAATTTACTTTGGGTGTGCCAGCAAGACTGGTCTTATGTACAATTCTCAGCAAAAAATGTTTCCTGTTGGTATGACATTTGCAAAAAATCATTTGCACTGACAATTATTTCATGCAGGCACAGTTGAGCTATTCCAGCGGGAAAGGGTTGCATGGAAATTGACTTGGGTGCTCAAGTTACATGTGTGGGCTGGCTGCTTTGCTGACATTTTATCACATTTTACACACATTAAACAAGGCCTTTCCTGGTTATCATCAAGAAATAAGCCCTAGATTTATTACTTGTACATCTTATCACAGTCTCAGAAAAGCAATAAAACAGAAATACGACAATACATCTGATTTCACACAAGACTCAGAACAGCCATTTTATTTAAATACCCTTAATTGACTCCCGGACTAAGTCCCAACTCATCTTGTATCACTTCATATGAATATCATCAAAATAGCTGGATGTGGTAAGGTCTCCCCCCCCCATCTCTTATCTGGGATGCAGGAATATATAATGCAGGCATATACATTCCTAAGCAACCAAACCTACAGTTAAGTGGCCCTACAGTTGTACTAATATTTATTTTATACCTCCATACCAGTTACTACATTTCCCTGCCTTCATTTCTATCTTGAGCCCTGCGTATCTTGAGCCCTGCGTTCAAATCAAGAGCATCCACCTTACACCGTGCAAAGAATGGATTATCTTCAGGCAGTCTGCAAGTCAGTTTAAAGATAGCAGTTTTTTGGTGAAAGTTATATTACACACACACACACACACACACACACACACACACACACACACACACACACACACACACACACACAGTGCCTGTGCATTGTTAAAACAAAACCAAATTCCACAAGCCATATATCATAGGTAATTACCAATGCACAGAGCCTTGGACGCTGTCACAAGACATTTGTCCTATGGCAGTATATTGTTCTGCCATGGTTATAGAGTTGGTCCTGCAGACTACAGTACTTTATTTTTATAGTTCTCCACGTTAAAATAAATCTGAGAATACAAAGAAATTCTGGAAGTAAAAGAAACCAACTTTTTTTAAATATGCCCAGTGCCATGTGCACAAATTTATCTGCCAACTTGAACATTTTGAAAAATCTGGGGTCAGGGGATTTTTATTTACTGTATAATTATAAATTTTTGCGAGGGATGAATATTCCGTGTTTGTCGTCTTCTCGCTTATGCATATTTTACAAGTAAAAACGTGCTTTGTACTGTTGCGTTCAAGCCACTTGATAATCTTGAATTATTCAGCCTTGATTGATTTATCTCCTGATGCAGTTTTCTGTCATTTTTTGGAGGCCCCATGGCTATGACATAGCATACATGCAGATGATCAGCTGTGTCAAGTGACCCACATCAACCGCAAAATTTACAACATGGCAGGAAATTCCAATGGTTGTCCAATGAGAGGGCTCTATTCTTACGGAAATAAATAATCATCCTTTCCGGAAAATCTCAAATTTGAAATCACCACCAGGTGTCTCTGAATTTTGCTGTAGGGAACTCTTCATGTTACCAACAAATGCAAAAGTGTGGAAAAAAATGCCTTTGCCAAAATGGCGATCGTGTATGATTTTTTTCCGCCAACAGCAATTTTGTTTTGCATATGGCTAATGTCTAGCACGAGCCCAGTCACAAGTAACTCAGACTTTGACCTCCTCCACAATCCCACCAAATTTGGTGAAGATATGCAAAAATTACAGATGTTAGAGTGTTTACAAGATTTTCACATTTTGACCCCCATATTACATAATATTGTAGGTGTAACGACCAATATCGAAAGATGCCTAAATTTTTACACATCCTATAAGTCCTGAAAGTTATATTGGGCTAACTTGAAAAGTGTGGACTGTAAGGTGCTAACGAGCAAAACTTTGTGGACGGACATGAAAGGTCACATAAGCTCTGCGACCTTTGGTCAGCAGAGCTAAAAAGAAAAACAGCAACCTTCCACATATAGTAATGATAAAAGATGAGGAGCACAGCCTTACCTCTATGCAATTATTGCAAACACTACAATGGGAACATCTGGGTGGCCGGTAGAACTGGCAGGTTGTGCACCACTTCATCCGCACAGTGATTCCTTTTATATCTACATTCTTGTACAGTGGTGCTCGGAAATCATCGTCCCTCACCTCATCTTCATGTGCTAGAAATAAATATGCGACATATGTACACATGTATAGTAACCCTTTCCCTCTTAAATCAGTCAAGACTGGTTGGGGGTCAAATGTGGTCTCCTTCAGTCATTTCAACTAATTTCAACAGTAATGACAAACAATTTGACTGAGAATTGCAGATCAGACATGTCCAGATCATATGTCCAAAGTCAACAGCTTTCCTTGGCATCAGTTGGGCACTAAGTGCTCACCTCATGCCAATGAAAGCTTATGACTTCATCCTAAATCAAGCAGTAAAGGGTTAATCCTAAATATATCTGTAAAGCCACGAAAATAGTCCAATACACATTAGTGTATTATTCCCATCATGTGCTAAGGGTGCACAGGAAATTTTCAGAAAACAGGGCTCACCAATCTGCATTTCTTGTAAACTGGGACAAGTTACTGGAGGGTTGTGTCAACAACCTGTGCTAAGGTGATGTATGGATTTTTTTTTTTTTTCACCAAACTAAGTTCTCACTGAGCCAGATAGTGCTATGTGTAGGTTGTCCAGTGTTTTCTCAAAAAAAAAAAAAAAAATTGTGTCACATGGCCAACTGACCTACAGTAACCAATATGAATGTGTGCATAAAAAACCTAATGACAATCACCACCAAACAAGAGGACTGTCCCCGTCCTCTGCTCAATTGACCTTGGATGCACAGTCTGAAGTGAACCTGTGACCACCGGAACGATATCATGGTCACCTTTCTTTAAAACCATCATCCTGGTTCGCTATATCAGGCTTTACTCGTACAGTTCTGGAGTCCTTTTTTTTTTTTTTGATACATATATGGCAGTATCCACCATTACCAAGATATATATAAATTTGTCAGTTTGACATTTTAATGTCAGCAACACCAAAAGAAAACCCACAGGTGTTTTGCTGCAAGTGTTGAACAGTAACCATGGTAACAATGGGCCTAGGATCCACCATTAATTTGCAACATGCACAAGGAAAAATGTCAGTTTGGTTCTTCATAGTCAAAATTAACATCAAAAGAAACCATATACGTACTTTGCTACTAGCATTTAACAGTAACCATAGGCATAGATGATCTATCATTGCTGAAATATGTGCCAATATGTTAGTTGAACCTTTGAAGGTCACTCAAGGAAAGTTAAAATTAACATAAACCAAACAAACAAAAAAACAAATAAACAAAAAAAAAAAAAAAAACCCCAAAACAAATCAACATGGACCTAAGATACACTGTTACCGAGATATAGTGCAATATAAAGCTAGTAGTGAATGATGCTGATGGTCTTGGACAAAAAGTCGAAAATGTGAATTACTATTGCAATCCCCATAAATTCATTGTAGTCAATAGAAATGTATGCACTGACCAACAGGTACCTGAACTTAAAAGTTTCTTAAAAATCAAATATCCAAGACATCACCACCTAGTGAACCAATTTGTTTGACCCTTCCGCAAGGTACATATCCTCAAAATTTCAGCACAATCTGAGTCATGTTTTAAACACAAAATCCATACAAAAAATGCAAAAAAAAAAAAAAACAAAACAAAAGAAAAAACAAAAAAAAACAAAAAAACAAAGCAAAAAAAAAAAAGCAGCATTATCTGATCAGTAAATTATGGCCTAGGTGCACCAAAAAAGTTCCTATGCAATATCAAAGCAATTGGTGGAACCGATTCAGCAAACATTTTTGACTTCCTCCATGAATTTTTATAAACAAAAAAATTTATTAACAAAATAAAATTTATAATCAATGGAGTGTGACCACTTGAACAACCTGGCAGAGACTTTCACAAAGCACACCCAACCAGTGGATATGGCAGATGGTTTTGCAGAATTAAAAAATGTGGTTGAGGCTGGATGGACAATTAACCATGATCCTGTAACTTCAGCTGACTGATAAGTCAGCTGAGCAAAACAACCCAATAATCAATGGAGTGTGAACAAAGTTGGCATACATCCATCCAAAATAGATCTCCATCAAGTTTGAAGGGGGTCTGGTTAGTGGTTTTGGAGAAAAAACTGAAAATAAAATTGTGGACAGATCTATGACGGACAGATGACAGATAGACGACAGATGCAGATACATCCTATAAAGTCAGCTGAGATTAAAACTACACAGAAATTACTCGGTCAAAATGAGTAAAAAAAAATAAATAAAGTACATAATATTTAGCTTGAAAGAAACACTTTTAAAAGACCGACTATCTTGTCAAACAAAACAATTTAATTCTTCCAGTAGCATATACAGTAACTGCAAAACAAGACAGGTTTGTGAAACACAGATGCCCCCCTACTGTCATTATGTTTGCCCTGATTGTCCTGTTGATAGTACTAAATGGGACACTCATGACCTTAGGAAGTGGATGAAAGTCGTCAATTTGCAAACCTGATTTAGTCCTTATAGTAGGAATGCCGTGTTTCTGCGATCAGGTAATCGAGGAAGTCGCAATACTAAATGAAAAATAAACTTTGAGAAAGTCACTACCTTTTCTGGCTTTTTTTTTCACTCAAAAAGTCTTTATTTTGAGTGAATCAGCTCTAAAAAACATCAGAGCAGTGTCCATTGTTGTTTGCTGATGCATGTTTTGCCTGCCAGTTAAAACTAGTTCCACAAACCACTCAACCCAATGCAGTAATATGAAATAATGAAGATTTAACAGGGTCACACAACAGCGTTAATGGGCGGGCAAATACATTTTGTGCTGACTCAAAGTCAAGGTCGCTGTGTGGGACAAGGTGCTTGGCAATGCTGCCAAAATGGAAGTGTCAGAGGCAGACAATCCCGCAATACAAGCCCCTTGCAGCTATGTTATAAACCACTCACACATGCTACAGAGGATGACCAGGGATCCAAGGGTGCAATACGGCAACAATATTCTAGCACACTATGAGCATGAGGTACACTACAGGCCAAGCAAGTAGTTCAAGCAAGCCAAATTCTATGCCCAAAGCATGCAGCATCAATCATTCATCATGATCATCCATAAAGCCTTGAAAAACAAAAGTAGAGTTGTTATTGTATGTCATAAACAATTATTACGCGAATGAATATATGACAGAGTTATTATCCCAAATCTGAAGTAATAATTTCAAGACATAAATTCTAAGTTTTCTTCCTACACTATAAACATCTACAACATAAAAGCTCTGGCTCAAAAAATTCTATTTTTACTAAGTAGAAACCAAATTCAGCAATGTGGCTGTATGACCTTGGGAATTAGCACAAAGTTACCCATTTACGAACTAGACCTCGCCCTTATAGAAGGCAATACTCCTGAGCAGTATGAAAGCCCTAGGTCAAAAACATCTTAAGTTACCATGCGGAAACCAAGTTCACTAATAGGACTCTACTTGGTGACCCTGGGAATTTGGTTAAGGTCATCCATCTTCTAAGCTGGCCAAGTCATAATAATATTGAGGAATACTTAATTTGGCATTTTCTTTGGCACTCGAAGGGTAGAAAAAAATTTCGACGTTCATTTTCCCATGCAGGCAGCCGATTATGTTTTAATCGGCAATCATAGCAACCTTCTCAGGGCACAGCGCAGGTAGTAACGATGTCGGGACTAACGTTAGTTTGGTTTTTGCTGGTAGGCCTAAAACATATCTATGTCTACTAACGGTTTCCCTCCCACCCCTCAGTTTGTTCAAATAATTTGCATCACAAGAATAATGAGATAATCCATTAAGATATAAAATATTATAGTAGCCTAATGTGTCTCTTGAATTGAAATACATGTATAAGAATTCAAAGTCCATTCAAGTGTATTCATCGTCGTTTGATTTCAATCACTGACATTTTTACACGAGGGCCCTATTACATGCAACGTGATTGACAATGCTGTCATCAAGTTGTAATCACCCACCGATAAACACAATCGACAAGGACCTTCAATTCCTAACATTTATTACCAAGTGCAACACTGAGGTCTTTATAACTTAAATTCTCAGTTACAATACAATGCAGAAACCAAGTTCACCAAGTTGTAATCACTAAAGTGGTTTTGTGACCTTTGAATTTACATCAAGGTCACCCATCTTCGAACTTGACCCAACTCTGGATAAAGACTATAACCCTCTGAAATATAAAGGTCAAACTTTTCTAGTTATCGTGCAGAAACCAAAACTTACAACAGTACCACCATGACCTTGGAAATAGGGTCAAGGTCAACCACCTTCATACTTAACCTAGTCCTATAGGAGTATATACCTGGGCACCATCAAAGTCCTCTCTCAAACACTTCTTGAGTTATGGTGCAGACACCAGTCTCTCCATCAACCGATCAATATGAGCAAAGCTATATGCCCCGCCTTCTTCAAAGGTGGGCATAATTAATAAAGGACCTGGGTAGAACTTTCCATGATATAAACAAATAAATTTGCTTTTATTTCAAATTTTGGTAAAGATTTTTGAAGTCCAGATCTGTCCCTGGGTGTGCACTGAGGAAAGCTGGTCCCCAAAACTATACCTCTTCCTCTGAAACTATGGGCATGCTGAGATTTAGATTATTTGAACCTGTAGGTCTGGCATCTGTATACTATATTACTCTCAGGTGCAACACTTGTGGTAAGCAGGAGGAAAATGGTTACTGTAGTTCTAGAAATTTTCATGCTCCACTTAATTTCATGCTTTTCCCACCAGTACTTGATGGCAAAAATAAGATGTGTAAAATCTAACTGACATAATGAAAGGTTATATACAGACAAGCCATGATGTGCGAAATTAAAATACGCATATATATTTTCTAATTTATGTAAAAACAAGTTTGCGCGAAATTAACCACACGCAAAAATTTCTAGAACTACAGTAATACATGTGCAGTCATTTGGACGAAGCATTAATGTGTCCTGGAGTGTTAGCCAGAATGTGAAATCTGAGTGTCCACTTCCTTTTATCCCATTGTAAAAATCATGATTTGGGGTATGTCAAAATTTGAATCTGGGTGTCTATGTCCATAAAGACACATGGACACCCCTCTGGCTAGTATTATGATGTGTGATATGGTGGCACAGTGCTGCTTTCCAATCAACAAGGTTCTGTTACACCCTGTTATGCTACATATGAATATTAATTGGCCAGCTGATTTTCATCCACTAATAAGTCGTAACATTATTGCCACGCATCATTGTTGACACAGGGAATTGAATTACCAAAAATCTGCATACAATTGAAGTTTACATAACAAAATGTCAACTAAACATGGTAAAGTATCTATGCAGTGTTTTCCCCCACATCATAATATCAAAGCTGGCCCACCTTTCACCTTTTTACCACCTTTCTCCTTTTCATTAAAAAGTAGTTTATTTTAGTAATATTTATGCAACATTTGGTCAATATGTCATGGAACAGGAAATTCTACATTGCCATCAAGTTCACCACCCTTCTGGGCTCCAAAACCCTGAGATGTACTTTTAAAAAGTACATGTAATTTGTTTTCCCTTGTGTGGTTTGGACACCAATGGGAATCGTTGGGGCAGCTTGTTTACATCATGAAAATATACTAATAGAATTCTTACAAAACCCCACATTCAGACGGCTGCAATGACATCATTTTCTCAAAAAAAGTTTGCTCTGTGGATGTTTTTGCTGTTAAAAATACATGTACTACTATTTATAATGCCAACATCAGGAAAACTGGTGTGTATTTAATTCACCCTGAGGTACAAAACAATATATCCATGTATAATTACAATAATTAACTCTTTCAGTGCCAATCATGACTTCAGTCGATCTACTTAAGTCAAACTAGTCTGAATTACTCTATGGATCCCAGATTCATATTTCTTGCAAGACCTTTCATTCAAGTACCAGCATGCCTATAGTTCCAGTGAGGGTATCCCAGGTCAACAGCTTTTCTCGGCACGCATTGGGTGCAATGCGAGCTGAGAAATGCGGTTGACTCAGTCCAAAATTTGGCACTGAAAGAGTTAAATGATTTGTACAATGTACCTTGTGCTTAGTTAAACAGACACAATGAAATTTACATAATTCACTATAGCCCGATAACTTGAAAAATAGTTTCAGACTGTGCCTTCAGCATGTGCATGATATACTCTGACAGAAGATTAATGAACCTGACTTCAAAATTGGATATTGAAGATTTGTGAGTATGCTAAGTGACAGTTATGAAACCCACAAATCTGTTTTGGCTTACTTTGCCAATGAATCACATCACTGTATTCTAACATTCATCATCCAATTCAAATGTTCAAAATATTTTTGCCCTTCAACGTTTTCTTTTCTTTTTGGTTCCATGGCAAATTGACAACTTGTATATATGTAACCGTTTGTTTGATTTATGTAATTCAATATGGCCCGATAACCAGAATAACAGTTGTACATTGTGCCTTCTGCATGTTCATGATACATTCTATTAAAATTGCTTTATTTTCGCATATTTAATTTTTTTTACAGTTTTTTTTGCATTTTTTGACATTTCACTGTAGTTTTAAGGTCACTATTTTGTCACTAAAATTCCTGTTCAAACAACAAGAAAATACTATTTCATTGTGTTTTTATTTTCACACTTTTGTGCCATCAGCAAAATATGGGAAAATAAGAGTGCAGCAAAATTAAGCAATTGACAGCACTCTGATCTAAGATTAATGAGCCTGACCTCAAAACTTGGATGCAAGCTTTGTGCCTATGCCTAGTGACACTCACATAACCTGAAACCTGTTCGGGATTACTATGCTGATTCATCACATCACTCCATTCAAACATTCATCATCATGCAAATTAAATGTTCAAAACATCTGCCCACCAAATTTTCTAAATTTTTTTCATCTGTTCCAGGACACTTTGGCAACTTAATATACATGTAACCCTGCACTTGACACAGTAACAAACCAACAGTCAGCATGTAGATCTGGGCTGGGGGCAGGTCTTTGAAGTACACTTCAGTGTAGTTTCACCTTTCAAGTATAACTTCTGCTAAGATACACAGCTTCTCTGGTTGCTAACTGGGACTGGCCATCTTTAGTTTCTGAACTTTGAACAACAATCACTAATTCAACTTCCATTTCAAGTGAAGTAATGACCACCGTTGTGCATTAATGCCACTGGTGTTTATTAATGTTTATAAACACTGCAAATGATCATATTGTTGAAAATTATCATGCATTATCCCCCCACAACCCACAGAGGACTATGACAGTCCTGTGCTCAACTGCAAGCAGAAAATGAAGTAGTCCTGTGACCTATCAAAATAAGGTCAACCCTATTCTTGAAGACAAGCGAACTATGACAGTCTTGTGTTAAGCTGAATTTACATACACAAAATAGGTAATGCTGTGACCTTTGAAATTAGGCCAAGGTCACATTTCTTGAAGACTGTCAAGCACAAATATCACAGCATCAATTGGTAAATCAAAGCCCTAGTTCAAATAGTTTTCAAATGATCAGCAAAAGTCATGAAAATGACACTGTGACCTTAAGTCTAAAATCAGGGTCACTCACATATTGTGTAAATCTGTCCCAGAGAGAGGACCATCGTGCCACCAAAATCCTAGCTCAAACAGTCCTCAAGTTATCAAGTGAACAGTAAACTTCAGTGATTGGCCCTGTGGCCTGTGAATTAAGGCAAGGTCTTCCTTCTATTTTGTAAGTCTTGCTCTCATATCCAGTGGTGTCTATGCAATTTCAAAGCAATTGGCCACAGGGTTCCAGAAAAAAAAAAATATGGAAAAAAAATGAAAACTAGAACAGACTTATTTTCCAACAGAAAATCAAATGTCTCCCGGTGGAACACTTACATCTCTGAATAAGCTACAGGTGACAACAAATTACAAATGACCAAGTTTGCTTGAAAATTACAATCCTATTTTAGCTCTCACCTAGATACATTACTCTAGCAATTTCATCAAGTTCTTCATGACTTATTGCAGAGAAACCAATTTCACATAAATGACCCTGTGACCTTGAAAATTAGGTCAAGGTCATCCAAATACAATCCCAACCTTGGTCTTACCTTGACACATAATCCTACCAAGTTTCATCAAATTCCATCTGGTTCTTCATGACTGATCGAACTGAAACCAATTTCACATAAGTGACCCTGTGACCTTGAAAATTAGGTGAAGGTCACCCAAATACAATCCCAACCTAGGTCTTGCCTAGATACATAATCCTACCAAGTTTCATCAAATTCCATCAAGTTCTTCAAGACTTATCGAACGGAAACCAATTTCACATAAGTGACCCTGTGACCTTGAGAATTCGCTCAAAGTCATCCAAATACAATCCCAACCTAGGTCTTGCCTAGATACAAAATCCTACCAAGTTTCATCAAATTCCATCAAGTTCTTTAAGACTTATCGCACGGAAACCAATTTCACATAAGTGACCCTGTGACCTTGAAAATTACGTGAAGGTCATCCAAATACAATCCCAACCTAGGTCTTGCCAAGATACATAATCCTACCAAGTTTCATCAAATTCCATCACGTTCTTCATGACTTATCGAACGGAAACCAATTTCACATAAGTGACCCTGCGACCTTGAGAATTCGCTCAAGGTCACCCAAATACAATCTCAACCTAGGTCTCGCCAAGATACATAATCCTACCAAGTTTCATCAAATTCCATCAAGTTCTTCAAGACTTATCGCACGGAAGCCAATTTCACATAAGTGACCCTGTGACCTTGAGAATTTGCTCAAGGTCATCCAAATACAATCCCAACCTAGGTCTTGCCTAGATACATAATCCTACCAAGTTTCATCAAATTCCATCAAGTTCTTCAAGACTAATCGAACGGAAAACAATTTCACATAAGTGACCCTGTGACCTTGAAAATTAGGTGAAGGTCACCCAAATACAACCCCAAGCTAGGTCTTGCCTAGATACATAATCCTACCAAGTTTCATCAAATTCTGTCAAGTCCTTCAAGACTTACCGCACGGAAACCAAGTGTTGAAGAACATGAACAACAACAACAACAACAACAACAACAACAACAAGCGGAAGAAACGGGCACTAAAACAATGTCACCCGGCTTCCACCGGGAGACATAAATCAATGGCGCATGGCATGACCATGTATAAACAAATCAGCAGAGATAGTAACCCACCCAAGGTGCAACCCCACCAAGTTTAAAGTGAACTTGGCAGACAATTTTGGAGAAATTGAATACATATGAATTACCAAATCAAAATGTTGCAATCCTCATGAACTCACATAGAAATCAATAGGAATGTGTGAATTAACCCATCAGTACTCAAACTGAAGAATCTGTTTTAAATTTAACCTGGGATCCACAGCTGTGGTGGTACACTGGGTATCATTGGACTTCTTTGTCACAATAGTGAATTCAATGTATCCTCAACACATTTCATTCCATATCTTGCATCATACACTAGGCGGCAGCGCCTAAATTTTAAAGCACTGTCCTCTTTTTGCATGGTCAATATTCCTTCCAAGTTTCCAGAAGATTCATGGAAAACTCTTTGAAACACAACAATCTGAAAAGTTTTACATGTTGGCCCATATATTGCATAACACTATGGGTGGTGCCACCAACCTTGACTTTTGTACCATTCGTAAATCAAGGAAGTTAGATGGAGTTAACATGGAAACTGTGGACCAGCTGCTTGCACAAGCAAGGGTTAATGCATGGTGAAAAGGAGGAACAGACATAAGTCATGCTTTAAGCTCTTCCACCTACAGTCCGCAGAGCCAGGATTATTAAAATATTTACTCAATTTCTTGAATTTTCAAGATTTTACTGATGACATTCAGCAATATGCATGCTATACCCTTTATGAATATTACATAATCATCCTTTTACCCATGATAATCAAACAATTAAAGTCCAATAGTTGAACAACTTTGCCTCAATGGGAACGTAATCCTAATAGGCAGAAACTTGTATTTAACCATATCTTGGGACATGCTGGTACTGGCATGAAGGCAGTTCTCACAAGGTATCCAAATCTAGAATCATAATAGCAATTCAGACAAATTTCACTTAACTTATGAGTTATAACAGGCAAAATTTTACATGTTGATCCTACTTACCTCTAGGGTATGTGCCCGGATCCATAAAAGTAGCCAGGGCAAAGTTGGCAACCACAAAGATGGCTAGAAGTGCCTGGTAGATAGGTATACCCGGGCTGTAATGTACCCAGAAGAATGGACATCTGAAAATGGACAGGGCACCCTTAAATACAATGAACACTGCCAGGAAATTATCTGCATTCTGGAGAGATTTGTATGGAGGCCCAGTAGCCAAATATGTGCTATGGACTTGCATGTACTATGTTCCTTACTGCATGTTCTGTGTTATTGCACATGCTGGCCTGATTAATGGACTGTCTAGCATGTTTAGTGTGTTATATACATTTAACCTTCTGCAATTCTTAAAAGCCAATAACAGCTTAAAAAACAGTGAATTACAAAACTCTTGTACAGACCAGAGTAGTGAGGAAAACACATGTATTATACCCCATTCCTGGTCAGCATATGACAGATTCAATAACTTTCCTTGGCTTGGGTTGGGGCAATGTGCCATGGCAAGCTATTGACCTAGGTGGTGCCATCATGAATGGTTGTATATTTACAAATTGCTACAAAATGTTTTCCCTTAATGAGAAACTTCAGTACAAAACACCACTGTACATGTTTCCAGGACAATTTTGCATTTAGGTGATTTCAGTGTGATAGGGTTAATAGTGTTACCCCAATATCCCTCCAATAATGCCACTCTTAATATCTGCCTAAAAGTGCCAAAGTAGTACGACTGTCTTGCTTTGTCCTGCAGGGACATGCCGTTTACAACAAGTGCACGATGATCCAAAGAGTCTCTGTCCACTGCCACAATGTTTTTAACTGCCACGTAAAGGACCTTTTTCTGATATAATATCAAGAGGGGCAAACAGTTGCAAATGTTGTATTTGATGACAGAATACACCAGCTAGACATAATATTTAGACATTAAATGATGTCCCAAGTTTATTCCTTAATATGATATGGTATATGTATATACAGTGCTCCCTCTTTATAACACTGGTGTTGGGGTCCACAGGGTATATCGTGTTATAGCAAAACCACCTTATAACAGAGGAACTTTCAACATAGAAGTAATGGGAAAACTATTTCAGTGGGAGCCATGGTACCCACCGTGTTATATCAGAAACCGCCTTGGAATGAGGGGTATGAAGAGGGAGCACTGTATATATATATATATATATGCATGCAGTGGAACCTGTTTTGAGAGACTGCTATAATGAAAGACCACCTGCCTTATGTGACCACTTTTTTGGTCTGCCCTAGGGCCGGTCTCTCAAAATAGGTTTTACTGCATATATATATATATATATATATATATATATATATATATATATATATATATATGTATATATATATAAACAGCGTGGAGTTCAAATGATAAAGCAACAATTTAGTATTGGAAGATGAAAAATATAACACTATAAACAAAGTAACAGTTATGTTAAAAATTGATTTTGTGCACATCAGCAGTTGAAAAAATTATGGCAATATAACAGTACTTGGTATTGAAGACTGTCTAACCAATATAATGACGCTTGAATGCAATGTCTTAAAGTGAATCTTCGTGATGTGGTAGTTTTTATCGCTAAAAATGTAGCACTTGATTTTCAAAGAGGTGCTGTTTTGAGATGTGTGTCAGACATGCAAAGTGTTTACAGTATGTATTATGTGTGTAAACACCTTTGCCAGAATATGTACAATTTACTGTTTCATGTAAAGTGACAAAACTAATGAAATGATCTGTATATGCTAAAGGAAAAACATCAGCATAGATGCAGTTGCAGCATGATGTTGTGAAGTTGTGATCTAGTATGCCTCCTTTGGTGTATGTTGGCTTTGTTATAGATTGATGTATACTATATTCAGAGGCAATTCTAATATCGTCATGATCATGTGAAGTTATATTGATAGATATTTCTTCCTTGTATGCAGGTAAGTGGGACCTTGAATCAGGTCAAGGTCGTTCAAAATACCTTACACTTAACATTCTTCTACACAGATTCTTTGCTGCAAGTATTAAAGGCAAAGCTTCATTTGTACTGGACTTATAAAATAAAATGTCTCAAATACTGTAAACTGCTTTAATTTCGCTGTATTCTTATTTTCGCTTATTTCGCTGATGGCACAAAACCGTGAAAATAAAAACACTGTGAAATAGTATTTTAACATTGTTTGAATGGGAATTTTGTCCAAAACAGTGAAATTAAAACTACAGTGAAATGTCAAAAGTACAAAAAACGTGAAAATTTATACATGCGAAAATAAAGCAATTTACAGTAGTCATTTCTAGGGCCCTTTGACCTTAAAAATAGGTCACAATCATCCAAAAACACTTACACTCAACATCTCCCTAAATTGGTTCTTTCTTGAAAATATCAAAGGCTCATGGGCACCAGATGTTGAGACTAAAATGTCTAAACATGGAAACCTCCAATGGCACCAGAGGTGTAAAGCAAAATGTCCAAACATGGACACATTCTTGGGTCCTGTCACCTTGAAATTAGGTCAATGTCAAAAATAATAATCAAGGTACAGCACACATAACCTTGGTATGATGCATCTCTGGTGACAAAAATTTCATATTATAGGGTTGGAGATATGCTGCCATAGGGATGGACCAACTGCCCTTGTCCTTATTAACTCTGTATCCCTCTATGCAACCTTCAGCAGCTGGGGACAATTATGAGAATAGACATGATGGAATGCTTCTGTTGATGCAAAAGACAGTGGCCCTTCCAAGATGAACCATGATAATGAGAGCTGACAGTAGATGTACATACTATTTACCACAAGCCAAGGCCACACACTTTACGTCATTAGCATCATTACACAAGTACAGTAGACACACAAGTAGCCTGAGGCAAAACATGAATACAACTCCAAGTTTAGAAAGTGCAGTATGTTTTGACAGGACTGAAACAAAAGGCATCTCACAGTATATGACCTAAGCTGGTCCATACATAATGGCTGAAACAACTTAAGACTTCTTGATGATGTGCCACATTGGTGTCATGACCTCCCTTTTAGTAATTATGACCCATATCGTGTAGTCTTTAGCCCACCAAAGAAGCTCCTTCACATATTCTGTACCACCCGGCCAATTGCACACGTAATTACAGTTCATTTTTCTTTCTTTCTTTTTTCCCCCCTTTAATTACAGCTTCTGAGGCTGATCTCCAGTGAAAAATTTCAAAACCTCACAAAGCCATGTCTACAAGCAGTGCCTACCAGGCCAAAAATGTATCATTCTGGTTCAGGTTACCAGTTACATTTAAACAGCAATACACTTGTTTAGTTTGTCCCCATGAAGAATAGTTCAGGACTGAACAGCCCACTAAGACACACTCAGCCACTTATATGCTTCTTCAGGTCACCCAAAAGGTTTGTACATGCATCAGTGTACATTGTATATGCCTTCATATAAACATAATGCCACCTATATAATTAACCCAATACAAATTTTCCAAGCAATTTTGCATGAATTCTCACCACAACATTGGCAAAGAATTTTTAATGCAACTCCTGATCAGCCCCAGGATAAGTTCAAGTCAACTACAAACACATGTCACATCTGGATTTCAGGTCTACTGGTTGTTTCATGACAAAAAGAAACTCTGAGCATGCAAGTGATGTGACGTGGGAAAAGATGTGGCTTAAGCTGCATGTCTACGGTGACCATGATAATTTTGAAATTGTTTTCCTGGGAACTTCGGGCTGCTGGAGAGGGATTGGAGTCATGTGCATATTACATCAATTGTTGCTGTTTCCATGCAGCTGTGAAAGAAGTTCAATATTTACATCATTTTCAGGATAAACTCCTCTGTCATTAAAAAAATAAAAAATAAAAAATAAAATTTCCAATCAAGTGATCAAATAAATCAAATTTATCCAAAAGCTAGGTTTACAACATTTTGTGTAACTAAACACGTTGATTTAGATTTCTATGTGTGAATATTGCACACTACAAATAAGCTAATATATTGTATCATTGTGATGCTCACCATCACATGGTGTGAATACAATTTCCCAGTGTGTGTATGTGCAGCACATACCACAAGTATAGCTGTTTAATTCTTTCAGTGCAAATCACGACCTGAAGTCCATCTACTTAAGTCAAACTAGTCTGAATTATCATTAAGATCCCAGACTTGTATTCCTTGTAAAAAGAACTTTCATTCAAGTACCAGCATGCCTCTAGTTCCAGAGAGAATATCCCAGGTCAACACCTTTTATTGGCACGCATTGCGCACAACACACTCTGAGAAAAGCTGTTGACTCAGTCCAAAATTTGGCCCTTAAAAAGAGTTTAATTTTTCCACATATTCTAGGTTTTCACCTACATGTATACTTTGCCATAACGGTAATCTTGATTTTATCTTTGTCAGGGTTAACATTCAGGATTTTTGTTACTTGTCCCACTGCATTTTGTCTAAATGTCAGACAAGTAGCGAGTTAAAAAATCTCTAATAAGCTCTAAATGTGTACTTGTCCTGTCTGCAAATTTGCTTGTTCTGGACAATAGGGCTTGCTTTAAAAAAGGGAAAGTACATAAAAATAATCAAAAGGACTGTGATAGTCCTGTGCTGAACTGACTTTGCACGCACAAACTGAAATGGTCCTATTAACTTCGGAATAATATCAAGGTCACCTTTGTTTAAGATCCTCACTATTTGTAATATTTGTCCTCTGCACAGCCAATGCACAAGCTATCAAACAATTTCAAATAGCCTGAACCTGAAGATCTATGATCACGGAACTTTGTAATTTCAGATTATTACTTTACTTCACAAAAACTTCAAAAGCTACAGATAATTTAGAAAGTCCTACATGTATATCATATGTGGTACCTTATTGTTTTTATGTTGTGTCAAAAAAAGTTCTGTTTACATTTATAAATAAACAATGTCATTAAACAAAACAAAACACACAAATCCCGACAATAATTGTTACCACCCTATTTCATTTAGCTGCCATTCAACTTACATGTATATGAATAAAATTGGTTGCAATTCACTCATATGGCAAGTGTACAACGAAACAAGCACTGTTATTCATTAAGTATTACTCAGTGACTATAGCATTGTCCTCAATAAACAAGCAAAATAGTTACATTTTTATCTCTGAAATGCTGTAAAACTTCAAGGACAACCCTGCTCTCCTTGAAAGATAGAACTGCATTTGGCCTGTCCTGTCACATGTACTGTTATTTTGTGATTTCACCTCCACTGCCTTTCCTTTGTGACAGGTCATCATATTCATATCCTTTCAAGTTTTAATGGGAGTTATGTCCGTCTGCAGTTGTCAACAGCAACAAGGTGCCCTTAAAATGGACGCTTCACTCCAGCAGTGCCATGAGGGAATGACACTTTACATGATTCCTTCATTTTCTTTAGCGTCTTGCCCCAGGACTGGATCTCAAGGTTGCCCATGTTGACATGACTACACTGATGGGTCTGTCTGTCATGGTATCACAACATTACAATGGTAACAACTGCTTTAATGGATGTGCTACATGAGATGGAATCAGGCCTTAAATTCTCATAGTTCCTCTATACATGGTATCAAATACAATATATAGGGGAAAGATTTTGTTCCTAGGAAAAAAAAGACAAAAATACCTCGAAGTAAAGTTTCCTTATTTAAAACTTGCATGCTGATTGAAAAAGAAAAGCCTTATTTGAGTTTTCACCTAGATTCATCAGGGCTCGACAAATCATGTCTGACTGCCTGAGGCAAACCAAATTCAACCTTGGACATGTTAAAATTTATAAGTGCTTGCTCGGTCAGACAACCAATATTTTTTTTTTTCTTGAGGAACCCGTTTTACTGTTCCACAAAGATTCTGTGATCCAGTTTGAAGCAATGCTTCCTTGCTTGCTAGATACGGAGCTTGCTGAGAAAAAAATGCTCAAAGGTGATGGCAATTTGTCAGAATAACAGTGCTTGAAGTCGGAATACCAGAAATAAATAGTACTGATCAGTTGTAGTGCCTTGTGTCGTCAAACAAGCTGCGTCACGGGTGCCCAGTGATAGTAATCAAGCCAATAATCTATTGCAAAATCAATTTTGTTGGATTTATGAAACAATAAATCTAATGTATACATAGTGCCAAATGTTTTGTGAACTTCATTGTTCCTGCAGAATTCGACAAGACAGAACTTTGGCACAAGCACTACTGTCACTGTCAGACCTCAGGGCCTGGGGTTGCTGACAGGGAACACAGTCACTGAAACCCATTCAAAAGGCATCAAAACTCACAATACATGCATACAATTCTGAGTAATATATTCTGGAATTAACCTCCGAGTGATCAAAGCAGACACATAATTCTTAAAAACCTGACACACACTTGAAAAAAAACAACAAAAAGAATCACCAGTTTCACTATGTGCTTAGCAAAGAGCTACAAGTTGTACATGGTCACCAGGGAGCCCATGTTATGTCCCCATTCCACTTTTTTTTCTTCTTCCAAACCAGAGCCATGCCCAGCAGGCATGAATGTCTCGCCAGCATAATTAAAGCCACTCCGAAGTTTTTCTACAATGCTCATTCAAGCATGATGTAGCCAATGAAGTGTGACACTGATGGTACAAGTCCGTAGTGACCATCACTATCAACCATTTACCCAACTATGAAAACCCTACCCAGTGTGGTTAATGAAAAAATACCACTCTGAAGTTGTTCTACAATGCTCATTCAAGCATGATGTAACCAATGAAGTATGACAGTGATGGTACAAATCTGCTGTGACCATTATTATCAATCATTTACCCAAGTATGAAAGCCCTGCCTAGTGTAGTTAGTGAAATAATGACACAAAGTTTTTTGTCAACAGACGGAAGGACGTCCGGAAAGTGAGTGCCCAGTTTGGCTAACAGCTTATGCTGGCAAGACAAAAACCTGAAAAAAAACCCAAACAAACAAAACAACACAATGCTTTTATTTCAATTACAAATTAAAATTTTATTTGTTAACATTTGCAACTGCCATACATCAAATTTTAACCTGTATCATCAACTTATCAAGTAGCTACCATTTCTAAACAAAGAAGAAACACAAAGATTTTTCAGCAATGCAGGTACTTTTCAAAGCCTAATCTGAGATCCTTTAAATACCAAAAAGAAGCATTCAGGAAAGAACACATGAAAATAATGTCTGATTGATCCTAATAGATTTTATACAAACACTTCAGCCATTCAGAAATCAGTTTTACATATAATAAATTAAACATAACTCAGACTCGGTGAAATATGTGTTGATATGTAACTCTGTACATTAGCCCATTAATGTCACACAATATTTTTCAAATACAGTTGGGCCACTTCAGTCCTGAATGCTGAGCAGTTTTATTGCTGTATCTGCTTCATATTAATCTTGGTCAATTGGTCTCAAGAGCATCTTGATGGGGAGCAGTGAAGTGACTGCAAATTATCTGCTGACATCAACATGATAAATGCAAACACTCATGTTTATCTGACATTCAACAAACCCTAGAAAGTACAAAAAATAAATTGCTGTTATTTGAGTCAAAATAAATCGGGACTCCCAATGTCACTCCTCCTATAAACATATGCATTGTTTCTGTCTTCTGGCAATTTTCACAATGTATATGCAAATAGCACTGAAGTCAAAGCACTTAAGGTACTATTTACTGTCACTGGACTACCCAAAGCATGCATGAATGTGAATGTGTGTATGTATCAGTCGCTGACACCAGATACCATTTATGTATGCACATTATCAATTTATCTCTTCTTGCATCTCTTTAGAGTCTTCTTTTTTCTTTGCCTTCTCTTTGTTTTCTTGCTGCCTCCTGTTCCAGAGCAAGTTTCTGTCTTTTCCTTTCCTTTTATCAGTCGAGTTCAACCAACTTCTCTTTGAACCCATCAGATGCAGTGCTTATGTTCCTACACAACACAAGATCAACTGGGTCATGAATGTGAAATATCTTTGCCTCGAAATATTCCAAGGTGGTGATTTTCTTTGCTTTGAGGCCACACTTGACTGTTTGCTGGGCACTTTTCCGCTTTTTACATCTGTCGTGCCTGACTTTGCAGTTAGTATATATATATATATATATACATATATCACCCATCACATTGAACAGACCTTCCACCATTCGTCCATGGAAGCAACGGAGCACTGTGCCACAGCCTAGACAAGCTTCGACAGTGACGTGTATTTACCAATACTGATTATGTGGGTAAACCAAATATCAAGTCTCACTTCACCCTCAGACCCAGGATCAGTCAAAGAATTGTCAATTTGATACTTGAATATCTCTCAAGAAAGACTCTTTCTCTTCTTTGTTCCGTGCATTCACCAGTCCAGATAATTTGGTTAGGTACCTGTTGTAGTCTGTGTCTGTCCTCTTCCCACAGAGTGTGTTCCCACAATCCTCTATTACCCCAACCCTAAACCCTCATCACTGCACACGAGTCCAACACAGAAATTTCTAGTTCCATCATGGTACCTAGTTGCTTTCCATCACCTTGGAAGTTTCCTTATACCAGCATAATGAGAATGATCCACCTTTACAAGGTTGAGTGAGACACGATGCGCTACCAGAACAGTTTTCATCACTGGTGAACAATAAATCACAAGTAACGTCAAAACTTGCTTAAAGTTCTGACTTGTAGATTTCTCAATGTTCGACGAGAAGTGGACCAACTTGTTTGTAACAATTTCAGATTTAAATGTTTCAGTCAGACCAAGCCTCATCTTGCACCCTGCACTTGTCCCATCCATGCAGGTGGGAGCAATATTATTACGGATCTTATGTACAAGATCTTTGGCAGGTTGATCATGATGATCACACAATAAAGGGCAGTGGGCATTCTGCGAATACCCAATAAAGCACCTTCGCCTGAAACTAAACAATTCAATCTGTAATTAGACCAAATTCTATTTAGAACACAGATTTTTGAACAATTTTTACTTAGGTGTTACTGAATGTATGTCAGAAAGCTTTGTTCAGATCTTCACTACACACTATATACTGAAAACTTTTTGAGCTACCTGTGCCACTTTGTTTTACCCACTACCTACACACACTTTCTCCTGGGTTGACAAAAATTTAAAATGATAATGGAAAAATAAAAAAAATTGTCACATCATGATTTTAATCAGTTTACCCACTAACATCGCAAACCTCCCAGTTTGACAAAAATTGAAAATGATAATGGAAAGTACCAACACTTGTCACATAATGATTTTAAAGTTTTTTTTAAATATTTGACATATATGTAAACTTCTTTGTGTGTCTGATTAGGCTAGTATACCACCCGACAGACACTGTGTGTACAACATATACATTTGTTATGAAGCCACTGCCCATGATACCATTCTAAAAAGCACACAACCCTTATTAAGCTTCCATTTACCAATTTATATCTGCATTAAAGCCATTTAATAGCAAAGCTTGGATTCAAATTAAGCAAATGTCCCATTATTGTCACAACTGCATCTTAAACCAGGTCTAGACAATTCTGTCCAGAGTCTAGTTGTCCAAGAACACGCGCTATTTTTCTCAAATTTGAATTGTCCAGCCCTGCACCAATTTTACCTTATGCCAGACAAGCAAACATGTCAATTGACAGCCTTGTTAAACCTGTAACCCATTACACAATGGCCAGTTTTTACGACTTTGCCCTGGTTGCACTAAGAAAGAAACAGGCACTGGCAGAGACACCAAGTGGTCACATGCCGCATTCCCCATCTTTTCAGTGATAAGTGTAAGAAAGCTGCCAAAGTTGTATTGCTGTTTTTGGTACTTTCACACTACATAACGGCAAAAACCTAATCATTACTGAGCTTACCTCTTAGTATCATTCAGTAAATTCTATTACTTTCATATGAGTAAGCTCTCAGCTGAGCCACAATCCATTTCCAACAGCTGACGAAACATAAATTAAAAATTAAAAAAACAAAAAAAAAAAACAAAAAACAAAAAAAAAACCCAGAAAAATCATCATCTCTTTCAAAAACTTTGTAGAGGGCCACCCAGGGAGTATCCATGTGCAAATTAAAAACATTACATGCAATGACTTCTGCAAAGAAAAAAATATCAAACACTTGTGAGAAATGGCATTGTAATTAAATTTGTCCTATCCAGAAGAGTGGGACAATGTGACTGACATCAAAACAGTTGTGTTGTCCATACTACTGTTACCATGCTCTTTAATAGGCCAACCTATCTAGCACAGCATTCAGTTCCTGTTGAATCACAGAGCAGGGTTGGAACCCACACCAACCCATTGTAAAAAGTAAACATAAATATTCATGATTATCTTCGGGTTGAACAAAACTCACTGGCCTCTGAGGACTCCAGGTATGGACAAAACCCATCAGACACGTTAGCCCTGGGTGTATCTACTTTCATCACCATTTGTCTTGTCTTTCTATCATTTTTTGGAAGAAGATGAAAATGGACTGTCTTAGAAAGAGGGACAGATAGAAACATGTCAACAGATTTCATATTTAAATTTGTCCTATCAGTTATACACTGGCGGGTGGTTTAACGAGGATAAGCTGTCCAGCTAGAAAGGGTACACATTGGTTCAGGGGTAAGTCAAATTGTTCTTATCTGAACCTGTACTATACAAATTTAGTAATTATGGTTTGTTTGACAGGTGTTCTTCTTTCATAATGAAGCTCTGCATTTATAAGCGAAACTTCACGTATTTAGCTAATTCATCATTTGCCACTCTTATTTATTCTTTATTATGTGGGTTGTCTTTGCTGAATATTTAGCTTAGACAAGGAGCCGCTACTCAGAGAGACATGTACGGGTAAAAAGCTCCGAAACATGTTGAGTAGTTACCCGCTGAAGACCCTTTAATTTATTTGGGCTGATACAGCCTATGTCAAATTTTACAGAGGAACGTGTGCAATATAGAGAATAGCAATTCCATATGTATATAGGTTAAACAGGGACAGGTTAGCTTATGGAGAGTAAAGAGTTCGGACTGCGGAATAGGGTAATGACTACTAGGAAGTGGTTTTGGACAAAAAAACACCAATACAAGTCACATTCCTAACCCTAAAGAGTTCGAACTGCGGAATAGGATATTGACTACTAGGAAGTGGTTCTGGGCAAAAAGACACAAATACAATATTATAAACTCTGCTCACAAGTCACCAGAGCTGAAAATGTATAAACAAGAGGAGCATGGGCTGTGTGAACAGCCCATACTCCGCTGACATAGACATTCATCACACTTGCAGCTCTGTGAACTTAAGATAGGATCAAGGTCACCCATGTGCCGAGTAAGTCTGACCTTTGTAGAAGAACACTTAACGTGCAACATCAAGGTCCCAGTTCAAGTAGCTCTCAAGTTGTAGCGGAGAGTAAAATTCACGTAAGTTGCACTGTGACCCCAGAAATGAGGTCAAGGTTACCCATGTACTGTCCAAGCATGACTTTTATAGAGAAACATTAACATGTGCAACATCAAGGTCCTAACTCAAAACAGATCTCAAGTTATCAAGTGAACAGTAAATCTTATGTCAGCTGTCTTGTGACCTTGGGAATGAGGTCAAGGTCCAAACATCACCGGAGCATGACCATCAGCACAAAATACATGTAGGCAGACACTTATAAAAGCTACAAGTTTGGTAAAAATCTGGACAAAATTATTTAAGTTATAACCATTATAAGAAATTCTCATGTTAAACTTTCCTATTAAAACTTTTTTTAAAAGATATTTGAAAATAAAATCATAAAAAATCCAAAAATCACTGGAGCATGACCATTTGAACACCCAATGTACATTGCCACCAAGTTTGAAGTAAATCAGACAGTTTCTTCAGAGAAGTCCAAAATGTGAATTACCATTAGAATGCATTACACTGCCCACTGATTTGCATAGTAAGCAATAGAAAAGGTGCATTTAGCGATAAGTATCCCAATTTTAAAAAAGTGTTAAAAATTAGGAATCCACAGCAGTCCTACCCAGTGAACACCTTTGCTTGTCCCTCTCACAAGCAACATATCCACCAAGTTTTAACTAAGTCTGAGAGACAGTTCTGGAGAAGTGACAAGTAACAAAAAAAAAAAAAAAAAAAAAAAAAGAAAATTGCAGCAGCACCCGGTGAACTACTTTACAACTAAAGAGTCCCTAGGAGTGCTCTTATGTAATATCAAAGCAATTGGGTGAGCAGTTCTGGACAAGAAAATTTTTTAAAGATTTACCACCCAAAAAGAACTAAAAATCCAAAAATCACTGGAGCGTGACCATTTTTAAAAACATGGTAGAAACGCAACCAAGGTACATTGCCACCAAGTTTGAAGTCAATCTGGATAACAGTTTTGGAGAAGTCGAAAATGTGAATTAGCACTAGAATGTCCATTCACTTACATAGTAATCAATAGGAAAGCTGCATTGTCCGACAAGTACCCGAATTGAAAAAAAAAAAAGTAAAAAAATCGGGAATCTGTAATCATACAAAAGCCCAGCTGATTGACAAGTCAGCTGAGCTATAAATACAGAAATCACAAGGGTACAATTAATTGAAAAAAACTCAGTAGAGACTCACCTAAGGCTGCCTGCGAAGCAGACTAATGTTCTTGTTAATGTACATTACATTAGACTAATTGTGTGGCACTAGACGGCTTTGCAGGCAACACCTGAGGTAGATCCAATCAACTTTGAGGAGGATCTGGCCAACAGTTTCGGAGAAGTCGAAAATGTAAGTTGTGCACAGATAGACAGGCAACGGACCATTTTATAACCTCAGCTGACTGACAAGTCAGCAGAGGTAAATAATTGATATCATATATGCGCATGCGAGCATGATGATGGCAAAATATTTACCTCAGTGATTTACCTGGCTATTTATCACTCAATATCGTATGAGCTGTCTTGGTACAGGTTCGAAGTCCAAAGTGGCTTGTCTGACAGGATTTGTTACAGCTGGACTTGAGCTGGATGTTTCAGAACCACCACCAAAGACGGCTGAGAACAGACAGGTTGTCTTCCGGGGCTCGACCTTTCGTTTATATGTTTGTTGCTCAAATTGCTTCCCTAGACTTTTTCATCCACAGCTTTGATTCACATAGTCACAGTGCCCACACAGTAATTTGCCAAGGGAATCAATTTTGGTGAAACAGTCACCCACTCTGATCATAATCCTTTCAGCCCAAAGGTGTCAACGGAGAGGTTCTTGTTGAACCATTCAAATGTAAACAAATAAGGAATCCCAGCTTGACCGCTTTCTCCTCACTATGTATACTTTCAAAGCCCAATTCATTCAGCTTCATCATCTTTTCAGGCACCATGCAGTTGAAGTATCAGTAAATCCATTCAATATTTTCTTTGAGCATCACACTTTCACATGTACTTTGAAGTAATAATCTAGAATAACCACGCGGTATATGAAAAAACAAGATAAGTGTTCCTCAACGTGATTGGCTGGAACCGCCCCAGCCTCATTGTGAGAATCAATTGGTGATCACATAAAAAAAATTTCCTACCTGGACCCAATAAATCAGTATCTCCAGAGGCAGATATGCATTATACTATTTCAAGCCACCTTTCCAAAAACTTCAGAGGTAGTCATAAATCCTGTGTATAGATTGGAATCACAGACGGATAGCATTTTGCAAATAGATGGGAAAGCCACAACTCTGAAGCCAGTCTTGTGTCCAGATACACAGGTGTGTAAAGTTTCACGATTCTAAGTCAAAGGACAACAGAATTACCGCCCGGGCATGAAAGGTAATATAGTTTTACATGAATGTATCACTGTGACCCACACACTTGACCTAATGACCTACTTTTTTCCATGACACACTTTTTCGGTCAAGATATATGTTTGTGTGAAGCTGCATTAAACTAAATAATATATAAAAGGAATTATAGCCTGGACACGATTTTACAGGAATATGTCACTGTGACCCAGATACTTGAGCTGGTGACCTATTTCTGGTACACAACACACCCTTATGTCCAGATGCACTTGTGTGTAAAGTTTTATAAATCTAAGGTGAAGGACAAGTGAATTATAGCAAGAACACAAATAGCAGAGACCATATACTTGATCTTGTGACCTACTTTGTTTCATGACACACCTTTAAGTGAAGATGTATATGTGTGTCAAGTTTCATGAAACTAAGTCATAGAGTAAACGAAAAATAGCTAGGACACAATTTTACAAGGAAATATCAAGTCCTACTTTTGGTACATGACATATTCTTATGTATAGATGTGTCTGTGTGTATAGTTTCATTAATATAAGTTACATAATAAAGGAACTATAGCCAGGACACCATTTTAAAAGAATATATCACTGTGTCCCACATACTTGACCTAGTGACCTACTTTTTGTACATGACACACCCTTATGTTTAGATACACCTATGTGTTAAGTTTCATTAATCTAAGTTGAAGGACAAGTGAATTATGGCCTGGACATGAATAGCACAGAACCAGATACTTGACCGCGTGGCCTACTTTTGTTTCATGACACCCATTTTGGACAAGATATATGTGGATGTCAAGTTTCATGAAACTAATTTAAATAGTAAAGGAATTATAGCACTGACACGATTGTTACGATATGTCACTGTGACCCAGATACTGAAACTAGCGACTTACTTTGGGTTTATTAAACATCCTTATGTCTAGATGCACCTGTATGTAAAGTTTCATAAATCTAATTTGAAGGACAACAAAATTACAGCCCAGACATATAGTGTAATAGTTTCACATGATTGTATTATGGTGATACAGATTGACCTAGGGACCTACTTCTGTTTCATGACACACCTTTAGGTCCACATATATGTGTGTGTGAAGTTTCATGAAACTAAGTTAAATAGTAAAGGAATAAGAGCCCGAATTACACACGCAAAACAATTAATCTTTTTGCCGGCAATAAGTGCCAGTCAAGTTTTCCCTAAATTCCATATATCAACTCTACACAATCAAAAACAAACTTGCATGGTAACCTGAACTTCACCCCCTGATGGCAAAGTTCGACGAACATCATGCTGTCAATCAATGGCATTTTCAGTTTCACTTCCAAATTTCTACACACGCATGTCTGCAACTTGCATCACATCCACCCTAATAAATAACAGATTTTGTACATGCATCACCAGTTTGTTCATTTAGATCCATGGACTGTGTCACTCAATAGCCATCAATTTCATGCCACAACTTCAAGCCTTGCCACATAACTAATAAGGAAAAAAACTGTGCATGTTTTTTATTGCCAGTTTCGATATGTTACCGTCTGGTGTACAAAATGTGAACTATAGAAACAAGTTACCATGGAATGAAATACAATGGCCGATCTCACATATCTGAAAAAAAAAAAAAATTGCGGGAGTAAAGTTGTGTGCTACTGCATCATGTGTATGATTTGTTTGAAGAGTTTATGCAAAGTAGGTAAACATGATCTGACCCTGCTTATATACGCAATATCAAACTGCTATATATTTCCATTGGGAAACCGCACACATGTACCCACACTGTGTTTTTATATACAGTCCTAAGCTCCTGTGTTCAGGGCTTTGTGGTACAGTAGTACCACCACCCAGAAGTCTGATTAATCACACTTGCTGACCCCCCAGCATTGTTTCCACGGCAGTCTTTATTTTACAGGCCTGCTGGGATTCAAATTTTTTTAATCTAATTCACCTTGACAATAACGTCTTGGTAGAACCAAGACTCGGTGTTACGCAATCACGATAACGTGTTTTATGTGGCAACAGAAAGTTACCCCTCGGCATATATCAGATGTAACGTCGGTTAGCCCACAGTTCCTGATGAGTTGTGAAACAACGAAACCGGTCGAACTTTTTCTACTTCTAGCTATTGTAACCCTTGCTCGGTCCTTACAAGTATATGCTATATATGATATGTACATATTTATGGTACATTTGGTATCATTAGCCTTATTCTTTATTCAAATATTGAAATTAACATGTTCTCACTTATTTATTCATGTCTTTCATACGACCACCAAATTTTGGTGCGTTTTTGTCTCTTTGGCTAATTGACATTCCTACAAAGTTTCATTGTAAACACTTCGGAAAACAACATTTCCAAAAAATTATACTTTTTTTTATAGTCTTTAATATGTTACTTTGAAAACTGTTGACTCTTATCACCTTCTGAAATGAGGTTTATGGACAGACACTTTTGATTCTTTTGGGCTCTGCAACATTTGGTCAGCAGAGCTATAACCTCATTAAAAGTACAAAAATTATTGCATCACCATCTCGTTCACAACTTTGGTAGAGGTCTACACGGGGAACACCTGGGTAAAAAATCAAGGCATTCTATGCAAGGTTTGAGCAGTCCTTTTGTTTAGACAGATGCAAACACATTTTTAAGCTCTGCTGATTGACAAGGGCAGCAGATCTAAAAGTTGAATTTAAACAATCACAGCACCACATTGGGAACGACATGTGAACCCCATGGCCATAGGCGACTCTGTATACACAATATCAAAGCAATTGGCCAAGTGGTTCATGAGAAGACAAATTTTTTCTCTTTGTTTACAAATCAATTAAAAAACGAGAAAAATAACTACAGTATGACAAAAACTTTTAACTGTTGTGTGGGTCAGATATTTTTCAGTCTGTTTATGACAATCAAGGCCCTGGTCCTATTGAAACCTTGTGCACTGCCATTTCCATAGTCGCATGAATAGGTGGTTTTGTACTTTCTTTAGTTACATAGTTTTTACCATACTTCTTCACACACAGACTGCAGATTGTGAATAGGAATATGAACATGGTCATCACTTTTGGGCTTTTCCCCTCAAAACTGAAGCTGCCCCCTCTGAACAGTTCACTGTGGTTGGATACTAATTATAAACAGTAAGTGAAATGCGAAACAGGTGAAAATATTGTGGAAAACCAACAAAAGAATTTTCAATCAGCCACATCACGACCTGAAGAAATTAGTTTTGATCGTACACTATCTTCATAAACAGAAAAAAGTGCATTTATTATGAATGTTAATGACCACATCACTGATAAACTGATATGTATGTTCTTAAAACTAACATATGCAAAATCTCTGAAATTTATTTACATGTACCTGGACACTTAATAAGATTCAAAAGTAGATTTTGCAGAGTATCCAATGAGGAACACAGCGACATTTTGACATAATTCTGTCATGTTTGTCACAAGTCACATGGATATTTAGAGCAAAAAGTTTGTCCATTATGTTGATAATCAGTAAATTTTGGTATTACCAGCAGTTCTGTACCACAAATAAAATATGCCAAAACAACCCTGGGCAAATGTGCTTGCATGGTTTTCTTCTGTGGTGCCTGCTTAGTTGGTTTGTCCTGGTGGTGAACACTGATGTACTGTGGGAATGGCTTCTTCCATGAAACTATGCATCAGAATTCGGATGCATAGCAACCCAGATCTTCATTGCTTCGCAACAAATTTTGTGACAGATTACAAACATCCGATTCGAAATAACAAAACTCTTGACAGGCCTTCACATGTCGACAATTGATGCATACTATTGGCATGAACATTTTCGTCACTTTGACAAGAGTGCCCACGCACGCTGTAATGTACAAATGTTCCGTTTTGGTCATGTGCTAAAACCGGATCAATCAGAAGTGTTAAATCATCATTTGTGCTATTATGTAATTACAATACAGTCCGTATCCTACAAATTACATTTCTAAAGAGTGGCCAGATCAATTAACCTGCACAGCCTTGTTTCTCGTAAATAATTTCCTTCTGTCAAACAGAAAAACCCCGGCAAATGGTGGACATTCCTGGATGGAGGGAAACGAACAGCCCAAAAAATACTTACGCAAATACGAAAAATAACGCAGTACATCCTAAAAGAAGGGTCCAGGCACAGGTGGCCGGTATTATTTTTGTCGAAGGTTTACACTTCGGCATTGCGGAGACCAAATTAGGAAAACAAATAAAAAAAATTTGGCCTCACTGACAATGCATCAGGCTCGGTAAATTCAGCCTTTCGTCTTGACCAAACAGCATGTGCAGGTGGCCGATATCCATTCAATGTTGACAAAATAGTTCTCTATACCTATACTGCTTGAGCCTTATTGATAGCATACATTGTAATATGGATGGCTTCATAATAGCAACCATTATAAAAATTTTCGAAAATTTTGATATATTAGAAAGTTGGTGCTCAATATTTTTGGTAAATGATTGATGATGCGCATAAATCTCATAAATGATGATTGTGAAAAGGTCTGGGATGAGGAATGATGGGAAAAAATCAATCATGGCGGAAGAGTAAGGTCAAGGACGAAATTCATGGCCTCACACAGAACGTCAACAACCGGTGGTGTTTGAGGTTTAAGAATCAAACAGTCCGTTCTGAAACACATTATGGGTAATCAGAGTGCCAAAGAAACGCGCAGTGATCAAACAGACGGACAAGATACGAAAAACGGAAAAGAGAAAGATGTCATAATTTTGGAGCAGAAATTCAAGGTGTGACAACTAGCTGCAGTGCAGCCCTGGCCTTGCCCTTGCACTTTTGCAGCCCCGGAACCCTGTCCCCTGTTCCTGCCGCTGGAAATGTCATTCAATAATACCGCTTGTTTACAAGCTTTTCGAAATCAGGCATGGTCCTTCATGCATATGCCATGAGAGGCAATTATGACCAGACAGGAAATGGTCTTGTTTTCTTTACTATTTCTTACACATTGTATATGTAAACTTCACTGACTTCTTGCCTATGATAGTATCTTGGAACCACAAAAGCAAAAGGCACAAAATTGCACTGGCCAATCACAGGTCATCATATTCATAACATGAAGTGCTGTTCACACGACATAGGCCCTATGTCAATGATAAGGTGTTAATAACAGTAATGCAACCACAAAAACTAGGTAGGCTAAACATATATCATAACAACCTGCATACTCTTTGTAAAATTGACAGATTTGATCAAGGCATTAAATCCGATACAACTGGACAAGTGCCATATAACGATACAAATTACAGAGATATAATAACTTTCAAATAAAAACATAAGCAGATGATAACATACAGTGAGGCAATGGAACAAATGAGTAAATGGACTGCGGTCAGAGATTCAACTAAAATGTACCAATGATTGTAGTCAAAGAGAAGCAGGCAGAATGCTTGGAGTCTGAAACCAGAGTTGATTAAATGTGATAATATAATTCAGTACTTTGGTATCCCCACTGTTCTAAGACATGATGAAAAGAAAATTCTTCTTCATTCAAATTTGAGAAAGTTGTGAATTCCGCGAGTTTGTCAAATAAAGTTTTCCTATTATTAGACGTACTGGAACAGCTCATAAGGAAGTACCTTTCATCCTCTGTTGCTCCACTTTTATAAATTTGTTTATCAGTAGGTATTTTTGGCACTTAATATCTCCCAAGTTCAATTTGGAGTGTATGGGCTGGTATTCTAAGTTTTGTAAATTGGCATCGCCTTTCACACTTTGCTTGCATCAAATAGTACTCCATAATGAATTCATGATTGAATTTTTTGTAAGTACTAAATTGAACGCCTTGATTTGAAGCATAAGTTCCTTCATGATTGATTAGTTGAGACAATCTTGAATAAACTTATTTAAAAAATTGTGTATTTAAGTTTTATTAATAATCATTGTATCAATGTTGTCCTGGACACAGGCAACATAGTCTAGTTCAAAGGCATGCCAATATACATGTACTTGCCATGTAATTTTTCCAGTTTGGTGTTGTTGGGTTTCAAGCCTCTAGGATGAATTTTGAAGGACAAGCGTTGCACAGATGTAATCAGTATCAGCTCATGGAAAATAAAGCTTGTGAGAATTACTATGTTGACCTGATTCTCCTCTCGCTGCTGCATTGTAGGCTTTCCTATTTACACCCAAAATATACTTACAGAATTTAAACAGAACTTTTTCAATGCAGACCTTACCGCAAAGTGTTGTGAGGTTAAATTGATGAATTTAATCCATGTACAAAGAAAGGAGCCCAAGCTCAGTCACTTCCATAACTCTGAATGGCAGAAATGAGGTGTTGAAATAATTTGAAAACTAAGACTACACTGTTGCGTACATTAATTTGTTTCAACTTGAAGAGAGCTTTTTGGCCTTGACAGCCAGTTTTTCTGTTGCTGCTTTGAAGTTACCAGCAATGTTAAAGATTACTCCATAGGTAGCAATATTTGGCTACACCTTCCACAATAGTATTGTCAAATTCAAAATTAAATTTTCTCAGCAAGTGACCAGATTTATTAAAGATTAATACTTTTGTTTTCTTTAGGTGAACAGTCAAAACAAACAAAAACACCTCTTAGTCTTACAGTCCAACTTTTTTTGTGATGATGCCGGAGCAGATGAAAATTATAACTTGTTCCATCTGGTCAAAAGAGCACCAGGTTCTGTGAAACTCGAGATGTAAATCAGGCTGTTGTATGTAGCATGCAAAAAAATGAAGATCTAGGTAATTTTTCACCTCAGGGTGTTAGAGCTGTGACATCACAGCAAATCTGAGAATGTCGTTCATGCTCCCCATTGGCTCTGTGGGGATGGCCCTGTAGTTGAAAGGTCCAATGATCCGCCGGTCCATTGGTCCACAAGTATATCCATATACTTGGCTTCCCAGTTCCCGATCTATTAGCAAAACAAACTGGGCAATTTGGGTCCTTTCTTGGGTCAATAAATTATGTTACACAATGGACACCAGGTTCATTGGACTGTGGAGCTCTTGTGGTAGCACCATGATTGGACTGATATACATTTTTTTGTCCCTAGTAATGGGTGGCTCCCATGATAGTGCATGATTTGTCTACAAGGGAGTCTGCCAGGCCAATATAAAATGCTGCAAAGGATATTTGTCTGAAACTATAGTTTCCACTTAAATTTGCATGTTTTGTATACAGTCTAGATGGGTAACCCCTCCCCTCAACCCCCCCCCCCCCCCCCCGACCAGTCTCACATATCATTGGTTTTTTTTCAGTTGTCTTAATCATAGAGTCACATAAAACTAAGTCACTGAAATTCAGGTGTTGGCCATTGGTTGCCTTAATTAATATCTTGGGTCACTGGTTTGCATGTAGAGCCATCCCAGGTCACAATTTTTAATAGTGTTTTTTTGGGGGGGAGTAACAAATTTTTTATGTACTAAAGGTATTTTGGACTTTTCCAGAACCACCAATCAGGTTGTGCTGAAACTTGGGGAATGGGAATGTACATTGTAAAAGGGTCAAGTAAAGTTGTCATCTAGCTGGTGATACTGGGGAACCCTGATTCTTTACAAGTTTGTAAGTTTGGGTACTTGAGACTTGATGCATACATTCCCACATTCCTGTTGATTACTATGCAAGTTAATGGGGATTGCAATGGTATTTCACATTTTTGACTGCTATCTCGAAAACAATAAACCACATTCGCTTCATACTTGGTGGGGGTGTACCTTGGGTGAGTCTGTACTGAGTGTTTTCCACTGGTCATGGTCCAATTTTCATGAATTTTCAGTTTTTGGTAAAATCTGTAAAAATCTTGTCCAGTTGCCTTAAAAATTGCATAGGCACAAGTCTGGAGTCCCCTAAACTTTAATTTGTTTGACAGGTGGTGTTGTAAGTTTCTGGTATCTTTTATTTTTATTTTTTTCACTATTTCATTTGGCTTCTTCAAAACTGCATGTTGGATGCTCTTGAAACTTGGTGGGAATGTACCTGAAATCAATCTGCACTATATTTGTTCACTACATGGTGCTGCTGGCATTTCCTGTCTTTTAACAAATTATTAAAATTAGGAATTAATGATTAGGGTACACATACATGGTAGCCGTTGTTGCTATATGAATAGCACCAACTATGAAATATTGGCTTATGTCTCGGTAATGGTCAATCCTAGGCCCATAGTTACTATTAAACACTAGTTGTGTTGTTAATTTTGACCTTGAGTAACCATGAAAGGTCAAACTGACATATTAGCTTATATTTCGGTAAAGGTGGATCCTAGGCCCATGGCTACTAGTAAATGCTGGTAAGAATATATGCATGAGATTTCTTTTGGTGTTGCTAATTTTGACCTTTCAAGTGACCTTCAAATGTCAAATTGGCATATTAGCTTATAATGTGGTAATCATCGACCCTGTCACCTTTCATTTTAAAACAATGACTCCAAAACTATGTGAGTAAAGACTTTGATTTTGCAAAGTGATGATGGTGTTGCAGAAAAGTGACCTTTGTATATATTTTAAGGTCATGGGGCCACGTCAGTTTGTCAATATAAAGTCAGCACAGCACAGGACTTTCACAGTCCTTTAGTTTTGTGATGGTCACTGCATCTGAACTTGTCAACATATAGCCATATAACATTACATGAGTGAAGAGATCAAACTGCGGAATAGGGTAATGAGTGCTAGGAAGTGGTTCTGGACAGAAAGACACAAATACATATTCAAATGAGTGTTATACGGACAAAATCTATGATGTGTGGGGTCACTGTGATGCCATTTGTTGTATTAATTTGAACTAACATTTCTGGAATCAAAAATACATTGATTCATCATAGTTACAATTAATTAAGGTAGAACAAAGTTATCTACACTAAATATACCTTAGGCCAACGATCAAGCTTTGTAAAATTTTGGATGACCTTGACCTGTTTTTCAAGGCCAATATGCACTGCAGTAAAAGACCCTTAATTCAATAAGTTGAGAAAGAAAATGTCTTATGATGCTACATGTACCACAAATGTGTATTGTGGACAGCTGATATTGCCCAATGTTGATGACCTTGACCTACTTTCTCAAGGTCACAGTAGAGATTGCATTTCAGAAAATGATTTTTTTTGTGTTTGTCATTGGATTCTGTGTCAATAAAACATTAGACCTGTGGGACTCTTATTTGGTATGTTTTTTGTTTTCAAAAGTCTGACTTGACCTGTTGACCTTGCTCATGTTTTTGTCACCCCTCTTGCAAAAGCACAGCAATGTATGTTCATCTATTGGTTAGAAACTAACAATTCATGTTGCAAAAGGGATTTGTTAGCTGTTACATGGTTTGCGATTTTTTATATTCTTCTACAGGAGCTACAATTAAAAACTGATGAAGGTTCGACGGATCATGTGTCAAGAGAAGTTTTCAAGGTATGTGTGCATGCCCTCTATGTTGCTTACATTCTAGTGGGAACTACATGTACCAAATTATGCATTAAACATGTCTCTGTCTGGGTGTTTGTCCTAGCATGCATGCATGCATAAGTGGATATAGCCTTTCGTTATTGGTTTCAGCAATATGGACCTTTCCAAATCCAGATGTACGCATTGTACCCACCCTGCATGACCACCTCCGTGTTATCATCCACACGACTGAATGATTTCGTTGTTCCAGCGTGCCTTTGTTATTGGTTAAGTTTTTAACCTTTACCTGCATTGTGTATAATTATCTCTTTGACATGTGTGGGAACTTGCAGAAAGTAAGCCCCAGCATATCTGAATATTTCTCCAAATGTATGAATTTCTGCATATATCACAAGAACAGCTCAACACCTGTCGACATCTTGGTGCTATTATGATACATGTACAGTAGTTTGAACATGAATCATCATGCTATCATATTCCAGTTCACACTTCCAGGATACCATTGATTTTTTCAACAAGACAGAATCCCTACATCCACAACTTGTAAGTACCTTACTGGTGACCCTTGTGACAGAATGGAGGGGCCCCTGGGACCTTTATATTGAAGGAAGAGATGGGCTTGGGCCCAACCATTCTGGATTATTTTTTCTCCCTCCCTGGAGATGGGACAGACTTTTAGTTCTAGAATATTTAGTACCCTCCCCCCGCCCCACCCCCACCCGCTGCATTTGCAGTATAACTTTCAGTCATTAAAGTAGGAAAGGGATTTCCAATCTGAAGCATCTCATTTGGACACACTACAAAAGATCTGATCCCCATGCTATTTTCATTTGAACAAACTAAATTAGGACATCTGGAGGTTACATGTGTATTCATCTTTACAGAAATGCTGATTTACCAAAAAATAACAAATTGTGTGTGTGTGTCTGTGTATGTGTCTGTCTGTCTGTATGAAGGATATTGTGCAACAACTACATTACTGTAATTATTGCCACAGGGGCCCAATTGTTCAGCAAACGAATGTTCCCCGGGGCCCCTTCATTTGAGGAGGCCCTTAATTTTATTTGACAACCCTTCATGTAATTGGAATTTATTCAGAGGAGTGGACGAAAGGTTACATAGTTTCATTGCACAAGAAAGGTTCCAGCTTATTACCGGGCAGCTACAGGGGGATAATAATAGATAGCTGTTTGAGCAAAGTGTTTGGGATTATTGTACACAACAGCCTGAAAGCAATTTGATTCCAGATATAAACTTATGAACAGGTGTCAAATTGGGCACAAACAACGATCAGGTACTACAGATCACCTTTTTGTTTTATATACATTAATGGACAAATATACTCAGTCTTCCAATGGAAAGCTTTATGCTTGTTTGACAGAGTTTGGCATCAAGGACTTCTAGTCAAACTACAAAAGGTGGCATAAACGGCAAATTTTATGAGATTATGAAACAAATGTATCAAGATGTATATTGGTGTGTTAAGACAGGATAGGTAATATTCTGGTAAACTGTTTAATGTATGCAGATGAATTTATTCCATTATCTACAACTGCTGCAGGGCTACAGAACTCGCTCAATAAGTTACATTCATATTGTTCCAAGTGGTATCTTAATCTTAACATCCATAAAGCAAAAATTATAGAGTTCAACAAAACAGGTAGGATATGCAACGGATTATTTATGTATGGTCGCCTATATTTAGAGAATGTCAAGCATTATGAATATCTAGGTATTTATGTGAGTAACAACAGGAACTGCGAGGCTGCAAATCCATGACAATTAAACTTCAGCAGGCCCTATTTTCTCTGCAACATGCATTAGGTTGTAGTGGTGATATTGTTCTGCACCATGTGGGAATCTGTGCCGTGTCAGAATATTCCCACAACGTGCAGTGCCGTATGAGAATTCCGATATGGCGCGCCCATGTGGGAATCGCGTATGGAGCGGCAGGCATTGTTGACTATACTCACAATGAACGTCCAAGAAAACAAAGGCTTGCTAATATTTGAATGAAAGGTATCTTCATGGGGAATTTGACTTTTGTAACCGTTATATGTTTAATGGTAATGAGAAAGCAACTATAGCAGTGATTAGCACTTTAAGGCTTAATTTTGATCGTCTTTCAAATGAAAAATAAATTTATAGTCTTACATCATCAGATAACATTGTGAAGAAATTGGCAGAGTTTTGCCACAAGAGATTTGAAGATAGATCATAATTTATTTATTTATTCATTTATTTATTTATTTGAAGATAGATCCTAAATTATTTATTTATCTATCTATCTATCTATCTATCTATCTATCTATCTATCTATCTATCTATCTATTTATTTATTTATTTATTGGCAGAGTTTTGTCACAAGGGATCTGAAGACAGTTCACATTTCTTTTCTCTCTCTCTCTTTTTTTTTTTTTTTTGCCCCTTCCACCTCCACCTGGTGACACGTGTACTGATCAATTTATATATAGCTTTGTAAGGGTATCCAATAACATTTATTGAACTAGCCTATCCCAGTGCTTCAGAAAACACTGGCAGAGGTCAGGGTTCAACACCGACCTCCATGGAACAGCAGCAACAAAATCCTGAAGTTATAGGCAGGAACAAGGATAAATTGTTCCTAATGAGGTACAACCCTGCATGACCTACCATCATGGACATTGTATCCAACAACTTGAGCGCAGTGCAGGCCTCAAGATTTTCCATACATACTGTGAATTGCTTTATTTCTGTGTTTATAAATTTTCACAGATTTATATTTTTGACCTTTCACTGTAGTTTTAATTTCACTGTTTTAGACATAATTCCAATTCACACAATGTCAAAATGTTATTTCACTTTATTTTTATTTTCACAGTTTTGTGCTATCAGTGAAATAAGCGAAAATAAGAGTACAGCGAAATTAAAGCAATTTAGGACAGGAACGAGTCATGTTGGGATTAAGAGGAGCTGTAAATCTCAAGGATGTGTCAGTATAATCCAGAATTTACTATCCTCCAACGCAATCACAATCATTAGAAGCAATAACAGGGACAGAGCTGCTGAAACAAAACCAACTGCAGATACTGCGACAGACTGTGATTGGAGGCACAAACAGGTGGTGCCTTCAGAACACCTGTAGTTGACTCGGGTAGACACAATAACCTTGCCTGTCTTCTGACGTACATGCATGTGGCACTTGCCACAAACAATATGTGTGCCAAACCTACCACCCACTTATGAACAAACTAAGGAGGGAAGTACAAACAGGATATGGATCAACCACTTGGACAGATATTTTGCCAGCCAATATCACCATGGCCTGGATCTGAAAGTCAGAATCCTTGACCTATACCAACCCCCACCCCAACCCACTCCCAACATACCCAAGCTGGAAAAGGCTGAATCACTCAGACTCAAAAAGGAGCATATTTTGATACAGTCTTTAATGATTTTTTCAGTTATGGCACTTGTCCCTCAATGCATATTGAGTAATTTTTCCTAAAATGTATACACTTCAGTGTAAATGATTATCAATAGCATAAGCCATGGCATGAAGTAGACACAGTTTATAGGTGGGTTATTTATGTTTGCCAGGGAAGCTTTAGGCCAGGGAGGTATGCAGTAGCAGTAATTGGGTTATCCCCTGGGACCCAGGGAGGGGGTGGGTGGGGGGGGGGGATTTCCACAGAAGGTTGGGGAGAGCTTTGTTTACTTGGCTGTCTGCCAGCCAGCCAGGTGGTTCTTGGGTGCAGAGCTCAGGCACAGGGCTTGGGTGCAAGCCTTTGGGTGCAGCATGGGTATATAAAGGATGCCTCCCCCCAGCATAGGCAGATGATGAGCAGTAATTGTTCAGTTGTCAGATGAAGCCAGAGGGACACGGTCAGACAGGTGCATATAGTAGGGACCAGACTTTGATGGGAACAACACTTAAACACTATATGATCAGCACTTTGTTGTCAACTTGTTGCACATATTGAGATCTACAGAATAAATGGCGAAAAGGGATCAACAGTTTGAATTCATTTTCATGCGGTGAAAACCTAATAATTGGTGGCGAGCGTCGCAGGAACCTGATAACACCCATTTTCATTAGGGGCAAAAACCTAACAATATATTCATATTGATTACTAAGCAAGTCAATGGAGATTGCAGTGGGAAAAATAAATTTTTGACCTCATCTTCAAGACTGTTAGCCAGATCTGCATCAAACTTGTTAGGGATGTACCTTGGGCAGCTCTCTACCAATTGTGTTCAAATTATCAGGCTCCAGTGATTTTTGGATATTTTGTGAATTTGTTTGTTCATTTTGGGAAAAATCAGCTCTGTTGTTGTAACAAAATCACCATGTTTTAAATTTGTATTTTTTTTTTTTTTAAGATACAAAGTTTCTAATTACATGTAAGTTTAAGCAAACAGATGTCCACACATTGAAGTGGATGTGCTTTTTAAAGAAAAATAAGAAGACTAGGCGAGGGCCAAGATGGCGAAAAATGCCTGTCTGCGAAGCTTTGCCTGGGTAAAGACTTTAGGTTAGTCTGACCAGTTTCGTTCTTATCGAACTCATCAGAGACTGCCCAAAGACTGCTGCATTTATTTTTTACCTCGAATTTTGTGTGTCCATGTTATCCATTTTAAAGAAAAACATCACTGTTTTTGGAGGCCTAGAGTGTTATGCTACATTAAAATTTGAGGATTTACTTGCCAAAAAAAGAAAAGAAAACAAAAAAAAAAAAAAACCAAAACAACTCGCATCACCATTGTAAGATGTCTGTTGAGGTGATTTACCATCAAAGTTGTCCCATTGCCAACTCGATAATCCCTGACAATCTCGTCCCCATTAAACTCATCCCCATGTCAACTCCTCTAAATACCAACTCATCCCATAACCAGATTGTCCCAATAGCAACTCGTCCCATTGACAGAGGGCCACCACGCGATATTTGCGTAATGCGTTATCGTTCATATTTTTTCCGTTGAAATGCACGGAGACTACATTCAGTGATTTGATGGCAAATTCCAATTTTGAAGCATGATTCAGGATTGCAATTTTGCAAATTAATTGTGCATTGCACTCCTTTTGACGTTCTGTCCTGACCTTGCACCAGTTGAGGCAGTGTGTCTCAAGGACCCAGTGATTGTTTTTGGAATTAATGTGCAAAAGATGGGTTTTTTAATCAGTTGGGTTTTCAGTTAAATCTGTCACTTGCTGTATGAGAACAGTGAATGTAGAGGGAACAACAGAAGTATGATAAATTAAATTAAATCCCTTCAAGGAGCTGGGAAAAGTGAAAAAAAAAAAGAACGTATTTGAGCACCAATTGAATAAATATAGATGCATCTAAAATGAGGAATAGGCCTAATGTGAACTTTGTGAGTTCAACTCGGAAAAACGAAGACTGCCAATAGTTGCCAAGTCCCCGACTGGGCACATGGGAACATAAAGTTGTTTCCCGTTAGTTTTGATAGGATCAGTAGTGTGACTATATGTTAAGTTGTGGATATACACTCACGACCAACTGCAATATTGTATTTGTGTCTTTTTGTCCAGAACCACTTCCTAGTAGTCATTACCCTATTCCTCAGTCTGAACTCTTTACTCTCCATAAGCTAACCTGTCACTGTCTAACCTATAAATACGTATGGAAGTACTATTGTCCGTATTGTGCACATTCTTCTGCAGAATTTTGACAAAGGCTGTATTAGCCCAAATAAATTAAAGAGTCTTCATCTCGTAAGTACTCAGAACCTGTTTTGGAGCCCTACCTGATGTGTAAATTATTAAGAATTGAACGTCCTTTCAATTATAGTTTGTGATTGCAACTTGATGATACGCTTAAATGCCTGTCATTTAGTCAAAATCAAATGACAATGGGTTATCATGCAGGAGGGAGCAAAGCTTTCTTTGGGAGAGGGCCCACTGGGAAAATTTTGAAATTTCTAAATCTTTTTCCTGCATTTTGAAGCATTTTAGGAATAATCAGAGACATTTTGGACGGGGATTTTCGGTCACATAACCAATGAACAAAAACAAATCATGAACAGTGAAGTCGTCCCAAATGCATCAAACACTCTCTATGAAAAGTATTGAAGTTGGTAATCTCTCATGACATGATGAATTGAAAAAAAAGGTAGCCCATACATAGTTTCATCCATCTTTCTAATCCATTTTCATTGTGCTCCTGTGCATGTTCTGATCTGTAATCCAGTGTTAAGTAATTTCAATATTTTCTTGTGACAGTTGTGTTATATGTACAAGAGGCCCTAATATAGGCTGTGGAGCTGTGCACATCTTATATATATGAAGGTCCATTCCACTGTAGTTTTACAGAGTATTGTCAGGTTTTCAAGAAATGCAAAGTTAAATCTGCAAATCGTGCGCAGAAACAGAGATGCAATCCAATGTGCATGGAGGATCTCCATTTCTGTTTTTTTTACTTGATTGCCAATTAGCTCTGTGTTTTTCTTTCAAACATAATAATCATATTGTGTAAATTTGTATGGAAATGGACCCTCGTATGTATCAGAAGTGTAAACAAAGTGAATATTTAATAGGGAAATGTGTTTTTAAAAATCAAGCTGCCTACGGAAAACACCGGTAGGAGGCCATTTCTTTATTTCTGTCCATTACCCACACCCGTATTTGTGTCTCTTTCATGCTGCATTCGAGTATAAGGATATACCTACTAATTTTAAGTTAGGAATGTATGTCCGTGATAACAAGCTATCACAGCATAACTAGAATATGTAGCCAAAATTGAGGTGTGTTCCCTGACAGGGACGAGCTGGAATTGGGACAACTTGACAATGGGACGAGTTAGTAACGGAATGACTTAGCACTGGGACGAGATAGTTTGGTGATAACTTGACATTGGGATGAGATCGACAAGTTGACTAGGGATGACCTCATTTTGGGACGACTTGACCTGTTATGATTGAGGTGACACAGGACATGCATGTATATGTTTGTGTAGTCTGCTGAGGCATGCTTGGGCACTCAAACAATTAAATCTTTCATTGCTAAGTCTGAGAACATGTCAACAGCTCCTCTTTGGAGACAATGTTTCCAACGCTTGCTGAGAAAATCTCTTGACCGACACCTTTTTTTTTTCTCCAGAACAATGGGCGTGCTGGTAATTTGAATGAAAACATCTTTTTGTGACTAGTTAAATCTGTAATCAGTGTAGTTATTTAGATTAGTGTGACTGATGTCATGATTAATGGACAAAGAGTTAAGAAACAACATTACAGTTAATGTAGCGGTTGACTGAAATCTTTTGTGCAGTGAGCATATAATGCTCAGTTATTAGTCTGATATGCCATGTGTCACTGAGTTTATATACATGCTGCGTACTTCAGCCAAAGGGGCAATGATGCATATCTTGATCGTCACTTAGATTTGAAGACTATAATATATTAAAACTTAATATGGATTGTTTCACAACTACATGTACACAAAAATGCAAAGTAAACAAGAAAAAAAAAGCATTGAAAAAGGTGAGACTAGAACAATTATTATTGTAAGTCAAAAGCCAAACTGGGTGTTGACAATAAATTTCATAAGCCAGCATCAGTTTTAAAATGTTTGCTGAACAAAATACATATACTTAGATTCACCAAAAAAAACCCCCACCAATTGAAGTGACTGGGACAAAAATCTTTGCAAGCCAACCACAAAATATGCCTCCATTTGTTTGTTAGAAGATAGGAAACAGAGGTTGTTTTATTCTGTAATATCTTGAATGACACATCACTTTATTTTGCAATCGATTCAAATTTGAGTATTAGCTGTTTCTGCTACAATGCTCAGAGATTCCAACTGTCCCTCATCATCAGTGACAGTCCCTGAAATTAGCTGAAAATTTGACCAATTTATGGTGTGTCCATCATCCAAATTGAGTATTTGCTGCTATAGTCTTTGTTAGTTATTTTGTGCCTCTGATGGTCTTGACTACTTGTCCCTGAAATGACACTTTGAATGTTGGCATCCCGGATATTCAGAATGCCTTATTGACATATGTTTCCATGCTTCACTGTTGCAAGTTCACAACCAATATATTGGATTGAAATGTCCATAAAATGCAATTTATGGCTGTCTATTATTGCTACTGTATACTTGTCTTGCGATGATATTGTGAAAATAGGGTCTGTAACTCAATAGGATGTCAATGCAGCTGCTTCAAGCCTTCTTATCAAATGGCAGAAAAATGTCCCCCCCCCTTTTTTTTTTTTTTTTTAGCTCAGCTGGCTTATAGCCAGCAAAGCTTATGCTATCACTCTTCCTCCTTCATCCATCATCTGGCATCCAATCTCAATTCACATTTTTGACTAATCTTCTCCAAAACAGTCAGCCAGATTCACTTCAAACTTGGTTGCAATGTACCTTGGGAGGGTCTCTACCAAGTTTGTTCATATGGTCTTGCTCCAGTGATTTTTGGATTTTTTATGAATTTGTTTGTTTTGTTTGTTTTTTTTTTTTGGGGGGGGGGCAAATCTTAAAAAAATCTTCTTCTCTGAAACTGCTACCCAATTGCTTTGATATCACAAAGGAACACTCCTAGGGACTCCTAGCTCTTAATTTGTTCATCGGGTTGGGCTGGAATTTTTTGCTAATTTTTTATGATTTTTTTGGTGTTTTTGCTATTTTTAACTTCTTCTCCAGAACCATCACTCATATTAAGCTGAAACGTGGTGGATATGTTCCTCATGGAAGGATAAAAGAAAGTGCTGTCCACTAGGAGGCAATACTTTGGATTCCTGATTTTTGACGATTTTTTTTATTCGGGTACTTGTCGGTAAATACACCTTTTCTATTGATTACTAATTAAGTCAATGGGCATTCTAATGCTAATTCACATTTTTGACTTCTTCTGCAAAACTGTCAGTCAGATTGACTTCAAAATTGGTGGCAATGTACCTTGGGTGGGTCTCTAGCATATTTGTTCAAATGGTCATGCTTTTAGCATCAAACAACTTGTATAACAGAGTGCCATCAACTCAACAATCTTTACTGGAGGTGTATCATGGCTTACTGATGACAGAAAAGCTACCAAAACAACATATCTCTCCTTGCTAAAGGACCTATTTGATGGCAGTGGTTGCATACAGCAGGTACCACTGTAATGTTACATTCAATAAAATACTACAACTAATTCTAACTTGAAGGAACTTAACTGTTCTAGAGTCTTTATTTTCCAGGAACAACAACCTACAATTCCATGAGACTGTCTTCTCTCTGACTGTCTATAACCTCACAGAGTTATAAATATTAAATAATGTTTCCTGAGCTTTAGATTGCCTCAGGACAATTAAGCTAAAAACTTCCAAACATTGCAATATTAAGCCCCAATAGTTCAAGTTCAGTGTTATCATAAGCATTCACCTGTGTAATTGATATGGCCCAGTCATTGTCACTGTTGACTGACCCAAGTGCTCTTTTGTACTGACATATATTGTCATACAAGTTAGCTGGACCTTTGATTGCCCCTACATACTATTATTATTATTTACGTATCTTGGACTCTGTTATTTATATAATCAATTTGACCTGTGATGACAGCCCACACATGTGGCTTGCTAGTCAATAGCCCTTGCCTTAGAGGTGGCAAATTCCTCCTGAACAGAAAATTTAGCTGTTCACTTTTATCAGTCTTCCATTTTAAAATGTGTTGTTCACTTTGGAGCCCCTGCCATTGGATGTAATTCCGCACAACAAATTTTGGTTCCCAGAGGCCAGTCTTAAGTGCAAGGATTGTAGCTGTGACTTCTATGTAACTTGATCCCAAGGCTAAAATTTTTATAACTTATAAGCATTGTGCATGTTGCATGTGCAATGTGGTGACAGCTGGTCTCTGTACAGTCCGTTGCCATGGATACAGGATTAAATAACAATAAACATGCTGTTTCAGATTGCCTTGCAGCTCTGTGTAACACTTCCACAGGACAGGACAATGTTGGCCAGTCTTGCATGGCATTTTGTGATGATCTGTCTGGTGCGTCATTGTACACTTATATGCATCGGTACTCGTGCATTCCTGCTGCATGTACTTCTTTAATTTTAAAGCTACATGTATCTCTATGCCAGGTACATCAGATGTATTGCTGTTTATCAAGAAGAGTATGCTTAGCTGTGTTAGCTGGAACAGTATGTAGGTCTCTGTCTCCAGACATACAGAAGCAGACTGGAAATTTGTCACATCCACTTTCAAAAGCGATCTCTGCCCCTTGATCGAGTGCTTAAGAAAAACTCAAACTCAAACTCAAACATGACATCACAATTTTTTACAGGATATGTATATAATATCTACCGGTATTTTAAATTGAAAATGAAAACTGATCTGACTTATTGATCCAAAACATATTAGCAATCATTAAGTTTATGCCCAAGTCTAATCCTTTGCCTGTTTGTAATTTATTTGTTTGTTTATCTGGCTGTCTGCCTGTTTTTAGCTCTGCCGACCAAAGGTCGCAGAGCTTATGCGACCACTCATGCCTGTCCGTCCAAACTCAGCTGACAAACTAGTCAGAAGAAACAAAATAGTGATAGGCCTACCAGTTCTCTTTTTATTTTTTGCAGAAGTAATAAAATTTGGATTTTGAGTGGTTGGGCTTATACATATTGAAAAAACACTATAGTCTGTATTTAATAAAGAATATTTCAAAGGTTGATAGGACTGGTTTAAAACCACTAGTTGCCTTTTGTGGGTGACTGCTTGTCTCAAGTCAGGAGTGAAATTTGTTTCTTCACATTGTTATTGGAAGATGAATGTTGATGCTTTGGTAACTCTGTTATCTCTTTGCTGTCATTGTTGGGTTTGATATTTATGATTATGGGTCATGTTTTTCTACATAAGTGTATCATACTAGAGACGCGTGTCCGGATGTCTGTAAACTTTTGCTTGTTAGCGTGATACCATCCACAGTTTTCAAGTTAGCCCAATATAACTTTCAGGACTTATTGGGTGTATAAAAATTTAGGCCGGGTTCGATATTGGTGGTGCCACCTACATTATGTAATATAGGGGTCAAAGTGTGAAAATCTTGTGAACACTCTAGCAGCTTTAATTTTGGGGGGATTTTTACCAAATTTGCTTGGATTGTGGGAGAGGTCAAATTCTAAGTTGGTGTTGTACAAAAGGCGTCACCTATAATTTGACAGAAATTATGAGCCAAAATGTGTCTTAAGATGTAAAATTTCATTTTTGGAAAAGTAATTGGATTACACTTGCCAAATTTATATGATATATAGACCATGGCCAAAGGTAGAATGTGATGTAATATCATTGACCTTGACCAATTTTGGTGAGGTCACCATACCTGTAAAGTTGAAAAGATGATTTTGTAATGACCGAGTGTAGCTTGGACATCAATGGCAAAGAGAATTGAGCGTGCAGATTAAAATTGCACTTGATAACATAATACATAAAACTGTACTTGGTGAGCTGCTTTGTGGGTCACTGTGACCCAGTAATTATGGAGTTTGGTGCTTGTCCAAGTTTACTGTTTTTTGTCAATAACTCGAAAAGTTATTACATGTACCTGATTTGAACAAACAGACCATATATGGAAAGCTGGATGTTGGGTGCATATTTTGAACACTAACAATTTTTTAATCCGAGTTGAAGGTCAAGGTCAAATGGCCAGTATATTGGAGTCATCTCATGAATGCTCTGCACCCCACAATTCTTGAGATAGGCTCATGTCACTTTTAGGAGTTAGAAAGTGAATGAAAATCTTCATCGACATCAATGTTGGTGGTGCCACCTACGGCAGTGCTGTCCACAGTTTTTAAGTTACCCCATTAAAACTTTCAGGACTCAGGGGGTATAAAAATCTAGGTTCTTTTCAAATTGGTGGCGCCACCTACAATTTTGTGCAATATAGGAGTTAAAATATGAAAATCTTGTGAACACTCTAGCATCTTTAATTTTTTGCAGATTTTCACCAAATTCGGTAGGATTGTGGGGGAGGTCAAGGTCTAAGTTGGTAGTGATGCTAGTGGCACCACATATAATTTGATGAAAATTATGAGCCAAAATGTGTTTAAAGATATAAAATCACATATTTCAGAGGGTAATTGGATTAGACTTGCCAAATTTATAGGATATATAGACAATGTCCAAAGCTAGAATTATATGTAATATCAGTGACCGTGACTTATTTTTTTGAGGTCACCATGCCTGTAAAGTTGAAAGAGGTGATTTTGTAATGGCAGGGTGTAGCTTGGACTTCAATGGCAATGTCAGCACAGCACCAGGCAGGCCTTTGGGCCTCTTATATTCATAATCTGGGTGTCCTTGATCTTCTGTCCCAAGGTCACTGAGGACACAAAGTTAAGGACTCGCTCATTGTTGCCTTGGCAAATGCAACAATATTCATCACAGGAGTTGCATAGATAAGGTATGATTACATGTGGAGCAAAGTGCCATCTGGTGGACAATTTTTACATTAAGCTTCATTTGTTCTGAAGCCACTTGAGTACTCACAGCTGTGAAATAACAGGTGCAATATAGCCACGATGCCAGCAGAGCATTAGGCCATGGGCCTCTTGTTATACATAGTCTCAGCCCCTGAGTTCATAATTGGCTGATGTTAATCACATGGTCCAACATGAACTCAGGGCCATAGCCTTAATTGGGGTCACATTGGTCAGATTGGTCGGACCAACATTTAGACCAGAAGTACGTACGTGTATCGCTAAAACTATTTTAATATACAGAAAATTGATCGGGATTTCCAAATTTCTGAATTTGGCCTCACCAACTTTAAATTGAAGGCCACAGTACTGAAATTAAATCCTGGTCAATAACTTATTAAAAGTCTATTTCTGTTCCTTCCTTCACAGGAACATATTGGTTCCGGTTGCACAGCCTTTTGGGATGGACTATTTGTGTGGATGACTGGGGAGAAGTCATTGGTGCAGGTGACCAGGGAGCAATTTGTATCTGGTGTGATGGCCTTACAAGAGTTAACTACCGTATCACAGCAACAAGATGTGTACTACAAAATATTCTTGGGAACCAAGAGTGAAATGGATGTTGATGGTTAGTCATGTCATTTCTATATTTTATTTCTTTTAGAATTGTTTTTAGCACGTAGCATTTGCAGAGCTGCCAAAATTGGAGAATCTGAATCCTGGATTTTGTTTGTGGTTTTGTGTTACAAAACAATCATATCTGGTTGTTTTATTTCGCACACAAAATTGCAAATAAAATAATTGATGTTTATGATGATAGTTGAAACAGGCCTGTGCTTGTAGATGCTACAGCACTAGAGATTCACCGCAAGGACACAGATTTAGCAACAAAATAAACTCTTGAAAAAAGGCTCCACTTTTATAGCTTATTATTAATTACATACTTGTTAGTTATCTTTGTGATATTTACATGTGTATGTGGAACAGCCCCTAAGGCTCCACTTTTATAGCTTATTATTAATTACATACTTGTTAGTTATCTTTGTGATATTTACATGTGTATGTGGAACAGCCCCTAGGGTGTAATGTGTGTGAAGATCAGCGAAGTGGGACAGCATGCTTGACTGCACATGGAGTAAATGTGAGACAAAGTCAGAGATCACACCTCGCAGAAAGGCTATATAGAGTGCAGTGTCGGTGACCCTTCCTCTGCCTGTTTTTGGTCACACTTGATCACTGTTTTAGCACACTTTTCTTGTGTAATGCGGATAGAAATTACGGGAAGCTTGGGTATTGTAGCATGGTTGATCCAGGATTGGATATGAATTCATTCGTCAGTGGTCAGGTCAACATGTCTTGGCTATCAGAAATGGACAAAGCGATAGGCCATCAACAAGTTGTTCCTAAAATTCTGCCAAATGAATCATGTTCAGGATCTTCCAGGACATGGACAACCAAGAGTGACCAGCAGGCAACAAGACCAATATGTTGTCGATTCAGTACCAAGGTGCAGGACTTGCACTGCGCCAGACATCCAGCAACAGCTGCAAATGGCCCATCCTCATCAGAGGTGACATTCAACCAAGACAATATGCAACAGATTGTGCACTGCTGGTTTGAGCTTGAGGTTCATGGTGAAGACAGATGCTCACCATGCAATTGCCACTAGGTTGGCAGATTCCAATGGGCAAGATGGGACGTCTGTACCACACAGGCAGAATGGGGCAATGTGTTGTTTACTGTCGAATGTCCTTCCCCCGTGAACAGAAATGATGGGCGAGTTTGGGCCTAGAGGAGACCAAGGGAGAGACAGTCTCCAGGTTGTGCATTGCCCATGGTGGCGTTTGGAGGTGGCCACATCCTGGTCTGGTCAGACGCTACACCACTGAGATGCTGCAGCTGCACGTGCTGCCATATGCTGGAGCTGTTGGTGACAACCTCATCCTGATGCAGGACAATGCAAGAGCACGTGTTGCAGCTGAAGTGCAGGACTTCCCAGACAGGGAGACAGTGGAGGTGATGAAGAATCTGACAGAGCAGGTATGAAGTCGTCTGAAGAGAAGTCTAGATGAGAAGATGGGTCCAAACAGCAATTTTGCTGAGCTATGATGCTGTCTTTTGCAGGAGTGGGACAACGGACCTCATAGGCTAATCAGGAAGTTGGAACACAGGGTGAGGAAGTGCTGCCAGCACTGTGTCGACAATCATGGAGGATACATATCCTGCTGACTATAAAAAGAAGCCTTTGTTGTCACAAGACTTTCCACTGTCCAGTTCAGTTGGTCAAGTGTTGTTTCCATTACAAAAATATATATAAATATATTTTCATGAACCACAGTCTGTGATCCTTACAGAGCCAGCGAACCTGTGATACAAACTTTGTTTGAATATTCTCCATGTACAATGAAGCCCAGCTTATTTTCTTCATGATTTGTTTTACAGTTTAAGTCCAAGGTACATGTACATACACAAAGTAATAAAATTTAAGTATTGCCAAAATATGCATTGGTTTGTTTTAAATGTTGACTTGTCTAACTGGAGGCTTTTTTTGAGTAATTTATATAAAATAATCTTAACATTAATTCTACAAATTTCTGTGACTTCTTACTGCAAGGTCAAAATCAGCTTTTACTATGACTCGTCATCCTCAAGTAATGACTAACACGTGATCATATAGCCCCCCAGCACCCACCACCACCCAAAAAGGAGGAGGACTAGGAGGAGACAACATAAATTTTATTTTGATGTGCTACACCTCAGTATTACTAGTACAGGCTTCATACTGAGGCTAGCACGCAGAATGTCTGCACTGTTAAAAGGCTCACAGAAGAAGGCAATGAACAACAGAACCTGCCCAACCTTATACACCCTGGAGCAAGCACAATGATATACTGTGTATGAGATCCACCCTTCCAGCACCTGGTCTCTGAGCAGTACCTGTTACGTGTCACTTTTTATAGGTCCACCCTACCTAATGTTTTCCAATTGTCTGTCCATCGCTGGTTCGGTCCGTGGTGCCATTCATCCACCATTTGTTTGTGGATACGTTATCCCAAGACTCACGTGCCACCCGGAACTCAAATTTGTCTCATTCATACCTTGACACCACTTCTTGACTTGATTACATTTTGGTGATGTTGACCTCATTTTCAAGGTCACAACACCCATGTATGTGCAAAGCTGGACCCACCAGTCAATGCTTTGCATTGGAGTGTCTCCTTTTCAGCTCTGCTGACCATAGGTTGCAGAGCTTATGCGACCGCTCATGTCCGTCCATAAACTTTTGCTCGTTAGTGCAATACCGTCCACAGTTTTTAAGTTAGCCCAATATAACTTTCAGGACTTACAGGGTGTATGAAAATCTAGGTCCCTTTTCAATATTGGTGGTGCCACCTACAATATTATATAACATAGGGGTCAAAATGTAAAAATCTTGTGAACACTCTAGCATCTTTAATTTTTGGCAGATCTCCACCAAATTTTGTGGGATTGTGGAGGAGGTCAAAGTCTAAGTTGCTAATGATACTAGTGGTGCCACCTATAATTATAAGGAAATGATGAGCCAAAATATGTGTTAAGATGTAAAGTTCCATATTTAGAAAAGTAACTGCATTAGACTTGCCAAATTTGTAGGATATATAGACCATGTCCAATGCTAGCATGTTATACAATATCAGTGACCTTGACTTATTTTGTGAGGTCACCATGCTTGTAAAGTTGACAGAGGTGGTTCTGTAATGGCAGGGTGTAACTTGGACATCAATGGCAATGTCAGCACATGAGCACCATGGGCCTCTTGTATTACATAATTTGGGTGACCTTAATTTTCTGTCCCAAGATCACTGAGGACATAAAGTTAATGACTCACTCATTGTGTCTTGGCACATACAACAATATCCATCACAGGAATGGCACAAATAAGCTATGATTACATGTGGAGTAAAGTGCCATCTGGTGGACAAATGAGACACTAAAATCACAAAAGCTTTATATGTTCAGAAGCCACTTGAGGACTGGCAACTTTGAAGTGTAGATGTAGGTGCAATATAGCCATGGTGCCAGCAGAGTATTAGGCCCATGGGCCTCTTGTCGTGAAAATTCTATGTGAGGTCAAATTTCACACATCCAGGATGTGTGGGACTGAGTCCCAAATGCATGACTGGAAGATCCGGTATGATTGGCAGCCTGGCATTTGTTTCCACTCTCAGTAAGACATGCAGCAGCTAAGATACATATGTACATTGCAATGCCTGTGCAGTATACATTTTTCCTGTATCTAGAGTAAAGACCAGGCTAGACCAGGGAGTGGATAACAGCTAACACGAGGAACAGCCCGACAGGTTTTGACTCATCAGTGATTCTCATCAGTGGCGGCTGGAACACCATAAACTGCTGCTTATATAGCAGGGAGCAAGGCTGCTAGCCAACATTAAGCAGATGTTATGAATGGAGCATGCCAATACACCTGCTAGTACTACCAGTCAAACCATCCATCTGGATGGGTTTAGCATGACGTCTCATGTGCATGATAGTGGCAAAGTAACCAGAACATGGTAACTGTATCATGAGTGCTGCTCAAACTTGTACACTTGAAGGAAGCCATATACAAGGAGCTAGCATTCCCATGCTGGCGGAGCGAAAACATTTGTATCTTAAAAACAGCAACAAAAAAAAAGAAACATCCTTTGGTACTCTACATGTCAAATTATGAGGGGTATCACTGTTATGGAATGGTAGAGAGACACAGAACATTCATTTTTGTACATGTATAAGACTAGGCGAGTCTGTCTACCCACAACATTGAGGCCAAACGGTTCAGTAGTACACAGCTGTCTGTGTCCAACATTCCTCTCTTTCTAGTCAGTGCTGTAGTGTGGGAGAGCTCGGGTGGAGTGTAAATATGTTCCAGAATCTGAATGGTTAAAACAAATTACCTGAGGGGTGATTAGGCAGACAAAAATGTTTACCTCGGGGTTGGTTCACATCTTTATTCTTGAAGGGAAGCTTGGCAAATATTTATGCAAAATTATATGGGTAATGACTGCATGTACCAGGAAGTGGTTCTGGAGGAAAAGACACAACTACAATGGGTGTGCTAAATGTATATGCTCCATTTAAGACCTACAGAGTCACGTTTGTGAAGCAACCCCAGTGGATTAATGAGAATATTATGGTGCCATGAAAACTAGGGACAAATACAAAGTTATGGGGGACCAAGCTTCGTATTTGAAAAATGGGGGAAACAAAGTAGTGAAGTTAATTAGATTGTCAAAGAAAACGTTTAATTCACATGTATGGTTGAACAGAATGTGAAAAATCCTAGTAATCTATAGAATTGTATGAAACAGCTGCAAGGTAAATCACGATCAAACGGCCTTTACACAGCCTCAAAGTTGGGGATGATAACATTTCTAGAAACGTCTCAAATAGCAAATGAGTTGAACAGACATTTACCAAGTGGGATATGGATTGATATTCCCATTATGAAAGTCTCTGAAGTGTGTACAGCACTTGGTGTCCCTCTAATAAGACCCACCTTCAAGAGAGGCCACCCTTTCTACAAAGGCCACTTCTCCATGCCACAAAAGTGCCACATGCATTTCCATTGCATTGTCCCTCTCAAGAGAGGCCACCCCTCTAATGTGGTCACTTTATGGTTGTATTCAGGGTGGCCTTATTATAGGGGAGACCACTGTAATTTAGTAAGAAATATGAATCCTTAAAAAGCTCCTGGGATTGATGGTGTACAATGAAAAATGTTTAAAGATACAATGTAATTTCTAGCAATATAGCAGGTCCTTTGACAGCAATATGTAGTCTCAGTCTCAGCTCTCACATTTTGCCTAGTGATTTGAATGGAAAATAGCTAAGGTGTCAGCTCTCTTCAAGGATGACTCCCATGCAAATGTGAACAATTATCGACCAATATCTGTTCTAAGTGCACTGTCCAAAATTGTAGAAAGGCATATACGTTCTCACTTTTGTGAATTTCTTGGGGTCTATGGACTGTAATGTGCCTGCCAGTCTGGCTTTTGCAAATGCCACTCGTGTGAAACAAGCCTCGGCAAACTGATAGACATATGGTACAAAGCCCCAGATAGTGATGAATTAGTCAGAACAGTAACATGCTAGATCTACGTAAAGCTTTTAATGAAATTAATTGTCAGTTACTTACCATATTCATTGATTCCAATTGTAGCACATGCCCTAATGGAAGCCTCCCCCCCACACACACACACAATTTTTGATCTTGTGGGGTGTTAAAAATTAAGTATTTTTCAATATTTACAAAAATTAACTGCCTCTGATGAGAGAAGAGGGTTTATTGTTGTTATTTTATACTATATGGATTCTATATTAAGTGTAATTGCTTGTGGTATTGTAAATTAAGACATATCATTATCACAAAACTGCGAAAACCATGTCTGCTGCTGGAAATATTTGCATTAGCACAGCATGCTACTATTGGAATGAATACAATATTAAAAAATTACAGGTGGATGGATGTTCTTCAAGAACAGTGGAATATCAACAGACAGGTCTCAATGAGCTAATGTCCGTAATAAGCTGTCAGAATCTAGCTATGTTTAGCATGGAGTCCCCCAGGGCTCTATTTTTGGTCCGCTGTTGTTCCTAATTTACACCAATGATCTCCCATTGCACTTAAATGTCACAAAAGTCCATATGTCTGCAGATGACATGACCTTTCATGCCACAGGTAAAACCATACTTGATGTCGAACAGCAGTTTAACTGCAAAGCTGAAAGAGTTAGTGAATGGTGTCCATACAACAACATGTTGGTCAATGAGAAAAAGTCTAAAACTGTGTTGATATCTAAGCCCAATTTTGACAGCTAGACAACAGTGGCAAAATGGCAGTTTGTTTGAATGGAGCTCACTTAGAAAATGTGTATATAATAATATACCATATTCATCCTAATAGTAGCACATGCCCCAATAGAAGCACGTCCCCCACTTATAATCCAAGTGGTGTAGATTCAAAATCAAGAATTTTCCTGTAATTTAGGAAAGATGATAGTTCCAAATGAAAAATTAAATGTCACTGCAGTATATTAATGTTTATCTAACACCTAAATGAACTTTGTAGCTTTCAAAACCTTCAATCAAGAAAAGTACTTATTCCATAGTCCCACGAAAACACTGCCAGATCTGGCAAATTTTTGCATTGGCACGACGTGCTACTATTAGGATGAATATGGAATATACGTATATGTGTGTATATAGATATACATATCCATACATACACACACACACACACACACACACACATATATATGTATGTATGTATGTGTGTGTGTGCATGTGTGTAAAGGAAGTGTTCGCACATTCTCTTCATCGATGTGTCTTTAGTCTGTTTTTCTGTATCTACCATTGATTTGACAAAGGGCCAACATGTACATTCTGTTGTTCTTGTTACCCTGTGAACTGAGTCCTATATAATACTCGATGAACACCAAAATATCAACATTATATCTGAGACAAATGCGTTCATACATGACCAAAATCAGTGCTTGCCATCAAGTGTAAATCTTTGAGCTGTTTTTATGCACAAATTTTCTACTACACAAAATTTTGTCCAAACTGTGACCTTTCAGCATATGTCACCTAATTTAACTCTTTCAGTGCCATATTTTGGACTATGTCAACAGCTCTCCTTGGCAAGCTCTTCGCGCATTGTGCCCAAAGCATGCCAAGGAAAGCTGTTGACCTGGACTATTGCATTCTATGTAACTACAGACATGCTGGTATTTGAGTGAAAGGGCCAGCAACGGAGAAAAGCCAGTTGCTAAGTAGAGAGCGGGGGGTGCGATCGCTGCATTGCAGTGGTAACTCACAGGACTTGCTAATTTGGACCAAAGCTATTCATAACAGTCCCTTCTATGTAGTTCGACTTAACTCACAGTCTGCGCTGAAAGATACATGAGAAAAGTTGTTATGGGCTTGATAATGTTTGGCAGAGCTGATGTTTCAGCCCTGAAATGATTCATGTTGTAGGTGTCAAAGAAATGGTTGCAATTGTCTGTGAACTGACACTTCTGGCAGCGGGACTGACAGCCAATCCATCCACATTTACAGAGGATACTGTTGCAGGTGTTGTCAAAAGTATGGTGAGTAGGCCACATATGAAGCAGGGAAATATCAGTTATGCATGCAGGGTTGATGTACCTTCACTACTCAGCAGGTGAGGATGGACATGACCTCCCTCACCTGACAGAAAGACATACTGTATGATTATTTATATTCCCGGGCACAAAATTTCACGAATACACTCCAAATCAAAATTTCACAGGTTTTGTTTTCCTGAATTTATGCATGTTTCATTCCACATTCAATGTGCTTCAATTTTCTCGAGTTTGATATTCCCAAACTGGGTCTCCTTGGGAAAATTCGGGAACATTTATCCCTCGTGAAAATTTCTGATTACACAGTATTTTGGTTTGTCATTCAAAGTTAATCCATGATTTCATGAAACATCTTAGTCATGTTTGTACAAATTAACAAATTGTCAGGTTTATTTGGAATTTTGGTGAGTATTTTGATCTTTTTTGGGCAAACGTGAAAATAAGTTTTTTGCCTTTGACTATACAGTGAAAACTCGTTATAATGACACCATCTGTTCCCTTAGAAGTGTGTCAGATAACTGAATATGTCAGAGAAATTAATCAAACAACAAAGAAAACCAACTTTTTGCCATTCAAAACTTGTGTCATTATAATGAATATGTTGGATATCTGAGTGTCGTTATAATGAGGTTTCACTACACATGATGTATGAACAGAGAAATTAGTGTTGGTAGCTCTGTATCAACAGAGGTAAAAATTCAAGGCTAGAGGTTGGCATGCACGTCCACCTCTTCCACTGTAACTGAGATACGCAAAGGGCACTTTTGTTGATTATGAAATGAACCCTTAAGAAATCTATTGTAACATGCAGCATTGATGAAAGGCCAGACAGAAGCCTTTGTGCAAGGTGGCACCATGGAATTGCTGACGGAGGGCACCAGTGGGTATAACGTCATGAAGCAAGGGCTGCAGAGTTTGGCTTGACGGAAGTGGTAGAAATCGTTCGAGGAAAACCTCCATAACATGTCTTTTTAATCCATGTCCAACCGTCATGAAACAAACAATCTGAATAGTTGGTCTTAGGCTTGTTTTTTTTTTTTTTAACCAGGGGGTTGGAAAATTAAAATACACGAAAAAGTGTTTGAGTGCAGACAGGTAAAAATCTGACCTGATTGCTTTCAGGTGGGGCAAAGTCAAAAGTTGGTGTTCATTCACCTATGTTAAGGCCCTTAATTTTGTAAATAAATGTTTAACTTAATTGGTTAGCATGGTCTTCATCAGAATTGAAGCTTTCTCTTTCAGATATTCCAGGATGTGCTATAATGGTCACCCGTGGGTAAATCAATTTGCTGGTGCTACCTGTAACACAGAACACCTGGGGCCATTCCATAATTAGAACAATGGAAAACCACAAAAACCCTCAAGATGCAATGCCAGTTAACCAATCAGCAGGCAGCCTGTGTACCACCTCATTCTCTCGAAACATGTGAATTCAATCTTGAAAATATAAATGAAAGCCAGCCAAAAACTTGACCATAAATGCCTATTTTCAAGTCTGATTGGAAAACTACTGGAAAGCTATTAAGTCAGTTTCCAGAATTCAAAACATGGGACAGTGGCATCCAAATTCCTGTGCTCAGGCACAAATAATTCTTTACACACACAATTGCACCCTCATGCAGTCTAATACAACACATGCATGTTAATTTCCTGCCAACATTGATTTTCTTGTTGCCATGTACTGGTACTAAGCTGCCACTGTGATGGCAGAGTACTGATGGAGAGCAGCACGTGGTGGACCTAACATTTCTGGAAATAAAGAAGACTCACATTAAATAAGATGATGATTTGAAGCTCAGTCGATAGCTTGAGAAAATTACTGTTCCTTTTCTGAAAAAAAAAAAAAAAAAAAAGATCCAGGTCATTATATTTGCACGGCCAAAAAAAAAAAGAAGAAAATCCAGGTCATTATGTTAACAAAACAAATACATTTTGTTCTGTTTGGTATGGGGATCTAGCTGTACATCCTGGTACTTCCTTGTTGAGCTGTATGTGCTCTGGTAGCTCTGCAGCTAATATGAATGTGCCATATTCTGTTTACAAAGTGCCCGTACCACTTGATAACCCTACATAGATGCATTCCTTTGGAACTTGTAAACTTAATGGGATGATAGGAAAGGGTATTTTATTTTACAAGGAAGAGATTTAGAGGTAAATGTGATACATTATACAAATATTGGATATTAGGGAGTTCAATATGAAGTTTTACAGGATGACAAAATCTAATATTGGCTGAGGCGAAAGCCGAGCCCAATATTACATTTTGGAGTCCCGTAAAACTTCATATTGGACCACCTGCTGTCCAACATTTGTTATATTCTGCAATTTAAGTAATGATACACCTTGATCCAGCAATTATTACTCACAAACTCAGCACTTATTGCTGTCTGGTTGACTCAAATAGGCCTACCACATGGAACTGAAATGCGTGGTGTGACTTTCTGTCATCCATATGGTGCACGTCATAACCTCATGTGGGTTGTGTGCTGTAAAGTCACATTTTTATGCTTATGCATAGTGCTTTACCATGTGACATGCGTGTGCTGTCCAATATTATGGTTTCCACTACCCAATATGAAGTTTTCCAGGGCATAGATAGAGACATCTGATTGGTTACTTCAGTTCCAATGCAGAATATTATAAAATAGAGGGAGGCAGTATTTGCTTTTCAGTACACTGAGCCAGATGCCTATACAGCTAACTACAGTTCCATACATGTAATATATTTTGATGAAGGCTTAGGACACAAACTAGCTCCACACCAGGTATGTTTATAAAAATAAGATAATCCCAATATTCTTCTGTGTTTCAGATGGGTAATGAAAACTCTTTATCATACAGTGATTTTTGTTACTGGAGTGGACGCCACTGTCCAAGACTGATGTCCTCCTTCCACTCATCTGTGATGTCAACTTTGTTGCAGTTGAAACCTTTACAACAGCAGGTAAAGACTTGATATACATGGAAAGGCACATCATGGGAAATATTAATCTATTTTTTTTTTTCCTATATTTTGTTTTTCTAAGCACACACACACACACAACAAAGAAAAAGTCCAGAAAAAGATTGAAAATTGCATGATGACTCGAAAATTGCCTGCACTTTCTGGAAGTCACTTGCTAAGACTGGTGGTCCCTGATTGCAACAGTGCATGTTAACAACAGATGGAGCCACTAGTACGCTTCCACTTAACCAAGTACAGTTTGAGTCACTTGGCAGATAAACAAACCTAGCCCTTCTGATAGGTCAGTTGTTGCCAACAGTAAGTGTATGCAAAAGTTCCTATGTGCTGGTGGCTCCATCTGTTGATGACGTATGCCATTTATTTTATTCAATATTATTCCTTGCTCCCCCCCCCAGCCTTCCACCACCCCCACCCCCAGCAGACCCCTTGGACTGTTATTTTTTGGTCTGATGGTACCTCTCATACCAACTAATCATAAAAACCAGTGATGTGGATGCATTCCATTTGCCAGCTGAGTTAAATCTTCAGGGGCCTTATTCACAAAGATTTTAATCGGATCTTAAAATGAACGTCAATGTGCCTTTTGGCCTTGAACTACTGAATCATAGGCCTATGGTTTGATCTAAACTTGCAGGATTAATTAATCTATGTTTTCCTCAGTAATATGAACTTTGGAATTAAAATCCATTTTATTAAATCAATCTTGATTTAATCCAGATTTTAATCCTGGATCAAAAGATTAAATACTGGATCAAACTAAGATTGATTTAATCAAATGAACCTGTAAATCCATAAGTTCATATTGTAGCCAAGAGCATATACATGTATATGCTAATCCTAGAAGTTTTTATCAAACCTTGAGCCAAGAATTAAGCAGTTTAAGGCCCAAACCACATTGGTTTAATTTGGGGATTAAAGCTAGGATCAGATCAAATTCTTTGTAAATACGGCCACAGGTGCTAGCAATTTTTTTGGAAGGTAATGATATTTGTTCTGAGTGGTGCCCTGCAAAATCGAAATGAAACACAACAGCTGAGTGATCTTGCTAAGCTTGCAGTTGTTCCATATCTGAAAATGAAAAACCCTGTTTGTATGTGTACACTTCTTAGGGGCCATTGAAAGTTGAGTTCAATTTTTCAAGCATACACGTTCACAGGGTACCCGTTTACCCTGATTCTGGGAATTTAGTACGATTAAAATGTCGATTTTTGCCCAGATACTGATCACCATTTTCATATTTTTTTGGAAATGGTAAAAAGAGACTTTCACTTTCACTCCCACTCCGTATGAAAACTACATTGTGCTTGTGAAAATGTTGAATGGCTTCTAAGCCAACATTTTGTTTTTTTGAGAACCTATATGTTCCGTGATTGATAGGATGAAATCCTTGTTTCTGATTTTATCTCAGGGTGCAGGAGAAGGTAGCTGCCAGGCAGGTGATATGACCACATTGCTACAAGGCCACGGCCTCCTCAATGGTCAATCTTTGTCTCTCCTTTCATGCAGTCTCCCTGTGTCCTACTGCCCTTCCATCACAAGTATTTCTTCGGAAGAGTCACGCAATACATTCCTGGTAACTATCATTCTTTCTTCAGCAAACAAAGGAATATTAGCTTGCATTTTTTTCCTAGCTTTTTACTCGGGGATGAAAATTTTTCCTCATACAAGACAGGAATGCCTCTTTTTTTGGGGGGGTCTGAACTGTCTACTTCAAAATGCGATGCATTTGCTGTGAAAAGTTAAAATCTGGCAAGAGGGATTGGAAATGGTAAATTTCAATCCTGCTTGGCTGCAGCTTCTTGTTGCCGTTGCTTGTTGTGTGGTCAGTGGTCAGGCTGCTACAAAATATCTACTCCATCTAATCTCCGTAGGTACATTGTATAAATCAGAACCTGGCAGGGACAAAGCAACTTATCATTTATTTTCAAAAGTTTACATTATTGATGGGAATCATTTGAACAGATAGAACTTTTTTTATCTCCAAATAAAGCAAAGCAGCTTTTTCTTTTTTTAGAATAACAAGGACAAACTTAGCAGGGGCAAACCTGTTGACACAATGCAGGTCTTCTCTTAAGGGAGTCCACATAACATGGAGAGATAGCACTGGAACCCTGAATGTAAATGACCCGCCAGAAATTTAGCATGACCTGTTCATACCTGGGGATAAGCAGTTTGGTTATTTATTACAGTTTTGAAGATATTGAAATGTTTGAGAAAAATTCCAACCAAACTTAAGTTTGAAAGGAAGGAGAATTCCTCAAAAAAAAAAAAAAGGGGGGGGGGGCAAACTTGAATGTGTATTCTCCTAAAGGTGTGTATTCTCCTTGGATTATACTATAATAGAGTAACATTGGATAAATTTTGTATTTTTGCAACTGAGGTCCTAAAATTGGTGACCATTTCTGTTATACATCTAGATTTACAGTGACAGATTTGATGTGTCTACATATACCATTTGTTAAGTTGAAAATTGCAATGGAAAGTAATGGGAAGACACAACCCTGGCCATGTTGTCTGAAGTGCCTGCAAAAACCCTTCATTCTTGCTCTTCCATGTTGTGATCACTCCTGTTCTAATTTCTATTGCTAGGGCCAGGTGGCAGCACCAGGTGGCTGGTCTCTGTTGTACAACAGCAATGACCAGGGTCTGAGTGTCAACAGGTGAGTGGCTCATCCCACAAGCTGTGTAGAAAAAGAATTAACTAGAAAAGAAGATTTGCTCAGCATCAAAATGCTTCTGTTGCATCTACAAAATAAAACTTGGTGCATGTTGAATGACATCACTATCTACTGTGGAATGACATCACTATCTACTGTGGAATGACATCACTATCTACTGTGGAATGACATCACTATCTACTGTGGAATGACATCTTGATCCACCGTACATTTGAGGACATCAAAACTTAAAAGTGCTTTGCCTCAGTGGATATAACTTGAAAGACAACAACTTTTGTGTTTGTTGTATTGGATGTTCATCACATTTGAATAGGCCAATAGCTTATATATCAGCACATATAAATTAGAATAATATTCTTATCAACTATAGTTTTAAAGATACTAAAGATACAAAATTTCAAAGTAGCTTTACTTTGCATAATCTACAATTCTACAAAATTTAAAATCCCTGTACTTAGCATAATCTAAAATTGTAAAAAATTTGAAAATCCCTGTATTTAGCATAATCTAAAATTTTACAAAATTTGAAAATCCCTGTACTTCACATTATCTAAAATTCTACAAAATTTGAATATACCTGTACTTAACATTATCTAAATTTTTTCAACTTTTGCCCAGTATCCATTAGATAAATAATGCTCAATAAATGTGTGGAAACTATAACACTGTCTATTATAGTTGTTGAGATATTCAAAATGTGAAATTTGAAACATCTCAAACTGGCATAATTGTGAAATACGTGTGTACAACACTTCATGTTTCATTCCATATTCATTGAATGCACAATGGTCAAGGATATGTGGAAACTGGAATGTCAACCCAGTCAGTTACACTTTTGAAGATATTTTAGGTCTTACCACACAAAATGTCCCTAATTAACATGATTCAAAATGCATCAAATATGTATAAATTGAAAGGATCTAACTTCTGTTCAGTATCTGCTAGATGTACCATGGTTGACTTCCACAATTTCATGAGAATGCTTGCCCCAGTGGCCAAAGTCTCCAGAGGAAATTAAAGATGTTAAATTCAGTGCAAGACAAGATTACAGTAATGACTATGTGTTTATCCCTGTAGGTTCCAGCACCATGTGTTCTCATACAAGGGCCCCACACTGATGGTGTTACTGTTTGAAAGTCAAGTTTACTGTCTTGCTGTAGATGAGGAATGGAGGTAAGGAAAAGCCAGTGTTTTAAGTGACACATGATGGTTTCAAGATTCAAGATTTAACTCATTTATTTAACTAAAGCAGTATGAATCCATGTGGGTGTATAGGGTAGTATAACGCATAACACAGTACAGTGAAACATCATTATAATGACACTCAGATATCTGACATATTCAATATAATCACTCAAATTTTCAATGGAAAAAGTTCATTTCCTTTTTTATTTGATTCATTTATCTGACTTATTCAGTTATCTGGCACTTTTTTGGGGGAACAGATGATGTTATAACGAGTTTTCACTGTACAGTGATTTTTTTTTGGTTTCAAATGTTCTGAGTGTATCTATCACTACATAACAGTAGGTCAGCCCTTCCACTGACCTCGGTAACATTGTAAAGCACTTTGATTATTTTTACTCGGCTATCTTTGTGATAAGTCCTTTTCACAAGTCTTTTTGGAAAAGTTTGTTTCCAAACTTGGCTTCCACAGACTTACTCAGTGCAGTAGGATCTGTAAAGTTGGTAACCAAGGAAAGGTTACTTTTACATGTGATGTCCTCTAATTTTTAGACATGTCACTTCTAACCCCGTCTAGATAGACAGTTGACTGCTAGCCTTTGGTGATGCTTCCCTCATGTCAGGACGTTAACCCCTGCTATATAAATAGCCACACACAGTGTTTCTCACTGCCACTGGTGAGAATCTCACGATTCGAAGCCAGTCTGGCTTTATCTCCCTGTTTGTGTATTCTGTCACTGGTCTAGCCTGCTTTGTGCTTCATACAGTACAATGAAGTCTGTTAATTTCTGCAATAACAGTAATTTTGGTCTAGGAGACTCCTTTTAAGATTTTTTTTTTTTTAAAGTCGCTATCATATGAGCCACCTATTTGTATTGTACATCTTATAGTTTATACCATATAGACACTCTTTAAAGTGAAATGCTTTGACACAGGTATTTCACTGTAAATGATTCGTAAAATTGACAGAATTAGGAATGAAATGACACATTATTTTTGAAGTTACATGCTAAAAGACTGTAGGAGTCTTATCCCAATTACTTGAACAGCAAACCAGGGCATGGATCTTTGTGCCGTTCCCTTGTGCATACTGATGCTCAGTAATCTTGTAAGGAGAGTCAGTTTCCCACTAGGGGGCGTGTTGGTAGCTGACACAATCACAATGAGTCGCTCAGTCAGCTTCTGGTCATTTACAGTTATACGTCAGATTAGTTTGTTTATCACTGATGTGAATGCTATGCGGGGAGTAAAATATTGCAAAATAAAATACAGCGTTCTTGTTCCAAGTTTCTAAGAGATGTCACCAGCATGCATAGTACATAGGCACATACAGTTTTTTTAGCTCAGCTGACAAGCCAGTCAGCTGAGCTTGTAGGATGGATCTGTGTCCATCGTCGTCTATCTGTCACCTGGCTTCTCTTGTTGGTTGTTTGTCATCTGTTGTCTGTCCACAATTATATTTCCATCTTCTCCAAAACTGTTACCCAGATTCGATTCAAGTGTAACGAGGATCTACCTTGGGTGGATCTGTACCAAGTTTGTTCAAATTGTCATGCTCTAGTGATTTTTGATTTTCTTTTTATTCATTTTTGGGGGTAGATTCCCTGGCCATTTACTTTGAATTTGCATAGGGACACTTCTGGCAACTCGTAGACCTTAATGTTTTCAACAGGTGGCAATGCGATTTTTTTTCTAATTTTTCCCCAATTTTTGTGTGCTTTTGTCATTTTTTACCTCTCCAAAATCATTAATCAGATTATTTTGAAACTTGATGGAAATGTAGCCTGTGGGAAGTTGTTCACTCGGTAGCAATACTCCAGATCCCTGATTTTTAGCTCAGCTGACTTATCAGTCAGCTGAGCTTATGTTATGACTTGTCATCCATCATTGGTCCATCCAACTGTCATCCACAATTCACATTTTTTTTACTTCTTTGTCAAAGCAGTCAGCCACACCCACTTCAAACTTGGTGGGATGTACCTTAGGTGGGTGTCTACCAAATTTGTTAAAGTGGTCACGCTCCATGAATTTTTTGTTCTTTTTTTGGCAAAGGCTGAAAAAAAAATTTGAAACCGACAGTCTAATTGCTTAGATATATATGTATAGGGACACACTTTTGGGAACCCCTAGACCTTTTTTTGTGTGAACCTGACTTTTGAAATGCTTAGGAGGCAAATTTTTGACAGTATGTGGGTGTCTACCAAATTTGTTAAAGTGGTCACGCTCCATGAATTTTTTGTTCTTTTTTTGGCAAAGGCTGAAAAAAAAATTTGAAACCGACAGTCTAATTGCTTAGATATATATGTATAGGGACACACTTTTGGGAACCCCTAGACCTTTATTTGTGTGAACCTGACTTTTGAAATGCTTAGGAGGCAAATTTTTGACAGTATGATTATCCTTGTTCCCTATCATGTATTTACAGGCAGAGCAGGAGTCGGTGGGGTGGTGATGACTGTGTCCTCCTCCAGCTGTCGCCACAGTATCGAGTCATGCTTTGTAGGTCACATTTCATACTGTGATGCAATAGGCTTATGAAGAGAATTTTCCTTTGGTCATTACCACTGTATATGCATAGCATCGGCAAAGTGTGTACGAGCTGCTGTAGTATTCCAGCATAGTTGTATTGTATTGTTGATTCAAACAATTGTGGTAATCTGCGTCACAACCTTTATGCTTCATTTTTAGTGATCTTGGTAAAAAAATCCATTATGATCAATTTATGCCATGGAGTGTATATGGCAATGTAGGTTAATTTTGGAATGATTGTTTGCTTATCATGTCACTAAGCTTTTTAAAAGAAGCCTAGGACTGCTGAGTGCAAAAAGGATATAGTGTTCCTGAATTTTCTTTTAATTTTCCCACCTGGTCTGTTTCATTTTTCATAGCTGGTGCCACAATGGTATACCTAAACTTTGAGGACCGTACAGCCCCACGGGGAATGAAAATCGGAAAAGATGCCAAAACCACAATGCTTGAAATAGATGAAGGCCTATCAAAGGTGAAACATTATGGGATAGAATACGATCTTCTCAGAGTGGAGGCAAGTATAACAAATGCGTGTGATGTGCAGGATCATAAATTGATCATTGTTGATACAGTGAAACCTGTCTGATTAAGACCGCCCTCATAATTACTAACATGCCACATCTTCACTCTTTCAGTGCCAAGTTTTGGAATGAGTTAACAGCTTTCCTCGGTCTACTTTGGGTACAATGTGCCCTAAGCACGCCAAGATAGCTGTTGACCCAGGCCATTATATTCCCTGGGGCTACAGGCATGCTGGTACTTCAATGAAAGGTGTTTTGATGAGGAACATGAATCTGGCATCCTTATCATAATTGAGAGTAGTTTGTTCTAATAATTCGGCTTTAGTCATAGTTGACATTGAAATAGTTAAAACAAGCATATTTTCACATGAAACTGATGTAATATTACAATGATTTTATGTGAATTATCCAGGAAGAGCGAATATTAAAATGAAGATCATTCAAAAGTGGCCACCAAACAGGGATGACTGAACGACAGTACGTTAAATGGTGCATATATTTTGAATTTGTTATCCTTCAAGCTGCTTTGAAAATTTAAGTATTGTGGGCTTCAGTGTTAGACCTATATTTTGAATATTAAAAAAGTATGGTAAATGTTAAAAAAGTCTACATCAGAAAACTGGTAGAGGGATCTGCCTCGAGGGTTACACTCTGAGTTCAGTTAACTCTTTAAACCTATAGATTGAGACTGACTTAACCCTTTACCCTATAGATTGAGACTGAGTTAAGTGCCCTCCTTGGTGTGGGTTTAGTGGGCACTAAGAACCCCCACCAACAGAGGTTGTTGGCAGTTGTTGTCAGTCAATTGTTGTTAATTAGTGGTAAAATTAAGCAAAGGGTTGGGGTGGATGACATTTTAACATGCAGTCAGTATCAACCTTTCAGGGAGGTGGATTAACAGGTTAACTGTAGTCATGTTATGTATTTCATTTGGTCACGATCATGAAAATTTATTGGAGTGAGACGAATTGCATTGTAATACATCAGGTTTCCAGATATGTTTGTGAGATGAGTCTGCACTGGAGATACTATGATTGTTTACTTGTGATCAAGGGTGTGAATCCGAACTATTAAGGATTTTTTTTTTTTATGGAAAGAGAATAGACAAAGGAGTAGCATTTCAGGTAGTACTGTGCACAACAATTTTTTGCAAACATCAGAATCTGGAATCACACTTGAGTTAGTTCTCTGTGATTCCCCTTTCATGGCATCAGTGACTATGTCAGGCAGTTTTTTTCCTAATACGTACACCATGCTAGGTCACTTGAAATTTAAAGAATTAAATATGAAATAATGACATATGCTGACCCTAATTACAGTTTTATCAAAAGAATAATAACTATTGCACAGTTTCAAAAATCCTTGTGAAGACCTAAAGCTTTACAAATATTGCTGTCTTGTGTCTCTATATGCAAGTGTCCCTGGGTTTGTGCAAGGGATTTTGGTTGTGTCAGCCAACTTGGCTGAAAGCTTGTAAATTTCTTTAGCCGAATTCCACATTCATTAGCGTATGGCTAATTGGCTAATGGCTAGCACCAGCCCAGTGTCCCTTCATATGATGGCACTGCATATTTCAAGAAGAAAGTTTGTAAACAAGTTTTACAGCAGGTCCTAATATAAGCTGGTGAGCCTGTTCACCAATTGTTTTTCGATAAAATATGTTGAAACCAAAGTTTCTATAGTCTCCAAAATGGTGTGGTTTCTTTGCAGGTCTGGGGCTGTGCTGGATCAAAGGTGCTGGAAGCACAACAGAAACAGCGGATGTGGGAACGGAAAGATATTGATCGACAGAAAAACAGAAAGGTGACAATTATAAACAGAAGTCTATCAACTTCCATCCTTTAACTTGTAGACAAATATAATGCCAGCAGTGCAATTGGAAATCAAACTCCAATGTTATGTTACAAAGTGTTTCAGAAACTTCTTCATAGTACATGTATTTTAAATATGCTTGAGCATGAGGAAATTAAGTTTGTGTTGAATAATGAAAAAAACAAAGATTGCATTTACATGACTATGCTTTTGGGTACTTTTAAATGTATGGCGCAGTTGTCATCACACATCAGTGATCCTCCAGGACTGAACTTTAGTCAGTAGTTTCTCTTTGTGCAGGTTGGGCACTTAACACCCAGCCTGTGTTAGGGAAAGCTGTTGACCTGGGTCATGCTCTCATGATCCTCTACAGATACAATTCTCGTTCAAAGTTATTTTAATTCTTGAAGAAATGTGTCAGTATGATTGAAGGAGACAACATTTGATGAAAATTCAGTTTTGGCAAGTCAAAGGGAGACTGGGTTCAAGCAATTGTACAAAATGGTACAGACATGGAAGATGATAGAAGCAAAGGGTGAAGACAATTACAGAGTTCTTTAACTCATCCAGTGCCAATCATGCCTAAAGTCGATCTACTAAAGTACAACTAGTTTGAATTATCATAAGGATCTCAGATTCATATTCCTCATAAAAAGACCTCTCATTCAAGTGCCAGCATGCCTCTAGTTCAAGAGAAAATATCCGAGGTGAACAGCTTTTCACGGCGCCATGGGCCCAATGCACACGGAGAAAAGCTGTGGACTCAGTCCAAAATTTGGCACTGAAAGAATTAACTCTTTTTATTTTTTTTTTGGCCAATTTCAGATAAAGTTGACGAGCTGTAAATTAAAATATTGATATCGGATTCATAGTCCTTGGAAACGAACCTAATTGTTCATTCGAATGCCAACATAGCAGTAGTTTGAGAGAACATTGTGATGGAGCAGGTCAACACTTTGTACTGAAAAAGTCACCTACAGACCTGGCAACTGTTTTGCTGTCCATATATAGACCCCCACTGAGGTTACAAACACAGCAATATATACAATGGTTTCAACACATTCATAAAAATATGTTTTAAGTGTAAAATAGTACGACCTATTAGTTTATGTGTTGAAATAAAGCCACCAAAAAGTCCTTGTATCATATTTCTTGTGTGAGAACTAGATTGTAATGGTTTCATTGCCACACTCTACGCTGAGTTGACAGCTTCATTTTTCATGCTTTGGGCAGAGTCCAAGTGACCAAGGAATGCAGTTTACCCAGATTATTTTTCCTGATCTACAGTCAAGATGATTCTTCAGTGGAAGGCCTTTTTAGCTCCACTGCTCTGAGTCACATAGCTCATATGATCTGTGATGGCTGTAAATATTGTTGTGAATGAAATACAGTCCACAGTTTTCAAGTCAACTTTGTATGACTTTCAGCAGTCATCAAGAGTATGAAAATCTAGGTTGCTGTCGATATTGGTGGCGCCACCTGTAGTCTTATGTACTATATGGACCAAAATGTGAAAATTTTAAGATTACTGTTTTTGAGAGAGTTTCCTATGAATCATCATGAAACTTGGTAGGAATGTTGATCAGACAAAAAGATGAAGTTTGGTGGCGCCACCTGCGATAATGTCTCCAAAGCAGACCCAAACTTTGTGTTATATCTACTCCACTGGGACTGCCCTTGTCTGACAAGGTCACTGTTTTAGCTTTGGAAAAGTGACTCAGTTTCTAATTGGCTGAGTATGGTCACCATGGTAGCAGGCTGCAGTACAATGGAGACTGGTATTGGCTAAGGTGGTAATGATCATCTTCCTGATTGGCGTCTCATTCTAGAATGAGGATCACAGTATAGTTTTATTTCCCTTACTATAAATGAAAAAAAAATGGCCAAATATTGTAAAATTTTTGATGACCTAAACCTGTTTTTCAAGGTCAATAAGCACTTAGTGAAGGTCACTAAATTTGATATGTTGTGACAGAATCAGGCTAAGGATACCAAATATCCCACAAATGTGTTTCACATATGGAAGTTTGATATTCCGTAATATGGGTGACCTTGTCCTACATTCTCAAGATTATGGAGGGAATGCATTTCAGGAAATTATTTTTTTTGTTTGTTTGTTTGTTGGTTTTTTTTTTTTTTTTGTTTGTTTTTCGTTTTTTTGTTTTTTGTTTTTTGTTTTTTGTTTTTTGTTTTTTGTTTTTTGTTTTTTGTTTTTTTGTTTTTTGTTTTTTGTTTTTTTGTTTTTTTGTTTGTTTGTTTGTTTTTTTTTGTTTTTTGTTTTTTGTTTTTTGTTTTTTTTTTGTTTTTGTTTTTTTTTTGTTTTTTGTTTTTTTTTTTTGTTTTTTTTTTTTGTTTTTTTTTTATTTTATTTTATTTTATTTTTTTTTTTTTATGTTATGGTCAATACATTTAATCATTTTCTTTTTTTCCACAGTTAAAATTAGAAGACTGGAAAGACAACCCAGACAGGCAGCTACTTGAAATGGGAGGAATCCAAACAGAGCACGCGGAGAGATGATACCAGCTCAACGGGGAAATGATTTGTGACATGGACCCACATACTGCATGTAGTGCTATGCATTTCAAAGCATCATATGAGACAATAAACAATTTTTCACTTATCATTGCACTGTTATCAACAAAAATACAAAGGTGATGCAATGCCTTTCATGCCTACATGGACACTAAGACTTAATCTTTGCGCCATAGAGATTTCACTTGATACTGTAGCAATTTGGTCTGGAATAATATGATACAACCTGTTCCTGTCATACTCGTGTATGTAAATTATTGTCATACTGTTGTGCAGAAAAGTAGGCTTCATATTTATAAGAGCAAAATGTATGAGTATGGCTTCATTTGTATGTTGAGAAAACTTGATGAGGTCTATGTATATATAGTAAAACTGCCTGCTGCCATAGATAGGGCATATAGTGAGTGCTGGAACACATTTCTGTCTTGAACGACATGTGCAAGTTTTTAGCTCTGCTGACTTACTAGTCAGGCTGAGCTTTTAGGAGGCCAAGTTGTCTGTCATCCATTCACAATTTCATTTTCGACTTCTCCAAAATCGTCAGCCAGATTTACTTCAAACTTGGTGGGAATGTACCTTGGATAGGTCTCTACCAACTTAGTTCAAATGATCATGCTTCAGTGAGTTTTAGATATTTTAATGAATTTTTTTGTTCTTTTTTGGGCAAATGTTAAAAATCTTCTCCCAAACTGCTCACCCAATTGCTTTGATATCACACAGGAACACTCCTAGGGTCTTCTAGTTCTTAATTTGTTCACCGGGTGCTGCTGCAATTTTTTTAGCTCAGCTGACTTGCTAGTCAGGCTGTGCTTTTAGGAGGCTCAGTTGTTTGTTTTAGAAATACTTCCAAATGTCATATGTACTCAGCTAAACCTCAACACAGGTCTATTCAGTTGCAACCCTGATTTTGTGGGACAAGTTCAGGTCAACTGAGCATGGGCTGTTCATGGAGCCCTCTAACAATGCTTTGGCTTTAATATTCTCATGAAATTTTACAAACTCACATGCACCTGGGGCATGAGGGTGTATCATTTAACTAAACCAGATTACCAGTTGCATGTGTATTTATGTATACTGTAAAATTCAGAAAGATATGTTGTTGTGCAGTCCTTCGAATACATGTGTCTATTATCGACACCTTTTCTCACTCAAATTGTCCCAAAGTGCTCAGATACAAATTGTCATCTGCCTTTTAAGTTTTTATTTGAATTTCTCATTGCTGAGATTTCAGTGTTGCCAAGCTTGGGGGGAGGGGGGGGGGGGAGGAAGTAGAATTTTTGAGGGAATGATGGGAAAAGGAGGGTAGGGTTCGGTAGGGGGTACCCCCCTCCTGATGTAGGAAAAGTTTGAAAAATAGGGGTAAAATGATGCATCTGCCTCAAATCTGAGTCGCTAGTCACCCTTATTTCCAATTTTTGTACGACATTTTTTGAAAAAATTACGTAGATTTAAGTAGAGATTTTAAGAAGTAATGAGAAATTGACTGTTTAGGGATTTTTTTAGGGATAAAATATAAGTAGATCTTGTACTAAAGTCACAAACTAGGCAACACCGAGATTTGTCTGTAAAATCATTCATGATGGCAGACCCTAGGTCAATAGCTTTCCTTGATGTGGGTTGGGTGCATGCTAAGGAAAGCTATTGAGTTTCGCTCTGACCAGGAATGGGTTCATGGGGTGATGGCCTCTGCGACAGACAACCCTGAATTTTCACCCCCATTTGAAAATCTCAAACAGTCAGCATGTGTGCACTGACTAGCCAGCAGTTCAATCCCTAGGTAAACACCTTCCCTACTTCATTAAAGTGCGTGTGTCAACACACGCTTTTCTGTTTTTCCTGAAATTCTTCCTTCCTTCCTTCCTTCCTTCCTTCCTTCCTTCCTTCCTTCCTTCCTTCCTTCCTTCCTTCCTTCCTTCCTTCCTTCCTTCCCTCCGTCCTTCCTTTCTTAATTTTCTTTACCAGCAAATTTTTCCAACACTTTCTCAGACAATATTATACACAGAAACTCCTAACTTGGAATGATTGTACCTCCATACAAGGAGTTTGACCATTTTATACAGAGGAATGGAGATGTTTAATACTATGCAAATTAGGGGCATTTGGAATTTTAAATCTTGAATATCTTCAAAAGTACAATAGATAGAGATGTCATTCCAACTTCTACCAGGGGGTTATTGACCAGTGCGTATCTAAGGAATTTAAAAGAAAAGTTGTAGCAATTTAAATTATGCTAATTAGCAGCATTTGAAATTTTAAAACTTGAATATCTTCAAAGCTATTATAGATACAGATGTCATTTTAACTTCTACTAGGGGGTTGTTGACCATTGCGCATGTAATGAATCTAAAACAAAAGTTGTAGCAATAGCAGCATTAGAAATTGTAAAGCTTGAGTAACTTCAAAGCTATAATAGATAGGGATGCATTCCAACTTCTACTCCTGTGTTATGAAATAGTTGTACATTGCCATACCAATATGCTTTGAAGACACACACACTGATTTGCTATGCAGTAAATCATCTTTCCTAGTTGTCACTTTCTCTCACTATATAACGTACCAAAACCCATACCCATTCTGTGCTCAGGTCTCAAGACAATTAAGAGGCATGCAGAAATACAGTTCTCACAGGCTGGTTTTGAGGGTTGGCATGTTGATTTGATTTAGCTTATTCTCAAAATGAACATACTAATAATACTGTGGCTCTTCACTTTTGTACCACGGTGGTGCGTGTCACAGGTGGCCTGGACAAAAAAGTAGATGTGGCGGAGGAAACCATGATTATCCTAATCAGGTTGGGCTGCCATGTTTTCCAGGACCAGACCAGGCCATCAAAATTGTTAGCAGTGCTAAGAACTTGTTTATGCAAGAAAAAGTAACAACAGCTGACAGCACTCTGTAAATATGATAGACTGTGCGTTAAGCAAGTCAGTATCTGTCTCCCACTCCCAAACAAATAGAGCCCCAGTGCACAGTTGCTTTCTTGCCAGCATTCAGAACAAAAATGCACTAGTAATGTACAAAATAATGAATGATATGGCACCAATGTACCTGAAAAAAAACAACAAAAAACTTGTTTACTTAAGTGAGGGAGAAATGGAGAAATGCAATAGAAATTTAAGATAAGTCAACCAATGACCACCTCTATCTAGCTAAGTCTAAGACAAATTACTGAAAATCATCATTTGTCGATTCACGTGCTGTAGTTTGGAACTCTTTACTAGAGAGTGTCAAACATTCAAAATCCTTTGAAAAGTTGGAAAAAAGATTGTTTCAGTTCCATATTCTCACCCATTAAGAGTTGCTTTGTGTATATGCATGTACATAATATTATATATATATATATATATATATATATATATATATATATACAGTGTATATTACCTGGTGGTTGCCCAGTTAGCATAAGTAAGCACTAATCTCCCTTGGGGCCCTCAGAATATGATTTACAGAGCAATAATAAAATGACATACACATGAAATTCTAAAGGTATAACTATGTGAGTAGTAAGGCATTACATATTAACATCACTTCTACAAGGGAAAATATACTTAGCACAAGCTCTTTTAAACACAGGTATGTTGACAGCATTTTTCACAGTATCCGGCAATGAGTCCCATGTAACAGCCCCATTAAAACTCAGACTACATTTTAAACAGTTTTTTCATGGCTTTGGAATACTGAGGTGACCATGTGTAGATCGCAAGGGCATATTATGTATATCTTTTACATAGGTGAACAATTTTTGCAGGTACATAGCCCAGGGCTCTGGTCGTGTAAGGCTTTAAACACAATAATAGCATTTTTGTACATATTACTGGAACTGTATTATTGTGAATGTTGATATTGTCCATGTACTTTGATTACTTGATGCCCTTGGGGGAGATTAGGGAAATGCATCTGCATTAACCTAAGCAAGTTACCCTCACAAAATAAAGCTTATACACAAATATGTATCCATATTATGTTGTCCAGAGAAAGCCTTTTTGCTGGGTTAGGCCTGCTTGACTCTTGAACACACTTTCAACTTATGGTGTCATAAGCTAAGTTTAGGGTTACTCCTGGCACAAGAAAGTATAAAATTTAAAATACGTGTTGATTTTTTGTGATGTTTGAATCAAGTTTATTAACATGAGATCCCCCCCCCCCCCCCCCCGCAAAAAAAGTAGATAATAATATTTATGGGCATCACACAAGTGATGATTGTCCACTTGGATCAATAAAAGCTGAAGGGCGTGGTATTACCTCCCCAGATTTCCATAAAGGTGTGACATAAACATTCCAAAACCTACCCATCCACAGCCAAAAAAAAAATGTTTCATGAAATAGCACCTTGGGGATTTTTAAAAATAAAGATATTAGAAAATGCAGCCAGAAAGACAAGCACCACCACCCCCCTCCCCCCCAACCACCCCCCACCCACCCCGCCCGATGACCTTCAATCAAGAAATTTGACATAATTTTGAACCAACTTTGCCAAAAGTTACCTGTTTTTCTTTAGCAAAGTAGGAATATTTGGCCAAAAAGGTGGCCTTCAAAGCATCATTTATCTATACCTACCACCCCCCCCCCCAAAAAAACAAGTAAATATAAATAAATTAATTAAATTTTCTAAACATGATTAATTTCATGAGTGTGTAAGCAACAAGACAACTTGATAGCTATGGACAATTTAAAAAAATCTATCAATAATCCTTTAAGAGTAAATTTGGAAAATGTAGTGTCCATGAAGTATCTAAATTGATAATTTCATGACATGAAATACCCAGAAAAACTTATATTTTTATGATGTCACTTGATTACAGGTATATGTATCCACAGACAAAAGTGAAGTAACCTGGTCAATAAATTATTTGATAAGATGCCGACTTTGTTCTATTTCCCTGTGTTCATTCAATCATGATGGTACTTCAATCCTTAAAGTATACAGTGAAATCTTGTTATACTGACACTTTCCTTAAAGTATACAGTAAAACCTTGTTATAATGACACCCTGCTTAAAGTATACAGTGAAACCTGTTTATAATGACACCCTCCTTGAAGTACACAGTGAATCCTTGTTATAATGACGTCCTCTTTCAAGTATATAGTGAAACCTTGTTATAATGACACCTTCCTTCAAGTATACAGTGAAACCTTGTTATAATGACACTCTCAAAGTATGCAGTGAAATTTTTTTATAATGACACCCTCTGTCCCTTGCAAAATGTGTTGTATATTTGAACAGATTAGATGATTAGTCAAATTATTGCAAAGAAATTTGACTTGAAGCCTCACAAAATCTGTGTCATTAGAGAATATGTCTGATTGTTTCACTGTGCATGCTGTGTTTAAATGTAGGGCCCCTCTCTAGCCTTGGACATGCCAGAACCATTATAACTCTTAAAATGGTTTATTCAAGTTCCCACTCATTCAAACACAGGTCTTGTAATCAGTAGTTTAAAAATTAAAAAATGTTTGGACTAAATACACTGACAAGAGCAAGTGATCCAGTTGGCTATAAGGAAGATCAGGGTCTAGCCTTAAATAGGGATTCATGTATTTTGATGCATGTACATGTAGTTGATAATTAACCAAGTAACTTAGATTTCCATCCAGAATCTGCCTTGTGAGAACAGAGCTTGGTACACCCACTTCTTCCACGCTGTACAATGAGTTGTGGTGGATTTTTTTCTGTGTTGACCAACTCAGTAGCCTACTCCAGTTGCTGCAAGGGCAGCTGGAGCATGTTTGTTTTGTTTGACCAGGCAATACAGAAACCATTAATTATGCTACTATTTGAAGTCATCAGCCAGGTGAGTGTAGTTTTTTAGCAGGGATAAGCATCTTCCTAACAATAGTTAAAACAACCATTTTTTATTTGAAGTCAAACTTCCAAAAAAAAAAAAAAAAAGGAAAGAAAAGAAAAGAAAAAAGTATTAATATGCAATGCTAGTTTGGCAAATACCTTCCCCCCCCCCCCCCCCAAGAAGGACCTTGGCTTAATTCTCTCGGTTATATTCATTATTATACATAAAGGTATCAGTATAGTGTAAGCAAGCCAGTTGGTGATATTGCTATTAGGTCTATTTTACTGGTATATGCTATCATTTCTGGTAAGGTCTGGATGTATTTAGTTTTGTCACAGATTGAAGCAAAGACAATTGTATTTGGCAAGAGGTTTCAAAAAATCTTTTATTTTCTTGTGAAACAGTTGTTTTTGTTGTTTGTTTGTTTTTGTTTTTTCAATTAAGAGGTGACAGTTTACACTAATGTGTACAGCAAAACTTCATGGAACTTTCCATACAAAACTTGTGAAAATGAATATCTCCCCCCCCCAAAAAAAAATATATATATTATACACTCACACACACACACACGTGTGTGTGCTATAAAACCATGGACCTACTATCAGATAGCAGGTCCATGATAAAATTTGCGTGCCACTTGTGGTGGCTTGAAGTTAAACCATGTCGTGGTACGGCTGTCGGTGGATGCCATTCAAATTATTTAGTAACTTAATATTATTGTCTCAGCGTGTCCATTCAGAAACAAAATACCATTCATGTTTCACTGAGTTTTTAATTTATGCATCTTGAATGTTCTCATAAGTGTTGGCATAAACAATTTGTACTTAAAATATTTCAAGTTCGGGTGAAAAAAAATACATGAACAGAGTTCTTGATCACCGCGCCACCTGATGCTGAACTTGAAAACTACATGTGCCGGCAGGAGTCCAATGTGAAGGTCGTTCCGGAGTTACGCCCGTGAAGAGGTCCGTGTTGAGGTAACGTACGTCCGTTTGTTGCACAAATATTCAGCATTATTGACATCCATGTGAAGGGACCAACATTATTTACATTCGAATTAATATCTAGCGTTGAGTCCAGAGCTTTTTAAGCGTCTAGTATTTGAGGTATCTCCCCCAAAGCCAAAATTTATACGGGCGATTTTGTGGCCATGATTATTGCTGGGCAAAAACGTGCACGGCTTCGTCAGATCATTGAGAAAACTGGAACCTGCGGTCCTCGCAAAGTGAAGGATATGGAAAATAATAAAAAAAAATAATAAAAAAAATAACTATCTGGGCTCTGGCATTTCCTGGCATATCCCGAGCGTGCAAGTTGCAAAAATGGTTTGGGGTCTGGGAGGAGACTCTCCTGAACACGGGGCAACCCCAAGCGCAAGCCAAGACCTTTGTCAGAAAGTAGGTTATGTTATGTCTCGCCACATACGAAGCACAGAACGACCCACGGACCGTACAAAGTCAGGATTTTTCATCATTTTGGGCATTCTAAGAACAGTAGTAAAAGAGATACGTGATCACATTCGACGTAGTCCAATGTCAATCAGTAATAACTAATATTATTGCAGGTGCAAGTGAGGATGCGAACCATTTAAACGGTTTAAAATCAAAATTACATCTTCCAGTGTGTTTACATCTGTGAGTGCAGTCAAACAGGACACGTGGCACATTTGGGTAATTTTCTCGTCTAGCACTTTTATTTAATCCGCATTTATTTATGCGATACGATAAGTTTATTGTGTATAGCGCCCCCTTGGGGCCGTTACAAGTAAAAAAAAAAAAAAAAAAAAAAAAAAAGGCAGGGCACATGCTCCATCAAGATTTTGCAATGTTACTGTTACATGCCTTTCAGTGACTAGTGTCAAATATAAATTAAATTAAATAGCACCTGAATAATATAAGAAGATGAAAAAAGTCAGAACTGAGTACTTGGATTACATAACATGGAAGCACCAAAAATATATACAGGTTAAGTTGGGCCAAGATTATCTCTTGCCTATCAGGCTTCAAACAGTGCTTTAATTTGTAATTTCCCTACAATCAGCATTATTCATTACATGTGCAAATATATATCCTCTGATTATTTACCACCATTTGTCATTTTTATGGCCTCATTAATATGGGATTCTAGGAGCTGTTCACGTATATGCTTACAGGCTATACTATCTATTAGGAAATGTACTTTGGTTTCAATTTGTTAACGCGTGCAAAATTTACAGATTTTTTAATCTCTGTTTAATTTTTAAAATTGTCCTCTCTCAGTAAGTGGCTGGTGTGTTGAAATATGAAGTCTTAATTATTGATTCTCTCCTGTATATGAAACTTTTAACGTTATTAAGGTAGTCTTCGTATCCAAAGTCCTTATTCAACAGTCTTAGGACAAATTTCTTATATTTTTTAACCTCATTTCTCATAAACTGTGAAACTTGTCTTCTGTTTTTGTAATTATTTCTCTGTTTTCAATTCAATTCAATAACTTTATTGCAATAACGCCCACTAAGGGCTGTGACAAATTGCAGATCTATGCATACAGCCAGCTACGTACATCAAGATAAAACTGTGCTGTTGCCCCATAATGTGCTATACATAAGTTGAAATCCCTAGTAACACTGATTAAATAGTACATTACACAAACTGATCTATCACTCATTATAAACAAGTGGTGAAAGTACCACAAATAACTAAACACATAAAATACCTATATTCAAGCAAAAACAAAATTAATCAGGTAGCACCAAAACATGAAACGTGTAATATGTTGTGGCTTAATGCGCATCATGTTACCTGTATTCCACTGCATTATTTCAGATGAGGAGAAAAAGGGGTCTCTTCTTGTCCAAAGTGAAGCCATCAATTTACAAAAAGCAAAGAAACTCACTCAAGCAATCACAGCATCCCCAGATGAAGGTACCGACATAACAGATACAGCCAGTGAAGAAGACTTTGCACATTGTCAAGATAGTGATTTTACAGAAACAGCAAGTCGAGTGAAAATTCATATGTACCAATTTGCATTCTGCCCATTCCAAAAGAGAAGATGGCCACTGATCATAACATATCAATGTCTTATCCAAGTCCTCCTAAATGCAAGATAGTATCTTTGGTATGTACAATGTGTGGCCGCACTCTTCAGTATCCATGAAGTTCTAATTTACCAATCCACTAAGGTGATTTGAACCCAGGTGCTGAGCGCTCCACAGAAGTCTGGCTCTAGTAGGTGCTACCTATTGTTGATACAGTGTCTCGGTGCTACAACAGCCAAAACATAGACCAGACTTTTTTTAAAAATTAATTATGATGTATTCATTTATTTTATTACATAGCTAGGGGATAGTTCAACATTATCATCATTTTTGAATTAGTACTTAGGGTACTAAATTTCATGACCCCCACCCTCCCCCCAAATTAGTACTTTAAAAATGAGGTTTTTCTCCCAAAGTCATAGCAAAATTGCACAAAACAGCCCAAAAATCTACCATCATTTTCCATATTCTGTGAAAGTGTACAGACCCATTTAACCCCCTCCCCCCTTGCGTACTGTAAGTACTAATTCAAAAATGATGAAAATGTTGAACCATCCCTAACAGCAAGATAGTTAGATTAGCTTTTTTTTTTAAATTTATTTATTTATCTATTTATTTACTTACGTATTTGTCACTTAGCTAATAGCAAGATAGCTAGATTAGCTTTTATATATTTTATGCTTTCACTGTACTGTACATACTTATTGTTTCACTTATTGTAAACCTTATGAACTGGATCTCTGCACAGCCTATTACATAGGCCCTCATTATGTACTGTGTCTCTGCATGACTGATGAGTCAGAATTGACTCAATTTTGCAATAAAACACTTACTTACTTACGTAATAATTAAGACAAAGCATTCCTTATCATAAATATAAAGTAATACCTGCTTTACATTTATAGCAGAGGCACAAAGATGGCACTTACCTCTCAGACAACAGCAGTGAGGTCAATATGAAATATGCATGGCCAAAATTGATAAAGCAATTTTTATTAATTTGGATTAATCATCCTTATGCCAAGCTTTAGGCCTACATGGAAAGCAACTAAATTTATTCTGGTACTGGCATTTAGAGATCTGTATTATTTTAATTGGAATAAATGTGTTAATACCAGTATCTCGATAAATTTACACTGAGTTTGTTTTAGCAAAATTTAAGCTAAGTGAAGACAGCAAATTTGGATTATCTAATTTGCAATTTTCCTGTTGAAAGTCCTAATTTGGAAAGGTATATAGTTCACCCAAAGTATTCTGGTAATCTGCTGTCACATACATTTCCCTGAAATTACCTATCAAAAAGGTTAGGATTTTTTTCTCCAAAATATCATTAAAATGATAATCTATATATAACAGTTCTGGATGAAAGAACTGAGACAGTATATGTTGTTGTCTACTCAGCAGACGCAATAAGCTGTTGCTTGGTAGGCCTCCCACGCTCTAGTATTGCAACAAATAGTGAGAAGGAGGCACTTGAAGGTGTGGCTAAGCAGGAAAGTATCTTTTGCACTCACAAAGAACTCCCAAGGAGCATACTGTCTGCCAAGATCTTCCTGCATTGCTGGTATATTCATGATACTGGTGTGCATATATGCTTACCATATTCATCTTCTTACATCCACAAAGGCTGAAGAAAATACATGTAGATCCTAAGTGTAATAATAAATTCGACCACTCATTTGAAAACTTTGGGGGTTCTTTCTTTGAAAAAAATGGGGAGGGTGCACTTATTAAGATGAATACGGTACACATTAAAGGGCTAACTGCGTCTATCTTAACCCTTAAAGTGCTAATCACTGCTATAGATGCTTTTTCATTACTGTTAAACATATAGTTTTTGAAAGACTCAAATTCCTCATGAAGATACCTTAATTCAAATACCAGCAAGCCTAGTCTAAAACAGAAGGTTGTCTAAAGGCCCTGTTATACGGAGCAACTTTTGTTGAGCAACACATGTTGCGCAACAAAAGTTGTACGTATAACAGGGCTTACAACATGTAGTATGCTACATGTGGCAGGGCTGCAACATGTTGCCTGGAGATAAACTGGAGGTCTATCTCCTGCAACTTCCTACTACAAGTTGTAGCATTATCATATCAACCAATGGGAAGAGGGCTACTGGTCACATGCACTGTATCCAAGTTACAGTATCAGTATCATATGCATAAGGCGGGAACTAAATCTTTCTGTGGAAGTTGGAGTGGAACAGAGAACGCATTGAGCAACTCATTACTCTGTGGGAGAAAATCTGTGTTTGTGGGATACAAGGTATGAAGCCTACCACAACAAAAACAAAAAGGGAGGATGCAATGACAAGCATTCGCCAGTAGATACTTACCTCTGGTAACTTAGTGTTTCTGAATCCTTGTAAATGACCAAGCATTCCTGCATCTATAATGAGGTATATTTGTGAAAGATGCATACCACATGTAGCACCATATAACATGTTGAGTGGTAAGCCACAGGGGGTTACTACAAAAGTTGCTCAACTGTTGAGCAACTAAAGTTGCCCCATATATCAGGGCCTTTAGTCAACACACTGCGTACATTGCGTGCAAGGTATCCCTAGGAAAGCTGTTGATTCAATCTTAAATCAGCACTTTAAGGGTTAATAATGGTAGTTGAAAGATTTATTTGAAGGCCACAAAAATATTATGAATAAATTTCTTTCTTTCTCTCTTTCTTTTTCTTTCTACTTTCCAAAACATTATGAAGAAAACATCATGTTTGTGCTTAAAATTACTCCATATGTTGGGTGTACATCAATGCACACATTATTCTGTGGCTTCAAAGACCATATAGTGAGGGGGGGGGGGGGGGGGTCAAGGGAAAACATGGCTCTGACACTTAAAAAAAAAAGAAGAAAAACACTTGGTATCAATACTAAATGACAATGCCAACATTGTTTCATTTGCTGTTGGCTATGATGCAATCTGCTGTGCCTGGCAAGGTTGTACCTTGTGCTAAAGTTTTTGCCACACGTAACAAATTTACGATAAAGCAATATTTCAAATACCTGGTGATCATTCATGGGAGTGAACCAAACTCAGTCAATCAATCAATCAATTAATTAATTAAAGAAAAAAGCAACAACAGAGAATTTTAGGTATGTTTATGTGCATGTCAACATCTATGTGGTTGCCAGGTTACCCTCTAGAGAAGAAAATTAGCAAGGTACCAACCCTTTTAGAGACGCCAACCTGCAGAAGCCAGCAAAGGGTTCATAATTATGAGAACAGCTGCTCCCAGTCAGAGCCCCATTGGCTTACTATATGGGGAGTACTGTCATTCAGGCGGGAGGTTGTAAAATTTGATTGATTTTCATGATAAGAATGCAGGAGATCTCCCGCCCAAGTTGGGAGGGTTGGAGCCTCTGCACTTTACCAACATCATCTTTGAGAAAACTTGGTTAATGAATTCTCGGATCCGCACATCCGGGAATCTTAGTTTACATGCCCGCGTTACTCGGTGAATCTCCCTGAAAGCGTCTGTGGATACCCATTCAATGAATGCTAAGCGTTACCTGAAAACCAGCGCTAAAACCCCAAGTTGTGATCGTCAAAATCTCTCCAATTTTTCATTCAGTAGCAGAATTGGTCAAAATGATGCTGCCTTCAGAGTTGTTTTGTTGAATTGCGGTCGACAACATGGATATAATTTTGGATAAAAATGTCTAATTTTACATGGGACTATATGCGATGTGGAACGTGTTTTCACAGGGCCCGCTCATTTGCAAAACAACAGCAGTCAGCTGATAAGCAGCTTATGACGCGTTGGGGGATCGGAGAAAAAGAGGTGTCTCCTTATTCAAAAAAGAATACTTTAAAGGCCCTTTTACAAAACCCCTTTCTCCCGCGGGAGAATGACCTTGGCCTGGGACAGGAACACACAGCTGCACTGAAACAGCCCTTCATTAAAGTGCTAAATAAACTATGTGGTCGACTGGTGAGGCTGAGGTTGTTCACACCATTTACTGGGTCATAGCCATCCACACACCACATTCAGGCTGGGTCAAGGGGAAAGGAATAACAGTAATTGGGACTTTGATACTTCTCCTAGTGAACATTGTAGCCAGATCTTGGATTTAGGATGAAGGGAATGGCAGTATAAACCTTGAGGGCATATTTTGAGTAATTTTTTTTTAGTTTAGTTAGCACTTTGATGAAGGGCTGGTTCAGTGCACCTGTGTGTCCCTGTCCCAGGCCAAGGTCATTCTCCCGCGGGAGAAAGGGGTTTTGTAAAAGGGCCTTCAAATCAAAACATGGTTACTGTCAACATGGTTTACTATATACTGTCCCCCCAGTGTAAGTCCACCCCAAATGCAGCAGACTGACAGCCTTATAAAAAGGGTGGCCTCTTGAGAGGGGATAAATATTAAATATAATGAAAATGCCACCACTGCTGCACAGAGGAGTGGCCTTTCTAGAGGGGGTGGCCTCTCATAAGAGGAGGACCACTGTACTGGAATTTCCCTATTGAGAACACATTAGCGAAAGAATAGTATTGTTTTAATAGGGGATATGATTTAAGGATAAAAATTGTACAGTGGTCGCCCATTAATAAGATCATCCCAAATACATCCAAATTGTGGCCACATTACAGGAGTGGCCTCTCTTGAGAGGGATAATACTGTACAATGAAAATACCACTTTTGTGGCATGGAGAAGTGGCCTTTATAGAGAGGGTTTTCTGTTGGGGGGGGGGCTTATTAGAGGGGGACCACTGTATCGTAAATTTGTGATCTTAAAAGATGCTTTTATGCAGTTAGTGTTAATTATTTTTGCTTGCTTCAATTTCAGGCCATCATGTCTGCTGGCATTAAAGACGGAGATCCCCCGCCTATGTCTGTTGGTATAACAGACAGGGATCCCCTGCCTGTGTCTGCTGACATAGAGGGAGGTCCACTGCCAGAAAACATGGAGGACATGGAACCAAACTCAGCACTGTCTGAGGAACAGTTCAGGCAATATAAGACCCAGGACCAGGAATCCCCAATTGATCTTGAAACTGATCAGCTGTTGTACAGGAAGTCTTACGATATGATCATGGAAGAAAACCGGCGACGTCAGGAGAAGTATCGTGAAAAAATGAAAATGGACGGCAGCGCTTGGGAAGCCTACAAGAAGAAGGATGCAGAACGGCAAAGAGCAAGAAGGGCGAGGATGACAGAGCAGGAGAAAGAAGCCGAGAAACAGCGGGCCAGAGAACGGATAAAACGTTACAGGGCCAGGAAGAAAGGTGGGCTCGATCAGCAGATGCCTTTACCTGATGCTCTACAGCATGAGATAGAGCAGCTGACTGGAATGACTCTCCCGGCACAGATGGAGACGCTGGGGTCTGTCATGCAGGTAACTACATACAACTTGAATTACACCACTTTACAGTGAAGGTAGGGATTGGATGGATAGACAGCTAAACTTCTGCACCCTTGGTGCATTTGGCTCTCCATTCGAGGGTTTGCTCGGTCCATTACATAAGGCTTGAGTTTTTCTTGAGTCAAACAACAGCGATCATGCTATCTTGACACTACAAATAATGTTAAAAAGAATATGAAAATCTTGAACCAGATTTTGACCAAATGTTAGAATGTGTCAATGCTGTCAAGATGAATTATTGTGAGGGTAATATTCTTATTTTGGTAAAAGATGTTGTCTACAGACAGGAATCATGGGGTCAAGTATGGGAAGCAAGAGAAGGCCAACTGCCAGCAGTTACAAAACTAACAACTTGATTATCATGATGAACCTTATTGAAAAATGCATCAGGATTTGTATTAAAGGTTTAGGGACCCCAGATTCGAGATGTGATCTGATTAAGCTAGCCTTGGTACACCTCAACAGATCTTGACTGCATGTCTTACACGTATGGTAACATCAATTGGTCAAGCTCTGAACCGTAGATGGGTACAAACATGAAAAGTATTTTGTGCTATACATGACATTTTGACTGACTTTGTGACCAAAGTCTGAAAGGATCATGACATTTTGCGTTTCTGCAAGAGGCATGGAAGGTGGCATAGGGCGATGTAGGGTTGATTAGGAGAGGGGCAGTCCGTCTTCCCTCTGTACGTTCTCCCATCGATCTTGCTGGCTGGCTAGCTGGCAGTATAACTCCAGAAAACCTATAAGATAGAACAATGAGTGAAATTCATTCCAGAGATGTATCATACCAAGGTCATGTTTACTGTGTGTTGTTTTTGATCTTGACTTATTTTTAAAGTCACAGGGCCCAACGTAGAACATGTCCATTTTTGGACATTTTGATTTACATCTAGTGCCATTGAAGCTTTGGCTTTGAAATTTTTAGCAAAGGACCAATGTAGAGGGATGCCTAGTGTAACCTATTTTGGATGACCTTGAGCTATTCTCAAGGTCACAAGGCCCAAGGGCATGTCCATTTTGGAAAATGATATTTTTTGTGATGTTCATTGGATTTGTAGACAAATATCTATATACCATGTATAGGAGCATTATAAAATGGACAAAAATCTATAATGTGTGTAGTCCTTGTGGAGCCACTGGTGGTATTAATTGGAACTAATATCATAGTTGTTAAAACACATTAACTTCGTTATTGTGATAATAAATCAAAGTGGAACTAAAAAATTTTACACCAAATATAGGTTAGGTCAATGGTCAAATTTTATAAAATTTTGGGTGACCTTGATGTACATTTACTTATCAGCGACAAGGTCATTGAGCACTTTGGTAAAGGACACTAAATTCAATTGTTGAGAAAGAATCAGACTAGTGATACCAAATGTGTACTATATGTTGAAGCTTGATATATTGCACAATGTGGATGACCTTGACCTACTTTCTCAAGATCACAGAGAGAATGCATTACATGAAGATTTTGTTTTTACATTAAAAGTTGATGTGTGGAGTCATGGTGGCACTAGTGGTATTAATTATGCCCCCCTCCTATCGGAGGAGGGACATATAGTTATCGCTTTTTCCATGTGTCTGTGTGTCCATGCGCCTGTCTGTCAACACCGTCTTAAACACTCACTTCACGATCATTGTTAGTAAATAAGTGTAACATACTAGAGATGTCTGTCTGTCTGCATTTCATGTCCGGGCTATGATTCGCTTGTCCTTCAACTTAGATTAATAAAACTTGACACATAGGTTCATCCAGACATTAGGGTGGGTCATGTGCCAAAAGTAGGTTGCTGGGTCCAGTATCTGGGTTACAGTGACATATTCTTGTAAAAATCGTGTCGCTGCTATGATTCCTTTACTTTGTAATTTAGATTAATGAAACTTTACACACAGATGCACACCTAGACCTAAGGGGGTGTCATGTACCAATAGTAGGTCACTACTAGGTCAAGTGTCTGGGTCACAGGGACATATCCGTATAAAATCATGTCCCGGAATATTTTTTTACTGTTTAACTTAGTTTCATGAAGCTTGACACACACATATATCTTGACCAAAAGGTGTTTCATGAAACTAAAGTAGGTCACTAGGTCTAGTATCTGGGTCACAGTGAGACAATCATGTAAAACTACATAACACTTCATGTCCGGGCTGTAATTCTGTTGTCCTTCAAGTTAGATTAATGAAATTTTACACACAGGTGCATGCATCTGAACAAAAGGATGTGTCCTGAACCAAAATTAGGTCAAGTATATGGGAAACAGTGACATATTCTTGCGAAATTGTGTTCGGGCAATAATTCATTTACTGTTTAACCTAGTTTCATGAAACTTGACTGACACATATATCTTGACCTAAACTCATGTCATGAAACAAAAGTAGGTCACTAGGTCAAGTATCTGGTCCCTTGCTATTCGTGTCCAGGTTATAATTTTCTTGCCCTTCAACTTAGATAAATGTAACTTTACACACAGGTTCATCTTTATATAAGGGTGTTTCATGTACCAAAAGTAGGTCACTAGGTTAAGTATCTGGGTCACAGTGAAATAATCCTGGAAAAAATGTGTCCCAGCTATAATTCCTTTAGTATTTAACCTAGATTAATGAAACTTAAAACACAGATGTATCTACACATAAGGGTGTGTCATGCACCAATAGTGGGTCACTAGGTCAAGTATCTAGGTCACAGTGACATATTCTGTTGTCCTTTGGCTTAGAATCATGAAACCTTACACACCTGTGTATCTGGACACGAGTGTTCATGCATAAAAGTAGGTCAGTAGGTCAAGTATCTGGGTCACAGTGATTCCTTTTTTTAAGGGTCTGTTGCATGGGGGGCCTTTCTGTTTTTGGATTGTCTGTCCGTCCGGATGTCCGTCTGGATGTGTACATTATTCTTGTGACCGCGATATCTACAGAATGCCTCCTTGTATTTTGCTCAAATTTGGTTATATGCTTATCCTTCTGGCAAGATGAACTAATTAGATTTTGGTGTCACCATGACCTAATTTGAGCAAATGGCAGCCTAATTGCATGTTGGTTAGGGCTTTGCAGCAAAGTGCCCTGAGGAATGCTGTTGACTAAGACTACTTTTTGCTTTAGACTAGGCTTGCTAGTATTTAAATGAAAGGTATTGTCATGAGGAACTTGAATCTCTCAACAATTATATGTTTATTGGTAATGGGAAAATGAGTATAGCCATAATTAGCACTTTAAAGGTTAAAATATATTAAATTAATTGTTGTACCAGTTCATAGATCAATACCAGATATATTTGGAACTGGAACATTGTTTAGCTGAAAGCAGAAGGTAAAAGGTTACAAAAAATGGTTTGAATTTGCACCTGCCTTTTTTTGGAGGGGGGGGGGGGGTAACAAAGTTTTTTTTAATTTCCTCCCTGCTAAACCCCTGATTTAAAAAAATGTTATCAAGAGATATATACATTTACAGGAACCGAGAGGTATTTCGACTTCTATGAGATTGGAAGCTGCACAGGAAATCCCTGGGTCCTTTGGTGTAGATGCTACTGATGGAGCCACGGCCCTGTGGCTGCATGAAAACAGAGAAAAACTGAAGGAAGATGCAGAACAGTGGGCATTCTTACAGCGGGCTACCCAGGGGAGAGCAGACAAAAATTCCCAGAATGCACCTGACTCTCACAATGTTTTAGGGGACAGAAAGTTGCAGAAAGTGAACAAAATAGCTGAAAGTCTGATGTCAGAGGCACATGGGCCAAAGCATGCCATGGGGGAATCCATTGCACAGGGACCAGGAATGGAAGAGATGATGGCAAGATCACCTAACGATGAGGTAACACTGTAACAAGATCTTCTTGTAATGAGGCAATAAAGCAACTAGATCTGAGGTTGAGGTAAAATTGTAGCCTGATTATCCAATTATGAGGTATTAGTGTGACAAGATCATGTGATGGTGTAACAACATGACAGTATCGTCTTGTGATAATACAGGGCTCCGCCAATTTTTCTGTGGAGCGCTTGTCCAGAGACGAAAATGCAAATTCCACTTGTCCCCTTTTCAAATCCACTTGTCCTTCAAAAGAAATTATGTGCTATCCAAACAAAACTCTGGGTTGCCGACAGGACAAGTGCTTCAAAATTTTTACTCCACCACATTGGAATTGTACTTGCCCCAGGCATTACGACATGTGAATTGGTGAGCCCTGTTGGTTTTAAAGTAAACTTGTGAGTATCTGGAAAAATTCATTTTGTGAAAGATGTAGTCGATTGATTTAAAAATAACATTTGTAGTCCATACCATAGACTCAGTTTATTTAGTGGGGCAGATTACTTGTTGCTGAATAAGCAAAAGGAAAGTACATACATACATATATACATACAGACAGACAGACATACATACATACATACATACATACATACATACATACATACATACATACATACATACATACATACATACATACATACATGTACAATGTATACAGACATACATACATACCCACATACATACATGCATACATACATACAGACATTAACTTAGGGGTGGTTCAACATTTTCATCATTTTTGAATTAGTACTTACAGTATGCTAGGGGAGAGGGGGTTAAATGGGTCTGTACACTTAAACAGAATATGGAAAATGATGGTCAATTTTTGGCCTGTTTTGTGCAATTTTACCGTGATGTTTTTTTTTAAATCATCATTTTTAAAGTATTAATTAGGGGGGCGGGAGGGGGTCATGCAATTTGGTACCCTTAATACTAATTCAAAAATGATGATAATGTTGAACCATCCCTTACGTATGTATGTACTTACATATGTTCATACTATATTGTGGCATCTTACATCTCCAGAGTATGCTGTCAGATGGAAGCCCGCTTAATCTGATGAAAGTCTTCCCTGGACAAGAGCAAGGATTACAATACTCTCCCAGGATCCATAAGGGCATCAGTACATCCAAAGCAGCCATAAGGCTCCGAAAATTCAGAGAAAAATTGAGGGAAGATCCAGAGAAGTGGGAAGAGTACAAAAAAGCAGAAGCTGAGAGAAAACGAAACAAAAGACCCTTGATGTCCGAGGAACAGAAGAATCGGGACAAGGCAAAGAATCGGGAGCGGGCACGCCTTTATCGGGCCAGACTAAAAATGCAACACGAAGATATGCATTCACAGTTGTCATCAGTGTCCGACACATCAGATCCGGGTGCACAGGATGTTGGAGTCTTCCTGCCCAGAGAGGTAATTTGTAGGACAGAGACAGGGCTTGTCATGCAGGCAATCCCCTTATACCAAAGAAGTTAATGTCAGATTGTCAGTTACATTGAGCCTCACTCACCTGTCATAAAAATGCCATTCATAAACACATTTGTTACCAAAGATATCAGATTTTTTATATTTTACTGATTATGCATATGGAAAACAGTAAATGTGGAACAAAATATGGGCATAAAGTCAAAAAAAGCTCTCCTCCCTTGCAAGATATTTTTAAAAAAAATACCATGCCTGGGAAACTGAACATTTGCTTCATGTGGCATTAGTTTGACACACACGTACATATTTTCCTATTTCTGAACTGCCATAGAAATTACTATTTTACCACCACTTGCTGGCTCAATATGAACTAATCCATTGCGTCTATGCCCTCGGCCGCCAAATATACTTCTTTTTTGTCGTTCATGTACTTGTGACCCAGAAAATGGATCTTGAAGTCACCAATTCTACCTGTATGCACATAAACTTGACTAAGTTGGACAGGATGCTGTGTCATCAGAACAACTTAAGTTACCAAACACTCAATTTAGGCCTACTTGTCTGTAGTACCACAAACTTAATCTTGATATGATCTCCAGATGTGAAATTATTGGAGAGTATCGGCTCTGCACAAGTTAAGGACTTTATTGGTGATCCTTTTGAAGGAGAGAGTCATTATCGGCACCAAAGAACACAGTCACATTGGATGAAAAAATGTAGACTGTTGGCCTGCTTCTGTCATCTCTGCCCAAGTTCAAGTCTTTTTGGTTCATGTGGTCGCTTTTTGACTTCACTTTCAAGGTCACGGGACCCATGTATTTGCAAAATTGGACCTGTCAGTGAAGGATCTGCATTGTGAGTGTCTCTGGTTGTAAATATTCATGTAAAGTTGACAAAAACAAGGAATTTACTTTTGCATGTTGTAAATATATATTATATGAAATATTATAATCTCTGTCTGTCTGTCTGTCTGTCTGTCTGTCTGTCTGTCTGTCTATCTATCTATCTATCTATATATACATGTATATATGCAATGATATATATATATATATATATATTATAGATGATAGCATGCTTTGTTGACGATATGAAGTATATCAACAAGCACTGGATGTCTATAGCAGAACGAGTGAGCGAAGCGAACAAGTTCTGCTATATGGTATCCAGTGCGAATTGATTACTTCATATCATCTACAAAGCATGCTATAAAATTTTTATCTCATGTTTGGGTCGATTTGTACATTTCAATACACAAAGCAAAAATAAGAATGACATTTGCAGAAAGATTTCCTCCTCATCAACACAATTACCGATGAAACCGGAAGAGTACCGATACATCATATCGCGGCACTGTAGCTTTTAGGCCTATGATACGGTATTTATACAAGCCTGTTATAGTACTAAAATCGACCCAAACATGAAATAAATATATATATATGCAATGATAAGTTTGCTCAGGAAGTTAAAATGATATGTTGTGCATGTCTTTATTTAAGTTTGCTTGCTTGACTGTCTGCTGTAAATTTTCATACAAAATTTAAATGTGATGCAGGAAGGTAAGCTTGGTGACAGTGGTGAAGCAGGACCCTTTCAGATGACCTTTGCTGACCTTGACCCACAAGTAGTTCCAACCCGTGCCAGTGGACAGCCATGCTCCATGGGGACACAACTACCAGCGCCAATACTCATGATGTCTGAGCCCCAGGTAGTACAACTTTACAGTGATACCTACTTACCCTCATGTGGTAAAGCAGTGCTGGTAAACAGTATATGACTACCATAACACAGTAAAGCAACATCTTTACATTCAAATCCCTTGCAGTGTGCAGTTGCATTTGGCAGGTACATTTAGTCCCTTGAAGTGGAAAAAAAAAATCTAAACAATTGTTATGTCACATGAAGTAAACTTACATGACAGCTACACAGGGCATATTAAGATGACCTTTACGTGATGCTATGGAAATTTAAAACACCCATTCAAAATTTGTTTTGCTGTCATAAAATATATGAAATTAAATGCATACTTAGACTGGCTGTCGTCTGGTTCGTCATATTTGTCCCAAAGGAGTTAATACACAGGGGTGTTTAATGGCGACGTGGGTCCAGTGGATCGCCGAAGGCGACGAATATCTAACCGCGACATGGGACCAGTGAGCCGCCGAAGGCGACGAACCAGACTGGTAGGGTTAACAAAGTTCCACCCGCATCCTGCAGATGGCGCGGACCGGTGAAAATTTGCACCGGCTATAAACAGCCAATCAGAAAGCAGGTCACCATTTGACATGCAAAATTTGCATTTAATATCTAAACAAGATGGCATGGCCAACATGGCAGTAGCAGCCACACTCAAGGACAGTGTACACTTTATAGCTTAAAAACTTGGTCGGCCTGTGTTATCAGGAGTTCAACTGGAAATACTAGAATACATAGGCAAAGGGCAGGATGTTTTTGCATCTTTGTCGACAGGTTCGGGCAAGTCTGACGTACATGGCGGTACATTCGTGCTGCAGTGGGCAAACCACGGTCATCTCACTCTCAGTCTCAGTCTCAGCGAGGATCCCTCAACCTCATACATTGTAATCATTGTATCGCCTTTAGTAGCCATCATTAAAGAACAGGTAGCATTTTTAAAGGAAAAGGGAATGAAAGCAACCCATGTAGGAGATGAGGAATGTGATTTGGAGGGCCTAAAGAAGGGGAATTACAACTACGTGTTTGGCAGTCCTGAATCTTCCCTGTCTGCCAAGCACAGAAAGCAGATTTTCACAAACCCCATCTACAAGTCACGACTTGGTGCCATATTCATTGATAAAAGTCATTGTATAGTGAAATGGTAATGTTTAACCGCGACATGGGATCAGTGAGTCTCCGAAGGCGATGAACCAGACAGGTGCAAATTTCCACCAGTCGGCGCCATCTGCAGGATGCAGGTGGAACTTTGTTAACCCTACCAGTCTGGTTCGTCGCCTTCGGCAACTCACTGGTCCCACGTCGCGGTTAAACATTCGTCTCCTTCGGCGACTCACTGCACCCCACAACGCCGTTAAACACCCCTGTGTATTAACTCCTTTGGGACAAATATGACGAACCAGACGACAGCCAGTCTAATGCATACTGTACATTTGGAGAAATCTGGTGAAACACCTAGTTTAACTATTGATAAATTAAATTTTTCTCAACTGTTGGAAACTGTCTTGCTTATATTTCTACTTTTGGTTTGCTCAAATTCCTGACTTGGGATGTTTTTCTTTCTCTCTTTTTTTTTTCTCCTACTCTAATTCCAGCATATTGTATGCTTAAAGAAGTCTGGTCACACAAAACGCTCCACTTTCATGTGCGCAAATCACCCAAAAGTATCTGGACATAAATATTGTTGTTTGTCTCAATGTTTTTTTGTTTTTTTTTTTACTTTTCAAGTCAAAAGGAAACATTTTAGGTGAGAATTGAAGAAAAGATCCTCTATGATAGCATGTCCCAGGTCAACAGCTTTCCTTGGTGAAGGTTGGGTGTATTGGGCCAACTCACACCAAGGAATGCTGTCTGCACAGTCTTTATCTAATCAGGAAAATGTTTAAATGTTATTTTCCAACTGTTGTGTATGATGGATCAGCAAAGGTCTTTCTTCTTACCACAGGCTCATATTTAGATTATTCTTTGTTTGGTTATACAGGATTTTCTGGCCTGAGACCCTTTTCTGTTTATTTTTGTTTTTCTTGCCATTTTGAATGTGTCTGGTGCAGGCACCCTTTCCAGACACCCCTAGATCTATCTACCCCCTCCAAACACCCCTAGATCTGTCCACGCCCTCCAATCACCCCTAGATCTGTCCTTGTTTTATAAGCATCAGAGAAATCACTCCAAAGTAAAATACAAAAAAAAAAAAAAAATGATCACACCTCAAAATTTTACTTTCACACAGTAGGTGTAATCTTGCGCGAATTCACATTTTGGCCACACCAAGTAACATGTACTGGCAAGTAACTTGTCGTGGTACGGATGGTCAGCCCCTTGACGGGGTACATTTGTATCCTTAGTAGGATGAAAATTGCTGATGTTAGTTTGTCTTGTTATATCTGTTGCAGGAGAGAGTTGGATACAGGTTCAAAAAGCAGAGAGAGATACTTATGGAGAACATGTATCAGCTGTGGAAAGATGGGGCCTTCTGCGACTTGGCCATTAAAGCCTGCAATGGGCTTTTGCAGGTAACTTCTGAACAAAAACAAAAAAAATAGACCCAAGATTCGGATAAAAATGAAATATCAATATGTGTCATTGTTCTGGTCCTTTAAGAATCACTTCTAACTTCAGTCATCTTTCCTTTAGGATCAAATAGATATATGTGTGTCTAAGTTAAACATTAAAATTTGGGACCAGGCCAAAAGAACCCAGGATTCAAGTACATGTAACGCAAATCTGAACACTTTCAGCCTAGCCAAGAAATGACCCCTTAGTCGATTTCAATCATATACAGTGTATTCTTCATTTCTAGTTTCAACTTTTCAAAATCTACTTATCAAATAAACAGGTAAAAAGCATTTATATCATAATTATTTTCCATAGCTCTAGGCTAGCCTGTAACTGATTAGAGGTCTCTTTTAGGCTCCTCTGGGGGCAAAGGGGACCAATGCCTTGGTGTGTGTTGTGAAGACGGTATAGGTTATTATAAGCTATTGTTTCTACTGTTGTGTATTTTTTTTTTTTTTTTTTAATGATTTCAGGCTCACAGTGTGGTGCTAGCATCAACAAGTTTGAAGTGCAAAGAGTTGATACTGAGTCACTCAAGCCAAGCTGCTATTGAAGCCGGCTGCCTAAAAATCCCCCCCAACGAGCTGTGGGTCACCGCCAGTGTCAGGACAATGAGCGAAATCTTGCACTGTCTCTATGGCGGCGTGCTCCAGCTCAGCATCGAGACTGTCGCGGATGTGATGCATGCAGCTTGTGAGCTGGGTCTGATCCACATTCATAAAGCTTGTGTGGCTTTCAAAGAAGCATGGTCTCACCGATTTGGTCTTGAAGCCATGAGACAGTATCCAAACGTGTTCTCGGAGAAAGATCTCATCGTTATATTAGGAAAAGTTGCCGGCAGCAGCGTAGCAATGGAAACGTTGCCCGCTGAGAGTAACGATGATGAAGGATCTTTACAAGAGGATCAGGAGGATGACAGCGAGAATGATGAAGAAAGTGGACGTAAAGAGTGTACATCAGAAGATCCAAGTTTCCCAAGATCTGAAAGAAGAACACCAAAAATTGTAACTTCAAAAAGGAAGAGAACTAGGGAAGCATATTTAGTGAAGAAAGAAATTTCTAACCTGGAAGAAAATTACAAGGATGAAAGCAACTCTGGCAATCCCAGTAAAAGAGGAACTCTGCGGTGGGTAATTAGTCTGAAGGATAGTACAATGGTGCTTGCATCTGGTAACCATGGCAACCAGGGGACTGCTGCTGGCACTCAGATTGAGTCATATAAAAGCACTCAACAGTCAAACTTCCAACTGCAGGATTCTCAACAGGAGGATGGGGATGGGAGTGGAAGTAACGATAATGACGAAAGTGGCACAGACAATTACTCATTTATGCCCCCAAAAGGTGCCACTGGTAACTTTGAAAATGCAACAAGGCAGTTTGCACAGTGTGCTGTTGAGTCTGATACCACCAGATGTAGTCCGAATGATCCAGCCCTGTTAATGGACTGCACTGCAATAAAGACAGAACCACCAGACTATGTTGAATGGCCTTGATTTTGACACGCAAATCTAAAAATAGAAAAGAAAAAGAAAAATTATAGGGATCATTAGCACTTTGTCTCCTTGCCTGCAAATCAGCCAAAGTTTTCTGTTTAACACTTTCCAGTCCATGCTTCATGTAGAATCCTTGCAGCCAGGGTCAGCTGATTGCCCATCTTTTGTTTCGTTTTTTCTTTTTTTTGGGGGGTGGGGGTGGGGGTGGGGGTGGTGGCAAAATATAACACCAACAGCCATACTGTTTATTTTTACATATTTATGGTAGCATGAATGATTTACTAAAGTAATTGTTGGATCCAGGATCATGCAGCTAACAGTTTTGTTTTTGTGAGAACCTGTGACAGGAAACTTTGGTGGGATATGTTGTTGCCATGGAAACCACATTTTTACTGAAATTGTAAATTTTGTTAAAAAATTATCTTTTATTGGTTACAATACATAAAAAACGTGAAAATCTTTGAAATTTTATTACTAACATTTTTAATGAGTAAGTCTTGGTAGTTTTGTTTATGAAAATACACTTTCTGCCATATTAATAATGGAAAAGACTCATTTTATTGGGTGCTGTGTAAACCACAAGTGTGTCCGTCTACATGCGGATATGGACGTCAAGGAATACATGTAATTGTATGTATGTGGATATTGACTGGAAAGTGTTAAGCTAGTCCACAGGTGAAGTGTAGAGAGTGCGTGGAGTAGCAGGCAACATATTTATACACTAAATCATTATTCAAAATCATGTTCTTGCAAGGATCTAGTAATGTTAGCCAATCATAAGCCCCCCATCGGGAATTCAAGGAAAGGTGCCGCAGGGCAATTGACAGTTGTAAACAGACCAGAACAAATGAGGACATGAGGTAGGAGTCAAGTGATAGACCATTATCTGATAGGTTTGTATAATGCTTGGCAAGCCAATCAGAAAGGGATTGTTGTACCTTGCCAGCCTATCAGAAGACCGATATTTCCTGCCAGCCAATCTTAAGAGACTTGATAATTTTTGGTGTGGGGCGAGGTGGAGTGGGGTGGAGGCTGGTGGGATGACAATGTACAAAACTAACCTGGTTGATTGTGAAGAGTGTTGAGTTCTTTATTGAGATACACGCAGATTTAAGTTAATTTGAAGACAACTGCATTGAATAACAATGAACAATAAACAGCATGTGCTGCCTTACATACCATAAATGATTTTTTTGTGGACATATTTTTCTTTGACACAGCTCAATGAAATATGGCTCTGCAGAGTTCTTAAAATGAGGCTACCACATACTGGTTTGGGGACTTAAAGAAGATCGTTACATATGTCATTACATATGTTTATGTTATCGCTGTGAAAATGATTTTGCTGCAAAAAGGTGCAGTATGTAAATGCCACTCAAGGAGTAATGCAAAACAGACATTCATTGAAGTTGGAAAGGTCAAGGTCACGCAACGCAACTGATCAAGGCAGTCATGACATGCAGCATCAAAGTACTGGTTCAAATAGTTCTTCAGGGATCAGTTGAAGTTTAAAATTGGTTAAAATGGCCTTGTTAGTGTTATCTGGGGAATTGGGTTAAGGCCATCCATGTGCAGACTCAACCCAGTTTCCCTAGAAAGCCATTATCCTGTGTAAACTTGGTATACTTGACATTTGTAAACAGACCAGAACTAAATGAGGAATGTAATGTAAATCAATGCTTTGTCCACTCAACTTGCTCACCTGATTCAGTCGAGACTAAAGAACTCCACCAAGTTTGAAGAGGGCCCAAAAGGGGTTAAAAGGAAAATAAACTCATATGCATACATGCATTTACATCAGAATTCCTGTAAAATCTGTTCTGATTTATACTCTTATTGCTCATAGTGTGCAATAAAAAGAAACCTGTTAAAGTTGGGAAATGATATGAGCACGAGGTAGTGACCAGTTTCGATGGAGACCGAGTCAAAGTGAATTTGTACTAAGATTGAAGTGAGACCAGGCATTGGTTTCAGAGAAGCTCAAAATGAGAAAGCCAAAAATAAATCCATTAAACAAATGAAAAAAAAATGTTGGTTCCATCTAATGAAAAACTAGAGGACTGCTTGAACAGCCTGTGCTCAGCTGACTTGAGCTTGTTCACAAAATAAAAGTTGCAACTGATGAGACCTGTGTTGAGCTTTAGCTGAGAGCACATGGCATTTAGAAGTATTTCTAAGATTTGCCTCAAGAAAAATTCAATAAAATGTGAATAAGCATTAGAATGCCCATTGACTTGCATAGTAATCAATGGGAAAGGTGCATTTACCGGTAAGTATCTGAGTTGAAAAAATTGTTAAAAATCAGAAGTCCACAGCAGTGCCACCTGGTGAACAAATTTTGACCCTTTCACAGGGAACATATCCACAAAAGTTTCAGCTTAATCTGAGTGATAGTTCTGGAGAAGAAGTCGAAAGAAGTGAAAAGACACAAAAAAGCATGAAAAAATTGAAAAAAGAGCCCCACCTGGTGACCATAAACCTGGGGACAAGCGTAGTGCATGTGCGATGATGCAGCTGGAACTCTTGTGTGTAACTACTGTGCAGGCCACAGTGACTATGACAGCTGTTGGCAGTAGGGAAATGACTTGAAATCTTGTTTATTATTCATAGGTAAAAGAAAAAAAGAAACAAAAAACCCTGAATAGGCTTATTAGTTTCTTAGTAGAGGATTAAAATGTCAATCCATGAACGAGCCCAGTTTACGGAAATATATACACCAGTGGATGGTATCTGTATCTCCTTTTGCCTTCAGCGTCAGGAGATACAGATGCCATTCACCGTGTATATTTCTGTACCCCTGGACTCCTTCACAGAGTAACTGATAGGATCCATATAGCCATCTGTGCTTGTATTCATGGAGGAATCAACTAAAGGCTAACACACATAGTTTAGGATTGTCCGAAATGCCTTGTACTTTAATACGCATTTGCGAAAAAAAAATTTCGCCCATTGCTTGTGCTTCATGACCCCATCTGCCCATGTCCCAGCTCATTTAAGCACATTCTCACAAAAAACATTGTGCCAATTGCTACTTTTAATCAAACTAAAGTTTTCAGAATCAAAGTTGTACACAGTCAGTTCCACCATGGACGTACTATCTGATAGTAGGTCCATGGTTCTGCACTGCACCCATAAACTAGGACAGTTTGCTTTCTGGACAGTTAAAAAACAGCTGGGACAATATCCACAAAGGTGCACAGCAATGACAAAACTGATTTATGAATTATTTTTAATTTGTCACTATATCTTAGTGACAACTACACATTAAAGGGAATGAGAAGTGCTGCTACCACCAACTGGCTAATTGTATGTTAAATATATACATAGGGCAGGCTAGTATACAAGTTGGTATTTGAGTTTCCCATTTTCAGCTAGGTGATTGGTGCCAAAGGTTGCTGGTTCGAGACCTGGCCGAACCGTGGTCACAAAACATAATAATCTCTTGTCAGCTTAAGAAGCAGGTAACACCTCAACTAATGGTACCTTAGCCAGCAGGCCTGGCTCACAGAGTTCAAAGAAGAGCTAATTATCACATGACCATTGTAGAATGACATCACAGCTAAGGAGCCCACCCAGGAAGTAAAAAGTGGTCCACTTTCCTGCCAAGTTCCTATTACATGAAGGAATTATTTCAAAAATGGACTCAGAAACATGGATAAAAAAAAGGAAGTTTGCCGAATATATTACATTTAAAATGATTCTCACACCAACTGAGTTGGAATGGCCAAATAGTTACACCTATGGATACTACCAACCTTCATCATTTTAGTTTTGTGGGCTTGACTCCCTCGCTTGCCTTTTTCATAAGTTATGTCTTGTTGCAAACCCAGACTTTTGTTTTTCTAAGAATTCTTTCTTTCTTTCTTTCTTTCTTTCTTTCTTTCTTTCTTTCTTTCTTTCTTTCTTTCTTTCTTTCTTTCTTTCTTTCTTTCTTTCTTTCTTTCTTTCTTTATCTCTTTCTGTCTTTCTTTATTTCTTTCTCTTTCTTTTTTGTTTCTTTCTTTCTCTTTATTTCTATCTCTTTCTTTCTCTTTTCTCTCTCTCTCTCTCTCTGTCTCTCTCTCTCTCTCTCTCTCTCTCTCTCTCTCTCTCTCTCTCTCTCTCTCTCTCTCTTTCTTTCTTTCTTTAAATCTGTGTTGTTTTTTGTTACGCGCAACATTTGAATTCTCTGACATACAAGGAATGGCTGTGCAGGCCATAATTAAAGAATTCAATATGGATATTTGACGCGGATATCGGACTTTTCTGTCCTTCTGTCTCTCTTTCCATATGTTATATTAATGATGGACAAAAACGTAAATGGCCAGCTTTTTTCATATACAGTATCTGCAAATGGACATTCTTAGATTGAAATTTTACAATATGATAAAGATGATGATAATAACAAAACTTCATCACTTTGTTTTCATTTATAATCTTAGTAGACAGATGTTTCAATCAAAATGTCACGAAAGCCATAAATGTTTGAAACATGATGTAAAGCTAGTAATCTGATGAATGAATTTTTCCATAATAAGTCAACTGTGGATAGTGATGACGGTTTTTTTTTTCAATGCCAAACCAGTAAATTGTGCTGTCAAACTTTTATCTATCCGTTGTAAACTAAATTATTGGCATACAGTATACTTTCAGTTAAAACTTTCCATTTGTAAAATATAAAGGTACGTTCATCAATATTATGTTTAATTTTCTCTTCATTATCATCAATTTGCTTGCTCCTTAGATGCATCATTTATTATGTTTTTATGTAAAAACGGGTGGGGCGTGGACATAGAGAGAGAGAGAGAGAGAGAGACAGACAGACAGACAGACAGACAGACAGACAGACAGAGTCCATGCCAAACCAGCAAATCATGCTGTCAAACTTGGTCTATCTATGGTAAACCAGATTATTGGCATACTGTATACATGTACTTTCACTTAAAACTTTCTATTTATAAAATATAAGGGCTAACTCATCAATATTATTGTTTAATTTTCTACTCATTATCATCATTTTGCTTGCTCCGTAGATTCATCATTTATGTTTTGTATAAGAACGGTTGGGGGGGGGGGAGAGAGAGAGAGAGAGAGAGAGAGAGATTTCTTTTTAACTACGAATGGCTTGAATGTTTGCGACTTCAACACGGCAAAGGAAAACAGACAAGCAGGGAGGAGAGAGAGAGAGAGAGAGAGAGAGAGAGAGAGAGAGAGAGAGAGAGAGAGAGAGAGAGAGAGAGAGAGAGAAAGAAAGAAAGAAAGAAAAAGAAAGAAAGAAAGAAAATGCACGGGCAGGGGTAAAACCCACAAAACTAAAATGACGAAGGTTGCTTGTATCCATGGCTGTAACCATTTGGCCATTCCACCTCAGTTGGTGTAAATATCGATTTAAATGTAATATTCGGCAAACTTCCTTTTGTATGGTCCATAATACCGAATCCATTTTTGAAACAATTCCTTCGCGTTGATATGTTATTTATTTCTGAATACACTAGCTTTCACTAAGACATGATCACAAATTAAATTAATTCATAAATCACTTTTGTCTTCGCCGCGCCCCGTTTTGGATATGGTCCCAGCTGATTTCAACGGTCCAGGAAGCGAACCGTCCTACCGTGCTTCAGTTTATGTGTGCAGTGCGGATCTGACTCTGTACAACTTTGAATCTGAAAAATTTAGTTCGATTAAAAGTAGCAATTGGTACAATGTTTTTTGCGAGAATGTGCTTAAATGAGCTGGGGCATGGGGTCGTTGAGCAGATGCAAGGGGCGAAAAGCAAAACAAAAAACAAAAAAGAACACAAAAAACAAAAACAAAAACAAAAACAAAACAAAACAAACGAAAAAAAAGAAAAAGAAAAAGAAAAACAAAACACACACACAAACCACTAAAAGCAACCTTCCACTCCACAGGTACTTTCCGATTAATGTTTAATGGTAACCCAGGGCCTAGTATCCAAATTTACCAGGATATAGGGTAATATGTCAGTTTGCCGTTATCCTTATTGTAAAGTAACAACGGTAACATGTACATACACCCGTACCGTTCAATTATGATAAGTTAACACCCACAAGATGACATCACCCCCATGTAGTGAAAAAAACTTGGTGGAGATCAAGTTGTGGTACATTTTCCCCGCTTAGTTTGAAGAGAATCTAACGTACGCTTCGGAAGAAGACACAAAAAAGGCGAAGACGCAGAAAAAAATTCGGAAAAATACACAATGGATAGCAGTGCTACCCGTTGAGCAACCTAGTGTCCAGAGGTCCCCAGAAGTGTCCCTATGCAATTTCAAACCAAATGGGCAGGCGTTTTTTTTTTTTTTTTTTTTTGTTTTGTTTTTTTTTTTTTTGACAAAGATTTTACAAAAGATGAACAAAGAATTCAGAAAATATATATATATATATATTTTTTAAAATGCAGTTTGGACACTTTGAGCAAGTTTGTACACTCACCCAAGGTACCTCCCCACAAAGTTTCAAGTGAATCTGGCACACGTTTTGGGCCATTCGAAAATGTGAAAAACAAATGCAATCTCCATTGACTTACATTCTAAACAATATATGAATCTATGCATCAACCAAAAAGTACCCCAATTGAAATATCCCTTTAAAATCATGGATCCGCAGCATCACGGCCCAGGGAACACCTTTGTTTGACATTTCCACAGGATACATTTCGTCAAATTTAATCACAATCTGAGAGATGGTTTTGGGAAAGGATTCAAAACTTGCAAAACCACAAAAAGAGAAAAAAAGTGAAAAAAAAAAACCACACACACACAAAAAACAAGAGGACTGTGACATTCTTGCGCTCGGCTGATCTTGCGTGTACTGACTGAATTAAACATGTTTAAGACCTCCATTTCTGTTTACAATACCAGTCGTCACTCATACAGTCCACCAGTCATTTTCTAAATGAAAAGTGACAGAGTCCACTATTACCAAGATAAATGCCAATAATGTCAGTTTCACCTGTTAGGGTCACTTAAGGTCAAAATTAACAACATCAAAAGAAACACCATAGGTATTTTCCTATTAGTGTTTAATAGTAACCATGACCCTATAATCCAACATTGCTGAAATATTAGCCACTATGTCAGTTGACATTTCAAGGTCCGTCAAGCTCAAAATTAAAGTACCAAAGGAAACCCTACAGGTAGCTTCCAGTTAGTGTTCAAGAGGAACATAGACCTAGTATCCAAATTACCAAGATATGAACCAATTTCTCAGATTTGCTGCTATCTCTATAGAATAGCACAATAAGAATGCCAACGCGTACATGTACCCTTACCGATTAGGTCTAATGTTTATAATTTGTTAAAAATCAGAGAGTGATAGCACCACCTTGAAGTGAACAAATTTGGTGGAGAACAAGTCTGGGTACATTCCCACTAAGTTTGATAAGAATACAAAGTACAGTTTGGGACAAGCAAGAAAGAAGAAGAAGAAGAAGGAGGAGGAGGAGGAGGAGGAGGAGGAGGAGGAGGAGGAGGAGGAGGAGGAGGAGGAGGAGGAGGAGGAGGAGGAGGAGGAGGAGGAGGAGGAGGAGGAGGAGGAGGAGGAGGAGGAGGAGGAGGAGGAGGAGGAGGAGGAGGAGAAGAAGAAGAAGAAGAAGAAGAAGAAGAAGAAGAAGAAGAAGAAGAAGAAGAAGAAGAGAAAAAAGTGAAAACGCACAAAAACTGATGCAATATATAAAAAGAGTCACAGCATCGCCTCTTAAACAAATTAAATTGGACAGGCAGTTTTGGAGGCGATATTTTTACAAAAAAAACTGAATATCAAGGTGAGCCCGTATGCAATGTCAAAGCAGTCGAGTAGCTCTTGAGAAGAAATTTACCCCCCCCCCCCCAAAAAAAAAGTCATTAAAGATAGAAAATGATTGCAGCATCATCTTTGTCACAAACATGGTCCACGACCACCTGAGAAACATCCTTGTGCAAATTCAAAACCTATATTACGCAACGGTTTTTGAGAAGTAGAAAATGCAAAATGTTTAATGGACAGGCAGACTGACAGACGGCAGGCACAAACAAATTTTATAAAAATTCTTTTATCAAAAATCAAACTGGACCATCAGGAATGATCCTTCGCTTAGGTGAATCATAAGCCAAGTCTGGCCTGGCGAGATACGAACTGCTCTCTATGCGGGCAAGTGGAATGTTACAAGATATCTTGGAAAAGAGCACTTAGCACAGGCAGATGGAAATTTCTTCTTATATCCTTTTTCGGAACTATCACATGGACACGACTTTGGCATTCGTAAATTTTAATTTACCTAAAAAAGATTATTTTCATGAGATAAGGGTATCCAACCCTGTCTCTACCAGTGATAAACCCATATCATACGACTGTGTTCTCCTTGATTGACAGGCGTGAACCCCATGCTTTGAGGCGAGGAATTAGTATGAATGTCTTGTATTACTGCATGTCACAATGATGAAGGAAAAGTAAATTACCTAGTGAGTTGTACTTATAAAATCAAGTAACAATGTGCTTTAATACAAGATAAATACTATATTTTCGGATGCTTGCAAAATAGTCAAAATACAAAAGTGAGATCAAGTTATTCAAGAGTTCTGTTTTTATCACAGAAAGTTACATTTATATAATTTTGTTATCAAAATGACTATAAACTGAAAAGAACCAGAAACTACTTTTACCCCTGTGCAATATAGACAAAATGCAAACTTCGTTAAAAATCGGGATTCCATAGTGACACAACATAGTGAACAAACTTGTTTGGCCCTTCCACAGGTTAACAATCCTGCACCAAATCAGCAAAATGTGAGTAACTGTTTTGGAGAAGTCGTTAACAGAGAAAACACACTAAGATTCGCACAAAAATGAAAAAAAAAAAAAAAAAAATGCAGCGCCACCTGGTGAACAAGGGGTCCGTAGGTATGTCCGTGTGTGATTTCGAAACAATTGAGTGAGCGGTTTTGGAGAAGATTTTTTTAAGTTTGGCAAAAAAAAAAAAAAAAAGAAGAAGAAACGAACAAACAAACAAACAAAAATGATAAAAAGTGCAAAAATCATTTAACCGTAACCGTTTGAACAAATTTGGCAAATACCCACGAGAGAAACATTGCCACCAATTATGAAGTAAGTATGGCTGATGGTTTCGGAGAAGCTGAAAATATGAATCTGCATTAGAGGCCTATTGATTTACATAGGGAACAATGGGAACATATGCATTTACACATAAGCACCCAACATGGAAAATGCGTTAAAAATCAGGATTCCGCAGGAACACCACATAGTGAACAACTTGTTTGGCCGTTCCACAAGGAACATTCCTGTACCCAATCAGCAAAATTCTGAATGCTTGTTTGGAATAGTCATGATGTTTAAAATTATGCAAATGAGAGGCAATTAAAATTTTAAAAGTTCCATATCTTCCAACCTATTGCAGATAGACACAAAATTTCAATGTGCATGTATAGGTTTGTGACACCTGCCAATACAATGGACAGTAAATGAAAGGTGTAGAATTTCAGATTATGCTAAGCAGGGTCATTGAAAAATTTAAAGTTAAATATCTCCCAAACTACTTAAGATAGATATGTCATTCCAACTTCAATTTGTAGGTTTGTGGCAAAGCCGCAAGTTGTATGATTTCAATTTGCGCAAATAAGGTGAAAGGTAAAAATATAAATCTTGAATAGCATAAAAACTATTAAATATAGAGGTGTCATTCCAACTGAAATTTTAAGGTTTGTAACATACCCCATCCAATGAACCATAAACCAAAGTAGCAGGCTTTTAATTTATGCAAATTAGGCAAATACACAAAATTAAAATGTTGAATAGCTTCAAAACTGTTCTAGATAGTAGTGTCATTCAAACTTCACTTTATAAGTTTGTGACATGGCCACATCCAATGAACCAAGAACCAAAGTTGTAGCTTTCTAGTCTATGCAAATTAGCCTGATACACAAAATTGAGCATATGTTGAACAATGGCAAAGTGTAGCATTTCAAACTTTTCTTATTTTGAAGGCACCCAGATTTGCTGTGCAGAAAATCTTCTTTTCTAGTCCATTTTTGCACTACTGAAGCACATACCAATAGTACGCGTGTTGGAAACTTTAACTAGTGAAGCCAGATTGTTTGCGTTGGAACTTCCCACAATTAGCATGATTAGTAGTGTTTTTCTGTGCGAGTCTAGTAGCGGGGACCTTGGACGGGGAATGTATATATCGGTCTTTAACCCTGCAAACCCTGGTTTTCATTTAAAAGTTCTCTCTACTTACTCGTTATAACAGACTTAAAGAAAGGACAATTATGTACGAAGGACTACACTAAGAAAGTGACACATTGAAAGTGGACAGGGACAAATGGGTTCGTAATTCCCAGAATATGAGGACAACCATTCTGGGGTTGCCCCTGTGGTGCAAACCAACGATACTATTGCTACTGCTAGTGCTGTTGCTGTCACTATTACAAGAACTAATGCTAATAATGAAGATGAAACTGACAAAACAATTTTATTGATACTAATAAGGATATAATATTTTCAAATGCTACACTTATCCTGGTACCATCTGGACTGTTGTGTTTCTTTTCGGCTCATCGCGATCGCACGCTCCTGCAGCATTGAAGCAATGTGTACCATTCTTTATTTCTATCTTATACCTAGCATAGTCTAATGGGCAAGGGCAAGAACAAAAGGTTCAAGAGGTGCCTAAAAGAGGGCATTGCAGTCAGTGGAGGACTAGGGTTGTGTTTTGCCATTACATTGTAATTTGCAACTAAATAACTTGAAAAATACTGCAAATAGAAAACACCAAATTTCAGGCAGTAAATCTAAATGCTTTAACATACACACTGATGGGAATACACAGCTCTAGCCCTCCAAAAGTTTGTGTATTCAATTGTGTATTGGAGGGAATACACACCCAAGAGCTAATTTTGACCGAATGCCTGGAAATAGAACAGGAGAAACTATTTTTCGCATCAATTCCCAACACACCATTGAAAGGTTGATCTTAAAACTAGTGATAAACCAAAGACACAACCAGGTTTGGGAACAATCTTTACTGCATTGAGCAAAGTCTGGCCATGCCAGACAACTGTATCGGTTAGTTTACAATGGTGATACGAAAATTGGAGAACGGTTGTTTTTATGAAATTGATATAGATTTTGCGCGACTGTTCAGTTTGATATGCATTTAAAAAAGAACTTACCATTTTTTAGAAAATCCCTGAAATTTTGCTCTGTTGAATTTTTAGAGTACATCAGTCTTTATATGATTAAATCAGGGAATTCGTTTTAGACAAATATCCATGTGAAATGGACATGTTAGAGCAAATACGTATCGTCAGTAATAAAGACTACCATGTTAACAGTGAAAATATTTTGCTAATTTCTTCAGATGGTACAAAGGTTAGAACTACTCAATTTTTATTTAAACATTTTTTTATTGATCAAATACATCAAAATTAACATACAATATAATTACCTCAGGAATTGAGAAAAAGCGCAAAGCCCTATTCGAATCTCTCTTGCGAGAAAAGACAACATAAACTTGACAGAACTAGACGCATTAGACAAATAATAAGATGACAAAACCAGTGACGTAACAGATAGTAGGGCTATGTAATTCATTACGATGTCAGGTCTGCTCGTATGTATCATAAGCTAGTAATGTAGCAGAATCCGAGCTGGCTTGAAGCGGCCAGTTTCGGAAATAAACTCACGTACTGTTGAAAAAAATCACGATATTTACTTCAAGAGAACATTCAGGGCAGCCGTATAAAATTTCTGTAATGGGCAAGGAGCATACAAGGAAATTGTAGTATGGAGAACTGATCGCTGAGCAGCATAAATAGGACATATAAAGAAGTAATTCCACACATCTTCACTGGATATACCACAATCACATAAAGGTGTGTCTTTCACACCAATCTTAAACGAGTGAGAATTTGACTCGCACCCAGGCGAAGGCGGATGTCTCGAACTGCGAGCAATCGACCAACAAAATTGTATAATTCAGGAAAATTGGATAGCTCTGACCACGGGCTTCATAATATTTGATTTGACGCTGAATTTCTAATTTCTAGAGGTAGCTGATTCCACAGCCTAATAGTCGAGGGAAAAATGAATTACCAAAGAGTTCAATACGAGCACGAAAATGAGGAAGATTAAATTGCTGACGAGTATGATAGGTTTGATTACCCGCAGTAGAAACAGTAAGAAGAATTGAGCACAACACTCAATTTTGACATATGACAAACAACATACTATGTATAATAAACTGTCCCCAAATTTCAAAGTGATCAAAATTATCCAAATTGAGTTGGACACATGAATACTTAATCAGGGGAAAAACACACAAAAAACGGACTTCCTTTTAATGCATAGCATAATCGAAACCAAAATACACCAGAGCACGATTCATTTCGTGAAAATAGCTCCAGCATGATATCTTGGCTGTTTCCATATCATGAAATGATTGTTTACACAATCTAGTTCCAGGAACATCAGCTGGCAGATAATGAAAATGCATGTTCAATTCATTCAAAACGAGACCACAGGATAGCGAACCAAACTTGCCAAGAGTAGCCATTACGGAGGGCGCACCCTTAATATGTTAAATTGTCGTTGCCGTAGAGTACTGTGTGTACTTTACCTTGAATACTCTTCTTTCAGATTTTGACAACCACTCTCAGCATCCATGGGAGAGACAACATTCTATCGTTTTTTTTTTCAAAAAGCTGTCACCAAACGTCATCTGATTGCCATTCCCATGATGCGACAGTGCTTCACATATAGCCTATCATTTTAAAAGTTTAAGTACGTGCTTATTAGTTTAGTCTCACGGTGTTTGACAAAATTGCACACCCACATATTGTATAAGTAGAATATTAGTCAATAGGCAGGTCTTCCAACATCCATATTCTATTATGATTACACCTATCACCTACGACCATCACCTCAGACTCACTTCCATTGAACTTTATTACCCATTTCAATGAAAATGAATTAACTATTAAAATCGTCAGCAATTGTGTGAGTTGAGTTGATTTTCACCATTCAAAACAGTTTCATCGATACAACAAAGGGCCAGTCTGGTCTGGTCCTTGTACCATATCCCCACCAGCCTTCTTTTAACTCTTTTTGTGCCAACTGCGACTAAAGTCGAACTACTTAAAATGAACTGCTCTGAATTATAATAAGGATGCCAGATTCATATTCCTTGTAAAAAATATTCTCATTTAAGTACCAGCATGCCTGAAGTTATATAAGATCTAGGTCAATAGCTTGCCTTGGCACGTTTGAGGGGCATCGTGCCCAAAGTGTACCGAGAAAAGGTGTTTATTCAGTCAAAAATGTGACACTGAAATAGGTTAATCTGGTCGTTTAGTCTGAGCCACAGGAAAAAGAGAATGAGAAATTTGCCATCTTGCTTAAAACAATTCTGTATGTTAAAAAGTTGTATCCGAAAGGACCAAAAATTACTTTGTTTGCAGCTCTTTCATACCATGCTTTTCATAACTACCATGTTTCACTTTGAATCCCTGTATACTATTGATGGTAAAAGAGGCGATCTCCATGCATCATTCCACAAGGCACACTGTGCTGCAATTAAGATACGAGTTCAGAAGACTGCAGCCATGTGGGAGTAATTAAGTGACCAATTCTGGAACACTTCCCAGAATCGATCGGGTATATAATATGATTTTATGCTGGGAACACTTGCCCTGATAGATAAAATACTTCTGTTTTACACTAAGCATTATATCTCAATTTAAGCCCTGCATAAAAATATGACAGGGCTACAGCAAACATTAAAGCATATCTCTATCATTTTTTTTTCATTACCAAATGCAGCTTTACACATATATACTGCATCTTTGTTGCTTCACATTCTGAAGGCGTGCAACAAATAAACAACCGCATTAGCATGCATAGTATCTATTTGCATTATCATTATATTTTTTTATGAATCACACTTTTTAAGGCAGCAAAGCTGTTTTGAGCAGGTTACCTTATACATCCTAGCCAGCTAAGAATATGAGCTTCTCATTTTGATGCAGTTCTGTCTGTTGTGTCGGTAAAGCCTGTAAACCTCTATGGCCCAGTAGTTTTGTCATGCTAAACATTAGCTGCTGCAGCACCTGTTTTGCCACGTAATGCACTATGACCCCAGGGACCAGGGGGACCTGTAGCCCCTGTGAAGCCTGAGGCACCAGTGGCGCCAGTTGCACCAGGCAGACCCATGGGCCCTGGTGGTCCAACAGCTCCACCAGGCCTCCCTGTAGCCCCTGTAGCCCCTGTAGCCCCTGTCTTACCGGGCATGCCAATTGGACCCCAGCCACCAGTATCCCCAGTGGCACCTCTGGGACCATAAAAGCCTGCTGGGCCAGCGTCTCCTGGGGGACCCTGTGCACCCATTGGGCCTCTTCGACCTGTATAGCCTGTTCTACCATTTGGGCCTGGCTTTCCTTTGAGGCCTTGAGCACCTGGTGGACCTGTGGGCCCAGTATAGCCATCTTGAGGTCCTATTACTCCTGGGGGACCTGGAGGACCGATGGGACCACCACTGTCACCCTTAGGTCCACGGGCACCTTGTGGACCCCTAACACCAGAAGGTCCTATAGCACCTCTTTCTCCCATTCGTCCTGGTGAACCTTGATTACCTGAAGAACCTGGATACCCATGTTGGCCTTGGGGACCTTTAGGGCCTTTGGGACCTGAAGGCCCTCTTTCTCCCCTAGGTCCAGGTAAACCATGTCGTCCCACTTGTCCCCTTGACCCTGTGAAACCAGGGTGACCTGGTGGCCCCATGTCACTTCCCTTCAAACCTTCTCTGCCAGTGTCACCTGTAGCTCCAGTTACTCCTGTCTTCCCAATTGGTCCACCTGGTCCAGTGCTTCCCATTGGCCCAGCCTCACCTAGTTTTCCACTGGCTCCTGTTGAACCAATAGCTCCTGTAAATCCAACAGAACCAGTGCTACCTGTATGGCCTGTAGGACCACATGATCTTCCTGGTGGTCCTTGGAGACCAGTGGCGCCTCGTGGCCCAGGAGGTCCACTTCCCCTTGCTCTGTTGCCTGGTTGTCCAGGTGGTCCAGATTCCCCCACTGGTCCCGAAATACCTGTCGGACCAGGTTCTCCTTTCTCCCCAGTTTTTCCTTCATCTCCGCTTCTACCAGGCACTCCCCCTGCTCCCATTCGTCCTGGCTTTCCCATCTGTCCCTGAACACCTATACTTCCTGTTTCACCAGTACGTCCGGGGGGCCCAGGGGGGCCCAGTAAAGATCCAACATCCCCCAACTCTCCCCTCTGGCCATCTGGACCAGTGGCTCCACCAGCTAAACCAGGAGGTCCTGAAGCACCAGTGAAACCTTGCTTCCCTGTGGCTCCAGTCCGACCATCTGGTCCCGAAAACCCTGGTTGCCCATCATATCCTGATTCACCAGGTGATCCCTTGTCTCCATTTGCACCTGCACGTCCTTTCTTACCAGTCTGTCCCACTGATCCGCTTGGACCTGTGGGTCCAGCTGGCCCTCTGGGACCTTTTCCACCACGTTTCCCTTTAGGTCCAGGCAATCCTGCAAAAGACAAAACAGAGAATGGTCCAAAATTAAATTGAAAACAGCCTGTGTCAGGTGGGGGTAGGATGGGGTGATCAACCCCCATTTTTCATAAAGAAAAAGAAAAGAAAGATAACGTGATCCCAAGTAAGAGTAATGATATGGATTAGGAATGGAGTGTCCTCGGGATAATAGACATACAAGCCACAGAAAAGGCACATGGCTACAGACAATATACGACACAAATATGTTTATATATGCTAAAGCATTTTGAATTTTAATAGTATGCATACTTTGGGGGTGGCGTTCCAGTGTAGAACTTGAATGTTCTGTTGGGTGCATGGTTGGCGGAGCGGCAACAGGCGCCCCTTTAACTCATTTCTGCAGCCAGGGTTCGATTCATGCCCGGGGAAGCAACTGGAAAGAGTTTCTTCCACTGTGACGGTGCACGGTGGTTTTCTCCGAGTCCTTTGGTTTCTGCCCCCAAACAAGCAGGATAAATGTAATTTAGTGGGAAAAATACCAAAACAAAACAAAACAAAACAAAACAAAAACGAAAATGTGAAAGTTAGATCAAGATAGGCACTGTGTCAAAACGGGTGAAGCCACACTGAAAACAAAAGGTAAGTAGAAAACAAATATTTGCTTGAAAGCAAATCTGTCAGTTTGTTCGCATTCGTTGATAGCAATAATGGTTCTTTTAGTTTCCTACTGATCTGGGACAACTTTGAATAAGTACTTTTACTACTGGATTAAATACAATGATCCGGGCCATGTCAATCATGGTGTTCATGTATACCTGCCTCCATTGAACCATTCTTTTTAGGAATGGGAATTTGGTCCAGTTGCTATGTGTTTTTTCCCATATTCGGCGAGGGGATTGGTGCCGAAGGTTGCTGGTTCGAAACACGGCCATTCCGTGGTCACAAAACATATAATATTCTGTTTGTGGCTATCCCCTAGTGTTAGTCACTAGACATAATCGAAGGAATAAAAATCATATCCCGAATCTTGTGTCAAATATAAAACAGCTAAACTTGCAAACACTGATGATTTGCATATATTTGTCACTGTTTTTGTTAATTATATACGCATTTTGATAGCATTTGATTTGTCAAAGATCCAGTATCCTTATGGCACTGGAGTTTGTAGCCAATCTGTAGCCACTTTTAAAGCTGGTTGTGGAAATAAACAGTTCCTAAGGGTGTCATGAGGTCTTTCTAGAGGGGTGTAAACGGATAAATTTCCCTATGGCACACTGGGGTATTTTCCTTTACATACCATCATAGTATTCATACTGAAAGTCCTCTCATTTTCTGTACTTTGTGCTGGACATTATTTTGCAACAACCTTATTTTCTGTATGCTATCCTGGGTCAAAAATTATTTCCTGCACAAGCGTAATGTTCGCCCTTTTCCACCACCCCATCCCCTCTTGCAGTGCATTATATTCATTGTGCCTTTTGAAAATTAAGCAAACGAGCTTTCAATTTCCACAACTTTTGATCACATGTTCATAGCTGAACCGCAACAACAAATGTACCTAAAATATCAACAATCTTTTTTTTTCTTCTTGCTTAAATCTTAGGCCTATGGGGGATTGAAACTTCCAAATGCTGCCGATTAGTGCATAATTGACTGAAATATATCAATCAATGTTATCATGAGATGCAAAAGATGCAACATCCTAACAAATACACAGGCTCGCGTGCATGGTGCATGTGGTCACTACTGTGCACAACCACACAGCTTGTTGCGGTCACATTTGTTGAAGAAAGGAGTTATTCTTTGCACATTTTACCTGCGCTGAGAGAGCCACTGTTGCATGGTCACTTTTTTTTCTGGGCTGAAAGGATCGAGGCCAAATGCAGCAGGTGCCACTGTATCTTATTATAGGCCTACACTACAGCACAAATTCTTTGAATGACCAGCCCAAGGACAAGCCCAAAGTGGTCACATACAACAAATGGTTTCTCAGTGTATGATCAAATAAAATGAAAAATGTGGCACTATGGACCTCATGATCCTGTGACCCAGGCAGGTAGTCTGCAATTACATTTTTAAAGTTTTCTAAGGAAGGAGATTTTGCATCTATTTCTGGGAGGCAGTTGCGCAACGAGCGTAATTTATCATTTGGTCCCTATTTGGACAATTTTGAACAGGTATGGTGCATTTTGCGTCAGTCTACATTTTGTAGCACCAAAACACCCGTTTTGCAGATTTTTTTTCGATGATTAAATTTCGATTTGATGCGAACTGTAGAGGTTTAGGCCTATATGTTGCGTTCAGTTTAATAGGCACTATTATCGGGGTTCGACTCTGATTTTGATTCAGTATCTACATTTTGCTTCGTTTATATTTTGCGGCTATACACAGCCCTTTTGGGTAGTATGACTGAGTATGTACATTAACATGTAATGTAAAAGATTATTCAAGCAAACATATACAATATATACACACTGCTATGCTCTGAGGGGTAATAAGATGGATTAGCGAACTTTCCTTCTTTGACTTTATTATGGGATATATTATAGGGGCCTATATTTATCTCACGTTTGTGTCGATTTTAGTGCTATACAGCATGTGACATGTGTATAAATATCATACAGGCCAGACCACTGTGACATGTGTATAAATATCATACAGGCCAGACCACTCTGGCCCTATAACAAAGTCATTAGACAGTGCTATAATAGGCCTACTGTTAGGCAGAGTACCGGTACCTACAGTATAAAAGATAGAGTACCTATAACCGAAAGTACCGATATACGATATACTATTATAGGCTGAGCTACTTCTCGGGTAACGATGGTGTGGCGTCTTGACTTAGTTTGAGTCCCCACCAGAGGCAGTCAATATAGAAGAAGTGCTTGCTCCATTAATGCTTTATTCGGCGGACCCAAACCATGTGGTGCCCTCAGGTCATGTGACCTTCATCGGCTGGTAGACTACATAGGCCTAAATTATGATAACAATGTTGGTATATCACAGATGGCGTAGTCTGCTGTCAGCGGGACTGCTGAATCTCCACTGGAACATTTGGCATCTGTTGCGGCACAACTTATTGAAGTAGGCCTTTGCAAATATGAGATTAACAGACCATAGTGTGGTTTGTGTTGGTATATCACAGATCATAGATAAGAAATCTACCCAGCACCTAAGTTCAAATGACGTATCTAGATACAACTGACATACGTTTTCTTTCTCTGAAAAACCCATACCTACCATGTGGTTTGAAATCATCGCTGTCTTGTTAATTTTTATTTTTGTGGTCACTTGTGTGACTACCCATATTGTTGTAGATGAATCGGGAGTACCGCCTAATATGGATCTCTCTGGCAACAAAGTCTACATATGTAACAGTTTTTTTCCAACTGTTAAGAACTCTCAGGAATTTATTTTCCTTTTATATGACTTACATTATTTGTTGTTAAACAGATACATACTTTATGTACGTGATGTGTGTTATAGAAGAATCAATGAAAATGTCCTATCTGTAAGAAACACCAATCTTACACTTCCCAATGAATGACGATATACTAGTAGGCTATGGTGGTACTGATAGAAACTCTCTTTTAAATGTTCTTGAAACAGATATCGACGCTGATCCCCATTTAGCAGAACCAGTCTTAATTAAACAGTCACCATACTTTAATATTGACCAATTTATTACATTTCTTAAAGACAAACAGATTCAGTTTACAGTAATCAGTCTGAATTGTCAATCTTTAAACGCAAAAATGGATGAAATTAGAATACTCGTACATAATCTAGACCTGCATAAATGTTCTCCAAGCGCAATCTGTTTACAAGAAACATGGTTCCATGATGATACTGACTTATCACTTTTTCAAATAGATAACTATAATCTTATCTCTAGAGGCAAATCGTGTACCACTCATGGGGGAGTTGCAATTTATTTAAGAAATGAATATGATTATAAAAATGTTGATCTTTTTGAGAATTCTAATATGTGGGAAGGACAATTCATTGAAATCGCTGTTTCTTCCTTGAGAAAAAAAGGTTATCTTGGGAAATTTATACAGACCACCTAGGGATTTGCTTGAAGACTATGAATTGTTTATCAATGAATTCTCTTCTGTGTTACGTAAGGTCCATCGATCCAAATATCAAGTTCTGATGGCTGGTGATTATAATATTGATTTACTGAAAATGCACGATAAAACAATCTTTGCTAAATTTTTTGACTCGGTAACATCTCTTGGCTTCTATCCACAAATTACATTACCTACAAGACTCTCCCAGAGACGAGGCACTATCATTGATAATTTTTTATTTAATATATCAGATTTAAGACAAAATCTGTCAAATTCTGGGATATTAACATCACATATTTCTGATCATCTTCCATACTTCACATGCTTAGATATTCTTCTTCCTAAATATGACACAGTACCAAAATTTATCAAAATCCGTCCCAGACAAACAAATTCCCTGAATAATTTTAAACAAGAAATAACAGATGCAAATATTTATGACCAACTAAACAAAGACCTACACTATGATCCCAATGAATCGTACAAAATAATGCATGCTGGAATCTACACAGCTTTGGATAAACACTTACCAATTAAAACAGTTAAGTACAAGAAATACAGACATAAAAAATCCTCGTGGATAACCCAAGCCATTATAAATTCAATTAAGAAAAGAGATGATTTGTATCAAGCAACATAGAAACTGAATCCTGGAAGCACCGAATATGAGATAATGAATCTAAATCTACACACGTATAATAATATCCTGAAGCCTACAATTTACATTGCCAAACGAGATTATTTCAAACAATGTTTTCAAAAATATAAACATGATATTAAAAATACATGGATGACAATTAACAATATACTAAACAGATTAAAAAAGAAAAGAGGGTTCCCTGATTCTTTCAATATAAATGGAAATGTTATAAGTGAAAAAACTAAAATAGTAAACAGTTTTAATGACTATTTTACTGGTATAGGTCCCAAACTCGCATCAACAATACCTGCGCCTAGAAACAAGTCTTTCAGAGACTACCTGAAAAATCCTACCCATAATAAATTTCATAACTGAAGAAACCGCTATAAATATTATTGATTCTTTGAAGGCAAAAAATAGGTATGGTTATGATAAACTGTCTACCAATCTTTTGAAACTTATTAAAAACGACATTTCAAAAGCATTAATGCTGATAATAAATCAAACGCTTATAACTGGAATATTCCCAGATATTTTGAAAATTGCGAAAGTCCTTCCAATCTATAAAAAAGATGACCCAACAATCTTTGACAATTGTAGACCAATTTCATTGCTACCTTCTGTGTCTAAAGTGGTTGAACGTGTTATTTTTAATCAAGTCCATCAGTACTTTACAATGAATAATTTATATTTTGATAGTCAATATGGGTTCAGAGAATGTCACTCAACTGAGCTTGCTTCTTATGAACTTATTGACAGGCTACTTCTTGAAATGGATAAGGGTGAAGTACCCATTAACATTTTCATGGACTTGTCAAAGGCATTTGACACCCTAGATCACGACATTCTCTTGAACAAACTTAGTTATTACGGAATAAATGAATCTGCTTTGGATCTCTTCTCAAGCTACCTAACTAAGCGTAAACAGTATGTCATTATTGATGATGTTGAGTCTAATTTTAATTGCATAACAACAGGAGTCCCTCAGGGCTCCATACTTGGCCCTCTACTATTCATTATTTATATAAATGACATACCATCTGCCTCATCAATTTTCAAATTCACCATTTATGCAGATGATACAACCTTATTTAGTACTCTTAGTTTGTTTAAAATGCCATGTGATCACAACATTTCTGCGGTCATAAATTCTGAGTTAGAAAAGGTGTGCACATGGTTAAAAGTGAACAAGTTATCATTAAATATAAAAAAGACCAAATTTATGCTTTTCTACAAACCATTAAAACAAATAACTATACCCTCTCTCAAAATAGACGATACCTGCTTAGACTGTGTAGATGACTTTAATTTCTTAGGACTTTTTCTTGACAAACATTTGACCTGGAAAAAACATTCCCAAATAGTCTCATCCAAAGTCTCACAAATAACTGGTATAAGGAATAGGATTAAATCTTTTCTACCAACTAATGTGCTTCTCACTTTATATAACTCACTGATTTTGCCTCACTTATCACAGAAAAAGGCAGTTCGCATTGTCAATCACAGTGCATATAATGCACATACTGAGCCAATTTTTAAACATCATAAATTATTGAAATTAGAGGATCTCTATAAACAACAATTACTTAAATTCTACTAAAAGCTAATTAATAACAAACTCCCATTGTATTTTAACAAAATTCCAGTAAATCCAGTAGCAAATTTACATAGCCATAATACTAGAGGAAAGCATAACTTTTTTGTGTATAGAGTCGATCATAGTTTTGCAAAATCATGCATACGGCATGAATTAATAAGATATTTAAATGAAGTGCCTGATATAATTAAGGAAAAGGTACACACTCATAGTCCTAGAGGTTTTTCTATGTATACTAAACAATGTTTTATAAATTCATATGATATTATTTGTCACATTCCTCATTGCTATGTCTGTAACACACAGGGGTGATCACGCAAATCAACCTGTACAAGATGTGTAAATTAATTTTGTTTTTCTATGAGTATTACTACTTGAGATCCTTTGTTTATATCACAATTGCAGCTAGTCATCTAAGTTTATAAGCGTATACTTTTTCTTCAGGTGGCTCGCATGATAGCGGTCGACCTATGACCTTAATGCGAGTCTCCCGATCATTATATTTATTTTTTTCAATTGAATATATTGCTATGTATTATTGTGATCAAATAAAGTATTTGAATTCCTGAATTCCTGTTTGTTGTCGACACAAAGAATATCAACTCGCACTATAGTTAATAGTTATAGCATATATAGCAGAACTCGTTCTGCATATTTGGGATTATGGCAACCAGTGCGTGTTTATTTTCTGCGTATACCTCACCTTGGATCATGAAGGTAATTGATGTGCTTAATTCTCTTGGAATGACAAACCTATGGTACCACAAGTTTAATACAAAATGGTTTAAAGCAGCAGTTTAATTACGTCTAACAGATCAATACCCCCCAACAATGGTTGCATGACATAAACAGTCTTCCCATTTGTAGTTGTTACAGATTACTGAAACACAATCTAGAACTGGAAACATGCCTGACAATCATGCCGCTAAAAGACAGAATTGTGCTGGCAAAATTCAGAACTACCAATATTAAGTTTCCGGTCAATAGGCAAAGATATTTCGATGTTCCCAGAGTGAAATGAATGTTTGAGTTGTTGGAGAGTCATATGTTATCGGTGATGAATCTAACCACCTATTGGAATGCTCTTTTTATTCAGCCACATGAGAAAATTGTTACTGAAAAAATATTACATCACCAGACCTAATACTTTGAAGTTTGCTGAAATTGTGAACAGCAAAAAAAAATATTTTGAATTTGAGGAATCTTGCCAGATTCATTAGATTCGTTAGTCATGCATTTCAGTGATACCAGTCGTATCTTGCAAGGCTCTCGTACTGTAGCCATTATAAAGGGAGCACTGTTTATCACACTGTTCAACAGAATATCAACGCCCTGTCACGGCTGCTTTGGAGGCAAGCATGCTTGCACTCCGGGAAAGACTGTACGCTACAAAAACATTTTAAACAGAGCAGTCGCTATCATAATGGGGTCATGGAGATCTTGCAAGAAATCAACAGTGCCGTGTTTAAGAAATGGCTCCAATTTCGCAGAGAGAGCAAACTAGCGGAGAAAATATAGCATGTATTAAGAAAGTGTTAGATTTTCCAGCAGACTGGGTATAGGGGATTTGTATAGTGCTATTAGGACAGGCAGAGCTGTTCTGTCTGTTCTATTTGCGCCGCACATAGTCTGACATTGTAGGGCTGTCCAACCGTGGCATTGTCTCAAAAAATGCGACAGAAACTTCAAAAACTGTTATTACAAATTTTAAGAGACGAGTAATTTGTATTTTGTGACATGAATATATTGTAATATACCACTCATTTCAGCTGAAAGGGTGTATGTGGCACCGAAACTGTTGCCAGAATGGCTCATCTGAATCCCCAATTTTCCTCAGATTCCATAAGCTTCCGGGTTTTGGAGACAATGGGCTAAAATGAGCTGGGGCGTGGCCGGTCGTTAAGCAGACGCACGGGGCGAAAACTTTTTTTTCCCCACACTTTCGCACGATCCTAAACAATGTGAATCAATCTATTGAGCTCTTACAGTAACTGATTTATTAATTACGTCACTATATCTGCAGTAAAAACTGGTTAATTTTAATTGTATTTGCACATGCTAATAGTTACAAGTTAGTGAGTCACTGAGAAACAAATACATTGTTGTTGTCAAGTGTAATAAGTCTGTAGGCTACATTTTATCTTATCTTTTTTTCTTCACTTTACCAATAGTGATGGACATATTGTGCTTCCAAGTCTTGCGGAATCGTGTGACGCTGATGCATGAGATACAACTCGAGGTTAAATGAACCATACTTTGGTTAAGATGAGAGATAATTATAAGCGTCCACCCAGTAACTCATCTGACGTACTAGTCGGTTGAGCTTATCCAATCACTTTGCATCAGTTGTCCTCTATCTGTCCCTCCATAATTTCCATTTTCAGTTTATTGATGAAAATCTATTGACTGGATACTCTTCAAATGAGAGTAGGGGTATATCTTTGCCATCTCCATAGTTTCACTGTGTCGTTTTGGAACATAACACTAAACAGCCAACGATGCTTGAAGTCACCCCCACCCGTGTAACTTAGTTTAAGATAGGTTTGGTGCAGCTTTCAGATCATTGCCTGTCATATAGCAGAGAATAGGTTTCCTAAACAACCAGTCATAACTCATTATCTGGTAGGTCCCAGCGGCGAACCTATACTTTCTGACCTACAAGTGGTTTAGGAAGTTTATTGTTTGTCACAGGGCACAAAGGGTCTGTTACCCCCCCCCCCCCCAGTTTGTGTGTCCATGCGTTTGTTTGTTAAGAGGCCGTCCATAATTGTTAACATTTTCATCTATGTCCAAAATGACCATAAATCCCCCCCCCCCCGTTTATGGCCATCATCAACATTTTCCGGACTTACTGCACATAAAGTCACTCAGCCTCATATATGACCCAAACGCTTAGACAAGGAGTGCATACAGTTTTCCTTGTCTAAGCTTAATAAAATAAGTTTATTCTTGTATAAATATTTAGCAAATAAAAGGGACAAAGAAAATATAAAACTTTTATATATACATATATATATATATATATATATATATATATATATATATATATATATATATATATATATATATATATATATATATATTATAAATTCTGTTCTTGTAGATAATATTAATGTTTGATCAATGAAGTTGATGCTGAAAGTCCAGTCCATACGTCAGTACGAATAAACACAGTTCACTTAAAATTCCATTTCACCAGCTTATGACCTTTTGGGTCTTCCTCTCTGTAGCTTGGGATCCATTCCAGCCGACTGAATGGGGTTAACATCAAGGGGTTGATGGGAAGAAAGGTTTAGAATGCAAAGTGACACCTGATGGCAGGTTGAAATTTTACAGGGGAACTGAAAAAGTTGGATGTAGAAAATCAACATTTTTAGGATTAAAAGTTATGGCCATCTGGTTCTGACCCACCCCCGGCCATTTTGGACATAGATGAAAATGTTGACAATTATGGACGGCCCCTAAGCAGATTAAAAGTTTAATGTATTTGCGCACAAGAAGTCGGATTCTTTTCCTGCAATATGTAACACTGATGAAGACTCCAAAAGAACTTTGGCACTGTCTGAGCATGTAGATGTACAGGGTTAAATCTACTTTATTAGCAGCATATAAAACCTAAATGCAAGTCTACTTACCAGCCGTAAGAAGTAATTTCATGAGACGCTCATTCAAGTCTTCTACTTTGGCTTTGCATTTATAGAGCTTCATCATATTCATTGTTTTATGTTGTCGCATTTTGACTGCACGCCTCCATAGATATGTTAATAATTGTAGCTGTCGCCGTTGCTCTCGCTCCAAGTTTAGTACTTCCATCTACAAAATAATACATACATTTAACTAGGAAAGATGATTTGCGGCATAGCAAATCAACGTGTGTGTCTTCAAAGCATATTGGTATGGCAATGTACAACTATTCCATAACACAGGAGTAGAAGTTGGAATGGCACCTCTATCTATTAAAGCTTTGAAGTTATTCAAGATTTAAAATTTCTAATGGTGCTATTTAGCATAATTTAAATTGCTACAACTTTTATTTCTTATTCATTGGGTGTGCAATGGTCAATAACCCCCCTAGTAATAGTTAAAATGACATCTCTATTAAAAAATTTTTGAAGATATTCAAGTTTAAAATTTTAAATGCCAAATGCTGCTAATTAGCATAATTTAAATGGCTACAACTTCTGTTTTAAATTCATTAGATGCGCACTGGTCAATAACCCCCTAGTAAAAGTTGGAACGGCATCTCTATCTATTATACTTTTGAAGATATTCAAGATTTAAAATTTCAGATGCCCCTAATTTGCATAATTTTACACATCTTCATTCCCCTGTATAAAACGGTCAAACTCCTTGTATGCAGGTACAATCATACCTAGTTTGGAGTTTCTATGTATAATAGTGTCCGAGAAAGGTGTCGGACAAATTTGTTGGTAAAGAAAGAAAGAAAGAAAGAAAGAAAGAAAGAAAGAAAGAAAGAAAGAAAGAACTCGAGGAAAAACAGAAAAGTGTGAGTTGACACATGCACTTTAAAAATATCCATGTGTTTGGAATAAGTATTTTTTCACACAAATATTTTTAATCCTCTTCGTTTTCCATCAGTGCGCACGTATCATGGCGTCTAATTGTCCCTTATGCTTGGCAACAATGTTATAAATTTCGACGGGTTATTTTGCATGTACCGTATTCATTTCAGCAACGTTAGTTTGCGTATGTTTATTTTATTCGAAGAAAGAAAGAAAGAAAGAAAGAAAGAAAGAAAGAAAGGAAAGAAAGAAAGAAAGAAGGAAAGAAAGAAAGAAAGAAAGAAAGAAAGAAAGAAAGAAAGAAAGAAAGAAAGAAAGAAAGAAAGAAAATATTTTAGGAAAAACAGAAAAGTGTGTGTTGACACACACACTTTAACAAATGCGAATGATAGTTTGTCGCTATTCCGTAATTTATATCGCTCTTTGGTCATTTTATTGATGGAAGTGACACAAAAGCAATGCATTTGAATAAGGAATGCACAATTTAACATTTAAATTTCTTTTTGATTACTTTCGAAATGAGTGTCCATGAATGTAGAATATTTAAGAAATGAGGGTCGCTTGTGTGTGTGTTATGGCATAATGACGCGTGTGATTGAAGCTGAAGTCGTGGGCGTGGCGCACGCCAGTGCGCCTCGCCCGATGCCAATCACCCGCGTCATTATGCCATAACACACACAAAAGCGACCCTCATTGCTTATATTTACATTTCCCTCTTAATTTTTCTACTCAATTACACGAAATTTAGAAACTTAATACATAGAATTAAGAGAAACGACCAAAAACTAATTTGCCGAGCATGTTCAAGTGTTAAGTTCCGGAAACTCAGGTAGGCGTAGTATTGGAATGTGGGCGGGACACGTGTCATGGTTCCATAACACACAAGGCTTATGTGTTATGGTCTCATAACACACCAGGCTCTCTCCTATACTTGCAATGTTAAAAGTTAGATTGAATGTAAATATTTTGGAATAAAAACATCATGCACAATAGGAGCACTCAAACTTTTTTTAGTACACACCTTCATTTTGTGGCCACCTGTTACATGCGACCAGATTCAGGTCTGAAAGGCGCTTTTTCCCCAATGACTTGTGGCTAATTCAGGGGGTCAGCTGAACTTATAGTATTCTTTTTCTGTCATCGTCCTCCACCGCACGTTTGTCCACCAACAATTTATACGCGTATTTCGTACTTCTCTTCAAAAACTTTATGAGTATGTATCTTATGCGAGTTTGTACCACATTTGCTAAATTGCTGATGCTTCACCGATTATTATTATCATTACTTTTTTTTTAAAGATTTTTTGGGTAGAATAATTTCAAAAACTGCCATGTCAATTTCACAGTAGCATTTCAGGGTAGAGTTAGACCTTAGTTTGTTACATAAGCTGGGTTGAATTTTTCTCAAATCTTAATTAATCTAACATGCTTTTTAGGTTTAAACTTATGTCAAACTGCCTACCGGATTCTTTCAAACTCACTGCAATATACATTGACTTAAACTCTACCAAAATTGTTCACCATGCTGCTGCCATTTCCATATTTTTCCCGTTTTTGAATAAAACAATAATTGATAGGTGAGCATGTTGGCATGGTAAATTTTGGGATGCTAGTAAATGCATATATATGTAGTTTTCTGCCTATAAGTAGACCAAACCCTCACCAGACCTGGGATTTACCTTGGGATGGTATTAATCGTGCTTTCTCAATAGTACATATTTGTGGATTTTCAACAGATGTTTTAGTTCATCCTTGTAGAAAAACTTTGAAATTCTCCTTATGTAGAACCACTAGATCAACCACTTTGAACTGACACAGAATCATATGTGAGGGCTCGTCCTTCGGTTTAAACATATTTTATTTTATTCGGGGGGGGGGGGGATTGACCGACAGACTCACAACCTTGTATTAGGGCCTCTTGTACATATATGACAATGCAAACGATGAAGTTTCGAAACACCATTGCACAGATAGATTGAACACACAGGATTATAAATGATGAGTAAAGGTAAAAGGAGTTGGTATGTGAGCTTCCTACACAAACATGATAATGCCTAATTCAGTGGTCTACCAGCCGTGTTTACAAGCACCACTCATAATTGAAGTCTTCCAGTATGCTTAATATAATTGTGAACTGCTTCAAAAATTTCTGTTTTGAATCTTTGTATTTCTTTCAACACAAAAATTATAGAGTACGAAGATTGAAATTCCCCAAAAGCGTTATTTTCGAAAGTAGTTCGTTTCTGAACACAGTGTATTTGCGTCATTGAAAACAGAAATGGTAGCTATCTGCAGTGTTTGGCTCCACACGAACAAGCTGGCGATTCGATAACACCAATTTTGAAGAGATCACTGTTCGTCCTTCATTATATCATCATATGCATGGCCTTGACCTAATGCCCTCTTACTATAGGCAATGTTCAATGCACCTTTTTGATATTTATTTTTATTTATTTATTTACTGAAGCTACCCCTTCACAGCGGGGGCGCCTGCAGGCAGGGCAGAACCCGCGGCGCGTCAGATAAAAACATTACATACAATGCAGCAATACAGTATAAAATATGTACAGTTATTACAATATTTACATTATCTAAAATGGGTCGGTTTTACCCTGATGTGTCTCAAATACTGCTTCGAAATCATATCAAATACTTTACCCTGGCTTTCACCAAAATCGTAGGCATGTTCTCCAAGAAATAAGCATAGTTTGCTTAAACTGGATGAACTACAAAATCTGTGCCATACATCAAGTGCTCCTTCTGACCTCAGTGTGCATTCCAGCAGGTTATAATACTTGTTTCGGATAAGATTTAGGGAAGGACAACGAAACAGAAAATGAATTAAATCTTCAGTGGCACCTTTACATAAATCACATTTAGTGTCAGTTGTCACTTTCCATTTACACAAAACCTCCTTAAGGCCCAGACACCCTGTTCGCGCTTTAAACTTTAATCTAATGACATTAAAATTATTAGAATCAAGCATGTATTTTTCTCCAAACGTGGATCTTTTTATCGATCGATACCAGTACAGAGATGCAAATTCGTCAATATTTTGGAAAAACGAAAGAACGTAACTTTGTAAATTTAGCTTCATAAACGGTTGGAGCCAACTGTCATTTGCATCTTTAAGAGCCTTGTCCAACCCAGCATTTTTAAGCACATTCTGCATCTCGTGGATATATGGCCAAACATTATATATTCCTTTTGAATGTTCTTCATTTAAAGCCACAAATATCTGCTTACATAAACGCGTGTCTGGTAAGTCATACTTCATTCTATGAAAGTGCTTTATGCGGAAACGATCTAAAACTAGATTTATAGGGAGCCAACCGAGGTCTCCTGGAACTGCTGCCATTGACGGGGTGCATCTGATTTTCATTACAGCCCTTGCTATCGAGTATTGGATCGACTTCAAAATAGATACACTCTCTTTGGTATTGTTTAGCCAGACGGCACTTCCATGTGACATAGAAGGAAGTATAACATTTTTCCACATGGTATTACCAAAATAAACCCTATTTATATCGTCATGGGAGGAAAGTATACTACACATATAACCTCTTAGATGAGCCGCCTTAGATTTTAAATGAACTTTTACATGAGATGTATCAGACAGAGACTGTGCAAAGACAATGCCCAAGTACTTATATGTAGTACATTCTGAGATGAACGTATTGCCCAGCTTCCACCTTTTTCCATGATTAACCCGCTTACCTATAATAATAACTTTAGACTCATTAAAAGACATGTTCCATTTAGATGCAAATCCATCTACTACATTTAACATCTTTTGAAGGTTTTCCTCACTGTCGCCAAGGAGGCAAACATCATCAACATATAGAAGACTGGGAATTTTGCCGCTTCCAAAAGGAATTCCGAGATTATGGCCATACAAAATGTCTGCCAAGTCCGACATTACAATAGAAAAGAGAGTAGGGGATAATATACATCCCTGTTTAACTCCTTCGGTTACTTCAAACATTTCACTTTCTAATGGCCCGAAAATTACTCTGTTTTCAACTTTATTATACAAACCCTTGATGATAACAATCCAAGTATAAATGATGGTCTTCTGTAAGGGTTACGTTGGAATTGTGTTTGGATAACAGTGATCTAGGTCAGAGGATACTTTAACTGAATTTCTTTTCAAGATGGCTATGAAAGACTATTGGGCACGGACTTTGATTTATGGTCCTTTATGGTGGCCAGGGAGACCTTGACCTGATTCCCAATTGCACTGGACCACTTTAGTCAATGCAAATCATTTCAAAACATGAGAACTATTTATTTGACATGGGACTTTGATATTCTGCTTGATGATAGTCCTCTATGAGGGCTAAGCTTGAACTGCATTGTGACCTGATTCTTTAAATCATGGGGTTAATTTTTAGAATTTCATCACTAGATTATTACTCTCAGCATATATTTGAGGTAGAACTTGGACGTTAAATTTGATAATATTCCTCTGTAAAGGCTGCGTTGTGATTGTATACAAATGACTTTGAACTTCTTTACAAATTCAGAGGTAACTTAAGTGAACTTATCTTCCCAATGCATAGCCTGGTAAACTTAAGTGAACTTATCTCTCCAATGTATAGCCTAGCCTGCACAGCAAAAAAGAAATCATCTTAGATTGCACTTGTCTTACAATGACATTTAATCCCGAATGGTTAGAATCGGTGTCATTACACACACACACACACACACACACACACACACACACACACACACACACACAATATGGGATTATGTCATTAATGCTAGCAAAGTATGTATCAACACATAATAATAGGCCAGCTGAACACACAACTCCATAACATTGATCGTCTTTACCTGTCTTGCAAGGTATTATATTCACATTCTAACTAACTTTTAACATTGCACGTATAGAAGAGAGCCTGGTGTGTTATGAGACCATAACACATTAGCCTTGTGTGTTATGGAACCATAACACAGGTGTCCCGCCCACATTTCAATAAGCCACGCCTAACTGGATTTCCGGAACTTGTCTTAACACATGGACATGCTCGGCAAATCCGTTTTTGGTCGTTTCTCTTAATTCTACGTATTAAGTTTCTAAGTTTCGTGTAATTGAGCAGAAAAATTAAGAGGGAAATGTAAATATAAGCAATGAGGGTCGCATTTTTGTGTTATGGCATAATGACGCGGGTGATTGAAGATGGCATCGGACGAGGGGCACTGGCGTGCGCCACGCCCACTATGTCAGCTTCAATCAAGCTCGTCATTATGCCATAACACACACACAAGCGACCCTCATTTCTTAAATAAATGCATCTACCTGTATTCTAGGACGTGTCAACAACCATAAATTGACCATACACATTAAGAACGTGAAGGTTACTGAAGCTACATCAAGGTCATTTCTATCATGCCCTGCGCTTGACAGTCATATGATGGGAGTACATAAACACTAAGGTTAAGCTTCATTTGAACAATTCTTAACGTATCAAGCCAGACACATGCACAGACTCTCAGTGGCTTTCATTTCTCTTTACAACGTTGTCGGGGCAACAATAGTGTGATTAACACATCAAACTGAAACTACAGGAAAACAATTATTCAATTATTGAAAGGCAAGAACATGGAAGAAAACGCAATAAAAGAATCTTTTTTTACATACATTTGTTTAGGAAGATATGACAAACGAATTACAAAAATTGCAAGCTTATGTAAGTTAAAACTTAAAATGTGCGCATGTAAATAGAATGGTTAAATCAATAATTTCAGTTTTGAATGAGACCTGTATGTAAAAGTGCAACATATTTTGCAACTTTTGAGTATTGTTAAGTTACCTGACGAAGTTGTTGGTAGCTTAGGCAAATTCTTTGTGTGTTTTGTTTCTGAAGTCTCCTAGCTCAATACTTTAATGTGAAACATATTAGGCTAGCAAGACTTTGAATTATAAAGATTGACGCTAGTTAACCAGTTTCAGCTGACCACCAGTAGTGTCCCTCATAGGGCAAGTGGGTACCATGCCACCACCTCTTTTTCTGCAAATTGAAGATTTTGGAGCAAAAATCAAGGAGGCTTACAAGCCAAACATACTCGAGATTTTAGGTGATTTTTTATGACGACAATAAAATCAAACAAAATTACGACTGCAATACACACAGGAAAGGATTGTAAATGGAGCTTTATAATTTGTACATTTATAGAACAGGTGTATATAGTTAGTAAGTTTAATAAAGTATAAAATTCGGATGACCTTGACCTATTTTCTAGATCACAATGAAAGGTATAGTGACTTTTTAATTTTTATTGCTGGACATAATTTTGTGGAACAATTTTAAATTTTGCTAGTTTGATGACTGACGGGTTTTGATCATGGATTGTTCTTGTTTGCTTGAATTTTCGGTGCAGTTTCTGTGGTATGCTGAAAACTGTTTTCTGCTTCTATTTTTCATGACATTCAATATTTTTATGTTGTCAATACGACGTCTTATCTTTAGATACTCGATGAATAATGTGTCACTTGGTAGATATTCAAGTGTTGCTGTTTTATGTAGTGATGTTCATGTTGATACGCTTATCAGGATTCGGGCAGTTTTTAGCTTGGACTGATTTTCCACTATGATATTGACACACAATGGTCTCATATTTATTTTCTTTTTTTCCCGAGAATGAACAGTCTAAGCCCTAGTTTAATACTCGTACTGGTGTATTTTGCACTGTGCATGAGCAAGTATCTTGGTCTGGCATCTTCAAAAATGCAGAGCTGACCTCCCATTGTGCTCCAAGATTCACAAATAGGTTAGGAATAATTTGTTGCAATATAGCAACTTAAATGCTCCAAGTTTTCTATGACAGGCAAATGCATTGTCGCTGTCAGTTAGTGAATGAAAACCAATAATGGCTGTATACAATTCATGTTTTAAAAAAAATCATGACATGGGTCATATTTGTGAACTGCATGCTTTGAGTTTTGCTTCGTTTCTGAAATACAGTTAATCACATGGTCACAAAAAGGGTAGACATGTTCCCTTTACCCTTACATTCTGCAAGCACTTTTCCCCAAAAATTGGAGGGTCAAAATTCTACCCTTTACCAAAAAGGGGTAGGACAAAATTCTGCATGTTAAAAAAAAATCCATTCATGCAGCATGAAATCTAGTCAAATTTGTGATTTTTGGTCTAAAATCCAGCCATTCTTAACTTTTTAAAAATGTCATTCTTTATTATTTTTAAATTTTGTTATTTTAAAAAAAAAAATCTTGAATGAGGTCAATATTCATGGCTGAGTGCATGAAATGGTAGGTCAAAGCACTACACAGGGTGTGTTAGACATGTTCATACCGACTTGTACCGAACTTTTCCGAACCCTAACTAATTATGCATTCCATTGTTGGCCTGGTTGTCCAATCAGCAAGTGGCCGAGTCGGGCCCATGCTTTCATATGTTCACAAGGGATGCCACGGCTAACGCCAGTGATTACAGCATGGATTGTGCTGAATAGTGCAAATCTTATACCTAAAATGTCACATCAGTGGCGAAATGTGCATGTTTAGTTTGCTGGCGGTTTGATTTTTCATTAAACCCAAGCACATCCGACGTTTTACTTTCTGATCCTTCCACGTTAAATCCGGCCAGCGTGGTCGAGCACAAAATGTAAACAAAGCAGGGTGCGCTTCCCGAAGTGAACCGAATAAAGCCGAGTCCCATGAACTGGTCTGGGGATCATTCCTGTGGCACCAATATACCTATCACTACACAGGCAGTACTCTGTCCAGGGCTCTTGTCAAACAGTCTGTTTCAAACAATCAGCTATAGCTCTGGAGCATACATTCTGCTGCATCGTGCTCATCATGTATCATGTTTGTGCAGGTAATATGGCTGATTGCTGCATAACAGCCAGTCAGCAGGAGTTTCCACTAGAACTACATGAAAATTGTGACCCCTGCACTGTGTAGGCCTGTTGTCTACACATATCACTGGGTGACGGATAGTGGACCACTCCTGTGAAAAAATAGTATAGTCTTGTTCTGTTATACATGCAGCATTTTGCACTGAACCTTTTTGGTAGGTATGGGTGTGTCTGTGTGTATCTGTATATGGGTTTGAATACAGACATGTAACTCAACGTACTGTGTCGTGAGTCATTGTTTACTTATTCAGTGCAATGTGTGCTTGTTTACTTGAAAACTGACCTGCATAAACAGATTTGATTCATGTGAATATATGGTGATTCAGTGTTGTGGTCAACTATTGATGAAAGAAAATTCATGGAGACTCTATGACTGACAGTGAACCGTGGAATCATATAGATTTTTCCATGAAAGGTACATACACAGCCAGACACAGGTCCACTAGAGAGAGGAAACAGAGAACAGTCTGCGTGTCTGACTGACTGAAGACCCAGAAACTGTGTATCTGCCCAAAATGAAGAGATCAAGAGGGAAAAGTCATCATCTCAGGGTGAACAGTGGATCAACCACCGAAGTCTGCCTGTAGCAGCCGAAACTGATTTGTACTTTGTCTGTGTTATTGTGGACTGTGACCAGTATAGTACCTGTGAACTGTGGTCATTTTTCGAATAATCTAGGAAACACAGATAAGTGTACCCTGCACAATTGTAACTTTATATTAATTATTGTTCTAGAAAAATGTTGCAGTTTAGATCAAGAGTGTTTGTGATTTTTTTTTTTTTTTTTTTTTTTTTTTTTTTTTTTTTTTGAGTTTATTCATGGATTCCATGAGTGTAAAGAATATTGTATAAACGCAGCTTCAGCTGTTGAAAAACTAAATTGTAGAGGTACCCAAAAGGGTCATTGTGCAATTTAGGGACCATTGGCCAAAGGTTTCAGGAAAGATGTTTGAAGATTGAAAAAGCAAACAAAGCTTCAAGTACAAAGTCATTGAAGCTGGACAATTTGAATAAATTTGGCAGACCCCATCAAGATGTGGGCGAAATTTGTTTCAGAAGTGAATATGTTATATAGTTAGTAGATGACTGACGACTACAGGCAGAGCACCGTTAGATAAGCTCGACCGACTGACAACTCAGATGGTTGATTTAAGTGTTATATGTGGGTATGAATGTTTAATAGTAACAGTTCTTATATTTGAAAATAGAAGGATATGTGGTGTCATAAATTCACGGCTGTGATATGCGAAATATGCAGAGGCACGGCGTCCTATTACATGATATTAAGAAATAAATATATAACAGGTATATGATATACAGATTCCCTATAGATTGTAACTGGGGTCATCCAGTCTCCAGTGGATCAGGAAATTAAGTCCTGTTGACAATAGACTGCTCAATGTAAAAGTCATCATTTTCACATATCTTGCAACAACTTTTAAAACTTTTGTTTCCTTGTAATTAAACAATAATACTTTTGTCCATTTCCCAAGATATGGTTGTTTTCCCAAATTCCATAAAATCAAACGGCAATTTTCCAAATCCAAAGGAAAATTAAGTTAAATTCCCAGTTCCCACCGACTACTCATTTTCCATTTTTCAGTAAATATTTTACATCATTCATAATGCCAAGGATAAAAGAAAATACTTTCCTAGCTCTTCCAAATGCCAGTGTAGACCCCCCCCCCTTTTTTTTTTTTAGCCTAATATTAACTTACCATGATGAAGGGATGGATGTTTGGGTAATTGTAAATTGGTTGATGCATGGGTTGATAGGTGGGTGGATGGCTGGGTGGGTGGATAGGTGGATAGATGAATGTTGATTACTGTCTATCAGATACACAATTACAATAAAACTCTGATCCTCATAGTTTGCAGGCTAAATCAAGTTTTTACACGCATAGAAAATGATACTTCGGAACAACTAAAGCGTTCACGCGCTTATCCCCGGAAAAGTCCTGCTTTTGTTTTCCCAATTATGATTCTAGTTTTAACTTCGTGTTTCAGTGTTCAATCAGTGATCTTGGGTATTTACTTTCCATTTTAAAAACATACATATTATAACAGTACATATCAACAATAGGAGAGGTCACAATTACCAATTATCTGTGTATTCAGTTGAATACACAATCCAATACACAGAATTTTTCAGGGCTAGAGATGTGTATTCCCATTGGATTGCATGTTAAATTAACCTCAAATTAAAAGACTACTTTTGTAGCCGCAAGAATAAAAATTTCTCTAAACAATTCAGCTATGTGCATAATTTAAACACATAAATTTGGCTGTTTCTGCAACGAGTTGTTTTAAAGTTATTAAGCTGTAAATTACAACGAAAAGTAATGGGAATACATAACTCTAGCCCTGTATGACTAAAGTGCCATCTACAGGAGAGCAGTAGAAGCTTGCTCTCCCCTATTTAGAAAAAAGGGCTATGCCCAATACAACTCCTTTTTGATATAGATACGTGGCCCAGGATGACGCCTGACACACTGGTGCACACATAAGGCGACATGCAGATTCCATAGACCCACCATAAGATAGCTACTTGCAGATACTTACAGCAGACAACTTGCAATATCAAGATTTAAACCAACCACAATTGTTTAATTTGAATATATATATATATATATATATATATATATATATATATATATATATATATATATATATATATATATATATATATATATATATATATATATATATATATATATATATAGTTTTGAGAATCAACCAGTACATGTTACTTTGAACTGATCCGTTTTAGAAATAAATTTCAATATTTTGTTCCAAAGAAATTTAATAAAATCAATATCACATTGTAATGTAGATGGACCAAGACGGTGATGGTAACGGCAGGGGCCTGAATGATTTGCATATACTTGCATAATAGAAGCCCTTTTATTTTTCGTACATCGAACAAGCTATAATTTCTTAATTTTCTTATTCTCCATATCTTGTAGGCTACTGGGGAAAAATTATCACTTGCACCAGCGTACCAAGACCCCTGTCCGCTTCCAAGAGTGCTTCATTAACAGATCCTTACCTGATAACGGCTGTCCTGAGCCTCGAGTGGAGCTTGTCTTCGATTGTGATGTCGTAAACCAGAGTGCTGATGTCGATGAGCGTGTAGAATTTCTGGTTGTTCAGAATGTCTTAAGTGGCGCTGACTTAGTTGTCGATCAGAATGTCGAGAATGATGTTGAAACCTACTGTTACGTTGGACGTCATGTCCAGAGTGTTTCTGTGACCGACTTTCCAATTTTTTGTCAAAATGTTGAGAAGGTCCGTGTATCTCTGTCTCCAGTTGGTTAGACTGACAAACCGCCAAGATCAGCAATATCCACCCTGTACAATGTGTCATAATTGTAATTTTCACATATCTCAAAACAAAGTGGTCACCGACCTCGTAAACCCGAACGATATTCCAACATGTGCTCCAAATCAAGGATGTTCAAAGTCGTATTTGCGAGTCTGTGTTGACCATGATGTTGCTGTAATGAAGAAGATAAAGCGGAAGTTCTTTGCGAACCATTTTACAAGCTTACTTTAGCCTGAGACAAAGAGATTTATGCACTGTAACCATAGAAATAGATGCAAAATATCATGTACAGTTATTAACTTATTAATGCGCAGCTGACATGTAATTGGATGACCATCACAAAAAACAAATACTTGAAATCCATTCCTCCATGACTTTGAGAAAGTGGGTCAAGGTAATCCATATTATACAACATCAAATCGCCACCTGATACTCCTTTGTGGTACACTTGGTATCGTTAGCTTTTTTCTTTCTCGACCAATTTCTAATAATTTTACATCAATATATGTCCGCAAGTTCAGATTTAATTGCCGTCAAAAAAACCGTTTCCTTAAATGTATTCCCACACTGACCTTCATAAAGGAGGTCAAGGTCATCCAGATTGGTTAATAATAAACTTCCATAGAATAATGTCGGTGTGTTAAATGTACATCTGATAAAATTAAGTCTTATTTTTCTCAAGATAATGAATTTCATAAATCTCATCAAATACTGACTAACATTTTCTGTTAACTTACAGATGGACAAGTATCGATCGTTTTGCTTTGACATAATAGTTTCCAAACTAACATACCCAGAGCGTTTTATTTATTTATTTATTTATTTATTTATTTATTTATTTATTTATTTATTTATTTATTTATTTATTTATTTATTTATTTATTTATTCATTTATTTATTTATTTATTTATTCACCTTATGGCGCTTGTATGACGTTATCCAGGAGATGGCACCACAAATAACGTAAGGCACCTAGAGTTTCATTCTGAACGTGTCATGAGGTCGACGAACTTAAAAATTGTAGACACTAATTATCCTGACAAGCAACTGTTTACGGACGGACGGACATGAGTGATTTCACAAACTCTGCGACCTATGGTCCACCATGGAGGTATTATAAAACCTCCATGGGTCCACAGAGCTAAAAAAAAAAAAAAAAAAAGGGGGGGGGGGCGGTAAACACACACGCACGCAAAATACAAAAAGCTGGATACCCTTACATAGCGATAGGTGCTGAAGTTCAAACTCAAAACGACGGTTTTCTTCGCTTGATATTTTGTTCCACAAGTCACCCAATTTTGTATACATGGCACTATTGCGAAGGTTTGTTGGGCACGTATTTGTAAATCTGCATTGATTATATGCCTACCCAAGTCACTCACTCATCACTGGCAAGATGATCCAAAAGTCCACGTTTCCGCAATATCGCTCCATGCTATGGTGAGGTGACGGGAAGTTTACAACACTGAAAGTAAGTTAGACCCAACTCGTGCTGAGAGTGAGGCATAAAATTGTGTCACTTTTTCTTTTAGTTTAGCGAACTTTGCTCAAAAGTAAACTATCCAGACCATTTATGTTCTACTAAAGCGCGACTGAATTCAAACGCCATGTCTGGAAGTGTGGACAGTCAAATACAATTGTCAAGTGGACAAGCCGGATCTATGTGCATGTATTTCTTCAAACTCTTTCAGTGCCGGGCCAAGAAAGACTCAACAGCTTACCTCGGCGCGCTTTGGGCGCATCGTGTCCAAAGCGCGCCGAGGAAAGCTGTTGACCCGATCCATTCGTATGCTCTCTGCAAATATAATCATGCACTTGAATGAAAGGTCCGTATTTCAAGTATTATGAACTGGATACCATTATGTGGATTTAAAGCACATCAACTTTGGTGGAACTTGGGAACGAATGAGTTAAAGACGAAAGTTAAAACCATGTAGATGCAAATAACTTTCTTCAGATAAACATTTGTTCTCTTCAAAGAGACTTTTCACTTGATTAACGTGGTACCAAAACAACTACAGTGAAACCACGACTGAACACGTCACAGCGGGGCAAAATGTTCGGATGATGAGGCGTGTCCAGTTAGGGCTCTAGATGCTATTACACCCAAATTTTCAACTGAACAAAATATCAGTTCTTACAGCATGTTTGAATTTGATTATCAAAGTTGTTCTGTTTTATAAGTTAAACTGTAGTGTATAAATAAGCAAGACTTCATTTTATATCGGGGATTGAACTAAAATATTTATCTTACTGTTCACTATATTTATCTTACTTTACTTAATAATGTGGTCTTTGTTGACATCAAGCTCATGTTGTTTCACGGCTGCTTGAACTTGTCAGGCGCTGGACTTTTTGTGAACCATGACTACAAACAAAGCTTTGTTCTCTCTTTGAAATCTCTGCAATTTCACTATTTTGATCCAAAGAGGCCCTGCAGATTTAGTCGCCATTGCCACGTTTACTTTGCACAAAGAAATTGGATATAAATTCAAAGACAAAACTTCTGCACATTACATTTCATTTTTTAAACAAAAGAGTGCGACATGAAAGTGTAATAAAGAATGCGATTATCTCGGTCAGGACTCCCCTGCTTAACGACGGTCCCTGCTTCCGGAGGAGCCGAGCCAGCGACGCCGTGTCGGCAGTCTGATCATCAGGCAACATCTGGCACAGCTCGCGCCCCGGCCCTGGCACTCCCCACAAAAGTGGTAGCACATGATAGTTCCATAAATTAAAATGCAGCCCCTTTTCAAGGATTTTTCCCTGAATTTTACCCCCCTATATTTTGATGAAAACAAGGAGATTTTTGCCCTGGAAAAGTACCCCTATTTTTGAAAACAAGGAAATTTTGACCCTCAAAAAGTACCCCTATTTTTCAGTTTCAAGGATACAAATGTAGTGGTCTATGCCTTAAAATCTGCATTATGCAGCATGTAAGTGTTGTTACATTCACATCTGGACTAAACTTAATTGTAATGAGTGAAACCATTTTAATTTTCTCCATGCTTTTTAATGATTTGGGTTCCAGTTCTTTTATTTTTTTTACCCCCTATTTCATAAAAACGCGAATGTTATACAAAACATACCCTAATTTAAGATTTCGGGAATCTTGACCCAAGAAAACACCCCGAATGTCCGATTTCGCGGACCGCGTCGAGGCTCAAAAGATTCCCCTTCATCCGCGAAATTTGGAACGATCAAGTGTTCATGTTTGGTTCTAAGTGCGGGGGCCGGGGCTCGCGCACAGCGCAAGGTGAGCATGGGCACAGACAACATGCAGGACACCAAATGTTCCAACTAGCAAAGATCAAAGCAGATATGCCCGTGTTTCTATAAGAGCGAATTGTTTCAGCCAGCTTTGGTTGCGTATTCCCCATATTAAAACAGTCAACAAGTTTATCTATTATGTGAGGTTTCATCTAAAAGAAAAAAAAATCTTACAGGTAGACAATATTAGAATTAGAGTCACACTCAATTATCTATTTATTTACCAGTATATGTTCGTTTGTAGCGACCTGTTTTGGAAATAAACTCATGTACTGCTGAAAAAATCACAATATTTTCCTCAAGAGAACATTGTGGGCATTCTTATTATACAGTGTGAGCTCGAAAATGAGGAAGATTAAATTGCTGTCACGCATGCTAAATTTGGTCACCCATTGTAGAAGTAGTACCATGGATCTGGCACTGCCCTGCATGAATAGACCATGCATAAGGATTCGCGAACAAGCTCATTTACAAGTTTATACATTAGCGTCAAATAAGAAATTTCTCTGCGTTTAGCTACGTTCAACCATCCCGTTTCTTCGTATACGATTTAGCGTTGCTCGTTCCCTACACTGCATCATTGATAGCACAAGCAGCACTTAACTGAATACTTTCCAGTTTTTCAGTACAGCACAGCCACCGCATACTGAACTGTCATGTCGGAGTATAATTTTCCAACGTTTGTCTATCTAATGTGAATATCTTGTTCTTCATAATGTTAATTAAATTACAAGAGTTGTTGCAAATTTCAGAAAAATGATCATGACAACCGTAATTCCGATAATATTTTGAGCCCGAGACGTTCGTGTTGCATAACATTTTGCAATGACTTTTATAAGAAGGATAGCAGGATGGTTAATTTGATTCATTTTACGCGAGATGAGCGAAGAGTCTGTTTTTAAGGCATTGGCGGTCACAAGCTAATCTTTGTACCATTAGTCAATATCTGCCAGATAATCAATCCAAATTCAAAGTGATGTCGTCAGCAAACAATTTATATACTAGATCGGACAAGATCCACCATGTCATTAATATAAATGAGAAACACAAGGGGTCCGAGTACAGTTCCTTGTGCCACACCAGCACAATGCTCCCCAAACATAGGATTGGCCTTGAATAACCACGTTGAAACGAATACGCCGAATGCGTATTAATTTCCCGCCACAAAGCACGGGTTTGACGCCAAGCGATCACGGGGGACGTGCGGGTCACATCACGGTAACAGACAGGGCCATATGCTGAGTTCTCACAAAATTAGCGTTTTTTGAGAAATTAAGTTTCAAGAATGCCAAACTGGTATTCATCTAGAACTCTAGCACTTTCCGAGCCATATATATGACACATTTCCATCTACTTTTAATAAGTTTTCTTCATTTACAATTTTTTTCTTTAGTAATATACCGCTTGTCCAGATAGGTACCGACCTGCTATTCACCATATCTCGTCAAGCGAGACTAGGCAATCAGGTATGCATTTGTGGCGGGAAAATAATATGCATATCTCGAATTTGTGGACAGTGCCAAAACCAATCATGGTTTCCCTCAGTACCGGCTCTCTTTTGTTTACACGAAAGACCGACATGGCAAAACTTGTGACAGGCTTTACTGATGTCCGGGAAAATGATTCTACGTTCCTTTTGTTGATTTATAGCCAAACCTAATATCTCAGTGTTGTTTTCGATTCTGACATAAAATGGCACCATCATCTAATTTATCCACAGCAAAAAGTTCGTGCTAAATTAGCGACCCTTCGTAGACTTAGTAATTTTTTCCACGAAGCGTTTTAATCCGTATTTATACATATCCTATATATCCAACCTACTTTGGATTACGCCGACACGGTTTGCACTGAATGTGGATCAGGTGCCATTCGAAAACTGCAACGCTTGCAGAATTACGTCACAAGAATAAACCCTGAAAATTTTATTACAGTAATGCAAGAGAAAATTTAGTAAAGCAACTTGGTTGGCAAACTTTCATTCAGCTTGTTTAATGTATAAATGCATCAACGGAATTGCCCCTGGTTATCTTTCTGACCAAGTTACTTTAATCTCAGATGCAAAATACCCGAAGTTCCAAATCTACAGATGTCATCGTCCCTGCCGATAACAAAACCATTTTAATCATTTGTCTTTTGGAGCTATTATCTGGAACCAAACTTCCAATTAAATACGCTCAGCAGAAGACCTGTAGTCATTCAAAGTATCACTTGTATTTAACAATTTTATTTCCGTGATTCTTTAAAGTCTACAGCACAACAGGTGAAGTCATATTGTTTCATATTATGAGCTGTATTTGTCAGCTATATCTTGTCTTGTGCGTGCCCACGCTGTTATAACTGCTATAGATCCTCCCCATACAGATATAGCGTGGTTGACAGGGATCCCGCAAGTTCTAGCTGTAAATTTCTTTTTTAAATTGTACCTTATGTTTGTTGTATATCAGGCCCGTAACCAGCCTTTTGAAAAGGGGGGTTCGTTTTGCAATGATAAAGTGACATTGGCGAGCGCCGAAGGCGCGAAGCTCTGCTAGGGGGGTCCGGGGGCATGCTCCCCCGGGAAATTTTTCAAAAAAGAACCCCTAAAAACAGCATTTCCTGCAATCTGAGGGGGGTTTTGGCCTTACTTTCTGTCTTTCATATATGCTTATTTCACGGCAAAAAATATTGAACTGATTTACTTCAGCGATATCTATATATAATACACAGCTTTGTATAGAAAAACTTTAAAAGTACTGGATGAAATGCCTTGAAATTCGGGCCACGTGTTACCCTGGGCCCCCTCAGCGTGGTTTTCTCACCGTTTTTCATTTCGTTGGGCCAATCGATAAATATCGGCAATTAATCGATTTTTTAGGGCAAATTTTGTATTTTGAATGACGTCATTATATAAGGACAAGCGACGTAGATAGAGAGCCACCTAGCGTTCATCGCTGCGAGTTGTTTCTGACTTCTACATGTAAGCCTAGGCCTACATAGGCACTAGGCCCTGGAGCTCTACAAGTCTACTGAATTTGCGTGCATAGCCGATCATTGTCCACATAATATACATTTTCTTGCATAAAGTTAGTTTTTTAAGTGCAACATTAATAACTATCTTTCATTACTTGGTTTCATTGACAAATTCAATTTATTTGCATTTTGTTTGATGAAAATGTAGGACCTATGTAAAGGTCAGTTGTAGGGCCTACATGCAGGTCTATGTTATATATAGGCCTATGCTTCTAAATAATTTTTGAAATTCCACTTGAAAACAGTAAACGTGAACACTAGCCGAAAACGCATTTTTAGCCGTCTGACGTGCAGGCCTTAGCCCGACATAACAGAAAGACCCCCCCTCCCCCCCCCCCCCCCCGCAATCTGACTTTGGAAAAAAAAAATGCGGGAAAACACAACTTTCAGCTTTCCATTTTCCATGTAGGCCTACAGTGGGAGCGATTACAAGGACTTAATATTAAAAATAATCAAAATCAATATTATTTGGTTGCACAACTTTGAAATACAGTCTTCCATGAAATCTTGAAATGAGTGATTCTTAATATAGATCTACCTGTAGGCCCACATGTAATTTTGTATTTGTTTGAACGCTATAATAATGATTACCCCTACTACTATCAAAGATTTTATTTTTTGTCTTTATTTCCCAGTGAATCAGCCTACATTACAATGAATGTTATCAAAACGGTTGATCTTTCTTTCAAAAAACCCGTGATTTTCACGGGTATACGGCTAGTTCATTATAATTCTGATGAGATAGACTATCCCTTTAGATTAATAAAGTATAATACTATATATATTATCAATATGAATATGTACTTTTGTGTGTCCTCGACTGCCTTGTGAATTTTGAGATACATTTCACACTCAGTGACAATCACATTGCTGTCACATGTACCGAGGACAGCTTTTGAAGAGAATTTTTTCCTAAGTTTTTCTCAAATTAACACAGTAGTTGTGGCTTCCACCATGAAGAAATGAGTTATGGCTTCCATCATAAAGAAAAGAGGCTATGCCTTTCATCATGGAGAATCAAGTTAACACTTTGCAGTCCGAGTCTGTATATATACGGACCCTCAGTGATGATACAATATCAATATAACAATTTCATATTTGTATTCCTCGTGAAAAGACCTTTCCAACGAATACATCCAGTGATATTTGAGCATTTCAATGAGATCCATCATGTATATCTAATGGCTATATAAGACCAACGTATTAAATAGGCACATATATCAAATCGTTCATAGAGCTAGTACTCTTTAATATGATATATGTATACTATGCTAGACCTATGTCTAGATTTAATTTTTGAAAAATAATATAGGCTAAGTCAACAGCTTTCCACAGGGCTTTTAATCATGTAATGCACAACGAGACTGGATCAACAGTTTTCAAGTTTGTGTCATGCAAAGTGCACTATATAGCTGTTGACTCAGTCTTGAATACGGGGATGAACCTGAAAGAGTTAAACGTTTTACCATTCAAAAGGACAGCGTAGCTTCAAGTGAAAGCTCAGAAATTATTTAAAACATGAGAAACGAGCTCCACAGTTGTGAGTATATTTTATTTTGAAGAATATGACGTTTTAAATGATAAATATCTATGAGGCAAAGCGGCGATATTAAAAGGGCGCCAATGATCAACATTCACTGTACCTGTGTACTAGGTGGCTGGCTTTAAATAAGTTTCACAATGTTACTTGGGGGGGGGGGGTTCGTTTGACAAAAAGGGGGGTTCGTTTGAAAAGGGGGGTTCGATTGAACCCCTCGAACCCCCCCTGGTTACGGGCCTGTATATTTTTGTATTTGTATTTTATGAACGTGTTACTGGGCCCCATCGAAAAACACTCGTCCTAATTCAGGGTTGAGAATGCCCAGAGTGTATTTTGGCTACTCCAGGAGCAAATTGGCAACCTTCTATACCCCACCTCAAGGATTTTCAGAGTTATGAAGAAGTTAGACCAAACTGAGAACATTTTATTTTTTTGAAGAAAAGCAATGTTGGCAAAAAGTTGCCGAATGGCAACCAATTCTCATCCCTGCTAATTTATCTTAACGGACTTTCTTGCTATGAGCATATTTTAAAGGGAATCACTATTGCTTGAAAACGTGGTAATTTGATTCTGGCATTGTGTAATATTTTGACCGCTAATTTTCTCTCTTCCCTCCCCCTCTTACCTTCGTTCTTTACATCACATGTACAGTGTAGGATTCCACCTGTCGTTGTGCTTACATGCCTTTTTCGGAGGCCATTTATCCCCATCCGGAGCCAACTGGCCTGGGTTCAGAGGCGCTCGTAACGTTTAGTCAGTCAAGCATTCGTGCATATATACGGAGTAAGGGGGGAGGGGGGAATGAACCTGGAACATCTGTACGTGGATGGCCCACAGAAGGCCTTGTCTGCAATAAAGTATTGTGTATTCATCTGTGCTGTCAATCATTCGTACTAATGAGATGGGAGATGGTGGGCCTAACGGCACTTGCGTCGTCGGATGGAGCTCGTACAGAGAAAGGTTTGAAACTAAGCTCACATCTGTATCACCATCCCGCTTCACGTTTGACAGGATTTCTCCGTTTCTATACATATCAACAAGCTGCAACTCCCCATTTTACTCCAAAACTATATTTTACAGGTATATAACACTGATAATACATTAAAATCCACATATATCCATTGCAACACGCCATAATTGTCGAAAATGTCACACAAAAATCCATTTCGGGCAAAAAGTCAGACTCTGTGCGAACTCCATCTGACGACGTAGTGCCTTTAGGCCCACCATCTCCCATCTCATTAGTACGAATGATTGACTGCACAGATGAATACACAATACTTTATTGCAGATAGGGCCTTATGAAGGCCACTGCACGTGCAGATGTTCCAGGTTCACCCTCTCTGCAGCCACGCCCTCCTCCTCCTCCCATATTTGCACGAATGCTCGACTGACTGAACGTTACTAGCGCCTGTACCTGGGATGGGGGCAACAGTAAGCGTCCATCTCCAACCTACCAGTCAAAAACCAAAAAAAAAAAAAAAAAAAAATGGGTCATATCGTAAAGCAAGTTAACAAACAGCGCTCAGAAAAGGCAAAACAAAGACAGGCTTTCCCTTTTCTCGGATAAGCAGATATCCAGAAACACACACCAATACTTAAATTGTTACCCCCCCTTTTTTTAAAAGTATTTTTAACATTATGACTTGATATTGTAGGCTACATATTTATGTGTGTTGTTTGCATATTTGCATTGTCAACCTTCCTTTCAATTTTTGCAAACTTTAACAGCCTTAGAGTTATGAACGTTGATTTAGAAATCTGCTCACTTCATCATAGCCAAAGGAGGCTTGCCAACCAACCCGTCAGAATTTGCCAAATTATATAGAGTGCTGAAAAAGATATTGTGTCAATGAGAAGGGCAATACCATAGCAGAACAGACCACATAATGACTGAGGTGTGAAAATAATAAACCAAAGATGACTTTCAGATGGATGGGTTTTATTCTGGGCTTTATCAATATATAATTGAAAAATACATAAATTCCCCCCAGTTAAATACTAGTCTATTTATTTGACATCTCAATTGGGGGTTCTCATGATCATTTTTAGAAATATTACACAGTGGTTCCTATAATACAAGTAAACATATTATCAAGTCAATTATACATGTATGCCACTCTGCCATTCTTGGCAATAAAATGCACCTTTGTTTCTTCTAAACTTCCAACAAGTGTAATTATTATTTTTTTGCATTCACTGCCCCCTATTGGCAGAGACCACAACTAAACATCTTGAAGGCAGTATGTAGCCAATACATACACTGCTAACTTCTTAAAACTTTCTCACTGTTGAGTTTTTAACGCAAGAGGAGTATGTTTATATTTTTGCATCCCTCACCAAGGGGACCTTTCAATATTTCTGTAACAGTCTGCATTCAAATAATCACAATAACCAAGTAAACAAATAATCCAACCAACTATGAGCATGGCTGGTCAGGTGACCTGTGCTGTCACGACAAATAAATTATACAAAATGAGGTGCTTCTCAACATATACGTCATGACAGGATCCATGGGAGGCTGGCTCATACCATCCCCCACACCAGGGCTATAAACAATGCTCGCAACGAGGTAAAACAATTGGGATCCACATGGTCTAGGGAAACGAAACATCGACAAGCACCTGCCTCCCAATAAGAATCTTAACCCTCTGGGGTTTTATCTTCTTTGTTTGATAAAACAAGAGGCCCATGGGCCGAATGCTCTGCTGACATGTGACTGGATGACCATTACAACCCTCCCCCCCCCAAAAAGAGGAAAATGTTTCCATTTGCTCTGTGACCTGAAGAAAGTAGGTCAAGGTCATCCACATTATATAACATCAAACTTCCAAATAAGCATTTGTGGTATATTTGGCTTTGTTAACCTTATGCTTTCTCAACATATTGAACTTACTGTCATTCACATAAGAAACCTTGAAAATAGCTAAAGGTCACTCATGGCCATTAGCCTTGCACATATTTGGTTCAAATTTTGTAGTTTTATCTCAATTCCTTACCACAATAATAGATTTAATGTGTTTACAATACACATAATACAAATTTTCTGTTCACCTGTAAGTGGCACCATAATTGTTGTTCTGCTTTGCCACTTATACCCCCAGAATATTTCCACAAAATATCATAAGGATCCATTGAAAATCAAACTTGCTTTGAATTTTTCACTTTTTCACTTTTTGGCCCCTGTATTACATAATACCCTAGGTGGTACCACCAATATTAAAGTGAACCTATATTTTCATTCATAGAAATGGTCATAAAAATTTCAACTGGCCAAATTAAAAATGGTAAATGCCATCATGTTGACAAGCAATTGTCTCCAGACGGACAGATTGACAAACATGAATGATCGCATAAAGCTCTGGGACATACGGTCAGCAGAGCTACAAAGTGAAATAATTTGGGAAATTAAAATAGTCTCAAGATGAGGCAAGTCTCCTAAACCATGCATTGTGCTTTTCTGGTCCAGCTCCAATGAATACATATGCACTGGTAACCTAATTCACCTGCGGTAACCAGTAACTTAACTTGCTCACTGCACTGGTAACTTAAATTACCCAAATGAACTGCTAACTTCCAAGTTTCTGTAATTTTATGCCCAGAATGGCACAGGTGAGTCAGAATGTAAGTTTCTAGCCTGTGAACATTCTGAGTCCCTACCTGCCTTTTTTTTTTCCTTTTCTTTTTTTTTTTAATTATTGTGTGAAAATTCTCCATACTGTTGTTGCATGACATAATTGATGTACACTGTAACGTCTGCTGAAAAACATTTAGGTAACATTCATGAATCATTTAACTGCCAAAGTTTATTACAAAAGTATAAAGACAAGAGGACAAAACCATTTACCAGTCAATGAGATACGTTAAGACTGAAGGATAAACTACAACAGCAGTCAACAGTCCTCTGTCTGGTGTTTAAATGCTATTAAAAAAAACAGTCATGATTCTGTAAAGTAAAAATGGTGCATAGAGGCAACTAAATAACGTCTGTCATATTTTCATGTTTAAATTTAAAAAAAAAAAAAAAAAATTTAAAAATCCTTGTTTCACTGCAGAAAGCAGGAACAATGGACCTCAGCAGAGACAAACTTGAATCAACTGATTAGCGCCTGTTTTGTTTTGTTTTAACAGAAAATAAATAATCAACCAGAATGAACTAAAAACAAATACACAGCCATCAGTTGCTCTCTTGAATAACACCCCCCCCCCCCCCCAAATCTGCTTCATGCATTTGTTCATGATAATCTTTGTCAAGTGAGCCAGACCAGAAAAGGGACAACATAGATCAATGACAGCCAGCCGTCACCACCACAAACTGTGACAGCCCATCCTTTGTGACACAGCGTGACAGCCCAGCCATCACGACAAAGCAGAGTATGCTGCGTCTGTTTATGCACACTGCTACCCACAATGCACTGGCATATATATATATTGCAGTTACCTTGTATATACACATTTTGTACACAGCTGTTTACTGTTCTATTTTGTTCACCTCAGTATTTTTTTTTCCCCCTCACAGAAGCACAGTACTCTGGCCGCATCAGACACAGCACAAGAATACTAGGTCTCTTCTACTGTTACTGCGCAATAACCCCATCCACTCTGCCGGATAGTGCCATAACCCTGCCCGCAAGGCTGGACAGTGCCATAACTTGGTTCACTCGGCTGGCCAGCCCACAAGGCTGAATAGTGCCTGAACTCTTTTGCAGCAAGGCTGGACATTTTCCCGTAATGCCACCCATAAAACTGGGCACTGGCCAACTGTTTCAGTCATTTATCCAGTGCTCACCACCAATACCAAGTGGCACAAACTGCCATTATGCCACTCTTCCATCCAAGCCTCCCTTAATTAATACAGTCTGTACAGAAGGTTTGGTGGCTCCTGCAATTTTCTCCCTACTGGTACAGAAGCTGAATTCTGATGCTTTACAAAATGCTCCGATCAAAAGTTATTCATGAGATCATACACACATGCTCCACGCCATCAGTTTTTCCAGGCATACGTTTGGTACTTTGCATCCACTATGTGTCTAATAAACCTACCAAGTCAAGTCTTGTAACCAGGACTAATATGACCTTTAACCCCTTGAGAATGAAACTCTCCGCGGTGATCATAGAATTTAAACGTCCACTGACATGAAACTATTATTTTCACACATAAAGCCTGGTGTTTCTATTACACTGTGTTGTATGATAAGAATGAACAAGGGCACCATTCCTGAAAACTTCCGAGAGATTTCAGGAAAAACATATCATCATTCATGCATCTTTTGCAATTTGAGCAACAAGATAGTCTGTGGTTCAGATTACCACTTCATAACGACTATTACAAAACATCTTCAACATACCCTCATCTCACGCGTGCCTTGTGTGTGTGTGTTTTTTTCTTTCAACCATTCAAAAACACATCAACCAAAAGAGTAGTAAGTTGAACGTTTCAAACTCTTCCCAGGGAATACAGATAAGGTAATCACGATTTCTCAACGATTAGTGGCTGTGTGCCAGCCAACAAATTAACAAACACATCAGATTTCCTGTGAGCAGCCTGGTGTTGAGGAGTTCTATTTATGCTAGATACTGCACACAGCGACAAGGTACTGCCGCCATGCATGCACTTGTTGAACCTACACATTCACCCCACTTCGTCCACTAGGGCGACAAGTTAAGTGTTTTTGTGGAATACCACCCATGCCCCTGATCAGCTGAAGTAACCGAGAAAAACATAATCATATATAGGCTCGGTCGTTTTTTAATTTTTTTTTTTAAATGGCCAACTATGCAAACTGCAAGCCTCCAAGAAAACTGTGAAAACAAACCAAAAATTATTGGCAACAGTGCAGATGGTACATAAAAGGAACCCAGTGCTACACCGTAATTTAGGTTTGATCTGCCATTATTCAGCAACAACTCTCAACAAATACATGTTCATCTTCAACAATGTACTATTTTTCAAACTTGTAACATCTTGTGTCAAAGGCAATGTACATGCCAGCATTTACACGGGATCCTTTGTTTCTCGTGGGAACGATTTTCAATTTGAATGATCGTGAACCCATAAAAAATAATCCCATTTGGCACTGGATACTGGAATTAGTTTTCATGTGGATTCCTTGCGATTGAAAGTATAAATCTGAGAAAAATTTTAGTTACCTATGTTGTGTTGGTGTTACCTGAATCAAAATGACAACAAAAAAAAAAAAAGAAAAAAAGAAAAAAAGAAAAAAAAAACTTCTTTTTTAGTATCTGTTACAATAAATCAATGCCCAATTCCAAACTAAATTCTGCTGAATGTGGTCTCTCTAGGCGACTAGCTTGTTACTGAGAGATGTGACAGTATAGACCAGATTGGAAACAGAATCGAAAAAAAAAATGTTGATAGAAAATGGTCCTTCTTTGGACTGGACTCTGTACAGACTTCACATCAGCTGTTAGTACACTCCACCTTGTGGTCACATTAAAAACCACTTCTACTCCCCGAGATTGCACCTAGTTTAGCCTATTGTTGATTTTTTTTCCCACGAACTGCAACAAAGTCTTACTGCCTTGCATTGGAACACAGCTTTCTACCCCTCAGATGAGGTAGACTAAAAAATGTTAGCCCTGAAAGATTAGGTTGTATACCATTTATTTTTTTTTTTCCTCTCGTCTTTCCTGAACATCTAAAACTTCCATTTCCCATAGCACTATGTACCAAAAGTGACAGATAATTACTTGTAAAGCTTTGAAAAATTGGAACTACTTTCTTTATGGTTTCAGACATTCCCTCGAACCCATTCCTGGTCCAAGTAGAGACGAGTCGATAGCTTTCAAAGTGCCTCACCTGCTCCAACGAAAGCTAGTGACCCAGGTCATGAGTGTCAACAGTGGTTTTACCAACAAATCTCAGCAAAAATGTTTTCCAGTAACAAGAAATTTAAGTAAAAATGTTGAGGCAGACAATTTACATCTGGGTGCTTTTGGGCGATTTGAGTCTGAACGGCTCACATCAGACTCAAAGGTTCGGCCAGGGCCTGCAAAATTCAATTCCCAGAGTATTATGGATTCCAAGTTAGAAAATTTTCCAAAGACTCTGTTTGAATCACCAATATTACACCCTTCTGGATTCGAGAGATCTTACTCAAGAACACCTTTTGAGCATATCATGTTAGAAAATAATTCCTGTAAACACATCATCAGTTTTGCTTACATTTAATGGCTGACAGAATGTTCATGGAATCAGTACCTTTCACTACTTCCATGATGCTTAACAGGGTACCTAGAACCAGTCACTTTTCACCTTCCTACCTGAAGGCCTTTGTTAGTATTACAGGTTTACCAGGACACTGCACCAATTCCTCATCACAGTCAAGTGTGGAATTGCAAGGACACCAGATGAAAGCACTTTTCAGTATTCACTTGTGAAAGTGAAACTTCCAAGATCTATTTTCATGCAAATAATCTGTGCTCCCCTTGGAGTCCTAATTGTGAGGGATGTTTGCTGGGGATTCGTTATGGTTTCAAAATATTTGGACAGGCGGTCTCAAAAAAGTGCACAGTACAATTAGGAAATATATGGACATCTTATTAGATAAGGCTTTATTTAAAAAGGAAACAAGTCTTTCTTTTTAAAGTATCCATACCACTGAATACTGCACACAGCCAATTACGCTACACAACACATATTTAGCGAACTTCTTCGCATACTGTTAAATGGGTTCCCAAGTTGTGCCACTACATGCATTACATATTCAAGTATGTTTACAGTTGGTGCAGCTCTGTATTTTTAAAGTTTCATAACTTAAGTTATTTGAAAGACATACACAACTAAAAACAGTTTGTTGACCATAAAAAACAAGAGGACTGTGACAGTCCTGTGCTCCGCTGACCTTGCATGCCCAAAATGAAGTGGTCTTCTAACCTCTGAAATTAGTCCAAGGCACTTTTTTCGAGGACTGTCATACACAAATATCAGCCTACTGACTCAATAGTCAGTCACAGCTCAAACAGCTCCTGACTCAATAGTCAGTCACAGCTCAAACAGCTCCTAACTCCACTACTTTCCAAGCTATTATGTGAAGGCTACATCTAACAAAGTGTCCCTTGTGTGCTGTGTGAATCTGGCCCACATGCAGGACCACCAGCATCACGGCCCTTCATCAAATAGTTCTCAAGTTCTCCAGTGAACTCTACAATTCAGAAAGTAGAAATGTGACCTTGGGAACGAGTTTGCGCTCACCTATGTACCATGTAAGTCTTATCCTCACACTCACACATGCCCTAATGCAATTTGAAAGCAATTGGTCGACTGGTTTCTTCGGAGATCTTTTAAGCTATTGGAAACAAATGAAACGACCCCCCCCCCCAACCTATTGAGGCCACATACAAAGACAACACAAGAATATATCCCCTGTGCCAGCAACCCTTCTGAGTGTCAGCTAATGAGAATGTAAAATATTCATTGAGGGTGAAACGTAACAACACCCAAAGACACACAGGTACATGTTCGTGGTTTCCTATTGATGTTCCATTCCATGTACACCTGTATCAGTCGGGGAATGTCTTACTTAGCCTGGGTGGGCATTTGCTAGTGTAATAACCATATTTAACTTTTATATACAGTGAGGCTGGTATGGGATGGACATACCTGCAGTGATCACTCAGTTTGAAGCACAAACACAAGGTACTTATGCCTTGTTATGTTGATTGCACCATGGATGTTGCTGTGACCTAGTGACCTTGTTATCAAATCAAACACTCCAAGTCGAGACCTACCTACAGTCCATTTCTACAAAGTTTGAAGCAGATGGATATGGTACCTGTAGCCCACAGCTGCAGGGCATTTGATACGTGCTGTGACCCAGATACCTGACCTAGTTTTACTTCATGGCACATATTTTTGTCTTCATATGTGGCTGGCTAAGTTTTGGAAAAACCACCTCAAACAAGAAAGATGTTACAGCCTCATGACATAGGCTACATCATCTTATAACTGTGACCCATATAATTGACCTAGTTTTCTAAATGAAACACTTTATGTACAGACTCACCTGGAATCCATTCCTAACAAGTTCGGAGCAGATCTGGCCAACAATTTTTGAGAATTATAATATATCTTTATGCACGCATGTATCAATGCTGACACGAACACTTCACAGATCATTATGTAATTTTTAAAATATTACAAAATCAGGAAACTTCAGCAGCACCAAGGCCATGCAAAATGCATTTGTCCCCTTTATGCCCATTAAACATGCAAAGTTTGAAATTAATCTGAGAAAAGATGTGCGACTAGTTGCACATAAAATTTCAGTGTAACAGACAGACAGACAAGAATCATATACATAGCAACTGTGGGCGCACAAAAAATGCCTTATACAACTTCAAAGCAATTGGCCAAGTAGTTTCATTGAAGGTTTTTTTAAGAACTTGTCAAACAAAAATGAACAAAACTAATTAAAAAAATTCCAAAAATCACTGGAGTGCAGCCATTTGAACAAACTTGGTAGAGGCCCACTCAAGGTACATCCCCACCAAGTGGCTCTGGCTGACAGATTTGGAAAAGAGGATTGAAAATGAAAATTATCGACAGATGAATGACCGTCCTTTAAGTTCAGTTGACTGACAAGTCAGCTGAGCTGAAAAACTGGCTGTTTAAAATGATGAATGTGCAATACACAGACATTTGGGAAGGGGCTGTCTTATCCAAGAGGCTCACTTATCTTGGCAATAATTTGAACACTCACCATGTGACCTAGATAACAAAAAACTGTGAATGCCCAAACGAAGCTCAAGCACTCATTACACTCTCAATTTATCATCTCCTTAATTTAAAGGGCCAGTGGGACTTCTAATTAATGACTGTACCATCTGGGGCATCAAGCAGATTGCCCTGTCAGATCACATACCATGTATTGTTTTGTATTTGAAAAAGGAAAAACATGATCCCGGATGTTATATCATCACAAATCATAGCCCATTTCAGTGTAATAGTGTTTCCACTGTTTTATTCAAAACTTACCCAGAAGACAAAAAGAATTGAAAAAAAAAAAATATTCAAAAACTTACCCAGGAGACAACAAAAGAAAAAAGTAAAAAAAAAGATAAAATCTTTGTATGAATGTACATGTAATGTAGCTTAAAATAAAGTATTGCGCTCTAAGTGGCCAAATTTACAAGAGGTTAAGAAGTCTCATGACTTGCAACAGTTTGTGTCATTTTTGCTTCAAAGTTTTTGGTACCTTACTGAAGGAATTGGTTCCTAAGTTTGTTAGTCAATATACTTACATTTTCATACTACATGTTTATGACCTGCTCTCACACCATTTCAATCATTTGCCGTTCTGCCCACGCCATGGTTACTGCATAATATCTTGATACTGGAACACTTTGGACAACCTTATATACGAGGCAACAAACATTTGAGGTTTTCTTGAAACATTTCTTATTAGTAAATCAGTCACAAGCAAACATAGTCCTATTTGTAAATTGAACGTTTCCCACTGTGCTAAGAGGCTATCCCCTGTTCATGGAATTCAATGCTTTGGCATGAAACACAATATCCCAACTGTGATAAAAACAAAAAACAAAAAAACAAAAACACAAAAAACAAAGGTTGTGCAAGGGCTCAGTGCTGCCACCTAGTGTGCACTTCTACATGGTACATCCACTGCAGGAAAAAAACAAAAACAAAAAAAGGAAAATAATACTTCGAAAAAAATAAAACAGCATAAACCATGACTGTGGCTGGTTACAAAGTTGTGTGCGTATTGTTACTTGCACAATACAAAGGCTATTTACAAACATTGCCGGCACACTGACCAAGAGCTCACTGACTCCTGTGCTGAAGGTCTGTCTGTGTTTATCTTGGGCTGGGCCAGGGGGCACCGCTCATTCAAAGGTAGCTTTTTACTTATTGTCCCCTTCTTGTTTCACCCCATGAACCCTTGTAGCTTCGCACAGTGCACCCCTCCTTCTCCACCAACCTCTTTTCTTCTCTTTTGCCATGTGTTTCACCTCCTTTCTTAACAACCTGTAACCCCTATTTTCTGTCTCCATGGGCACTCCCAGCCTGTAAAGCAGTAGGTTTGGCCCACATTGCAGGGTGGCAAGGTTAGTTTGTTAATCTGGTATGATGATTAAGACATCTGACGGTAGTACTACATGGTACATATCAGTCTGGCTCTCTGTTTCCCATAGCAACTGTTGCTATGCAACAGGCAGACAGGCAGACAAGTCAAACCATCTACATCACTGGGGAATAAGTTGTCAAAGCCAGTGTTTGGGACTGGTACAAGTGTCCCAAAGCTGAGGTGACTTGCAATTCACTGCTAATCTTGACTCCATGCTCACTAGAGTGCTGTCTGAGAGAAGGAATTCATACTAGAGCTTGGTGTTAGGCTGAGGACACTGCCTCGTACACTCTCCTCGTCATCATTGAAAGTGTCCTGTGTGGCCTCCACAATTTCCATTGCATTGAGGCCCATGGTGGTTGTCTGTAGGTCAAAGTCCTGCAACTCCTTAGTCTGGCGTTTATGTAGCTCGTGGTTCTTGTCACAGCGCTCCTGGTGGAACCGCACCCTTTCCTCTTCCATCTGTATCCAGAAATATCACATTCAATTTCTATTTTTGTTCAATTCAAAAGGGCTCTCCTTTTTTTTTTTTTATATACATTTGAGATCTGGGGTATCGTTTTACTTTCAATAAATTTCAAATGGCATCATGTCATTGCAAAGTAGTAAATATCTGTTTGGAACTTGAAAACTCACTGAAAGGGCTGAATGTTTCAAGTTAACATAAAAAGGACCCTACCCCCCATTATATTGTCTAGATCAACATGGCAGTTACCATCTAGTACATTTCTTCCATTATTTATACATGATGTAAGCTTGGAATAAATTCATGTACTATTCTGTGTGCCACAGTTCTAGTGCATCATCCATAACCAATTATACATATCATTTAAAGCATTAACAACCGCCTTTGTTGAAACACAGACCAGGTTCTGGAGGAATTGTATGAACCTTAACCTCAACATACAATTGGGGGAAGGGGTGCATGCATTCGGTCGTCAGTGATAAAAAAAGACAGGATTGTGACAACCCTGTGCCCAGGTGACCCTGTGTGCAAAGATTGTAGTCCTGTGATCCCTCTCAAATAATGTCAAAGCTACCTTTGTTAAAGACCATCATCACTGTTTGCAACATTGCTCTTCACTCAGCTGTGACCCTGGTAGTTGACTCAGTCAATCAGTACTGTCACACACAAATTCTTGGTTTCCCTTACACATACATCTGAATTTCATAAATGTATGTCCAAGGATAAAAAAGTTATAGCCAAGATATTAGAAAGTGATGTTTCAAAAGAAATAGTAGTTTTTATTCTATTTGTTCTTCCAAAACTGACCTTTTGTTCCAGTAACGCTCTTCGTATGGAGACCCGTTCCTCCAACTGCTTCTTCTCCCGTTGGTGTTGTGCTTCAGTTTGTTTTCTTATTTTACTCTGGTAAGCAATGAGAAGCTCCAATTCATCCTCTAAATGGCGCTTCATTTCACTGGCTTCCATGAGCTGGGTTTCATCCAAACGATACTGAAAGGAGCCAAAAACAGTGTGAAACCGAGAAATAAAAACCTTCTTAACATAATGACCTGAAAGTCACAAACCCCCTTGGCAACACATACGACTAATGATCACAACTGTAATATGTACCACTGGATGTCCTTCATTATCCAGCCACTAAGACTACCAGAGGCTAGTGCTGTGCTCCATATGGGCTATTTGAGTTTTTACAGTGCTTCACAGCATCTGCACTTTAAAACACTTTGACTACATATTTTTACATTTGCACACGTGACGGGACAACACTGTTGATGACTTCTAATATCAAGGTCACATTTGGTAAAGACATACAAGCCAGTATATCAGTTTGACCTTTCAAGGTCACTTAGTTTTAGAGATCATTTTTTTATTATTCTGGCAGAAAAAAAGGAACAAATAAAAATGCATCACAAAAACCCCCACAAATCATTGGAGCATGACTATTTGAATAATCTGGGTAGAAACCCACCTAGGGTGGATCCCCATCCAGTTTGAGGTGGATCTGGTGAATGCCTCTAGAGAAAATGTCAAAGATTTAATTGTGGAGAGAAGACAGACAACATATAGATGGATGCAGACCCATCCTTAAAGCTCAGCTGACTGATAAGTCAGAGGAAGAGGCTAAAGGTTAATATAGTTGTGGGCATGTAACTGCAAGAGTTAGGAGAGTGCACAGATACCAAACAAATACAGCTTCATAGTGATAACTAATGTGTCAACTAGAAGCCGGTCAGAGAAAGAAAACCCTTTGGCCAGGGTTGTTAAACTGGGAAATGGTACTTCAGGTGACGACTATGTACCTGCATGTGAGACCAGGAGGCGAGTATATTCTTGGTCACACACCTTTCATCAAAAGGAGGAATAAGGGCACACTGCTGGCAAAAATATGGTGAAATTTGCTTGAATCTGCTAACTTCTCTGGTATCAGCATGTGATTATACATCTTAAGTATGCTTAGGTGACGAAAATAGAAGTTGTTGTAGGTCACTGATATTCAATAGGCAGACTTATGGGAAAACAGTAGGGATGAGTGACCTTGACCTACTTGTGACCTTGAAGTATGTCACATGTAGGTCAACCTTACTCCTGTTTGACCTAATGACAAACCTTTGGTGCAAATGCAATGAGCAGATATGGCATGGCCATTTTTCTTCAATGCAATACTGTGACCTAAATATGTGATCCAGTGACCTAGTTTTCACTAGGTGTCTGAGGCATCCTTGGGACCAACTGTCATATATAATTGGTGCAGCTACAATGAGTAATTTAATAATTGGAAATATCATGGTATGGCCATTTTTCTTCAATGCAGCATTGTGACCTAGTTTTTGATAGGTGTCTGAAGCATACTTAGGACCAACTGTCATAAATAATTGATGAAGCTACATTTAATGTTTTTTTAACATTGTTTAACGGCGTTTTTTCTTAATGTAGTACTGTGACCTACATGTGTCACCTAGTAACCTACTGTTTGATAGGTGCCTGAAACACATCAATGGCCCGTGATAAAAATTTGGTCTCTGTAAGGTGAGTATTTTTGGAGATATGGAGTTAACAAGGCATGGACGGATGGACGGACGGACGGACGGATACGTAGGTGATAACAATACCCCGCCAGCCTATATGGGATGAGGGGTAACAAAGCGATAGCGGATATATGGTATGCTCCATGACTTTGTTTTATCTTCAAGCTATATTGAAAAAAAAAAAAAAACATTCATTCTTGAAACACATTACCCATTGTATATTAACCTTTAAATACAAGTGATTATTATTTCATGTTTCCATCCTCCCATGGCAAGGGCTCAAGATTCAAGATTGGCCACAATTACTCAGAAAGCAAAGTTCTTGATCCAAAAATAGGCTCTCTTTCCCCAACAATATGGTAGGAATCTTTAATATAAAAGATTTTTAGTCATGAGGCCTTGTACCTTGAATGCATTTTATGGACTACATGTTCCTACAGTAAGGGGATCTTTCTTCCTTTCTTGTTAAACCCCCCACCATAAACAGAACTATTCTGGCATGTCAAGAATGACACTGATTGCTATTTTTTCCTCTTTGATTTGTTACATGTTGCAGGCACGTAACCTGGAGCATTGACTTATTGATGACCACATACATTTTGCTGTTGCATCATCTCGGCGATGCTCCCCTCATACTGCTCCCCAAGCATGGCTAGCTTTCGACGCTGCTCGTCTTTCAGTTTCTTGATGACGGCTTTCTGCTCTGGCTTAGGAGTGTTCTGCAGGATCTGTTCCTTCAGAGCCTTGTACTGCTTGGTCTGAATTTTGCATGTGTCATGGAAAGCTTTCCTTATCTGCAGCTCTTTTGCCTGGAAAAACAAATAACCAAAATCGATTTTTTTTTTCTCTTTCCTGTTGTACACCAGTATCTATTTTAGTCTTTTTCTTCCTTCTCCATTTCTGACAATTACAGTGAATGTGATCCAGTTTGAGAGACTATACCAATTACAGGTATGAAATTGGTCCCTAAAAACAGGTTAAGTCCTATTTACAGTGACACAGAAAAAATAGCCATAGTTACCTGACAAATGTGGTTGGTCTCTCAAGGCACAATTATCCCTTGAATTTGAAACAAGGATATTCAAGACATCCAAGAAATGCTATTTAAATGCACTAACAATCATATCTTTAAATGTTAAGATTGTCAGAATATAAATGATGTTCCTTGTGGTAATTATAAACATGCCTAGTACATGTGTGTCCCATATGTGATCACTGTGTGACAAAACATAGACTACAGACTGGGACAAGTATCTCTGCTATTCACAAAAGGCAGTTCCGTTACTACACCACGTGCAAGGATTCCCTGTGCTCAGAGCACAAGCCATGAGAATACTCATGGATTATTCTTGCTAGTGCAATACTGTAGTACCTGCTCTAAAGACCACCTCCAATATAAGACCATTCTTTGAAGAAAAAAATTGTATCAAGCTTATCTGCATATGAAACGGAGTACTTTTATTGTGCCAGTAGTGCACAATAAAAAATCCAGGGGTCCAAATGCGTACAACCACAGCAGTACAAATAAACATTTTGCTGTTAGCCCCTGTGATAGGCCATAGGGTGGAATCACACGCCATTCACCTGGTTAAACAGTTCCATATTTTAGCACTGGCTGACCCTAAACCAGTATGTTTATTTTCCTTATATGGGAGGTAAACAGTTCAAACATAAGTTTGAAACTGAGTGACGTGGTAAGAAAACTGAAATATTGGCATTTGCCTTCACTGCCCACAAGCACAGACATGACTTACGTAGCAATGTAATTGTTACCCCTTGTTATAAATATGGAGCACCTCTGCGATCCCTGCCAGTGCCTGATGAGACACAGATGGGTCGCAACGCATCCCGTGTTTTCGCCATGGCCTCTTGTTCCTTGTCTTGTCAAAATTTGCCTCCCGTTCTTTGAGGACCCTTCACTGTACTTCTCTGTTCAACCCATCTTTATTATAAACACTTTATGCTGGCAATAGGTATGGTCTGAATTAGCAGGTACCACTGCACATTTACAGCCTAACAAGGCACTTGTCTCACAAGGAGGGTATGTCCATCTACTGCTGATCACTTGTACTGAATCACTGCCACGTCTCTGATTGAACCCAACATAAAATTACTGTACCCTCAATACCAATGTGCTTTACATTGTGGAGCAAGTCCTGATACTAAAAACATTCCAAATCTTCACACTTATTTTTCTCAATATATCCCCCAATTTCTCAACATATTTATGTGCTTGCAGAAAAAAAATATTTTGCATACTCGTAAACTTTTTGGCTGCTGTTTGACTTCCATCCCATGTTTACGTTTTAGATCACGCTCGGCTCGTGCTGTGTACTCTTTCTGATTGGCTAGCTCTGTTTGGTGTTGCTTACGCATCTGATCGTCACGTAATCTGTGCGTTGACGCTTGATGCTTGTATTCTAAGTCTTGTGTGGATTCATGATGACGAAGCAACATTGCATGACCATAGTCTAACTGTGCTTGTCTTTTGTTTAATTCCTGAAACACAAAACAATCTATCAATCATACAAAGCTATCACTTTATTTTCATCCGTACTGATTAAACTGCCCAAAAGTCAAATGTACCAGACTCCTTTTGATATAAATAAACAAATCATAGATCTATGTGTATTTCTGCCTCTTTCCCTGTAATGTTCTTTATTATCTTTTTTCTCTGAGGAAAAGGCAACTTGTCGAATGGTGGAATTATTATACTACATCTGAATAAAAGCAAGTTAAAATATATTTCTGTGTATCATTTCACTAAGGGTTTTTACCGCCAGTACCCGTTACGGGTCCTGGGTATCAAACATAGTTTATTTGCGAGTCCTGAGACCTGACTTTTCCCCCTAAGTTAATGCACTATGTTGCACTTCAAAATGCTTTTACTGAAAGATCTCATGACAAGAAAATATTTGGATATTGAGAGTTGCAGAGGACAGTTATAGAAGTTGGCAGGTCAAAGACTTCACCTTAGTTTCGTCATTCTCAATTTATAATTAACAAACATATAACGTAGAATTGGTGGTAAGACTTCTTAATCTGACACCCAATAAAACAAATAGGCAGTAGGTGCTCCAGAAGAGTCCCAAGACACAGCAGCTGAATCTAAATAAATATCCATGGACTTCACCCAAGTTCAAGTATCCATAATTACCTCTAGTAACAAATTCTGTTCTAGTTGATGAAACTGTAACAATTTTTTTCGCCTGAATTTCCTGATTTCGAACTCTAATATGTTCTTGTGTTGTTCCTGTAACTTTTGCTCGGCCTCGGCCTGTTGTTGCTGCAGGGTTTCCTTCTGGGTCTTTATTGACTCTTCCTTCACCTTCTTTGGTGTAGCTTCGTCAAAACTCTGAAAAAAAAAAGTTCTGGTCCATTAATTTAACATCAAAGCCGGAGGGATAATGCTCATATGTGCTGTACAAAAAAAGTTTGTACATTATATATTGGTGTGCAACTTTTTCTTGTTGACATTATTACTAGACAGGACCCAGTGTTGTAAACCTGACAGACCTGCTTTTTTTTCATCATCCATAATGACACAAGTGACCAGTCAATAGCCTCTTGGGACGCACTCCGGGTGCAGTGCAAGGCCCGGAGCTAAGCAGCGAACTCAGTCTCACAGTCAACCAACACTCATCTTGCATTTCTGTGGACTGAATTTACTGTGAAAAGCACCTTCAGTGTTTCACTATGAATACATACTTGTGTTAACATTAAAGAAATGTGTGGATGGACTAGTGGTCACGGTGTCTACAGCACTTGAAAAGTCATGCCCCCGCTGCCCTTGTCAGGCAATTGCAGAAATCAAAGACTTGACTTTTGCGAAAGTTAAATTGTCGCAAATTGAACTAATTTTCCAAACCCACATGTTAAAATACTTTTAGAAGGCAGAAACAAGCACCTCTTAGCTAACTGTACGCAGGGGTGAAATAGACATCTAATCAGCCTGAACCCAAACCATTGTCACTACCTGTCTGTGATACATACCACAAGTGAACACACGAGAAATTACTACAGTAAAATTTACATTTTTTTAGCCGGTGTTTCATTTTGAAGTTTGCCATCACGCATAAGCAATACTCAGTAGGTTTAATTTGACGTGCTATTTGTTGTTTGTTTATTGACCCCCAAGCTTGGGGAAAAAAAGCTACATCTGAATCACGTGGGTTACATACATTATAAAATTGGTAAATACACTTAAAATCTAGTGAGCAGTTTGAACATCATATGCTCTTAAGAATTGGGAATATCATAGTTGGGAAATGACAGCAGCGCAGCCAGACAGTCCACCAGTCCGTCCGTCACCTGGGTGCCAAGTGCTGACTGGTTTGTGGACCCCCCAATGGCCCCCACCATTGACCTCTGTCACCTGAGAGTAGAATAACACATTGGGGATACTCTGTAAGTTAAAAACCTGTTAATCAAGGTACCAGTTTTTCTATTTCCGTTTACAATACATTGGGACAGTTCGTATGTATACAAGTTTCTGACGCGTGATTTCACTGAACATATGCGCTGTGCGACAGACATAACTTGGCAAGCATAACAACCTGGGATATTGGCTGAATATTGAGAGCTAGTTATAATTTTGTATGGAATACTTGCTTTATAAAGGTTGCCTGAGCCGATTCCAACTCACGAATATTAGAGCGACACAATTTGATGCAGTCAAAAGCCAGTATTAGTGCTGGTACTCTGGTTATTTTCCACAAATACACTTTAGCGTCACATGGAGGCCCAGATAACATCAATCAACACTACAGTATTTACTTATGTGCTTACAATTAAAAATATGCAAAATTAAAGATGTCTTGTTCTGTAGATCAACTGTCAATGTGCCTCTCCTTCTGCTGGGACACAGGCATAACTACACATACCTTCAACACAAGTGTTAACTGAAGTAATACCCCAGCGTCAAAAGGTGGCACAGGCATATTTGATAATGTGCTGCCTGTTTTACCAGTCGACAATGTATTAAGGCAACTATAATTTTGATATTCTTATTTTTACCTCTTTTTCCACATTGCTGTATTGCACTCTGGAGACAATCTTAAAATGTTTGCCTCTTCTCAGTAAAAACTATGAAAGTATATATTATGACTGGAATATAAAATTAACGACGTACTGCCGTTTACTTAACCTACATACATGTATATTGATATGGTATCGAAGTTAGACAATGAATGGATACCTTGTACCTATGAACTAAGAACAAATTAAGTCAACATGCATGAATTCTTTGTACAATTGCGGAAAAAATAGCACCGTATGATATCTTTTCTTGTTAATGAATGAAATCAGTGCATATTTTGGAAACCCCCTACAATTTTTCAGGGATTTGCAAATATTTTTTCTATTTCAAACTTAAAAAATAATGTGAGCACTTATACATTTTTGCAAGATGAGATGAATTTAAAGTCACATTCCAGCATGTTTTGTCTACATATTTGTTATTAAAAGGCTTGATATACATTGCATACACTCATACTGAGTTATTTTATGCGTATTTTTGCATCATTAATTTATTTTTTTGCTTTTACCCACATATAAAATGTTTGCTATCAAATTTCTGTAGTCCTTACATGTAGCGCCACCTAGCGACAAAAGTAGCACCGTGACATGCAAATTTTTTGCTTGCATTTTGTTTCAAATGTCAATATCTTGGTTCACACCAAAAACCAGAGATTTCTAAATTCTTTTGACCAGTGTACGGAATGTCTTAAATATAGACATAGCTTGCTTCGCAATCCATATCAAAGATATGGGTCTATAAAAACACCTTGGCCAGGTGGACCTAAGTCATTTGACCCCTACCTGCTTCATCTTTTCTTTATTTTGTTTATATTCCTTCTTCTGCTGGGCCTGGAAGTCCTTCAGCTCCATCTCCTGTCTCTGCTGGTTCTGTTTGATTAAACGCCTTTCCTGGTTCTGTGTTTGCTTTCGCTGTGGGTTGCATAAAAAAATCATATTTGTGTGATAAACTTATTAACAATGTGGCAAAAAACCTTTAAAAAGGTTGCTCGCTTTTTTTTTTTTTTTGGTCTTAACATTGTGATGAAATATAAATTAAATTGGTAAGGCTACGCAAATTAATTTGGCAGTTTCTTGGCTACCTTTGGAACATAATTGGTAACAGCAGTCACTTTTTATTCAGTATTTCTAACATCTGTCAGAGACATGACAAAGTAAGGCTGAATATCACAAGAGGCCCATGGGCCTTATGCTCTGCTGACCACCATCACCAAAAAAGTAATTTCCTGAAACTTATTCCCTCCACAGCCTTGAAAATTTGATCAAGGTCATCCTATCATGCAATATCAAACTTCCACATGATACACATTTGTGGTATATTTGGCATCATTCACCTTATTATTAAGATTTTGAATCAAATGTCCTTTTCATAAGTGCTTAAGGACCTAAAAAAATTGGTCACACAATCATTAGGTGATGTGTGACCAAAACAGTAGGTCACCAATTATAGCTTTATATACAATGTGCTCAAATGCAATTTTGATCTGGAGGCTCAATTCTCTTTGCCATTGATCATGTTGATGTCCAAACTACACCCTATCATTATAAATATCACCTCTTCCAACTTAAAACAGGTCTGGTGACCTCACAAAAATCAGGGATGGCAACATCCAAAGTATTATTTCAGGGACAAGTTGGCATGACCATCAGGAACACAAAATAATTAACAAAGAATACAGGAGCAAATACTCCATTTTGATGAGGGACAGACACTGTAAATTGGTCAAAATTTCAGCTAATTTCAGGGATTGTCCCTTATGATGAGGGACAGTAGGCATCTCTGAAAAATAAGTCAAGGTCACAGATATTACATAGCTATTAGCATTAGACACAATCTTTATATCCTATAAATTTGGGATGTCTAATTCAATCATTTTCTAGATCCTTAATTTTGTATCTTTCAAGACATTTTAACTCATAATTTCCATCAAATTACATGTGGCACCACTGGTATCATAAGCAACTGAGATTTTGACCTCTTCTACAATCCTACTTAATTTTATGAAGATCCATAAAACATTAAGGTTGCTGGACTGCTCACCAGATTTTCACATTTTTAACCACATACGACATAATACTATAGGTGGCACCACCAACATTAATGTTTACATAGATTTTGATCCACTTTATAAGCCCTAAAAGTTATGTGGGCCTTACTTGACATTGTGGGGTGCAGAATATTCACAAGATGACCCCTATATTCCAACTGGCCATTTAACCTTGACCTTCAACTTGGATTAATAATTGTTACTGTTGTTCAAATATGCCCCCCCCCCCCATCCAGCTTTCCATACATGGTCTGTTTGTTCAAATTGTTTAGTAACCTTTTCAATTATTGAAGAAAAATCATAAACTCTGACAAATGCCAAAAGCCATAATCATTGGGTCACAGTGACCCAAAAAGTAGGTCACGAAGTGCAGTTTTATGTGCAATGTAATCAAATACAATTTTGTTCTGGAGGCTCAATTCTCTTTGCCATTAAAGTCCAAGCTGCACCCTGCCATTACAAAATTGCCTCTTCCAACATTACAGGCCTGGTGACCTCACAAAAATAGTCAAGGTCACTGATATTACATAACAAGCTAGCATTGGACATGGTCTAAATATCCTATAAATTCGGCAAGTCTAATCCAATTACTTTTGGAGATTTTGAATTTTACATCTTTAAACATAATTTTGCTCATAATTTCCATCAAATTATAAGTGGAGCTACTAGTATCATAACAAACTCAGACTTAGACCTCCTCCACAATCCCACTAAATGTCATGAAGATCTATAGAACATTAAGGATGCTTGAGTGGTCACAGGACTTTCACATTTTGACCTGTATATTACACAATACTGCAGGTGGTGCCACTAGTATCCAACTCAACCTAGGTTTTTATTACACTTGGTAAGTCCTGAAAGTTATATGGGGATATCTTAAAAACTGTGGACTGTATGGTACTCATGAGCAAAAAGTTTATGGACAGAATGACAGACAGACAGACATGAATGATCACAAAAGCTCTGCAACCCTTGGTCAGCAGAGCTAAAAAGTGAACAAAACTGCAGAAAAATATTTTTTTTTTTTTTTTTTCATTTTTTAACACACACACACAGGGCAATTGGTAAGCCTGATCTTACGAGGTTGTAGTTTTTATACTATTATGACTTTTTTGCTTAATTTATCAAGTCATAATAACTTTGACCTTTACTGCAATGTCCAACAGAAGCCTGAGCACATGTACATCAACAGAAATGACTATAATGTCTTCCAGCTTTCCCTCTATTTCATGCAATTTTTCCTAATATTAATGATCACATGTTTTCCAGACCTGCATTAGAAACCTTTTTTTTTTGTCCAACACATGTCTCCAAAGCTAAATTTAAATGATATTTGTGGGAACAAGAAAACCAACAGTAGGACAACAGGGAAATACATTTCACCGCCTCAACCTTCCCAAAAATTTATCCAATATGTCCTCACTAGGCCACATCTACACGGTACACTATAATGCCATTTTTGTCACAAATAGGGTGGATGTTCATAACATTATATCCTTTCAGTGTGTCTAGTTCTATTGGACTCTTTCAGTGCCAAGTTTTAGATTGTGTCAACAGCTTTCCTTGGGCTTCTTTGGCACAGATACCCAAAGCACACTGAGGAAAGTTGTTAACCCAGACCATTATATTCTATGGAACTATACTATGCTGGTACTTGAATGAAATGTCTTTGTACAAGAAACATGAATCTAGCATCCTTATTATAATTCAGAGCAGTTCTTTCAAAGTAGTTAGACTCCAGTTCCAGCTGGCACTGAAAGAGTTAGCTGCAGGGACCATGCATTACTTTGTATATCAACTTCTCTTATGTGTACAGTAAAACCTGTTTTGAGAGACCATCCCTAGGGCAGGCCAAAAGGTGGTCACATAAGCAGGTGGTCTCTCAATAGAGGTGCAACAACATGGGAAAGGTGGCAAAAGGGACGAGGTAAACATGGTATGAAAATGCAGGTGGTCTTTCCTCACAGAGGTCTCTCAAAACAGGTTTCACTGTGTATAAATATTTACTCCATGCACATTTACTGATATTAATCTATAGTGACAAAACTGGGCTGCCAAAAGCTGACAGACAAAGTCACTTTCTTCAGGTCTTTTCCTGTAGGAAAAAGGCCACATTAGTCACCTTCTTCTCCACTTCTTGTGCATTTTTCAGCCGCAGTCTCTCCAGCTCTTTGCCAAAGTTCTGCATTAATGTCTCATATTCTTTGTCCAGTTTTTGCTTGTGTTCTTCCATCTCCTGCTTAAACTTGTTCTCCATCTGTGTACGCAAAAAAAAGAAGAAAAAGGAAATAGAAATAATTTTGTAACATATTTCAACCTTTTCCCCCACATACGTCAACCCATTCGTGGTCCAAGTATGACTGAGTTAGCAGCTTTCCTTGGTCCGGGTGGGCGCACTCTGCCCAACCCACACCAAAGTAAGCTATTGACCAAGGATGTGCTGTCCTGAATGGCCTTACACACAAATCAAAGCAAAAATATTTTCTAGCACTGAGAAATTTAAGTAAAAAAGGCATATGAAGTTTAAAATCTGGGCACTTTTGGACGATTTGAGCAGGACATGGTTAAGGCTTTAGCCTGTGCCACTGCCACTTGTGCAACAAGAACAACTGTTGCCATAGACTGCATGCACCCCACTTTGCACACGCTTGGGTACCCTGACCTTAAAAATGATGTCAAAGTCACTGAAATATAGCCAGGTCAAGAAATTGTATCAACTGAGGTAAATTTGAGTTTGATGTGGCCAGGAATCATAAGATACTTTGCTTGCAAGGATTCTGCTATGGACTGTCCGAACTGTCTGACAAAATGAAAACAGTAAACCCCCAGACTTCACTTTGTGAGGGGTGCACAGACAAACTATTTGGAGACCTCACTCTACAACAGATATTTCAGATTGGTACCGAAAATACAGGTTCTCCACAGATTCTATAACGAAAAAGAGCAAATGATTTCCTCACTTGTTGTAGCTGTTTCTGGTGTTGCCGTCTCATACGTTTGTAGCCCGTCATTTGTTCTCTTAATTCATTCTCCTGCGCGTGCTCCTTCTGCTGTTTGGTGACAATGGTGGTTGGCCTAATGGTGGCAAAATTGTTGGCTGCCTGGTCACTTCCTTCACTCCCGCCAGACCACTGCAAGTCACACCACTTAAAATTTCAGACATTTTTTTTCTTTGTAAATTTACACTTATTATTCCAGGTTTCAAACTTGCATGGTTTGAATTCAATCATGCTTTGATTAAAAAGTCAAAAGCATCAGATCTATATGTACAATTTCCTTTCCTGAAATTCATGTTAACTTCTCCCTCAGCACCACAAAGATCTGAGTATGGCATGCATCCAATATTTCGAGCGAAATTATCATGTACAGACACTTCCTTTCTGTACGACACAAGTAAAATCTAATTTTAACCCCCTCCCACCCGCATTTCATTACACTCCATGATACATCATCTGCACATGAATAAGGCACAAGCTATGTCTTTATTTAGTTATAACTAACATAAACAGTTACAACATAACAATCAGAATGATCTTAAGACCCCTCGGCCATTGTAAAAATGACCCTTTGCGAGTTTGAAAATAGGTTATGGCTGCTGAATGTCTAAATCAGCAAAGCTTCCAATGAGATGCTTCTTCAATACAAGTTTCATGATAGTAACTCAATTTGTTCAAAAGTTACTGTGTTCCCAAGTGTGATTGATGGACAAATGCACAGACATTATGATGACAATGCCCCATAGGCCAATGAGGCCAAACGGGTAAAAGAAAATACAGTAGTCCCTGTCTTGAACGACCCCTCCTATGAGACACCACCTGGTCTGCACGACAAAATTTGGTCGCCAAAGTTGTTTTTCTTTAATGATTTACCACTTATGAACGACCGCCTGTTAAACGCGACCAGTGACCATGCAAAATGAACCGATTTTGTGACCACATAACACAAATTTGAGCCATATCCGGCCATTATGCCTGAAGTCCGCCAGCAATATACATGAACGCAACTCACCCATTGTTATAAAATTGACATGATTCTTGTCGAATTTAGTTAGTGCAAACAATAAAGGATTTCTTTCTATAGTAAATTTCCTAAAACAAGTTTTTAATTTGATCAATCTGTATCTACTCTTGATTTCAAATTCTCACGAGCGTAGGCTCTTTCCATTTATTTACATTTTTACAATGGCAGTGAATGTGGCATGCTCCGCATTGTCGGGCCTCTCCCTAGCGGATCCAAAGAGGATTTCGACCACCATATTTCTTTCTCTGTATGATACGATATTATGGATTGTTTTCTGAACTAAACTTCATAGTGATCGGCAGAAATTTACTTGTGATGGGAACTTGATTGCTTGCACTCATAATCGTTTACATCATCCATCTTGAAGTGATTCAAATTGAAATACATGACGAAAGTTGCTGACGCTCTCCGGAAATGTCCAGAACAATCTTAGTCTTTTTCCGGAGATCGACAACCCACATGGTCATCACTTTTTTTGCATGCGAAACCTATTCTAACCATGGCAGATAAGCGCAACGCCACAGAAACATTATTATTTAGTATTCTCATTTCTAATGGAGCGATGTTTTATCATGGTATATTCAATAAAATGAACGATGATAACTTTCGCCAAATCAAAACCCTGATCAAACATGTGCTTGCCTGCATGACTCAGCGACCGTCACTGAAGCAGTGGGTCCATCTATTTTTACTACAGTTCAGATCGAGGTAAACATGGCGCCCAAAACACATAGGGTGGCTGTGGGAAAATGCCGAGTCTTATTTTGATCCATAACTTATGAATTACAGTGAGTTAGGAGGCTCTACCGAACATGTAGAATAAAGTTAAGACCATAAGTTATGCCGTGATAACAATTTTACGACAGTTTAAGCTCATTACTTCGCAATCAAAGGCTCTGTACCGGGTGAAGCATCAGGCCCATTGAGTGTAATGGGAAAAAGACAAACTAATGACTGGCAAATATTTTCAAGTTACGACACACATCTTTCAGCTCCAAGACAAGAGTTCTTTCTTGAAAACAAGATTTTAAGGGTTGTAATTGTTAAATTTAACACATGATTTCTTTTCAAGGCATATGTAAATGTAATCGATCACGATGAACTGGTGGTGGCAGAAATTTGCGTACCTCGCTACCACCTGGGAAAGGCTGCCCAGGATTTGAGCTGTTGAGGTCATGCATGTGGGGTTCCTCCAATGAGCGACCACCTGCATTATACAAATGCTTTTTGGTCCCTGCTAGGGTTGGTCGCTCAAAACAGGGACTACTGTCAAATATTTCACCTTAAAATGCATCTTTATTTCTTTTAGTCAGTATTTATGTGGCTTTCTGGCCAAACTTAAAACCTGGTGTTGCAATATCCTTTATTTTTATAGGTCCATCCTTTGATAAATATCAAAACCCAACATAAATAAAAATTGATGCAAGTAGCAATCACTTCAATGCTGGCAAAATTCCCAGACATCTCTAAACTCAGCTTTCTGCATCTCAGACACTCAGAACTCCCATGCATGTAAGAGAGTGCTTGTCATACTTCAAGAACCTGTTGCTGGAACTGCATGGAAATCAGCCCACTGGTTCTACCATGCATGGAATTAAGCTATCTTCACAGCCAAGTTTTGCCTCTCTTTTTTTTATTTTTTTAAACACAGCCATAATGTCAATTTTCAACTCCCATGTTTTATAAAATTAGGAATATAAACTTGGTGTCCACTCTCAAAGAATGTACTTTGACAATAGTCATGTACAGAAAAAATAATTTCATTGTTACATACATACATATACACGAAGAGCCAAATATATGTGGTCAATTATTATTTATTCGGTCTAAATGTTGCAGTTCAAAACAGTTTTGTATCAAGTAAAGTTGCTACATTATTTGTGTTTCCAGAAAACAGTCTCAGTTATGTTTTTAACTGTTTATCATGACTGAGTAAACTGTACAATTTTTGACAATTTTACTACCGCTGAGACCTTTTTTTTTACCATCGTACAAGAAGATCCCAAGCAATGATTGAGGTCTGTAAAGTTACCTGTAAGCATATATCAAAAAAATCACCAGATGCACTGAAATTCGAAAGCAATTACTGAGCCTAAAAGTTAGTTATGGTTTCACCACCAAGTGGATTTCCAGAGACAAGTTACGATATTTCATGCTGCAAGCAAGGACATGGGAGCCTCTGCATGGCTTCAAAGATGGAAGCTTGTCCGCAATATGGCATAAATCGAGAGTTTCATCATGGCTGCATGAGCAATTCACTTATTCCTTAACATGGAGGTAAAGGCCTCAGTCAGTGGCTCGACATTGCCGGGTAAGTCATGCTACAGCTGACTGCGTAACAACTTCAGCATGGCCTCCAGGCGACGTAAACCAGCGTTAGTTGAATGGAAGCTCATTTAACAAAGAATCCAAATGCATTAGAGTACAGTCTCCATACAGGAAAGGAAAAAAAAAAAAAAAGAGTAACTGATATGGATGGACACGTTTGCAACTGCAGCAACAGAACATTGCCCAGGACCATTCCAGAGGATAGAGGAAGCGGGCAGCCAAAAATAATAGGACCAAGATCAGCGAAAAAAAAGTTTGTTTCTCACTTCTGGATGGGGAGATTTCAACCAAGGGGGTAAAACTCTTTTCCTTGCCACCTAAGAAACAAGTAACCTTGACAAGTAACTACAGAGTGAATATTTTACAAAAGCATCCACATAACCTCAACAAAAAAAGGGTCTAGTGTTTTTTTTTTTTTGCACTCAAGGCTTATAAAAACTCAAACCAGATATTATTTCTAGGAGTAATTAATATCCATTATAAACAGAAGCTAACTTTTCCAGGCAGTACAAAATTATGGAATGTTCTTTTGAAGTGTAAATGTAAGGGCTGGCAACAGGGAAACAGTGCCCTCTTTTTTTATGTCTTCATTTCACAGGCTTGTGCTAGCCTACAGTTAAAACAATCATGTGACAAACACCTATTTTCTAAAGATCAGAGCAGAAAATATAGATAATTAAATCAGAATGACATACAGTAAAATAGCACATTTTTCAGGTTATTTTTCTTGTCATATGTCAATGCTGGACAAGCCCTTTTATCAACATTTGTAAAAAGATTTTGGTCAATAGTGTCTCCAAAGGAATACAACCACTTTATCCAGGAAATGGACTATCAGATTCCTTTATGAATTTTACTTTTTTTTAGGTTATAGCAAATTAAAGCTGTGAAATTCTGTTTTTCTAAGAAATAAAATTACCAATGTTGTCCTGCATATAGCTGTACTGTGAGAGAACATGCTAATTTTGGTGGGTGGCTGCATGCATAACATCTTTTTTGGACCAAAACTACAAAAATTGATCCAATATTTTTATGTATATTTATGTTTTGTTTTTTTTTTTCAAAGTCTGACCCTCATGTTTCTGTAGAAATGACATCCATTTTGAAAATATGCCACGAGGCTGCAATTTTCATCCAGCTCGCTTAACTAGAATTAGCATTATTTATAAAAAAAAAATTGAAGACTAATTTATGCAAACATATGTTGTCTTGAGTAATTTTTAACCACGAAACAAAATAACCCTGTCAAAAATAAGCGATGAAAATAGGGGTGGAGGTTGATGGGTTGGTCGGGAGAAGGCATTTCTTACAAGCCCTCAAGCCTTCTGGGCATAAAACAGAAGAAATGTAATGGGAAAAGCTCAACCTGTCTCCCTTGGTTACCTTCTTACATCAATAATCAAGCAATTGCCACTATTTCAGAGGCTAACCCTGTGACCAGCGGTGAACAAGCATAATGATAATGATACCCCATTGGCTCAAGAGGCCGAGGTAGTGACAAAACCTCAACTTTGGCAAGCAGACCAGTTTCCGGGACATGTAGAAATGAAAAACATATTTTGGTCTTGGCTTTTATCATAAATATTATGCTGAAACACAATATTAGCAGAATGCTCAAGGGTTGTAAGCTTACATGCTGTTGTTATTTATGATTTTTCGTCAAGTGAGAGCTCTTCAATAAAATGGATAACTCTATGTCTGTACGATTTTAGTTCTACAGTTGCACCTTTGTCAGTAGACTGATACTTTTCAATGAAAATATTTATCTCTTGCACATTTCCCAAATTACAACAGAAAATATGAATGCACACTCACAAATCCAAAATAATGAAAGTAATACACAACAATCATATGAACTTCTAATAACACTAACTGAAATGCCAATCTATGAAATTCAACACAAAAGCACAATTCAACACTAAACTGGAACATTGAAGTTGAAGGGGTTTTTTGTGTGTGTACGCGCACCACACAGTCTATCCAAGTGAGAAGGCACTCCAGAAGCAGGCTATGGAGGGGCAGGGGGCAGCGAGCAAACAAGCTTGGTGAGGCTCTAAGGTGGAATAGATACTTACACACACCCTAGCACGTGCAGGCTGGAAGCAAAATACACGACACAGGTGCCTTGCATTAGAAATACTACATCAATAACCAGTGCTCCGTCCAATCAGGTTGTGTAATTACTCTAAGGACTGTGCCCTGCTAGCTCAACAATGGGGTAAGCCTTGACTACATGAATCACTTTTGGGCAGCACTCATCAAGAGGGGTCTTTTAGCATATCCTGACCTACCACATACGATTTCAGGTGATCCGCTTGATAAGTGCTGCCCTCTTGTGATTACACCATTCTAGGAATTATCTGCATCAACTGTCATTTTTGCCCCCATGCCTTTTGACAGACAAGAGCTTGTCGCTTTACTGATGTCATGGACCAGCAAACCTGGTTGTATCAGGACAGTCAAGAATACTGTCACTGACATGGCTTGGCAAGATTTGCCTGAACCAAAAGGTAATACTATACATCTTGAGTCTCAATGTATTTAAAGCATCCTGAGAGCCCAGGTTTATTGTTGGAGTTTATTAGGGTACCTTTATTACACAGTAAGTTTTTCATGTCTTGACGTACCATACACTTGCCTTCTGATCCATGAGTAAAGAAGAGGACTGTAACAGTCCTGTGCTCAGCTGACCTTAGGTGCACAGAAAGAAGTGGTCCCGAGGACTTCAAAATAATATCAAGTTCACCTTTTTAAGACCATTGTCACTGTTTTCAATACCAAAATCTTCACTCAGAGAGTTCTTGAGTCCTCACTTTTTAAATGAGATTCCATATTACCAAATGTGACCCAATATAATATGTCAGTTTAACCTTTCAAGGTAAAAAATAAACAACACCAAATGAAACCCTCAGTGTTCATTCTTGGTCTGTAAAGAATGGGGCCCATGGGGCCCATAAGGCTGTGAAATAGGGGCCCATCCCTGCAAGGGATGGGCCAAGCTAGGGGGGTCCGACGGCATGCACACCCCCTCCCCCTCCCCCCCCCCCCCCCCCCCGGAAAATTTTTAAATAAAGCATGCCAAATGGTGCATTCTGAGACCAAAATCAAGCATTTTGAAGGTTTTATTGTGTAGTGAAAATTGTGTCTTTTTTGGTCAGTTTTTTGTCTTCAGCGGTACTAATTCCTGTACAGCAGTATATGAATCATGTAAATGTTATCAACTGCACCAGGAAGGATCGGATCAGATTAGACTGTAATTCTGCACAAATAAAGGTTATTTTTTATACTTTTCGACTGCCAGTCACAGTGCATGCCTAGCCATAGCAAGTGGAGTCAGAGTGAAATATCCTCCTCTGGGCTTTTAATATACCATCACTTTGTTACAGTGTCAATGAATTTGAAAGGCTTCTGATAAAACATGCTCAGATTCAGAACTGCAAAAATTATGACCAGACTCCACAGACATTCACAGTTGCATTATCATGTGATTCTTGAAGTTCATAAAAATATTCAAGGACAGAGGGATTTCAAACTCAAAACAGACAATTTCTTTGTCCAACAAATAAATTAAACATAATACTGGGAAGTGATATATATTATGTTATCAGTTACCACTGTAATTAGTATTTCAATTATTTGTGTGACAAGTTCGATGAAATTATCTCTGCTGGCAGTACTAGGGCAAGTTGGATAAAATTATCTACCAGCAGTGCCACAAGATTTCAGTATAAATGTTGGCTTATACAGACTTCAACAAGGCAGCAAAGGAGAAAAAATTCTTCAAGTGCCTAAAATACAGCAGAAAATATCCATGACATTTGAAATTCACTCAAATCTCACTCATGTCAGTTTTATATTAAGTGTTTCACAATAATAAATAAATCATGAATAAATCAAGCTGCAACACAAGTAAGATTGAGATATATAATTTTATTACATAAATGACACCCGGTGTCACACTAAGGATTTTTCAGTGTGGGTCTGTTGGACCCATCTTTTTTCTTTTTCAGAAAAAATAGTGATCTCATGGACTGAGTCGACGGGTCCAGTTAGACTTCATTTTGTGTGATTTGATTGATTTTATTTGGTATGATCATGGAGGTACAAAGGGGCAGTATCTGATATCGCACACCTGTGCCATCGGGAATTTTTTTTTTTTTACTCTCTTGCACAACAAGCGGCATGTATATTGAGCATGCCTGGGCTGTTATTTTTGCGATTCATTCCACGAGATGGTCAGAAATTACACGATTTATATTTCTGTGCACTTTCTATTTCAATTTACCTGAAAAATTTGATGCCGTAGGAGGTGTCAAGAGCCTGATCTTAAGTGCGGTCACTTTTTTTTACTAAGCAACACGGTACAGGCCGTGCAACACAACACACGCAGGCGTACACAGCCTGTCACAGGCATGGATGATTTTTCGCTATGTTGTAGGCCTGCGTATATTTTTTGGGCCTGCGATGGTGAATTTTATTCCTCTCTTGTACTGTCATACAGATTTGTTCCATTCAAACAATGTAATAAAATCAAAACGTCAAAATTTTGTTAAAAATCACCAACGACGACGTGAGGCATAGGAGACAGCAATCAACAACACATGATCGCATCGTGTTTACGCAAATCTTCGCTTCGTCCACGTGTGACCGTGCGGTGACTAATCTGCGTATTTCCTTTGCCTTCCGTTAGGTATTTTCATTCGTGCCTTTATCTGTATCTAGATTTGTTCGATGGAAGTCTTTTTGGTGAAGATATGATGTGAAAATTTAACATCTTGGTCCAATAATCTTCGCTTTAATACGACTTATTCCTCCCCAACACAGTGAACATGAGACAGGCACATGTACGGGCAACAGCGAGTTTGATTGGACAGTGAGCGGCACGTGATCGAATTCACCCAATGAGGAACCAGCGCATTTAAAATGAGATGAAATGACGTAAATTTTTGCTGGAATACCCCAGGAATATATTTTCTTAGCATATAAGAGAGCTTGTTACAAACAAAGACGAACATCAGAGAATTCCACCAGTATAATGCATAATCATGGTCATCGTGGACAATGCAAAACACCGTGACTCTCACTCGATTTCTGTAGCTTTGAAAACCTACACGCTCAGGTTGGAAATCATGAATTTATTACAAATGCTCATCAAGTATTCACAAGTTACAACAAAATTAGAAAATGAGAAATTTAATATTTATACAGTGCGCCCTGCAGGCCCCGTCACTCAAATCAATGTGCGTCTTCCCTGAAAAAAGTGCGCTAATCCCGCAAGGCCGCACCCAAGAATGAACACTGAACCCTGCAGACAATTTCCTGTTAGAGTTTGGTAGTAGCTGTGGGCCTTGGATGCACCACTGCCAAGATATGTGCCAATTTGTCAGTTTGACCTTTCAATGTCACTCAGCCAAACTCAACAACACTTTCCCCATTGCTTTTTTCCCCCTTAGATATGTACGTTTAAACCAACACTGATAGAAACTCCACTGCTACTGTCCTATTAGCAGTTAATGGTAACCATGGACCCAGGATCCACCATTAATGAGACATATGCCAAAATGTCATACTTGCTGCTTTCCTTAAAGTAACAATGCTGATATGTACAAGTACTCTTGCAGATAATTCCTACTTTTGATACATTTTAAAAAATCTGGACATGCCAGCAGCACCACGTGGTGAATATACTCACTGGTGGGGATCGAGTTCAAGTGCATTCCCACCAAGTTTCACCGTTGACTTACACAGTAACTGCTAGGAATGCATGCACTCACCAACAACTACCACCATAGAGAAATTTGTCAAAAATCCAAGATAAGCGATATCCTCACATAATAAACAAAGTTGGAGAACTGCAGTGCCACCTGTTGAACAAATGAAGTTCAGGGTGGGTTCCCAGAAGTGCCCCTCTGCAATTTCAAAGCAATTAGACAAGCAGTTTTGGAGAAAAGGAACTTTTACAATTTAACCAAAAAAGAAAACCCCCCCCCCCATCCCCCCAAAAATCATGAACATAAAAAATCTAAAAATCGCTAAAGCGTGACTTATCTTATTTACCGACCCAAGGTACATTCCCATCAAGTTTTAAGTGAATCTGGTTGACTGATTACGAGAAGTCCAAAATGTAAATTACAACTCCAATCCTTACAGACTTGCATGGTGATCAATAGGAATGCATGCATCAACCAACAAGTTCTCGAACTGGAAAATCTGTTTAAAATCAGGGATCAGGTGTATCACTTCTAAAGTTTAACCCTTCCACAAGTTACATTTTCACCAAGTTTCAGAACAATCTGAGTAACTCTTTTGGAGAAGTCAAAAATAGCTTACCTTAAGATGTGAAAATTCATAAAATTAATGGCTATGGGTTGCTTTACAATTTCGGAGCAACTGGCAAAGCAGTTTTGGAGATTTTTTAAGATTTTGCCAAAACATGAACACAAAAATTCCATGAAAATCCAAAAATCACAGGAGCATGACCACTTCAACATACTTGGTAGAGACCCACCCCAGATGCACTGTTACCAAGTTTGACGTGGATCCGGCTGATTTTTTTTTTTTGAGAAGGTAAAAATAGGAACTGTAGATGGAAAGACAACGGATGACGGATGACCAACCATCCTATAAGCTCAGCTGACTGACAAGTCAGCTGAGCTAAAAAGTTGAGGTTTTACCGTGACAGGTGGAAGTCCAACTAAAGAGTCACCCACCATTTGCAGGCTCCGTCAGAACAAATGAAGGCTGTTTTTAACGTATCTAATGCAGGCAACATTCTCCCCATGCTTGTCTCAAACTGTATGTGATGCACTGATCCAATATATTCTGAGAAACAGGTTACCCTTGATTACTTGTCGGGTTTTTCATATTTTACCAGTTGTAATGGACAAAATATTGCTTTTCTGTCGAGTTTTATTTTACCAGGTAGAGCCCAACCAAGGTGGTATAGAAGCACACTTAAAAAGAGACTTCGGCACCACCTGGTATGCCATGTGGCATACTATATGGTGCAGTGGCATCTTTAAAATGAAAATTTACCTAATTTTTAATATCCTTTCACTCATTCTAACTCAAAAATTCAGGATTAGTACATGAAGCAAATAGTCCATGGCGGATGCAAAGAATACATTCTGTACATGGGTTGTCTATGCTTCAGCAACAACTAAGAGATGCTGCATGTTCGACAAAACAAAATTCTGAAACCTTCACATAATCCTTAGCAATTTTTGAAAGACAACCTTTTGCATGGTGATGTTTAAGAGAGATCTGTTTTTGCAAGCAGCACAGCAAGACGGATCCTGTAGTTCCAGAATATTTTTCCTCATTTCCTACATGCTTTCTATGCACAGACTCAAACGTGAAAATGAAAATTTTTTACCACAGTTTATACTTTTCTGCAACTTTTGATGCACGACACTTTTTCATTTATACAAAAATTGCAATTTTGATTTCACCAAAAGATTGTGCTTGCACAAAACATTCTGGAATCATACACTGCAACTGTTGTCTTAAAAATGCCTCGCTGACTGGGAAGGAGCACTGTTGGAGGAGGGTTTGTATACAAATCAATCCTATTTCAACATCAAATACACCGGAAGCTTGGAAAATTGACATAAATCTCCATGGAAGATCAGGTACGCTATCTGAAAAATACTGTATCTACCAAAAAAAAAAAAAAAACAGTGGCAACGTATTTTCTATGAACCATGTGCATGCATGTAGCTCAAAAACAGATACTAATACTGAACTATCCATGAAAGCTAGACAGACTGCAGATTTACAAATTTGTGAAATCACTGGACTTCATGTCGATATTATGTCCAAATGAAGAAACATCTTTTTGCTGCAACTTCTATAAATAAGCTAGTCTGCAAGCCCCTACACCACATGCAGCCCTTGAAAAATCTCACCATTTCTTTCTTTCTTTCCCTTCAAAACATCACCATAATGGAATACACAACAGACAGTTTACCTTGGAAGCAACACAGCAATAACCAATGGGTTACTGCAATAATACTTTTGACATGTACAAGCACACATTTGCCTGATAAGCCGACCAAGTGTGGTTGAGATAATACGAAGCTACAGTGTCTGTTTTTGGGGACAAACTACACATAAACTTGCCTGCCAAACTGACCAAAATTTGTCTTTCCTGGATAAAACACAGAGCTTAGTTTGTGCAACTGGCAATTCATATACAGGCTAAAAAGAGAGGCCATGGGCCTAATGCACTGATGATGTGTTACACTGTACCCATCATAAAATATCATTTCCTGAATTGCAATCCCTCACTGACCTTGAAAAAGCAGTTCAAGGTCATCGACATTTGTGGTACATTTAGTACCATCAGCCTTATTCTTCCTCAACATCCATGTGTTGAGATTTATTGTCCTATACTTATGTGCTTAATGATGTTCTCAAAATATTGCATTTAATGTTGTTACAACACCTTTTAAGCAACAGCTTCTGTAATAGTGTAGGTGGCACCACCAAATTACACATTTTCATCTTTTGGTCTGATCAACATTCGAACAAAGTTTCTTGTGTGATTAATTAAAAAACTCTTATAAATAGAAATAGATTGTCTCAAAATTTTTACATTGCACTCCAGATATTACATAATACTATATGTGGTGCCACCAATATCAAACTTAACCTAGATTTTTTTATACCCTTTGTAAGTCCTGAAAGTTATATGGAGTTTATTAAAAAAACTGGACTATAACGATATTCACCAAAAAGTTCATGGACGGACACACAGGTGGACAAACATGATGGATTGTTGAGCTCTGCAACCTTAGGTCAACAGTGCTAATAAAAATCTAGTGTTCAGAGACACACACATAACCTCCAAACACTAGCAGGTACAGATACCAGATTTTATTTCTATTTTTAATAGTCATTTGTATTTGCTCTCCTGATGTTCTAAAATAAAAAAGCCAAACTTCTCGGACAAACTCGCATCATGTTTTCAACCCAATGTCTACAAAGTCACCATGAGATTTTCCAAAGGATATCCTCCCGTTACCAAGCGAAAAAATGATAAGAGTATTTTCCTTCTTACATTGTGCCTTACCCGACGGGAAAAGTTGGTAACCTCGTCCTCGCCCGAGGCTCCGGGTATACTGTTCATGCTGCTTGAGCTCACCTCGCTACTACTTCGTATACTCTTCTGGCTGGCAATGCTATTAGATTTACTACTTGTGTTGTCCTCCTGAAACAAATCGGGGCAAAAAGAACACCACCTTTAGACATTTCACTTGACCACATGACACTGTGTTTTAGGATGGCAATCTCCAGTGAAAACTACCCAGGGCCACTAATAGATACTGTGTAATAAGAACTTGTCAAAAAATTAATTAGGGCCAACTTAGTAAATACTAAATGGAAACAAAAACTTCTCGTTTGTGAACTATGACTCGTTCAGTTTCACTGGGAAAAATAATCTGCATTTAACATATGATGGCTACACATATACAAATATTGTGTCAGGTTGCAAAGTACATATTTTAACAATTTTGGGGGTTTTTTTGGTCCCCACCACACAACCAAAAACATATACAGTTCCTACACAGTGTTCCAACAAATTTTGCTCCTTTCCCCCCTTACATAATTCCCCCAGTGAATTCTTTTTCCTGTTGTGTATAATCATACTGCATGCAGGGTTGTGCCTCTGGGAAAACAAATAAAAAGTCACAGGCATAAAATGACGACACACACACAGCGAGGATGACCCGGGATCAATTTACCTCTATACTCACTGTTGAATCATCTCCAGCTAAGTCTTCCACTGATGGCCCGTCCTCCTGAGGCGCCAAGTCTTCCTTCTCAACCATCAGGATCTTTCTCATCCTCTTATATTGTAAATTGTCTAACTCCTTTACCGCCTCCTTGGTTCGTTGTATTAAGTCAAGTATGACGTTTTTTGTCTTGGTGGTTGTTATAAAGGGATGCTAGCCATAAAGTAAGCAAGAATTTTTTTTTCTTTACATTTTCTTTTGAGTGTTAGTTCTGAACCACAATCAATACTTTTATATACATTTAGAAAAGTCAATATAATATGCATTATACAAATTCAATTCAACTCACCCTATATGAAGGTCCCTGTTAGAAGCTTTCATATAGCCTGGTGAGCCTGTTGGCCAATTGCTTTTCAAATAAAATATGTTTGAACCTAACTCAAATATTTTTCATCTAAATTGTGTTTACATAGTATTTCCTTTGTTGTAACATGGTTCCACAATTCATTTCAAAATGTATATGACCAAATTCAATCCAACCTTTCCAGTAACACTGGCAACTCAAGTCCCTCTTTGAAATTCTCTCATGTGCTCAACATTCAAACATAGGTTTTTCAACTTTGGTGCCCTTGTTTAATATTTCAATCATGAAAGCAAATTTGTATCTTGTCTCAACACAGATCAGTTCTTAATCTCACTCCACCCAACCACACCTAGCATCGCCTACCTTTAAAAGCTGCATTGTGTTTGGCCTGTCATCGGGATTCTTTGCTAAACAGGAGTCTACGAAATTCCTGAAGTCGTCCGACCACTCTCCTCCAGACAGAGATGGAGAGTCATTCTGTGCTATATGGTACAAGGCACTCATTGCATTCATGTTGAACAGGGGTGGCTTGCGCTCCGCTGAAGAAATAAAATGACACTTTCTGATTAACTGATTTTTTGCTGTACTCAAATGCTGTTTGCTTGTCTGTTTCTCTTCAAGACAATTTTCCCCCCAAATGAAGTAGGGAAGAAGAACTCTCACATAAGCCTTGGTACCATAGATGCAAAACAAAGTACAAATGACTCTTGTAAGCACTATTAATTTGTCTGACCTGATATTCATACAATGCAACACGTAGAACTGGGAATTGACTGACATTTAATTTTCCATGATGGAATCCAAACATCAATCAACTATCAATTACAATCAAATGAGTCTTTCTTGTGCACAACTGTGTTTAAAACACATATATCCAGTGTTTCCGTTAGCCTCCAAATGGAGGTATATTACCCTTTCAAAACTTTAAACACCCTCTGAAAAAATTCTAAAGGGTCACAAGTCTTGTTTATTTACATATAAAATTGGTGAAAATATTGTCTTCTCCACCCTGAAAAAATTCCTAACGGAAACACCATTATTTATTATTTACATGGACAAAATGCCGCAGATCCAGCCTGTTTTCTTTTCTTTTCTTTTTTTTATACTTTAAGGAATGATGAATATTTAACATATTTCATCAACACAATGCTCTGGGTCTTACCAAGTTCCACACATGTAATGCCTAAGGACCAAATGTCCACTTTCCCATCATATTGTCCCTCATCCATTGCAAGGATCACTTCTGGTGCCATCCAATATGGCGTCCCAACAAAGGAGTTTGCTGGGCACACGATAGAAGCGGAGCCAAAGTCAGCTGAAGACATACCACAGTAAAAATTAACATTAAGTCACATTAAAACAAAAATCACAAAACATCTAAACATCATTGCAGCATGACAACACTTACATGAGAATAATTTCCTAGGAGAGCTACTGTGAAAATAAGATCTATGGAAGTGGCGGCGACCATGGCGGCCGCAGTAGATCTCTGCAATCTACTAAAATACTACACACATCCCCTTACAGGGTATGCATAATTACACATACAGTGGTTACCGCCTAGAGAGACCATTCTAATCCCAGACAAACCTACTGTAATACACCACAGTACAAAGTGCTTGCACTTTTCATGTTATTAACACCTGCGATGTGGGATCATTCCACCCAGTTTTCACACTCTCAATTGACTCATTTCACAATCATCATACAGAGTGAAATAATTTGCATACAGCTTATAAAACAGCCATCACACACAGTAAGAGTCACACACAGGTACAGACATCATGATCCAAAGGATCCCTGTCCCCTGCCATAATATTTGTTTATCACTGCCACATATAATATCAACAGGGGCATACAGTTGCAAATGATGTATTTGTCAAACGAATGCACCAGGTACACATAGTATATTTATGTATTAAATCACCAATCAAAGCTTGTTCCTTGATATGACATGGTATAGATACAAGGAGCATGGAGAAAATGACAGCTCGGGACGTTTGTCATACTGACATGGTGCCAACAGTTAGCAGACTGCCTTGTCCAGGGATTAATGGCACCGAAACAAGCCTTGAGCTGGTTCCCCACTCATGACCTGATTTTTACACAAAGGCTAATAAAGCCTAAAACTTCCTTCTGAATTTCAAATTTTATGAACATGATTTGTTCTTTATACAGAATAAATTGTTATAATGATTCAGAACTCCACTGTTTTTCAGCAAGTGATATGGAATAGGACTTTGCTCTTTGAACATTGGACTTGATAGTGTTCAAACAGTGCTTGGTCTTACAGATTTGGATTTCTTAAGTTTCTCTTTATGTGAAATAGCCATAGTACTTGACTGAGTTAATACAGCACGATATAAAAAGTGAAAGATCTGTTTTAAAATAGGACTTTCCTCACATTCGTAATTGAAACAATTTACTATAGCAATCCAACATGGTACTTGGTATTGAAGATTGTCTTACCAATAATAAAGCTTGAATGTAACCACAAAGGTTTGTTTGCAAATATGTCACATTCAGTAACTTCTAATTCAATGATTTGAATAAAATAAATAAATTTAGGGCAAAATTATGTAATCTTCAAACCCATCAATCACAGCACACATATTATTTTTCTCAAGCACATTCTGTGTATAATTGGTAGACCAATGTAATTGTCTGTCCAGACAGCCTTAGCATACCTTGCACGTAACAGAATTGTAAGAATACTGGTACATAAATCTTTCCCCTTACAGCCACCAAAATGACCATATACTGCATGAGCTGAGTATATATTTTCATTAAATCTCCCACATTTACCAACAATTTTGAAGATCTACACCCCAGGACTTAACCATTTGTGTAAAAATCTGTCATATACTTCAATGACGGGAGGTTGAAACAATATTTTTACAATGACATACCATCACATTAACCTTGTATGAAAGGACACATTCAAATTTTCAAAGTTTGCACATATCCGTTGTCTGCAAAGCAGGCCTTCTACCTCCAGCAAAGTACATAAACACCACAACATAAAAAAACAGTCTGCTTGGCAGGCAAACAAATCAGCAACTTCCTTTGAAACAAAAAAAGTCTGCATTGAAAAAGTTGAAAAAAAAATGCATGTACTGATGTGGTTCACAGTACAGTACGACTACTCCAATAAGACAACTTGCCTGCTAAGACCACATCTCTTAGGTCACATCCCCGCTATCTTTTCCATATTATTTGGCCTTCATTATGAGACCACCTGCTTTATGTGACAACTCTTTAACCTGGCCATGGGGTGGTCTCTCAAAGGAGGGTCTACTGTATTGGAATGTGACAGTCGTAGTTGTCTTACAGGGCTAGCCACCTACCCAGTTTGACAGTTCCATTTTCTGTGAGGAGGATGTTCCCGGCCTTGACGTCACGGTGTATCCTGTTCAGACTGTGTAGGTATGTCAGCCCCTCGAGAGCATCTCGGCATATTGCTGAGATCTCATCCTCCCGTAGTGGTTTCTTGTGAACTGGGAAAAAAGACAATAACAACAACATAATGTAACTCTTTCAGCCTTAAACCCAGCTAAAACTAACTGAATCTCTAATGTGTGCTTGATTCATTTTCTACTTCATTTCATCACCAATTGAAAACAATTTAAACGAACGACATATCCAGGCTGGGTCTGTAATAATTGGGGCTATCTGAAATGTGTTAACTTGTAATGTCATCAATACTGTGCTCACTTATTTATTTTTTTTTTTTAGACAGTGACTATTTTCCTATCAAAGTATTGAGAGTGATATTGTTTCATTCAATAATAATATCTTTAAACACATCAATCAAAAGTGCATGTGTGTTATCGCTGACAATCATAAATATATTTCATCCCACACAGGATCCGCAAATGAAGGATTTACTGGTCCATATACATGTTAGCTTATGCAATAAAATTCTAAACAGCAGCCACGCAATATGCATGTTACTGGCAATAAAGATAATTGTTCTTCAAATACACAAAAATATCTACACTGTAAGAAATCCTCATATTGAGAGGTATTACAAGGGACAAATAACATTTTAAACATTAACTACCCATTAATTTTTTAGAAACGCTCCTTTGCCCCCCAAAAAGATTAGCAATCATTCAATTTTAATGAGCAAATGACTACATACATCCAGTTAATTTGCACACGACTTGTGATATTCAATCAGCCGTAAAAGTAATACCTTCAATTATGTCGGAGGCAGAGCCCAGGCAGTATTCCATCACCAGCTGAAATATTTTATATAAATATAAATAAAACACAATTTAAGTTATACAAATACACACTGACATTTAGTTAAGTTTTTATGGCACAAAACAACACACACATGTGCACCCCCCCCCCCCCAATTTGCTTCTTTTCTCTTCAAGATCAAATGACAAGACTGCTGCTTTGCTGCTTATAAGCACAACAAATTCCACTGAATGTCACATTGGCTTGCTTCAATCAATAGAGTATTGTATACTTGCCACATTACCACGGGGGGAGGGGGAAAATTACAAGGAAAAATTATGTGAAATTCTCCTGTTCTGCCAGGTAAAGAGTAAAAATTGTCAAGCCAAAATGTGACACTGTGGCGGTGATTTACATTAGGTGCTGTGAGTGCACAATGGTCAACAGTCACTTTTTCTGATGCATTTTGTGTCAGTCACGCGCTCTTTCCCTTGAGAAATGTGCGCACCCACAACTACAATATCATGCTCACTGCACAAAACAGTGACAATAAAAACACAACTAAGATGAGATCAAATGTCTGCAGTACTTGCATCAATTTATATGCTACAGCTTTTTTGTGGTTCATTGGATATACCTACTATACAAACCTATAAATTGAAGTTGGAATGGCATCTCTGCCTATAATACTTTTGAAGATATTAAGCTTTGAAGTGTCTATAATTAGCATAAATTAAAATTCTACAACTATTGTAGTGCGTCCAATAGAAACAGAGCCCCAACAAAAATGTACCAACAGAACCAACATTTGGGCCTCTACGTTAAAAACTTTGGAAGCCAGAACAGACTGAAATTTACAAATGGCCCTAATTTGCGTAATTTTCAACCAGTTGACTATTCTGAATGACATGCACAACTTCACCATAGTGGGGCATATCCATGTGAAACTAAGATTCTAGCTCGAATGGTGTCTCAGTTTAAGGCGATACAAGTGCACAGTGATCCAAAAGATCTCTGTCCCCCGCCACAACAGACAGAAGAAAACTATACAATGTATATAGCATGTCTGGATGCACAATAATTGATATGTTCTTGGGCCCTATGACCCTGAAAATAGGTCAAGGTCCAAAGCAATACATGACGCACATGCCCTTAGTATGATGCATCTCTGGTATAAATTTCATTATTCTATCTCTAAGGGTTCTAGAGATATGCTGCCAGACACACGAAAATGGACATGTTCTTGGGCCCTGTTTTCTAAATCAAAAACAATACACAGCACACATGCCCATGGTATGATGCATCTCTGGTATACATTTCATTATTCTATCTCTTAAGGTTCTAGAAATATGCTGCTGGACAGAAGGACGGACACAGCCCCTATGCCTACTAATTCCATGTCTCTCTATGCCCTCTTTGGTGGTGGGGGACAATACTGTCTGTGTGAAATGAAACAGCCTGTTAAGGTAGAACTGATGTAAAATATATGCAACATGGTGAAACCAAAACTTCAATTAAAAGGCAATCAGAGACTCCTGTATCTGTGCCCCCCTCGCCTCATTTATAACCTTGCTAATCACAACTCTCATTTTGGAATGACTGTAGTTAGTAAAAATAGGCTGTTGCCGTGATCCAAATACTTGACCTAATGACCTACTTTTATGCATGACACACTCTTGTGTCCAGAAACACAGGTGTGTAAAGTCTCATGATTCTATGTCAAAGGACAACAGAATTACAGCCTGTGCATTAAATGCAATGTAGTCTTACACAAATTATCACCCTGACACAGATGCTTGACCTAGTGACCTACTTTTGTTTCATTACACACCTTTAGGTCAAGAGATATGTGTGTGTCAAGTTTCATGAAACTAAGTTAAATAGTAAAGGAATTATAGCACGGACACGAATTTACAAGAATATGTAACTGTGACCCAGATACTTGACCAGGTGACCTACTTTTGGTACATGACACAGCCCCATGACCTGATGCACTTGTGTGTAAAGTTTCATTAATCTAAGTTTAAGGACAAGCGAATTATAGCCCGGACACAAAAAGAGGATGGACAGATGGACGCATGGACACACGGAAAAGCGATTACTATATGCCCCTCCTCTGGTAGGAGGGGGGCATAATAAAATGCATGAAATGAAAAAAAAAATATACACATGAAACTAAGCATATTTACTGTAATTCTCTTAGAAAACTAGCTTATGTTTAATACAAGGTTTGTCTGACTAGCTTATGTTTAATACAAGGTTTGTCTGACAGGTACACAGATGACACAAACAACTTAAAAGTCATCATTTTTTTCCGTACTTTCCAGTAAACCTGCATTTTCATATTATTCTCTGCTGGTAACCATGCTAACAAATGTCAATTCTTACCATGGGGTAGACTTATGATAAAGTATACTTGCCCATGCCGTATGTTCTTTCAAGAAGCATCCCTTGTACTCTATGGTATTCCGGTGACGCAATTCTCGCACAAACTTGACCTCCTTGATGATGTCTTGCCATTTCTACAATCAATCAAAATGTAAAAGGATATATTCATATCTAAATGCGGTCCTACTCTAACACCTATTGAGCAAAAAAGGGAGCCACCTGCATCAGGGCAGATCCATGTATTTAGCATGGTCAAAGTACTTTCTCAACAAAATGAACAACACAAACACACAATAATCTGAAGAAAATGTATTAATATATATTTGAAACATAAAGGATGCCTAAATTGATTAGGCATGGGCTCTCTTTTGGTTGAAAAGGTATTAATTATAGATGTCTATGTAGTATATAATACAAATCTGCCCTGATCATGGTGGAAACATCAGTCTGTTGCCCCGGCAACACAGGAAGTGAGCAGGATCGCAGTTAAATATGAAGGTCTCCTATTGCCCATTGGTGGTAGTATAACCCCACTGCCTGTAGTCAGTAGGACCCATACAGTTCACCTGGTAGTGACCTACCTTGGCACCACAACACATCCTTGGGTCCTCACACATGTGTATATGTGTGTGTGCAAAGTTTCTGGGAGCTTTTTTCACTCTGTCAGTGCCAGCTGGTACTAAAATCTAACTACTTAAGACAAATTGCTCTGAATGATAATCTAGATGCTAGATTCATGTTCCGTGTAAAAGACTGTTCATTCAAGTACCTGCATGCCTGTAGTTACATACAACATAATAGTCCAGGTCAACAGCTTTTCTTGGTGTGTGTGGGTGCATTGTGCCCAAAGCACACTAAGGCAAGCTGTTGACTCAGTCTGAAATGTGCCACTGATAGAGTTAAGTTTTAAGAATGTTCAAGGGCAAAATGTTAGAGCATGGACATGATAATATGTGACAAGCATCTTTGCACTGCAAAAACAAGTTCACATTTTGGGATGGATGGATCCCTTCAAGTTTGAAAGGTCCTTTTCTGAAAACTCTACTACTGAAAAAAAAAAAAAAATCAGGGAATGCTTTATGAACTACATCAGTGTATACATTATTTTGCCATGTAAATATTTCAGAATTCAATTGAGCCCATTAAAAGTTATTTCAACATTCTTGTACATACACCGGAAAGTTTATATGCATGTCATGATCAAAATGTTTACTTAACAATTATCTCAAAAAACTCTTAATATTGATCTGATCTTTGGATCATGCCTTTTGAGAAAATTTATATCCATTTTCATGTCTGCAATCCATGTAATACTTTTGACACTACTATGATATGCAACCAGAGGATTGTAGCAGTCCCTTGCTCAGCTGACCTTGCATGTACAAAATGAAGGGGCCCGTGAGCTTTGAAATTAGGTCAAGGTCATTTTTCTTGCAGAACATCATACACAAATATCACAATTCTTCCTCAATGGCCAAAGTCTTAACTGCAATACTTTTCAAGTCATCAAGTGAACAGTAAAATTCATGACAGTGCCTCAGTGAACTTGGGAATGAAGTCAAAGTCACTCATGCACTTTAGTAAATCTGGCCCATGGTCCTGTGATCTTGAAAATGAGATCAAGGTTTTTCAGGCACTGTGTAAGTCTTGCCATCAATCATGCCTACATGTATTCCTATTGCTTCAAAGAAGTGGGGCAGGTGGTTTAAAAGAAAATAGGGCAAATTAAAAGAAAATCTGAAAATCGATTAAGTATCATCACTGTGGTAGAGACCAACCCAAGGTGCATCCATACCAAGTTAGAAGTGAATCTGACTGATGGTTTTGGATATTTTGAAAATGTGTATTTTATTATTGGAATCCCCATTGACCTGCTGAGTAATCAATAAGAATTCATGCATTAACGTCGAGTACACATACACGCACACAGACACAAAGATCCATAATAATGCCAACTGGTGAACACTAACGTTACACGCACAAACTGAGGTAGTCCTATGAGCTTCAGAATGATATCAAGGTCACCTTTGCTTTAAGATCACCATCACTGTTTGTAGTATCAAGTCTTCACTCTTACAGTTCATGAGTCATTTTTAAATGAAAAGTGATGAAATCCACTATCACTCAGAAAAATGCCAATATGTCCATTTGACCTTTCAACATCACTCCAAATCAAAATTAACATAAAAAGAAACCCAGGGTCCTTTTTTATTAGTGTTTCAAAGTAACCAATGCTATACAACCCACCACTACTGACCTCAGCCACTATGTCACTTGACCTTTAAATGTCAATCGAGGTCTAAATTATCAACAAAAAAAGACCTGATGCACACTTTTTCTATCAGTGTTTAAGTGCCAGCATGTGCCTGGTATCCAAAATTACCAAGATATAAGCCATCAGACTGGCTGCTATCCCTATTGTACAGTGACAATGCCAACATGTACATAGCCCCTTACTGACTTTTCCTAATTTTGATAATTTGGTAGAAATCAGAGCATGATGGCACAACCATGTTGTGCACAAATTTGGTGCAATTAAGTCTGAGAACATTCCCACTAGGTTTGAAGAGGATCCAATTTACAGTTCGGGAAAACAAGGAGACAAAAAGGAAAAAATGCACAAAAATTTCTTGCCAAGAAGTCTATAGGCTTAATGCTCTGCTGACAGATAATCTGATGACCATCACAAAAAATTCATTTCCTGAAATGCATATAATTCCCTCCATAACCACGAGAAATTAGTCAAGGTCATCCATATGATGCAAGATCAAATTTCCACATGAACACACAAAAAAAATTTGTGTTACATTTGGTATCCTTCCCCTTATTCTTTATTCTTGTTGAATTCAATGTGCTTTTCTTAATGAATAAGTGCTTAATGACCTTTAAAAATAGGTCAAGGTCACATAACATATCACAAAATTTGACCAATGGCCTAATGCATTGGTATGGGTTTTGCACTTTAATCTCAATTTATTATCTCATGGGCATCAAAATAAAATGTTTTCTTGTTATGCATTCTCTCTGTGACCTGGAGAAAGTTTGTTAAGGTTACCCACATTATGTAGTACTGAACTTTCATATACAATACACAGTTGTGGTACGCTTGGTATTGCTGGCCTTCTAATCCCTCAATATGTTATATAAAGTGTCCTTTTTTATGTCTTGAATAGCCTTAAAAAATAGGCCAAGGTGACCCAAAATTTGATCGTTGACCTAACATATATTTGGTGTAAAACAAGAAGTTCCATCTCAATTTATAATCAAACTAATGACTATGTTGTGCTTTTAATATATATGATGCTAGTTGCACTTTAAGCCACAAGTGAAGCCACCAAGACTCCCAAGTCATAGACTTTCGTCTGTATAATATTCCTGTTTTGGTATATTGATACATATGCACAAGTTCAGACAGTCCATGTAGTTCAAGGTCATCCATATCATGCAACAAAAAATCTTCTACATATGATACACCTTTGTGGTACACTGGGTATCATTAGCCTTATTCTTTCTAAAAATAATGAATTCAATGTGTTTCAACACCTTTTGGTCCACATCTCCAGTAATGCTGTAGGTGGGGCCACCAAATTTTTGCGCATTTTCCTCTTTCTGCCTGATTGACATTATCTCCAAATTTCTATATGATTTACAAAAAAACTTTCCAACAATCAATACTCTCAAAAAATTTTCCTATTTTTGCCAAAATATCACAAGGAAAATTTATGGACAGACAGACGGATGTTGTGATGGAGGGACAGTTATGAGTGATCGCTTTAGCTCTGACATGATCAGCAGAGCTAAAAATCACTGGGTTGTGACCATTTGAATAAACCTGGTAGAGACTTTAAGAAAAGTTTTTCACACATAAGAAAAGTTTCAACTTTAGATTTAAAGCTATCCACTGTAACAATATTAATGCAAACTATTTTTCTTAAGTGCATGTTTTTCAACACTGTTATTTGGGGGAAAAATCTCAAATATGTATATGGTATCATATGAAGAAACTAAGCAAAAAGAAGTCCAGTCAACAAATGTAAGGAAAATAATTTGGTGCAAATATTTACAGTTTCAAATGACATGTGCTATCTTCATTTATAGTCCATGTTTTCATCCACAATTGTACTTTTTATACACACATCATAATGATGATAATTGTGAATGACCCGACAGTTATTTGGTTGCTGTTTCATCAAATATTTAACCAGAGCATGTCAAGCTGGGCAAAACATGTTCAAATTGTAATCTTCATTCGAATGTGGGCTGGACATGATAAATGAAAATATTTGCCTGGCACTGGAATGAAGCGTTACAACAATGGGTGGGATGTATCCCAACAAACCATGACAACATGTCCCCAGATTAACCATGCTGTGCAAAGTGCATGGACATGGAGGTCCTACCATCAATTTCGACTGGTATGAAGTGAAGGCCCTTGGGTAACTCCCTCCAAAAACATGACCACAGCAAAGAGCTGTAAGAAGTACTGATATTTAATGTGCAAGTAACCATCTTCTTTTGTTTTCTATTTTCTGTGCTGACCAACTATGAAACTATAAAATCTGGACATTTACCGCCTTGACAACAATTTTTGATGGCCTTCAATGGCATTGAATACACACCTGGACCATGTCATGGTAAACATGTATAGCTCATCTTCTGTAATGCGAGATGTACTATTTATCTTTTATCAAATGTGTGACCATGAAGAGATGTAAATCAATATGCTTACAAGAGACCACTCATTGTGATGAGCTGCTAGCCACCTGCAGTCTGACTTCCTCATTCAGGCTGTCATAATCAAGTAATTTCCTCAGAATGGGTTCAGAGTTCGAGGACTGATCAATGTTACAGGGATCCTGTTTATGAAACACCAGTGTCCAGTGATCTGGCATCATGCTACATCTGCTGTGACTGTTATGTGCGGCCTTATTATGAAAAAATAAACTTCCCTATCCTTACAATGTTCGTCACAGTAACATTGGTTATGGGGCCCATGTAGTGAACTTTGGTGCAGTAGTAAAACCACCTTATAATGAGAGGACACTCAACATAGAGCAAGATGCCCATGTTCTAATGACCTATAATCAGACAATCATCATAAACATTTCATTCCCTGAAATGCAGTCCCTTGTGACCTTGAGAAAATAGTTAAATATCATCCCTATTGTGCAATATTTTCCACGATACACATTTGTAGCACAATAAGCACAATATCACTAACCTCAATCTTCCTCAACATAATAAATTTAGTGTCTACTTAAGTGCTTAATGACCTTGAAAAATAGGCCAAGGTCACCAGAATATTACAAAATTTGACAATTGGTCTAATGAAAATTAGGTGTCAATTTTGCAGTTCCACCTTCTTAACTTTTCAAAACAATGAATTTTAATGCATTTTGAATCCTTATATTATTTCCAATTTTTACCATCAGTGGTGTCACCATGACCCCATATACCACAGACATGTGTCTGTATAATATTCCTATAAAATGGTTTATGAATATATGCACAAAAATAACAAGAGGCCCATAGGCCTAATACTCTGCTGGCACCATGGCTATATTGCACCTACATCTTCATTTCAAAGTTGCCAGTCCTCCAGTGGCTTCCGAACATATGAAACTTATGTACATTTTTAAAATAGTGTATAAAATGTCTGCCAGATGACACTTCGCTCCACATGTAATGATAGCTTATTTGTGCAATACCTGTGCTGGATATTATTGCATGTGCCAACACAACAATGTACGAGTCCTTAACTTTATGTCCCCAATGAACTTGGGATAGAAGGTCAAGGTCACCCAGATTATGTAATACAATAGGCTTATAGGCCTGGTGCTGTGCTGACATTGCCACTGATGTCCAAGCTGCACCATGCCATTACAAAATCACATCTTTCTACTTTACAGGCATGGTGGCCTTACAAAAATAAATAAAGGTTACTCATATTACATAACATTCTACCTTTGGTCATGGTCTATAAAAGTTTAATCTAATTATTTTTCCAAGTATGGAATTTTACATGTTAAAACACATATTGGCTCATTATTTCCCTCAAATTATACATGGTGCCACTAGTGTCATCAGAAACTTAGACTTTGACCTTACCAACACTCCCACCAAGTTGCTTGAAGATCCCAAAAAAGTTAAAGATGCTACTGTGTTCACAAGATTTTCACATTTTAACCCTTATATTCCATAATATTGTAGGTGATGCCACCAATACCAAAGGGGCCTAGGTTTTCATACACCCTGCAAGTCCTGACAGTTACATGGGGCTAATTTGAAAACTGTAGACCGTATCGCGCTAGGGAACAAAGTTAATGGACAAACGGACGGACAGACATGAGCGGTCGCATAAGCTGTTACCTTTGGTCAGCAGAGCTAATAAAGGATAAAGGGGTTCACTATCGAGGTATGACCTTGACTTAAAACATGCTTTTGAATCACTCCATTGTGCTTCTTGTATGTACAATTCAGATTGACAGATGCAGGCTTTCAAAAGTTAGAATGGTATGATGACATTGCACATGCAGGATAATGCCCTGTGACCTTGAAAAATAGGTCAAGGTCAAATATGTACGAAATCTTGTTAGGTTTTATATTGGTGCATAATCATGTGCAATTTGGATGCCAAATCTGAAAAACCCTTTTATTAACATCAGCACTTTTTTTGCACACTTACTTTTTACTTTAAAAAAGTAGGTTAAAAATGGTATGACCTTGACTTTAAATAGGCTTTTAAAACACTGGCTCTGTATATGTGACCAAAGTGTGATCTCGAAAAGTGGGTCAAAATCAACCATGACTTTACACAACATAGATCTTACAGTGTAATACAATCACATATAATATGGAAGTCCCAACTCAAAAACTTCTCAAGTTATAGTGGTAACATGAGATGGACAGACAGATGGACGGAGGTCAAAGTGTTTGGTGCATAATCTTGTGCAACTTTGATGTCAAATCTCAAACTCTCTCAGCAACATCAGCACTTCTATTGTGCACTGGACTTTTTACCTTAAAAATGTGTGTCAAATAAAAAGGTATGACCTTGACTTAAAACAGACTTTTCAAAACACTCCATGATGCTTCTTTTGTGTAAAATTCGGGTTGATAGATGCAAGTTTTCAATAGTAAAAGAGGTAATGTCACTTTACATATGTGACCACAGTGTGACCTTGAAAAGCGGGTCAAGGTCAACCATGCATACACACAAAATAGATCTTACAGCAGTGTACTATATGTATCATATACAATTTGGAAGTCCCAACTCAAAAAACTCCGTAAGTAAGAGTGGTAACACGAGATGGACGGTGCAGGGCATCACAATACCCTTGGGGCCCATAGGGCCTAAGGGTAAAAATCATTGGAATATGACCATCTGAACAAACTTGGAAGAGACCCACCCAAGGTAGATCTCCACCATGTTTGAAATGGATCTGGCTATACGGTTTTGGAGATGTCAACAATGTGAAATTGCAGACCCACCCTATATGCTCAGCTGACTGACAAGTCAGCTGCGCTACTAAAACTGATAAACATTACAATTTAAATGGGATGGGATGGGGTGCACTTGAGCCTTTTTGGGAAAAGAGAGCACACGCACACACACACACACTGCCTTGTTATTCAGTTGCTAACTAATACAGAATACGTAAGTCTGTGTGATCTCTTCATGCTACCTCCTCCATAGTGTTGACTTGGGGTGTGGCCCCATAGGATGTGCAACCCATGTCAACCAAGGGTCTCACCTAACTGCCATATATGTTACCAGTCTGTGTCTCTCACTTGCTACTGTTTGTGCTATATAGTACCTAATTTAACCATTTCCATGCCAAGAAGTTGACTAAATCATCAACTTCCCATACCATGATCACACTGAAAGGTCCAGGTTTGGGGTTTTTTTTTGTTTTTTTGTTTTTTTGTTTTTTTTTTCGGAGGGACCAGTTATATATCAATATACCTTGAATGCTGGGTATATTAACCTATATTCCTCAAATCTTGACCTCCCAGTTGGATGACAGGCACAAAATGTTCTGTCTATTCCACAGTCATGATTGCCCTGCATATGACATGTAAGACAGACATATTTATTTGTCAACGGTGATAATTTGCTCACACTAAGCATCATGCATTCCACCAACACAGAAAAATGTTTTGTGTGATAAATAACCACATTAAGTTTTACTTTCAACCTGTAGTAAAAATATATTTATCTCAAAGACATGTATTTCTGCCAAGGGCACTGTAACCAAACACTTTCTACAATACATTTGGCCACCTGTTGGATCATTTGAGGGACTCCATCCTGGTTGAATGTGACCAGAAGCACATTCCAAGTTCTTCCCAAGTGAAGCCTGGGTGGAGAGAAGGCTGCTGTTGAGCTGTCCAACTGTACACGTTCAACCATGATGGAATCCCATTTTATAATATCAAATCATAATATTTCCACAAATTACATTGCATTCAAAGTTTTAGAAACTTGACACTTTGCCTGTCTATGCAGCCCCCCCCCCCCAAAAAAGGACTGTGTGACTGTGTGATGGTGCTGTGATAACCTGACCTTGGATGCACAGACAAGTGACCCTGTGACCTTCAGAATAATATCAAAGCTACCTTTTAGAGACCATCATCACTATTAATATTAACTTTTTCAGTGTCAAGCACAACTAAAGCCGATCTATTTAATTCAAACCAGTCTGAACTATCATAAGGACCCCAGATTCATATTGCACATAAAACGACCTTTCATTCAAGTACCAACATGCCTATAGTTCCAGAGAGAATATCCCAGGTCAACAGCTTTTGTCAGCTGGCACTAGGTGCACTGCACCCAATGCACGCCTAGAAAAGCTGTTGACTCAGCCCAAAATTTGGCACAAAATTTGATACTAATCACGCTTAGGAATTTAAAGTATACATGATTAGTCTGACTATTTTACTAATTAAAATCTTATGACCAAGCCTAGAATAAACAACTGTGTCATGAGTGAAAAACATAACTGGCATGCACTCAAATATTTCCCGGTATGTCTGTCTGTTAATCATCCTAACTCCTCCTCCTCCTCAAGTTGTGCACATTTATCCTAGTAAACTTTTTGAAAGGAAAAACAAACATTTCACTTACCTCTGCAGACTGTCTACCAGAAAATGCCATCTTCTTAATGGCAACAATCTCTTTACTGTTGGCATTTCGGGCCTGAAAGCAGGAAACAGACATCAGTTATGAAAGTTCTGTATTCTTCCTATTTAGCACCATGGGTAATGTACTCACCTCAAACTTATCTGTGGTACACTTTTACAGCACTTTACACAGAAAATAAGACTTTTCCTCCAAACCTGTCTTTATATCCACTAGACTTCTCATTTGAGACCATGTAAACTACATATTAGTCAAACCTATACATTTGGATTAAGCTATTAAAAATAATAAAATATCTGTAAGTGTGAAAAAGTGAATTTTGATTGCTTAATTAAAAAACTTGAATTTTACCTGTTTGGTGGAAAAAACAAAAAACAAAAAAACAGCAAATGCACCAAAAATGGGAAACATTATTTTTCTATAAGAAACAACACAGTACATGTCCAGCAGTAATATTGTATTGTAAATTTTGGGCATGGGCTTTAGTTCCAAATTTATGGGATCTTTAAAGTCAAGTTGTCTTTTTTAATTTAAATAGCAATAAAATTTGAACTATGCCCTTTTTCAAAATTTTAAAATACAGTTTTGGAGAGTGTTAGGAGTTCTTTCAATTGACACTATACACTAAATCTGATTTCTTTTTTTTAAAGGCCATTGTAAATTAAAAGCAAAATTTATGAATTTTAATTAAAATTTATTTACATCAAAAGCGATATTACAATTCTATATTCAGCACCAGAATCAAACTTGATGTTAGTAAGTATACACCTGTTACGGTACTAGATGGTAAACCTCAACAGGAATTAAATATTTACATATGTGAGTAAAGTATACCAGATCCTTACATTCAGACTTATGTTTGAGTATTAACACAGGGCTCAACATTAAGGGGTTTAGCTAGTTGCCCAAATGCAGCTGCTACATCAAAATTAGTTGCCCACCCCCCTCGGAAAGTTGGCTGTCTTAGCTTCAAGCCCTATTGTCACCAATCTCATTTTTTTTTCTGTCTTCTCCATAAAATTTGGTTAGTAAAATCATCTGAAACATTCGTGAATCATCTCTGCCTTGCAATTGATGAATCAAGAACCTCACTGACATTTCTCCTCCAATTATGTGTCTTTTAAAATAAAACTTGCCCTGGGAAGCTCTCATGCCAAATAATTAGTTTGTCCAATTAAAAAAAAAAAAAAACGGTAGTCCAGTCAGGCTTGTTAGCAGCAACTTATAGTTGCCTGACTTTTCAATTTTAGTTTTTTCCCTGGCTGGAGGGTTCATGTCAAGCCCTGTAAAGCACCATCTTTTATGTAATAAATGGAATCTGACAATATTGTCATATACGATTAATAAACCACCTGACAGACCAAAATGTGGGTAGAAACTGAAACAGGCGAGTGCAATTTTTTGTCACTGCCCAATGAGAATGACATAAGCATTTCACACTGCACCATGATATAACAGATCTTTGAAGAAGTCCAAAATACGTAATAAATACCAGCCATTTTCTTTATTCAGAGCATTGCTGTGAATTGTATCTGACACAAGTTGGTTCTTACATTATTTGTTTTACACCTCAACAATATTTCATTCTCTTCACATGTACAGTTTGTTTGTAACATAGCTGTGTATTGTCCTGTGCATTGTACATATAATGTGTCTCTCTCCATGTCTGGTGAACCCATTGTTATCAGCCTTTATTACAGTACTATAGGATAATCCAGTCGTGAAATAAATGTTCACGATGGGAAAAAAAATAATTTTATTTTTTCCTGACCTGGGGCAACAGATGTTGTATCGGGCCTGCTGTTAGGCAAGGAAAACTTGTAATCACAGTGATCACTTATGTAGCCAATTTGGCTAAAAGGTCGTAAAATTCTCCAGCCAAAACCCATCTTTCTCAGCACCAGCCATATATTCCGAAGCAGGCATTATATATATATATATACACACACACACACACACACACACACACACACACACACACACACACACACAGAGTAAAATTGCCAATTAACTCCTAGCACTCAGCCAGCAACTGATCCCAAACACCGTGTGCCACTGGCCATTTTTTTCACTCACTGTCCAACACGCGACATGCAGGATTGAACGTGTCAGGGCTTTTATATTTTTGCGATTTACTAAAAGTGATCAACACAAGTCTTGTCAGAAATTACGTGATTTATATTTCTGTGCAGTTTCTAGGTCAATTTACCAGACAACTTAGATACCCTTGGACATGTAAAGTGTCTGTATCTTATAGCGGCTACATTTCTTCCGATCAACACACTGGACATGCGAACAGAGCGTGTCTACACATGCATGATCCCAGCCATGGTTTACCGTAATGTTTGCATATTTTTTCCCGACGTCCGTCATGAATTTCACTCCTATCTTGTTGTTTGTTGCAAATTTGTTCCATTTGCACATTTTACTTAAGTTACAACGATAAAATTTACTTGATTAACACCAATAACTTCGCGTGTCGTGTCTGACAGCAATCAACCATGTCAATAACACATCGTGTGTCACAGATCAGCAGTCACTTCGTCATTGGCGGTGACATATCTGCATATTTTTCTTGCCTTCCGTCATGAATTTTCACTCCTGTTTTAATCTGCGTTAAGATTTGTTCCATACAAGTCTTTTTGTGAACCTACGATGAAAATAATAAGCTTCAAAATCCAAGACATTTTGCGTGGAAATGATCAAGTTTATCACCATCACATGGGCCATGATGTGGGAGCACATGTATTCCGACACATAAGACTGAGAGCTACATGTGACGGAATCCACCACTGGCGAGCCTCAGTGGCCGTCTCATTAATTATTAATGAGGTTTCCACTAAAATTTTAGGCTATTTTTGGAGGGATATCCTCAGAATAATAAAGTGTTAGCCAATAAGAGAGCCTGTTACACAAAGAAACGGGAACATGGCCTTTCTGGCAGTGTAAAACATTATGGCGGTCGATTAGAAACAAGGTGACTGCAAACGTGCAAAGTTACCAAGTTTTTGCTCAAAATTTACGATTTGTATCATTCAAATTGTCACCAAAAACCGGGCAGATGTTAGATTTCTATCCTTTTGACAGGGAAATACTCCATTTTACCGCAAAATCAAAATAGCCATCCGTAAGTATTGAAGTTTCGCTACAATAAAATGTACATGCTCGCAGTTAAATAAACAATACGGGCGACCGGCAAACTGACAAATGTTGGCTTGCAGTGCGGCCGGGTGCAGCCGACAACCGTGGTAAATGATGTTCAAAGTGTTGTCGGTTGTGGCCGACAACCGCATGCTAGGAGTTAAGACCCATCTCCATAGAGAGAACATATCTATATTAAGACCACCAATTTAGTTCTATTTTTGTTTATCCCCATTTAAGACCACTCCCCTATAAAGACTACATTTCCCCAATCCCTCAGGTGGTCATAATCGGGAGATTCCACTGTATGTATATATATATATATATATATATATATATATATATATATATATATATATATATATATATATATATATATATATATATATATTATAAGGTTACTGGCGTGATTGTGCCACAGATGTGTCAGTACAAGCTTCATCATGACCTGCTTGCTGATGCTAGGCAGAAATGATTTCTCGCTGATCAACCTATCACACCATCAATTTGTAAAGCTTTTCTCCTGATAACAACTCCTTTGACATCATCACCAATTTATGATTGTGTCCTTCCCATTTGACTAAACAGCATTAATGTAAAACTGTATTATTATCAATATGTTCACTGGCATGACCAACATATTGCGTCTGAATGTGGCCCATTATCCTGATAATGCAGCCATTTAAGTTACACCCACTGTATGTTGAGATGCATGATAATTAATATGTGCATGTAAAACCACAACAATTAAAATGTTAATCGGCATTTGTAACCTGTTTGATCTGTACATTGTTCATAACATAGTCATATAAATCATTTCTCAACAAATGATCATGACAAATGCCAGGCCCTGAGGGACACACGCACATCAAGATTTATTACTGGTGCTGTTACTCTGCCGTCATCGCTCAGTCTCCATGAGATCAATTCTCTCCATACATTTTACATTTTGAATGGGAGCAAAGTTGGTTAAGATCAACAAAAGAAAGGATTAAACACCAATACACTTGAACTCTTGTAGTGCCCCACTTTGGATCAAGTCAATATTCCTCAGCTGGCTTTGGCTGTTTGCACCCAAAGTGCACTGAGGAAAGCTGTTGACCTGGACTATTATATTCTATTTAAGCTCAGGTATTCTGGTACTTGAATGAACGTTCATTTTACAAGGTACACGAATCTAGCATCCTTATTATAACACAGAGCAGCTGAAGTAGTTTGACTTTAGTAGCAGTTGGCACTGAGGAGTTAATATGGGTGTACTGGCTGAGACAACTGCTCACATGTACATAAGATTTTTGGAAAAAAAAAAAAAAAAAAAAGACCCATTCCCAAACTTGTGCATAAAATTTTGTTATGATTTGTATCCATACATGTATAATCTGCCAACACATAATCAGACCCTGGATGACAAACAGCATAATTCTGTTGCTCCAGTTGATGCTTGCCTCATTGTTCCTCCCATTTTGGATGTTTATCTATGGTTCTATAGTGGCCCCTGCTTTGTAGACCACTCCACCGAGAAACCACCTCTCTTTTGGAATGCCAACTTTCAAGTCCCTAACATGCCACTTAGTCATACAATACAGTAAGCACGGACTTACTCTATGGTCATACTTTGCAATCGTCTGTACCTCTTGTGACAGATCACGAACTCATAGCCATTGAGGTCTGTCTTTCAAGACAGGTTTATAAAAGGGGTTTTACAGCATACAGTATTCATGGTGTTTGTATCATTCAATGACACATTTACAAATACATGATCAATGGTGCTTTTGGAATTGTACACTTTTGAAATTCAGTTACCAATTTTTGCTACCTCAGCAATATGCTTGCACTCCTGATGTTGTTCATGGTGTGCCTTTGTTGCTAAGTTAGGTCAAGCTGCCTTGAAACAGCATATAAAGGTTCCACATGCCTGGTGGATAGTAACCACCAATGTTACATCTATGGATATTTCTGCAAAGTCATGAACTTCTGTGTATTGGCTCCTAACAGCTTGGCTCCTTAAAACTGTACACAAGCATGCTGACCTTGGGGTGTTGTTAAAATGATGGACTTACTGATGAGAAGGAACCAAACTCACAGATTCCCCTCATCGCATTTAGTTAAAATGTAATTTACGCACAGCAACACACATCTATTCTTAAACTGAGCTGCGCATTACACATCCACACCCTGACTGCCCTGCGAAGTCTATGCTGGCTGCCACACATCGTGGCAGATTGACCTGGATTGAATTCAAGCGATCTATTCATGTGTTGCAACTTCAATTGTTATTATATTTCATTTCTGTAATAACACAGCCCTTCCCCCCTCACCCCCCACCCCCAACATTTTGTTTGGAAATTGATGACTTGCATTGCAAAGTTCGGGTGAAAGCAACCTCCCTCAGATGCTTCAAACAGGGGCAACACAAACCCTGTTTCAGTTTACCAAAGACGTATTCCTAACTCGGTTAAGTCTGGCAGCTAATCCGTGGCCCTGCTCATGTGTTCTGCCCAGTTTTGATAGCAACAGTTGGCCCTGCTGGGAGACCGAGGTGTCATCCCACTGTGTAAATTTGATAGCAGCGACTAGGATGGTTCTCATGATGTGAAGAAGTTTGGGTTCCTGCTTGTTAATAGGTCTATGTTAAAATACAGTAGTTTCAAACATGCATATCTGCACACTGTGATGTTTGAATTGTATTCACTAAACTCTATCATGATATCTGACTCACGAGCCACCCTATCTCTCACAAAGCAGTGCCACCTAGTGAACAACTTTGTTTGACCCTTTCACAAGGAACATATTCACAAAGTTTTACCTTAATCTGAGTGAGGGTTCTGGAGAAGTAAAAAATAGCGTAAAGACACAAAAAAAATCATAAAGAAATAGACATTTGCCCCGAAAAAGAACAAAAATATTCATGTGACCATTTGAACAAACTTGGTATAAAACCAACCAAGGGACATCCCATCCCAAATCAAGTATGACATAATCTAACCAACGGTTTTAAAGAAGTGGAAAATGTAAATTTTTGATGACAAGCGGACGGACAAAGCACCATAAGATAAGCTCAGCTGACTGACTGACAACCCAGCTGTGCTAAAAATCATACTGCAAGAAATTTTGCATATGATACCATCAATTTATTAAAAGTGCAGTGATATTAAGATTTTGTGGGTATCACAAGGAAGAAAGTAACAATTTACATATAAAACGATATGCACGATTTCATATCAACTCGGCATACAACAGGAACACAAAGGCATCAAATTACTTTCATGCCTGACAAGCAGCCACAAAAATGTCCTCTGACGAAGTGCAGACTCCTTTCCTAGACTCCTAGGTCGTATGTGCAGGTACTTTAATAACATATGGCCCAGAACGCACTTTATATTCAATTACATCTTGCAAAAAACTGATGAACCAACACACCAGGAGACTACATCATAGAAACATTAAAATGAGGAATATTATTACCGTACACCTTTTCAATTGCTACCTGCGTGCTGTAAAATACAGACACCAACTTCTACACAAAATACACAATGCCTTCAACTTTCTATTTGCTGACCATTGTGACCTCAAAAATATATACAGTACATACCCTACTGGAAATCCTGTATGGACATGACAAGAGACTGCTCAATGGTATATATATATTTACTATGTGCATTTTGTCATATTAATCCTAAAAACTTTATTTGAAATGATATGCTACCTTGAACATGTTATCTAAACACTACAAATAATTTTCAACACAGTTGATATTTAAAATGCCTCTAAAACATTGACTTGATAAGGTACCAATACCAAATACAAAATTTCACAAAATTTATAATATTTGGCGAGCAAAAGCTTTTCCTCATATTGCCACATTTCATCCATGAGTAGTATCTATACACTTGTACCAACCCCTTTTTGACACAAGTTATTTATTTTTTGAAGACAACAGCCCCTGTGTGGCTCTTTGCAGAACCACTGCTCAGAGAGCTAATTACTAATTACAATATTTGTCAAGCAGATAATCCACTTGGCCAACTAATTAAAATTTAGTTTAAGTTTGGTAAATCCAAACTGCACTTCCAGTCATATTGTATACACTCTGTGCACGGCTTTCTTTAGCAAGTGCTCTGTTAAAGATTTGAGCAAAAGACCCATTAAACGCTGTTAATAAATGACATCATCTGAATCCAGCTTTTGAGTTCAGTTATAAAATTACCATTGATCCCTTTTAAGCACCTTGGGTACTTATGGAAATTAAACAAAGTAAGCCTGAATTGAAGACCTATATTTCCAATAAAATATAGCTGAATTAATTATAATACAATGGCAAACTTTTATTCATTTTTTGTTTTTTAATTCAGACTTGCTGGGATCAGAAAATTGTGGTACCAAAGAGGATTGGGGTACTCAAGAGGGACACTGCTATATTTTACTGGGTATCTTGAAGCCTCATTTGCATTTCCAACACCAAACTGTGCTGAATTATACCTTGGCACGCTCACTTTCAGAGATTTTTTCCTCTGTTAACAATGTAACTAAGAATTTCCACAGAACTTTTTTTGAAAGTCTGACATGCACCATGTATACACAATATGATATAGATATATGCAGAAGTGTATGGACTTTTATCCCAGTCCCCCTGCAGTGGAATCCCGGAGCTCAGACACGTCGCATTTCGCTGACAATTGACCTGAATGTGCCTCATACTGCTTCCTCTTTCCAACTTACATCTGCTCAAAGCTAGCATGACTAAAACCTCTCATCGGATTTACAATGAAAGCCTAAATTATTTGGCTGCAACCTGAGAACTGAGACCTGTCACTTATGTGGAATAATCTCCGAAAGCACTTCTCACTTGCCACTTCTTTAACACATAGTACACCATGTATAAAATAAAACTGTCCTGACCCATTTTTTGTCAACAGAAATTCTCAAACTTGCCCTTAATACAACGGGTTTCTCACTTCTTGATGCATTATTGGACAAAGCTGAACACTTCCATGAAATGTAATTGGAAGTCGGCTGGTTTCTCAAGTAAATTCACATTTGTTTCACTGGATCTTTTTCCAAAGGGGCACATTAAAAGTCAACAGAAATTGTGGATTTTCTGTAATTTTCTGATACATGTATATGTTAATATTCAGTGTTGCCAGACCAGTGATGACCTCAGTTGCCTGCCTCAATATTTTGACACATTTTTTTCCATAAACCAAAATTATGCGTACATTATTTTCTGTTTTACTATTTCAATAATTTGTTCATCATACATATAAAACTAAACAGTAACACCTACACACTTGCAAATGTCTTTATCAGCTGAGGGTTGAAATAAAAGTTGCTGCTGACACTGAAGAATTCGGGTTCTGGACAGCTCTCAAAAATTTGGTTGAAAACTTGCCACTGTGCAGTTAGAGTAAATCATTTCATCCACTTTCACCGTTACATCTTTTTCAAAACCGGCAGTAACTTCACCATATTCTTATGCTTTACTGTATTTTTTTCACTGATGGCACAAAACCACGAAAATAACATACAATTTTTAAGAATTGCAAAAAATGAATGAAACAGTATTTTCACATAGCTTTAATGGGAACAATGTCCAAAATAGATGAACGAAATTAGGTGTGTTTAACACTGCAAATGCAAAACAAAAGGCCCATGGGCCTAATGCTCTGCTGATCACCACCACCAAAAACGATCATTTTCTGAAATGTATTCCCACCACGACCTTGAACAAGGCCCATATCAATCATATTTTCATCTTTAAATCCTCTGTGACCTTGAGAAAATGGGTCATGGTCACTCATATTATATACCATTGTAGCCCTTTCCATGAAGTATACTGGCCATCAATTTCATAATGCTAGCTCAATTATTTTTTGAGATATTGAATGTAATGTGTTTCAGTACTTTTTGGCCCATATTTCCTGCAATAATACCACAACAGGTACCACTAGTATTACACAAGTTCCAGATTTTGGGTTTAGTAACATTCCCACCAAGTTTTATGAAGATCCATCAAAACTTAAACACACCAGAGTCTCCACAAATTTTTCATATTTTGACCTATATCTTGTGTTAAAATGTATGTCATGACCTTATTATCAACCTAGATTTTCATACATATGAATAGTCATGAAAGCTTTATGGGGCTACCTTCAATACTTTTAAAGTTATCACGCTCACAACCCTTAAGTTTATGGACGGACATGAGTGACTGTATAAGCTATAAGACCTTAGGTCAGCAGAGCTAAAAAAAAAAAACAAAAAAAACCATGGAAATTTATACACATGTAATTAAGCACATTTACAGTATATATATGGTATTTTGGCTTTTCCAAGAGCTGCACAATTAGATCTATTAAATGAAATTCTCGCCGCTTCACCATGTTTACACCCATCGTCAATACACTGCATTTTATACCAACTTCCTAAAGTGTACAAACTATAGTTATGGCTGGGTACGAACCCAGACATTTTGTTTTTTCAAGAATTCTTTTTATGCCTGTGTGGCAGCACCGACATTTTGTTTTTCCTGGAATTATTTCTTTCTTTTGCCGAAAACCGCGATGCCTGGAAATGCCAAATTTGCCATGACAATTGACCTTCCAGTGAAATTGTGCATTTTGTATTGTGTAGACAAGATGTTCAAAATTATGCAAATTAGAGGCATTTAAATTTTTGATATCTTCAAAACTATCATAGATAGGGACATAATTTTAAATGCTAGCTACAGGTTTGTGAAACTAGAACAGTCGTTGCTGACAAGACTGGATACCCCCTGCTGCAATATTCATTGGTCTCTGCATGGAGGCTACTGGATTGGCAGTTTGATGTGGCTGGTGCACGGTGCGAGAATTTTGTTAAAAACCACTTGTCCACATGTTATGGAGATTTCAAAATCCACTTGTCCATATGCAAAATCCATCTGACCGAATATAACCTGGTACAATAAACATGGTAATATTGGTATTTTTCATCAATCCATACACGAAGGCCTGGACAAACCATTTAACCATTTGCCACTTATTGTTGCTTGCAAATTTACAAAAATATGTAAATTTTCACCATGATTCTAGCTCTGACTGTTAACTGTGAAACTGGCAAAATATTAAAAAAAAAAAAAAAAAAAAAAAAACAAAGAAAAAAAACACAAATTGAAAAGTAAACCATTTGCATAGGGTGACTTACGAATAAAAATACTGTCTCATTTCTGGGAGTCACTGTCCCAGGTAAATTTAATAAAAGCTAGAACAGGCTGATTTTCCAACAGAAAATCAAATTTTCTGTCTCCCCGTACGCCCTTACTATTGTCATCCTTATTTTTTATAAAAAGGCATACTTTGAAAAAGGTCAAGGTCACCCATCTACAATACCAAGCAAGGTCTTATATAGGAACATCGTCACTTAAAATTTCAACTTCCGAAGTCAAATCTTTCTTGAGTTATCGATTTTACATGATATGCCCATGTGATCTTGAAAAATAGGTCAAGGTCACCCATCTGCAATCCCAAGCAAAATCTTATATAAATTTCAACTTCCCGAGTCAAATCTTTCGTGAGTTATCGATTTTACATGACATGCCCATGTGACCTTGAAAAAAGGTCAAGGTCACCCATCTACAATCCCAAACCAGTTCATGGTATGGTACATTATCATGCAAAATTACAACCTCCTAAGTCAAATCCTTGCAGAGTTATTGCGTCCGCGTCAATTTAACATGACATGCCTATGTGACCTTGAAAAATACGTCAAGGTCACCCATCTGCAATCCCAAGCAAGATTATATATAGGAACATCTTCACATAAAATTTCAACTTCCCAGGTCAAATCTTTCTTGAGTTATCATGTCCACATTGATTTTTGATGAAATACCCACGTGACTTTGAAAAATAGGTCAAGGTCATACATCTGCAGTCACAAGCAAGGTCTTAAAAAAGTCTAACATAGAAACATAATCACACAAAATGTCAAACTCTTTAAGTCAAATCTTTCTTGAGTGCATCTGCAATGATTTTTAAAAAATGGACATGTGACCTTGAAGTTGGGTTAAGGTCACAAATCTACAATCCCAGCCTAGTTCATATTATGGTACATCATCATGCAAAATTTCAACCTCCTAAGTCAAATCCTTGCAGAGTTATTGCGTCTGCGTCAATTTTAGATGACATGCCCATGTGACCTTGAAAAATATGTCAAGGTCACCCATCTGCAATCCCAAGCAAGGTTTCATTTAACACATCTTCACAAAAAATTTCAACTTCCCAGGTCAAATCTTTCTTGAGTAACAGCGTCCACAATGTATGCAACTATGTGTTGAAGAAGAACAAGAAGAAGCGGAAGAAAAGGACGCAAAAAACAATATGCCCCCCCCCTCCTGTTGCACGGGTAGTTAAGTCCTGTTGAATACAACTGCTGATCAAGTAATTGTCTAAACCTGGAATGTTTACTTTAGGGGACTATAAGTAATCTATTGGCATCCCCACACACATACCTGATTGGTGTGTACACACGGGCCACAGTCGCAATTCTGATCCGTAAGGGGTAAAACTTATTTTTTGGCCTATTCAATTATTTTTTCAATGGATTTTTATCTTTCAACACATTTTTATTCATAATTTGTCAAAGTATAGCTGGCACTCCTAACAAAACAATTTACAAATTTTTCTGAATTTTGATATTTATTCCAACAATAAGTATATGTGCCATGGATTTGAGCAAAATTTAAAACCCACCGAAGGTACAACTCCAACAAGTTTTAAGTGAAACTGGTTGATGGTTTGCTAGTAAAAAATGTGACTTATCACTGCAATCCTCATTGACTTAGATTGCAATTAATGAAAATGCATCTATTACCCCAAAGGTACCCAAATTGAAAAAATTGTTAAAAATCAGAGATGGGGCATACCATCATATTGTGAATACTAAAGTATAACCCTTCCACAAGCCACATTTCCACCAATTTCAGAACAATCTAAGTGATGGTTTTGGAGAACTCAAAAATACCTTTAAAACACAAAACCACAACCTAGTGAACAAACCGAGGTCTACAAATCCTGAAGTGTTCCTATGTAGTTTTGAAGCGATTGGCTTGGCAATTTTAAAGAAGTTTTTTTTTTAAGATTTTGCTAAAAAATGAACACACCCCCCCCCCCCCCGAAAAAAAAAAGAATCAAACAATAACTGAGTGCAAACATTTGAAAGCACATGGTTGAGCTCCATCCAAGGTACATTCCTGTCAAGTTTCAAGTGAATCCAGTCCACAATTTTCCATTTAAGATTTCAAAAAATGTGAAATGTTCACGGATGCAAGCAGACTGACCATTGTCGAACAGTTAAAAACTGAAACCCCATCTGTTGGGCAAATTAAGGTCTAGGGATTGCAAGAAATGTTCCTATGCAATTTCAAAGCAATTCGCCAAATAATTTTGGAGAAGATTTTGCCAAAATATGGGGGGGGGGGGGGGGGGCTCAAAATACAAACAAACAAGAGGTGTGTATGAACAGCCCATGCTCAGCTGACCTTGAGATTTATCACACTTGTGACTCTTGTCAACTTGGCATAGGATCAAGGTCACTCATGTACCGCGTAAGTCTGACCTTTATGGAAGAACATTAACAAGTGCAACATCAAGGACCCAGTTCAAGAAGTTCTCAAGTTATAGAGAAGGGTAAAATTCACATATGTTGCACTGTGATCCCAGAAATGAGGTTATGGTCACTCATATACTGTCTTAGCCTGACCTTCATAGAGAAACATTAACATGTGCAACATCAAGGTCCTAACTCAAAACAGATCTCAGGTTATCAAGTGAACAGTACATTTCATGTCCGTTGTCCTGTCACCTTGGGACTGAGGTCAAGGTCCAAAATTCCCTGCAGCATAACCACTTGCACAAAATATGTAGACACTTATAAATAAAAGGTACATCCGTATCAAGTTTAACACAAATCTGACCAAAATTACATTTAAGTTAGGTATTTAAGAAATTCCCATGTGAAACTTTCTTATTAAAACTTTTTTAATGATTTTCCAAAAATCAATGGAGCGTAACCATTTGAAACAAAGCTGGTAAAGACTCGCCCAAGGTACACTGCCATCCAAGTTTGAAGTCAATCTGACAGTTTCTTCAGACAAGTTGAAAATGTGAATTACATTAGATAACCCAAATTGAAAAAATCATAAAAAATTAGGAATCCACAGCAGTGCCACCCAGCAAACAACTTTGTTTGACTCTTCCACAAGAAACATATCCACCAAGTATCAGCTTAATCTAACTGACGGTTCTGGAGAAGTCAAAAATAGTACTAACACACAAATTTTTGTTTTAAAAATTAGAAAAAAAAATTGCAGCTCCATATAGTAAATTTAGAACTATGAGCCTCTAAGAGTGTTTCTGTGTCATACCAAAGCAACTGGGTGAGTGGTTTCGGAGATGAAGATTTTTTGAAGATTTGCCCCAAAACAGAACAAAACGACAAACGAAAAAAAAACTCACTTAAGTATGACCATTTGAACAAATTTGGTACAGACCCACCTAGAGTAAATTGCCACCAAGTTTGAAGTAAATTTGGCTGACAGTTTTGGAGAAGTAGTCAAAAATGTGAATTGTGGACGGATGGACTGACGACCATCCTATAAGCTCAGCTGACTGACAAGCCAGCAGAGCTTAAAACACTGAGGTACGACCATTTGAACAAATTGACAGAGATCCACATAAGGTAGATCCCCACTTACTTATAACAGAATCCAGCCAAGGGTTTTGGAGAAGTCAATATATGTAAATGTGAATGGAAGATGATGATGATAACAATGGCTGAGAGACCATCCTATAGTAAGCTGAGCTAAAGCATTATTTTTTGTTGAACAAACTTGGTAGAGACCCACTAAAAGAACATTGTCAAAAAAATAAATAAACCATTCCATGCAATACACTGGTAATGTAAAATGTAGATATAAATACATGTATACTTACAATCCCAGGTTGAACACACATATGTGCAAATTGTAATGCCATATACTTACATAATACACAGCTCCAAAACTCCCATGACCAATTTCACGCAGGTCCACAAAAATTTTCTCTGGGTCATCAACAGAGAAGAGAGCTGCCACCTCCGGGTCCTTGAGGCTGCCAGCTTTAGGCAGAGAAGGCATCCTTGCACCCAAGTGCTACCCGAGGTCTGATGGCTCCTCTAACGTTTGTTGACCTCTATGCCCCAGCCTACAACAAGTAATGTTCACTGTCAAAAAGCTGCTGGATGCTAATTAGGTCCACCAAGTAGTATATTGACGGGTAGTGAATTTTACTACCCTATTCACTACCCTGGTAATCGATAGCAGGTATTAAAAATTACCCGGGTACCTGCTAAATTTAAAAAACAAAAATACTCCAATTTTCACACAATAATCATTTATTAATCAGGTACTTCTGGGAAATTGCAGGTTGGCTATGTAATAGTGTCTTATGGTTACCCACTATTTATTCAACATTTGAATGAACCTAATATTTAATGTCTGTATTTCAACAACCGAGAAATATCTCCATACTAAACCTGAAGTATGCTTGGGATTACATGCCTTGTTCATCTTTATGGTGCCAGTGGCCCATAAAATGAGCTACGTTCACGCGTTTTCACAGTTTACAAAGAACAAAGCCACTAAGTATAAATGGTGTTGTCTACTTGGATTGCCGTGACAGACTAGATGTGCACAAAATTAAAAACACTGTGATGTATCTGGTATTATTACAGGCCTTTCCATCTAAAAATCTTTGGCGAGCTGAAAAAAAAGCTCACCTGAAATCATTCTGGGTGAGCTATTTCTAAAGTCACAGTACTTAAATGCAAGATTGAGGTGCGCTTTTAGGAGCTCACATCAATTATTTTAGGCCCGCTTTTATGGCGAGTGAAAAATCACACTCCTCAAACATGAAGGCCTGTTATTAAAATATAAAGTTGGGGGTATCCAGGTACAAGTTTATTGCCTGGGTACCTGTGGACAATGACTTTTGTGGGCAGGTACCCGGTCAAAATACTACCATCAAGCAAAGATAGATACTCAATGATAGAAACTCAGAGACCCAAGTGGCCCAAAAAAATTTTTGGGCCAGCACATGAATTTTTTCAGTGGCCCAAAGGGCCGAAGCGAGCAATGCCATACCTAGGGGGTCTGGGGACTAACCCCCCCCCCCCCCCATTTCAGATTTGAACATGCAAAATGGTGCATTCTGGTGAGTTTTGAGTGGAAAATCTTGCCTTGACATGGTTGGTGTCATCACAAAATTTAGTCATTTTTGTACTGATTTGGCTATTTTCCCTTAGATTACAATTATGAAAATCTGATGGAAATTAGCAAAATTTAGCAAAAAATAAATTAAAAAAAAAAAAAAAAGACCATCACCATGTTATCAATTAAGACAATTTTTGCATCTATGCAATCAAGGCTTTGCAGAATTTTTGCACACATATTCATTATATTCATTTATTTGGGAAAATTAACAGATAAATTATCCTGCAATTAGTAAGTTGTTTTCTCTACAAGAGTAAGAGGAAAAAATACATTAAGATAATGACTTATTGATAGTTGTGAAATGTACCCCCCTTTCAAGGATTTTTCCCCTCAGTTTTACCCCCCTATTTTGATGAAAACAAAGAGATTTTGGTCATTAACATGTACCCATATTTCAAGGATACAAATATATTGATCTATACCTAGAAAAACTCTCTATTCATGTTGTTCCATTTACATCTAGGATAAGCTTGTTATGACTGAAAGCACTTCCTAATGAATGTTTTTCTTTCAATACTTCTAATTAGGTGCTTTAAGAAGAAACTGTTTATATTTAACCAGGAACTGACAAGAGTTTATGATGACACTATAAACTAGTTCTACTGAACAGTTAGCCATATATTTCAAATCATATAATTACACTGTTGGATTGTGTTTCAAGATAAAGAGCAGTACTGTGTCCATATTTCTGATTGCTATTAACCAGAACATTGTATGTAAAAAGCATAAATGCCTGAAGTCACTTCCATATACTGACCAAGTTTAATGCACAGTATATTGTTTTCATTATGTTACATCTGTTAGACAACTTTTCTTCAGCTTCCATGTTCACCCCACCCCACTCCCATTCAATGAAAATGTGCAAAACATAATGTCAAGATTTCACAGACCTGGGCCTTTTAAAACACCCTTAATTTATAATTTGGCAGACCGTGTTCAGCCTCAGGCCCCAATAATGACCCCCTTTCTCAATGAAATTTGGAATGATCAAGTGTACAAGTTTGGTAATAAGTGTGGGGGCCAGGAATCATGGTACAATAGTACCTGCAATTACCGACCCCAAGGTCGGGCAACAACCTGGTCAAAACTACCAGTTCTCTTTGGACCTTGGCATGGGCGCTTTTGCAATGTTAAATGACCTTACGTGAATGCCCACCTGCAGCACGCCACCACTGACCAGCAAAATTACACCACAAACGACAATCCGTCAAAAAAGCGGTTGTTCTAATCAACCACAGCCAAGCTGTTAGTTAATAGAAAAGCTGGCCAACATGTGCCATTATTTTGCAGTAACATCAACTCGAACACAGCCTTTCAATCTAAACTTGTCTAATTGACCTGGGCCAGGGAAACAGCACAGCTTCAGCCACGACAGTGCAGTGATTGTTTCTAATATTTCGCAAGGTTCCAGGTGTCCGTTTTCCCAAGTTACCAGGGGATATGGTCTTCAACATATTTTTAAACGATGATTTGCTATCTTAACTTTAATCTGCCTGCTTGGTTGTGTCTGAATCAGTTATCATTGTTAGTTATAAATCCAAATGCGACACAATACCATGATATGCATGCATGAACGGTGGGCACCATTTGAAACATGGTGAAATACATTGTGAGAAAGGAAAATTTGATTTGGGTATACATGTGTCACAATGAATCACAGCCATGTGTTTTCAACACTGGTTGCAATGTGCAGGATGAAAGTGATCATGATGGACTGAGCATAATCAAATATCCCACTTTTGCACACGTTCGTGTTCAATCACAAAATACTAGGCACTTGGTCTTACGCTGGGCCTTGACCACTGAACCTTTATTTTCAAGGGTATTAATTTGCACCGTTTTTGCATTTTGGACATTTCAATGAAATATTCGATTTACTATTTCATTTATTTTTCCTATCAATACCATGTTGAAAACTTTTTTCACTGTGATCTTAATTTCATGGTTTTGAAGCATAAGCAAAAACAAGAGGCCCATGGCCTTAATGCTCTGGTGGGACCAAGGCTATAATGCACTTCTAAAGCGTATGTGATTTTAGTGTCTCACTTGTCTATCAGATGGCACTTCGCACCACATGTAATCATAGCCTATCTGTGCAATTCCTGTGATGGATATTGTTGCATGTGCCAAGACAACAATAAGTGAGTCTTTAACTTTAACTTGTCCTCAATGACCTTGGGACAGAAGATCAAGGTCACCCAGATTATGTAATACAAGAGGCCCATAGGCCCTGTGCTGATATTGCCATTGATGTCCTAGCTACACCCTGCCACTACAAAATCACCTTTTTAACTTTACAGGAATGGTGACCTCACAAAAATACATCAAGGTCATTGATACTATATAAAATTCTAGCTTTGGACATTGTCTAAATATCCTATAAATTTGGCAAGTCTAATCCAATTACTTTTCCAGATATGGAATTTGATACAGTAGTCCCTCCTTTGAGAGACCGCCCCTAGTGCCACCCACAAGACAGTCACATAAAGCAGGTGGTCTCTCAAAGGAGGTATAAATAACATGAAAAGTACTACAGAAAGACCTGACAACTGTGGTCTCTCAAAGGAGGTGGTCTCCCAAAGGAATGGTCTTTCAAAGGAGGGACTACTGTATCATAAAACACATTTTCGCTCATAATTTGTAAAATTACAGGTGGAACCACAAGTATCATTAGCAACTTACACTTTGACCTCCCCTACAATCCCATCAAATTATGCATAATATTGTAGGTAGTGCCACCAATATTGAAAGAAATCTAGATTTTTATACACCCTATAAGTCCTGCAAGTTATATTGGTAGGGCCAGTACTTTTCCGCGATCGCGGAAAACGGACGGAATTCACGGAATCTATGATCTCAAACGGAATTTATGATTTGGAACGGAAATCGGCAAATGCCACGGAAATTAAGCGGAATTTGTGAATTTTGCCTCTCAAATAATTCAAAATCACCACATATGTCATCGCATAAAGCAAAACACACGGACTTGGATCCAAATTTGACGAGTCGGCGGCGTTATCGATACCACGTGGAGCAAATTTAACGACAGGCCGGGCACCTGCGTGCTATAGACCCCATTGCTACCATATCCATTCATTTGCATGGCATATAGATATAACGCGCAACAGAGGTACAATGATAATAGCGCCATCTGTAGGTGGAGGCTGTCAACGTACATAGTAAACAATATGGAGTCACTTTGCCGTTCGTCGATGGATCACCATTTTCCAGAGGCGATAAGATCAACTGTTTTTCCTTTTTTATTGAGCAGTGCTAAAATCGTGCCCTAGAATTAGTGAAACGGAAATGAAACGGAATTTGTAGTTTCCCAAAACGGAAAAACACTCATTTTGAAACGGAAAAATACAGGCCCTATATTGGGCTAGCTTGAAAACTGTGGACGGTATTGCAGTCACAAGATTTTCACATTTTGACCTGTATGTTACATAATGCTATTGGTGGCACCACCAACATTGATGTCGACAATGATTTCCATACACTTCATAACTTGTAAGTGTTATATGGGCCTAACTATAAAACTGTGGGGTGCAGAGCATTCACAAAATGACCCCTATATTCAAACTGGCCATTTGACCTTGACCTTCAACTGAGGATTAAAAAATTGTTAGTGTTCAAAATATGTGCCCCACATCTAGCTTTCCATACATGGTGTGTTTGTTCACATTACCAAATAACTTTTCGAGTTATTAAAGAAAAACAAAAAATTTGGACAAGCACCAAAATCCATAATTACTGGGTCACAGAGACCCAAAAAGTAGGTCGCCAAGTAGTTTTATAAATTACGTAATCTGGTGCAATTTTGATCTTGAGGCTCAATTCTCTTTGCCATTCATGTCCAACAAACCCCCCCCCCCCCCCCATTACAAAATCACCTTTCCAACTTTACAGGCATGGTGACCTCACAAAAATAGGCCAAGGTCATTGATATTGAATAACATTCTAGCATTGGACATGGTCTATATATCCTATAAATTTGGCCAATTACTTTTCCAAATATGGAATTTTAATATATCTTAAAACACATTTTGGCTCATAATTTCTGTCAAATTATAGGTGGCACTACTAGTATCATTAGAAACTTAGACTTGACCCTCCCCCCCCCCCCACAATCCCACCAAATTTGGTGATGATCCACCACAAAATAAAGATGCTAGAGTGTTTTAAAGATTTTCACATTTTTACCTCTATATTACATAATACTGTAGGAGGTGCCACCAATATTGAAAAAGACCCAGATTTTCATACACCCTATAAGTCCTGAAGTTATATTGGGCACACTTGATAACTGTGGATGGTATCCTGTTAATGAGCAAAAGTTTACGGATGGTTGAACTGACAGACATGAGTGGTTGCATAAGCTCTGGGACCTTTGGTCAGCAGAACTAAAAAACTGTTTTCAGAGATGTGGAATATCATCAACAAGTAAGTTGAAAATAGCTTTAACACACAAAATTCATACAAAAATACTAAAAATGGCAGAGCCACCTGTCTGCTTGTTGAATAAATTAAGGTCCAAGAGTCGCCAGAAGTGTCCCAAATCATACATGTACAACAACCTTTTCCTTAGCAGGCTTAAATGGCCTCTTACCTGCTAGGCTTTGGCCTTCTAGTTTGGGGGTTTTGCAAGTCTATTATACACACAAGTGTGTCACAATTCCAAGCCTTAATGGAAAAAACTGTATAATGTTAAAAAGACAATGAAACAGTCAACATTTGATCACCAGCCACTATGGGCTCGTGTGATGAGATGGAAAGGGTTAACACAACAGTAATGCTTGTAATATTATTATCACAACCAAGCATGTATGTCTACTGTTTTGTTGTTATCATCTTGACCACATTCAGTGACACCCACACTCACCTTGTTTGCACATGTGCTCATGACCAAATAAACATGTCCTTCATTAATTTTTCTGTTAAAAATGACTACTTATCAATGTTACCATTTCAAACAAGTTTCTGCATCACATCAACAGTAACGCCCCTCTTTTTTTTGTAAATTGAAGGACACTTTTTGCTATCTTATCAGACAAGTGGTCCTTGTGTCAATCTCAAGATTATTCTTGGCACACTTTTCGGATTGTAGAGATGATCTTCCTACAGCTACAAATCAAAGCGCAAAATGACAGGTCGTACATTTTTGTCTTTATCATACAAAAATGACAAAGCAAATTATAAATCAAATATGAAGTAACCAGACACCGAAATGTTAGAATACTGCCCTGCATATAAACGTACCTGCAGTGACATAGGGGCAACCTCATATGGATCACATCCAACCTTGTGTGGTTTAGTGCACCATGTGAAAGTTTACAATGGAACCCATTTCCATTGAACCTAAAAAAGTGATCACTAATCTTTACATGCCAAATGTAGAGACTCTGTGCCACTTTTTTCATCACGAAAAGCCAACTTGTGACATGTCACATGTTCATTCATTCATGAATGGATGTGAGTACAGGGGTACCTGCTGTACATGTGGCCACTCCTTCAGTGATGAAAACTGTCACAGACATAGCAGATGACATTTCACACCAGGTAAACTGGCTTTAAGAAATTGACTTTTGGGACCCAATTATTGTGAGATCAAATCCAAGCAAATGACCTTTCATTGCAGTTGTCATCTAAAGCAGGTGTTACGTAGTCCATCACAAAGCTGGTTTCAACCTACACACAAGGAAGTCAACATGATATTTAAGGTCCTATGGATTGGTGGGGTCTAAATTCAATAAAGTTGGGGTCGAGATGTGCGAGAAATAATATCCAGCAAGATTTCTCAAAATTTCAAGTTTAACTGATCACTTAAAAGACGCCCAGTTGGCAAGCCATAACCACAGGCTTTTTTCCCCCAAGATCGTAGTCAGTGGCGTGAAACAGCCGCTGATGTCACAAATGTGACCCATCTCCCAGGCAGGCCATGAAGCAGGGCTCCATTAGTATATTGGACATGGCAAAACAATAAAACCTAAGTGATATCCTGTGCAGTGACAATGGTAGCCTGAATTTGTGCTACACTTGTTTTGTCAGACAAGGATGAGCAAGTGTTGATAGAGTGGGCCATCACATGGCAAAAGAACAATCAAAACATATCAGTGCAAACCAGTTGCTGTCCAAGTACAAGGCCAATGCCATGCCGGCATCACAACAGAACAGCCCCAGGAATGGGTCTCCACAAGGGTCCTTAAAAAAATTACAGCTGTTTCCCACTCAACTTTTTACAAGATAGTGTTCTCTCACTTCACTTTTTTTGACAGAAAGTATCTGTTTCACTGCATGTTTGATAAACTATATGTTACATTTCACTTTTACCAAGGGATTTGCTATCACCATACAATGATCTTCCTGTTACTTTTAACCATAACCTTTACACTTTGCTTCATTTCTCTCTCTTTTTTTTTCTTTTAATAAGAAATATACTTCAATATTCACATATAAACTTGAATGCTGCACTTCCTATGGTAGATATTTATAACTTTATTGTTTAGCTTTGTACACCTTTCAAAATCGCGATTTCACACTTCACTTTTTACCCATGTGGAGTTATTTCTATCAATAAATATTTGCATTCATTGTAATCTAGATAATTATTGGCCCATCTTTGACTGTGTTTTGGTTTGATCACTTTGACTTACCACCCGCCCTGAGATTTGCTTGTATGCCAATTGTTAAATAGAGACATAGCCACAGTCTCAGAAGACATTTGCCCCCCCCCCCCCAAACAAAGAGTATACATTGGAACTTCATCTGTCCCACAACATAACTCTTTCAGTGCCAAGTTTTGGACTGAGTCAACAGCTTTTCATGGCATGCTTTGAGCCCACTGCACCCAAAGAGTGCCCAGGAAATCTGTTAACATAGACCAATATAGTCTCTGGAACTTTTGGCAGGCTCGACTTGAATGAAAGGTCTCTGACAAGAAATATCAATCGAGCATCCTTATTATAACTGAGTGCAGTTTGTCTTACATGATTCAATTTTAGTCACAGTTGGCATTAAAAGTGAGACATGAAGGTTGTAACAGCCCTATGACCATCAGAATATCATAACAATGTTTTCAGACTGATCGGACAGAATGCATGAACATTTCTGTTCCATCAATAAACAGGACGCGACATAACCACTGGGCAGACATTTTGCACTCCCTGACCACAGTCGTCCAGATTTGAAAATCCAAATACTGGAACACATCTGCACACCACCAACATTAGCCGAGACTAAGATTGAAACTTGAGAAAGAATATTACTGGATCTATCAATTGTGTACTACAGAACCACACAGTCTCAATGTTACAGACATAAAAGCTTACATCTACTTGCTTATGTCATATATATATATATATTTTTTTAATGTCATATATGCCATACTTTTCAATGTCTTAGTTTATCTGCCTCAGGATGCGCAAATTCCCATGATCCTATCGTCTGGGACAAGTGAAATCCTTTTGAGGGCAAGTGACTTTCAAATTTTACTTGTCTAGTGGACATGAAATTTTAATTGGCAAAATTTGCAATATGTTAAATTTAAAATTAAAGTTTGCTGGCATAATAGACACATAAACTCACCCTTTGGTTTTAAAATTGAGATGGCGCATTATAATAACATTCAGCTTAAAAACAGACTATGCATTCACTGTAATGCGCTAGAAATTGATGACAAAATTCATTTAATGCTCCACTGCATGAAATATTATGCCCATAGAAGTATATGTTTTGAAAGTGATTACCATGTAACTAATTTAACCACTGAGGAGAAATTTAAATTTATCCTGTCTGGCTGCAATGGGGATCACTAAGTAATTAGAGAAGTCACTAATTACGTAGACGCATGCTTTGTAACACAAGGGCTGCCCAAGGATCCAAGGGCAATATTCTGAGTCTATACATGTCCATCCAAGAAGCACTGTATATAGAACTAACTCATATATTTGTACGTATTTTTACTTATATGTATGTCTTATTTATTACCTTTCTCTCTCTCTTGTACCATACTGATGTAACTCAGTGAATGTGCGATTATAATTTGTATTATATGACATGATGATTTCCATTAAAACATGCTCTTTCAAACTAAAAGGCGGGACAAGTGAATTTTTTTAACTTGTCCTGTAGACAACTAATTTCGAAACAGTTTTTCTCGCCCTGTGTCTACTAACACTACCTACATACTTGTGAAAACTTTACTTCACAAGTTAACTGCCACAAAATACACAAGGCTACCAAAGGGTACCAACCTTGATTTTTCACAATCATATGAAATCTAGTACCACACCCGAGACAGGCTAAGTCAATGTGCTTTTATTATGCTGACTTATGGGGACCCAAGCTATGACACGTTCCTGGAACTGTTGTACTCACGCCAGCATGCACATGACATGTGCCAAACGCCAGTTACCACCTGGGACTGTTTACACTCTGGTTTTTAAGCCAGCACAAGTGGTGGTTACACTCATTCCCTGAAGAGCTACAGACATAGCGAAACATGTCAGAATACACTAGCAAACGAGTTGACACCCTTTACTCTTGCCAAGCTCACACATCTTTCTTTAGTTTAACACCATCATCACTGTTTGCAATATCGGTCTTCACCTGACACAGCTCTGGAGTCATTATTTTTTTTAAACGAAAGGTGACAGGACCCAATATTATAAAAGATATAAGGCGATTTGCGAGTTTTACCTTTCAAGATCACTCAAGGTCAAAATTCACAACACCATAAGAAACCTTACAGTGTACTTTCCTACTAGTGCTTTATAGTAATACTTTTTTCCCCTTTTTAGTACTTTTCAATTTAGATAATAGTTCCAAATTTTAACAATGGATGGATCATATATCAAGCTAACCAATAATACACACGCACAAAAACCCACCAATTTGGGTTTTCTACTAACTTAAAATGTGGAACACAGACTGAGAAATAACATCTTACTTGGCCTTTTCAACTTGTCATCCAGGTATATATATATGGAAAGGTTTGGTCCTCCTTTCAATTTTAGTCACATCAATTTGGCCATCCTTGTTTGGCAAAACTAGCTATGATCCTGTGATTTTTACCAGCTTGCCAGCAACAGCCATTTTTGTCTTTCAGGATGTCTGTGTTTGTGACCACTTAATACACGTAGCCTTCACAAAAATTATATTCTTCACAGCTGTGCTGTGTAAAATATGCCTTATTAATGGTATAGTAAAGTACACAATCCTACTTTAACATCATGGCTTTATTCTCAGATTTTATGTTCTCTATTGCATAATGCTGCAGTGAATCAGATACATGTATATGAAGTACATTGTGAAGCAAAACTTCAACAAAGCATAACACTGCACAGATAAACTGTTGTTTTGAAAGACCAAAGGGACAGAAGGTAATCATTTTTACTCCAACTGCGTTCTTTGATAAGGGTGTTTGCATTAATTAATTTGTCTTCATGCATTTTTATTAGTTTTTGTGCCTTCTCATAAATTCAGTACGTGGTTGAAAGCTGTTACTGTTAGTTGGGGCATATACATTCACGATGATTTGCAGTGTGGAATAAAAAAAATGTTGATGATCCTGCACCACACACCACAACTGATAGGGATGTATTCACTGCCATGGAGCAAGTTATCAACCATGCCTCTGACCAACTGACCACGTGAATGTCTGGGTGTATACTTAGCTACATTGTGCCACAGCCCCATAATATTCACATGATTTCACCATGGACCTATGATCAGTATGAATAATGCCTCCATGATCTCACAGACATCAAACCATTCAAGCATGTCAAAGCAGAAATTGATACTGCTGGGAAAAGCAGTTGATTGCAATTACTTATAGCTGTCAACATTGTCAGCTTTCAGTCATTAGGATCTTTTGACATTTCGACATCATTCGTGTCATTTCACTATTTAGTCAAAACTCGAGTCCACCTTCTATCAGTAATTCAGTTTGATCTTTTGACTTTGTCTGTCAACCTACTGTCGTGGATCCATTTTGAGTAACTAACACCTGAATCAGTCTTTCTCATGCAATCATGGAGATACTCTGTGATAACAGGTTGACTTTGTGGGAGATGGCACTTTCAAAAACATGTCAAGAACAACGAACAATAATGTTTGCAGATGACAGATCTATCTGACAACATTAATATGATTTGTTTCTGGTAAAAACATTAACATGCTGAACAAAGGCCATGGAGTCTGAAAAATTATTGAACTTCACAAAATGATGTTTGCAGCAAAATAAGCCAGAACTCCGCTATACTAGTGACCTTAAATTTTCCCCTGACTGAATGCAGAATCTTTTTGTCACGACTTCGCTAAGCTGAATAGGTGAACAGGTGAATGTCACTCGAATCTTGACAAGACAAGCATGTTGGGCTGGAAGTGGAACTAACGCAGGTTTCTTGCATTTTCGTTTTCTCGTAATATTTTTGCTCGCGCAACAGTACGTTACTGATAGATAGCTCAACGTCTGCAAAACTTAAATTATTCAGAAGGCATATTCACATAGAATAAAATAAAAGGTTCCATGAATGCAAGCTTCATCCGATGTCATTTTGACTTTCGTTCCCCTTTTTCCCCGCACTTACGGTCTCCCTGTCCAAAACCCCCGACGGTAGTTCGCACACGAAATGAGCTTTCCTTTAAATTATTTACAATAAATTATAACTGTGTGGTAGCTACCTGTGTTTACAATTCTTACCTGGGCCGGACAGCCTCCAAAATGCTACTGTAGTGGCCAGTTTTGTAATCAAATTTCATCAAAGATCTCGATTCCTCTTCTTCCCTGTTCAATATGGCGGCTCTCGCACATGCGCAATCTTCGCCCAAAGTTCCGCTATCATTTTGCCGGTTTACTTAATTTATCGAGTCTATAAAACGAATGGCATGCCATTTAATTCCCACAATGATAAACAAAAGACTAGTACTAATTTTTATCCTGGATATTACTTAAACACTCGTTGCATTTCGCCAGCATGAGAGCTATGACGTCACTACGAAACTGTACGAGGTATGCGAAATTGTCTGTCGGGCATAAGCAAAATGTGCTTTTCGATTGGCTGCAAATAAATACATTTGGAGTGGTGATGTTTTTCTGTTCATGGACCAACAATATTAATATTATTGTAGGTCTATAATTTCTACGACACAATTGCTTGTTCTTTTACTGTTTGGTGTTTTTCTAAGTAAACATAGTAATTTGAGCTATTATCTTGTCAACTGAGACATCATAAGCGATGTTTGTATTTCATTTTCCCTTTAAAAAGGCATAGCCATGGACTAGAGTTTACGACACTCGCACCTGTTGAAGATACAGGCCAAGGTGGAGACAAATTACGGACTGAGGTGGGGTCAAGGTGGGCTGAGTCATTTAATTACTTGGGATCAAATTAAAATTCCAGACGGGTGACAAGACTCTTAAGTACTCAGACGGAAATTCAAACCACACCTGGAAGAACATCAAATTACACCATGTGGAGCTTATAATAAGTTTTTTATATTTTGTTTTGACTTTCGAGTTTTGTTTCGTTTTGACTGTTGTTTTGTTTTGACCTTTGTTTCTCTTTTTACATAAATGTGTAATTTTAACAGAAAATGACTGAAGTCTGAGCCTTAAATCAAAATAGGCTAAGTTTTTTTTCTTTTCTCTCTTTTTGTCTTTTTTTTTTTTTTTTTTTTTTATCTTTTTAGATGTTTTTTTTTTATATATTGTTTGTTATCGGTATCGTCAGCTATTTTTTCTCTTTCTTTCCCTTTTTCATCCTTTTTAGCCTAATTTAGGTGAGTCTGTTTGCTCTTTTGGTTTGTATCGTTGGATTTCGCGTACCTTTGTTGTCCTACTATAAATTATCGGGTTGGCATGTTCAAAACTTCGTCAGGTGGTCTGAAGCATTACATCAAAACAGGAAACAATTAAAAACTAGCTAATATATAGCATTATTGCAAAATACAATTTGTCTGCATTGTCCAGATCCTCCCCTCCCCCCTCCCCCTTCCCCCAGATTTCTGCACTTTATGCCCGATAAAGTAAGTTGAAAGCTCATGCAAATTTATTTCCTGGACGCCGCCAGCGGGACCAGCACTTGCCTTGCGTCCAGTTGCTGCCCGTCTTTACTATTTGATGTGCCAAGCAAAACTCACAACTGACCGATTCTGAACATTAGAATTATTAGAGAAAAAAAAAAGGAATTAGAGATATGCTAATGTTTGATCCCTCGTAGCCTATCCAGTGGACTTCAGCTTTTCCGGACAAAACCACTTGGTGGTAAAACAATCTGCTTCAAGAAATTTTTCCTATTACAGTTATTCATTCGTATCAAATCGTTGCTTATATATCACGTAAACGTTAATATCAAGACAACAAGCATGAATTCTACAGAAGATTTTTAAAATCTACAATTTCTGGAAGTGAGGGAGAGTACGCCTAAACAAGAAAACAATATCAAATGTAATCATACATGTAAGCACAGCAGTCCATGCATTGCTATAGTATTGTTGGTCGACTCTGCCAGCTAGCTTTCCTGGTTCAGAAAACCTTCAAGTGCTCGCTTTTCTTTCTTTCTTTCTTTCTTTCTTTCTTTCTTTCTTTCTTTCTTTCTTTCTTTCTTTCTTTCTTTCTTTCTTTCTTTCTTTCTTGAACGAAGCAGCGCGCATAAACCACTCAGTCGACCATTTAAGCATACAATCTGAGCTAAGAATTTTGCCTTTTTAACACACAATTACATGAAGCAGAAAGTATCAATCCGTAGAACCTAAAGTTTGGAAGACTTTACTTGTTTAGTTGAGTTGTTGAGGTTTACCTTAGAAAAATACATGTCCATCGAAAAGAATACATCAGCTGTATAAGAGGTGCAAACTTATATGGAATTATATCATCTCCTTTTGTATAATGTATTACACAGTACTGTTAAACAGTAGGTTTTAGCTAAATAATAATAATAATAATAATAATAATAATAATAATAATAATAATAATAATAATAATAATAATCCCACCACTCCTTTGAAAATGAATCATGGCACTTTCGTTTTTTTCGCTGTTAAGCATACGTGCCATATACGTGGATTACATACTGGTAGAATTAGATCCAGAGGAGGGTGGAAAAAATTATATGATTTCTCAAAAATGTAAAAATTTTGATCAAAATCTGGGTCAAAATAAGCATTTTGATATGAAAAACATAAAAGGAATTAAGTAAGTTTTTAGCTCAATTTTGAAGAGAAGGTAAACATTAGCTGATAATGAGTGGAATGTTTCCATACTGGAGCTACATTCTTATGATAAATTGAGCAACAATTTGAACTAAGTCCAGGTGCATGCAAATTTGATGATTGTCTTGTATAAGGATGTACATTAGAAGTGAATTGAAACAAAGCGAGAGGCGTGATGCTTTTGAATATGAAAACAGCTCTGGCATATCCATTAATTTGGTTAAATCTTTACAAATAAAAAGCAAAGATTGATAAAAAATATAAGTGTGCGCATTGAATTCAGAATTGCTGATTATGCGAATTAATTTCTTTCGCATTTTTGCAAGTTTCTATTTAAATTGAAGGGCCAATATAACATGACAATATTGGGAATATGATGCAGGTACACCTATGTATAATAAAGTTGACTAAGAATATCTATCTTAAGTGTCCATCTCATCTTTTTGCAAATGCTAATTATCTTACTAAGCTTATAGACCTGTTCAATGAATGATATCTTCAATTGAAGGCAATGCCAAACCGATTTTGGATAATGTTGTTCATTTTGAGATTGCGTGGACATTTTGGAAGACAGATATGCTGTCTATCATATGTCCAAATTTAGTAGTTCTAGTCCCAATACAATCTGTTGAAATGAACAAAACACTTTCAATCTTAACATGGTGGTCAAAGGACCGTGTAAACCTTTGGATCTTAATTACTGACGAAAGGTATCTACTCTAAAATGTCCCCCGCTTCACATGGATATTTCTCTAAAACGAATTCTCTGATTTTAATCAAATGCCAATTTTTGTATCACAATCGCAAACAAACAGATACATTTATCGAAAATCCGTGATACGGTTTTGCAGATACATGTGTTGAGATTATAATGGCTCAAATTTCACCATTTTATCTTGTGGTGCTACTTAGCATAATTTAAATTGCTACAACTTCTGTTTTTAATTCGTTAGGTGCGCAATGGTCAACAACCCCCTTGTAGAAGTTGAAATGACATCTCTCTATAATACTTTTGAAGATAGTCAAGTTTTAAAATTTAAAATACTGCTAATTAGCATAATTCAAATTGGTACAAGTTTTGTATTAGATTCATTGTAGAAGTTGCAATCACATCTCTATCCATAATTTTGAAGATATTCAAGATTTAAAATTTCAAATGCCCCTAATTTACATAATTTTAAACATCTTCATTTGCTCTGCATAAAAAAACTCCTTGTATGGAGGTACAATCATGCCAAGTTTGGAGTTTCTATGTATAATAGTGTCGGACAAATTCAGTGGTAAATAAGAAAGGAGAAAGAAAGAAACTAGAAAAGAAGATTTGCTTCAAAGCAAATCTGTCTGTGTGTCTTCAAAAGTTGTAAATATTACGGGCTACAACTTTTGTCCTTTTGGTACTTCACATTCAATGAAGCTGATGGCTGGATGAAAATTTCAAAGTCCAAATGACCTTGACCTTCGACCTTTACAGGTCACATGTAAATGGCAAAAATGTACAGTGTTACAGTACCCACAATTTAAGCCTAACATGAACCAAATCAGAGGAAAATTTATCATGTTATGGCAAGATGAAACTTTCAAAAAGCCAGATGACCATGACCTTTGCCCTTTAGTGGTTACAGGTTCTTACAAATATGTGCAATGTTGCAATACCTACAACTTGAGTCTAACATGATCAAAATTGGATAAAAATTGACCGGGTTATGGCTAGATGAAAAATTCAAAGGTCCAAATGACCTATATCTTTGACCTTTAGAGGTCACATGTAAATTACAAAAATTTGCAGTGTTACAATTGCTGTAATTTGAGCCCAACATGATCAAAGTTGGATAACAATTGACTGAGTTAAAACTGGATGAAAATTTTCAAAGGTCCAAATGACCTTGACCTTTGACTTTTAGACGTCACATGTAAATTACAAAAATGTGCAGTGTTACAAAGGTGGAATGGTTACCTGTACCTATTATACTTTTTGAAGATATTCAAGATTTAAATTTTCAAATGGCCCTAATTTGTATAATTTTTAAAAACCGTTGAACCTCTTTACAAAAACTCAAGACTTCATGTATGGAAGTATAATCATGCCAAATTTGGAGTTTTTACGTGTAATACGTTTCAAATGAATTGTCGGACAAATTTGCCTGTAAAAAAAAAAAAGAAAGAAAGAAAGAAAGAAAGAATTCCTTGAAAAACAATATGTCTGTGTTGGCCTACAGACATAATTAGACCGTTTGGCGCAGATAACTCCAGCCACTTCCTTAGACAAATTGTTTGCAGCATTTTAACCAACAAGTCTGACACATGATGTAAATCCCGCTGGACCCCTTGATGCTATCTATCTATCTATCTATCTATCTATCTATCTATCTATCTATCTATCTATCTATCTATCTATCTATCTATCTATCTATCTATCTATCTATCTATCTATCTATCTATCTATCTATCTATCTATCTATCTATCTATCTATCTATCTATCTATCTATCTATCTATCTATCTATCTATCTATCTGTCTGTCTGTCTGTCTGTCTGTCTGTCTGTCTGTCTGTCTGTCTGTCTGTCTGTCTGTCTGTCTGTCTGTCTGTCTGTCCGTCCGTCCGTCCGTCTGTCTGTCTTTTTATTAGGACCGCACTTCCAGTGTCCGGGTGGAACTACCGAAAATAGTCACAAAGACAAAAGAAAACTAAAAAGGAGGTTTGCTTCAAAGAAAATCTGTCTGTGTGCCTTCAAACGTTGTAAATATGGCTAGATGCACATTTTCAAAGTCCAAATGACCTGGACCTTTAGAGGTCCCATGTAAATTACAAAAATGTGCAGTGTTGTAATACCTACAATTTGAGCCGGGCATAACTGAAATTGGATGGAAATTGACCAAGTTATGGCTAGATGAAATTTCAATGGCAAAATGACATTGGCCTTTGACCTTTAGAGGTCACATGTAAATTACAAAATGTGCAATGTTTCAATACCTATAATTAGAGCACAACATAATTAAGTTCAGATTGAAATTGACCTAGTGATGGCTAGATGAAAATTTCAAATGTTCCCATGACCTTGAACTTTGACCTTTTGAGGTTACGTGTAAATTACAAATATATGCAGTGTTGCAATACTTACAGTTGAAGTCCAACATGGTTAAAATAAGATGAAAATTGAGAGCGTTATGGCTAGATGAAAATGTCAAAGGTCCGAAATAACCTTGACCTTTGACCTGTAGAGGTCACATGTAAATTACAAAAATATGCAATCTTGCAATACCTACAATTTGGGTCCAACACAGTTAAAATTGGATGAAAATTGACCAGGTTATGGCTGAATTTCAATGGTCTACACATTGTTAATTTTGACCTTGAGTGACCTTTAAAGCTCAAACTGACATATCGGCTTATATCTGGGAAATGGTATAGATCCTAGACTCATGGTTGCTATTAAACATAAATTGGAAAGTGCCTATAGGTTTCTTTTGGAATAGCAAATTTTGTCTTTGAATGACCATGATAAGTCAAACTGATGTATCAATTGGCTTATATCTTGGTGATATTTAATTTTTGGTCACTTATTGGTAAGCGCAAAGTTAGTACATTGTGTTTGTGTCTTTTTGTCCAGAGCAGTAAAGTCTGCACTTGCAGAAGCAGCAGATTGCACTCGGCAGGATCATTATGATCCTCTTGTTACATAATCACTGCTATAAAACTCTTCTGACAATTAATAGGATGTCTTCATATTTAACTATATTAACTGATGACCTGCTCCGGTCCCCTCAGTCAAAATGCTGAGACATGAAGGGGATTGATTGGCTACCAACAAGCCTCTACAAACATATACGCTGTAGGCTGGGGTTTGAATTCTAATGTTGCTAAAAGGGTTAAATATGTGACCCATGGCAAACAACCTTTACGCATTGCCACCCCTGCCCACAGTTGCACCTTGGAGAGCAGATATAAACGTGTGTCGACAGACTGGAAAATTTTTACGCATAATTTACAGAAATGGTTATGATCACGTCTGGTCCAGAATTAGGTGCAGATGGGCATATTACAATACAATGCTGTCGTCAGGATGAAATGCCAGGCCTGTTGTTTGATGTTAATCTGAGTTAAGTTTATGTATCAGAAGAGGCATGTACCCGACTGGAGCAATTTGAATAACCATTGTATTGGTATCTTGCAGAGATCTCATGAATCTGAGTATAGCTGGATGCGTTAGGCATCAGCCCTATGCTTCGTATTTTATGTTTAGCTCAATATGTTTGGGTGTTTGGCAGTGGACAGTCCAGAGCGAGACTCATGTTTTCTTTCATTATTCCTCACATGTTGGCAATTGTAAGCCAGAACGCTGATTGAGAGATAAATTTTAATACACGTGTATGTCAACTAGGATATCTGTAGTATTTCATTAATATGGAAGATGCCGAGCGACTCGGGAGGATTGGATTGTGGACTAACTTCAAGCTTATTCATCACGAAAGTTTCAGCAATCCACACTGCTAATAGTAATGAGGGTCGTGGACTGGGGGTAAACTTTGAAAGCTCCATGCTGTAAGTCAGTGTAGGCTAACTCTTCTGACAGATCCAACAGAGGTGCCAAGTAGAAGTCAGTATGATGAAGTAGGGAGATCTCCCACCTTGATTACCCGGTATGTCTTGGGGAGGAGACCTGTCGCGTCGCCAAAGGGAGGATTGGGGAGAGGGGTCTTGGGGGCCAAAGACGACGCTGGGGAGGGTTGTGGAGGGGGGTCTGCGGGGCCTCTCCCAGAAAAAAAAATTGGAAAATAGATATAAAATGGTGTAATTTCCTGCATTTTGAAGCCTTAAAGGCAAGGTCCCCCCCATAACACACATTTCAATTAAATTAATCAAATTTTATTATTCACATGGACTTTCCCATTGAAAATATCTATGAATTCGTGCCTTTTTCAGTTCATTCGTGTTGCAAATACCACACTACCTGTCTAATCAACATCAACAATACACTGCCACAGTCTAATTTACATGAACAATGTCTGCGGAAGCAGACTGTGTCTGTTCTTTGCTGTCTCTAAGCATCGGTCGCTTGTTTTGAGGGTTGCTTGTCAAACATATCGGGCACAAAAATGTATCAATTTTTGTGCTTTGGAATGAGATTTTGATTCGATGTCGGGAGCTCGGGAGCAGTAAAAGTAAATAAAAAATTAAAATAAAATAAAAAAAAAGTTTTCAGCTCGGGAGCAGTTGACAAATTGTCAGAAAAAGAAGGAGACCTCCCGCCAAGACGGGAGATTTGTCAGCTGTGATCCAATATAAAATTATTGTGGGCAGTTGTTGAAGATATCGCAACCACAGGGACAACCAGCAGAATGGCTGTCATCATATTGTGGTCAATACGAAACCCGTTCATACTGACTGGCAAAGTCACTGTCCACCGAAAATACTGATTACTAACCCTAATCAGTATTTTCAGTGGATAGTGACTTTGCCGGTCAGTATACATGGGTTCGTATTGACCAGACAGAATATGGTGACAACCATTCTGCTGGTTGCCACTGTGATCGCAACGATACGCTAGTTTCTACAATAGAATGGGGCAGAGTAATGTTAAATGTTTCACTTTTTGTGCTTTTTGGAATTTGAATTGAAGTCGTTTTAAGAGTGAGCTAAAAATTGGCGCGTAACGGAGTCTGTCCAGCAAGGCATTTAATACTAATAGACTATATGCAAGTGTAAAATAAAGTTATGGGGCAGCGTTGTGGCCAAGTAAATGTGGCTCGTGCTCTCAGACAGAGCTGTAGATGATTTACTTTGTCGCATTTACACGTGAATATGAGGGAAAGCAATTTGACAGCATTGAATGAGATGTGTTATACTCAGCGCAAAAAATAGATCCATGTGGCCAAGGTCAAAGTCGACTGATGCGATTGCAGGATTTCACGTGCTGGATCGTGAATAATTTCAACAAAGCTTGCATCGTCAGCAAAGAGTGTGATGTTACATTTACATCATTAACATCATACATGAATGTAAACCAGGACTGGGGGGGGGGGGGGGGGGGGGGGGAGGCAAGGATGCAACCCAAGTACAACTCCAGCTTCGATTGGTAGCCATGCAGCCTGCAGGATGCCAACACGTCATTCCAGTCAAGACCATCAGGAACGCAAAATAATTTACGAAGAATATACTAAAGGCAGCATATACTGAATTTTGATGAGGGACACACACTGTAAAATGGTCAAATTTTCTGTTATTTTCAGAGATTGTCGCTAACAACCAGGGAGCCCAGGTCAGGGACATTTGGCAGGTCTGTAGCCATGATTCCATGAAGAACACTGACCATGCATGACTCCTGTATTTGCGATTCGGATAGCTTCCAATCTTAAGCTAGAGTGATGCCGTAGTTTGAACAGCAGACCCTGATGCCACGCAGGCTCCGTCAAATGCTTTTGGCATGTAAGAAAACCATTTTGGTCTCGTGGATTTCTAGTCCGCTGTATAGATCTTGTCATCCATAGGATCATGAGCAACCAAACCGGAATTGCGCCAAGTTCAAAGGTTATTACCCAGTAAAGTACATTGCAGAAAAGTCTTTCCAGGACCTTTGAATTTTGATACATCACATAAAAAGAAAATGGAGCGGTATTTCGATTTTTGGTGCACGTAAGATTTTTGTTTATTTATTGATTTATTTATCGAGACCGGTTATGTGTCTTATTTCTTTAAATGACACTGGTACACACCAAGAAGAACAAGTTTTTTTTTCTAAAAGAAATAGACGTACAGCAAAGCAAATGTATTACTTGTACGCTACGTTTGGTATTGGCGCAAAAACGTGATTGTAGATCGGAACCATTGCACACAAAATAAATAAATCAATAGATTTGCAAGCAAATCTCTTGAGGTGCAACGAAAGTATCTCTTATCCAGTAAATGAGCTCAGTAGATTTCTCATTTTGGTAACAGTTGGGAATATTCTGGCATGTATTGTGTTCAATGTGAATTTGACAACTTAAGGAATACTGAGACAGTATAGTGCTTGTCTCAGTTCACAGGTACATGTATACATGTTGTTTCGTGACAGTGTCTGTTAAAAGTTGTTTATGTAATAAAGGAACAAAGACAGTTCTGTATTGCATGTATATACATCCCTTGAATTATAATATGTATATATGTACACAGTGATGTATATCTGCATGTGTGAATAATGTACATGTACATGCACATGTACTCATCCATACTGCCCAGAAGGGCTGACCCTCTCAGGAGTGGGCACTTTTCTCTGGTCCCAAGGGAGCCCACTGTAGAGAGGTTTCACTGTATAAGTAAACACTGGTATTGTGTGTCTGAGAAATTACTTGTGGGTGCTAAGCCAGACATTTTGTTTTTTCTGTCTTTCTTTACCGACAGATTTGTCTGGCATTTCATTTAAAAACTATTAAAGACAGAAGCTCCAAACATGGCGTGATTATACGTCGATACATGAAGTTTTGAGTTTTGTAAAGAGGTTCAAGAATTTTGAAAATTATGCAAATTAGGGCAATCTGAAAATTCAAATCTTGAATATCTTCAAAACTATTAGAAGTATAGGTAACCAATCCAATTCATAGGTTTGTAACACGGCACATTTTTATAATTTACATGTGACCTCTAAAGGTCAAAGTTCAAGGTCATTTTGCCATTAAAAATGTTCTTCTAGACATAACTCAGTCAATTTTTATCCCATTTTGATTCTGGTGGGCTCAAATTGTAGATATTGTGACCGTACACATTTTTATAATTTACGTGACCTCTGAAGGTCGAGGGTCAACCTTTGAAATTTTCAGCTGGCCATAACTTGGTCAATTTTCATCCAATTTCAGTCATGTCGGGCTCAAATTATAGGTATCGCAACATAGCACAGTTTTTTGTGCACATGCAACCTCTAAAAGGTCAAAGTCATTTGGATGTTTGAAATTTTCATCCAGCCATAACTTAATTTTCATCCAATTTCAGTCATGTTGGGCTCAATTGTAGGTATTGCAACAATTGCACATTTTTGTTATTTGTTACATGTTACCTCTAAAGGTCAAAGTTCAAGGTCATTTGGGCATTTGAAATTTTTATCTAGCCATCACTTGGTCAATTAACATCCAGTTCTAATCATGTTGGACTCAAAAATTGTAGATATTGTAACACTGCATATATTTGTAATCTACATGTGACCTCTAAAGGTCAAAGATAAAGGCCCTTTGAAATTTATATCTCGCCATAATTTGGTCAATTTTCATCCACTTCCGGTCTTGTTGGGCTCAAATTGCAGGTATTATAACACTACACATTTTTGTACTTTACATATGACCTCTAAAGGTGAAGGTGTTTGGACTTTGAAATTTTCATTTAGCCATAGTTACAACTTTTGAAGGCAGACAGATTTGCTTTGAAGCAAATCTTCTTTTCTAGTTTTGTAAATTTTCCTTGAGTGGCTTCTTCTTATCTTTATTATGAGCTGTAATCCACGAATTTGTCTTCAGCATGAATGAGAACATTTTCACATGGAATATATTCTTCTGCTGTGTCAACATAAAGTGTGCTTTACCTTTTTGGCATGGTGTTCAATTTTGTATTTTTAACATTTGTTGAAACTGAACTGAGTGTAAAGCACATGTACTAAATGGAACTAAATTGAACAACCGCTTTAGTTTCTAAAAATAATTCTTTGACCAAGGTTTTCATTTTGTGGTAACTATATCCTTTGCACTATATAGTGTGTAGTTTGGTTATATCGTGTGCTTCGATATTCACTACTTCGAGGTATTCGGCAAAATGTCTTAAATGTATGTAAAGCAGTACAATGAAATAATCAACTTCCAAAAAAAAAAAAAATTCAATTTTTTGCACTTTTCATGGAACAAATATTGTCAGAATTTGTAATATATGTACACTTCTCTGTCTGTATTAATAATATGGCATACAAACTTATATTAACAGTGTTTCTTTGTTTGTGAAATACCAAAAAGGGAACATCAGTCATTTCTGTCGATGACTTACAGGCGGTCTTTTGCACTTGTTCTTCCTGCGTCAGCTTGAACCTACTTTCCATTATGTCTCATTTGTGTCCAATCTTGACTTTACATGTTAATTCTCACCATGATTATGTACGTGTTGTATCTCGTATTCTTTCCTGCTCACAATAATTGTCCATATAAGGTTGAACCCTTTCGCAGTCGAATAGCCCCAAAACACCCTGATGCATCCTCCACCCCCCCCCCCCCCCAAAAACCCACTTACAGGTTATTCAAAAATTAAACGTCATCAACTTTGACCTCAAGTGGGTAGCTTCTTACATCAGAAAGCGACAAAAAGTTTCTGATAAAAAGAATCCAAAGCAAACTTTGGGATCAGCATATGTGAGGAACTGGGCAATATCTCGGGGAAAGAAAATTGACTAAAAAGAGATAAAATTTTAACTCATAAATTTCATAAAATTTGTTTAACAGCTAAATTATGAGTTACAGTCCTCACAGTTTCACTCAAGATAAACTACAACCAGAAACCATCTGATCTTGCAGTGTCAACTACTGGGATATTTTGCGGAGTGCTATTTGTTTTATTTGTGACCTCCTCTCAGAGACTACAAAACTGCGCTCTTTATAGATATCCTGTTACGGCTTTTACAGCTGTACCAAGAGGCTGTGTCACTACCAAGCGTTTTGGGTGGCGAAGCATTCACTTCGTCACTTGGTATTTGTAGACTGGTTAAATAAATTTTATTCTGTACATGTTACTTTTAATCCGGACATTGGTGCTAAAAATGTGTAAAATTCATCAACAAGAGGGCTGTGTGAACAGCCCGTGCCTCAGCTGATCTTGACATTCATCACACTTGCAGCTCTATGAACTTGGGAAAGGATCAAGGACACCATGTTCTGAGTAAGTCTGACCCTTATAGAAGAACACCTACATGTGCAACATCAAAGTTCAAGTAATTCTCAAGTTATAATGAAGAGTAAAATTCATGTATGTTGCACTGTGACCCCACAAACGAGGTTAAGGTCATTCATGTACTCTCTCAGCATGACCTTCATACACAATAATTAACATGTGTTGCTAACTCAAAACAGATCTCAAGTTATCAAGGAAACAGTAAATTTCGTGTCAGTTGTCCTGTGAATTAGCATTAGAATGCCCATTGACTTACGTAGTAATCAATAGGAAAGCTGCATTGAACGATAAGTACCCGTATTGAAAATCCTTAAAAATCAGGAATCCAAAGCAGTGCCACCTAGTAAACAAATGTTTGACCCTTCCACAACAATATATGTCCATCACATTTCAGCTTAATCTGAGGGATGGTTCTAGGAACAAGTGAAAAATAGCAAAATCATACAAAAAATTCAGTAAAAAAAAGTGCAGCGCAACCTGGTGAACAAATTGGGAACTAGGTGCCCCGGGAGTGTCTATGTACGATATCAAAGCAATTGGGTGAGCGGTTTCAGAGGAGAAGAATTTTGAAAGTTTGCCCTTCCCCAAAAAACAAAAAATTCATAAAAAATCCAAAAATCATTAGAGCGTGACCATTTGAACACACTTGGTAAAGATCCACCTAAGGCACATCCCCACCAAGTTTGAAGTAAATCTGGTCAATATTATTAAAGTTATGACCATTACAAGAAATTCCCATGTTAAGTTTTCCTATTAAAACTTTTGTAGAGATTTTTGAAAAAAAATCATAAAAAAATCCAAATTCATTGGAACATGACCATTGGAACAACCCTGGTAGACACCCACCCAAGGTACATTGCCACCAAGTTTGAAGTTAATCTGGACGATGGATTTGGAGAAGAAGTCGAAAATGTAAATTAGCATCAGAATGCCCATTGACTTACATGGTAATCAATAGGAAAGGTGCATTTACCCCAAAGGAGCCGACTTGAAAAAATCATTAAAAATCAGGAATCCGCAGCATTCCCACACAGTGAACAACTTTGTTTGGCCCTTCCATTCGGAACATATCCACCTCATGTAAGCTTAATCTGAGTGACGGTTCTGAAGAAGAAGTCGAAAATATCTATAACACACAAAAATTCACAAAAAAAAAAAAAAAATAGATAAAACTGCAGCGCCACCTGGTGAACAAATTAACAACAAGGAGTCCCTAGATGTCTTCCTGTGTGATATCAAAGCATTTGGATAAGCAGTTTCGGGGAAGAAGATTTTTTAAGATTTGTCAAAAAAAAAAAAAAAAAATTCATTAAAAATCCAAAAATCACTGGAGCATGACCACGTGAACAAAATTGGTAGACACCCACCCAAGGTACATTGCCACCAAGTTTGAAGTTAATTTGGATGACGGTTTTGGAGAAGAAGTCAAAAATGTGAATTAGCATTAGAATGCCCATCGACTTCCATAGTAATCAATAGGAAAGCTGCATTGACGGATAAGTACCCGAATTGAAAAAATCGTTAAAAATCAGGATTCCGCAGTATTCCCACATAGTGAACAACTTTGTTTGACCCTTCTACAAGGAACATATCCACCATGTTTCAGCTTAATCTGAGTGATGGTTCTGGACAAGAAGTCGAAAATAGCTATAACACACAAAAATTCATAAAAAATTAGGAAAAAATTGCAGCGCCACCTGGTGAATAAATTAAGAACTAGGAGTCCCAGGGAGTGTTCCTGTGTGATATCAAAGCAATTGGGTGAGCAGTTTTGGAAAAGAAGATTTTTTAAGATTTGCCCAAAAAAGAACAAAAAAATTCATTAAAAATACAAAAATCACTGGACCGTGACCATTTGCACAAACTTGGTAGAGACCCACCCAAGGCATATCTCCACCAAGTTTGAAGTGAATCTGGCTGACGGTTTTTGAGAAGAAGTCGAAAATGTGAATTGTGGACGACGGACGGACGACAGACCCTCAAAAAACCTCAGCTGACTGACAAGTCAGCTGAGGTAAAAAACTATGGAATTGTCCCAACTCCAGCCAAAATTCTGCAGAATTTGTTGTCAGCCCTCCAGAAGCAAGCAATTTAGAATATTTGTATTTCTTCATAATGGAGTATTGGCCCTTCATTCTTATCCCACAGTACTTCCAATTCCTTACCTCACAATACTGGCCACACTTCAAGTGCAATATTCTTTCTGCAGATTTTGAGTTACCAAAGTAAACACTTTGGATGTACTGCTTAATAGTTTCCTCAGGAGAAGTTAACAGTACTCCTCAACACACATTGGGGGTTCAGTGCCCAACACAAAGCCAAGAAAGCTGATGATCCTAGGCTTCACCTACAATTCTTATTATTTAGTTTCTATTAACTCTTTCCACCTCAAATCACCCCCAAACGCCCAGATGTAAATTGTCGTCTGCCTAAGTTTTTACTTAAAGTTGTGTTATTAGAAAACTTTTTTACAGAGATGTGTACGCAAGACCCTTTGTGATAGCATAATCTGGGTCATTAGCGGTTCTTGGCATGGGTGGGCCACATTGAACACAGCTCAGTTGTCTTCTGACCAGGAATGGGTTAAAGAGGAGTCTAAACGCATCCACACTCACAGTATTTGTCCATATGTCCCAAGTATCAGCCAGGAGTGTTGCTTGTACAGATCACTTTGTCCCTGCAGGCCTGCTCTGCAGTTTTTGTTCAATATTTTCACCTCAATGGAAGTCCTGGGCACATGCAAAAGGGCACATTCCCCTTTTTGTATCAGGTGGGTTACAATTAATAATTTCACTCCTTTCCTTATTTTATTAAGAAGTATTAATCAAGATACATTTGAAGATTTGCCTGCTTTAATCCTCCAAAAAGTTAGGAGGAGGAGGAGGAGGAGGAGGAGGAGGAGGAGGAGGAGGAGGAGGAGGAGGAGGAGGAGGAGGAGGAGGAGGAGGAGGAGGAGGAGGAAGAGTGGGAGGAGGAGAGTAGGCTTGCTGGCTATGAACTTAAAACCTATCTAAAGTATGGGGCAATCTGCTCACATGGGTTGCTGAGAAATAAAACTTAAAACACATTGTTTACCTGCACAGATTTGCCACAGAGGCTCCATTTATTAACCTTAATGATGAACTGCCCTCCACTTCCATTGACAGCACATTCTCAACATCAGTTGCATATAGTATTTACAGAACTGTACAAGATCATGCCTCAAATCCACCCCACACAGGCTATAAGCCTGCAAATTGCCATCATATGTATAAGATAAGAATGACAGATTGCACAATATTGAAATCAAAATCAATTTTGGATACAATAGTATCTATCTTTGGGGGGGGGGGTGGTGGTGTCAGATCTGTAGGCTTAAATGTTCAATTAACTAGAGGAATTGAGCAAAAAGACAAAAAGTGTTGCAAAATGTCAATGCTTGAATCTCACAGTGATTAATTCTGTCATAGAGTAACTCTAGGAAGCATTATTCTTTCAAGGTCGGCAGCAAACATGACTTTGCACGAGCTGTTTTCAACTGGCCTTATGGGAAGCAAGAGTACAACAAGCACATCAAACAAGAAACATGTCTTGATAGTCTAAGTGGCTGCATTAACATCACTTCGCGGTGTATATTGCCTCCAAGGCTGCATTAACATCACTTCATGGTGTACACTGTCTCCACGGCTGCATTAACATCACTTCATGGTGTACACTGTCTCCACGGCTGCATTAACATCACTTCACAGTGTATGTTGCCTCCAAGGCTGCATTAACATCGCTTAATGGTGTATATTGCCTCCAAGGCTGCAATAACATCGCTTAAAGTTGTATATTGCCTCCAAGGCTGCATTAACATCAATTCACGGTGTATGTTGCCTCCAAGGCTGCCTTAATATCACTTCACTGTGTATATTGCCTCCAAGGCTACATTAACATCACTTAACGTTGTATGTTGCTTACAAGGAAGACCCAAGCTCTGTTATTTATCCTGTAACTGTAGCTGTATTCCAATGTTAAAGGTCATGATAGCCTGGTTTCCCCAGGGGACTGCTGTGGTATGACCATCCGAACAGGACAGGGAACCAGTTACTGGATAAAAGTAACACCAGCCGCGTGGACCATACTTGTCACAGACTGGCCTTGTGCAAGCACTCGGCCAGTCTGGTGACTTGTATGCCCCACTTGGCTGGTTTTACTTTAGTCTGCTCCACTCGATTGCACCTGTTGAACAGATTTGAAACCAATGAACAGCACAGGTGCATGAAGACTCGAGGTTGGTGACCAGCAAATGTAAGGCATACAAAAGTCCTGTATCTTCATTTCCACAGATAAACAACCTTACGATGAAAAAGCATCACCACAGTTCATATTCCTGATGCAAATATGCTAAACCATACATGTATATGTTCTTTACTGGTTACTTCATATCTTGAACATACACATTTTTCTATTTGCTGTTTTTCACGAGTAAACAGTACACAATCTTTGTTAAACTCTCTGTAATCTTGTAACCTCAAATAGGTTTACAGTATGTGCTTCCACTATTTTTTCATTACATCCGATACCAGCAGTAACAGGTCCAGGCCCACCATCCTGATCCACAAGGACTTGACATGGCATGCACGTGGAGTGAAAGGGAATGCTGATATCGCGCTGAACATCCTGTTGAAAGTCACAGTTGCTACAAAATGGTATCCAAGGAAAATGTGAGTTTATGGTACCAACTGTTATCATTTTGCATGAAGACATGCATTTCACTTTCATTTTAGCCATCCTTTTTTTAAACACCACAAAAGATTTAAACTTTCAAGTTCATGTACATGTTTTTTTTTTCGGTGAAAAACGGTGACAAAAAACATCATGAGTATGGTCAAGATACAAACAGCATGATGACCACATACATGTATGGTTTTAGCACATTATCACATGGAATATGAAGTTTATTGATACTTTTTCATTGTAAGGTTGTTTACCTGTGGACATTTACCTTGTGTACATGTATATGAAAAACACTTGCTGACTGCCCACCTGAAGTTTTCATGCATCTGTGATGACTGTAGTCCATTGTAACAACAGATGCACTGTAAATTGCTCCATTCACACAAACGACTTGCTTACAGAGTTCAGGACATGGTGCACTATGGGGAATCTTCACAGGTGTTAATTTTTTGCCAGACACAAACTTCACTGTATCAAGCACCTCATAATTTAAAAAGAGGCAGTTGCCAATCCATTTTTACAGAGCTTGCATGTAATGCTACCTAAACTCAAAACAAAAAAAAAACCCTGTACCCTGAATTTAAAACAAGCAGCACACCACCATTTTGGCTTTTTGGTGTACATATTTTGTGGCGGGAAAATGGCTCCTCAAACTACTTTGTAACCCTGCACAGAAAGGCTTAGTTGCAAGACAACGAGGTTACTGTCTTCTTGTTTTCTGCATTTCTGTACTTTTCCTGTTTCACTGCATTCACATTTATATTTAACTTGTTTGGTAGTACTGTGGTACGGGTCTTGATCTATGGTTTTTGCAGTGCCCAGAAAGTCATGCTGCACTTGTCCTTGAGGCAGCTGCAGCATGACTTGCCAGGCAATGCAAAAAACCACTGACATCAGCATTGGCATGTTGGTAATGGAACAAAAGCTTTTTGATACGAAAATATGAACAAGCAACTTTCCTCTTGATGAGTTCAATCATAGATACAGTAGTCCCTCCTTTGAAAGACCACTCCTTTGGGAGACCACCTCCTTTGAGAGACCACAGTTGTCAGGTCTTTCTGTAGTACTTTTCATGTTATTTATACCTCCTTTGAGGGACCACCTGCTTTATGTGACCGCCTTTTGGGTGGCACTAGGGGTGGTCTCTCAAAGGAGGGACTACTGTATTGCAACTGGCAGATCAGACCCCACTCCTGTTCTGAAGTCTAAGAAGTCACAGAAAAAGCAATGTACTTGGGAGAAGTATTACACATTGCATGACGTATGAGATATAATCTACAACCTTCTGTTCTTGTACAAAACTGACAGTTTATGAGCTGTGTCAAGTTTACTTCATGACAGTAACACGTATCAAACTCGACAATTCCACAAGAAGCATGAAACAATGCCGAACATAACTGTAAGGAAAAAAAAAATCATGATGCATAGCACCAATGACACTACATTACAAAGAAATATATTACAACATCCAACTATATTTTTCTTTTTTTCAGTTTAAGTAATCAACTAGGGACAAAATTAAAAAAAACGACAATCCCATTCTATGTTTCTCCTTGCCCTTTTGGTATTTTATTTGCCTAGGGTCTGACAACAAATTGTTAGCTTAATTCTCCAGCAAATATATCCTACATCTTTCCCATTTCACCAAAACTGCTGTACACAAATTATGGTACTTTTCCACCAACTTTTACAGCAATATAATTAAGCACATCTCAATCAAATTTTACAATAATGAAATGTTCACCACAAGCATCTCACCAAGGCAAGCAAATCATGCTTTTGTTTGAACAGTAGTTGCCTCAAATACACGGGGTCATGTCACATTTCTGTCTTGTCAACATTTACAAAACGACCCACTGGCCATTGTGTTTCAAATAACAGATTTCTGTCAGCTTCCTGGTGTCACTATTTAATGCCTTGAGGCCAAGTGCACAAGGTCTGCATGCAAATTTACAGTGCGCATTTGTTGGCGATCTGCTTTCAAAATTGACCCTACTACTTTTACCCTTAAGTTTCACTGATGATAGCTTAAGCGCCACATGTTCATCATATATACATAAAGCTAAATGACTGCTTCACCGGGGCATGTTGCCTGTAAATGGTACACAGCAGATTTCCCCCTGGCATACGCCTGTTGCTGGTGGAGACACCTGCTGGATAATCAAATCCTGCTTCACTCATTGGTCAAGAAATATCATGTGACCAAGGAAGTACGTGCTTCCCCCATGCAGTTCCATACATCTAACAGCACCTCTGCTAATGATGTTGGGTTCCCACCAAATATTTACAAAATACGTATAGCTTCTAGCAGTCTTCTCTGGTATACAGGTAGACACATCTGTCCCTCTCTTTCAGATATACATGTTCATACCACAGAGTTTCAAAGAAAAGTTCACAAAGTGTTCCTCAAAAGGGACTCCCATTGTAGTTCAAGACCCTGCCACCTGGTGGCCACTGGCTAGTTACATTAGAGTCTGCAGTAGTCTACCCCAGTCTGCATATGAGAATAATCAGTTTTTTGCGCAATTATCAAAATTGATCGATGCTATTCCTCAGAATAAGGCAAATCATTCATTTTGACTTTAAATTCAGGTTTATGTTTGCACTGTCTGTTTCACATGTACTTGTATCACTATTTTGAGCCCCGAGAAAGGCAACAAATTTGCAATGAACAGTTTTGCTCAAATTTGGACTTGTCACTTAATATCTATGCAGCAATTTACTCAACAAATTTCTTTGGAAAAAAAAATCTCCGATATCAGAGCAACTTAAAAATACCTTTGATAACTTTTTTTTTTTTCATGTAGGCATGTATAAACTGAAACCAGAAAGGCATGGCCTAGAGTACAATTTACCAAATTACATTGACCCTTTCCCCCCCTTGAACCATCCAAAACTGGCTGGTGGTCAAATGTCTGCTTCAGTGATTTCAACTGATGTCAACAGTAATGACAAACAGTTTGACTGACAATTGCAAATGAGACCTATGAAGATTGTGTGGCCCAGGTCACCAGCTTTTCCTTGGCATGGGTGGGGAACTTAGCCCCCAACCCATGCCAAGGAAAGCTTTTGGCTCCCTCTTAATTCAAGGGGGGAAAGGGTTAAGAGGCTGGTTCCCGGTCCTTCAGCTACCTGGCAGCACATTAACCTTACTGAAGGTCTCCTTAGTAATACATCCCAGATAGCTTGTTATCATTATAGCTTTGAACTTTCTTTTATCGTTTTACCCAGTTAATTATAAAATAATGCAAAATTCTGGGACTACCTATTTTATTTCCCTCTCAAAAAAGCATTTTTATTTTTTACTTCCAAGTGCGAGAGTTCAATATGTTGCCATCTGTTAACAGGAATGTATTTGACAGCTCTATATTTAATTTTTGTTCATGTCAAAATTGCAAACTGAAGACCACAAATTTTGTCAGTTAAATTTAAAAAAAAAAATGGAAATAAAGTGACTCACAGTATCAAATCTTGCATGAGCCAACACTCAAACGTAAACCTGGTACCTCTAAAATACATCTATTTTTTTTTTACACAGTACACATATCTTCACTTTATAAATGTATACATACATATATCTAGATATTAGAGATGATAATGTACTGATACTCCAGTTTGTTTCACTATAAAACTACAAAAATTCCCTGTTACTGTTTGCAGCAACCTTCAACTTTATCAAAACAAGATTTTCTGCATAGGCATTTTGTTCCACGATATGATTACTCCTTATACAACTGTCCACATACATTCAACCTGTCCCATATTTGTGACAAACCATTCATAAATGCATCATAACCCTTAAAGTGCTTATCACGGCTATAGTCGTTTTCTTATTACCGTTAAACATATAATGGTTAAAAGATTCAACTTCCTCAAGAAGATACCTTTCGTTCAAATACCAGCAAGCCTAGTCTGAAGCCAAAAGTAGTCTTAATCAACAGCTTTTCTCGGGGCACTTTGCCCACATTGCATGCAAAGTGCCCTGAGGAAAGCTGTTGACTCGGTGTTAAATCAGTGCTTTCAGGGTTAATCATGTGGTAGTCTAACATACTGGTAATATTGTAAATTCAGTGAACAACTGCATCACCTCACATCTGACATGGTAATTGTTCCGTACTTTGAATACTGCAATAAATCTCGACTTGACTATGCATGCAGAAATCCTGTCCAATATTTCAACTGATTTTTTCAGCAGTCAAATACTATGAAAATAGCTGAAGCGGCATTGTTTTGTCTTGACAAGACTGTCACTACCTCCCAAATGCATGACCAGTGAGGTCTCGGCAAGCTGACAATGGTGGCCTGTAACTGTGTAAGGGGAATGTGCAGCATCCATTTTTCAATATATTTCTTGTCAAACCCATAGTTTCTTCTGCCAGAGGTACATTTGGAAACCTTACTGTTCAACTTCATCACATTTTAACCCTTCCCCGCTCAAATCGTCCAGAAGTGCCCTGATGTTAAATGTTGTCTGTTTTGATGTTTTTACTTGCATTTCTCGTGAACAGTAAATATTTTTTTGCCAAGAATTGTAGGTAAGAGCTGTCATGAAGGTATCCTCTGGTCAATAGCTTTCCCTGGGGCAGGTTACATACAACATGCTAAAGATGCACCCAGGAAAGCTACTGATCCAGTCTTATTCCAACCAGGAAATTTTTAACTCCCATGTCCTAATGGTAGCAAATAACTCCAGATGTCCCAATGGTAACAAAACACGGTATTTTAATGGGGGTCACTAGTTCACCATTTTATGCCAATGGAATACAAGTGAGGGCATGCAAGGTCACTGCATCGTCCATGCACTTGTTCACTAATCAGTCTGAATAAGACGGTCAGCGCCACTGTGTGGCCAAATATTGTACTTTCTCAGATGACAGCTATTGCTGGTCTCTGGACTCACCGTCAAAGAGCACCTGTCTTCAACATCCCTATCAAGATATTTGCCTTTGTAATTTTGATTATTTATACCTTACACGAATAGCCTCGGTAGACCATAATTTGGTTCATGTCAGAAGTAGTCTTTTTTTCCCCCCAATGTGCATGCATATCAATTCTTTAGTTTCATCCGCATAATCTTTGATTAAGCATAAAATAAGAAAACTGACAACATACTCTGAGCATCAAATTTTATTAAACTAGACATACCTTCAACGCAAGCGTTGACTGAAGGGTCTGCCATTTGCTTGAATTAGGTGATGGTGACACCAAAATCTTATCAATTCATCTTGCCAGGTAAGGTAAGCATATTGCCAAATTTGAGCAAAATACATGGAGGCATTCTGTAGATACTGCCATAATGAGAATGTGCACATCCAGATGGACATCCCAATGAACAGACAACCCGAACACATAAAGTCTCCCCCTATAGGGCGGACCCTTAGAAATCATGCAAATAGTAGATGAAGACTAACTGTGACTGAAGCGAGTTATTGGTAACTTCCACACACTATGGACACTTTGGTCAAGACCTTTCAAAGAAAATAATGCCCTGGGGTAAACATGCAATATGGTGTGTGCGGCATGGTGTCGAAATAGTACACACCGGAAGCCACAGGCGGAACAGAGAATCTGTTCCTTTATAAGTTTATAATATTGCTCATGTAATTGTATCTTTGTATGCATGTCAAATGAATGGAATGCTTCATTTTGTGAGCAGTTCCTTCTCCCTATGGACTCTGGCACTTGGAACTTTCTTTTCTGTATATACATCCACTAATGATGCAGCTCTTGCCGCAAATCAGCCTAAACTGCTCAGACACGAAATCACAGCAGACTGAGACTCAAAACTGAGAGACCTCTGTAATGAGCAACTATTCAAACTCATTTTTCATAGCACCAAACAGCATGCATCAAATCCTGCAAGCCCAGTATGCTGCAATTGCAGAAATTCTCGAGAAATTGAATGAAATAATATTTGACAGAATCTAGCCCTTACTTCTACCAAAGCATATAGAAAAGAAAGCTTTTTCTGACAATATTCCTTCTTTCATCATAAACCTCTCATGGACACTGCCAATGTTTATAATGCATTTTAGCTGCTTAAAAGTTCCTCCACGACCTGTGGCACATGATTCTTGCAGGTTTATTGAAACACATTTTTGCCAAGAAAGCAACTATATTGCACAGCCTTGGACTTACAAAAAAAATATCAACACTGCCTCAACTAAGTTGCCATCGCGTTACCGATTTGCTGTTCTGTGCTGCCATCTACTGACAAAAAGAGGGGATTGTCAGTTAGGATGTTCCCATGGCAACGCTGGCACACGCGAACCGGGGCGTTGAGATACTGTTGTGGGATGGGAATAAAGTGGTTTGTACACTCTCCACAAAAAACCTGGCCACAATTTCTGCAAACAAAAACATGAGAAGGTTGCATTTGATTGCAATCCAAACACACTTGATCAGACATGTGGCTGCAGGTGTTAACTGTTTCAGTGCCAAATTTTGGACCGAGTCAACAGACTTTCTCAGTGCGCATTGGGTGCATTACGTCCAATGCACGCTGAGAAAAGCTATTGACCTGGGGTATTCTCTCTGGAACTATACACTTACTGGTACTTGAATGAAAGGTCTTTTTTTACCAGGAATACAAATCTGGGATCCTCATGATGATTCAGATTAGGTTGACTAAAGTAGATCAACTTTAGTCATGATTGGCACTGAAAGAGTTAACTATTATCCAAGCCATACTAGAAATAAACTATTTTGTTTACAGGTTTCACTTTGTTTACACATCAGGGTAATATTTCATCATTATATGTCAGTTAGATTTCCTCCTTATGTATGTTCTTGTAAACTTTGGGTTATCTGTAATTTGCACACACATGAACAGCATCAAAATTTGGAAGTTGCCACAATAGGAAAGGTCAGAATTAGCTCTAAGGTGTGTATTCACCCCAATACACAACTGAATACACAAATGTTTGGAGGGCTGGAGCTGTGTATTCCCATTAGTTTGTATGGTAAAGCAACCTTAAACAAACTAGTCACTTTTGTAGCTGTGGTTATATGATTTTTGTGAGGTATTAAGTTGTGCATTTACATTTACTATATGAAATTTGGTGTTTCTATGTGCAGTAGTTTTCAAGTCATTAAGATGCAAAATTACAATGTAAAGCAATGGGTATACACAACCCTAGCCCTCCACTGACTGCACTGCCCTCTTTTAGGCAGTTCTTGAACCTTCTGTTCTTGCCCCTGCCTATTGATTTAACTCTGAAGCAGTCACAATATTTCCCTGGTCAAAGTCCCTATATACCTGCAATGATGTTTTCGCCTAACTATCCAGAACTCCATGTCACAGCCCGCACAGTGTGTCACCGCATGGTCTGGCACCCACAAGGTCATTTTTGCATCTTTTTCTTCTACCTGCTCCCAGCTGAGATCAGAGGCTGCCGTGCTGCCTGCTCCAAGGGACTGGTGCTCCCCACTCTCCGTCGATTCTGGCAATGACAGCTGAAACGACCAAACAGAAAAAAAAATGTATACCGCGGTACCCACTATATAAGACTGTCCCCATTGCTGACAAAGAGAATTTTGATTCAGGTTTCTGAAGAAAAAGACAACTATTGGCAGCGGATCTAAGATTTATATGCTGTGCATCAGACACAAACTCAAAGCATGTTTTGCAGATATTCCTGGAAATAGAGCCATGCCCAGGGGGCATAAGCATCTCGCCAGCCTTTAAAGTTTTTCTGCAATGCTGATTCAAGCATATTGTGACTGATGAAGTGTGACACTGATTGTACACATCTGTAACGACCATTACTATCCTTTAACCAAGTATGAAAGCCCTAAGTAATCTAGTTTGCGATATGTCATTCTGAAGCTTTTCTACAATGCTCATTCAAGCATGATGTGACCAATGAAGTGTGACAGTGATGGTACGAATCTGTAGTGAGTAGTGACCATTACTATAAGTCACTGAAAGCCCTATCTGGTCTGAAATATGATAGCCCTCACTAATCTAGTTTGTGTGATAATATCACTCCGAAGTTTTTCTACAATGCTCATTCAAGTATGATGTGACCAATGAAGTGTGACAGTAATGGTGCAAATCTGTAGTGACCGTTCCTGTCAATCATTTACCCACATTTTCAACTTTTTATTTCTTTTTCTTTTTCCAAACAACCAAAGATGGTTTTTACCACTGTATAGTATAGCCTGAGTTAAAGTGTTAAAAAGCCTGGAGATGAACATGTTTACTAGATATTCTCCACACACACTTGGCCCAGACAACTTGCTGGCAGCATGATCCTGTTAATCCTCTCTTGCTGAGTCAACTGTTGTCCTTGGCATGGGTTGGGCGCCATGCACTCAGCCGTGCCCAGGAAAGCTATTGATCTGGATATGCATTCATGATAGGTCTTATCTGCACTTCTCAGCAATTTTTTTTTTTCAATTAAAACGAAATTTGATTTAAAAAGAGTCAAGTGGATGACAATTTATATTTGGGCACTTTTGGGGGAGATTTCATTGGCAAAGGGTTTAAATGTACCCACATCTCACAATAGGTATTTCGATATATGGCACTTACTATTTCATCCCGATTTTCATTCAGGTATCTGCCATGGCCATTACATCCTGATGCATACTGGTACAAAGCAACTTTGGCTGCACGTAGTTGATGTTCTAACATGTCAATTTTCCGCTGGTACTCGGACTCTATTTGTTCCAGTCGCTGCTGTGCCGGGTCACTGAATTTAGTTAAGCCATCACTATCCAGGTGGCGCCCTAATGCACTCAAGTTTCGACAAACCCACGGGTTAGAGGACTGAAAGCAGATTTTGACAGTACAGGTTACATACACAAATTAATGAAGGTCTTGTGAATTTCTTCTCAGATATCATGCTGAACCAGCATCCTGAAAAGCCATTAATTTGAGTCTTATTCCAACCTGGCTGGGCCTTCTTTCTCCATAAGTGGCTGCGGTTCAGTCTGTATAGAAGATAAATGCACCTCCCCTTTCAGCCAATCAGCAGTGAAATATGTTGAGTAACTACTTGTGACCACTCAGGAGTTGGGAGAAAACCAGGCCCTGTGAGCAATTGTGACCTGAGTAATTGCTATTCTTCACCATTGATTAACTCAAGGATAAGCTATTTTTGCTCCTAAGCTCAGAACTGCACAAGCTTGAGTGTGTGCATATAATTCATTGCACAAACGTTTCAGGAAAACTGAGCTCTACTAAGCTTGACATTTAGGATTTTGCCTGTGGCAAGTAAATTTAATATTGCCATCACTGACAATTTAGAGGACTGTTTGGACGTAAGTAGTCCACTTGCCCAGATTTGTAACAAATTGCATGATGGGTAGGAAATGATAGAACCTAATTAAGATCAAGTCCTGATGTTGAATGTTTTTCATCTTCAACCATGCACATATTCTTAAATGGCAAAATCAATATTAGTTTGGGAGGTAAAAAGAGAAAGAAAGTATCATACACATTGTGCAATGTGGTGGCAATATAATATGCATACGCTCTGATAGTCCTATTTTCAACATAATCTTGAGTACCTTCAAAGCTCTACAGAAGGTTGACCTTGTCAGCCTATCTAGTGCTGCCCTCTTTGGACAAAGTAGTGGAACAGACAAGGCACAATGTGTTGATCACTGCCCGAAGTACAACCCGACACATTACGGGCACACAATTAATGCTGAAAGAGTCCAGTGTGAGAAGTCTACACATCAACGCTGTACTTCTGGCTTATCACATCAGGCCTAGTAGTGCATCAAAGTCTCAAGGCAGCAGCACCGAGAGAGATTTCCCTGAATCCTGTGGGTATATCGTGCTGTCAAATGAAAGGCACAACTCTCCTTCCTCGTAAAGATTGTTACTTTCTACTTCATGCCGGATGGAACTGTTATAAATACTTCAAATAGGAATAAACCACCTATCCTTTCATTTAGTCTCACAGGCAAATATTTAAATAGGCCTGCACAGATTTTGTTCATAAACAAAAATGTGTGTCCCCCCCCCCCTCCAACCACTAAGTGCGACAAATACAAGCATAACTAAGAAATAAAATTGGGCAACTTGATGAAAGCGTAACATGTACATTCTATTGAGGCTCGGACTTCTTCATTTGCAAATCTGCAGACAGCCATCATCTGTTGACAGAATAATAAAGACTGTTGTGGAACAGAATGGCTTCAAATTTATGTAGTTGACATATGCTCAGTCTGGTATGTACAAACCAACGATGCCATGGCTTTGTCTGTAAAATGAAATGACCCAGCCTCTGTGACTTCATAGCATCCACACATACAGGTCACAGAAGACACTGCTACCAGTGACTGGCACTCTGCCTGCTGCATACTCATTCACAATTTGGAGCGCTTTTTAAGTTTTGGGGATGCAAACTGCTGCAAAGTTATCAACACGCAGGACCAAGATGTTGCTAACAACGACGCAGCGTTTCAAGACACCTTACTTTGCAACACTGGTTCTATTTACATCACTCACTGAACAGAATCAGACTTTTTAATGCAACACTCTAAATTGGTGATGACTAGGACCTACCTTACTGTCAGCTCCCGGTGTTGGGGGATTGGTAGAACTTGGCGTTCTCGAATACATAGGTGTCGAAGTCTCTGACTCCATGCTCGAATTGGAGTTTTTACTTGATGGGTTTGACACATTATTATCACAGTGGCCATTCATTTTTACACACAAATTCGGCAAAGGCCCGTTTGGGATCTGCAATGTGAGCAGCGCATCGTCCAAACGGAATTGGCCATTTGTACATTGGAACTTTTTTACAATGTTGACATGAGAGTCACTAATGTCACTGGTACTAGTACTAATACTTGACTTTTTATCTAGAGTCTTCAACTTTTCTATCTCCTCAATGGAGGTGTCTTTGGTTTCTTCTGGGTCCGCCCCTGAGTGGGTGTCGCCATTCTGCATACAATCAAGACCATGGTCATGGCCATTTACAAGTTTAGTCCTTACTTCCTCTTTAACTTTGTCACAGCTATCTTTCACTGAGCACACATCCACCTCGGAAATAAGCGTGTCTGTTGAACTCTCGATGGAATGTTCCTGCCGTTCCACAGTCCCTGCAGCCTTGCTGCAGTCTGATATATCACAATTATTGGGCGAGGGGGCACATTTCCCCTCGTCCCCAGTATCACAGTCCTCTTCCTCGTTAATACTCTGGCCAAACCCAGTCTCCTGCTCCAGCTCCTTGGCAGTGTCAGAGCCATTCTCAACAAAGTCCCCCTCCGACACAGTCCTGGACTCATCACCCTCCTCGCTGTCGCCCGGTTCTGCAATCTGAGTAGAGCTATCTACTACTCCATTTGGCACACTATTCTCTCCTCTGTTTTCTGACTCGATTTCAAGTTCACTTTTTTTATTTATAAACTTCACAGTGTCAATTCCCATGTCAAGTCTTTCATCAAATGTGGGTATGGGGTCCTCACTGGGCTGCTGTTGAGTATCGGGCCGTGATTTGAGCAAGAAGTTTGGGTCTGAGGCTATGTTAGGATCACTCAGCCTCCTTGTCATGCCAGATGTGTGCTCCAGAGCAGCAACAATGTCATCACAAGATCGAGTCTTCGGTAACAGTGTCTGCTCAGATTTGACATCACCATCCAACGTCTCCTCGGATGCAACCTCAACATCTTCCCCTGTCTGGGCCATGGGGGCCGAGTTACACATGTAGACAGTGGTCCAGAGTGATGTGTGCCGCAAATGGCAAGATGGTTTTAACACCTGTAACATACAAGATAGTGGCATTATTTTGCTGTCGTATTCCCTGGCAAACACAACATCTTGAGTGCAATGCAACCTGCTGCTATACACTATACTGAGAAAAAAGGAGGCGCCGACATCCAGCAGTGTTGCTAAAAACTAGTGGTGATGTCATTGGGGTTATGGAAGTGTTTACTTGTAAAGCTACGTGCAGCCTAATAGTAGAGAGTTTTCATGTTGGGCTTCACTTATACTTACTTATATGTGCTTTTTTAATTACCTGGATATTTGTATTGAATATTACTATGCAACAGATGTGATCAGAAATGGGTTCCCTTCAAGTGCACTTAGAATCGTTAATTTTTCACAAATAATTGCATTCACTTTTGGGTTTTTCCGTGCCTGCCGTCACGTACGTCTGCTACTTTGTACACGTCAGGACTTTTTGTGCAGGAATGGGACAGCCATAAACTCATTTACGCGAACTTAGAGAAAAGCGCATTCATAAGGTACTCATCTTTCTGTTACAAAATCATGTTAACTGAATCTGACGCAGTCCTGACCAAATATTTGTGGTCCCCCAGTGCCAGTCTCGGTGTGCAATGCATCTTTAAGACTGCATATATTTGTTCTGCAGTAATTTGTTTGAAATGACTGTAACCACATGTGATTGATTTCCATGGCGTCAAATCTTATGATCTTGCTTATTTTACAAGTTATTTACAATCAGCCGTTAGATTTATTGAAGGCAAAACTGACATGTTTGACAAAAACAATGCTTTGGATGCCCAAATGGAGTCTGGGCACAAGACTTTGCCTTCACGTCGCCAAATGTACAGTGAATACCCTTCCTCATGTCTTGCGATCATAACAGAAAGTTCAGAAGAATCTAAGTCCTAATCCCATGAAAATATCAAAATTTTTACACATTAACAGCATCAAAACAACCATATTTGCCACTTTTATTGTGCCCGGCATCCATTGCTTTCACCAACGGCATGGTGAGGAGACCTGGACGGAAGTCCAGGTGGAAATGATTGTTTGGGAAATCTCCATGCTCTTATTGGTCCAATTGACTAATCTTCAGCATTAATCAATCAAATAAGTCACATGAAGATATGACTACATCACCATCAGCCAATAGATTTGATCATTTGAACAATATTTCTAACATCTGACATTGTGTATGATTGGCATACATTAACGACATTGCAGTCACACGTAGCCAATGAGAAAGCATTTTACTTAATGTAGACGAAGTTCCAAACTTTCCAATGATACCAAACATGCAGTGTTTGCCGCGGGTGATCCAGTCCTACGGAGGGCACAAACGAGTGCAATTTTACCCCTTTTTACATTGTTTTGCCAATTTTCAACCAAATGAAAAATATGCATCATGCAAGAAACACTAGCCATCGGTTTAACTGAATTTAATATTTTTATGTGGCAGTAAGACATAGACTGAAATATACCACGACATTTTGTCAATCATATATAAGCCAAACGGCGGTGGACAGCAAACACAAATAAAGCATAAATGCATTAAAAAGTGATCATAAAAATATGCTAATCATGCTATTTTGTGCTTGATTCCATTACCTCTTTGTGTGCAAATAAGTTTAATTGGAACTCGGGGTGCCAGTCCCACTCGAAACGCTACAAAGGGTCTAGGGTCCCCCCATTATGTTTTTGCAAATATATGGGGATACTTCCCCTTGTCAAGTGATGATTTCTTGTATTTGATAGGGAATCCATTTCTAATCACAACTGTATACTGACCGCACCACATGAAACAACACACTTCCAGCTTAAGGTAATATGCTATCCTCAAATGCTGTCACTTAAGTTTGACATGTTGCTCTTGCAGATGGTGTGAATTTGTAGATTGGTGTATTGCACAAACTGCAATAGTGAGCTTACTTTCACGTATCAAAAACCTTTCTGGTTGGCTTCTGTGATAAGAATAACATTGTCCCCCCCCCCCCCAAAAGCTTTTAATTTCTTCTGCACAATCTGACATCATATTAAGCATTCTCACTGTTATGTCCAAAACGTGTATCAACCTTTTATTTCCATCCATTCTCGCGTGTGGTTTCTCATTCTTATTATACTGTTTCAGTGCCTTCAATGCATTCCATGATTAGGTCAAGTTTTGAATGTGGTTAACTTTCACTTCTATCAATGTTATATCAAATGTTATGTGCATTAATTTTCTGTCATCTCTCACATATCCTCCCAAAGAGGCCTCAGTACAATGTGACTGTTCAAATGTATATTGCAGGGGTTTTGTTAGAAAGTGGCAGTGGATGAAATTAGCCTGTAATTAAAGTGACTCATAGTTGAAATAATCATCAACTTCGGAAATACAGTGGTACCTCTCTTGAGAGACCCCTCTAATGAGAGACCGCATATCTTTTTATGACCGCTCTCTCAGAACGCTGCGCTATCTTTTCCATGTTGTTGTACCTCTAATGAAAGACCACCTGTTTTGAGAGACTGCATTTAGACTTGCCGTAGGGGCAGTCTGTCAAAAGAGGTACCACTGTAATTCTCACATGATCAGTCTGATTTCTCCTCAGTGACGGTCACCTACCTTGTGCCCAACAGTAGAGTACAGATGATTCCTGAATTTCTTGTTGGAAGGTTTAAGGAGAGTCCATACAGAGCTTGTCTGCTGCCAGACCTTCTCCTCCTCTCTCTCCTGGCTACTATTGCACAGGAACGTACCAAACAGCCTCGAGTACGTGTGCTGCACGAGCTTCACCTGAAAGTGTAATCAACAGATTGCTTGTTAAACAGTTACAGAAATGCACGTCTGATGATTTGACAAAACAAGAAATTTGTAACAGGAGGACCAAGACGATCCTGTGTGCTGCTGATGGGAATCTGCTGCCTCTGCAGGTGCAGATTTTACCGCTCTAATATATAAGCTGTATTGGTGTTTACCAATCAGTGATCAAACGTTTAATATTATAAATGTATGTCAATATGTCAGTTTGACCTTTCAAAGCCATTCAAAGTCAAAATTAACTATCCCGAGAGAAACCCCATATGTACTTCCCTGTTTACATCAGAAAGGAACTTTAGGCCCAGGAACCACCATTGCCAAGACATAAGCCAATGTATCAATTTGACCTTTCAAGATCACTGGGGCCTAAAATTAAAAAAACACCACAAGAAACCATATACTATTAGGTGCTTTCCTATTAATGTAGTAAAATAGTAACCATGGGTTCGGAGACACCATTACCAAGATATATCAGCCATTATGTCAGATCTGTTGAGTGAGCAAAAAGCTTGAATTCTACTAAACACCATGTATGCATCCCAAGTCAGAAAAAAAAAAAAAATTGCATCATCAGGTCCTTCACAAGTTACCATGGTGACAGTCCAGCTGGGCAACATCTATGTGTAAAAGCAAAGTGTTCCATACAACTGTTTTGACTATTGCAATACTGGTAAATGCACTGTACTGCTGTAGTACTTCCCATCATTTTTGCAAAACTTGCATCATCGTCAGCAAGATTATATTCTGATAAAATTTCATGTAAATATGTTCAACTAGTATGGAGGAAAGGTCAAAAATAGGACACGCACGCACACACACATACACACGAAATTAGAGTACCACATGGTGGCCAAAATGTAAACGTGATCCTATATTCAATATAAAATAAACTGGCCGAGTAGTTCTTGACAAGGTGAGATAGACAGACAGATTGATTGATAGATAAATAACTAAAATTAAAGAAAAAAGAAAGATATATTAATATTAAAAGGAAACCCAATATAAAATAAACTGGCCAAGTAGTTCTTGACAAGGTGAGATAGACAGACAGACAGATTGATAGATAAATGACTAAAATTAAAGAAAAAAGAAAGATATATTAATATTAAAAGGAAATCCAATATAAAATAAACTGGCCAAGTAGTTCTTGACAAGGTGAGATAGACAGACAGACAGATTGATAGATAAATAACTAAAATTAAAGAAAAAAGAAAGATATATTAATATTAAAAGGAAATCCAATATAAAATAAACTGGCCAAGTAGTTCTTGACAAGGTGAGATAGACAGACAGACAGATTGATAGATAAATAACTAAAATTAAAGAAAAAAGAAAGATATATTAATATTAAAAGGAAATCAGAAAGTGCTGGATCCATGCCCCTCCCCTCACTTATAAACTTATTAATCACAGGTCTCATTTTGGAATGACTGTAGTCAATAAAAATAGGCTATCATCGTGACCCAGATACTTGACCTAGTGACCTATTTTTCATACATGACACTCTTGTGTCCAGATACAGAGGTGCGTAAAGTTTCATGATTCTAAGTTAAAGGAGAACAGAATTACAGCCTGGGCACGAAGTGTAATGTACTTTTACATGAATGGATCAACATGACCCAGATACTTTCAAGACCTAGTGACCTACTTTTGTTTCAATGACACACCTTTAGGGCAATATGTATAAGTGTGTGAAGTTTCACGAAACTAAGTGAATAGTAAAGGAACTATAGCCCGGACACAATTCTATAAGGATGTGTCCGTGACCCAGATACTTGACCTAGTGACCTACTTTTGGTACATGACACACCTGTAAGTTTCATCTATCTAACCTAAAGGACAACAGAATTACAGCCTGGACATGAAGTGTAATGCACTTTTACATGATTGTATCACAGTGACCCAGATATTTGACCTAGTGACCTATTTTGTTTCATGACACACTTTTAGGTTAAATATATGTGTGTGGTAAGTTTCATGAAACTAAGTTAAATAGTTAACAAACCAAAATGTCAACTAAGTGACCCCAGGTGACCCTGCATGTAACATCAAAGCAACAGCCAAAAAATTCTTGAAAAGCTTCAATTTTTCAAAAAATTATATTTAAAAATTCATACAAAATAGAAACTTGCAGCATCATCACTTTGGCAAACTTGTTAGAACTGGGGAACATGTATGTGCAATAAAAAAATCCATGTAACAGTTTTTCTTCAGTTGAAAATATAAGCAGTCCAATGGACAGACAGACACAAACAGATTTTTAAGCTCTGTTGACTGACAAGTCAACAGAACTGAAAACAGCAAATTAAAATCAAAATCACAGATTTTAATACAAATGCATATCTGGACAACAGAAAAGACTCTCAGTCAGATCACTTCACACCCAAGTTTTACCAAATAAGGAATGCAACAATTCTTTTATATGTAGGTAGTGGGCGTTGACATGTTTTACTGTGGTTCCAAACATAGTATGAATCTTTTTTTTTTTTTTTTCCTGGTGGTGACCTTACAGTTAAATATACATTGGGGAAGACTCTTTCTCTTCCCCAATGTGTATTTAACTGTAAAGCTCCAAGCAGTTGCATCTATGTAATGCATGGCATCGCTGGTTTTAACCCTGTCCTGCTTGTATTGCCTAAAAGCACCTGGAGGTAAATTGTCCTCTGCTATAATGTTTTCATATCAATTTTATGCTAACAGGAAACTGTTTTTGTCATGAATTGTAAGTAATACCTATCAGGAAGGCTGCCCCAAGTCAACAATTTTCCTCACTGCAGGTTGGGTGTACTGCACAAAACCTTTGCAGATGAAAGCTATTGACTAAGTTTTATTTTGATAAGAAAAAATTAAGAGGTGACATGGAAGCTTTGACCCTGACAGATACAATCCTTGTGCATCATCATCAATTTTTCCACATTAGAAATTATCAGAAAGTATCCAGTGTTGTAAATGTCATTTGCTTTCTCCTTCTTTTCTTCTGGTCACTATGAAAAATTAGCAATTGGTCCACAGTTTTCACATACACACCTGTGGCTCACTGTGCTTGGCATATGCTGAGAAAAGTGTGTAATTGTATCTCGAGAACATGATATCAGAAATTGGCATGAGTTGCCTGCATGCCAAGAAGATCCTCACACTAACAAATTACAGAAATTGGAACCAAATCGTCCAGATATCTGACAAACATTTTAATGATCAAAATATCAAATTCTGCTGGTTTTTTGCCAAAGTTATAATTCCAATAATTTACTGCATAATCAATGGCAGTGAAGATGCCATGTTTTGCTTATAAATATGCAAGCGATGACCATTTCTGCCTGAATGCCATTCATGAAGACAAGCAGGCTAAAAGGTAGCACATGGGTTCAAGATTCTTTGCATTAGGTCAATAAAAGGCGGTTTAAAGGAACTCCAATACTTTGCTCAAAACAAACACTTCAATCCACTTCAATGTATATATTTAACAATGACAAAACAACAATTATTATATCAATTACATTTCACATGTACTTTTCAGTGTAAATAGGTTGAAAACTAAACCATACCACATTCTTTATCACATATCTGCCCACTGTGCTTTTAATAACAATATTTGCTGACCCCAAGATAAATCTATGACCTCTCTAAGAAGTGCACATGGGCCATAAAGATGATTGATGCTTGAACTCTTTAACACATATACATGGGCATGCATTGAAGTTCAACAGTTCACTTAAAAGTAGGTCATAAGTAAATAAAAAGCCCAAGGTGTTATCATCCTGTGTTGTTGGCTGTGCACATAGGAACTCCATCCTTGAAGCTGACCCACAATAATGCTGGCAGCCATCCAAGCTTCTCTTCCAGCCTGGGCTGGCCAGCTACCAAACTATTAACCCATTTAGTCTAATCCTCCTGTTGCCGCTTCTAACCCTTGCAACACGTGTCTTTTCTGGGCTGCCCATTCAAATATCAATCAAAGCCATGAAAATAATTCAAAGTTTTCCATTCTCCAATTTAAATTGCTTTGATGTTAAAACTATTAAAAGCGTATTTCATAATTTCCTAAATCTTTGATCCATTCTTCTGTTTCAAATTATTTATGCCAGTCCTGTTTTATATTTCCCATCTTTGAGACAAATCTATTATGAAAAATTCCTATGGATGGTGGTTAAAATTCATATCTGTGGGCTCTTGGCCACTGGGACAAGAATTCAAACATGCCAGTGATTTGTCTAAGACATGCATAAACACAAGTCAAAGTTGATGTATTGCTTGTCACTACAAAAGCATGACTTTGATTGAACTCGAAAATAAAAAAAAAGGCAGAACATATTACATCTCAAATTTAGCCCTAACCACTTGCTGTATTTCCTTGTATTTTGGCAGCCTGGTTACCAGATGTGAAAAAAAAAATTACTGGTTATAAACTATTGTAATGAACTCACACAAAAGCTTTATCTTCCTTAACTCATTCCATACTATGGTCACAGGCCTTGGTCAGTGGTTCTGGCAGTGCCTGGCAAGTTATGCTGCAGCTGCCCTTGCGGCAGCTGCAGCATGACTTGCCAGGCAGTGCCAGAACCACTGATTTAAGCCTATGGACATGTTGGTACTTGAATGAAAGCTCTTTCATGAAGAATTTAAATACGCAATTGTTCTCTTAAACCTTGGTCAATATACGGAAAAATCAGGGACTGGCATGGAATGAGTTAATGTATTAACTGAAATTAAACAAGACTGGCATACATTCAGGAGTTCCTCATAGAGTAAACTTTCATTCAAGCAGCAACATGTCTTGTCTCAAGTGAGCCATTTTTTTCACTGATGTAACCTTTACACTGGGCTCAGCCGAGGTTTCTTCCTTAAAAGTTGATACACAACATTTAGAGGACCAACAAAACCTAGAAAAATGAACTTAAGTTTGCACCAGAAGCTCTGGAACCATACTTCAACACATGGTTCAATTAATAAGCACAGGCTTGATAAAAAGTTTCACCACTACTCGAAATGAAACAACAGATCTTTCCAAAATTTATACCAACGCATGTTTTACAGCACTTCACCATTCTGTGAACAGGAACAAAACATGCTACTACTTCTTTCTGTGTACACAAGCAAGTATAATCACAAAACAGGGAAAATCAATTTCATAATCTTGTGACAACTGACCCACTTCCACACCATCTGATTACACTACCAGGGGTCACCACTGATGGTAAATAATGTAAGACATAGTTTTCATTTCATCAGCTGTAAGATTTTTACAAGTTTGGTTGTAATATTCAAACCACTCCAATTGTTTTTATCAATTTCAAGCTCACAGGACATTTTATTTGTGTAAAAGCAATCTGGCAGAGAAATATATAATGTTATCATGGTACTACCGAACACGGGCTTTGACAACCACCCCCTCTCCCCCAAGGAAAAGACACCCACAATACAAACTTTTACGTGCCCAGCACTTACCAGAAATGCTTCATTGAACTCAAATGCACATGGGAATTGTGTGGTTAGTTGACAAACACAATCCAGCCACTGCAGGAACACAGGACATCGCTCATTGGTGTCGTCTGAGTGGATACTGTGACCACAACGATCACCAAACTTGTGACCAAAATCAAGCCACTCCCTTTCCACCAACACCTGGAAGCCCTGAAATTGTAAATAAACTCTATCAGTGCCAAGCGTGACTAAAGTGGATCTACTGATGTCAAACTAGTCTGAATCATCATGAGGGTAACAGATTCTTATTCTTGTAAAAAGGCCCTTTCATTTATGTACCAGCATGCCTATAGTTCCAGAGAGAATATCCCAGGTCAACAGCTTTTCTCCGTGCGCATTGTGAGGATAGCTCTTGACTCAGTCCAAAATTTGGCATTGGAACAGTTGTCAGAGAAGTAATGTTGTAAACTGAGTTGACACATAATTATGTTGCTGATTTCAACTACTGAGGCACCTCAAATAGTTGGGGGGCTGGCCATTTATATAAGCTGAGAAAATGGACAACTAAATGTTTCTGCACACCCATCAGAAATCCGGTGTACCCTAAAATCTAACTCTATTGACTTGGTTACAGTCCACTGGCTGGGTGGTTACTTACATTTATACATACATCAGCATTACACCATCTCCTGACCTGACATGTTTTGTTCGCAGCTGTCCCAATTACAATATGATCGGTTTTCTTTATCAGAGCTAAATAAACACAATCATCTGTACATATGTTTCAGGTTGACTCTTAAGGCCTCTCTACGGTAGCAGCAACCACATTCTGCTCTAAGTTTCCCAGTCTTATATATATATATACACGTATATATATATATGTATATATATATATATATATATATATATATATATATATATATATATATATATATATATATATATATATATGTATATGTATGTATATATATATACGTATATATATACAGTGAGAACTCATTATAATGACACCATCTATTTCCCAAGAAATGTGTCACATAACTGAATATGTGGATGATCATGAAATGAATCAAATAACAACAAAAAAATCCCATGAAAATTTGTGTCATCATTATATTGAAGTTTTACTATATATATATATATATATATATATATATATATATATAGTGGTGCCTGCTATTTAAGACCATCCTTAAAGCCAGACAAAAGTGGTCACATATGGCAGGTGGTCTTTCACTGCAGGTGAGCTTACAAAGTAATTGAAGGCCATTGTCTTGAAATGGCGGTCTTAAAAACTGGTGCGGTCTTTCATGAGAGGTGGTCTTTAGAGCAGGTACCACTATATATATATATATATATATATGTATGTATGTATTATACATACATACATATACATATACATATATATATATACATATATATTTATATTTCCTTGTTTCCTTTGGCAATTGTTCCATATTATGGACCTGAGTATCTCAGCAGTTGTTTTATGTGTTTAGAGTTCAGTTTCTCCACCAAAAAAACATTCACTGGCAGCAGATCTCCAATTTACACCATGTACTTGGCACACAAACTTAAACATATTTTTCCATGTATTCTGGTAGCATACCACTCAGTGACTTACAGACCTTCCTTACAATTAATTCTTTCCTCCATAGACACCCAGTTCCACTTAGAAAGCAGCACTTAGTTACTCTGCCTACCATGAACATTTAAAATCAAATATGCCCCTAATTTATGCAACTGTTTGATCTTGTTTAATAAATCTTTCTGACAATTTCTCCATATTGTACAATAATCAGTAGGAGGAAGAACATATGCATAGACATATAATTTGCAAATATACTATGGTAAAAAGTATTTCATTTTGTTCAGGATCCCCAACTTTGCAGCTACTTTTTTTTACAGACCGCTGCTACATGAACACCCCACTTTAGATGCTTATGTACATGTAAACCTAACATTCATGATCATCCACATTTTTGATAATTTCGTTGTTTAGAACAACACTTAAATGTTCATCCAAACATCTTTCCTGCCCAGAAGAAGTCAACATTGATTTAGATATGTGCTCATAAACAAGCACGTCATTCTGTGCAGACCAGCTGCCAGCCAGTTAGGCTGCACAATTCATCATTTCATTCACCTCCTGAGAAGACCAAGTTGGTTACTTTGTTTCACTTGGCATGAAGACCACATGGGGCTTGGTCTATTTAGCAGGCAGCCACTGCAATCCTGTTTCAACTTTTTACCCGCACATTGTGAAATTATTCTGAAACGTCAAAATATTAATGACACTCTACCTCAATGGTCCTAAAGTAAGGATCCAAGAGAAGTTCTGCCAGTGCCACAATTTGTGGTGTTCGGTCCCAACCATCAGAGCAGTGCACCAGGACAGGCCGACCTTCTTTGTCAATTGCGTTCACGACTGTCATGGCTGCCCTCATCAGACCAGTCATGTGATGGAGCCATTTGGTATTTTCCAGGCTCGACAACCACCTACAGCCAGACAAGAATATTTCATTTTCTCTTGCAAGTCATTGTCCACTTTCATGTTCTTATGCAGTTTACCTCCAGTTCAACTCTTTCAGTGCCAATCGCATCTAAAGTCGATCTACTTAAGTCAGACAAGTCTAAAATTATCGTGAGGATCCCAGATTCATATTCCTCGTGAAAAGACCTTTCATTCAAGTACCAGTATGCCTATAGTTCCAGAGAGAATACCCCAGGTCAACAGCTTTTCTCGTCCAATGCGTGCCAAGAAAAGCTGTTGACTCAGTCCAAAATTTCGCACTGAAAGGGTTAAAATTGGATCAGCACACTGTGTTGATATCTGCATCCCAGGCAGGACCCATGTGGCATGACACCCATAATACACAACGTGGGAAACGTTTTCATAAAATAATTGTACTTTACATTTGGGCAGTATGTGCTACTCACAAAGACAGTCTTGCTCATCTGAAATACCATAACAATTTCACATTCAAAATTGTCATAAATGATGTTTCATTTAAGTACCAGCTTGCTCTCTAGTTTGTGAGAAGACAAACATGAGCCAGGTCAACAGCTTTCCTCAGCATGAATGCACCCAAAGCACTCAGAGGAAACCTGTTGACTGAGCCTGGAACCTACGGTTAATTTGTTGTGTTTAGAGAAATTGGCAGTGCACAGGACCATTCTAATGATCTGGAGTTGTCCACACCACATAAGCTCACAATGTCTTCAGTGCCCCCATGTAAATCTTTTTGACTACTGCATGAACAACCCCAGAATATCAGTTACTATCTGTCCTGTTCACAGGATGCAAGAAAATATCCACCTGAACAGACAGGTAGTGACGATTTTATCCTGTAACAGGTAACATATACTGAAACTTGCATGTGAAAAACATAATTATGCTCGGTTTCCCTTTGATTTCCTTCCCCATGAGGAGGGCAAACCTTTTCTCCACCATTTTTCACTGCACTGAGTAGATAGTCACAGTGAATTGAAAACATGGCTCATTTGGGTATAACCTTAATGGTACTCATTAATATTCATGAGCCTAATAGCAAAACAGGTACACGGAAAAATGTAACTGTCCTGCGACCAGACAGGATATAAAAGAAGGGATACAAAGAATTCTCGCTTATTTTTAAACCAATGAGAGAACGTAAATGTTATCTATTACAGGATACTGTGAAATACACACACCTCCTTGTGGAAAGTGAAAATGAACAAAATCACACAGTTCTACTGTCCGACAATATCAGCAGGTGAGTTAAGAGCACCAAGGTGGTTTTTTTTTCACCCCCCCCCCCCTTTTTTTTTTTTTTCATACATACCCCATCTGGTCTGATCCGGATCCACACAATGCTCTCACTGCCTGAAAACTCTTACGGATGGTGTGGATATTGGCCAGGCTCATGAACTGTATCTCACAGTTTGGGTAATATTCTACAAAATGAAAAAAGGAAAGTGTATTGTCAAGGGTATTTTCATAATACAACTCAGCAAGATGGCAAATTATTTGAAAGTTGCGAGTCCTCAGTTGGCTTCTGAACATATAAGCTTATGTACATTTAGTGGACATTTTAGATGGAACTTCCCTCCACATGTACTCATAGTTTATTTGTACAATTCATATGATGGATATTGTTGCATGTGCCAAGACAACAATGAGTGAGTCCTGAACTTTACGTCTCCAGTGACCTTGGGACTGAAGATCAAGGTCACCCAGATTATGTAATTAATACACGAGACCCATAGAAATGGGGCTGTGCTGACACTGCCACCGATGTCCAAGCTACACCCTGCCATTACAAAATCACCTCTTTCAACTTTACAGGCATGGTGACCTCACAAAAATACATCAAGGTCACTCATATTACATTAACTTCTAGCTCTGGACATTGTCTATATATCCTATAAATTTGGCAAGTCTAATCCAATTACTTTTCCAGATATGGAATTTTAGATCTTAAAACACATTTTGGCTCATAATTTCCCTCAACTTATAGATGGCGCTATTAGTATCATAAGCAACTTATATTTTGACCTTCCCTACAATCCCACCGAATTTGTTGAAGATCTGCCAAAAATTAAAGATGCTAGAGTGTTCACAAGATTTTCATATTTTGACCCTTATATTGCAGGTGGCGGCACCAATCAACCTAGATTTGTATACACCCTATTAGCCCTGAAAGTTATATAGGGCTAACCTGAAAACTGTGGACGGTATTGCGGTCACAAGATTTTCGCATTTTGACCTGTATATTACATAATACTATAGGTGGCCCTACCGACATTGATGTCGACAAAGACTTTTATACACTTTATAACTCCTAAATGTTATTTGGGCCTATCTAAAAAATTGTGGGGTACACAGCACTCACGAGATGACTCCTATATTCAAACTGGCCATTTGACTTTGACCTTCAACTCAGATGAAAAAGTAGTTTGTTCAAAATATGTGCCCCTCGTCCAGCTTTCCACATATAACCTGTTCAAATCTGGTAATAACTTTTTTAGGTTACTGGCAAAAAACAATAAACTTGGACAAGCGCCAAGTCCTGAAACTTATATTAGGCTAACCTAAAAACTGTGGATGGTATAGTGCTGACGAGCAAAAGTTTATGGATGGACAGATGGACAGACATGAGCAGTTGCATAATCTCTGAGACCTTTGGTCAGCAGAGCTAAAAATGCTGGATCTGTTAAATGGCTTACCTCCCCAAGAGGCTCATGGGCCCAATGCTCTACCAACATGTAATTATATATTTATACATCACATTTGTGGTATATTTGGTATTGTTACCCTCCTTCTTTCTTAACATATTGAATTTAATGATCTTTCACTGAAGTGCTTAATGACCTTCAAGCAAAGGTCCAGGTAACTCAAGATTGCGCAAAATTTGATCATTGATCTAATACAGACTTGTAAATTCTGAGGCTCCCATCTCAATTTATTGTCACAATGATGAACTTAATGTGTTTTTGGTTACTATGATGCTATTTCCAATTAGTACCACTAGTGGCACCACCATGACTCCATGTCACACGACTTTTGTCTGTAAAATGTTCCTGACATGACATATAGATATATGTCTGCAAGTTCAGATGTATTGACTAAAATGAAACAGTAATCACCAGAAATGCATTCTAGGTGTGACCTTGAGAAACAAAGTCATGGTCACCCATATCAACCTTCTACATATACAACACATATTTGTGGTACATTATAATGTTGACGTGGGTGGTGGGTGACAGACCAAATGTCACCCCCAAGGGAGTCATTGTCGACCGAGACCAAAGGTCGAGGTGGGCAATGTTTCCGGGGGAAGAGAACTGGTCGCGGACTTGCCTCATTTTAAATGCTCTACCGGTAAAAATTTTCATGGACATTTTGAAAAACTGCTATGTATGAAAAAATATACATTTCAATCCACTCAATGTAAAAGAGACCATCTGCTCGATACGTCCCTTGGAAAAGTCTCACTAACCTGGACATTCGCAACCCCCTCCCTTTGCTCTGTTGGCTACGGCTGCAGCATACGACCGGGCATCCACGATCAACATCCTCTTGCCATCTACGTCCTGGCTCTCTGCATCTTCGTGTCCACCTACAGCACCACAAAACATTGTCAGTGATAAATACCCAGGATACGTTGTATTCTAGCTTGGATGGCTTACTGCCAGGAAGAGTTTGCAAATGTTCATTTACTTAACCCTTAAAGTGCCGATTTAAGACTGAGTCAACCGCTTTCCTTGGGACACAATGCGCGCAAAGTGTCTGGTGGAAGGCAGTTGATTAAGACTACTCTTTGCTTTAGACTAGGCTTGCTCGTATTTGAACAAACGGTATCTTTATAAGGAATTTGAATCTTTTAACCAGTATATGTTTAACGGTAATGAGAAAATGACTCTAGCCATCATTAGCACTTTAAGGGTTCATATATTACACACAAATGGGTGTGGTGTGTTTTTGCTTACTTTATTTTTGTTTCCGGAAATTAATGCTGTGCATACTAATTTGTCTAAAGGTTGCCCCAGCAAGAGTGAATATTAAATCTTAAGCTGGGATTGTCTAGACATTTGCAGTTAAAACTTTCCATTTGACTTCTCAAGATGTACACCATATCGCATAAAATTTGTTACATGCATATACATATTATGTTATGTTTGTCAAATAAAAGAGTTCTGAGTTCTATTGCACCATACTTCATTCGTCAACAAGATAAAACAAGGCTTAAAGCCTGGAGGTGGGGCTTTTTGTTGTTTTTCCTTTGTTTTCATTAGGGCATGAACATATGTTTACATGTATAATATACATATACATGTATATGAAATTTGGGTACATTTGCGAGTAAATTATCATGGCTATTATAGTAATATCTGTAAGACCTTAATTTACCGGGCTTAATATGAATATTTTGTTAACATTTCAATACATGTAGGTTTGTGTATGATCAAACAAAAATTTATTTCTAGGGTGGGAGTGAGCGTATTTTGGAGATCGTTTATGCGCACGCATAATGTGTTATGACATATGTAAAGCAGCCACAGTCACGTATGAAAAGACCTGTTGCTGAAGCCAGCGAAGAGGTGGAACTAGAATACCTGAGGATTACTCAGTAGTTTCACAAGTAAGTGCGTGTTTTTCATATTTCATTGTTTTACCTTGTACATATTACACGAGCGAAGATGTGTTTGTATAAATTTTGACAGGTTCTCTGCCACTTGCGGTGTCATAGCATCAATGTGGTATCTACGCGGTCATTGCCATGTTGACCATCACATGAACATTATGGCGATGTCATTCACCATCAGCACATGCTTTTGAATATCGGCGCATTGCTCGCAAATTAAACTTGATGTGTGTTTTGAAGTCTTATACTGAGTTGTTATTGTATGTCACTAAGTCTGCTTTATTGATTGCTACATTTTTAATGTTTGTCAGGGTCCACACATAGCAGGCACAATGAAAACTTGTAAGAATGACACTATTTTTTTCCAAGAAAATGAGTCAGATATCTGAATATTTCAGATTAATGAGTCAAAAAACAAAGGAACAACAACTTCAGTCCCTTCAAATTTGTGTCATTATAATGAATATGTCAGATAACTGAGTGTCACTTTGAGTTTTCACTGTATTATTTCATTTGAGCTCCAGTACACTTTAATCAGGTGGTGCAAAATAGAAACAGAATTGTTAGCCCCCTCATCACTGGAAGTGCTTCTCCTCTGGTTTAGTTTGTACCCTTGATCTGTAAAAGGCCACCCTGTACATCTGATACATACAGGTTGTCATTTTCCATTCCAAGGGTATGCAGGAAGATGGACCTTAAACAAGAGGTCTGTGTGAACAGCCCGTGCCTCAGCTGATCTTGACATTCATCACACTTGCAGCTCTATGAACTTTGGAAAGGATCGAGGACACCATGTTCTGAGTAAGTCTGACCTTCATAGAAGAACACCCACACGTGCAACATCAAAGTTCAAGTAATTCTCAAGTTATAATGAAGAGTAAAATTCATGTATGTTGCACTGTGATCCCACAAACGAGGTCAAGGTCATTCATGTACTGTCTCAGCATGACCTTCATACAAAATAGTAAACATGTGTAGCTAACCCAAAACAGATCTCAAGATATCAAGTAAACAGTAAATTTCGTGTCAGTTGTCCTGTGAATTAGCATTAGAATGCCCATTGATTTACATGGTAATCAATAGGAAAGCTGCATTGAACGATAAGTACCCGAATTGAAAATCCTTAAAAATCAGGAATCCAAAGCAGTGCCACCTAGTAAACAACTGTTTGACCCTTCCACAACAATATATCCATCACATTTCAGCTTAATCTGAGGGATGGTTCTGAGAACAAGTGAAAAATAGCAAATCCATACAAAAAATTCATTAAAAAAAATTGCAGCGCCACCTGGTGAACAAATTGGGAACTAGGTGTTCCCGGGAGTGTCCATGTACGATATCAAAGCAATTGGGTGAGTGGTTTCAGAGAAGAATTTTGAAGGTTTGCCCCCCCCCCCCCAAAACAACAAAATTCATCAAAAATCCAAAAATCAATAGAGCTTGACCATTTGAACACACTTGGTAAATATCCACCCAAGGCACATCCCCACCAAGTTTGAAGTAAATCTGGTCAATATTATTAAAGTTACGACCATTACAAGAAATTCCTGTGTTAAGTTTTCCTATTAAAACTTTTGTAGTGATTTTTGAAAAAAAATCACAAAAAAATCCAAATTCATTGGAACATGACCATTGGAACAAACCTGGTAGACACCCACCCAAGGTACATTGCCACCAAGTTTGAAGTTAATCTGGATGATGGATTTGGATAAGAATTCGAAAATGTAAATTAGCATTAGAATGCCCATTGACTTACATGGTAATCAATAGGAAAGGTGCATTTACCCCAAAGGAGCTGACTTGAAAAAATCATTAAAAATCAGCAATCCGCAGCATTCCCACACAGTGAACAAGTTTGTTTGGCCCTTCCATTAGGAACATATCCACCAAGTGTAAGCTTAATCTGAGCGACGGTTCTGGAGAAGAAGTCGAAAATAACTATAGCACACAAAAATTCACAAAAAAATTGGAAAAAACTGCAGCGCCACCTGGTGAACAAATTAACAACAAGGAGTCCCTAGATGTCTTCCTGTGTGACATCAAAGCATTTAGGTAAGCAGTTTCGGGGAAGAAGATTTTTTAAGATTTGTCCAAAAAAAAAAAAAAAAAAAAAAAAAATATCACTAAAAATCCAAAAATCACTGGAGCATGACCACGTGAACATAATTGGTAGAAACCCACCCAAGGTACATTGCCACCAAGTTTGAAGTTAATCTGGATGACAGTTTTGGAGAAGAAGTCAAAAATATGAATTAGCATTAGAATGCCCATTGACTTCCATAGTAATCAATAGGAAAGCTGCATTGACCGACAAGTACCAGAATTGAAAAAATCCTTAAAAATCAGGAATCTGCAACATTCCCACATAGTGAACAACTTTGTTTGACCCTTCTACAAGGAACATATCCACCAAGTTTCAGCTTAATCTGAGTGATGGTTCTGGAGAAGAAGTCGAAAATAGCTATAACACACAAAAATTCATAAAAAATTAGGAAAAAATTGCAGTGCCACCTGGTGAACAAATTAAGAACTAAGTGTCCCAGAGAGTGTTCCTGTGTGATATCAAAGCAATTGAGTGAGTGGTTTCGGAGAAGAAGATTTTTTAAGATTTACCCAAAAATGGACAAAAAAATTCATTAAAAATCCAAAAATCACTGGACCGTGACCATTTGAACAAACTTAGTAGAGACCCACCCAAGGCACATCTCCACCAAGTTTGAAGTGAATCTGGCTGACTGTTTTTGAGAAGAAGTCGAAAATGTGAATTGTGGACGACGGACGGACGATGGACGATGGACCCTCAAAAAACGTCAGCTGACTGACAAGTCAGCTGAGGTAAAAATCACACCAAAATCCCAGCAGAAGATGGGGTTTTAATCACACTTAAAATATGCATATATATATATATATATATATATATATATATATATATATATATACATATACATACATACATAGATACATATATATACATACATACATACACACATTTCAACCTCTATTCAGATCGTTCAAAAAAGGCAAGTTATGAATGATTACGATGTGACAAATCTAAAGCTCAACATGTAAATGAATCAAACCAACTTTTAAATTATATAAGTTTTGCTTTGCTTTAATAATAGTTTTCACTGACGCCATTTTCCCTCCCATTAAAACACAACTTTTCCCATCTCTCCGTGACTGTTCTGGCACACAGTTTCCCTATACAGTATATCAATCGAAGAAAAAATAGTTTTAGCATCAAACAAAGTGGCCTTATCGAGCGCAAGGTTGAGTGAGTACAGCACTGAGTGATAGGTCATTCAAAACGTGAACTGAAAATGTCGACAGTCTCAGCATGGCAATGTTTACAAACATCCACTTCTCGCTCGGATCCATGACCTAGATCTTGATTCATCTCAGAATCCCACAATCAATTGAACGCAATCAATAAAGCAGACCAAGTGACATACAATAACAACTCAGTATAAGACTTCAAAACACACATCAAGTTTAATTTGTGAGCAATGCATTGATATTCAAAAGCATGTGTTCGTGATGAGCGACATTGCCATAATGACTTTTTTATTAATGTTCATGTGATGGTCGACATGGCAATGACCACGTGGATACCACATTGATGCTATGACACCGCTAGTGGCAGGGAACCTGTCAAATTTTATACAAACACATCTTCGCTCGTGTAAAATACACAATATAAAACAACGAAATATGAAAAACACACACTTACTTGTGAAACTACCGAGTAATCCTCACGTCTTCTTCGGGTTCCACCAATGGAACTTCAATATTCAAACAGAGTGCGGTAGGGAATTCCTGGACAACGTCATTTGGGTCATTTACATACAGATCTCGCGCATGCGTACATCTTATGTTTTCCGTCTGAGCCGGCTTTTCGTCTGCTTGTGCGACCAAGAAAATTACGCCACTCACAGCGAAAAGAAACGTGCCCCAGCCGCGCGTGACAAAATAAGACAGACACACACAGTTTCCATCGGTGTTGAAAATATGGAGCGATAGCGGGTTGTAAAAGAAGGACAAGGTCAGCCTTGGGCGTCCAAGTGATGATGATGTTGCTACATTCATTCTGATTCTGAACAGGTCTGATGTTCAGAGCAGTGCCCAGTTGTCGCACGTGCCGGAAAAAAAAAAAATCAAAGATCACAGGAGCCGCCCATTTCTTTGAAGTCGTTATATTCAAGTCGTCATGGATACTTGATCAGTCGTGTTTGTAATCAATCGAGATTGAATCCGAATATCATTATCATATTATAACCGCTCCAGCTTGATGAAGTTTTCTTTTCTTTTTCTTTTCTTTTCTTTTTTGGGGGGGGGGAGGGTGGGGAGAGTGGCTAGGTAATCAAATTCATGGGACAAAAGTGCCGTTAATTAAGATCAGTAAAGACAACGGCAACTTCAGAGACAAAGAGAGAGAAAAAACAACAAACAAATGGGCATACTATCTACGTTTCCCGCTAACTTCGAGATAAAATTTTGTCTGCATCGGCAGCTCTTGACTGCACATATTGCGAGGAAGACGTGCCCGCGACCTCCGCTACTTATCAAGCTGTTATTGTCTACGATGTCAAAGATTTATGTTATTCTATTCGTCATCAATTTTCCTAGGGGCACCATAAAATTTTCTCATGAACTTGACTTTATCAGTTCTGTATTTCTATAAGATTGTGCAAGGTATAATGTGTGAGTTTCTTTCTTCAGACATTCGTCTGCATGCCACTTGTGTGGGAAGTTGCAATACGTTGTTCAGAGCCTCGTCCGACAGAGAATTTTACCAACATTTCTCGACGACAATATAACGAATTTATTTTGAAAAATTAAAAAGGATTGTACTTGTAATTTCACATTGCTGTGTACCACACTAGCCAAATGCATTTGCAATGGATTAGAACAAGCTTTGAACGTTGTCACCATTGACAGAACGGTATACTGCACAACGGTCTGAACGGGTCCTCGGGTGTCACACTGTGTTCGGTATAATGGCACATGCGACATGAAAATTTGATGAGGAACTGTACGTTTCGAAACATAAAATTTATTATACAAAGAAGCCTCATTCTCTCACTCTTTCGGCCACTGCTTCAGCCATATCTATCTGCTATTATCGGTCGCAACCGTATACATTCTCCGAAAACACGCACACACAAGTCCAACTAAATAACATCCCATTTTTTTGCACATGCTTCCAGCACAGAATTATCTATCGTTCTTTCTTGTAAGTCATAGGCCTATGCAGAACAAAAGTTGATGTACATAAACTTAAGGTATCAACAATTTTTTCCAAACAAATCATTTTAGTCAAGTAATTCAGAATTTCATCTGGTCCTTTCTAGATCTGCTGTGGGGTTTTGTGTGTGTGTGTGTGTGTGTGTGTTGTTTGTTTTTTTGTTGTTTGTTTGTTTTGTTTTGTTTTTGTTTTGTTTTTTTCTTGTTTTTGTTTTTGTTTTTTGTTTGTTTTGTTTTTGATTTGTTTTGTTTTGTTTGTTTTTTATCTCGCATTTCTATTTTGGTAATTTGCGATAAAAAAAAAAAATACTGAGGATTTCAAATGTATCATATCATGACGCAAACTCGAAATATATGATTGCTTAGTTGCATTGGAACAATCTACTATAGTGTACAGTTGGTAGGAACAGCGCGAGGAAAATTATTCAGACGATAATATTGACAAGATCTTACGAATGCAGTGCATCGTCAATAAAACAAACATCCTAAAACAAAATTTTTGGTAGGAAACACGACGAATCCTGGTGAAAACTCTCTCTCTCTCTCTCTCTCTCTCTCTCTCTCTCTCTCTCTGCAGATAAGCATGAAGATAGTCTTTTGCTCACTGTAACCAAGGAGAAGGGGGGGGGGGTCGGTACGCTGGTACAGGTAATTATTCTTCTAGAGTACGCAGTACGGAAAATAAAAATCTTTCAAAATTTTGGATAGTACGAAGTACGTAAAACAAGACGGCTTCCAGTACGCCAGTACGGTAAATAAATTAAAAAAAAAAAAAAAAAAAAAAGCAGTACGCCAGTGCGAGAAACCCCTTACCGACCCTGAAGGAGGGCTTTTTCTACCATCTTTGCTGTAACATTAATAACCAATGGAACGGAGGTACCTGCATCCTAGAACTGCTGATACCAAATTATAGACAAATCTTGAAATATGAAACGACGTTTGTTTCACTGCATAAAAATTTAGTTTCCTGAGATTTGAGGTCAATATGTTCCAAGTTGAATCTGTATTTGCAGTGAACGGTGAAGATGACAATCATGTGTTATTGTTTGCGACCATGTGTGTTCTCATTTGCTCGTTTTCCACACTTATGTAATCTAAAGCAAACAGATATGTCTATCAAAATATATACCACAAACACAGTCCATAGCAAACGATCGCGACTTGAATTTATAAAAACATGCACAAGTTTAGCGTCAAAATGAACACCATATATAAAAGCTTTATTTGCTGTTTTGCGTCAATAAATGTGTCAAACATTGTCATTGACACCGGAACATTATGTAAGACTGCATGCCGTCGTCTTCAACTTCAAGTTCGAACGATGCGAAGGCCGTAGGCTTGAACAAACAACATAGGCACCGATGAGCGTACAAACTCGTCCATTTATCATTGAGTCTTGCGATACGAACATGCATGATTAAAATATGATCAAGCACAGTTAATCACATGAAAAATTCTATTCTCGTTGACGGCCAACAAAATAGTGGTATTTCACAGTTTCACTTTGTCTCCGCAGACGGCTCTGCAAGCACGTGGAGACTGCATGCAATTGTGCTTTGCTCTCGCAATATAGCGCACGCCACGTGACCGGCGAGAGCCAACTGGTTGTAAATATATCTCTCATCAGCGAGGAATTGCCCTAGAACCGTTGTGCATGGCCGAATGCCGTTATAAACAACACTTGCATGGTCGAATGTAAAAACTCTTTCTTCCTGCCAAAATATCATGTTTATTGACCAAAACAAAGGCACAACGGTCCTTCGACGCATGATTAGTGATGAATTACGTGGATAGGTACGTGTATGAAATATCGCGGAATGCAACTTTAAAGCACTTACATATTGTTATTGCGCCAAAACAGCGTACTTGCACAAGACTTGTAAGGGGAAGTGATAACTTGATTACATTTTCTCGTGGACTTTTTAGATCACTGTAACGAATGCTCAATGGATTTTTTCCGTCTGATGCATCTTTGGACGTGTTCAGACTGGTAACTGTCTGGATATGCAAAAACCTACGGAGAGCCTCATTGAGCTGACAAAAGTTCGGTGTTCACAGAATTGAGGTCACATTCACCCACGAATACAAGCAAGATACGGAACTTCTTTTAACAGAAAGGTCCTGATAATGTGCATAGATCGATAAAGAATATCTACATTTTACATCAGCAATGAGCAGTAATACCAGTGTTACCATTAAGAGCACAAATGAAAGAAAATAACTTGCACCTTTTTAAAATCTGTTTCTTGTTTGCACCAGAATACATACGTTCGCCGGATGACATATTCTCACAGTGAGGCTTTTTCAGCAATTGTAACCAGTGGTGACAGAGTATTTTCTCTTATTGAACCCTTCAGGTATCAGTCTTGTTTATTTTGCCGATATCAAATGTTAAGAATAAAGTCTTGTCACAAATCAGGACTATTAACACGACAGGAATAGTTCCTGGTTTTCAAATATTGAACTTTTTAGGTCTACTATGTACATTGTACATGAGAGGGGGTCTCCTTACGGAGCCCCACCTAAAAATCACACATAAAATGCATTTTCAAACAATTTTAGGGTTGAAGTTTGCATATGATTGTGTCACCATTATTCTAATGAGACTTTTTTTGTGTACCTATTGAACTTTCAAGAAGTAACTTCAGGTCTAAACAGACGTCAAAAAGGAGATGTTTTATCTATATTCTCTTACCCGCATGCCCATTAGCCACAACCTCAGACTTGTCCAAGTCTCCCGACTTCCCCTCTCCTCCGCCCTGGTCTTGCCCGTCGTTCATAGCACATGCTATGGGTATAGCCTGCAGTAAGTTCTCATCTTCTGTGCTACGCCAACCAAGCCACCCCACCTCTGGCTGGCTACTTCTGGCAATCACTGCACCATTCTTCTTATTCCTGAATGTTTACCAGTCACAAGTAAGACTAGGTATGACTGAAACTTGTCCCAATTCTGTCACGAGATACTGAGGAAATAAACTTCTCTTATAATGCACTAAGAGGAAAAAAAAAGAGGATTGTGACAGTCCTGTCCTCAGTTGACCTTGGATGCACAGAGTAAATAGGTTCTGTGACCTTCAGAATAATATCAATGTCACTTTTCTTGAAAAAGATCATCACTCTTGGCAATATCACAGTCTTCACTCACACACTTCTGGAATCATTTTTTTTTTTTTTAAATTAAAAGTGACTGGCTGGCTCTGCTATTATAAAAAATGAGGCAATGTCGGTTTGACATTTCAAGGTCACTCAAGGTCAAAATTTAAAAACACCAAAAGAAACCATGCAAGGTATTTTCCTACTAGTGTTAATTCATAACCACCGGCCTAGAAACCACCATTACCAGGATTTAAGCCAATAGTCAGTTTGACCTTTCAATCTGTTAAATCTGTAAAATCTAGGCCTTGAACTTGAAAAATAGAGGACTGTGACAGTCCTGTGCACAGCTGACCTTACATGCACAGACTGAAGTGGTCCTGTGAACTTCAGAATGATATCATGTTCATTTTTGTTTAAGACCACCTTCACTGTTGATAACCCGAACATATACCTTAAGCTAGCAATTTTTTTTTTTTGAATTTTGGTAATTTGTTCAAAATCAGAAAATGACAGCACCACCATGCGGTGTATAAATCAGGCGGAGGTCAAGTCCACAAACATTCCCAATAAGTCTGAAGATGAATCCAACTTACCATTTGGGAGAAAAAGTCAAGAAAAATGAAAACACACAAAAATTCTTTAAAAAGTGAAAAATAATCACAGTGCCACCTGTTGAACAAATTGAAGCACAGAGGTCTCCAGGGGTTTCCCTATAAAATTTCAGAGCAATATACTTTGTAGTTTCAGAGAAGATTAAAATTTGCCAAAAAAAATGAACAAAAAAGTTCTTGAAAATTCCAAAAATCACTGGAGCTTGACCATTTAAACAAAATAAAGATCCATCCTGGGTATACCCTACCAAGTTTGAAGAGAATCTGGTGGACAGTTTTGGAGAAGTGAAACACGTGACTTACCACTGTAATCCCCATTGACTTGCATTGTAATCAATGGGGATGCATGCATAAACTTACCTACCCAAATTGAAATATTCATTAAAAATCGGAGATGCGGAATATCATTACCTAGTGAACAGCTGGTTTGACCCTTCAACAAGCTACATTTCCACTGAGTTTCAGAAGAATCTAAGAAATGGTTTCTGAGAAGTTAAAGCTACCTTCGATACATAAATAATTGTTCAAAAAACCCACAGCACCACCTGGTGAACAGTTATTAGTTAAGGTCTTGGGGGTCCCTGACCCTATGCAATTTAAAAGCAATTAGTCTGGTGGTTTCAGAAGATTTTTTTTTACCGATTTTGCCCCAAAAATGAACAAAAATATTCATAAAAAATCCAAAAATTTTGGACCACAATCATTTGATCCAACATGGTAAAAACTCACATAATGTACATCCCCACCCAGTTTGAAGTGAATCTGGCTTGTGTTTTCGGAAAAGAAGTCACAAATGTGAATTGTGGACTGACAGATGGATGATGGACCATACCATAACATCAGCTGACTGATAAGTCAGCTTGTGGTAAAAAACTCCTAATTCCAGTGTACTAAATTTCCAACTTTTCATATTATTGGAACACTTTGTTTGCCTTAACTCATTCCATACCAGTCCCTGATTTTTCCATATGTTTACTTAGATTTAAGATGACAACTGCATATTTAAATTCTACATGAAAAGAGCTTTCATTTAAGTACCAGCATGCCTATAGTTTTAAGTCAGCAGTTCTGGCACTGCCTGGCAAGTCATGCTGCAGCATGACTTGCCAGGCAAAAAACATAAGGGATAAAAATTGCAGCATCATCCGTTCAACAAGTTACAGTCTATGATCCCAAGAAATGTCCTCATGCAATTTTGAAGCAATTGGCCTGACAGTTTCAGAGATTTGTTAAAATTTTGTACAAGCATGATATATATATATATATATATATATATATATATATTAATAAATGCAGCACAACCTTTTGTGTACCCCTTGTAGAATGCTATCCAATCCAGATTCCCAACAAGTCTGAAGTGAATTTAACAAGCACTTTTGGAAAATAAAAAATGTGAATTGTTGACAAAAGACGGATGTGACAGATGGAGGAATGTAAGATAAACTCAGGTGACTGATAGGTCAGCTGAGATAAAAACAAACAAGAGGGCTGTGTGAACAGCCCGTTCCTCAGCTGATCTTGACATTCATCACACTTGCAGCTCTATGAACTTGGGAAAGGATCAAGGACACCATGTTCTGAGTAAGTCTGACCTTTATAGAAAAACACTTACATGTGCAACATCAAAGTTCAAGTAGTTCTCAAGTTATAATGAAGAGTAAAATTCATGTATGTTGCACTGTGACCCCACAAACGAGGTCAAGGTCATTCATGTACTGTCTCAGCATGACCTTCATACACAATAATTAACATGTGTAGCTAACTCAAAACAGATCTCAAGTTATCAAGTAAACAGTAAATTTCGAGTCAGTTGTCCTGTGAATTAGCATTAGAATGCCCATTGACTTACATAGTAATCAATAGGAAAACTGCATCGAATGATAAGTACCCGAATTGAAAATCCTTTAAAATCAGGAATCCAAAGCAGTGCCACCTAGTAAACAACTGTTTGACCCTTCCACAACAATATATCCATCACATTTCAGCTTAATCTGAGGGACCGTTCTGACAACAAGTGAAAAATAGCAAAACCATACAAAAAATTCCTAAAAAAATTGCAGTGCCACCTGGTGAACAAATTGGGAACTAGGTGTCCCCGGGAGTGTCTTTGTATGATATCAAAGCAATTGGGTACGCAGTTTCGGAGAAGAAGATTTTTTAAGATTTGCCCAAAAAAAAAAAAAAAAAAAAAAAAAAAAAAAAATCACTGGAGCATGAACATTTGAACAAAATTGGTAGAAACCCACCCAAGGTACATTGCCACCAAGTTTGAAGTTAATCTGGATGACGGTTTTGGAGAAGAAGTAGAAAATGTGAATTAGCATTAGAATGCCCATTGACTTACATAGTAATCAATAGGAAAGCTGCATTGACCAACAAGTACCCGAATCGAAAAAATCGTTAAAAATCAGGAATCCGCAGCATTCCCACAAAGTAAACAACTTTGTTTGACCCTTCTACAAGGAACATATCCACCATGTTTCAGCTTAATCTGAGTGACAGTTCTGGAGAAGAAGTCAAAAATAGCTAAAACACACAAAAATTCATAAAAAATTGCAGTTCCACCTGGTGAACAAATTAAGAACTAAGAGTCCCAGGGAGTGTTCCTGTGTGATATCAAAGCAATTGGGTGAGCGGCTTCGGAGAAGATTTTTTAAGATTTACCCAAAAAAGAACAAAAAAAATTCATTAAAAATCCAAAAATCACTGGACCGTGACCATTTGAACAAACTTGGTAGAGACCCACCCAAGGCACATTTCCACCAAGTTTGAAGTGAATCTGGCTGACGGTTTTTGAGAAGAAGTCGAAAATGTGAATTGTGGACGACGGACGGACGGACGACGGACGGACGGACGACGGACGACGGACCCTCAAAAAACCTCAGCTGACTGACAAGTCAGCTGAGGTAAAAAGCGGCCTTGCAAAAAAAAGTGTACATGAATGTTGCATGTGGACACACTTTTTTTCCTTTCTATCATTCAATCACAGTACATACATACTAGACACTCTTAATCAATTTCTTTTTCCTGACAAAATGAGCTTAAAAATTCTAAGGCTGTCCAGGTTTTCACCATTTACACAATTGTGCCACTCCTTCAAAATAAAACTGGGACTACATCAAAGGCCAACTTGGGTCAAGATTTAGCTTTGATCAATTCCTTGACCTTTGTTTATCCAAAGTTGTCTGATAAGGGCTTCCAACCTCTCTGTGGGAGGCCTTTTGATTGTTTCCATTAACTGCCTCTCTAATTTAATTGTTAGGTGGGGATAAGAAAGTTATACAATGAATTTGTGTAGGGCACAACATTTGTTCTTATATTCAAGGGGATGCCACCAGCATGTTGAGATCTTCACAATTCACTTCACTTAATGAAACAAATTACATAATAGGTAGCTGGCAGCATGATAAAATATTATGAACAACTAACGGTAACACACATGGTTAACACATACTCTAAAGTTGCAATCAATTCTGACCCATCATGCAAAAACTACCGTGCCCTCAACAAGGTTTGTGAGTCTGAGTCACTTGAAAACTACTTCCCTATCTGAATGTTTTTCTCAGATTTGGTTACATATACACATACATTTTTTCACCGGCTTAAACCACGATCAATTTTCAGCGCATACCAAATGTACATGGTCACGCAACAGAAACATACTTGTACCTTTAGTGCATTAAAGTCATGTGCCAGCACAATGACCTTGACCTTTTTTTCTAATATCACTGTATACAGTAATAAGCAAAATATGTATCTGTGCATCTACATAATGTCTCAAGAGTACTGACCTTTGAACTCACCTAATTTTCATAATATGTGCAACAGTATCTTAAGCGTGACATACGAAATTACGAAGAAACACCCTGTTGGAATTTGTACAAATGTTTACATTCACTGCACTCTAAATGGGATGTGACAAACTTAAGGGTACAGACCTCCACACCACGGACATGAACCGTCGTGATGACCTGAAGCTGGCCACAGCTTCCACTTCTTTGTCACTTATCCACGCAGGCACCAGATGGAACTTGGGATATGTTGGGCTTATCCTGAAAAATGTAGCAATATTTTGCATATATGTTGCAAATGATACATGTTTTTCCCGATTTAACCCCTTTAATTCTGATCATATAAAACCATGTATAAATCCATTTTTTTCTTTAACCTTGTTTCCGTGAAGAATGTATTTACTTGCACACTTGTGATTTTAACATGTGCATATTACCTTATTGTCTTAAAAATGGAAAGTATATATGAATGAACATATTTATTGTATGTATGCATGCACGCATAGGACCCCATTTGAAAGAAGCCATTTCTATTTCTTTGTAGGATACCCTCTATGTGTGTGTGTGTGTGTGTGTGTGTGTGTAAAACAAAATGTACATCTCATCTGTTATGTCTTCATTTTGTTATTAAAAGCATTATTACACACACACACACACACACACACACACACATTCATCATGTTCTTCATGTAAAAATTTGGCTGTGTACTCAGAATAAACTGTGAACCAATGAGCAAAATCATGTGATAAAAGAGGTAGATTGAAAGACTGAAGCATTTATTTGACATTGCACAGAAAAGCCACACTAGTGTGAGTCTATAATTCATATAAGTCATGAAGCTATATGTATTTCTCAGCTGATAATTTTTACTGTTTCTCCTGGCAGTCAAAAGCATCCTGAACAGTGTGTGTGTGTGTGTAGATTTTATGATATCCACTGTGACGGACAACCAGTTTTCCATGCCATGTCATATGTATCAGTATGGAAAGGTGAGATGCTGATATCTCATTACTTTTGAAGCCTGACATCTGCATTACTGTAGTGTGAGTGGAAGTTCCAGGTAATCTTCATTAATTAATAATGCAGATCCTGGGAATAACTTGCTGGTTCTCTTCATTGATATTGTACATCTGAGAATAACTAGCTGGTAATCTTTGTTGATACAACAGATCCCACGGATACCTTGCTGGTAACCTTGACTGATCTAGTACATCTGAGGGTAACTTATTGGTAACCTTGACTGATCTAGTACATCTGAGGATAACTTACTGGTAACCTTGACTGATCTAGTACCTCTGAGGGTAACTTACTGGTAACCTTGACTGATCTAGTACATCTGAGGGTAACTTACTGGTAACCTTGACTGATCTAGTACATCTGAGGGTAACTTACTGGTAACCTCAACTGATCTAGTACATCTGAGGGTAACTTACTGGTAATCTTCATTGATGTAGCAGATCCTCCAGGCTTTCTTCAAGTCAAACCCCATCCGTTCCACCTCCTTGCCAAAACTGTAGCAGTATGCATCACCTGTTGGAGAAAATACAGTGACGTAAACATGGTCACAATAGTAGAATCAAAGCATAAGCTGGCAACTGGTGAATTTTTTTTTTTTTTTTGGCTCTCTTCACATAAAACACCACCTTTACAGGGCCAGAATTTCGGCGAGAATCCATTCTCGTAAAGATTCTCCTAAACTTGTCCTTCTTTAAACAGAAAACTAATTGACAAAAATCCAAATAGATTCTCGCAAAATTTTGTGAAATTCTGGCCCTGCTTTAAAAACAATATTTCTTCTCAATTATATTTTTGGTGGAGATTGTGCTTTTCAAATGGTGTATTTAGGATGCTGTTTCAGACAAAAGAGACTGTGTTCCCATGGTTAATCAACAAACTAAAGTCTATCTCCGCCTGCTGAAAACAAGAGGGCTGTGTGAACAGCCCGTTCCTCAGCTGATCCTGACATTCATCACACTTGCAGCTCTATGAACTTGGGAAAGGATCAAGGACACCATGTTCTGAGTAAGTCTGACCTTTATAGCAGAACACTTACATGTGCAACATCAAAGTTCAAGTAGTTCTCAAGTTATAATGAAGAGTAAAACTCATGTATGTTGCACTGTGACCAAGCAAACGAGGTCAAGGTCATTCATGTACTGTCTCAGCATGACCTTCATACACAATAATTAACATGTGTAGCTAACTCAAAACAGATCTCAGGCTATCAAGTAAACAGTAAATTTTGTGTCAGTTGTCCTGTGAATTAGCATTAGAATGCCCATTGACTTACATAGTAATCAATAGGAAAGCTGCATTGAACGATAAGTGCCCGGATTGAAAATCCTTAAAAATCAGGAATCCAAAGCGGTGCCACCTAGTAAACAACTGTTTGACCCTTCCACAACAATACATCCATCACATTTCAGCTTAATCTGAGGGACGGTTCTGAGAACAAGTGAAAAATAGTAAAACCATACAAAAAATTCATTTAAAAAATTGCAGCGCCACCTGGTGAACGAAACGGGAACTAGGTGTCCCCGGGGGTGTCTATGTACGACATCAAAGCAATTGGTGAGCGGTTTCAGAGGAGAAAAATTTTGAAGGTTTGCCCAAAAAAAGAACAAAAAATTTCAAAAAAAAATCCAAAAATCAATAGAGCGTGACCATTTGAACACACTTAGTAGAGATCCACCCAAGGCACATCCCCACCTAGTTTGAAGTAAATCTGGTCAATATTATTAAAGTTATGACCATTACAAGAAATTCCCATGTTAAACTTTCCTATTAAAACTTTTGTAGAGATTTTTGAAAAAAAATCATAAAAAAATCCAAATTCATTGGAACATGACCATTGGAACAAACCTGGTAGACACCCACCCAAGGTATATTCCCACCAAGTTTGAAGTAAATCTGGATGATGGTTTTGGAGAAGAAGTCGAAAATGTAAATTAGCATTAGAATGCCCATTGACTTACATGGTAATCAATAGGAAAGGTCCATTTACTGCAAAGGAGCCGAATTGAAAAAATCATTAAAAATCAGGAATCCGCAGCATTCCCACACAGTGAACAACATTGTTTGGCCCTTCCATTAGGAACATGTCCACCACGTGTAAGCTTAATCTGAGTGACGGTTCTGGAGAAGTCGAAAATAGCTATAATACACAAAAATTAGAAAAAAACTGCAGCGCCACCTGGTGAACAAATTAACAACAAGGAGTCCCTAGATGTCTTCCTGTGTGATATCAAAGCATTTGGGTAAGCAGTTTCGGAGAGGAAGATTTTTTAAGATTTGTCATAAAAAACAAAAAAATTCATTTGAATTCCAAAAATCACTGGAGCATGACCATGTGAACAAAATTGGTAGAAACCCACCCAAGGTACATTGCCACCAAGTTTGAAGTTAATCTGGATGACGGTTTTGGAGAAGAAGTCAAAAATGTAAATTAGCATTAGAATGCCCATTGACTTCCATAGTAATCAATAGGAAAGCTGCATTGACCGACAAGTATCAGAATTGAAAAAATTGTTAAAAATCAGGAATCCGCAGCATTCCCACATAGTGAACAACTTTGTTTGACCCTTCTACAAGGAACATATCCACCATGTTTCAGCTTAATCTCAGTGATGGTTCTGGAGAAGAAGTCCAAAATAGCTATAAAACACAAAAATTCATAAAAAAATAGGAAAAAAATTGCAGCACCACTTGGTGAACAAATTAAGAACTAGGAGTCCCAGGGAGTGTTCCTGTGTGATATCAAAGCAATTGGGTGAGCGGTTTCGGAGAAGATTTAATAAGATTTACCCAAAAAAGAACAAAAAAATTCATTAAAAATCCAAAAATCACTGGACCGTGACCATTTGAACACACTTGGTAGAGACCCACCCAAGGCACATCTCCACCAAGTTTGAAGTGAATCTGGCTGACGGTTTTTGAGAAGAAGTCGAAAATGTGAATTGTGGACGACGGACCCTCAAAAGACCTCAGCTGACTGACAAATCAGCTGAGGTAAAAATGAAAATTTTCATCCCCTTCATAAAAATAATGTTTGTAGAATTGAATGACTTTAGCCATCTGCAATCTTTCTTTCTTTCCTTGATTCATTCATACTAAAAAAAGTATTTGTATTTAATAGTAACCACAGGCCTAGGACAGACCATTACCAAGGTATATGCCAATTTGTAAGATCACCTTTAACATTAAAAGCATCCCCTGTGGGGGGATGTATAACTAATATTTAAAAATATATAAAAGTACAAAAATGATCACAAGCAGTTGGTTTCATAGAGGGCAAGCTGTGGTCAATATTTCTTGAAGTACTACAGTAAGCTCGTCCCCTTGGCCACCACTCACAGGGCCTTTACATAAATACATGTACTTCAAAACATTCATGGAAAGTACAACAATGATCAGAAGCTTGTTTTCAGTAGGGGCCTGGTCCATCCTTATACACATCCCACAAAAATCTGCAAGAGCTGCAGTGATTTTTTTCCTTTTGATTTGTATCACAGAAGCATCGACAAAATGGATGGACAGACTGAGATGGCTGGATGATGCAGGGGATGATACTGCCCTCCAGCACTTGACGTGCTCCTGCTTCTGTGGGTTTCTACAACTGTAGGCCCAACACTAGTGTGTCCTTTTCGGGCCAAAATGAAGTATCCAGAACATTTGATACATGCATCAATGCAAGACGCGGATCTTCACGTCAGTGAAGGAACACATGTACCCTTTCCCTGGCCAAAACAAGCTGGACAGTAAAATTGTGTGTTTGTGTGTGTGTGTGTGTGTGTGTGTGTGTGTGTGTGTGTGTGTGTGTGTGTGTGTGTATTGAATACAATTTCATTATTAATGAAAAATGTAAGATCTGCCAGGGCAGTAACCCTTTAGGTCTATACTTTTGTAAGCACTGGCTGGGTGCTTTGTGTCCAATTAAATGAATGCTGTTAATTCAGTTTGTATGCAAGGTGGAGACAGGTGAAGCAGGGTTTTCCCCAGATAACCCCAGTAGTGTAGTGGGATTTCCATACTTAACCAAATTGGAGCAAATTTCAAGAATTACAGCCCTATCTTCCTATACCTTATGATGGGAAGCCTCAGTCACAGCCCCAACTTAAAGATCATAGCCCTACAATTTGTAGGGCTGCAGGGCTCTGGGGAGAACCCTGGTGAAGTATATACACTTACCTGGTTGGCACAGTTGGTAGCATGCCTCTAGATCTTGCTGTCCTGGACTTGTGTCTGTACACCAAGCATGGAAGGCAAATGCGAAGAAGTCCTGCAGCTTACGAGGGGGAGCCATGGCTGAACTCAGTCGCTTGTACCATTCCATGCAGGCTTCATTGGTGGCAAATGTACACCTGGTGGGAAAAGTTGATACTACACTTCCAGGTCTGACACAAGGCAGCTCAGCATTATCTGAATCAGGTCATGGCTACAAGGATGGTGACCCTTTCCTTACTGCATTCCTTTCACTATGACAGAAATCTGGGGGTTTGATTATCAGTTGCTTTCACCTAGGTCCTCATGCTTGTAATTTTAATTTGTGAGCCTACGGTGAACACACTCTTGGTCACGAACATCTTGTGACACAATGCACATGACAAATGTACTAGCACAATGATTTCACACTTGCCTGTATGATGTGTGTGTATATATATATATGCATTATATATTCAGCACACGTCAGTGATTGTATGCATATATGAAAATTACTGTACAATGTAGGACATTTTATCTGCAGGAGTTCCATCACAAAGTTCTTTTAAAGTTGCAAGGTTTGACTTAACTCAGCATTCCAGTTTGTGACTCAAAATTGGACATTTTTTGTGTATTGTAATGGACTGCTAATAAGTTAACAGTGCTGGGAAGAATGTTGCTGAAGTTTTAAACTTCACTCAAGTACTGCATTTACAATGAATTCACTAATGTACCCCCCGCACTAAGCCTTATCCCCTCTTGCCCTTTTACGAGGCTCTGCCCAGCTGCGGTTACCCTGTATTCCCTCAGAATGTGCGAAACGTAGCATTACATTATATTATTCTCAACAAAAGAAGCAATTTCTTTTGTCAGGCTTCACATACCAGGTGGTCTAATATGAGGGAGATCATGGCAATTGGTGCTGGTTTAAATTAGCAAAAGTGTGACGTTCTGACAGTTTTACAGAAGAAGAGTACCTGAGCAGAAGCCAACACATTACTGTTACTTCGACCATGTTCAAATTTATTTCCCTCTTGGTCATGTTCGTGGAGGCTACCTGGAACAATACAGTGGTCCCTGTCTTGACAGGCCACTCCAATGAGAGACCACCTGGCTTGAAAGACCACTTTTGGCAGATTCCTGCTGCTATCTTTTCCATGTTATTGTACCTGTAATGAGAGGCCACTTTTGGGCCTGGTCTTTGGGTGGCCTCTCAAGACCAGGACTACTGTACACAAAGCACTAGGTGATGCAAGTCACCTCAGTTTTACATTCACTAATTCCAATGTTAGCATGTTTCTTGGGTTTTGATAGTATTCATTTTCATTTCCATCATTTTCTTTCCTTGCACTGACCTTACCTACAGATAAAAATCTGATTATTTTACCATCAGTCATGTACTGTATAATCATAAATTTTCGCGAGGGATAAATATTCCTGAATTTTCCCAAGGACACCCATTTTGGGAATATTAAACTCGGGAATATGAAACTCGTGAAATTCTGATTTGGAGTGTATTCAGGAAATTTTGTGACCGGAATATAAATGATTATACAGTATGTTACATTACTTCATTGCTGATTTTCCTTTCAGTTTTGAGATATGGTGCAGTAAACTAAAAATGATACAATGTAAAAAATGACAAGTTTGAAATTATAGTCAGATTAAGGTTCTTCGGGTCAAGTCCATCCAAAAATATGTCCTTTTGACTTGTTTCCATTGATATTTTTCACTCTATGTACTTTGAAATGACTCAATTACAGTGAGTTGTCCAACTGAAAGTTACAACACACTCAAGACGGCATATCAGCTCACAGAACAATCCCACATGTCCTATTATTTTTTGTCTCTAACCTCTGAAGAATAAACGCCAGTTTTAAAAGCACTCAGATTTGAACAGAGACACAAACTTTGCTGTCCATATGTTATCTGCACCTCGTCTGTACAGCAGCATCACCTTTTTTGCCAATATGTTGCTACCCAATACAGAAAGTTTCATGCTATTTTAACAAAAAGTGTCTGGCAATGATGCCTAGTTTGTGTAGCAAATTGCAATGCAACACCAGCAATCTTACGTTTAAATCTTCCCAGTTTAATATCACACAAAACCACAATGTCACCGGTCACTGGAGTTTATGTGTGTGCAAGCTACACAATCCTGGATGCTCATTAGCATGTAGCCTCTCTGGGCTCATCCAGGGGTGAAAGGGTGAAAAAATAGTTTTGCCATGATTGCACAGTGGTTGCACATTGCCATACACAGTTACCCCAAATTTGACACCCGCAATTTATAAATCAGATGTTTTTTTTTTGCCTGATCACTGTAAAAAAAAAAAAAAAAGAAAAAAAAAATTTGTACCCTTTCGTACACGGCTTGCCAAGTAAAATTATAATTTTCCCCTGATTGTGGCCCTTTCTTCCTGGAGACACATCCCTGGGACGTTTGTTTCCATGTACACAATATTTACAGGCCAGCCCGGAACTCAGATTATTACGCAGAATTTGAATTTGAATTTTGCATTGTTTCAACATGTACCTGGAATGAATTTACAAATATGACACGTATAGGGATAGAAATTTGTGTATTTGGAAATACACTACACAATGAATAATTCAACAGGTGGCAGACACTTGTACCATATGAATACAGTGCACAGGGAAATCATATGCTGGATCAAAATTGTTATTTAATATGGAGGAAAACATAGAACAGTCATAAAAACTGACACCCCCCCCCACCCCGACACTCATAGGTCTAATGCTCTGCTGACATAAGCTGATGACCATCACCAAAAATGCACTTCCCCCCGTTTATATTTTAAATATTTTTTTGACAAATGGAAGTTAGTTGATGTAATTCCCACAAGTAGCTTCATACCAGTCTCTCCTTCCATTCCATACATGACTGTCTGTTGTTTTCTTTCCAAAATGGCCTTTGCACATGCACCTATCAAGTGTGCTTTTTTACTATACTAATTCAATAAAGTTTTTGAGTTAATCCTCAATACATCCTTAGTTCTAGAGATCATCCTGATGTTGCCTGGAATAAGAAATAAAAATTCACAAGGAAAACACCTACCTTAATGACCTTGCATCTTTACAGTACACATGAAGATGGAATATATCTCGGCACTCGATAAACTCAATCAACCCCAGTGGAATATTCACAAAGGAGTCTTTGAACCGAATGAACACTCTGAAGTTGGACAGAGCAATGATACCATCTGAAGTACGCCCCAGGAACTCAACTGCCTCCCCACACAGGGCTGGGAAAGGCACCTGCAGATTTTTGTCATCAGAAGTGAGGTTCTTCTTTGGGTACAGCTCACTGGCCATGATGTGTTCCAGACTGTGCTCACCCTCTTGTGGACATGCCTGAAACAAGAAGATTAAACAACTGTATAATAAACTAGAAGTGAGTTTTTCAAGCGATAAACGTTTTGCATCCCCCAAGCAGCTGTCTCTCACCAGAGGCCACCCCTCTAAGAGGGCCACCATTCTTCTGCAGAAAGTTTGACCTTGACCTTTGACCTCAAGGTAACCTTTTAGCAACTATAAGGGAAGTCTCACCTGGGTAAATAATGACCAAGTTTGATGGACTTCAATCATACCCATTTTAAGAATTTTAATTGAATTGCAAGCAGAGATTGCGAGATGCATGCCCCCCCCCCCCCAAGTGGCTGGACAAATGGTGGATGGATAGACATATGGAACCTGTGCTATACGAAATCTTTCACTAGCCCTTACAGGGGACTATTTTCCTGTGCAATATAATAGCCCTGCATCAAAAAGTTCTGAAGTTAGAGTGCAGGAATGTTGTGGACAGATGGACGACTCTAAGAAGCTGAATGTTTCCACACACAAATCTCCAACAGTGCACAATAGCATGACCCACATTCAAAAATTAAACCCAGCTACAAGAACAATGATAATGAAGGACAGGTGAATTACAGCTGGGTCACAAAGAGTGGAAAGACAGACACAAGGACACATCATACTTGACCTAGTGACCTACTTTTGTTACATGACAAACCTTCGAAGTGTGCGTATGAAGTTTCATGAAACTAACTGAAGGAGTAAAGGAATTACAGCCTGGATATGATTTTACCAGGATATACCAGTGACCCAGATATTTGATACAGTGACCTAGTTTAACTTCATGACACACCTTTGGGTCAAGGTATATGCATGTGTGGAGTTTCATGAGACTAACTTAAAAGATTTAAGGAATTACAACCTGGACATGATTTTACAGTATGTAACTGTGACCTAGATACTAGACCTAGTGACCTAATTTCAGTACATGACACACCCTTATATCCAGATGCACTAGGGTGTAAAGTTTCATTAATCTGAGTTGAAGGACAAGCAAATTATAGCCCAGACACAAATTGTGTACGGACATCTCTAGTATGTTACACTTATGCACTAACAATGATCGTGAAGTGAGTAATTGACTATAGTCATCTCTACACCCAAATGATGAAATAGGAGGAACCAACAATGAATGATGGTTCCTGACTGTAGACAGGCTAGAGAAAATCTCTGGGTGGGTTTAAGTTAACTTCATGGTATACCAATTACTGCCCTAACACCACTTCTATGTTAGCCCTTCCTAAATCTATACATTAATATAAATATAATCTATTGGTGTCTTGGAATGAGTGTTGTATTTTATTTTGTCAGTATCTATGGAAACACTTCAACACAGTTTTATATAGCTTTTTTGTGTCATAGGTTTTGTGACATAGTTTTTTCATCAAAATTCTTATTCTCCTTACAAATTCACTGACTTGTGATGTGTTTCTGCTAATGTGTAAAACCTGTCCAATGACCACACCATAGGTTATGTGGAATGTTTCCAGTGATATCAGGATATAAAATTATGTCAAATTTGAATTGTTCTCGTATGTCAAACATCTTTGTCACATACTGTTTGCTGTCAATCCCTATTTCAAGATCAAGGAAAGTTGCCTTATTGTCACTCTCATTTTCTTCATTCAAAATGAGTTCTTTTGGGTAAATTTCCTTTCAATGTTTCTTAAACACATCCTTGTTGTTAAGAGTACATAGACGGACAGAGGGAAAAGTGATGACTATATGTCCCTTCTCTGGTAGGAGGTGGGCATAATTACATCATAAGTGATACAAAATTTTTATATCCAGTGCAAGAGTCAAACTTGATGTTTTGTTTTCTATCAGAAAATGTATACTTTTTAGGGTGTTAAATGGTGATCACTGATGAAATCAAACATTTATACATCAGTTGTAAAATGTACCACACTCTTCAGTCAATGCGTTTTTGTATAACCCAGCAATGCTAAAACCACTTTTCATTGGAGTTTTAATTAGTACAGCAGCATTAGTAGGGCCAATAATTTTCCTTTTTTTTTTCCCCAAAACCGAAGCGGCATTGCACACTTTTTTCATCCCTGAAACGGAATTTGATATTTTTCTTATATGAATTATAAATAAATATATATCGCAGTGAAACAGAATTTGAATTTTTTTTCTGATGAAGCGGAATTCCTCTTTGTTTGAAACAGAAAATCATTGGCCCTACATTAGCAACAAGTAGGTAGGCATCTTGAAAAAATTAGCAGACAGCTAATCTTTTTCAGGATAGATGCAGAAAGTCACACTGATGACCCTTATGCAAAGTTCACAAAGTTTCCACTTGAATATTTTTTTAGTGCAGGAGCATTAGAAAAAAGGAGGTACGCACCTTGAAAAAAAAGCTGAAAGCTAATTTTTTTATGCTGTGTGAAAGTCATACTGATGACCCTTATGCAAAGTGCGCTCACTTCTTACTGAGACATTTGTAAAATTCAAGATGGCGTCCAAATTAAAGCCCAATAATGGTAATACTCAAAATACGTTCCTATATAATTGACTACAAACATTTAAACTATGGCTTTTGCTTTCAACTTGATGCTTATGGATATGCTGAATCTATGGAAGCCACAAAAGTTCAATGCTAGCCCACATAATTAGCATGAAAGTAAGATGGCTGACAGCAACATTCAAGAAAATTGGAAAATTACTGTAACCATCAAATTGCAGTGATCGGACCAAGTTGTGATGATTTGCCACTATTTATATAACAATTTTATCGGGACATACATTTCCCGATAAAATTGTCATGCAAGTAAGCTATCAAAAACTCTCTTTTCATTGGATTTACAGTAACACAAGGAGCACCAAACTCCATGCCTGAAGACATGGGTATTGAAGTTATGATGAAGATCCTGTCTCCCTGCTGTCCGACACAGAAGCTTTATACAATTATTTCAACTTTCAAATTCATCCCGTTAACCACATGTAATGGAAATCATGCATAGCTGGGGTGTCACTAGTGCTGGAAACTACGAGTTGACAAGTGGGACGGAACTGATGAGCCCATAGAGCTCTCCCTAATGACAAGAATAAACAGCCATTGCTTATTCATCCCATGATTCAGTGCAAACATTACATGATACCAAATTTATCATTGCCCTGGTTCTTACAAAGCAAAAATAGGTCACTCAGAATATCAAGTGATCACATGCGCTCTTGCGACATGTACCACACCTCCTGTCACATGGTTGGCTGAAACCTTACAGCTAGGTGCCTGCTTCACTTTGGGTACTGTGTCATTTCTCCTTGGGAGTTTCTGGTGTGCATGAGTTGCTGTGAGCTGTTGTCCGGAAATACATTTCTCATACAACTGTGTCACAGCGGTTTGGTTAGCTTTGTGGCAAATATCCATAATATCACCACCTGAACATACAATTTGTTGATAGTTGTCTCTGTAACATGAAATGGCAGAAATTTGTTGCAGTCCAGCCTGTCGCAGATCACATCACACCACATGGAGGTTCATGAGAAAGGTCTTGAGGGACTCATAAATGCCAGTGTCTCAAGAAAAGATGGCTTTGAGTCCCTGTTTGAGAATGTGAGGTCACAAGTGCATATCATGGTCCACTGCAAATGTCGCAGAGTATATTGGGGGGGGGGGGGGAGGAGAGAAATCCTAAGTATTACTCTTGGCAAAATGGAAAGGGAAGAAGAAATGTCTGGCAATGTGGCCTATTGTGCCAAATTGTATTCTGTAGTCTCTCATGTTTTCAAACAAAAAGGAGAATTGTCTGCATTGTACGAAGAAAATTATGGCCTGTTCCATTGCGGACAAACGGATGCCCCTTGGTTGTAGAGTGTAGCCACATGATAATGTTCTAACAGCTGTCAGTTTCCAAAGCAGAACTGCAAAAGCTAAAGAAAGAAATAATGTTGGGGGGGGGGGGCAGCTGTAAAACTCCATATATCTCAAACGAGCTTGATTCAGTTGCTGCTAAGGTTAAGCATCACCATGACTGTTAAGTACTCTTTTAGTCTGGGAAACCAATGCCAAATAAATGTATATGTGATGGCAAACCACTAGGTTGACTGACTGATGACAAAGCAACAGACACTCAAAAAAATTGTGCCAGCATATACTTAACAATGATGAATGTCAGTACTCACACCCTGAATTTGTGTCTTTAATATCCCCATACATTTTGGGGAAGTAGAGTGGTATGCACCCAGATACCTAGGGTAGAACCCTAATTTCAAGGCAATTGGCTGAGCAGTTTTGGAGAGGTTCCCCCCCCCCCCCCAGATTTTGCTCCCCCCAAAAGTGGAAAGAAAAAAAAAAAAAAACCATTGGAGCATGGCCATTTGAACAAACTTGGTCAATACCCACCCAGGTACATTTCCACCAAGTTTGGAGTGACTCTGGTCAGTGGTTTTGGAGCAGTCAAATATATGAATTGTGGATGGACGGCCGATGACAGACCACTCGATAAGCTAAGCTGACTGACAAGTCATTGGAGCTAATAATATATATTTTCTAAACCATATTTTTGCACTCTAAATCTAAAATTTCAAGTGTCAATCAAAACAAGTGCACAGTGATCCAAAGGATCTACGTCCCCCGCCACAGTATTTTTTAATACCACACATAGGGCCTATACAATATAACATCAAGTGGGGCAAACAGTTGCAAAAGTAGTTGCACTTGTTGAAAGGATGCACCACCTAGGCATAAAATTATATGTATGATATCATATACCAAGTTTGTTCCTTAATATATGATATGGTATATACAAAGAACATGGAAAAAATGATATAGCTACAACATTGGGACATGAAAAATATATCACAATCATACATAGTGAAAATCATGTTTCAAATAGGATTGTCATGGCAATATAATGGTACTTAAACTACTTGCTTGAATACATACTTGCGGTTTAATGTAAAGTGATAAAAGTGATGAATGGCATCTCTGGTATAAATTTCATCATTCTATATCTTAGGGTTCTAAAGATATGCTCCCGTACGGACAGACGGCTGGACGCACGGACGGACGCACAGACAGATGGACGGACGGCAGGCCCCCTATCCTCACTAGCTATAGATTGCTAAAAGTTGTAGCTTCATGCTATAAGTTGCTAAAAGTTGTACATGCTTTAAACGGTGCCAAAATACACACAGGGATAGGTGCCACTACACATAGGGTAGGTGCCACTACAAGCAAGCATTCAAAGCATGAGAATACAGAAGTAAGCTATACCATAAAAAAGCATGTCTGGATGCACGAAAAAAGGTCAAGGTCAAAAACAATATATGGCACACATGTCCTTGGTATGATGCATATCTGGTATAAATTTCATTATTCCATCTCTAAGGGTTCTAGAGATATGCTGCCAGACACACGTAAATGGATATGTTCTTAGGCTCTACACGAAAATGGATATGTTCTTGGGCTGTGACCTTGAAAATATGTCAAGGTCAGAAACAATACACAGTGCACATGCCCATGGTATGATGCATCTCTGGTATAAATTTCATTATTCTATATCTTAGGGTTCTAAAGATATGCTCCTGGACGGACGGACGGACGGACGGCAGGCCCCCTATCCTCACTAACTCTATGTCCCCCTATGCCACCTTTGGTGGCGGAAGACAAAAACAGAGCTATGCTTGGGGGCATGAATGTCTCGCCAGCATAATTCAAGCCACTCCGAAGTTTTTCTACAATGCTCATTCAAGCATGATGTAACCAATGCAGTATGACAGTGATGGTACAAATCTGTAGTGACCATCACTGTACATCATTTACCCAAGTATGCAAGCCTTACCCAGGGCCAGAATTTCACAAAATTTTGCGAGAATCTGTTTGGGTTTTTGTCAATTAGTTTTCTTTTTAAAGAAAGACAAGTTTAGGAGAATCTTTACGATAATGGATTGCCGGATTCTCGTCGAAATTCTGGCCCTGCTACTGAGTGTAGTTAGTGAAATGATGCCACTTCGAAGTTTTTTGTTGACGGACAGACATCTGGGAAGTGAGTGCTTAGTCTCCCCAACAGCTTATGCTGGCGAAACAAAAACATCCCTTCCCCATAATACTCCATTTTTCTGTTTTTTTCCCCGCAGTTTTAGATTAACTCCACAAGAGAATATTTTCTTTGAATAATGACTAGATGATATGATTTGAATTTAAAACAAGTGCCCAGTGATCCAAAGGATCTATGTCCCCCGCCACAATATACAGAAGAAAACTATACGATGTATACAGCATGTCTCGATGCACAAAAATTGATACGTTTTTGGGCCCTGTGACCTTGAAAATAGGTCAAAGTCAAATGCAATACATGGCACACATGCCATTGGTATGATGCGTCTCTGGTACAAATTTCACTATTCTATCTGTAAGGGTTCTAGAGAAATGCTGCCAGACACACAAAAATGGATATGTTCTTGGGCCCTGTTTTACAGGTCAAAACAATATGCAGCGCACATGCCCGTGGTATGATGCATCTGTGGTATAAGTTTCATTATTCTATCTCTTAGGGTTCTAGAAATATGCTCCCAGACGGACAGACATGGCCCTATCTCTATGTCCCCCTATGCCACCTTTGGTGGTGGTGGTGGTGGTGGGGGAGGTGCAATAAATAAATAAATAAATAAATAATCTGCTGTCATAAATGATATGACTAGTATATTTGTAAGGGACCTGTTTCATCATACAGGTATAATGCCACCTGGTGGCAAAATCAGTCAAACCACATGGTTACTGAAAAAAGTTCCAGATCAACATTTTGAGCTGCAGGATATAATTTGGGGATACAGCTATTCCTTAAAATGTCAGGACTCTGTTCATGGAACTCACAAACTGGTTTGCTGTACATGTACATTGTATATCAGTGTTCATTGTTGGTCTGTAAATAAAGGGGCCCATGGGCCCCATAAGGCTGTGAAATAGGGGCCCATCCCTGCAAGGGATGGGCGAAGCTGGGGGGGTCGGGGGGCATGCTCCCCCGGAAAATTTTTAAATAAAGCATGCCAAATGATGCATTCTGAGGCCAAAATCAAGCATTTTGAAGGTTTTATTGTGTGGTGAAAATTGTGTCTTTTTTGGTCAGTTTTTGATCTTCAGCGGTACTAATTCCTGTACAGCAGTATATGAATCATGTAAATGTTATCAACTGCACCAGGAATATCGGATCAGATCCGACTGTAGTTCTGCACAAATAAAGGTTATTTTTTATACTTTTCGACTGCCAGTCACAGTGCATGCCTAGCCATAGCAAGTGGAGTCAGAGTGAAATATCCTCCTCTGGGCCTTTAATGTACCATCACTTTGTTACAGTGTGAATGAATTTGAAAGGCTTCTGATAAAACATGCTCAGATTCAAAACTGCAAAAATTATGACCAGACTCCACAGACATTAACAGTTCCATTATCATGTGATTCTTGAAGTTCATAAAAATATCAAGGACAGGAAGATTTCAAACTCAAAACAGCCAATTTCATTGTCCAACAAATAAATGAAATATAAACAATACTGGGAACTGATATCATATATTATGTTATCAGTTACCACTGTAATTAGTATTTCAATTATTTGTATGACAAGCTCGATGAAATTATCTCTGGTGGCAGTACTAGGGCAAGTTGGATAAAATTATCTACCAGCAGTGCCAGAAGTTTCCAGAATAACCGTTGGCTTCAACAGACTTCAACAACAAGCCAGCAAAGGAGAAAAAATTCTTCAAGTGCCTAAAATACACCAGAAAATATCCATGACATTTCACTCACATCTCACTCATGTCAGTTTTATATTAAGTGTTTCACAATAATGAATAAATCAAGCTGCAACACAAGTAAGATTGAGATATATAATTTTATTACGTAAATGACAACCGGTGTCATTTGTGTAATAAAATTATAAACCTCAATCTTACTTGTGTTGCCACAGGGGTCACATTAAGGATTTTTCAGTGTGGGTCCGCTGGACCCATCTTTCTTCTTTTTCAAAAAAAAATAGTGAGTCCATGGACTGAGTCGATGGGTCCAGTCTGAACTTGTGCAAACTAGACTTCATTTTGTGTGATTTGATTGATTTTATTTGGTATGATCATGGAGGTAGAAAGGGGCAGTATCTGATATCGCACACTGTGTATCATCGGGAATTTTTTTTACTCTCTTGCACAACAAGCGGCATGTATATTGAGCATGCCTGGGCTCTGTTATTTTTGCGATTCATTCCACGAGATGGTCAGAAATTACATGATTTATATTTCTGTACACTTTCTATTTCAATTTACCTGAAAAAGTTGATGCCGTAGGAGGTGTCCAGAGCCTGATATTTTTTCTTAGCAAATCAGAGAGCTGTTACAAACAAAGACGAAGATCAGAGAATTCCACCAGTATAATGCAAAATCATGGTCATGGTGGACGATGCAAAATACCGGGACTCTCACTCGATTTCTGTAGCTTTGAAAACCTACGCGCTTAGGTTGGAAATCATGAATTTATTACAAATGTTCATAAAGTATTCACAAGTTACAACAAAATTAGAAAATGAGAAATTTATACAGTGCGCCCTGTCACTCAAATCAATGTGCGTCTTCCCTGAAAAAAGTGCGCTAATCCCACAAGGCCGCACCCAAGAATGAACACTGTATATACAATTTTCTTTGAGTTCTGATGTACTTTCTGAATCACAATGTGTTTGAGATGCAAGTTCCTCTATTATCACCCACAGCACTAGCTTTCCTGTGCAATCAAGTTGGTGAACAACAGTCAAAAATGCAATAAACTTCATTCCTTACTGAATCATTTCATTTGCCTGTCACAACAAAGTCGGATGAAGCCGATATTCTCATAAATTTTAAATGTCACAAATTTTTCACGCATTTCACCAGATTTTTTCTTTTTTCTTTTTTTGGGGGGGGGGGGGATGGTAGACAGTCTCCCAGTGGTCTGGCAAAAGCATATATGCAACTTATAAAGGCTGATACCCCCCATATAGCTGGGTTACCAAGATATTTTTTAAGGGTGGCCTCAGCCCGCACTGGTTGGTGGTAACAGCTCAAAACAAAGTACATTGTATTTCAAACCAAACGATAACATAATCCATGGAAGTGCACGTGTCAGTGTATCACTCTGGAAGGGTAACACATACAATGCAGGGAATGAAATTTACAGTCAGTGGCATAATCATTTGCTTATGCTACATGCACTGGTAACTGACTTGCAACAAAAAACATCATGCTGCCTGCCCTTTGAGGTACCTGCATAAATTACCACACAAAGAGTAACTGGAGGGTGGGTAAGGGGTTTCCCGTACTGGTGTACTGGGGCTTTTTATTTACCATACTGGTGTACTGGAAGCCCGATAATTTTACGCACTTCGTACTATCCAAAATTTTGAACAATTTTTACTTTCCGTACTGCCTACTCTAGAAAAATTATTACCTGTACCAGCGTAGTGAACCCCCCCCCTTACCCCCCTTCTAACTAAGTCAGCTCATGATTAAGCTTTCTCCTCAACTGCGTGTTAACTCTCTGTCAGCTAAATCCGAAAATTGTCTGGCTACATTCACTTCAAGTTATAGAGAATATATGTGGATAACATGACTCTTACCAACAACTTTTGTTGGGATGCTGTGGGCCCTGAGCAACAAATAACAGTAGCAATGAAACCTGTTGACTTATTTCTATCAGATCTGTGAAGGGGTTAATCTGGCTCTCGCAAGTGACAAGTCCCATTGAATGCACCATGATCACCACAACTGAGGCACTCAACTGGCCAGTCAGGCATGCATATTACACAATTGTGCAGAATGTACTTATTACCTGCATGACTACAATACATGCATTATAAAATGCACAGCAAATGGTTTCAGAGAACAATATATAATTGTGTAAATTATACCATATGCCAGCCTTTAATCCCTACAGAAAAATGAAGTGTCAATAATTGATTCCTTCAGCAAGTTAAGTTTGTTTTCTTTTTCATTTTTCTTTCTTTCCTTCCTTACTAATACTTACTGTCACACTGTTTTAAACATACATGTATTTTTCTTTAGGAACAAAAAATACAATTGGGAAACAAACATGGCCTCTATGAATCCATCTCTTTCATATTAATGTGACCTTGAGAAAGTGTGTCAAGGTCATTCACATTACTCCCTATCAAACTCTTTCTTCCTTCCTTTCTTTACGACCCAATTTGTCTGGAGTTTTTCTCGGACAGTATTATTCCGACAACCACCAAACTTGCCATTGCGACTGATCTACCAGTGAAATTGTGCATATCATTTGGTAGTCATGACGTTTAAAATTATGTAAATCAAGGGCAATTAAAATTTTACAAGCTCCATATCTTCCAAACAAGTATAGGTTTGTGACACCTGACAATGTAATGGACGGTAACTGAAAGTTGTAAAATTTGAAATTATGCTAATTAGGGGCATTGAAAAATTTAAAAGTTAATATCTTCAACACTATTATAGATAGCGATGCCATTCCAACTTCAATTTGTAGGTTTGTGATAAAGCTGTATCCAATGAACCAAAGTTGTAGGATTTTAATTTATGCAATTTAGGTGAATACACAAAATTTAAATCTTGAATAGCTTCAAACCTATTACAGATAGAGGTGCCATTCCAACTTAAATTTATGGGTTTGCCACATAGCTCCATCCAATGAACCATAAACCAAAGTTGTTCAATTCTTATTTATGCAAGCTAGGCGAATACACAAAATTTAAAATTTTTTTGATAGCTTCAAAACTATTATACATGGAGCTGCCATTCCAGGATTGTGACATAGCTGCATCCAGTGAACCATGAACCAAAGTTGTAGGATTTTAATGTATGCAAATTAGGTGAATACACAAAATTTAAATCTTAAATAGCTTCAAAACTATTATAGATAGAGGTCCCATTTCAACTTCACTCTATATGTTTGTGACAGGTGCATCCAATGAACCACGAACCAAAGTTGTACCATCTTAATTTATGCAAATAAGGCAAATACACAAAATCTAAATCTTTAAATAACATCCAATTTGTAGTTTTGTAACATAACCCCATCCAATGACCCATGAACCAAAGTTATAGGCTTTTAATTTATGCAAATACACAAAATTAAAATTTTGATAGCTTCAAAACTACTGTAGAAAGTGGTGTCATTCAAACTTTCGTTTATAAGTTTGTGACATGGCAACATCCAATGAGCCAAGAACCAAAGTTGGAGCATTTTAATTGATACAAATGAGGCTAATACACGAAATTTAGATTATGTTGAACAATGGCAAAGTGTAGCATTTCAAACTGTTCATTTTGAAGGCACCCAGATTTGCTGTGAAGCAAATCTTTTTTAGTTAAGCCTCGTTCTTTCTCAACATATTGAATTTAGTGCCCTTTACTAAAGCATGACCTTGAAAAATAGGTTAAGATTACTAAAAATTTTACACAATTTTGACCATTGGAGTAATTTATGTTTCGTGTATAGTAGTTCTATCTCAATTTGTTATCAAAATAATGACTTTAATGTGTTTTTTACACATATGATGTTAGCTTGAATTCATGCCACCAAGACCCCACGTCATACAATTTTGTCTGTAATTGTAGATGAATATATGTCCACAAGTACACATGTAATGGCCACAACAGAAAAATCATTTTCATGAAATGTATCCCGGCCATGACCTTGAGAAAGTAGGTGAAGGTCATCAATATTATGGAACATCCAACTTCTATATTAGATACACATACTTTGTGGTTCATTTGGCATCATTAGCCTGACTCTCTCAATATTTTGAATTTTGTGTATTTTCCTCACAATTTGGTTTGTATCTTCCTTAATACTGGAGGCGACATCACCAAATTCCGGTGCACGTTTTCACCTTCTTGCTCCTGTGTAGTTACTGTATAAACTTAAAACGCTTTCTTCCTTAAATCAGAAAAAAATGACTGGTCGTCAATAGTGGTCTGCTTCAGCGGAATCAACTAATGTCAGCAGCAATGAAAAACCATTTGACTGAGAATACTTGATGCCACCTATGAAGATCATGTGCAAAGGAAAGCTGTTGACTCAGTCTCATAGTCTTTTCTTTTTTCAAAAGGGAAAAAAGGGTTAAAAGAAATCCATATGCAAATGTAGGAAGAGCTATGCACACAAGATTGTGTCCACAGACCAATGAATGCTAAAATGTGAAATTCAAAGATCACTTTGCACTGGGAGATATTGAGTTATAACTTGTATGTGCCTGGATTTTCTGTCTTTACGTACAAATATACACAGTGTTTCCAGTTACTATGCCAAGTTTAAAGGAGGTACATGCAGAAGCGTAGGAGGAGTAGTGTACACAAGACTCTGTCTACAGATGGCGCCCTTCAGCCAACAAAAACTGCCTCATAATTGGAGATGTCTGTCGTATGTGAAATTCCTGACTTCACACTCACACACATAATTATATGCCAAGCCCTACTTACTGTCCCAAATTCAAGAATCTATGCAAAAGTGTAGGGTTAGATGCACACACAAGATCGCATACATGTACATATAGGCCCTGCAGTCGAGAAAGATTGACTTGCAATTACAGATATCTAGTTGCATCTGACATTCCTGCCTTAATGCAAATATCACGTGCAGTTTTTGTGCCAACTTTTAAAGAAATCTGTCCAAAAGTGTAGGAGAAGGTGCACACCCAAGATATACAGACAGAGAGAGGGGCTGAGCAGGCAAGGTCTCGGATTAATCTTCCGTAGTTTCAGGGGCCTTTTTATTTTTCCCAATTTGAAGAAAAGGCCCCAAATTTGTTTCCAATCCTCTGAAATTATCTAAAATCATGCAGGATTCCCAAAGAGGTACAAAATTTCTTCTCAATTTTTATCCAACTATAAAAGTGGCCAAAGGACACGGATGCCCCCACCTGTCATTGCCCCCATCAGCATTGGAAAGAATATGGCATGTAACTGGTGCAAGACCTCAAATACTTTTTGAAATACATGCAATACAAATGTGACAAGTCTAACATCGAATCAACATTTTCCCTAAGTTAATTAATGATTAATTAACACAGATAATTAATGCAAGAGAGAAACAAAACCTCAGGTGCACACCTTCAAATACTGATAGATGTTTCCACAAAGTTACATGAGTTGAAGCTCAAATACCTTTTGAGATACATGTGATGCGACACAAGTGTGACAAGTTTAACGTCGAATCAACATTTTCCCTAAGTTAATGAATGATTTATTAAGACTGTATAAACAACTCAAGAGACAAACAAAACCCAAGGTGCACGCCTTCATATATTGATAGATGTTTCCACAAAGTGTCATGGTTGTACCTCAAATGCTTTTGAAGATATGTGTGACACAAATGTGACAATTTTAAAGTTGGAAGGACTAGGGCAAATTTATATGCCCTCCACCCCCCCCCCCCTTCCTGGTAAGAGCAAAAAAAGGGCCCTTTCCCCAAAACCTAGCTTAACCCCTGAAGGTAATTCTACTATACATACACACTCCCACCCCCTAACTTCATTTGCATGAAGCAGTCTTTCTGAAAACTTTTTTTTCTAACTGTACATTTGGGCCAGCAAACTTCAGGTTCTGCTGGTCTAAGCCTTAATTTTACTGGCCCAAGTAACCTAGTTTTGTCTAGTAAAGTTCTCAAAATTCTGCTGGACCTTTGGGCCTGCATTTCAGAAAATTTACTGGTCCTCCTGAATTTTTACTAGATAATAGCCTTGGACCAGTGACTTTTTCAGAAAGAATGATGAAGTAATAATTCTGATGGAGCTGATGTAAGAGGGTTTAAAAATACAGAACACTCATTTGTGTACAGAGTTCATACAGCATTGCCTGCTACACAGACTTTCTGGAGGGCGATAGACTGTTGGCCCCCTGCACTGTGGACCATAGAAAGTCTGCTGAGGAGGCAACATACAACATGGCAGCCTTCAAATACAAGGACTTTTAAGCACTTTCCCCCAAAACTCAATGATGTCTCCAATTTGATCAAGTTGCCTTTTTTGTGTCTTGCTGTCATTTGTTTGAGTTTTTTCAGGGGGTGGGGAGGAGGGGGGTGAGATGACCTGACTGTCGGGGTGGGGGGTGGGGGGTGTATTGGCAAACTTTTAAAATTAAGGGCTTTTCAAGGATTTCAGAAAAGGCATGGTGCAAATTCAAGAAGTTTTCAAGGATTTCCAAGACCTGTATGAACTTAGCGGGCAGCATTGAGTTAATGTCACGGCCTGGTGTGCCATGATAATAGCTTGATCTTGTCAACACACGACTCTGCACTTTGGATGAGGCGCCACAATATACACCATGTACCTAATGATATATTACATGCCATTCAACCTGTGATATGACGCCACTAACTTCCACAGTCAAACGCAGACTATATAAATAAGTTAGTCATGTTTTTTGCATCAATATAGCAGTGCATAACCGGTCTCCATGCTAAAACACGAAAGCCAACAATGGACTGTTATACAACACAGCCTGCATCTTGAGTCCATGTCATTCTGTTATTGGCAATGAAAGGTTTTTATTGATAGATTTCACTCTATTACTCGTCATGATCCAAATTGCCATGCAATTATAGTGTAACAACATTTGCCTGGTCCTGACCACTCACTATTCACTTGCTCCATTTTTTTTTTTTAAAACTTACGTAAAGTTCAAAAGTTGAAGCTCACACCACAAACAGTCCACTTGACCATGTAGAGTGCTGTGTACTATTCCACCCTACCCCCTAGTCTGTTATATCAGCAAACCATACACTACACCAGGTCATATTGGTACCTGACTAAAAGCCATCTAAACCTTTGTACATATAGACATCTAATAATGTTTACTGAATGGGCTGCTGATTATCTGAAATTTAGATTAAATATACTGTCTGTGTAATGTATTTATGTATATTCAATCAAGTCAAAGAGTAAACTTACTGCCAGACTATTAAACTGGTTCAATTCTGCCCCACTGTCAGCTGCTGGTACCTGTTAACCCCTCAATCTTGTCAGTTCATTCATGGTCTCACCAGATAACCCCTAGATTTAACAGTAAACCCCTGGTCTCACTAGTAAACCCTTGAATTTCACAAGTTAGTTACCTGGTCTCATCAGTACCCCTGGGATTTGCAAGTTAACCTGTGACCTTACCTGCTAACCCCTGGATTCAGTTGTTAATGCCTGGACTCACCAGTTAACCCCAAACTCACCTTCTTTCATCACAGCCAATACTTTTTCTGCATTTAGTGTACAGTGAAACCTGTTTTGAGAGACCACCCCTAGGGCAAGCCAAAAAGTGGTCACATAAGGCAGGTGGTCTATCAATAGAGGTATAACAGGAAAGATAGCAAAAGGGACATAGTAAACATGGTCTGAAAAGGCAGGTGGTCTTTCATCACCGTGGTCTCTCAAAACAAGTTTCACTGTACATGTAACTTGAACTGTCAACATTTTTTCAAATGTGGTTTTATTGTAAAATTCTTCTAAATATGGAGGCCCACTCCAAAAGATCCTAATATCTACAATCACAAACAATAGGGTCGGATGGGCCATGGGAAGGTTTGCAAGCCTTTCCATGAAAGTACGTGTGATAATGTTTGACCAACATTTATGGGTTAAAATCTTTCCTTTAATTGTAAGCTGCTTTTTGGGATGAGGTGTTAGGATGTGCTGCTTATGAAACCAAGGATAAATTTCAGAGTTCTCAAGGCAAAATCCTGGCTGAAGGCTGCATGAACATATCCACTTGCATCGCTGCAAGAGAAAATATTAAAGGTGTCTTTCTGTCTCTAATTTTTTTTGTATAGAAACATGTCCAAATCATTAATTGAACAAATGTACAAGACACAATTCAAGAATATTCACTTCCCAATTTGCTGATCATAGCTGACTTGCAAATCAATTTTGGTAGAATCGGAATGTATTGCTGATCAATTTGTATTTATGATTGCTAATCAATTCTGCAAAATTAAAATAGTGCCTCCATGCATGTGCCATTCACTTCCAACAACTAAGTGTTTGCTGACTTGAAATTTTCAATTTTCTGACTTGCTGGCAAATTTGTAAAATTTATGCTTGCAGTTTGCAAGACACCATCAGGAGATACACAAACTGTTTATTGATATGTTCTCCCACTGTTCCTGGTCAATTCCGAAGTCAAAATCTGTGCCATGTCTACTGCATTATCCCTTCAACTCAACATGCGGTACCTAGATGAAATTCAACTGAAGAAGGTATTGTTCATGGGCCCTTAATTTGGAATAACACAGCTGAATGAAAATATAAATAATGCAAACTGAGAGAATACGGAGCACCATTCAGACTTTCTTTCAAATCAGTCAGACAATGGTGTACGGAGAGACTTTTGATCACCTGAATGGAATGAAATCACAATAAATTTACCAAACTGTGTTAACTTCTGAAATTTTCTACAAAATTAATGCTGGCCTCATTTCCTTGTAACTTTCAGTTCCAAAATCTACAGTGTCAAGATGGAAAGACCATTTCCCTGTAAGACGTACACTGGTGTTATCAATTTACTGGTCTGACATTTCAACACACCAGCAGGTCTGCACACCCACCTACAAATCAATATGTGACAAAACAAGCCACTGGATTAAGTCATAGTCTGTTGTTGACAAATAGTCAATATGGACTATATTGACCTGCTGTAGCACATCTGGGCATGTAAAAGGATCATGATAATCCTGTGCTCTGCTGACTGGAATCTGTGTGCCTCTGCCAGTGCAGATTTCAACGCCACATACATGAATATGTACTGCATTAGTACTTGCCTGCAGTTGACCAAGTTTGATATTACCAGGCCAACACCTCAGTTTGACCTTCCTGGATCACTCAAGGTAAAAATGAACAACACCAAAATAGATCCCATAGGTACTTTCCTAGTGCTGTTTAATGTCACATTATTATCTCCATATTGATAACATCACTGTATTGATTGGCTGAAATAAAATCTGAGTGAGTTCTGAGTTCTGTCACCATGGGCCCAGGACCAAGATACATGCCAAAATGTCAACATTTCCAGAGTACATGTAATCAGCAAAAAAAAAAAAAAAAAAAATTACAGCAGCACTCTGTATGCATCCCTGTAGATAATAATTGGATCACCATCTCCTTCACTAATTTGATGAAGGTCTGCCTGGGGAACATGTACATATGCATAAAAGCAAATCATTCCTCAGAATAGTCTTCATAACACTGCAATACATGCAGCACTGTATTGCTGACATTTTGGCGTATATCTTGGTCCTGGGCCAAAATTAAGGTCTAAGGGTTCTCAGAAGTGTCCCTATACAATTTTGAAGCAATTGACTTGGCATTTTTGGAGCAGGAATTTTTCAAGGTTTTACAAAAAAAACCCCAAAATTTAAAGGCAATCAAATATTGCTGGATCCATGCACACACCCCCTCCCCACCTCACTGATAACCTTGTTAATCACAATTCTCATTTTGTGATGACTGTAGTCAATCACAAGTGGCCAAATGCTCTGCTGGCACTATGGCTATATTGCACCTCTTCATTTCAAAGTTGCCAGTCTTTAAATTGCATTTTAGAACATGTAAAGCTTATGTGATTTTAATGTCTTGTTTGTCCACCAGATGGCACTTTGCTCCACATGTAATCATAGTTTATTTGTGTAATTCCTGTAATGGATATTGTTGCATGTGTCAAGACAACAATCAGTGAGTCCTGAACTTTATATCCTCAGTGACCTTGGGACAGAGGATCAAGGCCACCGACATTATGTAATACAAGAGGCCCATAGGTCTTGTGCTGTCCTGACATTGCCATTGATATCCAAGCTACACCCTAACATTACAAAATCACAACTTTCAACAATACTGGCATGGTGACCTCACAAAAATAAATCAAGGTCACTGATATCACATATGATTCTACCTTTGGACATTGTCTATATATCCTATAAATTTGGCAACTCTAATCTAAGTACTTTTCGAGACATGGAATTTTATATCTTAAAATACATGTTGGCTCATAATTTCCATGAAATTATAGATGGCACCACTAGTATCATTACCAATTTAGACTTTGACCTCCCCAACAATCCCAACAAATTTGGTGAAGATCCGCCAAAAATTAAAGATGCTAGAGTGTTCACAAGATTTTCACATTTTGACCCTTATATTACATAATATTGTACGTGGTGCCACCAATATCGAACTCAGCCTTGATTTTCATACACCCTATAGATAAGTCCTGAAAGTTATATTGGGCTAACTTGAAAACTGTGGACAGTATCGTGCTAACGAGCAAAATTTTACAGACGGACGTCTCTAGTATGATACACCTATAAATGTAGAAAAACATGATCCATATTCATAAATATCAAACCCAACTTGTAACGACAGCAAAGAGATTCCAGAGTTACCAAAGCATCAACATTCATCTTCCAATACCAATGTGAAGAAACAAATTTCACTCCTGACTTGAGACAGGCAGTCACCTACCAAAGGCAACTGGTGGTTTTAAAGCGGTCCTCTCAACATTTGAAATATTTATTCTTAATGAAATACAGACTATAGTGTTTCCGTTATGTGTAGGCCCAACCACTCAAAATCAAAATTTTATTACTTCTGCAAAAAATAAAAAAGAGAACTGGTAGGCCTATCACTATTTTGGTTCTTCTGACTAGTTCCTTAGCTGAGTTTATAGCAAAAGTAGAAAATAGGCCTTTATCGTTTTTGTGATATCTATGAATCTGGAGCATTATGTATATAATAAGTTAAATGACTGAATCACTGTTGGACGGACGTCTCCTTTGAAACTTAAAAGCTTCATACACTATTCCACCATACCGACACTGGTATAAACAGGTAAATAGTAATACAATATTTAGCACCATAAAGTTGATTAGAGGTGTTATTTTTGTTTCATGACACACCTTTAGGTCAAGATATATGTGTGTGTATGAAGTTTCATGAAATTTAGTTAAACAGTAAAGGAATTATAGCCTGGGCACAATTTAAAAAAAACATGTCACTGTGACCCATATACTTGACCTAGTGACCTACTTTTGGCACATGACACACCTTTAGGTCAAGTGCGTGTCAGGTTTCATGAAACCAAGTTCAATAGTGAAGGAATAATAGCCTGGACACAATTTTACAAAGATATGTCACTGTGATCCAGATACTTGACCTACTGACCTACTTTTGGTACATGACACACCCTTGTGTCCAGATGCACCTGTGCGTAAAGTTTCATTTATCTAAGTTTAAAGACAAGCGAATTATAGCCCTGACATGAAAAATGGACGAACGGAAAAAGCGATTACTATATGCCCCTCCTCCAATAGGAAGGGGGGCAAAATGAACAAAAATTAAAAAAAAAAAAAAAAAAAAACCGAAAAAAAAAATTCAATGAGGTGTTACCATTTGACAAAATTTGATTGATACCTACTGGAGGAACATTATCGTAAGTTTGAAGTGAATCTGGTGGATGGTTTTGGAAAAGTCTAAAATGTGAATTCTGGATGGATGACACTGTAGTTTTGGAAATTTTTGCCCTCAATTTGATTTTGCACTTTTTGCGCTACCAACCAAAGCGCGAAAATAAGTTGCATTGTATTTCACTACATTGTATGGCACTGGACTGCACAAAATTAAAATGTGGGAAAATTCTGTAATTTAATCAAAAACTGAGTTTGCGCGAAATTGAACATGTGCAAAAATTTCCAGAACTACAGTAGAAGATGGACAGACAATGAATGGATGGATTGATGATTGACTATTCGAGAAGTTCAGCTGAGTGACAACAGTGAGCTGAGCTACAAAGTGAAAAATTAATGCATCATCATCATCATCATCTCTTTCACTAACTTGGCAGAGGACCACCTGGGGAACATCCCAGTGCAAAATAAAAACATTTTATGCAACTGCAATGGTTATTGAGGACTTGAAAATGTTTAAAGTTAATGGACTGATAGACAGACAAATAAACAAAAGACGCACATGGATTTTATAAGCTGTGCACACTCTGCTGAGTGATAAGTCAGCAGAGCTAAAAATAAATGGAAATTACCTGTTGATCTAAATTACTTACAGCCTTCACTCATCTCCATCCCACTAGAGCTCATGAATGCCAAGCCATTACCACCTCCATGTTGGTTTCAGAGAAGAAATTTTGAGTTTCCGAGATAGACAAACCCATCCCCAGAGTCATGTGGGCTTTTCAAAGCCAGCTGAACTAAGAATGACAAGTCATTCATTCAGGCACCATATGTGTTAAGACAGATAGCAAGTCACAATCACAAGTCAGGCCATGTATTTTTGGAATTTCCAATCAAGAAATTCAGTCTAGCTGTATTGATCTGCGCTTAAAATAGATCTGCATTCATCCAATAAAATCATGCATGCACAAAAATATGTCTGATCTCCATGCAATGTTGAATGATCCAGTCTATTTGGGATTTGTGGTGCTGCGCACATTATGGGTGCATGTACGTGTGAATTATATATGCATATATGCATGTATATAATATCAGTGGATAGATTCAAATTATAAATACATACATGCATACATACATACATACATACATACATACATACATACATACATACATACATAAAAACACAAACACAGAGTGGTCTGAGTTTTGAGGGAAATGCCAGACCATTTTCCTTGAAGGACAATCTTTGTCAGGGTATTTTATTAAGTACTTTTATTTTACGTGTCCAATTAAGTGCCCGAGCACTTTTATTCATGTGTCTGAGGTCAGCAGGTTGGACCAAGCCATCATTGTTAAGGAGTTTGTGATGGATATGAAAATGGGTTGTACTTGCCAGAGCTGGTGGGCACTCTGTCTACATTCCAATATCAGGGGTCACATTAAGGATTTTTCAGTACGAGTCCGTTGGACCCATCTTTCTCCATTTTCAGGAAAAATAGTGCGTCCATGAACTGAATCAATGGGTACAGTCTGAAATTGTGCCAACTGGACTTCATTTGATGTAATTTGTTAATTGATTTTATTTGGTATCATTAACATATATCACAATGATAAATAAATAAAACATGCAGGTAACTTAAGCCTAGAAACGAACATAACATAGGGTCTGTTATGCTCACGTAGGTAACTCATTATTATTAAATTTAAGATTGAAAAAAAAGTTACCAATATGCCAACTTGATGTAAAAGGGTCTAAAAGTTGTTGACGGTACCAAGGATGGATTCAATCTACCCAGGAACCTGCTATTACGACTAAGTCTATAGCACATCCCTGGTCTACCAAAAAATGGTTGTGAATGGGGCTTAACCCCTACTGCCCTAGCACGCTGCCACTGTGCCAGTATCTGGTGTTGTACACCGTGCGCCACCGGACAGTTTTTTAACTCCCTTGCACAACAAACGACGTGCATGATTGAACATGCCTGGGCTCTATTATTTTTGGGATTGATTCCACGTCATGAAATTGTCAGAAATTATATGATTTATATTTCTGTGCACTTTATACTTCAATATACCTTAAAAATTTGATACCGTAGGCGGTGTTAAGAGTCTGATCTTAAGTGCGGTCACTTTTTCACCAAGCAACATGGTAGGCCTACAAGCCGTGCAACACACAAGTGAGTGGACACAGCCTGTCACGGGCATGCAACCAGGCACGGTTTTCCGCTATACATTTTTCCGGCCTTCAATCATAAATTTTTTGAATTCCTATCTTGTTCTGTCATACAGATTTGTTCCATTCAAACATTTCAATGAAATCAAAACAACAAATTTTGTTTAAAAAAACACCAATAACCACGTGGACCATCGGAGACAGTGATGAACAACAACGTGTTATAGTTACACTGTCAGGCCGGCTAATGCAAAATTTTGCTTCGTCCACGTGTAACCTTGCGATGACTAATCTGGGTATTTTCCTTGCCGTCCGTAATGAATTTTCACTCGTGCCTTTATCTGGGTCTAGATTTTTTGCGATGGAAGTCTTCTTGGTGAAAATATGATTTGAAAATTTAACATCTTAGTCCAATAATCTTTGCGTAATACGACTTGTACCTTCCCAACATTGCGGACATGAGACAAGCACATGGGGAACAACGATTTTGGTTGGACAGTGAGCGGCACGTGATCAAATCCACCCAATGAGGAGCCTGGAAGTGCTTTCAGCATTTATAATCAGGTGGAGTGACGTCCATCCGTTCCCATTGTGGCAAATTTTTGGAGGGATACCCCAGGAATATTTTTTCTTAGCAAATAAGAGAGCTTGTTACATAGAAATACGAACATCAGAGGATTCCATCAGTATAATAAATAATCATGAGATTGATAATGGTCGATGCAAAACACCGTGACCGCTTGGGGTAATTTTTGCAGTTGTATCTTTCAAAAATGCACCGTATTTTTTTTGCGTGCATCCACAGAGATGCAAAATGACAATGTTTTATTAATTTACAGGCGTCATTTCTTTATTTTTTGCGTCTATGACGCAGGACGCAAGCTTAATGTGACCCCTGATTATTTGAATTGAGATTGGCGTAAAAAAAGATGAAAAACCTTACCATCCATAAACTTCCTAAAGAATCATCATTTAATGCTTACTTTCCATGGGCGTTTGTATCAAACTGTCGGGACAAACACCCTAATGACTTAAAGGGCGAAGGTCAAGCTCTGTGCATATCAAATTGCACTATCTAAGTCAGCCTCCTATCCTGATTTCTCCTCTTATACATATATATCTTTTAAATTGAAAGATGTGGAAAATCTTTCCATATACATAAAATGTCAACACAGAACATGTCAAAAATGGAAGTTCCCATTTTGTGGAAGGGTCCAATTTTGACATTCATGATGGATATCTATCAAAACATTGTATTCACAAACTTTTGAAAGAAACTTTACATAGATACGCAGGGACTGTCAGATCAGTTTTTCTGTATACAATGTACAATGAGTACACCAAATTTCAAAGTAGTCCCTTTTAATTCTCATTTGTTTTCTGTATTTGAAGATTTCAAATCTGCAGAAACATTCAATATACTTGTGTAGGTTTTGTAGTGCCATCTCAATTTATGTCATGGGCTTCACAATAAAATCATTTCCTGATAGGCATTCTTTCCATGACCTAGAGAAAATATGTCAAGATCACCTATATTATGCAGTATCAAACTTCTATATATGATACATATCTGTGGTACATGCGGTATTGTTAGCATTCTTATTTCTCAACACATAAAATTTAGTTCCCTTTACAATGTCCTTAATGACCTTGAAAAATTGGTCACGGTCACCCAAAATTTTACCAAAATTTGACCAATGGCCTAATTGGTGTAAACTTGGAAGTTCCATATCAATTGTCACACAAAATAATTAATTTTATGTACTTTTAGTACTTTTGATGCTGGTTCCACTTTATACCACCAGTGGCGCCACCAAGACTCCACGTCCTCTTTTTTTTTTCTGTATAATATTCCTACTATTATGGTATACTGATACATGTGTACAAGTTCAAATGTAATTATCATACCAAATAAAAAAAAAAAAAAAAAAAAAAAAAAAGTAAAAAAATCATATCCTGAAATGTGTTCCCTCTATGGTCTTGAGAAAGTTGGTCAAGGTCATCCGCATTATGGAATATAAAAGCTTCTACATAACACACATTTGTGGTACATTTGGTATCATCGGCCTTTTTTCTCAACATAATGAATTTAATGCGTTTTCAATACATTTTGGTTCATATATTTCATAATACTGCAAGTAGTACCACCACATTTTCATGTGTTTATGTTGTTCACCATTCCCATCAAGTTTTGAGATGATTGATCAAAAACTTTTTGAAAAACACCGTTGTCAAAACTTTCAAATTTTGACCCAAATATTACACAATACTATAGATAGTGCCACCAATATCGTACTCGACACAGATGTTCACGCACTTGATAAGTCTTGAAAGTTATATGGGGGTAACATGAAAACTATTGACTGTATTGCATAAATTACAAGCAAAAGCTTAAGGACGGCAGGGCCAGAATTTCGGCGAGAATCCAAGAATCCATTCTCGTAAAGATTCTTCTAAACTTGTCTTTCTTTAAAGAGAAAACTAATCACAAAACCCAAATAGATTCTCGCAAAATTTTGCGAAATTCTGGACCTGGACGGACAAATGGATGGACTGATAGAAAAGAGTGATCACATAAGCTGTGCAACCTAAGGTCAGCAACACTAAAAAGGTAAGTACGAGATTCCTACCATATGCTGTAAATTAGATCCAGTGCTTGCAGGAAGCAGTCGTGACTGCCATGATGAGGGGAGATCAATTCAAGCTAAAATGTTGAAAAATCAAGTTGTATCTACTTCCATCAATGTTTAATCTCTTGGATTTGTTTCCTTGTTTATTTGCTTCTGCTTGTGTGCAGTGGTCACAGATTGGGCAACCATATTGCAATATAGGTCATATAAGAAGTGTAAATTATCTAAAGAGTTTCTCTGTCCAATTGGTCTTGCAAACTCTTCATGATGTTAAGCTGCTTTGCTGTTTTTGTAACAATTTGATTACTGTGGTCGCATCATCTGAGATTACCCTTCCTTTAGTACAATCCTAAAATTTCATGATTGTCAATTGTTTAGAGCCAGGGATTTTGAAAAGGCAGTGAATCATGACTACAATGATTTTTTTTTTCTATGAAACAAGCACAGTGTGAGTTTTTTAATATATTAAATGTGACTAACCAATCAGATGACCACTCTCCAACCAAAGAAAGATCATGGTTTGTGGCTCTTACTGCTTGGTTGGGATTGTCAACAGAGGTAAACAATGAAGTGTCGTCAGTAAAAAGTTTGATTTTGGAATTTACAATGTCAATAATGTTGTTTATAAGCATCAGGAAAAGAAGTGGCCCCAGGACTGAACCTCAGGGAATGCTGCCATTGAAAGAGGAAGACTCATCATTAATTACAACTGGCTGCTGTCACATGAAAAGATAATTTTGAAACCAGTCCAGTAATGAGCCAGAAAAATCACTACAATCGAGTTTATGAAGCAAGCCTTTGTGCCATACTCTATCAAAAGCCTATATATGAAAAAACAAAGTGCCTTTCCTTAGGAGGTCAACTGCATGACGAAATTAACGGTAGTCACAGCAACTGGTTAACTGTTGAATCCTATGGTATAATACAACACTGATGTGCAGACATGACTAGATTATCGATGAAAAGTTAAACACAAACTTGAGAACTAGAACAGACTGATTTTCCAACAGAAAATCAAATGTCTCTCAGTGGAACACTTACGTCTCTGAATAAGCTACAGGTGATAACAAATTACAAATGACCAAGTTTGCTTGAAAATTACAATCCTATTTTAGCTCTCACCTAGATACATTACTCTAGCAATTTTCATCAAGTTCTTCAAGTCTTATTGCAAGGAAACCAATTTCATATAAGTGACTCTGTGACCTTGAAAATTAAGTCAAGGTCAGCCAAATACAATCCAAACCAGGTCTTGCAAGATACATAATCCTACCAAGTTTCATCAAATTCCATCAAGTTCTTCAAGGCTTATCGCACGGAAACCAATTTCACATAAGTGACCCTGTGACCTTGAGAATTTCGCTCAAGGTCATCCAAATACAATCCCAACCTAGGTCTTGCCAAGATACATAATCCTACCAAGTTTCATCAAATTCCATCTTGTTCTTCATGACTTATCGAACGGAAATCAATTTCACATAAGTCACCCTGTGACCTTGAGAATTCGCTCAAGGTCATCCAAATACAATCCCAACCTAGGTCTTGCCTAGATACATAATCCTACCAAGTTTCATCAAATTCTGTCAAGTCCTTCAAGACTAATCGCATGGAAACCAAGTGTTGAAGAACCTGAACAACAACAACAACAACAACAACAACAACAACAACAAGAAGCAGAAGCGGAAGAAACCGGCACTAAAACAATATGTCCCCCGGCTTCCACCAGGAGACATAATTACTCATTGCATTAATTTACCAACACAGCTAATGAGTGAAATCAGGCAATAATTGGTACAAAGGCATCGTCTTCCTTGTGTTTACACAGGTATGACAACTGGCTGGTTTCCACAAATGGGGAAATATTCTGAGGTGAAGAGAATGATTGAATAATTTAGCAAGTGATTCACAAACAGACTCAGATCATTCTTTGAGCAAATTGGCACTTATGCCATCCAGACTTTTTAGAATATGAAGGACATCACCCTAGTTAATTTGTATGGGTTCCACATGTTCAAGCTTGTTTGTAGGAGGGATACCAGGTGGAAGCACCCAGGTCTTTTGCTCATTTAGATTGCCTTCCCTGACAAAAGAACAAGTCAAAGACTTCAGCTTTTGAGGGGCCTTGCCTAACGAAAAATGAGTAAGAAGATTTCAGCTTTTGAGAGACAGCCAGTTACATGACCACTCTCCTGGTGCAACTAGAGAATAATGGGTGTTTGATTTTCATGAATAAACTACTCGAATGTTCCCCATCAGGCCTTCTTTTTGGAATTACTGTTTTTCAAGTAGGCACTTAAATTATTTGTGGATTGTTTCCTATTTAGAATTAATTGTTTTTGGTTTCCAATTTGTGTATATTTGATCCAGGCTTGCTGGTAAAAATTTCTATCCAGTACGATGTCCTATGCTCTGTGAACTTTCCACTTTTTGCTGCAAAATTGGAATTGTACTAAGCAAAGTCACAAGGTTGTTATTTTTACTAAGTATGGATGATTTGGCTCCTTCTGGGAAGCTGCTGAACCCCAACTTTCACCATTCAATTCAAAGACATTGTCTGGCACAATATGTATTAAGTTCTCCCAATTTGTCTGTTCCAATGTGAACCTAAATTTGTCAAGATCAGCTTTTTATATTCCAAATGTATCTCTGGGATAAGACCTATTCTTTTTAGCTCTGCTGACCAAAGGTTGCAGAGCTCATGCAATCACTCATGTGTTTGTCTGTCCATAAACTTTTAGCTTGTGAATGACCTGCAGTTTTCAAGTTAGCCCCATATAGTTTTCCTGACTTATATACTTATATATATACATATATAAATATATAGTTCAATGAGAGAAGAGAGCATAAATAGCATGTAAAGTGTAAATTTATCAATCCTGTGGACAGAAATGTTGTATGTATAAAAGTTGCAGTCATTTTATAACCATAATTTCACAAATAATCCAGATGAAAAAAAAAAAAACCCACTTATTAATGACTGTTTACTATGGGTTTCTACATACCAAATTTTTGAAAGCTTAACCAAAGCTTCAAATTTTCCACTTCATTGTACAGTAATCCAGTTTGTACGTTCCCTGAACAGAACTTCACTAAATCCTTTAAAACATGTATCAGCATAAAGCTCCAAAAGTGTGTGGACTTAACTCCTTTTTCTTTAATATAATGGTTGATGTGCACTTTCCCTAGCAGTTCTTCAAAATGTCACTAGATGGCACACTACTGTGTATGCCTTGAAATACATAATCTTCTGAACATTTTAAAATAGATCAATAAAATACAACGAATCAGAAAAATCACAATGTGAATAAGTAAATAGCTTGACCTGAAGAATAGCAAGAAAATAAATTGAGGTATTTAAAGAAAAAAATAACACCAGATTTTATCTGAAAAGTCTGTGAATACAGGTTCTCTCCTCAAAATTGGTGTATTTGTGTGTGTGTGTGTTGTGTGAAAGAGTATTCTGCATACTAATGTAAAAATGCTGCAAATTTTGACTGGTCCCTTAAATTCTGGTATAATTTTATGCAATTCTGTACAGTGGTTTTGGAGAGGTTGAAAATAACTTAAACACACAAAAATTCATTAAAAAAAGTGGGAAAAACTGCAGCACTACCTGGTGGCCAAAATATGAACCAAGTGATCCCAGATGACCTTGTGTGCAATATCGAAGCAATGTAGTACATGAGCAGAAATTTTCGCGGTTTCTTTCAAGAAAACGAGAAATTTTGAAATCATCACTTTTGCAAACTTTGCATAGACCATGTAGGGGAACACCCATGTGCAAAACTTAAACCATTCCATGCAACTGTTTTAGTGAAGCTGAAAATGTGAAAAGTCTTAAAGACAGACGGACAATGGATTCAATCAGATTTTTTAAAAAAAATCATAAAAAATCCCCAAAAGAACTGGATTGTGACTTTTTGAACAAACTTGTGACTTGTGTGACTATTTGAACAAAGTCCCTGCTAGTCACGAAAAATATACATGTATTAATCTTTAATCCTCCAACAAGAAGTGAGCTACCATTTGCCACCTCCAGGTGATCATGGCAGCAGATGGAAGATAATTTATCATAAATTAATGTGGAGTATGACTTGCTACACAAACTTAGTAAACACCTGCTGAAGGTACATCCCCATTAGGTTTGAAAGGGATATGACCCTTTTCTGACAAGTTGAAAAATGAGGAATTCTTGACAGATGGGCTGTGGACCATGGCGGACCATGAGACAGGCTCACAAGTCAGCTGACCTAAAAATAGATTCCAAGCCATAAACTAAGTACTCAGAGGCCTGACCTCAGCTGGTTCTATGAATATGGCTGGTAACACTTGCAGTGCACCAAAAAAAAAAAAAAAACAACACAGACCTGTCCCTTATCCCTGCCCACATATAGATATGACCAGATAGTGGATGTCAGCTGATAGCAAGCCGCGTCACAAACAATCCATTTGTCTGAGTGCTCTACTTTTTCATGAACCCTGGAGGACTCCTTGTTTATAAATATATGTATTTGGTGTCAGTGTTAGGGATATATTATTTCTGGTTTCTGGGTTAGTGGTGCCATAATAGCATTACTCAGTCTTGACTGGGGGGATGAAGTCAGATTCAGGCCGGGCATTATCATGCACATCAATAGATCCTACCTCACTGGGATACAAGATGTACCAATACACCTACCCAATCGTGGATTTTTTAAAATTGATAATGCAAAATAGTGTGTTCTAAGCCCCAAATCCTGTGATTTTCTGGTCAGCTCTAAGCTTGCAAATTCAGTGTTTTGATGTCAGTAAGCACTCAAAATTATTATCTACATTCTGCACTAAGAATCTTTAATGATTAGACAAAGTTCTGCCAATAAAGAACAACCAAACGGTGGCAATATTGATCAAGCTGGAACTGTCTCTTTCCCATATTACCCTCTTGTTTTATAGAATATGCCTGCTCCGTTGTCATGCATTACCAGACGACATACACTTGGTCATTTCCTGTTTCTCTGCTATCAAGACTGCAGTAAATCACCTAGAATGATTTTATAGATCTGATGAAAGTAAATGCTACTCTATCATATCATGGTAAAAACACAAGACTAATTCTCCACCACAGTCCAGTCTACAGGCAATGTTTGACCACTGAGTACAAAATATGACAATTTTTGACAATGGCCTCAGTCAGAAATCTCATAACAACAGGATTCCCTAACCAGAGGCACCCTCAATGCAAAACATTGATTGATGGGTCCATCACTGCACATACCAAGGAGTCTTGGACCAACAGAAGATATCACTCCTGGAATTTTGCTGCAGTTGATGGTATCTATGTGGTGTTATGGTGATGAATTTTGCGGGGTTTTTTTGGTGTGGTCTAGCAAGAGCCATGAGTATAGTGACCAAATTCACCCCCAACAATGGCTGGATAGCTTGTCTGTAACAGGACCCCACAAGGGAGATGGATGAATCCCATTTGTGGACCATTCTTAGGAGAGAAAGAGTATGTTTGAACTTGAAAAGTACACTGTCCAACAAATACTTGCCAAAATAATCATATACGTCATTTTGCTTCTTTATGGTGTGGTGATCGGAAAAAAGAACAAGAGGCCCTTAGGCCTAATGCTCCGCTGACACATCTGATGACCACCAAAAAATCGTTGCCTGAAAAACTTTCCCTCCATGACCTTGAGAAATAAATCAAGGTCATCCATATTATGCAATATCAAACTTCCACATGATACACATTTGTGGTAAATTTGGTATCCTTCCCCTAATTCTTTATCAAAATAATGAATTTAATATCCTTTTCTTAAGTGCTTAATGACCTTGAACAATAGGTCAAGGTTACACAATCATTGGGTGATGCTTAGCCAAAAGTAGGTCACCAAATAGTCTTATGTACAATGTACTTAAGTTCAATTTTGATCCTGAGGCTCAATCCTCTTTGCCACTGATGTCCAAGCTACACCCTGTGATTAAAAAATCACCTTTTTCAATTTTACAGGCCTGACGACCTAATAAAAATAAGTAAAGGTCACTGATATTATATAATACATTAGCATTGAACATAATTGTATTAATTTGGTATACATGTCTAATTCAATCATTTTCAAGATATGGAATTTTACATGGTTCATCCTATTTTGGCTCATAATTTCCATCATGTTACAGGTGGTGTCACTTGTATTAAATATGCAACATAGACTGACTTATTCCACAATCCTACTACATTTCATGAACATCTATCAAACATTACGACTGCTAGAGCACTTGGTCACAAGATTTTCACATTTTGACCCATCTACTACATAACACTGTTGGTGGCGACACAAATATAGGACTTAGATTTTCGAACGCTTGATAAGTCCTGAAAGTTATATGGGATGATCTAAAAAAATGTAAACTGTATTGCGCTCACAAAGTTTAAGGACGGACGGACAGACATGAGTGATCGCATAAGCTCTAAGACCTAACGTCAGCAGAGCTGAAAAGAAAGTTTCTTTTTGCTGTTCCTGGATAAAAGATAATGATAATTGTTTCACAGCTGACACAAAGCAACATGAAAATTACATATTTCTGAAATAGCTTGAAAAGACACAAGCTGAGAATGCAATAAAAGGCAATGAAATTCAAGTCCTCCCCCAATTGGCAGAAACCACTGACCGTGTTTACATTCTCGGATATTGTTTATATTTTTCTTGAATGGAAAACCCGCAATTGGAATGAAAGGGGTTATTCACTTGTGGCGGCATTGACAGCAAGTGCCCTGCACTTTCCAATACAGGGTGCTTGCATACACAGAGCTTGTGTGACCTTGAAAATGAGGTCATAGTCCCCAAAATGCAATCAAGTGAAGAAACTGTGCCAGGGTACAAATAAGGTTCATTTTAATTCCAGATGGTCAGTAAATATGAGATCTATACCGCAGACAGACTGAACCCCAAACCGACACACAGACAACCCAAATATATAATGGGTCCCCCTGGTGGTGGACCCACAAAAACACAAAACACGAGCAGTTCCATTTCTTTCTTAGAAAAAAAAAAAAAGGGTCATCATGCTACTCACCATAACTGCAGATTACAGATGCCTTTTGCTGTTTTGCTGGACCAGTCAGCTTCTAGTTACTACTTCGCAGGATATCCTGGTCCCTGATTGGCCAGTGGTGCTGCCTCCCTGGGATCCTGGATCCTATACGTGATACAATAGTTATAATAATTTATTTCTTGTACTATGTTGTAGATTTTCCATACTTTACCGCGTCTGAAAAGTTAACTTGATTGATTGACCATGTTCAAATTGGATACATGGCAGACTCATGGGTTGTTCTAACCATACTGTGCACTTAAAAAAAAAGAAGAAAAATTGGATGTGAAAATCATGCATTTACTTTTATTCACATTTTTATTAAAACAAGAAGACTGTGATAGTCCTGTGCTCAGCTAACCAGACATGCACAGACTGAAGCGGTCCTGTGAATTATGATATCAAGGGCACCTCTGTTTCAGACCATAATCACTGTTGCTAACATGCACATATCCAACTGCTAAAGATTTTTTAACATTTGCCCCAAAAAAACTCATATAAATCTAAAAATCACTGGACCATTTGAAAAAAAAAAAAAAAAAAAAAAAAAAAAATGGAAGAGACCCAGCTCCCCACTCCCATTAAGTTTGAGGTGAATCTGGCCATTGGTTCTGGAGAAGCAGTTGAAAATGGGAATTGTGGATGCCGACGGATGTCTCCTTTGAAACTTAAAAGCTTCATACACTATTCCACCATTCGGACACTGGTGTAAACAGGTTGACAAGAGGTATTATGAGGTAAAGTGTACTAAGGTATTTTTTTTCTTTCTTTTCTATCTTCATCCAGTAGAGTGGAAGAGGTAGCTTCCAGCTAAGAGTCATAGCAGATACAACAGCGCATAGTGATTCCGGATAGTCTGAATTGAGTTTTGCATGTATGTGGTCTGATGAAGATGAAGAAGAATCAACAAGAAAAGCTGTAACAGCAGAGGAAAAGATCATTTAGCCTTACAGACATGGGCTGACTGCCCAGAACTCTGCTGTCACTATACTGCAGGGAGTGCAGCCATAGGACAGCCAGATGGTCCCAGCTTGCCGTCTAGGCAATGATAATATGCTACAAAAAAGATGTTTCCTATAAAAAATTACTAGACCTCATTTAACAAGAACCAGCATACAAATTGGTAATTTGCACTAGGATTGGCCTGTTCTTGGGGTGTTTCAAATTCTGGCATTCACAGAAACAGCTACAACTATGGTATGTAAAATTTTCCCTTCCCATCTGTATAGATGATTAAATATGAGTTTGTGTTTATGAATGACTTTCAATAATTCAAAACCTGGCAGTAACCCTTAACCCTTGGAAAGCAGTAATTAACATTGCTGTATAAACCTACATCAGTACGTGAGCGGATGGACTTATGATCCTTTATTTCAGATCGTACCCATTATGTAACACTGGTAAATATTTTCCTCTGACTGATTTATTTTCTGGGTCCGTATTAATGACAAAGATACAATGACATGAGGGTTTTTTTTATTCTTTTTTTTTATACACCGGATTACTGCAAGCTGGCTGTGGATTGTCACAAACCGTGGTATATGACTGAAAGAGATCAAAGGCCAGCCACCAACTGGTCTTGGTAGCTGCGTAGATGAGGCATATCCAAAGAAGTGTTATCTGGTTATGGGATTAAACACCTGGCAATATACAGTGGTAATTGTCTATACACATTACAGTGGCCTGCTACCTCAACCCAGGGACCTATTATACACTGTTCAAAGTTAGACATGGGTATGGAACAAGATCAGTGGTTTGCGGGTGTGTTCCACCAGTTTTTTCCATCAAATTAATCAAAAAAGTGAAATAAACTAACGTTTTGTTACAATGTAATAGTTTGTAACATCCCAGCCAAGGGTTGTCACTGTGACAGTCAACTGCTAATTATGTGATACATTGTAACAGTTGTAGAGCTACTAGGCCTATATTTTGCTATAATGCAAGCTTTGAAATCAGGATCAAACTAAAGATTTTTACAAATACAATGCTCCCTCTTTATAACACCCAGCGTTACAATGTGGTTTCTGATATAACAGGATGGGTACCATGGCTCCCACTGAAACAGTTTTCCCATTACTTCTATGCTAAAAGTCCCTTTGTTATAAGGTGGTTTTGCTAACACGGTATAACCTGTGGACCCCATCCCCAGCGTTTATTAAGAGGGAGCACTGTACTGTTAAAAAATAAAAAAAAGAAATGATGAATCATCGTTTCTGGTTTTAAGAATAATGCCTATTTCCATGAATCCTTCCATTGACCAACAGAAAATTATGAAACCAGATACTCCCAACACTGATGGGTGGGGTAGGGCTTTCTCTGGTTTCATTCTAACTAATGTATTGGGGGCGGGGGGGGGGGGGGGGGGTACAGATTGGCCAGCATGCTGTTGACGGCAGCAGAATCTGGCTGTGCCCGGTCAGGTGTGTCCCACAACATCACTCACAGCCATACCTGGTTCAAAACAGTTGTTGTTTCCCTTAGCATCAAATGGCTTTCTTGAACACTGACGGAACCGTATCTGGCAACAGCAGGAATTTCTTGGCCAAACTCATCTTAAACATTGTCATATTTGAAGAATCAAAGTCACTTTCCACAAAGTGTTCGCTGCATAGATGAGATTTGATTCCCAGGGTCTTACTACTTGTCCCGGAAAATCTTGACGGGAACAGGGACAAAAATAAATATTTCCGCATGCATTTTTAATCCTGGTAACTCCTAGCCCTCTGGGCAGTTTTGGGATCTGGCACAGCCAGCCACTGGACATTTTTTTGTTTTGTTGTGCAACATGCGACATGCTGGCATAAAATTGCCGTAACTTTTTTATTTTTGCAATTTATGCAAAATGATCAACATGACTTTCGTTGAGCAAGACCTTCTCTACATTTCTATGTGGTTTCTTTGTCAATTTAAACAAAAACTTGTGCCCTACACCCTAACAAAGTGAATATATTGATCTCAAGCACGAATTGATCAAAATGGTCAAGCTTGTGTGAATACAAGTGCATGGGTACCTTTCCGCGTACTTTCCTTGGTTAGGGTCACGAATGATGGTTCCTCTTTAATTTTTTATGATCGCTTGTGTGCAGTAATTGTCATTAAATTATTGTAGAGTTTGTTTGATGCTGCAGTAAATTGGAAAAACATATATCCCAAAGAATTAATATTAAATCTGGAAAATGAAAGTGATACAAAAGCTACTTTCCTTGATCTGGATATAGAAGTAAAGAACAACCAGTATGTAACAAAAAAATTTGACAAGAGAGACAAGTTCAAATTTGATATTATCTCATACCCTGATCTGACAGGAAACATTCCAGAGAAACAAGCATATGGAGTTTGTATCGGACAAGTGATAAATATCGCTAGAAACACCACAATTTTTAGCAATTTCGTCAATAGAGTCAGAACTTTGTTGCAAAAACTAAAACACAAAGGTTATAAAAAACAACAACTACACAAAACTCTGTTGAAATGTTTCCAGGGATATGACTAAATACCTAATAAATACAACACTATCTCACGGACATTAGTCAAACTATGTCAAGATGGAGCTTGAAATGACAAAGTGTAATTCTCAAAGTGTTTAGAGTGGTAAGAGGGAAAGTACCCGGGGTAAAGTATACTTAACCCACCTACAGAATTTTCTCTAGTCTGTCTTAAGTTGAAAAACCATGATCATACTCACTTTTTGCAGGATTTCTTTCTTTTCAATCTACATCCAGTATAGTGGAAGAGGTAGCTTCCAGCCAAGAGTCATAGCAGATACAACAGAGCATAGTGATTCCGGATAGTCTGAATTGAGTTTTGCATGTATGTGGTCTGATGAAGATGAAGAAGAATCAACAAGAAAAGCTGTAACAGCAGAGGAAAAGACCATTCAGCCTTACAGACATGGGCTGACTGCCCAGAACTCTGCTGTCACTATACTGCAGGGAGTGCAGCCATAGGACAGCCAGATGGTCCCAGCTTGCCGTCTGGGCAATGATAATACGTTACAAAAGAGATGTTTCTGCTGGACGAGTGAAGAGACGATAAGAGATTTGGATGCTAAATGAGGTCTAGTAATTTTTGATAGAAAACATCTCTTTCGTAATGTATTATCATTGCCCAGACGGAAAGCTGGGACCATCTGGCTGTCCTATGGCGGCACTCCCTGCAGTATAGTGACAGCAGAGTTCTGGGCAGTCAGCCCATGTCTGTAAGGCTGAACGGTCTTTTCCTCTGCTGTTACAGCTTTTCTTGTTGATTCTTCTTCATCTTCATCAGACCGCGTACATGCAAAACTCAATTCAGACTATCCAGAATCACTATGCACTGTTGTATCTGCTATGACTCTTGGCTACCTGAAAGCACTCTGGCTTATAACGCATTCACCCTGGCCAGGGGGTTGTGTTTGTGATGTCACCAACACTTTCCCACATTGAGCCACAATCGGAGAAAATTCCTGTGCTTTCATGTAGCAATTGTGGTGCACTTTTGGAGCTAAAAAAAACAGTATTCCAAAATGAAATTTAACATTCTGGTTTTCAGATATCATTTCTAACCACCCTAAACATCAACTTTCTAATTTGTGGTACCCATTCAATCAAGATCACCTTTAAGTTCCTAAAGAGTAAGAAATTCTTGCACAGATATTTTCCCAGTTGAATAGATCGTTATAAGGTTCCCTTCTGGAACACACATATCTGTACAGTGTATATGTTTTGAGGCCCCCCTCCTTCTTTGAGATTGGTCATATGATAATGTATCTGGATTTTTTCAATTGACATCACTTAAAAATCAGACAACGCTCATGGTTTTCCCAACATTAATTCCTAAATGCTCTCATTCCTGTCCCCTTGACTGAAACTTAGAACTTCTAGTGATACTTGCACTGGGGAAACCCCACATAGCCAACTTTTTTTTCTCTCTCTATGAAGCGTAAAGTATGTTGCTCCATTGACATGGAAAAACACGGACTAGTTCTTCACCATAGTCCAGCCTACAGGCATGTTGCCTCAGTTGACAGGAAAAAAAATCTCGTAACGTACCACATCAAGCATATGTGCTGGTAATATCTGGGTAAGCAGACTTGTATTTGGATGATTTTTTAAAGCTTTTTTAACATGTGCTTGAGCCCCTACCAGGAGAACATTAAATGTATGATATCCCTGTATTACTGCACTATTCTTCATATAAATAGAAGTCAGACCAAATCTAGACCATTAAGCACATGATCAGGCATGTGTGGCCAATTAGAAAAATGTCTGAAAATTCCTCAAATGTTTCTAACGTACTTCCAAATCAAGGCAGAATACAGTTTCAAAATAGTTGAACTAATTTGACACACACGTATGAAGGAAATATCAATTGAGCTGACATCAGATGTTAAAATAGCTGAAACAAGCTAAATATCTGAAATCTGACATGCCTGATGATCATTACAGCTACAAAATACTGCAAAAGTAGGTACCTGATTTTTCGAATTCCTTAAAAATATTCTCCTTCTTGTGTCGTACAAGTATGTCCCATGAACAGCAGGCCAGACACTGGGACAATATATGCACAGCACAGGCATGTTGTCTTATATCATGCCCCTCTCACCATGTGACCAAATATATCAATTTGTTGATTTTGGCTTTACATTTACGACCACAAGTGAATTTTAAGGACCATGTAATCATTTGGTGCAATAAGGTCACCCCAAGTTCTTTGACATACGAAACCAAAATTCCCAGAGCTTTCCTTCAACAGATGTAAACAGTGATAGCTGGGATTTCTGAGATTTGCTGAACAATTGGCGTTTGTACATGTATGTTGGATGTGATAAAATTTGCCAAACAAAGCTCCCTTGTACTCCTTATTTCCCTGTTTTCTCCCTTTTCACCCACAGTGCTGTACTGCATGTGTGAGGATATATCTTGCACCCTACACGGAGTATAGTCAAGGCTATGAGTTTGATGAAATATACATGGTAGTATTTTAGATCAGTCAGTACACTGAACGAAAGTCTCATACAGTACTGTCGTACACCAAACTTACGCAGTGTTTTCCCTACATTATAAGCTCAAAAGTGGCCCACTTTTCATCTTTTCTTCACCACCTTTCTCCTTTTTCATTAAAAAGGAGGTTATTTTAGTAATATTTATGCAACATTTGGTCAATAGCTGTCCTGGAGCAAGAAATTCTAGCTTGCCAATAGTTTCACCACCTTTCTGATCTCCAAAACTGAGGAAAACCCTTTTATGGTGCTATACTGGTACTTCAAGGCAAACTTTAAGCATCCAGTGATAAGCAAGACTCTGTATCTATAATTTATGTTGCGGAACCTGGAACAGATGATTACACTGCAAAGGTCATATAAACATGATACCAGGCTAAAGGTCCTGCAATTCCAGGAGTATTTTAGGCTTAAAGTTCAGTTCAGGTTGAACACAATGGGTTTCTTATTTGTAATGGCCGTCAACTACAGCTGACCTGGTTCAAGGTAAAAGAACCCTTGCAGGGGAATCCATGCACCCATTACCTACAACCCTATAATGCATTGTCACCAAACCAAATATAGACTGCCAAACGGGAGAAGACTGGACTTTAATAAGGAGACCATGTTCAAAAGTGTTATGTTGGCCAATGACTGATAAAGCTATTATCGTGCATATAGTGTACCCTACAGACACAGAGTTAATACACGAACTTGACTTTTCGGGGAAAGAAGCTTCAAGTTTGACAGGTATGTCAGGGTTTCACAGTGTTTCATGCATGGATTCTCTGACCAAGGGCCATACCAAAATAAGGAGAAAAATAAAAGTATATGTACATGAAAATACATGACGCTGGATGTGCACAACTCATATACATGTATAATTTATTAGTGTTTTTTTGTTTTGTTTATTTTTGGAATTTCTGTTGCATTAGTCAGCTTTATGTATTATCTATCCACTGCAAAAATTAGGAACTCTACTTAAGTTGTGAATTACTCAACATGAAGACAATATCTAACTCTTTAAGTGCCAAATTTTGGACTGAAACAACAGCTTTTTTCGGCGTTCATTAGGCACAATGCGTGTTGTTGACCTGGGATATTTTCTCTGGAACTAGATGCATCCTGGTACTTGAGTGAAAGGTGTTTTTACAAGGAATACAAGTCTGGGATCCTAATGATAACTCAGAGTAGTTTTACTTCGGTAGATCAACTTTAGACGTGATTGGCACTGAAATAGTTAAGTAGGATTTGCGAACTCTACAGTCCACTTGAGTCTGTTTACAAATGGTGATCAGCAAACTGAAACAAAGCCTGCCAGCCATGCAGTATAATTCGGCTACCCTAGCTCACTGCTGATGGTCTACCTGTTGGGATCAATGCCACTTTTGACGCCATACCATAAACTACATTATAATTGAGCTGTACAACATTTAGAAAACTCATCTCTGCAATATTGTTATCATGGAACATCAACCCCTACAATATATGCATCAACAATATTTTGCTGTGTGTGTCTCACATCGTTGGTGATGTGGACCACTGACTGTCATAAATCATTCAAAGATCAAACGATCACACAGCAGCAGCAGACTGCTGACTGTGAGATTGGTTTTCCTTGTGTTGTTTGATGACATTTGACATTGAAATTTAAACACAGTGATGCAATGTAAACCCTTTATTTACAAAGCAATATGACCCTCACTCAGCACCTGTTCACTGCCGGGCTCAGGCTGTGGCTTTCACCATGAGTATGATCCAGAGCATGGCTCCCTGGATCCTTTCTGAAAGTGACTTGTATGCAAATCTCTACACCTGTACACTGACAATCACTGTAGACATACTCTGTCCCGCAAATGTGTCATAGGCATTTGATTAATTAACCAATGCCATCACTGCTAAAATCAGCATTATCCAGCGCTTTATTTTACCTGAGGCATTAGAAATCTGTATTATTATCATTATTATTTCACAACTGCACACAGTATACATCGTTGGGCCTATAGCTCCAATTTGATGGTTGTGAGAGTATTGGGTTTTTCAATGCATTTGTGGGACAGAGCGTAACTGATGCTTAATCACGCAAATGGAAAAACCTGGTAGCAAGAGAGAATCTGCTCCCATGGCCAGTACACAATCTGAACAAGGCCTGTTTCTAGCCACTGCTGACCATCATGGCTTCCACTGTGACATCACTGCATTGAAGTTGACACGGAAATGTCATAAATCACGTTTGATGAGATATTTCTTAAACTTTCCTGTGGAAAAAAAAAATTGACACTTGCATAATGAACAAACACATTAAGGACAGACTGTCCAGCAAGAAATAATCCCGATAAGTCATCCCAAACAAAAATTGCACTGTGAAATAAAGTTGATCAAAGGACAGGGAAGTTCTTTGAACTCTGATTTCTGTGAATCCATTTGCTTGTGGGACCTACAGCTATTTCTCCAGTTTTATTTGTTGCATGTTCTGTTTGTTGGATTTTCTTCAAAGACTGACTTACACATTTGCCTCCAAAGCAGACCAAGTTCCATGTTATCTCTACAACACTTGGTCTACCCTTCTTTGACAGAGACCTTGTTAAACAAGGGCTAATCCAAGTGGACAAGACATAACATGGAGCTTGAGTCTGCTTTGGAGGCAACTTAAACATCAAAGAATGTGCCAATCTGCAACTGTGCTGATTGGGGCCATTTATAAAAATAGAGAACTGTGGCAGTCCTGTACTCAGCTGACCTTACATGCAGACTAAAGTGATCCTGTGAACTTCAAAATCATATCAAGGTCACCTTTGTTTATCATCACTGTTGCTAACATAAACATATACCCTTACTAATATTTTTTTCTGAATTTTGATAATTTCTTTTAATCATAAAATCACAGCACTAAAATTTAGTGAAGAAATCTGGGATACCATATTCATCTTAATAAGCACACGCTCCCTAATAAGCGCACACCCCTCTTTTTTTCAAAGAAAGGACCCCCAAAATAACCTCTAGTTTTCAAATGAGTGGTGAATTCATTATTACCATAAGATCTACATTTTTTTCAGCTTTTGTGCATGAAATTTTCTTATAGCACACTGTGCCCTTGGTAAGATGAATACAGTATATCAAATTCATGTACATTTCAAATAAGTCTGAAGATCCAATTTACGGTTTAGGAGAAAAAGTCATGAGAAATGAAAACACACAAAAATTCTTCAAAAAAAGCAAAAAATAGTTACAGCACCACCTATTGACCAAATTTAGGTCTAGAGGTCCTCAGAAGTGACCAGGGGTATGTACATGTAATTTCAATGCAACTGGCTTTGTGGTTTCAGAGAAGAGTTTCTAAGATTTTGGAAAAAAAAAAAAAAAAACACCCCAAAAGAGATAAGAGGTCTGCGTGAACAGCCCATCCTCAGCTGACCTTGAATTTAACCCATAAGAAGTCCCACTCTAATTTTGCAAATGTGGATTTTGGAGAGGAAGTAAACCATGTTTCCATTGCAATCCCCAGGCACTTACATGTGGTAAGCATACATTAACCACCCCCCCCCCCCCCAAATCGATCAACCGAAACCAGCTAGTGGTCAAATGATGTTTGCTTCTAGTATTTTCAACTAATTTCAACAGTAAGGAAAAACATCTTGATGGAGAATTGTACATCTATGTAGGTTAGACCTATCAAGATCACATGCCCATGTCAACAGCTTTTGTTGTTACAGGTTGGGAACTTAGTGGCATACCTATGCCACGGAAAGCTGTTGACTCAATCTTAATTCAAGGGGGAAGGGTTAATGGACAGGTACCCAATTTGAAAAAAAATGCAAGAAATCAGGACTGAAGTATACGGCCACCTTTTGAACAAATTTGTTCAATTCTGCCACAAGCTGCATTTTCACCATGATTCAGCAATCACAGTGACAGTTTTCTGCAAGAAGTCAAACATGTGAAAAACATATAATCACTCGTTCAAACATGAAAAAATTGCAGCATCACCTGATGACCAACTTAAGGTTGGGGGGGGGGGGGCAGAAGTGTTCCTATGCAATTAAACCTTTAAAATGCTAATCATGACTATAGTCATTTTCTCACTACTGGTTAACATATAACATTGGTTAAAAGATTCAAATTCCTCATGAAGATACCTTTTGTTCAAATACCAGCACGTCCAGTCTAAAGCAAAAAGTAGTCTCAGTCAACAGCTTTCCTAAGGGCACTTAATGCGCATTGAGCACAAAGTTCCCTGAGGAAAGCTGTTGACTCAGTCCGAAATCAAGGGTTAAAGCAATTGGCTGAGCGGATGTTACAAAGATGAGATCAGGTGTATGTTGATTTTGGTATCCACAGATGCAGACCAAATTTATCATTAACTAATAAAGATAAGATTATCTGATACTTCACATCTTCATACAATGCTTCTTTGGCACAGGTTGATGCAACCTTGAAAAGAGGTCAAGGTCATCCAATTCATCTACAACTCAACATCTTCCTACATAGGCCCTTTATTGCAAATATATCAATGACAAAACTTCAAAGGTACTACACATATAAATCAAAATGTCCAAAAATGGTAAATCATGTTCTTGGGCCCTGTGACCTTGAATATACATCAAGGTAAAAAACAATAAGCAACACGCAAGCCATTGGTATGATGCATCTCTGGTATCAATTTCATTCTTCTATTTTATAGGGATGCTGCCAGATGGATGAACAGATGACAGACAGACACTAAATACCCTAATCTTCACCAATTCTGTCCCCCATGGCACCTTTGGTGATGGGAGTTGGGGTGGGGGAACAACAAAAATCATAACCATGTGACATGCCCTGATACTAAGCCATAGACATTCTCATTTCTGTCAACAAAATTTCATGTCAGTTTCAGATCCTTCTCTTCCTCTGTGTTGTTAATGGTGCACCTGAGTCATGTTGACATTGGGCAAAAGACAAGTCCATTCTTGAACTCCTTGAAAAACAATCCAAAAAGCAGAAACCTGGCACATGTAGTCTAAATAATAGTCATTGTTGCCTCCAGTCCCATTTTGAATAGAGATTCATTGTGCATAGTGACTGACAAGCAGTGCTGGCCAGATACAATGCCATCAAAATTGGTGGATGTCGTTGAAGAGAACCTGTGACTGTCATTTCTAACACCATCTTTCCAATTTTAGTCAGTCTACAACAGGGCAGGGAGTAGAGGCAGATTCACATATGATCTAGCATCAAGTCAGTTTTGGCTTGACAATGACCCAGGTTATCAAACATTTTGAGTTCAATTACTAGTTTTTACCACCCACCCCCCTCCCGTACTCATTCTGTTCATGTAACTGATGGAGCGTGGCATCTGACCTTGGTGTACTGCCTGGTCACCCCTAGAGGGCACCATAAGCTAATTAAGTTTCTATGCATGACTTGTGCCTCCTGTGACTGGATATTTCACAACCTGGGGACTGGTGAGGCTCATCACTATTTTGTCCTAGCATATCAAAAGGCCAAGATATTTTTGAATTACACATGGATTACATGTACATGTATTTGTGACAATCTTATCTGAATGTTGGTGATATCGTTCTACAGATTTGTCGAATACAGCAATAAACCTACAACCACAACATTATCTCACTAGCCCCCTAAAAAAGTAAACTGACTCCTTCTCTTAAGTGTGTGTGGTGGTGGTGGGGGTAGGACGACTCCCTTGGTCAGCTGTATCACAGGACACTGTATGCAAATGCACACAAAGATTAAAATTCTGTCACAGTGGAACCTCATTTATATGAACCTCATTAATCCATATGTCTTATTAATCTGAACACTTCTCTGGGAACAGAATTGTTCATTTCAAATACAGTGGTACCTCTTTTGAGAGACCACCCCTATGGCAGGTCAAAATGCGGTCTCTCAAAACAGGTGGTCTTTCATTATGGGTACAACATGGAAAAGATAGCACAGTGTTCTGAGAGAGTGGTCTTAAAAAGATATGCAGTCTCTCATTAGAGGGGTCTCTCAAAAGAGGTACCACTGTAATGGTGATTCAGTAATTCAGATGCTTCATTAATCAGAACAGTTCACATGGGTACAATGGTGTTCGGATCAACGAGGTTCCACTGTGTTAGAAAAATCAACCAGGGCTTGACAATTCACTAACTCATTTCCCAGGACAAGGCCAGCCTTAAAAATATTTCTGTTTCGTATAACGCGCCCGGTGTGCGCAAAACGTTGCGGTTGGAATATTTTTTTCAACAGTGCAAAAAAAAATTTTTTTTCAGGCTTGATTTAACGCTACTCGCACGCCCCGTGTGGCAGTTCTGTAAACGCATATCGTTTGCGTACCTACCATGAATGCTATCGGTACATCGTAGTAAATTTGCGTATACAGTATTGGCAAGTTCCTTGCAATAAAATGTGTTCCTAAATCAAATTCAAACGAAAATTTTAATATTTCAAATCAGAAATCGAGTGTGCGCACATCGTTCCAGAAACTGTACACAAACAGCTGCTTTGGCCATGTGGTCTGGCTTGATTTAACGCCACTCGCACGCGCCGTGTGGCAGTTCTGTAAATGCATATCGTTTGCGGACCTACCATGGATGCTATCGGTTCATCGTAGTAAATTTGCGTATACAGTATTGGGAAATTCCTTGCAATAAAAGATGTTCCTAAATCAAATTCAAATGAAAATTTTAATATTTCAAATCAGAAAGCAAGTGTGAGCACATCGTTCCTGCAACTGTACACAAACAGCTGCTTTGGCCATGTGGTCTGACGCACAACACATCACCCGATTGGTCAATTCAGTCACATGCAAAAATGAGCCAATCACGGCTCGTGTTACGGTGTTTTCACCATGGCTTCCGCCCATTGAACACGTGTGAATCTGCCGTAATTTACGGAGGGAACACACAAACGGGAAGCTTTGTTTATATTACAGCATGCGAAAATAAAGATTCCAGTGTTAATTGCAACAATTATTTGGAGTCACAGGCAAATACGTAAAGGTAGGGGATAGCGGGAATAGCCGAATGTGTCCCAAATCAGTCTGTGAGACTGGGTCAGTTCACCGCAGATCCACTCCACACTGTCACTTGCATGTGACTGGAAGTCATTTCAAGGCACCTATTTTTTCCAACACTGTTAGAACACACCGATAAATGGCATTTGATGTTAATTTGCAGATGAATGCGCCATGCAAATTTTTTATGTATTTTGACGCTGCTTTGACATCGTTGGGGCAGATCACACTGACGGTGAGTAGTGTGACCCCGCTCAGCAAACCAATAATTACTGCCGGTACCTTTGCTATCGTAACGTAATTGTATGTATTGACTATTGTACGACAGTGAAAATGTCTTCTTGTGTTAACAGAGATAAAGTTCTAATGAATACAACTGCGGACCAAAAAATTGTTTAAACTTGGAATGTTTATAAATTAGCGATTATTATCACCTATCGGCGCCCCACCCAAGTGCTGCGAAAGCTCTGATTTTTTTACGTGATTAGACCCCCGTAGCCAGCCTTGCAAACAGCTGCAACTTGTAACTGTGTCATGAAAATTTGAGGAATATAGTTCCCAGCGTAAAAAAAGTTGGTTGCCCGACCGGGCAAGTACCTATTAATTTTAACTTGCCCGAGATTAAATCTGACTTGCCCATGGAGCAATAAAACTCTTTTAATCCACGTCCCTGCACATACACACAAAAGAGGTGTGTTCATGATTTGCAATGTTTACTCTGAACCCTCATCATACACCCCTCCCCGCCCCTGCTGTTGTTAAGTGAAAATTAAAACTACACATTTGTATTTGATATCTTACTCTTTTTCTGCTGTGATATTTTAAAAAAAGGGCAACTCTATAATTACTTTGTTTCTTGAAGCCCTGTACATGTACATGTTTAACATAGCAAAAGACCCACCCCAATTCAAGCCAAGCCGAGGTGTATTTTGAATAGGGCTACTCTGTCTCAGCGCCAGCAAACCAGCCTGAAGCATATATTGTCCCGCTACAACCTCATCTATGGCAGAGTCTCTTGCTTCAATACAGATTTAATAAAAAATTTTCAACCTCAAATCTTGTTTATCTTGTATCAATACTAAGTACATCAGTCATGATGCCCATATTGCAGTAATACATAGAAGGTATGTGTAGTTCCCCCAAAAGAAAATTAAAAAAAAAAAAAATCCTCCCTGCCTCATCAAATTTTTCAAGGCCCTGTTATACGAAACAGAAATATTTTTAAGGCTGGCCCAAGTCAGATTTAATCTCAGGCAACTTAAAATTAATAGGTACTTGCCCGGTTGGGCAACAAACTTTTTATTTCGGTGGGAACTCTATTCCTCAAGTTTTTTTTTTTGGACATATTTACTAGTTGCGGTTGTTTGCAAGGGGGTAGAAGGTGACTATAATCTATTGTCATAACAGTGTTTGAAGTCAGAGCACGTTGTGCATGCTGAAGAACTATGGAGTTTAATCAGAGCTTTCACAGCATGTGTGTGGGGCGCCAATAGGTGATAATAATCTCTAATTAGTAAACATTCCAGGTTTAAACAATTACTTGGTCAGCAGTTGTATTTATCAGGACTTGACTTCTGTTAACACAAGCAGATATTGGCTTGCTGAGCGGGGTCACACTACTCACTGTCAGTATGATCTGCCCAACGATGTTGAAGCCGCATCAAAAAATATAAAATTTGCATGGCGAATTCATTTGCAAATTAACATCAAATGCCATTTATCGGTGGGGTCTAACAGGGTTTGAAAAATAAAAAAAAATCATGTAGGTGTCGTGAGATGACTTCTTGGACAAAAACCAGCACGCAACCGGCAGTTGGTGAGTCACACGCAAGTGACAGCGTGTGCACCATTGTAGGAAATATGGTGACAGTGCGCACACTTGAATTCTGATTTGCAACATGAAAAGTTTTCATTTGAATTTGAATTAAGAACGCTGTTTATTGCAAGGAACTTGCCAATTCTGTATGTGCAAATTTACTACGATGTACCGATACCATTCATGGCAGGTATGCAAATGATATCCATCCCATCATGGTATCAGAGATGGCCAGAAACAGGATCCTCAAACCAATGCAAAGTTCTGTTTACTCATGATTAAAGTTTACACGGGACACAGGCTCCTATAGTCCCAGAAATGACATTCTGTTTTCCATCTTAAGTCACCCCATGCAAATAGCTTACTTTTCAATTTGTATTTTTAATATTTTGCCAGTTTCACTGTTAGAACAGGCACAGGTAGAACCATGCTAAAATTTAAATTTTTTTTGCACATTTGCAAGCGAAAATAAGTGGTGAATAAAATTTAAAGTATAGTTTGTCTAGGCCTTTGTCTATACCTTAGGACTGATGCAAAAAAAAAATTGTTTATAAATAGAAGTTATATTCGGACTAGTAGAATTTTTAGTATACGGGCAAGTGGATTTTGAAATCTACTTGCCCTGAGGACAAGCAATTTAAAAAAAAAATTGCTGTGGCCTGTCAGCAAATAATGAGTAAGTAGTTTTTGCTTCACTATTAACGGCCAAGGTCTGTTTATATCAAACCTTTTTATTTGTAGAATGAAAAAAAAAACAAAAACCCTTCTTATTAAAAAACTGAATTGTATGTTGTTCCCTGAAAAGTAACTTGATTTACAGGATAAGGTGCCAACGCTCATTACAAGTATAACGAGCAAATGTAAAGCTCTTTTTGTCGAAGACTACAATCGTTAGTTTCAAATGTGGGATATGATGTAAGAAATGTAGCAGCATGCACGGCATTCTTCACTTCAAATGAAAGCTGCACACAGGTTATTTCTGTTTCTGTCATAATACATTTCAAAGAACTTCTGATTCAATGATTTTCCACTCAGCATGTCTGTCAAGCAGAATTGTATCTTGGATCTAAACTGAACTTTGTCATTGACACCTGTGCCTCTTTTGTGACAATCACTCTGGTGATCAATACAGGAGTGGCCACATTGTGACAGGTGATTAAAACGGGTACAATATCATAATTAAATAGGACTGACACACTTTCCATTGTATGTGGCCTCTTGGGGGTGATTTTCTGTCCCTTTTGACAGGGGTATTACTGTGCCTGTGAAAAAAACCCAACCAATTTGCCCACAGAGAGCTATTACATTTGTTGTTATGTCTGAAATTTCAGACTCAGACTCAGATGACATTTATTTGACACATCAATAACAATACATACATAAGGAATACAATTTTCAAAATTATATCACAGCAGTTACCATTATTTAGTAAAATTACGACAAGTAATGTGTCAGGATGACTCCTGCTAAGGAAATAAGTTTCCGCTATCACAGGAGCCACCTTTGAGAGATAATAACTGATTAAGTAAACTCACTCAAAATTTAGTAAAACACAGTCAACACATACATAAAACATAATCGATTTAAGAGTTACAAACATAGCAGTTGGGTATGGTACATACATTTGAGTATAGATTTACATAGTAATTTTTTATATATCCTGAAAACCCTGAGAGTGAATGAGTATGTAATTTATCAGTGATACAAGGGGGATGATTTTGGAGTAAAGTTGGTATGTAATACCTGATAGACTGTTTGGATCTAGCTCTCGTAGGTACTGGGAAATGTGCATTATTACGACCACGGGTGAAGTAAGTATGATACGGTGGAGGGACTGAAAACATGTTTTGAAAATATTTTGGTAAGTCATCTCTTGTGTATCTGAAGTAAAATCTTAATGCCTTTAACTGTAACAAATCTTCAACTTTAAGAATACAGAGTTTTTTAAATAGAGGATCAGTGTGGGATATGTACCTGGCATGAGATATTAGACGAATGGCCATTTTTTGAAGTTGAAAAATTCGTTTACATGAATAACCCCAGGCAAGGAGAGAATAATTTAGGTGTGGCAGAAAAAGAGAGTTGTACAGTACTAGCATAGTTTCAGTGGGTATAAAACTGTTTGTTCTTTTGAAAATTCCAACAAGTTTGGAAAGTTTATTACCAATCTTATTTATATGAGCATCCCATTTTAAATTTTCTTGAATTCGGAGACCAAGGAAATCAAATTCTTCAGTTCTTAAAATGGGAACATTATTGATTTTTAAATCTAGTGTAAAATTTGTTTTTCTTTGAGGAAAGTGAAATATCATATATTTTGTTTTTGCGATATTTAGAGAAAGTTTATTTGCTGCCAGCCAATTATACACCTTGTTTAATTCACAATTAATAGAGAGAGATGTAGTTTGGACATTTAAATTTTGGGTGGGACAGAAGCTGAAAGAACAAAGGCTCTTTACAAGAGTGGTGTCATCAGCATATAAAATGGATTCAAAAACAGATGAGGCAAGATGCATGTCATTTGTATAAATTATGAAGAGGAGTGGGCCAAGTATCGATCCCTGAGGGACGCCAGTACTAACTGTTAGATTTTTAGAAGAAAATTCATCATATTGAACAAATTGTGATCTATTTGTAAGGTAATTTTTAAACCACTGTAAAGCAATGCCAGAGACACCATAGTATTTCAATTTTTGGCAGAGAATCTGATGATCTAATGTATCGAACGCTTTTGACAGATCAAGATAAATAGCTATGGGTAATTCGCCTTTTTCAAGAACATTGAAAATTCGATCTATAAATTCCAAAGAGGCTGTTTCAGTAGAATGTAATTTCTTAAAACCATGTTGACTGGGATAAAATAATGAATTGGTTTCAAAGTAACTGTACAGCTGGTTGTAGACAACTTTTTCAAAAACTTTTGACAAGGCTGGAAGTAAGGAAATAGGTCTATAGTTATCTAAACAGGATTTATCATCCTTTTTGTAAATGGGAATCACTTTTGCTATTTTTAATTTATCTGGGAATATACTAGTGGTTAAGGATTGATTTATGATAATTGACAGTGGTTCTGAAATTGAAGGAATTAAGCCTTTAAGCAGTTTCATTGATAGATTATCATGCCCAGCACTGGTTTTCGGTTTAAACTTTTGTACAATCTGAATTATTTCCTGCGGCCCAACTGAGGTGAAAGAAAATATGTGATCAGTTGGACGTTTTAGATAGGAATTGTAAGAAGGCTTGTTTCTAGGATCAATCTCTGCCGCCAGTTTAGGACCAATATTTGTGAAAAATTCATTAAAACGATCAGCAATAACTTGTTTATTTGTTATCTTATTATTTTCTATTTGGAAGAATGAAGGGAAATTTGTTTTGTTTTTGTTTAGATTCAAGACATCTCTTATCACATCCCAAGTCTTTTTGGTATCATTTTTAAATTTTTCGAATTGAAAATGGTAATGCTTCTTTTTCTGTAAGCGGATACTTTTATTTAGTATGTTGTTATAGAAAATATGATACCAATCTCTTATAATATTCCGAAATACAAACTGGTTATAAAATCATAACCAACCTAGACATACCCTCAATGCAAGCATTGATCGAAGGGTCCATTTGTTCAATTTAGGTCATGGTGACACATTAAAATCTAATCAGTTTATCTTGGCATGCTAGATAAGCATACTGCCAAATTTGAGCAAAATACATAGGAGCATTCTGGAGATATTGCAGTAACGAGCATGTAATTACCGTACTGGACGCCATAATAGTCTCACCCGCACAAAAGTCGCACCCCCAACTGTGGAGGGGGAATAAGACACCTCAAGGTATGTGCGGCACAATAGTCGCACCCCAAAAAATTAAAAAAAACGGTCTCCCTGATATCACCATGAAGAAGTATAACCAGGCTGCTCATGACAAGGAATGAACAAAAATCTATGATTTAAAGCTGGTGAATAAAGTTAAAATGAAAGTAAATAAACTTAAAAACATCCACCTGTGTTGCCTTTTTATCTTGTCTCGGTATGTGAAAAGTGAACTAGAATCTCGCTCCTCACTTTCACGTTGAAACTGTCGTTTTGTGTCAGATTCTCGCTATCAGCGGGTAAATGCTATCATACAGCTACTTAAAAACATTATGAGTTATCAAACTTTGGTATTTGTTTTAAAATTTTGTCATTTAAATTTCTTAAATCTCGCTGCAAAAACATCGTGGATGATCCACATGTGTTTCCATTAGGGTGCCGCCATGACTAATCTCGTTTTCGCGACTCTCACGAGATTGCATAAACACAACTGTGTCATGTGACTAACACATGGCAAACATGCATGCTTGTCTTATGAACACTGATCGAGCGTATTTCCCCCGTTTTTCTGTCTGCATATTAAACTATGAACAAGAATACGCAGATTATAGTAAGGGTAAGCCTATAGTTATACATTTTATTGCATTATTGAGACTTTTTGACGACGATCACAATGTATGTACACCGGCAATGTAGACAAACATGGCCACCGGTCTTTTCCATCGTCAAGAAAACTTCCTCCCAGGCTAAGTCCCCGGGAAGTTTAGACTGTAGTCGGCATAATAGTCGCAGGTATGGCTTTGAAAAAATTATTTTACCCCTCCAGCTGCGACTATTACGGCGTCCAGTACGGTAGGCTGCCATTCGTTCAAATTACGTCATGGTGACACCAAAATCTAATCAGTTCATCTTGCCAGGTGAGGTAAGCACACTGCTAAATTTGAGCAAAACACATGTAGGCACTCTGTAGATATTGTGATAACAAGAATGCATGCATCTGAAAGGACGAACAACCCCAAAACAAAGCCCCCCCCCCCCCCCCCCCCAATTGGGATGGACTGTTAAAAATATAAAGCTGTTGCTACAACTTCACCATGGGCAAAAGACAGGTGGGTTACCATTTGGAATTTGAAATTTATTTCTCCTGTGCACAAGCCATGTAATTCTGAAGCTTTTCTCACCAAGCTGGCAAATCACTTCTTTGGCAGACACTTTTTTCTACCGAACCACTCTTATTAAACCATTCAAATCCTGGAACACATCCATACTCCACTTTAGGTGTCACATATTACAACACCCAGACCAGCAGGAGTCCCACTGAATTCATCACCCTACCCTCACACAGCCAAGAAAAAGTGTCAAAGGCCAAGTTTAAAAACACTTGATTTAATATATCTCCATTTAAGGAAACTTGATACATATTGGACCTAAATTTTATAATTATATACCCGAGAATATTAAAAGTGCTACCTCTGTGAAGATTAGTTATTTGGCTACAAGATAGACATATTAATATTTACTCCTTGATTTTTCCTCATAGAGAAACAAGTACTAATTCCAGTTAACCCTAGTGTACTAACTTATTCCTTGTATATCTTGTGTAATAAGTATTTCTGAAAATTTTGTGTGACATATTGTAATTGATTTAGTTTGATATGGTATTGCTGTATGTTTACAGTCTATTGGATGGCAGCACAAGGCACTGCCTTCATGCCATCCATCATCAATTCTATTCTTGTACGCTTCTTTTTCTGTAACTCTGATGAAAATAAAACAATTACTCATTTACTTTATGACAATGTATTTAGGGCAGGCCCTATATTTCTGGTACAGTTTGACTTTTCAGTGTTGCTCTTCACATTTGAAATAAATTAAAACACATACATGTGCAATATACATAACACATTGGCAGCTTTCAAATTCCAGGACTTTTCCAAGACTTTCCAACCAAAATTCAAGGACTTTCCAACTTGATCAATTCTCCTTTATTTGCGTCTTGCAGCCTATTTTTTATGGTTTCTCACTGTGAGAGGAGGAAGTGATCCAGCTAACCTAACTTTTGGAGGAAGGTGTAATAGTGGACATTTAAAATTCAAGGACCTGTATGAACCCTGATAACATATAGCCAGATAAGGGTGGCTCAGAAACTCTACCAAACTCATCCTATCTGCCATCCTCAAACATCTGAATAATGGAAAATGAACAGTACCTGGGGGACTCAAGGTAAAAGAAGAAGAAATGAGCATGAATATATTAAATAATGACTGTGTACGTATTGTACTGTCAAATTTCCCTGAAGTCAACTCTTTCACTTTGTCACAGCCAGTGGGGTAATGTGCATCTGTTACATTTATTTCAAGATTTTAAGCAGACATGGTTGTATCAACAACAGGTATTATTACTTCTTTTTTTTTCCTTTTTACCTAGGTTAAGAGTTTGAGATAAGAAATCAATGAGAACAGTTCTGCATCTTTGTGCCCAAATGGCCCAGTTTCTGGTCATCTTATGGACTGCAAATTACAAACTGTTCTGTGTGGTCAGAGAATAAGAAGCATCTGTTTAGTTTTAACACCCCCCCCCCCCCCCGTCAATAAGAAAATACTCTCAACAGTTTTGTGTATGATCTGGCAACTTTTTTCAAACAAGTGTTTTTAACAAGGATACGGCCATGTAAATAGGGGACAAATGCCCCGCCCCCCTCCCGTCCTTGATGCTCACATCAAGTTTACCCAGCAACCACATAAATTTCCTTATTGCTGCCTACACATAACATTTATCTGTCCAACTGATACTTTAAGTAAAATAAATAAAACTGTACATATATTTGCACTGCACTTGCAATACACATGTCCGTATTTCACACCATTCTGAAAGTGAAAGCTGTGAAAACAACAGTGAAAATCTACGAGACAGGGGGAACGTAAGCATGTATTTCCCCAAGGATCCACATTAAACTTGAATATACTCAAAAGCTGTGCCATTCGATATACATGCGACAACTCAGAGCCCTGCAAATTAACAAACGGAGATGCGAAAACACCGAGTTTCGTCCTGTAAACTGATTTCGTCATTGGCAGGACCAGCAAGCACTCATGTGTGACAACATATCCCGCCAAACTCGGCCTCCAACCATAAAGTTTCCTGCAGATTTCAGCCACGCATATTTGTTAAGACTTAAAATAAAAACTTCTAAAGCAATACGCAAATACTTTGCTCCTATCATATGAAAGATATGGAAAACTACACAGCGTAAAAATTACGCAACCAATGAAAACAAGACCGAGTACCTCCCCCTTTGGCTTTGGCCGGGACCGGGAAATGTCTGACAGTTGAGACACGGAGGGTCACTTTCAAGGACACCCACCTGTTTTTCCCGCGGATGGAGCTCACCAAACTTGATTCTGTGGCAAAGCTCGTGGTTTAGATTTTGCCTACCACAAGTTGGTCGGCCGCACTGCCGCAGCTTGAAACAATTAGCGACTGTTCTTTCTCTTGTGTTGACCCGTCACAACACCAGATAAAGATGGCGGTACCAAACGTCAACAGAAAGTGACGTCACGTGAAAGTGACAACATACATCCAGCTGCATGATGGGAAAAAATTGACTGTAGCGCCAGCTGTCAATAAACAGTGTAACTAATATTTATCAAGTGATATGTTAAAATGTAATAGGGCCCGAGTATGCCCCATTCCGGGAAAAACTATGTACCTAAATGAATATAGACAATTTAGCCTTGCTCTCAGACATGGACCAATTTCTCTTTCTGATGACCTGCAACAATGGGGACCCTTTTGTCATCAAACAGGTCCTAAAATTTGTCAACAGTGCAATGGAAAAACGAGTGTAAATATATTTATTAATGTGCTAGTGCATAGTCTGTATTTTGAAATAGATAGTTTTATTATGTTTTATTTAACTGGATAGAGTACCTTTTTTGTTTTGTTTGTTTGTTTTTTTGTTTTGTTTTTTGTTTTGAATTTGTTCCGCTTGTTTATCTAATTCTGCGAATGTTACACGTGATTATATAACTTCTCGGATCCACGGCAATCATCCCGGTGAACCCTGGGTGCTGAGCACTGTAATGTTTGCTATACCCTCCAAAGGGAGTGTTTATGCATTAAAATCTTCGAACCTTTGTATCAAGATGATTTGGTCATCATAGCTGAAAACATCGGTCTGCAAAAGTAAAACGCATTGAATCATTTGTTTGAATGTTGCCACAAATGGAAATTAACCATTAAGTTTAGTAAATCAAAAATAACAATTTTAAATAAAGGAGTTTTTAGGCTAGGCCTAAGAAAGGATACTTTTCATTGGAAAACCGTGAAATTGAAATTGTTCAAAGCCATTGGCATTGCTGCCTTGGTAATGGTAGTGAATTTTCTACCGCTGGAACCTTTTAATCTGACAATATCAAAATTAAAAGATAAGCTAATAAAACCCTTTTTAACCCGAGATATTTTAACACGACTGGCAACGTGGACTTATCTCTTAGTCTAAAACAGCTTAGTACTACCACAGTCTCTCACCGAAGTGAAGTACGGACCCCTTTAAATTTCTCATTTCAGAACTTCAACAATGAAAACTTTATGAACTTGACTGAACGTGTGTGTCCAAAACAGGTTCATAATAAACTCTGCAGATTTGATCTAGAGACGCATGGAAGACTTGGAAGTAAGTTTGAATCTCACCGAGACCACCGTGTTAGAAACACAAGGCAACAAGATTTTTATGTATAATGGCTTACAAACCACCAAGCATGCCAGCAAATACTTTTACTGGTGAGATAACAGCTTTCTTACACCAAGCATATAACACATATAGTGACATATGGATACTCGGTGACCTGAACTTTGATTTACTATCAACAACTAAAGGAAGAGTGGCAAGAGACATATGTGATCAGTACGATTTACAACAATTAATTGAAAAACCTACCAACTACACAATGCATGGAAGCACAATCATAGATGTCATTCTGACAAGTAACCCAGGGAAATGTAAATTCTGTGGAGTTATTGATACAGGTCTCAGTGATACCCATAACCTCATATACGAAGTTAGTAACATCTTTGCGCCAAGATTACCTGCGAAGGCAGTGACGTACAGAAATTTCAGAAACTACGTACCTGAAAAGTACACCCGGGACATGAGTTACATACCCGTCTCTGCTTGCCAAATTTTCGAGGATCCGTCGGATAACTACTGGGCATTCCAAACCCTACGGAAAGATGTAATCGACGAACATGCTCCTGCAAACACTATCAAGGTTAGGGCAAAGGAATCGCCATTTATGAATAGACTCTTACACAGAGCAGTAAGAGAAAAGCAAAGACTGTCAAGGTTTCAAGACTAATTTCAATTAGGAACTAAAAAAAATACAATGGAACATTACAACTAAAATAAGGAAAGAAGCTATTAAAGATTATTTTCATAATAGATGCTACAACGGCCCCCAAGAACTACGACTTCTGGAGAACTATCAAATCTTTCTTGCCAAACAAGGGCAGCAATAACAACTATATCATGATCAAAAGTGAAGGAGGCATTCTGTCAAAACCTTTGGACGTTGCCAACTGCTTGAATCAAAATTTTACAAACATAGCAACAAACATTGGCACAAATGCCAATTTTACAACTATAAACACCGACCCACCTAAAGGGGAGGATTGTAGCATTTTTTACCAGGACCACCCAAGTCTTCAGAGAATCAAAGACAGTGAATCTCTCTCACATTTATCTTTTCAACATACTAATACAGAAATAGTTTAAAATATTATAACATCTCTTGACGCCAAAAATTCAACAGGATCGGACTTAATCCCGTGTAAATTATTAGAACCTGTTGTGTCAAACCTGTGTCATTATATCACTGCTATTTTTAACCAATGTATTGATACTCATACTTTCCCAGATAACGCAAAACTGGCTGAAGTGTTACAAATTTTTAAGAAAGATGACAATTTAAATGGTAAAAACTTTTGGCCAGTTAGTGTCTTAGCAGCGATTTTCAAAGTTCTAGGAAAGCTTATTCATGTGCAATTTCAGCCTTTCATAAATGGCATTTTAGATCCAAGAGTAAGTGCATACAAAAAAGGATATAGTTGTCAATATGTCCTTTTAGATTTGATTGAGAACTGGAAGAAAGCGCTTGACAGGAAGAAATATGTGGGTGCTATATTTACGGATCTCAGTAAGGCGTTTAACTGCCTCCCTCATCATTGCTAAGCTCAAAGCCTATGGAGAGGATGATAGGGTGTGTTTTACGTCTATCATATCTCTCTGGACGTAAACAACGTGTTAAGATAAGCGGCATAACAAGCGATTTGCTCACATTATCCAAGGGCGTGCCCCAAGGTTCGATCTTAGGGCCGCTCCTTTTTAATATTTTTATAAATGACATTTTTACTACTATGACAAACACCTCATTGAACAACTGCGCTGACGATAATACCATTTCAGCCATAGCTAACACAAAACAGGAGGTTGCCACTTCATTAAATCAAGGTGCCTCAGACGCCACAAAATGGTTTAGTGATAATGGTATGGAGGCTAACCCGTCCAAGTTTCAAGGGATTTTGCTCAGAGATCCCTCAAATGACACTGTTTTCAATATAGATGGTCCTGAAATAAAAAATGTTGACCATGTAAAATTTTTAGACATAAACAGAGAAAAAACTTGGACTTTCACAACCATAGCAGTGTAATTTGTAAAAGAGCTGTAGCCCAGTTGAGGGTCCTCATTACCTGGATTTGCCGTCAAGATTTTCAATTTTCAGATGTTTTATCTTGATACATTTTAACTATTGTTCTTTAATTTGGAATTTTTGTGCTGAGACATGCCGAAAAAAAATTGAACAGATTCAGTATAGGGCTTTAAAGTTTGTGTACAATGATTTCACATCAGACTACGCTGCTCCATTGAAAAAAAAGCAAATTTACCAACTTTGGCATTAGCAAGAAAAAGAGCCATTGTGATAGAAGTTTACAAGTCAATTCATCATATCTCCCCACCTTTTATGTGGGATCTCTTCAAGCTAACGGAAGAGGGTAATTATAATTTAAGACGCACAAGCCAACTTTGTATATCTTGGTGCAATACCAAGAGCTACGGGATTAATTCATTATCAGCTCAAGGAGTAAATTTGTGGAATAAATTACCTGATAATATCAAAATGGCAAAAACCCTCAAGGAATTCAAGCATTTAATTAACACTTGGAAAGATGAAAAGTGCACTGTGCACGTGCATGTAAACATGATGTACAAAGAGCACACTTGCATGATACTCGCAGTTTATGACTTTTTTCTCTTCGTTAAGGTTTTCTTACTTTTATATTTTTATTTTTCTAGTCACACATTTTATCTCTACTTTTACTCTTTTAGTTTAAGTGTCAATTTTAATTTATACACCTGTCAGTGATACTAGCCCTCGGCTAATGTCTGTATTTGCAAACTGACATTAAATAAAAGTATTGTATTGTATTGTATTGTATTTTAGAGGTTCATCGAAAATCTAGCATTACGGTAATTCTTAGGCTCACACATCCTGGTACTTGCACTGCTCAGCCAATCAAAAGTGTGAACAACTGACCTGCAACCACACAGAGCCAGGTGAAAGCACACTGAACCATCTGTCTCAGTATCTGTGTGTAAATTAAGCCTCCCAAATTTTTCAAAACCAAAATTCTCGCAAACAAAATTTCTCCAAAACTTGACAGCTCACACAAGAGATATTCCTTTCTTCACAGCTAAACTTTGGAACTCGCCAAGAGTGCCATTGTGTGGAAACCTGAAATTTAAAATTTCATGTTCGGAACGAGGGGGACTATGTAAATGAATGGGAAACCAAGGGCTGTTTTCAGCTGGATCAGTCTCAGCTGTGACATCACAATGAAGATGGATTTGGCAGTTACCGCATAATTATCTCAAGCCTATGTTCTGCTCTAAAAACTTATACTATATTAACGGCTGTGATCCGAATAGCTTAATTACCAAGTGTTTGAGAGAAAATTATACGATAAAGCAGAATAAAGTGCTACATTGCAATTCATCAAATCTCTTGTAAAATTTAGCTTGCCCACTCTATGGCAATTTAATGGAAATTGTTATGTCAGCGTTAATATCGCTAAATTGTATAATAAATTTTGTGATAAAGTACATAAATGGGAAAAATACGTTTCATTTTTTGGCAATTTTATCAAGCTCCATTAAAACATTCTGGAAATTCAAGGCTTTAACAGCCAAATGAATTAATAAACGGATCATCAGCGGAAAACCATCAAGCAAGTTTCACACTTTTTTGTTTTCTCATAGTCTTTGCAAATGGCTACAAAACGACTCAGAAGTTATTTTAAAATGCCTCTGTTCCCTGTCCACAAAGGCACTTTTTTTTTGTAAAATGCCCTGTGTCTTGATGTTCCAAAAGAGTGCAATCATTATTTTTTTTGCAGCCCCGTATCTTAATACTTGGATCAATCTATTAATGAAAAGCGGCTGACACATTTTAGCCTGAATCTAATAATGAAATCTATCTCCTTATTATCGGGCAGTCGGACTCATGTATATATCCATCCCTCTAATATTAATCTTGCCTGCGAAGCAAACTCTGCTTTTTTAGTTCTGATGTACAGAAGGTCTTTTTCGTGGACAAATATTAACCCGGCTACCTGACAAATGTCCCATCCTCCAAAGCAGTTATTCGTCCGTCGGTGGCAGTGGCGCTCAACAACTTAAGCCGGCCGCACACTATGCGACCCGATTGTCGGCGACGGGTCTGCGACTGTTTCGTCGTCTAGTGTGCAACAACTGACGAGGCGACAAAATCCCTTTACAGTTGCCACGACTGGCGTCGTGAGAGTTGAACAAGTTGGATCATAAAACATTCTACGGTATGAAATATAGCCCATAGGCCTACATAGGCCCATCAAACACACTGAATCTTGTTCCATTGTCGGGCTATTTTCACGTGCAACAGATTACTAGAGTCACGATGAAAGCATGCAAAACTTTGTAAGCCCAGATATCGTCAACTTGAGGGATATTTAGAAATAGACAATAACCTAAACTAATAATCAAGTTCGTGCGTATCTCACGACCAAATCACGCAAATCGTCGTGGAGTGTGCGGCGATTAGTTTTAAGTCGGGAGTTCTCCCCACGCACGACTGCTTGTCGCCGACAGTCGGGTAGTGTAGTGTGCGGCCGGCTTTATACCAAACTATAAGTTGCATTTGTTGCCTTATAGACATTATTGTATACTTGCTTTTTTTTCTTCAAATACATTTTTTTTCTTTCAAAAACAAGTTATCATCTTATCTGTTCTGCTTATGCTATCGCGCACACTCTACCTCTGTCTACACAACTAAGTACATTGAAAGTGAATGAGATCCTGAAAGCTAGAGCTCTAAAATTGTATTCTAGGGATATTCATGATGTGCCAAAATATTTCGTGGAAAATTTTTGCAACTTAACCTGTTATCCACCCTTATGCTACCAGACACTATGATATAGTCGCTAAATTGTTCCGGCTAGAACCATCACCAAAAATTCCAGTCGTGTTTAGGTTCTAGACTTGTCAAATAAAATGCCAGCTTGCATAAAGGACACCTTTTTACCAACTCAGTTGATGATGTCTCCAAATGTATAAAATCGTTTTTCAGTCATGAATACTCTGAAATATGTACCATTCAAAATTGTTATGCATCTAACTACAGTTGTTATGATTGATGATCAAACACATGTTTAATTTGTATTTTGTATTATATATTTACCAATAACAATCCTCCTTTATACAGATATAGTGTGGCCAATGATAGCGAATTGTACAAATCGTTATATGGGCTCTGTAGACTGGTCATTGTATTTCTCCTTTATAAAACTTATCTTGGCAGTTATATTATTGTAATGCTAGTACTCATGTAAGTAAGAATGCAAATTTGTCGAATAAACTGATTTGAATCCTGAATCTTTGGTATTCTCTTTAGCAGCCGGCAGAGTTCTACTGTCTGAGTATGTGAATGCAATTTAAAGCCAGTGATAGAAGTTTCAAGGTTTTCTATGGGTATCACATTTGAGCCGACGGTTGCCGCTAGGGGCATCGACGCCGCTAATGCTTCAAAGTGTTAAAATTTTTACATTGCTAGTTTTGTTAATATTGAAAGAATAGGGACACAATTGGCGTTCAACTTGCGATGAATGTAATAGCTCATGCGCTAGCGTTTCATGTGTTGTTTTCTCAGGCAACCGAGGCGATAGACAGTCATGCCTAATTAACTTGGCTCCTCTCACTAATTTCAAAACGGAAAGGTTCCTTGTAAAATAACGAGACAAAATCTTATGCGAATCCAATATCAATTACAATTTTACCTTTAATACTGACAGAAATTTGTGCTTAATGCAAATATAAGAATTGAACTTTCTTTCCATTGCACTCATCGGCGCTTGCTTGCATTTTTGAGAGGCTTTTTTTTACTTGAAGTCGCTAACGCAACTTCATGATAGGTAGAAACATAATAATGCATGTTGTACAAATTTGATTTCATAGGGGATTTCACGGACATGTACTCAAAGGTGAGCGCGCAATAACCGTTTTTGTTTTTGTTTTTTTAAAATTAATTTTCGGGACAATGTTTATTTTCTGTGGAAGGAGGCTTTAGATCTTAAACCAGTGAAAACGTGGGTGGGTGAGGGGAAGAGTGTGGTTCAATATTTTACAAAGTCACGTGAAATCTGTGTTTCGACGTAATTATAACATTACCCAAAATAATTATGCAATAAAATTATTATAGAATAACATTGTTTTAAAAAGCATTAACATCTCTCCGAACGTATTTGCAACACGAAGACAATATTTTAAAGCGATATTTTATGAAAACGATGTAGGCATTTCGTAAATATAGTCATGAAAAATACGTATATGCTATATATAATTTCATCCTAATATATATATAAAGTGAAGCCTGTCTATTGTGGACACCTCTGGGACTGGCAAAAAGTGTCCACAGTTGACAGGTATCCACAATAGACAGGTGTTTTTAACAAGAAAATTGACCATTTGGTCATGGATATAACTGTCCACATTATAGAGGTGTCCACAAGGACAGGTTTTACTGTATATATGTATATATATATATATATATATATATATATATATATATATATATATATATATATATATATATATATGATATATATATGTGTATATATGTATTTGTGTATATACATACATATATATGTGTATATAAATATATATATACATACATACATACATACATACATACATGAGTTCGCTTAGGGGACATCGCGGTTTTTCTACTATGACCCCATTTTGTCCGTCTCTTGGCTGGTTTTAAAAGAGATCTTCTACCTTAGAAAGACAGGTAAATAAATATGGATGGATGCATGGAAGGATGGATAGATAGGTAGGTGGGTAGGTAGGTAGATATATAGACAGATGGACAGATAAGTCGAGTTGCACCTGAAAGAAGCCAGGTATGTAGGATTATTCCTCTTATTGCCTCAACTTTGCCATTGTGCTGAATTCTTATGATGGGCCACAGGCAGGAATAATGTTATCTAGAGCGATAAAAGGCTGAGTCATGAAATAAAAGGGAATTTCCTGTAAAATAGCTCACTTGTTACTAACTTGCAATGAAGTTATTTCAGAAATCGCTGTTAATATTTTGCGATGGTATCCTTCATTTGTGACATTGTAATTGACTTATGGGTAACCATCGCAAAAATATTTGCGATGTGTCGCAAAGGGACAAGTGTGGCACAAATTTTGAGATGCTTTTGAACAATTCACCCCAGGTGTTGTTTTTATAGATGCCACACACTATTCGATCCTGAACTATACTGTCTTTCAATTCAGCAAACTCACAATCTTTTGCCCTCAGTTTGATATCAGTGAGGAAAGAATCAAAATTTGAACATAGGTACCCGACATAGGTTTTTTGGGGTGACTGTATTGTTCCAACTTGCTCTTCAATGAACCCACCTTGTCATTCTCTGCATCTGTAAATTCAATGGAGTTTTAAGATTGGTTGTGCATGCAGGAATGTTGCAACCTGGACTTTCTCAGCTTTTCTGTAACTCCTGCAGCTACTGCTTAGATATTGTACTGTTGCTCCCCCACTGTAATTACCGTCAAGGTTTCCGTCAAAACTCAGTGGCTTTGGTGGCGAAGACCCACATTATAATGTTATTGGGAATGCAGGTGAAGGTATCCCACAAAAATCGCACTTCTGACACCATGTAATGTAGGTTTTAGTTACACAAGCCAAGGTTGGGGCACAGCTAATCACAGGATTCAAGTGGACCAAGATGTCCTGAACAAAAGTCCCGCATTCACCAAATAAAAATGTGGTGCTACAAAGAGTCCCCAGGTGGCAGCACTTGACTATTAGCCACAGTTCTTTGTAATCCAGGTACTGGTATACATGACAATATCTCTAATTCTAATTATAGATATCTAAAATTCGAATTAAATGTTAAAATGGTTTCTCGTACAAAACAACATAGATATGGACAGGATATGTATATTTTATTCAAACTGAATCGACATGAAAAGCATTACGATCCATGTTGCTTCAGTGTGAATAAATTGGTCTACTCCATCCCTGATATCACAGGCAAAAACGATTACAAATTCTTTACCTAACCGTACCATCAACAATGTGACCACTAAAATTACCTCTTCAACTCTGCCTTGGGCACCGACATAAGAGCTGTTTATAATTGCGAAATACACCCATGTCTGGTGGCACATTGATGTATGTCTCCCATTATATGGCAATGGTGGTGATAGGACACACCATAAATAGAATGGGGCTCCTGTCACCCAGTGTAATCATACAATTGTGAAACAGCTCAGTGTATACCATTGAAGATCATCTTTGAAAGATAGACTTGAACATCAGCATGCTGTTGTCAAATGTTAAATTAAAACTGTCATGGTTCAAAACAAGAATTCAATATTCAAAGCTAAGTTTTGTGTAATTGGTGTTAACTTTACTTGAAAACTTTGTCGCCCGATTTCATGCATGTAGCAGTTGTTATAAGTTTGAAAAGGGGGTGACTGGGTAATTTGAGAAAACAAAGGGTGGTGGGAATGGACAGTGAGACATACGGACGTGGTCCAAGTGTGCTCTGACATAAAAGTTTGACGACTTAACCATCGCTTGAAGAGCAGGTTATTTTCGTTAGAAAAAGGAGTAGCTGGGAGCCCTATACGATTGTAAGTAGGAACCTAGTGTATTGCTTGTATGTTAAATGGTATTTGTGAGACTTTGTGTACTTTTTGCACTTGTCTTTGTTTTACTGCAGCCATGTTTAAGTTCATTATGAGCTCATATTATATAAAGGTTTCATTTTGTATATTTACAGACTGAACCGAACAAGTTATCGAGCAGGTTATCGCTCGTAGCAACGTACACGTGTATAGAAAGTTCGTGTGCTGATATGTATGGGATTGCAACTGGTGAGTAGGCCTAAAATTAAATAAAACTCAAGCTGTCAGCCACCAACGTCTGTTAAAACTTCTGTGTGTTGAAAATCAAGAAAGCCATGGCCATGCACCAAACCAGCAAAAAAACTATGTAGTGCTCCTAGATTTTATTAAGTAAAATCTAAAAGTTCAATAATCGTGGCTCAAAATTTGGAGACTAAAATTGGACGGTAGGAGCATATGGGACAGTGATTCAGTTTTTCCAAATTGTTCTAATCAGGTTTCACTTGAAGTTACAAAATGTCTGAATGCGAAATGCAGGAAGGTTGACAAAGAGGAATTAAGGTACCAGGATGATTTGGTTCATGACGGCTGTGCAAAAAAGAAAAAGAAAAAAAAACGAAAAAAGAAAAAAAAGACTTTTGTTCTTTATCTGAAAGATATATATATATATATCTTAAGTATGTGGTTACCAAATGTATTTTCAAAAAATCAATATTTATATGAGACAATCTATGAGAAACTATGACAAGTTTCAGCGGACCACTGCACGTGTATCTTCTATTTACTTTGGAATGGTAATGGTCCACGATGTTTGAACAGCCATCAGCTGTGCTGACCAGTCCCTGACAACAAAAAAGTTACATCACCGCAGGGGAAAAATGGCAGCACCCTTGACTGGATGTACATTAAAAGTCGAAGAGGGACACGCAAAAGGCACTACTACTAATCAACCACTGTAATAGCAAACAGCAATTTCCGTTTGCTATTACAGTGTTTGATGATATTATTGGCGATCTAAAGTTATTCTGTAAAAAAAAAAAACAAACAAACAAAAAAAAAAAAAAAAAAGAAAAGAAAAAAAAAAAGGTGCCCCCACCCTGTTTTCTTGTTTTAAGCACCTGCTGCACCGACGCATGTAATCTATATACCAAAAGATTTGTCATGATCCACCCTCTCAATCCTTGCCTAATAATTGAGTCGTCGGACTAGCCCACTTTGGCCGCTTTATTCCTCGCAAAGCCTCTTGATTCCCAATGAACCACTCTTTGAACAGAAGTGACTCCCGCATACAGACTCGAATTTCTCCTTCACTCTGATTAATGAATAAATATGTATTTTCGTTAAAGCTGGTAAATAAACGGAAATACAAATTTATTCACTGGCGTTGAAGGTGCAACTGAGGTATATACAGCGCAAACAGTTGCAGACCATTAAAACTCTGCCAGTGTACAGGATGAAGTTGTCATTACTATACAAGCAGGCATCCAGGATGTGTCTGACGAAATAGAACCTAAGGACTCTGCCAGTCAAATAATGAGCAGAGGCATCGCTCTCAGTCTAAACTGTCTGTAAGGTCCAGTTTAATCAGTGGAAGAGCTAAAGTGGCAGCACGCAAGGCAGCATTGCAAACCAAATCTGACGCATTAAAAGAACGAGAGCGCCTAGCACAAAAAGAATTGAACTTAAAATACCAAAAGAAAGCACTGGATTTGAAAGAGAATCTTGCGAATGCAAAAACAGACGATCAGGCTTATTGAGAAGTGACTGGGCGTAGCCAAAGTAGTATGCACAGCAGGCAAACTGTAACGTCAAAGCAGCAGCTGCTGCAACATGGGTCTCATGGCCCATCTGGCTGAAAATAGTGCTGCCCTTGTAGAAATCATGAAGGCAAGCCAGCAGCAACAGCAATACATGCTTTCGGTTATCCCCTACAATACTGTTTTTTTATGATAGCGTTTGAAAATACCGTGGAAAGGGACCTTGTGCTAAGCTGGCCCGTCTGCTGCAGTACTGTGCAGGCAAAGCCTACAAGGTGATGGAAGGCTGTGCTGTTGTGGAGCGCTGTCAGGGTTATGCCAGTGCCAAACAGCTGCTGAAAGAAAGATTTGGCAATGACTTTAATATTACTGAAGCTTGGGTACAAAATATTACACAAAGACAGCGCATTAAAGTGATAGGTCTGGGCTGCAAGATTTTGTAGATGATTAGAAAAGCTGTCATGAAGTATTGAATGCTATGAATATGTCAAATGAGATGAATAATCAAACAAACCTTGTTAGAATTGTCTAGAGACTCCCTGTCTATTTGCAAAATAGATGATAGAAGCAGGTCTGAGAAATTAGAAAAAGAAATGTAAGGGTTTCGGAATTTGATGATGTAGTGGAGTTTGTAAATTTAGCTGCACAAGAAGCAAATGATCTGGTATATGGCAAGGTGTCAGATGGACATAGGGGGAGAGCACATGTCCCAAATCCCAAAGCCAAAGGCAAAGCAATATTACAGTGTACAAGAAAATATGAAAAGTGATCACAAAGCAGAAAAGATGCAAAATGAAGGTACTGTTTCAAGGGGTACAAACAGTAAAAGAATATGTGTTCTATGTGAAGGGGGACATGCGCTGCACAATTGTGAAACACTCAAAGGGTTGCCTACAGAAAGGTTTAAATTGACACGCAGTAAAAGGTTGTGTGACAATTATTTGTTGCCCACAGAGCTGACTCATGCAAGAAACGGTTACACATAAGCAAGATACCTGAGGCCCAAGTTGAAAGGGACCAGAAGTGTGTCCTGGCCAGGAAAATGATGTACACAATGGTTACTCCCATGAGGGAGAACGGTGTAATTAAATAGGGGTCGGAGCAACCAAGTTGGCACTGCATATTGTACCAGTCAGGGTCACAACCATGGGTGGCAGACACAGTATGAACACATTGGTGTTACTTGATAGTGGATCCACTAGCGTATTCTGCTCTGGAGAGCTTGCAAAGTAGCTTGGTATAAAGGGTGGACAGGAAAAACTAACAACTTTGACGTCAAATACAAGTGCTGACACAGGAGTTATTAGTGTAAAGGTTTCACATGTGATTAACACATGCAAAGGTGTGGTTGAATTGCTGAGGGTGTATGTACGGAATATGTCTGTTAGTGCAGACAATATTGCTAATCAAGATCACACGAATAAATGGTTACATCTTGATGGAAGTGAATTACTGAAAAATGTTGAACACACTTTGCATTTAGTTTAAACATATTTTATTTCCAAAAACGATTGGGGAGCAGGCAAAGCCTACATGAACCCCTCTTGCGAAAAAAAAGAAGAAAAGCTGTGAAGTACAATCCAGTGAAGAGAGGGTGCAAATACAGGTATAACAGGACAATACATGTACAAGGACATACAAAGAAAAGTTGTCATCAATTTGACAGGACAGATAGGTATAGTATGGCTAGCTAAACAGAATTGTTCCCGTGACAGTTACTAAGGAAACCGATTTGTGTCTTTGACGTAGGCGATAACAGCATCATAAATCTTTGATTTTACTTGTTTAGGGCAATTGATGGGTCCATACAGCAACGTTTTGCATGTAAATTGAGCATGGGGGTGATTTCGGTTTGCAAGATACTACGCTGTGCAGAGTAACGGGGACATTCGAAAAAGTAGTGAAATACATCTTCGTTTCCTAGGCCGCAGACACAAGTTGGTGTATCGACTACCCTTATTTTATACAGGTCAGCCTTTAGATCGCTGCAGCCCATCCGTAATTTAGCTAGTATAACATTAATTTTTCTACCTCCAGCATAAAAAAGTTCGTTTGCTTTATCCTTGTTACTATTGATTTTGGATTTGAATTCTTGCAGCGATTCGCATTTCCTTGTTTCAATAGGCAGGCTGTTCCAAAGACGTACGACTGACGGAAAAACGAATCGCCATAGATGTTTGTTCGGGCTTTTATATGGGTAAATTTAGAATGGAAACCGAACACCATATCTTACTCTATTTTGGACTGTTTCAGGTAGTAGTTCCTTAAGATAATTAGGGACAATATCATTTACAATTTTATACATCAATATTAGCTTTTGTTTATCCCTACGTTGAGCCAAAGTTTCCCATGCTGTTTCTTCATACAATTTAGAATGACTAGTGAATCTACGTGCCCCTGTAACAACTCGAGCTGCTGCTAATTGGACCTTTTCTAGATCAGTTTCGTCTTGTCTTGTGCCATTACACATGACTATGTAACCATACTCCAACACTAGGCGAATAAAAGAAAAGTAAAGGGTTTCAAGTGCATGTCTGTTCAATTTGTACTGAAGGCTACGCAAAACGCATACCATCTTCATGGCTTTTGTTGTTATCATCTTAACATGAGTGACCATGATAAGTCAGATTTGAGAACCATACCAAGATGCTTGTGTTCCTGAACCTTTTCAATGACTGTTCCCTCATACACCAGTTTGCATTTGCTACTGTGGCAGGACACGCTTGAAGTGATGGTGTCAATAGAAGTAAAGCGAGGACAGAAAGAGGAACCTTACGCTGTGAAGACAGTGCTTGGGTGGGCTATAAATGGCTGTCTTGGAATCTGTCTGGCTCATGATACAGGTGACAGGGTGGCACATAGTAATTTCACACAAGTGCGAGAATTGAGAAACCAAGTGTAGAGGTTTTGAGAGATTGAGACCAGGGAAATCATTCACACAGACAAATTGGGCATGTCAGCCAAAGATAGTAAGGTACTAGCTATGTGGGATGAAAACATTAGCACGGTTAATGGACATTATGAACTGCCCATTACATTCAAACACAATCCCCAAATTTTCACAACAATAAATAATGTATTTGATTGTGCACCAAGTATGATGGTACATATTTAAATACGAATGTATTACAGTAACTGATTTAATTTTTTGGTTTCATCCTCAAGAAATTGATGCAGCAGGTTGGACCATTATCTTCGAGTTCCTCGAGCAGACAATGATACAGACCCATCTCAGGTCTATTCAAAATTCACTGCCCCCCTCCCCCCCACCGTTCTCTGGATTCATTTTCTTTCTTTTTTCGTCGTGGAAAACACTGCAACAGCTAGAGTCCCATTTTGTTGTTTCTAGCATCAGCCATGTTGTGGATACATTGATGAATATTGGCGGGTAGTTTTATTTTTAGTAGAGGAATGCAGGGGTCATAGAAATTTAAGAAATGGTGACCTGGGTAGTGTCTTCTCAAACTGAAATTGGAGGAAGGGGAGTTTTAAAAAAATGGCCGCAGACTGATCGTGTGTTCACCTATGTTGTATATGTCAAAAGTTGGTTCTAACTGCAGAGGGCAGCTGGATCCAACTTAATCGTACCGTGTATGTTTGCCTTTACTTGGAGTGTCGAGGTTCAGACAGGGACCTATAGGGCTAATTTCAGATGTACAAGAAATGCTCTTACAGTTGGACGTGAATCCGGACGATCGTGATGTACTCAGATTTTTATGATGGAAAAATGGTGATATGAGAACGCCAATAGTTGATCAAAGAATGAAAGTTCACCTGGGAGGGGGGAGGATTCGGAGCCCAGTTGCACGAATTACATCTTAAGACGCACAGCACAGGATGGACATCTAAATAACCCATGTGCGAGTATACAAGAACAATGGTTTAACTAGCCTGTTAATAACTGAATACACAAGTCACGCCCCAGTGGTCTTGCCTGATGTCCTGCAAGGGTGAGGGTATTTTACAAAGAAATACACTAGGAAGATGTACATTTACCTTAGAAATTGCCCACAGATACCACAGATACATTTTGTATGACAAATGTTGAAAAGAAAGTTTTTCATTCACACTTAGTATTTTACATACTGTAATTCTGAAATGCTCAGTCAATGGTTAAATATACATTTTATTCAAATTTATCAAAGTTTGCCAGACTTTCTATTGCTCTACGTATTCACTCATGCATTTCACGCACATACACTATTACGATAAGGAAGTCATAGACACTGTTAACCGGAACTTCTATGTGGACGATTTGCTGACTTCAGTAAGATCTGTTAGTCAGGCAATACCCTTAATTGCTGACCTGAAAGAGCTTTTAGTAAAGGGGGGCTCCAGACTTACCAAGTAGATAAGTAACCACAAGCAAGTATTAAAAACGATTCCCGAGTCCAAGTTGGCAGAAAGGGTGAAGGGAATTACTCTTTATCAAGATGCTTTGCCTGCAGAGCAAGCCTTGGGGTCCACTTGGAAGTGAGTTCCGGCTGATTTAGCTTCAAAACGGTAAACAAGGACAAACAGCTGATGACATGGGGCTTATTGAGTATTTTTAGTTCCATATATGATCCTCTGGGTCTTGTTGCCCATTTGTGTTGCCTGCTAATTAAGCTGATGCTGCAGGAGTTGTGTCACAATAAATTCAAGTGGGACAAGCCCATACATGACTCTCAGCTGGAGGAGTGGACAAGTTGGGTCAACGACTTACCAATCCTTGAAAACTACAAAACTGAAAGATGTCTTATACGATCAGAGTTTGAAAATGCAAATTGTGGGTTTTTTTAAAAAATATTTTTGCTACAGCAGCTTGAAAGCATACAGAGTTTTGGCCTATTTACAGGTACTAATGCAGGTGGCCAGGTACTCAGCTTACTGATAATGGCCAAGTCACGTATAGTTAAACAAATGATCATCCCATGTTCAGAATTAAGGATGGTGACTTAAGCAATGAAACTTAACATAATGCTTTGGAGAAAGTAAACAATTCGTTTACAGGAGTCACTGTTTTGGACAGACAGCACAGTAGTGCTTCAGTATATATCTAAAGAAAGCAAAGGGTGCAATGTGGATATTGCCAACAGGCTTTCTTTCATTTATGAAAACCCGAAACCGTCACAGTTTTGATGGGTTGGGGCATTAGATAATCCTGGTGATGATTTGTCGTGAGGGTTAACAGCAAACAAGCTGATTGATAATGAGAGATAGCTACATGGCTCCCACTTCTTGAGCCAGCATCCAGATATGTGGCCTGGATATCCAACTCTGGTGGACATTACAGAAAATGACCCAGAAGTAAAGAAAGTCGGATTTATGTTACAGATGAGGCTTGTCTGCAGTGAATCACCTAATAGAGAACCACTCTCCATGGCATAAATTTTAATAAAAGTGTTGCCTGGATATTTCGAGTCAAAATCAAATTGAGAAATAAAGTGTACAAAAGAAAGGGCTTTGGTGTAGGCTTCTTGCCTGACAATCAAGGCGTTTTGACTGTGCAGGACTAGAGATGGGCCAAGTTGGAAATAGTCAAATATGTTCATGGCCAACATTTTGATGAGGAAATAAGAAGCCTTGAAGGAAAAGTAAATGCAACAAGATTGAAAACAGCATGCAAGTCCTGCTTGACAGGCAAACTGGACCCTGTTTTGATGGGTGGAATTCTCTGTGTTTGGGGATGTATGAGAATGCGTCATGCAATGATGTTACCAAACATCCAGCTATATTGCCAAAGAAGCATCATATGGTTACATTGATAGTACTTCAATGTCACCACATGGCACGTCATAAAGGTGTTGAATATGTAATAGCACAAATAAGAAGAAACTATTGGGTGATTCATGGTAGGCATGCAGTGAATAAGTTTATCAGAATTTTTTTGAGTGTAAGAGCAGAACAGCTGCACCATGCAAATAGAAAATGCCAGATCTGCCACCAGAGAGGGTAATTTACATATGTAGGGGTGAACTTCTTTCGCCTGTTTCTTGTGAAGCATTGTCGTGTTTTGGTGAAAAGATATGGCTGCATATTTACTTGTTTGGCTTTGAGGGCCATAAATATTAAAGTGGCACATAGCTATGAGGGGATTCCTGTATCAATGCATTAAGTAGATTCATTACCAGGAGAGGAAAACCAAAGCAGAGTAGATCAGATAACAGAACAAACATGACTGGAGCTCAAAGGGAGCAAAAAGATTCCATAGAGTCCTGGAAGGATTGCAAAATCAACGAATTGATTCAACAGAAAGATATTCATTGGGTGCTTAACCCCCCAGGAGCATTGGACATGGGCAGCATGTGGGAGCACAAATCAGGAGTATAAGAAAGGTTGTTCACGTTTTGCTGAAATAGCAAGAATTACATGAGGAAGGTTTGACGACACTGGTGTGTCAAGTTGAGAATATAACAAATGGTAGACCATTGACCAAAATATCAAGCAACCCAAGAGATACAGAAGTGCTCATGCCCAATCACATTTTGATGCTTCGGGCAAATAATCATGTGCCACCAAGGATGTTTTGTCCTGATGACAATATTTTAGGAGACGTAGTAAGCAGGTACAGTACCTGGCCGACATTTTCTGGCATAGGTGGACCTGAGAGTACTCAGCTGAGTTACAAAAATGGCACAAGTGGTTAAAAGAAGAAAGAAACTTAAGAGTAAATGACATCTTGCTAGTGGTAGATGAGCAACGCCCCAGAAACATGTGGCTTTTAGGACTTGTGGCAGAAACCTTCCCAGGCAAATATAGGTTGGTGCTAACAGTTAATGTGAGAATGCGAAATAAGGTCTAGACAAGACCAATACACAAATTGTGTTTGCTAGAAGCATCAGATTAAAACTTGAAAGGTAATATTACTCGTGTATGATTCAGTGAAAAAGAAGTGATTTTGAAGCACCTATGTTTCTACAGTAAAACCTGTCCGAGTGGGCACCTCGCTAAGTGGGCACCTGTGTTTAGTGGGCAGTATTGGCCAGTCTCGTTTTTTTCTCCCATTAGGTCCCATGTTAATGGACCCTCCGCTAAGTGGGCACCTGTCTTATGTGGGCAGTGGGCACCCTAAAAGAGCATTTTGTATACCTTTATTTGCTTAAGTGGGCACGATAATTAATCTGTTTCTTTTTGTTTACCCTTCAAATATCTCCCAATATGCCAAACTGCAGTTTTTCTTACCAACAGGAGGACGCAAAGGCACAGAGCATGTGCTACTGTGTTTTCTTAGCATCATGTTGCTCTACTAATCCCTTTGAAACCTATTTAACTGGCTTAGGGGGCTTTGGATGAGTGATTACATTCACAATTTCACATTTTATTTACACTTCTTGGTTGAAACAAGGAAAACCACACAAAGGCAGAGTAAATTAACTGATTATATAAAGTACTGAGCTGAGATAGCAGGGCTGATATGCTTCTGAAAGTGCGAATAAATACAGTGTGAAGACTGTTTATTACAAGGACATACCTGTAGTCGCACAGACTTTTTCAAGTAACATTTAACACTGATATTAATGTTTCCAATACATATTTTTTCAATCAGTAGTAGTCATTTAGCTTAGAAATTACTGGTTAATAAAAGGAAGTATGTCAAGGATGTTGTTTTTAATCTGTTCTAAATGAGTGCCCTGTATAGCCCCCTACAGAGTATTACGTACACACACAAGTACTTATACCCCACTATATGGCCCAGTGTGCTGACCCTTCACTAAGTGGGCACCTATCTAAAGTGGGCACTTTTGCTCGGTCCCAATGGTGTCCACTTAACCCAGGTTTTACTGTAGTGTTATGGTTATTATTACTATTACTCCAATTGAAAGTGGTGTTAATAGCATTGTAGTAAATGATGGTTGAGACCATTCATTTAAGGGGCCGAAATGTTAAATGTATAATTAATTCTGGTCGAAAACTTTGTCACCAGATGTCATGCATGACGCAGTTTTTATGAATTTGACAATTTTGGGGCGTATGGAATTTGAGAAAACAAAGGGTGTGAAAAAGGACAGTGAGACATATGAACGTGGTGCAAGTGTGTTCTGACATAAAGGTTTGACGACTTAACCATCACTTGAAGAGCAGGTTATTTTCGTTAAAAAGGAGCCCAATACAATTGTAAGTAGGAATCTAGTGTATTGTTTGTATATTAAATGTTATTTGTGAGACTGTGTATTTTTCGCATTTGTTTTTGTTTTACTGCAGCCATGTTTAAGTTCATTATGAGGTTATATTATATAAAGGTTTCATTTTGTATATTTATAGATTGAACCGAACAAGTTATCGAACAGGCTATCTCTTGTAGCAGCATACACGTGTACAGAAAGTGCATGTGTTATTATGTATGGGATTGCAACTGGTGAACAGGCTTAAAATTGAATAAACTCAAACTGTCAACCATCAACATCTGCCAAAACTTCTGCATGTAGAAAATAAAGGAAACCATGCCTATGCACCAAAACAGCAAAAACTATGTAGTGGTTCCTAAATGTTATTTAGTAACAATTGGATTAACGTTGTTTGTTACTTGAATGTGATGTATGAAGGTTGTGTCATTCTTTTCAGCACATCTCTGGCCCGATTGGAAACCCTGAAGCCAGCTCTCCACCGACAGAAGATCCCAGATTGAAGCATCTTATGCACAGAGGTGGGGAAGTTGGCAATAGGCCTTATCGGTTCTTCTCAACCTTCTTTTTGAAAAATGTTTGATATTATAACCTAATAAATGTATGGGCTATTTGCTAGTCGATTGGTGCCATTATTTTTACATTTCATATCAAGACGTGTACCTATGTATGGGTAGTTTGGTTTCAAATTTTGGATGTGCTGGATGGGTACATTTGGACAAATACATGCATTGAGATTTGGGTGGACCAGAACCAGGAGAGTTTGATGTATAATTTTGACGAAAGATGAAATTCTTGAATAAAGGTAAAAAGGAGATTATTCTTTCAGCTATGCATTTCATAAAAATCCTCTAGACCCGTCACTTGGCGACAGTAACTTTGGAGAGACTATTCCCTGTTAAGCACAACCTACACCACGCTCATTCGGTTACAAATCCTATTTCCATCTTGAACATTGTCTCTGGGATTCCTCTCCACCACGAAGTTTGGACTGAGGTTCATAATGTGGCAGTGTGATGCACAGACAAAGCGCAATGCAGCGTCCATTATGCACCAAGTAATAACAAACATACACATTGCATGATTCGCAGATAAGGTAAACAGTATTTTTGTGTAGTGCATTAAAGTGACGCAAAGACCAAAGCCAGAAATATTGATATGAGTCAATTGGCCAGAGTACACATGGTATTGTTAGAACACACATGTCCAGCATTTTGCTGGTAAAATACACTGAATCAACTTCATCAGCCTTTCTTGATGAAGGCCAGTGCTCAGTGCCCTACCCACATACAACAGGCTATTGATCTTTGGCTTTTTATAATTGTGGACCTCGTCTACAATTCTCTTTCAACAGTTTCTTACGCAGAAAAGAGCCAAGCCATTTGCTCTCCTTGGCGCAGTGTAAGCGCATTCAACATTCAAATGCTGAATATGTTGAAAGCTGTTTCAGATGCAGGAGCCATTTGTACATTAATGCCGAAGTTTTTGAGGAAGTGCATGCAACGAAGGAGGAGCAGTTGCTGTACTTGAAATATATGCTAAGAACATTAGGTATTCAAATGCTGACTAACTTCAAAACTGTAACAGAGATACAATTCCGTCTTTGATGTGTTTGTGAAAATTGTTGAGCTTTTGAATGGTGGACCTACTGTGTGGTAGTTGAAATTATTCAAATTGGGGACACAGAAAATTAGAACCTTTAATGTCTTCAAAATTGCAATCGACAGAAATGTCAGTCCAACTTATGCCTAATGTTTCATATAACAGTGTATCTTGTAGATATATGGTCAAAGTTACACAATTTGAAATTATTCACATTGTGGGCATTTCAAAGTAAAAATCTTCAATGAACATCCTCAAAGCTCTTAGAGATAGAGATGGAATTCTGCCCTGTATTCATGATTACTATGGGCATTTAAAATTTTAAATGTTGAATATCCCTAAAAGCATTTGAGATAAAGATTTAGTATTTTTTTCTAAAGGTTTGTTACGAAGGCACAGTCAATGAATACTTCGTGAAAGATGTGGCGTTTGAAATACTGCTAAGTAGATTAATTTCAATTTCTTAATATAATATGTTTTCGAAACTATGAGATAGCGATGGTATCTAAAGTTTCAGTAGTGTAAATCTTTTATAGCTTTCAACTGTGAAACACCTAAAACAAGCCATCTCTGATATGCATTTTGTTCTTTTGCTGCTCGAAGTTGGACTGCACAGTAAGCTTTCGCAGTGATCTAAGCCCCAAAATGGTGGAATTTTAGGTCATCTGCAGTAAAACCTGCGACTTTTACCGACTGGTGGTGCAGCTCAGCTCTTTCATTGTTCACATTTTGGCCTCAGTCAACCACTTTGCTTGGCGTGCTTACGGCGCAATGCACCCAACGCGCGCCGAGGAAAGCTGTTGACCTGGACTATTATATTCTATGTAACAGTAGGCATGGAGCTAATTGTTGAAAAGTCCTTTTTCAAGGAACACGAATCACGCACCCTTATTATAACTAATTTAGTAGTTCGGCTTTAGTTGCAGTTAGCACTGAAAGAGTTAAGTCGATAAAATATGCCTAGAAGTTGATTGAGCCACAAGCACATATGACTTTTTAAAAAAATCCTTTATTTCATTTTTTTACTATACAAAGAAACACTAATACTAGGTATCGACAAACAAAAAATCAAGTTACAATCTGAAATAACTGTGCACATATTTGTGGTGTCATAAGTCTATATACATCAACTCTGAGTCAGGAAATATTGTTGAAAATTACAAACCACCTTTTCTCTAAAAAACATATTTTCCTTGAGAATTCAAAACATGTTGCTCTACTTATGTTTTGAATTTGATGTATGCAGGAAAACTTTCAAATGACATTTGACGTTTATTACACACTTGTTTATGTATGAAGTGTTTGGCTTGAAGGATACAATTTTTGAATGCATATTTACAATGAGTTGAATAGCACCCTAAAGTAATGATTTCAGCGAATAACATAATCACGTTACTAGGATATAATTGTTACCACCATTCTTCAAAAGTTTTTTAGAATAACCTAATATTAGGACACCCCCAAAAATCTATGTAAAATTGTATCTTTTTGAAAGCAAGCATCACATAATTCTGAGTCTATTAACTGATAACAATAAAATTCCTTTAGAAAAGCTAGCTGCTCTCTTTCATAATTTTTTGTGGGTGCATAAACATTTGCCAAAATGAACCTAGTGTCATCTATAAACGTATCAAGAATCAAGTATTTCCATTGGAGTCATTAATCTCCTGTTGTATTACATAGTCTAAATTATTTGGAAGTAGAATGGCCACAACTCAACTATTCCTTGTTCCATGTGAAACATGATGTTTGCTCCCCACTTCTCCATATTTTTTCGCTCTCTATGGTGCTAACCTGTGGAAAGTAGACCTTACTTTTGAAAGTATCCCCTAGACCCCTTACATTCCATGAACATATATGAAAATTAAATGCCATGTGTCCTCTGTATCACAATTATTGAGAAAGTTAAAATGATAAGCGGAATGACAGAGATGGTAGAAATATGTGTCCAAAATAATTTTTTACATTATACATGTACATAAATATTGCAAGAGCCTTATGTTCCTATACCAAATATGATTGTAATTTTATCTACAATACCAGCTGACTCATAATTTTGACGCATGAACTGAAGTGTAATGTGGAACTCTGTGTGTTCTGAAATAAGATGTACATAAATCTTTGAATCGATACCTTCTTACGAACAATATGACAGACAGCACACAAAATATAGAGGAATCCCAAATGAAAGAAGTGAAACCTTTGCTTTCTAACATTAGAAGCAAGGATAACAAAAACATGTTCTCAAATCACCAAAGCTCTTGGTTGATGTGGAATGAAATAGTGAAACAAATCTCAGACAAGAAGAGGAATCCTTTAAATTACCCCGATCTAGTTTTTATGAATGAAAAGCTACCCGAAGTTTCTGATCACAAACATTTAGGCTTAACAATTCGCAGTGATCTGTCCTGGTCTAACCATATAAAAATATAACAACTATGGTAATGAAAATGGTGAATATTCTTAAATATCTGCAGCTTCGTATTAATAGGAAATCCTTGGAGATTCTTTATCTCTCATTTACCAGACCTCTCTTGGAGTATGGGTCAGTGGCATGGGACAACTGCACGCTGCAGGAGTCTCAACAACTTGAAAACGTCCAATTGGCAGCAGCCAGAGTTATCACTGGGCCACTTCTAGGACTAGTCATGATTTAATTTTTGAAATAACAGGCTTTGAAACATTATCTCGGCACCGTGGAAAAAGCAAGCTGATCTTATTTTATAAGATCATGCACGGTGTAGCTCCTTCATACTTATGCAACCTCATTTCCTAACCTGGTCAATGAAAGAAACAGGTACAATGTCAGATCTGGTACGAATCTCTGTGTTTTTCGAGCGCGAACAAACCGATTTAACACTTCTTTTTTCCATTGGTTGTACGATTGTGGAATAACTTGCCTACTGATGTGCGTAATTCCGAAGACCTTACATCTTTTAAGAAAAAAATAGACCAGGGGGAAAAAGTGCAAACAAGGTATACTACAGAGGTGACAGAAGGCTTTGCTGTTTCGCACGGACGGTTGCGTGTGGGATGCAGCAAGCTAAACTCGGATCTGTTCAAAAAGGGTCTGATAGACTCCCCTCTGTGTGCCTGTGGAAACGGAAATGAAAATGTTTTTCATTATTGTTGCGAGTGTCCTTTTTATATAACTCAGAGGAATACACTTCAGAACCAACTTATGTCCTTTGCACCATTTACGGTTGTCGTTATTATATGGGTCCAAAACATGTACCTCCAAGCAAAATGAAATTATTTTTGACGCAGTCCACAACTTTATTAAAAACAACAGGCAGACTGGGAGCTGTGACGTATATCATACTATGGTCAAAATCTTGAAACCAGAAATGTATCGTCAGTCTATATAGTTAAGCGAAGGCGGACTTCCATCTCCCTACCCTCTATCTGTGACATCTTGTGTCGTTCCACTTATGCTCGTGTGGCGCCGCCACTCTACGTGTCCTCGTCTTATGGCATTCTTTCTTATGGTGAATCGTCTCTGAACCTGTGACGCGTAACACCTCTTCTTTAATCTTTTTCATGTGCAAGAGGGATTTATATAGGGCTTTGACCTGTTTTCCAATTGTATCCTTACGGAAATAATATGTTTAAACCAAACCTCAGACAAGTAAGGATAGAATAAGTGACACGTATTACCACCGTATCTGATAATATACACCTTAATCAAGATGGTATTTCTGTATATATAAATGTAATAATGTTACATGCTTAATTCTCTTCAACACATTTCAAATCTCAATCTGAGATCAATTGGGTCCCATGTAGATTGATACAAACTAGTGACAGCTTAACCATGGACCTCAGACTGCAGTCTTAGCTACATGCTTCAACTCACACCAATTGTATGCTGTGGGCAACTCTTAAAATGTATTCTATAAAGGGCAATAATGCATGTAAAGAAAAACAAACCAGATTCCTGGTCTTTACTTACATGTACTTTTTAGATATATCATGATACTTAGTTGCCATAAACGACGGATCTCTGAGATATGTTATTTTTCAGAAAATTAAATAAGATATCTTAATTTAAGAGCTGTAGAAAGCAGTGTGGAGGGAAGCTTCCCTGGAACGGTCTGACTAATCAGACCGCTAAACCACCCTTACCCCCCCGCCACGGCAAAAACAGCCCTGGCCTTCCCGCACCCACTGCCACCGGGCGCAAGGGCTTTGACATGAGGCCCAAGGTCCAACCTCCCTCCCCGGCAAGGTACCACTCCCACAGACAGTTAACCGTGAGTGAAAACAGAAAAAATTTGAGATCCTGAACTACTACTCTCATTGTACAGTGGCATTGCAGTCTTTAATTTAAATTAGAAGCATAATCTGGCTTGCACTACCTTTGTTTATTTATTTATAACCCAGTCATGTGCTGCACCTTTGGTCATTTTAATCATGTTAATACTGCACACTTTGTATCATGATTTCATAACATTAACCTTCAGGTTTCTGCAGTAAGAACTCTGATCAGACACATGTTTCAGCAGCTGGCCGTTGCCAAAACATATGCCTTAATCTGTGAAGTCAAATGGCACTTGCCTTAAAGTTTACTTGAAAGCCTCGGAGGGAAAGACACCCCCCACCCACCCAAACAGTACTGTACCCATGAATCTACATGATCTACCTGATCTGTAATACATGCCAATGTATCAGTCTACTATAATAACATTAAAAAACTTAGTTGCCTGCAGTTTCTATTTCCTGAGATGTATGTATGTATGTATGCAGGTATGTATGTATGTATGTATGTATGTATGTATGTATGTATGTATGTATGTATGTATGTATGTATGTATGCATGCATTATGTATGTATGTATATATGAGAATTCTACATATAAGTTTCGAAACTGGAGTTTCACCCGTAACAATATTTACGCTACCACAATTACAAAATATGTTTCGCAATATGACCCCATATTTGTACTCACATTAACCTGGCATATGTGTTGCACCATATACATGCACCAAAACCATACTAACAATGCCTCTAGATTAACAAAAAAAAAAAAAACAACAACAACAACAAACAAAAAAAAAAAAAAAAAACACAAAAAAACACCCCCCCCCCCGCCACGAAGAATAACTGCACAAGCAGACTGCATTGCACTAGTGAATCTATGTAAGCAGTAAGCAGTAATGCCTGCTTGTGTACCATCATATGTAAATTCAAAAAAGAAAAGAACACATAAAGTTGTCTGAACTTTATCAAGGTGAGTGTAAATAATCAAAGTTGTAAAGTAAAATGCCGGTTGAACAGACTCCCCATCCCGCACCAACTCCGAAAACCACCGCGGAGCAACGGCAGGCAACGTAGATTAGAAATTGCAAATTGTCAGGTATCATTAAAACCGGGCACATGCTTTGCACCATATACATGCTGCATTTTACACTGTACGGACCTATTCTATTCACAATGATATAGGGAAGAACATATTATCCTGTTTTCTTGAATAATTATTAAATAGTACTGAACTATTAGAGCTATCAACTGATTTTTAGCTCATGAAGTTATGCTATATGCATCAACGATTGTATCTTGCATCAGGTTTGCATACAAAACATGTTCCATTGGACACGAAAAGTTAATAACCGGGACACATCAGTGAATACTGGTCTGTGCCCCAACATTTTCCATGTCGCCTGTGGTATGTATACTTTACAAAAGTTGATACCATGTGGTATAAGGTAGTCGGGATTCAGACACCCTTTCAAAAGGTTTAGAAGTTCAGCAACTTTACGTTACGTATAATCACAAGTCATCGTGACTTAACCATATTAAGGTGGCGAGATAAAATGTGGTCAAATCAGCACGGACAACTTTACGGCCCTGTAACTTTTATGCTGTTTACATGAACATAGTAAAAGTATTCATTTTTGCATTTACCTAGCTCTGGACGAAATGTCGGAAAAAAGATCAGGACAATACTGATTGTAATTGTTGAATAAACAAACCATGAAGAAGGGCATGTCGTTTACCTCAAACCCCAGCGCCCCTGGCTAATAACTTTTTCATACATACAATAAATTTGCGACAAGTCTGCCATATTATTGGCAATATATCAAAATTCAAAGTGTCTTTTTATTTGGCTGCATGTATTTAATTTGCGTCTGTTAAGAACCATATTATGAGTGTCTGTAAGGAATGAGCGAAGTTATGTTAGTGTAAAGGACATTTTTGGGTGGAGCAGCATCTTCCTTTGTTGCCTTGGGATGCGCTGGGTTCTGCCCTTGAATAGTTAGTTGGCTGTAGGGCCATGACTTAAGGTATACGAGTTTGGATTTTGGTTTCATCTCGGCCTGCAATTTGTATCTCTGGTTCATTAGGCCCTTTTCAGAGGTCTCAGGACTGGCGGGATGTCTGATGACACGGATAATTTTTCAGCAAGTCCTTTAAGTTTTCTAGCTCCCATCAGCCACTTGTTGCGCTGGTCCAGTTCCACAATGTGAACGTGTGTGGCCCCGTCAGCTTGTTGGTTTAAACGGTGACAAGCTGCCATTTGGTTAGTTTCGGCATCTGCAACTTTTAGGTGCTCCTTAGCAAGACTGCATATTGTCGCATACACTCTCTCCAGCAGAAACTTTTATGCCAGAGATAACAAGGACCCATTTACGATCATGTACATTTTTGTTTAATATTTTGAGAGCGATTGCAATTGATACATCATGGAGTTTTTCAGACACCTTAGGCAAAATTTGCCCATTACAGTGTCGTTCACACGGCCACTATAGTCCTGCAAGCTAGATTCAACTGTCTTAACTTGATTGTTAAGCGTAGCCAGTTGAGCTACAAAACTGTTAACTTACAGTTCCTCACGCATTAGGATTATCATCGCATCCAGTAAGTTTTGATCAAATTCTGCGAAAGCTTTGCGGCTCGACTTGCGCTCCATTTTGTAACAGACTGTATTTAGCAGGCTCTCTGCAATGATGGACCTATTATCTGATAGTAGGTCCAAGCTGCAATATCCCCAAACAAAACTACACTCTGTGAAACTTAAGAAGCACATATGAGTTGTTTTATTGCAAGCCAGACTACTTCCTGCTGGCAACGAATGTCCACTCCGAGGAGCCATGTCTGGTTGCTGGGGAATGTATACACCTGTTGGCTAATATCGTAACATATTAAGATGTTGGTGCACTGATCAATGTTTAGCCTGGTGTTTGGCCTAGCAAGGAGTCTGTTGGGCCAAGGCAATGCTGGCGGCCACGTGGCGACTTGCTCATTGCACGTTTTATCAGGTTCTCCTCACCGTTGGCAATTATTCCGGACTGAGTCTAATGACATTAATAACTAAAGAAAAAAAAATCCTCGGAACTATGTCTGTCCAAGATCTACTGAAATAAGTAGCCCTTCATTGCTTTAAACAAAGATCTACTGAAATAAGTAGCCCTTCATTGCTTTAAACAAAGATCTACTGAAATAAGTAGCCCGTCATTGCTTTAAACAAAGATCTACTGAAATAAGTAGCCCTTCATTGCTTTAAACATATTTTCATTGCAACAGAAAAATCAATTATACAGTATATATAAAGATAATCAGTCATTATGGATTATTCAACAGTTTGCCATGGACAAAACGAGCAAGTAATCTTTGTTGATCAGTTTCAACAACAAAAGATCAAAACAGAGTTATATATTGCCTTTAATGACACAACGCTGTGTGAAATGTGATGAATAAACAGTTATTCAAATGTCGGAACTATGAAGCCACTTATCCATTTCTTCATCAAGTCCATCGGTTCTCCCAACCACCTTGTCACACCATGCATTCATTCCTTTCCGCAGCCACCCAGGCAGTTATACCTCGAGCCGCATTCATTTTTTTTTTGTAATTTAATAAGTTAAAAAAATCGACATTCACAGCAAGGGGTGCTTGGGTGGATATTTTTATGGTGCCGCATTTCTTTCATGAATATTCCCCGTGATAAAATTTTACCCAGACACACAGTCGCCGTATATACTCAAATGAAACTAGTTGTATCAGGTGCATCTTGATTGAAATTTATTGACAAAGAATTACACTTTTCAAGTTGTACAATCTTGAGAAAATGCTGTCCCTCATTAATGAGTTTGTCGAGTCAGTGAAGGTCGGCTCACACGCATTAGCGTATACCTGTAATTTTTAAACAAATGGAAAACTTTAAAGAGGATAAATGATAGAAAACATTTCGTGAGAAATAAATAGAAAATCACAAGGTTGGTCAGATTTAGTTCAATCCATGATTAGGTGCCTGAACAAGTACAAACCTTGCCCATTATTTCTGCTGTATTTTACCATTAAAAGTGTCCACTGACCATGGTAAATTTCCAATGGCGTACCAATTAAGTCCAACGTTTTTGATGCATGCATTTACGCCGTTAAATATCGATCCTGATAAGGATCCGTGTTAAGAATGGGTATTGTCTTTGTTCTTTTTGATAGACAATCAGCAATATTTTCTGGAACAGTGCAAATTCATTGTCGAGCACGGTGTTTTAAAGTATAACGACCCGCTTTAGGCCGTGCATAGACGGTGTGGAAAATATAGCCGTAAATTTAACTCACAGTGACGTCGTGATTCGCCTTAGTGTAGCTTCATCTTGGCCGCATGACGCATTTCCTCAGCTGACACAAAGCCATCACCTGATTAGATATGCATTAATATTAATGAAATTCATGCTACACGCCTGGCTAGGGACCACAGCTTACAATTATGTCATTTCGGGGAAGCAAGAAAAGTGATTTTGCAGGCAAGCGAGGAGTAATAACATACTTTTGTTTGCGAAGAACGCGACTATCCTGCTCCTCCCCCCTCCTTCTCCTCCTCCTCCTCCTCCTCTGCATCTGAAACTTTTGCATATTCAACCAAATGATTGATGTGGTAGCATGCTCTCTCGAGTCATATACAACCGGGATACCAGGATGCCATAATACAGTTACTGATAATACTGAACCACAAAATTAAGCATACTCTCTCTCTCTCTCTCTCTCTCTCTCTCTCTCTCTCTCTCTCTCTCTCTCTCTCTCTCTCTCTCTCTCTCTCTCTCTCTCTCTCTCTCTCTCTCTCTCTCTCTCTCTCTCTCTCTCTCTCTCTCTCTCTCTCTCTCTCTCACCCACCCCCGGCAGCCTACCAGCACTGAAATAGTACAACTTTATGATAATTGTATTTATCCCTTTCTCACCTGCATATATCCGATCTTGTTCTCACGATTTGTATACATTTGTATGCCTGTAGCACTGCAATACGAAATTTCATGTATATACGAAAACAACTGAAACTAATTCAGTGATATACGATATGTTTATAATATTTGCATGGAAACGGTATAACACTAACCATTACGATCCATGGCGTTGAAAGCTCGTTTCTGCTTCCCTAAGGAAAGCTGGCCGTCTGCATGGAACTTCGTTTGGAATTGCTTGAAGTCCATTGCCACTGGCTGTCATACATGACAAAATGATGTTCCGTAACGCATACCACATGTACAGTTGTTCTTTTCGTGATAGGCCCTACACTATATTTGTTTTGTTTTATTTATTTTTTTTAACTTCCATAATTTGAATTTTGCACGCCTGAATATACCCAGCAGATCATCACAGCATATTTATTTATCTATTTACGTTTTTGTTTGTCTTTTTTTTTCGCATGTCCTGGTCAACAGGCCCATCGACCAATAAAGGACCCAGTAAAACCCCTTACACGTAATAAATAAGCACAGTACGAATATATAAATGAAATATTTACGAGTGCAAAGTATATACATGGGCTGTCTAACTGGAGCATTATAGCTATATTTTGCTCACGCAGTTCTTGAAAAATCCTAGAAAAATTATCCACAATAAGTATTGATCGTGTTTAGAAGTGAAAAATACCGCGGTATCGTTCTGTTAAAAATAGCTGCTGCCGAAAATGCTTAATGTCGATATCAATGTAGTCCACTAATAACATTAAGAGCTCTCAGTGTGAAGCACAACTTTTTCAGGTTTATACTTGTCCTCTGAACTAAAAGACGGATGTTGGTGTCTGAATGTTCTATTTGGAGCATAAATTGGTAACCCGGACGTCAGATAAAAACAGGTGTACTTCCAAATAACAATATTTTGTTAAAACGTGAGATCTGAAACTATTCTCCTCGGGAAGAACATTGGAAGGTTAAAAAATTTGTCTTGTAAACTACGCCTTCAAATTTCTTTACATTTTCAAATGTCATTTTATAGGTTTACTTAGTGGTTTTAATTATTTTTATTTGTATTTGTTTTGCAGTATTTCATTTTTGTATTACTTTTTGGTTAGGTAACCATTAATTTTGTCTAAGTTCGGATTTAAAGTATAGCCATCAGGCGAAGTTTGTGTGTATAAAGTATATATATATATATATATATATATATATAGAGACATATATATATATATATATATATATATATATATATATATATGCGTGTGTGTGTGTGTGTGTGTGTGTGTGTGTGATACACGACTAATACATAAATGAATAATCGAAGGATTTGTCGATTTTTCATTAAATTTTTCATTGATTCATGCATATCGAATGTTTGGTAATTTATCACAACTGATACAACAATGTACACCAAAAAGGACGTTTGAGCATACTGACGTGCTGATTGTCAAAGAGCTGAAGCAAGCATACCTGCTCGAGAGAACGTTTTCCCCCCCACCATCTGCGGCTACGCCATCCGTTGCTGAGACTCACAGCCACAATGGTGATGATTAGCAATATAAGTATGCTCTTCCTCATAGTAAAAACTACCTACAGACATGACAAAACAAAACTTACAATAATATGCCACGTAAAAAAAATTGACAGTGCATACGAAAACCACTCTAATTGATTTCGCATTCAAAAGTTGATTTGCTCACGCTAATTATTTGATAGTTCCAATAATGAACGTTAATTATTTATTTATTTGCTTTTCAAAATGTTTATGCACTTGCTTCTAGTGATTAGAAATTTTTGGATACTTTTCATTGATGATAAACAGCATTTACTATTTATTAATTTAGTAGTTAAAATTGTTACTGGGCTTGAAAGTCGAGTACAGTTAAAATTAGTTATTCTATATTCCTAGACTTGCATTTTTCCTTATATAAAAGAGACTTTACATTTTCATTTAAATTAATTGTTCGCCATACAGTACCTGAAATCAAATCTAAGTATTGCTGGTAACAAAGTAGTTGAAACTGAAATTTTCGATGTATGATGCTTTGTTTATGTGTTAGACAGCTGTGGAATGACGTAGGATTTAATCGTTGATTTTGATGCAGTTCTGCATATCTTTCTGGATGAATTCTAAGTCTACTTTCGTACACAGGAATATAATTTACTTTGTTAACTCTGATCTTTAGATATACCCGTTTTTCCGAAGTCCACAAAGGATTTTCCGCTTGTTCACTTCTTCAGCGCTTCTTGGGCAGATGAGTTGCTACAGGAGTCGAATGTAGGTCTATCACTTCCTTCCTCTTCTCTGTGTATCTATTTAAAGGATTCGTGAAGAGAGGGACGCTAACCGACCCTTATGATTTGCTAAACATATAATTAATCTTGATTCGTAATGAGTCAACCATGTTCTTGTTAGCCAATGAGAAGTTCTGGATTCAGAAATGGGCTGTCCAAATTACGCACACATGTGTTTATCTTGTCAAAACGTGTAGGCATCAGTCATGTATGGTACACTTAAGTTGGAAAGAAGGCCCGTTAGCTAGTGTTATCATGCAGAACTTTTGGACAGTGGTATTTATACAAGGGAGCTTTTGTGTTACCTACCCACTTTGCATATTCACTATATCTGTAGGTCGCGGCACGCTGATGCTGTCTGTGTGTCGCACCATGTTAAATCGATTGCAAAATTCCCTAATGCATGTGCAGACACACTTGCCAACCCTACCGATTCACGCGGTACGTTACCGATTTCTTCACCGTTCTGCTGCCTGCCGCTTTTCAAAAGCTTGTCTACTGCATTCACAAAAAATGCAACCAAAAAGTTAATTAATAACAATTACAATCCCCTATTTCTCCCATATCTTTTGGAACACTGTCTTCATCCGCCTCCGTACCCTAACCCCACAAAAAGCCAAGGCCAAGGCCAAGGCCAAAATACGACAACATATGAAAACTTATACTTCACACATTTCCAACAAACTGCAATCAACATCTGTCTGTCTATCTATCTATCTATCTATCTATCTATCTATCTATCTATCTATCTATCTATCTATCTATCTATCTATCTATCTATCTATCTATCTATCTATCTATCTATCTATCTATCTATCTATCTATCTATCTATCTATCTATCTATCTATCTATCTATCTATCTATCTATCTATCTATCTATCTATCCTTCCATCCATCTACTGATTTATTCCTTTATTAATTAATTAATTAATTTATTTATTTACGTATTTATTTATTTATTTATTTATTTATTTATTTGCGATAAGAATACATCAATAACAAATCATCGAGGATGACAAAATGAATATTAGTGAAATGAGAACTAACTAGGTAAGAAGATTTGCATCAAAGCAAATATGTCCGTGAGCCTCCAAAATTTGTATTAAATGCTACAACTTTTGTTTGTAGTTTATTAGATGCGCCTTAAGCACAACTCTATGAATTAAATTGGGAATAGCACCTCTATCCATAAAGGCTTTGAAGACTTTAACACATTTAAACTTTTCATGTGTCCCTGATTAGCCTCAGGAGATTGCCTTCGCCAGAAGTACTTGATTTAGTGTTTGGACTGTGTTATTGTTGATTGTACTTACAATGGACGTTAAAACCAGCTTAGAGAGCACAAACTTAACGAAGTTAAAGGAAGCTAGGGCGAATGAATTAAAATTGCAAGAACTTGAAGACGCTGTATGTACAAACATATCACTTGAGGCAATAGTCCTTGTATAACCTTTTGAACCGCACTGTGGAATCCGCTTTACTTACTGTTGAGTGATTTGTTGCATACTTTGGAACCCTAACACGAAAACGATTTTTTCAATCTTTGTTAGAATGGGGTACAATAACACCTGGGTTACCACATAAGTTATAGCTTTGTACATTAGATCCTTTAAAATTAAAAGTACCCATAAGATAATGTAGCACACAGTTTTGAATACAAGTAAAATTAGTGATAATGCATTAACTGTTTTCCTTTCTTTAGAAGTTTGCTGTTCAAATTGTTTACAAAATCAATATATCTTACTTCAATATAATTGAAATCACCTGTAACCATTCTACCAATATAAAATGCAAATTTTGCATTTTTTGCAAACCTGACATTTTTAATAGATAAATATCAGGACAATTTCCTCATATTGCAATTCCATAATCAATACCCAGTTGAATGACAGTTTCATAAATTTGTCGAGGAAACATTTAACAATAGGACCGAATGTACATTTCCACAGGGCTGTCAATTGATGGGCGGGGGGGGGGGGGGGTTCTGTAATTAAACATGACTTTTTCATGACAAATTTTCATTCAATGTAGGCCTAAGTAATTAACAGATGATTTTTGTTTTAATTTTTATCACATGCAAAATTTAAGGTATCAAGATTATTTATGCACATTATATAAACTAACGTGACACTGGAATTTTTCTCCTAGTTTACAACTATTTTGTTTCACTTGTACCATTCACCGATATACACCGATATAATTACTTTCTCTTTGTAATATGAGCCTTCTTTGAAGTGATAGCGGTAGCATCAAGGAGCCTAGGCTCCTTGGTAGCATGAAGCGAAACATCATCAGGAACATGTTCACGGGAGCACAACCAACATGCTGACACAGATCATAGAAGAAACAAGACGGGTCCAAGACCCGTGAGGTGCGCCAGTAATTATTTCCTTAACATTTGAAAATATATTTGAATTTGGAACATACATGCAGAACAAACTAGTGCCATGTAGAACGTGCACAACATTACAGACAACATATGAACGGGAACAATTGTGTGGGTTGGTTTTTTACATTCACAAGTCTGCTGCGCAGTGTATGTAACCGTAAGACACAGTAGGACATGCTTCGAAATTGAATTTGTGTAGTTTTTAAAGTGTACATACAGCACCCTAAAATGAAATGTTTTGTAAGGCATTGCCATGAAACATTACATGTAACTTATGAATTCAGTTTTACACAAGCACGCCTTGTTGTCAGGAGATGTGCAATGAATTATAAGATTCAAAATTTATGATGCAAAATTTATGATATGTAAATATATGAATATGCAAAAAAAGCAACAACAAAAAAAAAAAATTTTGCATACAATTTGTGTCAGCAAATTCAGCGACGTATGTTTGGTATTGGCTCAATATTAACGCTGGTGAAATTTGGTTGTTATATTGTTGTAAATATATTAATCCTGTCGATGTTACGAGACTGAACAAAAACAACTACAAAATAGTTGGCTCTTCACAGCACATCAGAGATATGAGAGTCACCGATGTTCGAACCTGAACTTGCACGAAATCTCCCTTTCCTCTCTGGATATCAAGGCAAACAAATGTAACATTTGTTTTTTGCATTTATTTAAAAAATGTACATGATCGATTATGTGGGTCAGCGGCAGAGCACTGCTAAGTGACATAAATTATATGTTTTTGTCCGAAGTGGCCATAACCATCACTTCGGGGATTTGCTAGCATACGGTGCATTAAGGACCATACCCATAGAACATGTAGCCGTGATGCTAATTAAGATATATATATATATATATATATATATATATATATATATATATATATATGCCACATCCATCACTTGGTCATTGTTGTCAAATGCAAAGCATAACTGCTTTGTGACCAACATCCAACTAATACTTATTCATTTGTATCAAATGCAAGCATGATCTTTCTATCATCAGATGCATCGCATCTTTTCAGTACATCCATGCAGGCCTGTTGGCTAAGTCTTGGGAAACGTTCTTTTAATAGGCTTACTTTGGGCGGGGGGGGGGGGAGGGGGGACGAGTTGTCCCAAGTGGAAACACAAGGATCACGTGGCCTGGTAAACTTTGCAAGAGATTTCTCAATGTCGACTCACACTGACCGCATCATTGACATGAAAATGGAACATGGATACAAACAATCTTCCAAGATTTTATTGATATAGTTGCAATACACGACTTGCTAGGTTTTGTTGTCAGTAATATTAGTTTTAACAGGTAATTCTTTTTAACATTTTCATTGAAATCTTTTAATATTGTGCAGATAAAATGCTGAAGCACTGATATGTGATACGAGGTGGTATGATGAACTTGACCTATCCATAACCTGTAATCATAATTAAAGACATTTACTACAAATATAGAACGTGGGTGTTATTGCCCCAACAGTGAAATCTGTCCTGAAGAATCCATTTGGAAATGAAACATTCCTGCAATCATACATGATATGCCAGTACTTTTAACATCTTTTATGAATAAATTCATAGAAAAGTGTAGCACATCCTTTGAAAATTTTGCTACAAAGTGCCACCATGCAGATTGCACCATTTAAAGTCTTCTTTTCAAAAATGTTAAATTACCTTGGGTGGGTGGACACACCCACGAGTGTGTGTGTTTGTGTCCGCCCATCTCCCAAACCCTTCCCCCGGTCGGTCGCAAGCTTCCTCGCAAAGACCCTGCCTCTCTATATTTCTGAAATGTTGGCAAGTATGTGCTGATGAGGAGTACTTTATTGGCAATAAATATAAATGAAACTTGTCGTGTTTACACTTGTAAGAAAGAGCATAATACCTGTTTTCAAACAACATAACTCATTTAAATATCTGAGTTTCCGTTCTCAACCTTCCCCACCGTGAAAAAAGAGTAAAATACGCCTTGCCGCGGCCGCGGGGACAACTTTTGCCCCCGCGACACACAAAAACATGCCTTTTTCCACGGGGTTTCGCATCGCACAGACCGGATCATTTCACATTATTAACATGCCAATTGTCATTACAAAGCTAGCAATGTGAAGATTCTAAATCCGTTTGATCCTTTTCTTCCCGTGATTTCGAATCTTAAATTTCAATTAAAACTTCGCACTTTTCGCAAAAATTATTAATTTTGCCAACAAATTTAGGATCAAACGGATATTTAAAGCTCATCTTTCTAGTGGTTAAAACGGCTTTTTACAAAAATAAAAAACGCCAATGCGAAGAAGCTCTGCAGAGACCATGTCCGTATAAATAGCGGCAACACGTCAGTGTGGCTGCCCATCATGGCATCGGTTGGTGAGGTGAGTACGCTCTTCGTAACTCAGATTTGCCATAGATTTTTTGCATCGTCCACGATCAAAAACAACCCATTTGTTCAATAAAAACTTAAAAATGAAGGTCCTTAGAATGGTTCTAGAGAAGAAAAGCGTCAGGTAAGTGTAAAATACGGGTTGCAAAATAAGTTGATGTGGGACGGGAAAAAGGCGTTTGCTCCCTGGCAGGCCCATTTGTCAGAAGGTTCACGAATCCGAAGGTCCGTACGTCCGAAGTGCCACGGGTCGAAGATCCACGAGTTCGAAGGTCCACTAGTCCGAAAGTCCACAAGTCCGATGAATAAGCTAATAAATGTCAGGAACGACAAACAACGGTTGTTCAGACTTTAATTGGTCTCCCCCAGATTATGAAACTTGACAATGGTTTATTCCATCGGCCTATTAATGAAAAATTATTCATCTGCGTGTTTGTATCCCTAATCACATCTTTCGTTTCACGATATAGGCCTACATGGTGTTGATTTTGAGGTCCCGTGTAATTTACGAAGCCAACAACAGACACATTTGCTGTTGCAGGGCACTATAATTTAACAGGTCTACTATAGCAAATGTTACGTCTATTAACTTTCTTTTATGCCAGTCAAGTGTAGGCTTACAATTTTCATGTCAAATTTTCTAACATACTTCTTTCATAAAATATCGACCTGAATGTCAGCACATATACATTATTAAAAATCCTGCGTGGCCTCTCGCGCATTGAAGCCCTGAATGGTTTTCACGCAATAAGCCCATGGCACCATGGTCACGCTATATTGGCAACATGAGGCCAAATTCTGTTGTCTAGCTATTCACCTTTGGTTATTTTTGTTACGGAATTTCCATAGAGACAAATGTAAAGGCCTATAGGCCTACCCAGTAAAAAAATCATTATTTTAGGCAGGAGTAAGATTTTTAGTATATTTTAAATAAATAATTCTAAATTTTCTCAGAAGAAATAATTTCATGGAATTTTCCTGCAATTTTGTTGTTTCAAAGGAAAATATCCTCTTTCACTCCCAAGATTTTGCCAACCTTATTTCAAGAATAGAACGAGAATCTTTTTCTTGAAACAAGATTTTCAAAATCTTCCAAGTGAGAGTGGATTTTTTTCTCTTAAAATTAAAAAAAATGCGTGAAACTATTTCTTCATTGGAGAAAATTTAGAATTATTTTCTTAAGTGTCTTAAAATGTTATTAATATAACGATTTTTATTGTGTACATAACTGGAAGCAAATTCTGTCAGGCAATGGATAACATTTAATAATGCTGTATTGCTGCCACATTCTTAATTGTTAATGCCGTAATTCTCACTCTAAGGTCTAACTTGCTAAGTGTGATAGTTCCATTTATTTCAAGTGACTCAGTTTTGTTGAAAAACATATCAGAGTTTTGATAATTCTTTTTTGTCTGAAACTTAGCATTGAACGAATGTCATTCCGTCATAATACATAGTTTCAACATTTAATATTCAGTTATTTAAATTATAATAGTTGAGCATATAAAGGGCGTAAAATGAAATCATATATTAATATTACAAGAACTGTGAATTTGGTGAAAGAATTAAAAAAAGTTTCATTCACTGGAAATTGACACTTCTGGCAGCTTTTAATGAGAAATCACAAATGCAATATATATCTGAACGTCATTTCATTGGTGCAAAAAGTTATATTTAATCTGGGACTTCATACTTGCATCCCTGTAGCAAATAAACGTCGCTTCTTGTCTACAGGACAAGCTATGTGTGTCATGTCGGTCACAAACAAACAAACAAGCAAACAAGCAAACAAGCAAAGAAAGAAAGAAAGAAAGAAAGAAAGAAAGAAAGAAAGAAAGAAAGAAAGAAAGAAAGAAAGAAAGAAAGAAAGAAAGAAAGAAAGAAAGAAAAATTATCTGCCTATAGGTTGCTATATAGGCAATAACTATTTTGAAAAATACTTTTTATTGCATGTCTTTAGATGTGCACAATAAGAGCAAGTGCCAATCGCAGGTAAAGAAACTCAGCTGATATAGGACGCTATCAAAAACCCGTCTGATCCAGAAAGCATGACCCTAAGAAGAAGCATTTTCTTCACCTACCATCAGACCATAATGTCGCAGATGTTGACTATTCAAGCTTTTTTCCCAAGTGGTATTTTAAGCAAATTCCGGTTGCCCCAGGATGACAATCAGCTCCCAACGTCACTTCCGGTCGTCTGCTTGGCCCATACAACCCCACTTAGAGTGGCTCATTTGGAATCGAGAGGCCAGAGTGGGCTAAAATACGTCCAACAACTCAATAATCAGGCAGGGATCGAAAAAGTGGATTGTGACAAATCTTTTGCTATGTGGATTATATGTGTCGGGGCAGCAAAAGGTGTTTAAAACAGGAAAACTGAGTGTGGGGGCACCTTTTTTGTTTTCTCTCTTCTATCCTAATCAGTATTTTTGGTGGACAGTGACTTTAGTGGTCAGTATGAATAGGTTCGTATCGACCAGAATATGATGATAACCATTCTGCTGGTTGTCCCTGTGGTTTGTGGATGGATAACTGCTGATAATAATATTCTGTGGCACTCCGCTTATCTGCTGCGGTCCTGGCTTGCTTAGTAGCTAGTCAGGTGGCCTTTAGTACAAAACAAAAAAAAAAAAAAAAAAAAAAAAAACAAAAAAAAAAAGAGTAAGCCCTATCCCACTGTCGCAACTTTGCGCTCGGCATGCCCACAGCCCCTGCTGATGATGCCACCTGGCAGGGTCATGGGAGCCCTAATAAGGGCTACCTTCTCCCTTCCCTTGCTAAGTTTGTCCTCTATTCTCTTCCGTGACCAATCCTAAGATATTATTCCTACTCTCCCAGCACTGCACCAAGAAGCCTTTCACTGACTCTAAACCAACTCTACTTCCTGGAAAATCGCCCTTCAATCCTAGTATCCATGCTAACCTATCATTCTCTGCCATGTCCCTTACTTGCTCTAAGCTTTTACTCTGCCCATCTCTTGTTCTCCATTGTACAAAGAGCTGGTCTCTAAGCGTTCTATAACCTGTACACCATGTCATCATATGATCAATGGTCTCATCCACATCCTCCCTACACACCCTGCACTTCCCATCACTCCCATTCATCCACTTCTGTTTCCTCTTCTCCAGATTGATCACTCCTGCTCTGCTCTGAAACAACAGTCTAGAACCTTTGCTACCATCTCAACATTTTGTCTTCACTGGCCTGTCTACAGCTCTATATGCTTTCAGTGTGCTTTTTTCCTCAACCCCTCTTTTCCACTGCTCCACATGTTTCTCTTGGATCCCCTTTCCTATATACGATTTCCACGCCACTTCAATCTCATCTGGCCCTTTCAGGTCATATTTTTCAGCTAACTTGTCTATTTCTTGAACCCATTTTGTCTTTTCACTAACAGCCGCAATGTACGCCTTCCTACACCATCATTCTTCATTGACCTGTTGCAAATATCCCCAGTAGCCCAGCCTAGCCTTCGCTATTCTATCTCTTATTGGTAACCATCCCAACTTTCCCAACACTGCCTCTGTTGCTACACACGGTGGTGCCCCAAGCACCCATTTCCCCATCTCCCTCTGTGCCTTCTCCATCCATTCAATATCCTTCTCACTAATGACTATTACATTTACCCCATACAACATCCCAGATATGGCTACACGTTCCCACAGCACCCTTCCTGTGAATGATCTATTGAAGCTGTTCCCTGCTGTGACCTTTATCATACCTTTTGCTCTATTCACCTTCTGTCTGATTTTCGCCACATGGTACTTAAACATTCCTTGTCCTGTGACCTTAATGTTCACCCCTAAATATTCGTACGCCTCACCCTCTCCAATTCTGATGACTTTCTCTTGACCCTCTGGTATCCTAAACTTTCCTACCATCCATTTCTCCTCCTGCCTTCTCTTCTGCCCCAGACCATGACCTGACTTTTCTTCTCACTAAACTCTAATCTCCACTTTTCTCCATAGTCCCCTGCTATCCTCAAAAGTTCCTGTAACTCTCTACCTGTATCTGCCATTAACACAATGTCATCAGCGAAGAACAACCCTGGTATCTTTTCTCCTCCTATTGTTACTCTTTTATTGCTTTCTATCAGCTCAGTTCCCAGTTCTCTCATGTATATGGCAAACAAAATCGGCGATAACACACAACCCTGTTTTAGCCCGATGTCTAACCTTGCCCCGTGAGTTTCCACATCTCCTATACTGAGACTACAATTTATATCTGCATACAGAGCCTTTAAAACTTCCAGAAAGCCACCTCCAAAGCCTAGCCCTTCCATTTTAGCCCACAGTGCATTTCTCCAAACCCTGTCGTAAGCTTATATTTTACTGGTATTTTGCTGCGCCTGACAGAAAGTCTCCCTGGAAAATTGCAGTTAACTGTCCTGACTGCAATGTTCAAAGATGAACAGAGATTTTGACATCAGAATTACGAAGGGGACATATGTATTATTGTTCCCCACCACCAAAGGTGGCATAGGGGGCATACTGTAATTTGCTTTATTTTGGCGTGTGTAAATTTTTACGGTTTTCAGTATTTTTGACATTTCAATGTATTTTTAATTTCACTGTTTTGGACATAATTCCTATTCGGTGTTAAAATACTATTTCACAGTGTTTTTATTTTCACGGTTTGGTGCCAGCAGCAAAATAAACAAAAATAAGAGTACAGAGAAATAAAAACAATTTACAGTCGAGTTAATCAGTGAAGGAAGGGGACCAGTCTGTCTGTCCAGCAGCATATCTCATTAACACTGTAAGACAGAAATAATAACAACAATGAAATTATACCACAGATACATCACATAAAGAGATATTTTCAACACCACAGGGCCCAAGAACATGACCATTTTGGGACACTTTGATTCATATACCCAGTGCCATTTACTCTTTTGAATTATGACAATGTAAATTTCAATTTACATTTACACATGCTACTTCCAAGATTTGCTACCATAAAGCAAGAACTTTTTCTCTAACTTCAAATGGCGAGGCATCAAGAATTTTGTAAATCCTCATTTTTATGTTGCAGTTTTGCTTATGGTGAAAAATAATTGTCCAAAACATGAGAACTGTGACATCCCTGTGCTCAGCTGATTCAGTACACAATCAGTAAAATGGCCATGTAACCTGCCAATAAAGTCAAGGTACTCCACCTTCAGTCTCAAAACATTCTTTATAGAAAAACTTTATCACATTATCAGGGGCAGTCTTAGCTTAAATAGTTCTTGTGTTATTGAGTGAACATTTGAAATCATGACAGCTTCTCTGAGATTTTGGGACATAGGTCAAATGTCAACCTACCTATTATACAGGCTCACCATGAGGTGAAATACAATGTATTAGTCTTAGGTCAAGTAATTTTTGAGGTCAGATAGTTCTTGACTTCATCACCCTGGCACGAAATTAAAAAAAGGACACTCTGCGACTTTGAGTATTACCTAAGGGACACCAAAATGCTATTCCACTTCAGCCTTTTTGGAAGACTAAAAACTCAATTTCAGTCGTAAGGCAAATAATTCTTGATTGATCACCTGAAAACTACATTCACTACAATGGTGCTGTGACCTTCAGTGGGTTTAGGCCCAAGGTCTTCCACAACCACGTTGTAGGAGGATCCAGCACACACTTTGTAGAAAGAGGTTGAAACATGTGAATTGTAAAGGAATGACAGATGTAGAGTGATGGCGTAACTGTAGATGACTGATACGTCAGCTCAGCTATCAATCCAGACTCAACAATTTACCCTGCAATAATTTGGAACAAACTCGTACATTGAGGACACTTCTGGAATTATCTGAAGTACCCACATTATACAGGTGTCAACAAAGCCTTTAGCTGAGCACCAAAATGATGAAAATAAGCAATCTCGTATAGACAAAGCTGGCCATGTGATGCAGGTGTCCACAAGAACTGGATTTTGCTGTTTAAATTTGTCAGGTCCTAGAATCTGTGTGAAAAGAGATACATAAACAGCCGTTCTATAAGACACTCATCTTCAGGGCTGGAAGATTTTTCGAGGGCTGCATGTATGATTTGGTGTTTGCGAGACAGTTTCACCAAAAAGAACCTTTTATTTTCTCCAAGTGTTTCTTAATTGCACCTGTGGCTCAAAATAATTCCTGACTAGCTTCAATTTCATTGGAAAATACTCCCCGAGCCAAAGTGCTTCATGTAAAAACAAACTGTCGGATTGTCACAAGTCCATACACTCTGCTTGCATGACTCCCAAAAGTCCACTAATCGATGGTCTTTCTTTCAGCAAAAGGCGCGTAAATCTGCCAACACAGTGTCCTGGAAATGTTCACAACCTGCGTTACTAGAGCGACACCTTTTGATGAGTATAAAGTTCCGCGACCACACATACAGATATATCCTCCCTTGTATTCCTGAACATCCCTCTGACACAGACTCTCTGCCCGACTCCGCTATCACTCGTCATTTTCCCACCAACAGTGATCCCCGCCTCAGAGCCCGAATGAGAGAAAAATGATAATCAGGAATCAGGAATCAGGAATCTTTTTATTCAAATCAGAATACATACATTGCATCAAGATACAGAAATAGTCAAATTATACATAAACATATTTGAGATATATCACAATATACATATACTCATTTGGGAGACTTGTGTTAAGGTCATATAATGACCGCTATCACACAAGCCACCCACATTTTAATTTCTCTTAATTTCTCTTTATGCAGATAATTTTCATTGAAAGTCTATATCAACTGATGGAATATATATTATAATTTAAATTTTTGAAAGAACATGCTATTTGGGTCTCTAGTTTGTGTGTTTAAATCACTCCGCTTTAAAAAAAATCACCTTACAGAATTACAAATGTAACAATTTGGTAAATGACATTCATTTTCATATTTTTCAAGATAATAATTTTTTATATAGTTTGAAAACCCTTGGATACTGTGTGTACTAACCTTATCTTTAATCATATCTGGTGTGTCATTTAGATTATGAATCAATTGATGCCTTATACACTGATCCACATAGATACGAGAAGTTCTAGTTATAAATATGTTACCCCTTCCTCTTGTGTTATAATCATGTACACTTGAGTTTTGAAAAAGTGGAAAGTTTGTAAAATACACTGGCAATGTCTCGTTTTTTAATTTGTAATGAAATTTTAGGAGCTGTAGTTTATATATGTCTTGAAGTCACTCTCAGTCATGTAAGATTCTGTATTTCTATTTATACGCATTAAATGCTATAGTTGAGGATTTGTTCGTCAATAATTGATGCAAAAAAAGAATTTAAAACAAACAAACAAACAAACAAAACCCGACCCCCCTAAAAAAAAACCGGAAGAAAAAGAAGGGTTCAAAGATTATAGACCTGCTATTCATTGGTTGAATAAGCCACATTTGGTCCCAGAACATAGCCCACCCATGACGTACAACGTAATGCCCAGCTTCACCCTGATAGTCCATGCGAAACTGCACGTGTAGAATGTCATTCAGTCATGCTTAACATTAAGCGATTTAATTGATTGGGTGATAGTGGACCAGATTTTTAATAAATAACGGAAACCAAAATCAAAACAGCATTCAAGTGCTTGCACTATTTTACATTTTCGTTCATGAACAGGGCTTCAGACGGGTCATTTTGGACGTGTCTGCGTCCATCCATCCGTCTGTCGTCCTTATGTACTTTTTCAAAAATATACTAGTCGAATTCCCAAAAATCGTTGATCAGATAAACTTCAAACTTGGTAAGGAATTTTTCACTTTCTTAGTTGAGTCTCTATTAAGTATATTTAAATAATCATACCCCCAGTGATTTTATTTTTTATTTTTTAAAATGTATTCTCATATTTGCAAAAAATGAATGTTGCAAGATATGCCATCGTATTTTATGTAGACTTTGGTAAAATTTTTAATGTTGTTAAAACTGATGTCATCACTCTTTCCGAAACATGGTTAGACGTAAACTTACCCGAATGAGTTATTGGTAATAGATTGTTTTCAACCACCAATGCTGAATCCTAAAATGCTTATCGTTAATGGAGACTTTAATGACCGTTGTCGATCATGGGATTCTGTTCACAGTGATAGTGCCCCAAGTCAGCGTCTGTTTGATCTAGTTGCACAGAAAAAATTATTTCAGTTAATTGCAGGCCCAATTCGTGCTGCAGAGTACACCCAGAGTCTGCTCGATCTGATGATCACGGATTCCCCTGGCTTCGTCCTTAACTCTGGGATCCTCCTCCCTCCCCCCCCCCCCCCGTTTCCAATTCTGACCATTCTGTGATCTTCTGTATTTTTTCCATCCGAAACCACACTGATCACCCCTTTAAACGTACGATTTGGGATTACAAGCGGGCCGACTTTGGTAATCTGAATACTGCGTTACTCCAAGCTCCCTAGGACACAGGTCTTGCTGTCCTTGACACTATTGATGATTCAGTATCTTATTGGTCTGATTTATTTCTAGATGCATGTAAACAATTCATTCCTTGCAGAAGCATACTGGTTCAGCCCAAAGATAAGCCATGGATCACATGTGCTATCGAACGATTAATGAGATAGCGTAACTGAGCATGGAAGCGACACAAGCACCTTACACACAGCAAACACGCCCCTATACGCTTTCAGTATACAACAAAAATTGAATCTTTGTTTCAGCTCTATAAAAGAAAGCGTAATCTTACTGTCAATGCTGTCAAAAAGTCGACCCGCCTCTATTTTGATAAAATTCGTTCAGAGCTTGACTCCAAAGATATAAATCCCCCCCCCCCCATGGTGGAGTCTTAGTAAATCAATTCTCGGCTGTAAACTCCATTTATCCAGACCACCCCTCACCGACAACGGCAAATTCTCTTGAAGCTGTACAATACGAAGCTGCAAGAATTTGTACTGGTGCCTCACGTCAGACACCCCGTTTTCTTCTTCTCAGTGAGCTGGGTTGGCAAACTCTCTCTGTCCGGCGGAAATGCCCAAAACTAGTTCTTTTTTATAAAATGTTACACAAAATTACACATCAGTACCTGTGTGACCTCATACCTGAGGATCTCACGCGCATAGCTAATCTCAACTTGAGAAATCGTTCTGATATTAGACAGATTCGATTCAAAACTAAACGTTTCGGCGATTCATTTCTCCCGTCAAGCATCAAACTTTGGAATAATCTACCCTTAGACATCAGACAGTCAGCATCCCTGGAAATATTTAAAACTAAACTACAAAAAATACCCTTTTGTGTGTTGACGTTCAACCTGACTATATTTCATATGGAAAACGCAGTCCGAATATATGTCATACCCAACTGCGCCTTGGATTTTCCAGTCTCAACTCACATCTTCACAAATTCAATATTGTCCCGTCTCCCTCTTGCACCTGTACTACCCCGGACGAGGATACTTATCATTATTTTCTAGTCTGTCCCCGTTATTCAGTTTCAAGGCTCGAATTATTGAACACTGTGTGTCATATCTTGGCCACTGGAGTAAATCCTACCCTTGTTACCTATTTGACACGCAACATCTTGATTACATGTTTCACCAAAGGTAGCAAAGATTTACCAAAGGACACGAATGAAGGTATTTTAATGCAGTACAGCTCTTCATTACAGACCCGAAGGTTCGAATTTTAAATCTAAATGCCTGCTCATGGTAAAATTGTTATATTTAATGGCTTGTTTATCTAGAACACTTCCTATGGTGATTAGTATTCGTATTATTATTATATACACTTAACATCTTATTACTCAATGTGTTTTCCCTCCCAATGGTAGCATTTTTGTTAATATTTTCATTGTACTGTACTAAGTGTCTTGTAAATACTGTGTGTCTCTCTTTGTATTGGAGAAACACTCCATTAGTCTCTCTTGTACCATTTTGGTGATCCAGATGAAATAAATATGTTTAAATCAAAATAAAAAACTGGCCTGATAACATTTAAAATATTAAAGAACCCCATTCTTTTTCCCGCCAAGAAATCACATTTTCGATACTAAGATAAGATGCCCCAACATAAATATATATTTTATAATTCAAACTGTGCCAATGACGAGAGACGTGTGGCCCTCCATTGTTCAGTCAACACTTATATGCGGGAAATGTTATACAGGTATCATAAACTGACTTGTGTTGGCACAAATTTTCGACCCAAGAAACTGAAAATGAACTAGAACAGGCTAATTTTCCGACAGAAAATCAAATGTCTCCCCGTGCGCCCTTAATATTGTCGCCCTTATTTTTATAAACAAGCATACCAATTCCAATGATCTACAGATATGGTGAAGGTACACTCTTAATAGACATTTCAAAACATTGATTTTTGACGAAATGCCCACGTGACCTTGAAAAATAGGTCAAGGTCATGCATCTGCAGTCACAAGCAAGGTCTTACAAAAGTCTTACATAGAAACATAATCACACAAAATGTCAACCTCTTTAAGTCAAATCCTTCTCGAGTGCATCTGCAATGATTTTTAAAAAGTGGCCATGTGACCTTGAAAATAGTTCAAGGTCACCCACCTACAATCCCATCCTAGTTCATATTATGGGACATAATCGTGCAAAATTTTAACCTCCTAAGTGAAATCGTTGCAGAGTTATTGCGTCCGCGTCAATTTTAGACGACATGCCCACGTGACCTTTAAAAATATGTCAAGGTCACCCATCTGCAATCCGAAGCAAGGTTTTATATAGAAACATCTTCACGAAAAAATTCAACTTCCCAAGTCAAATGTTTTTTTAGTTATCGCCCCCGCAATGCACGCAAAAATGTGTTGAAGAAGAAGAAGAAGAAGAAGAAGAAGAAGAAGAAGAAGAAGAAGAAGAAGAAACGGACGCATAAACAGTATGTCCCCCCCCCCCCTGTTGCACAGGGAGACATAATTTACGGTAATATTAAGTCCATTTGACAAATATTTATCCTCATGGGATTTCCACTCATTTTTTTGGGGTGGGTGGGTGGGTGGGTAGGTCTGTTTTGTATTATCCATGAAAGTTTGGAAGTTCTATTCCTGGATATTTCCAGAAAGTATAATAACCGGGAGGGCTTTTTTTTCTTTCAAACATCAAAGGGTAATTAATGGATCGGGGTTACCTTTGAATACCAATAAAATACACTTTGGACTGATTAAGAAGAAGTAGCACGTGGATTTAATCAGACTCCTCTAATCAATATTCTTCAGCGGATGATGACGCGTCGGCAATCGGTCATGAACTAATTCATATAGATAATGCAGAATTTTCAAAACATTGACATTGTATTTTTCAGAGCAATGTCAAACCACGTACTAATTTTGCACTTTCTTGCTAGCCGGCAAGATGACGGCGTCAATCAAAATTAATAAGAGATACTTAAAAATAGCAAATTAATCATGTAGAAACGTTAAAAAATGATTGAATGTATTTGCGTTCTCATATTCTGCCATGTTCATACACCGATCTCACCCAAAGTGGGTGAGTATTCTCGGCATCAATAGATTGTCGAAGCTATTGCGGTCATGAAGAGAAAACCACACATGGCGTTCAAAACAAGCATAACCTTCCAAACTAAACTGTTATCATTCGTATTTTGTTTGTGTGAGTATAATTGTATTTATATATACATACACATACATTCATACATACATCTATAAGTGGGGTGACTCTACATGAAACTTTTGGTACAGGTCTTTTTTGTTTGTTTGTTTTTTTTGAGGGAGGTGGGGGTGGGGGGTGGGATGGGGTGGTGGTGGTGGTGGATGTGATTGAATCAATACTACACACGTCTTTGCTTTTAAGTTACACCCATTACTTATTCGTCATGAATATCATCATGTTGCAAGTCAGCTGTTATGTCTATGGCACCTACTTTTTATTCACGATGAAAATCATGTCGCCAATGTTATTTCTTCTACCCGCCAGCCTTGCTGAAATGCTGGTCACGGTCAATATCATGGCACGACAAGGGATGTTACTATGCAGCACAACCACCAATACAAATACCAAACCTATATCAAAGCCAGTATAAAGGACCCTGTTTTCCACATTGATGAAAGCTTCCTTGTCAGAAAATGGTGTTGCAAGTAAATCAAAATATTGACAGAGCATTGGACTCTTTACCTCGTTGTACTGTATGCAGTTACGCGTGTCATGAAACAGTACACAGGCGCACAGTGTGCGACTTGATAGTATACCTGGGGATTGAATTAGAATGGCTTGATTAAGAATTAGACCATAATTTCTGTACACGCGGGCTAACTTACATACATATTCCATTGTCCCGTGACACCGAAACAAAACCGTCATTGTATGAATGCCCCACGTGACTGACATTCAATGGCGTACAGCATGACACATTCAAAACTACATGAAACAGACCCATATGGATTGTTATTACTTTATGTGATTAATTTCAACAACTTCGAGGTTTAGAAGTAATGTTGGGGATTTTCCATGTAATATCTCATGGATAACATACAAAAAAAAAATAAATTCAAAATACATCCTGTATAACATGATTTAGGAAACGCCACAAATTACACACACTCTCTCTCTCTCTCTCTCTCTCTCTCTCTCTCTCTCTCTCTCTCTCTCTCTGTAGTTTCTTACTAAGGGCTTAGACAGATTTTCATGAAATGTGACACAAAAAGGTAGATAGAGAGAAATTGGTCAGGCTAACTGACAAGTAAGTATAGATGCTCATCAGTTACTGACTGCCTAAATACTTGTTCCATTTTTTTTTTCTATTTTGAAATTTCTTTAATGTCCGTTTCGTGGCCTGTCGCACATGGTGATCACAGGTGTTATTGGTACATATGTACCAAATTCTATGCAAATAACATACCAAATGTCCAAAGTGTTGGCTCGTTTATACGTTTCCTGTACTAAACCATTTTTTTTACCTTTTTGCATTGTTACGCGGCTGAAATCTGAAATTTCAGTTGCTGATATTTTTTTCTCACGGTTAAACCTGGAGCCCAATGCCCATATCGCGTCTTTGGCCACAGTTGTATTCAGCTTGTGATTGAGCGAATTCGAATATGGTATTTTGACGCGCAGTATATCTTTTAATCTCATGCAACCCATGGATGATGAAGTCCTGTCAATGCCATGTTTCAAATTGGTCATCATTTTGTGCTGGCCAATCAGTTACCCCTATATATCATGCCTTGAAGGGTACAAGATCAGGAGAGACAGAGCCAGAAAACTGCAAGAGATCTAAGCCAAAATCTAAACGCCAGTGCCATGTTTTGGACCGAGTCAACATCTTTTACCGGCGCCGAGGAAAGCTGTTGACCTGGACTATCATATTCTATGTAACTACAAGTATACTATATATTGGTATTTGAATGGTAGGTCTTTTTACCAGGAACACGAATATAGCAGCCTTATTATGATATAGAGTTCGTTTTAAGTAGCTCGACTAACAGTCGCAGTTGGCACGGAATTACGAAATTGCGGCGAGACACTAAAAAGTCAGTGTCACAATGATGAAGGAAGTTCAAGTTATTGTAACATTATCACACAGTGAAGAGCATCTATAAATAGGCCTACATAGACCTATTAGGTAGAGGCGTAGCACATTTTTGTTAATACGATCGTGAAGGAGCGATGAACATGAAAGTCTGCATACATATTGCGTGAATGTCACACTAGGCTCAGGTCTGAGGTACATGCAGGCCTATAAAGGTATCTGAATAAGACTCATTAATAGTGAATAAATGAATAAACGAATGAATGGCGCCACTTAGTTGACAATTTTTAGATGGTCTGGCCACAGGCTACAGAATGACAACTGAATAACGATAGTTGGAATTAAAATCATTGGTCAAAATTTCAAAAAGTGTTAAGCTTTAGGCTGTCAGATCGCCATGAAAGAACAAACAGGCAAACTGCTGTAGCACACGTGTTCTGACGGTTAAAAACGTGCGTGCTACTCGTAGATATGAAAGCTGGTACTCGTCAAGGAGCTGTTCTCAAGTTGTCCTTTTAAAACCTATTTAGCTGACTTGTTAGGAAAAAAATGAGATTATTAGGAAAAATAGAGCTGCTAATGAATGAGCATTGGTTGCTAAGGGGTATTAAATAATGCTTACCTGAGAATAATACTTGATCAGCACAAAACTGTGGTAACTTAAAGCGCCTTTGAAATCTGGATGACAATGTCACAAATTTCTCTTGTAAGTCGCAAGGCTACATGTTGAAAGTTCCATGTATGCACAGGTTTGTGGAGAAAACATTTTATGGAAACGTGTCCGGTTGAACTGCCAGTAACTCATTTTTGATATATTCCGACAAATGCGGGGCACATACCACAATGAATGTCAAATTTTCAATCATAAGATTTGACTGAAGTTCCAAAAGATAGATCTTCAGTCATAACAAAAGGGGAAACTGGGGAGAAGTGGGACACTACGAAAGTAGTGTGAATTTTGTTATTCTTACTATTCAACAGAACAACTTCATGTAATGGCAACACATCCAAAAGAAAGTTGGGGCACTTAGCTTAAATGTAAACTACTTTCATACCACTGTGTATGCATATATATATATATATAATAATAATAATAATAATAATAATAATAATAATAATAATAATAATAATAATAATAATAATAATAATAATAATAATAATTGAATATAATATATAACTGCGTAGTATAAAAGAAAAAAGACGATTCTAGGGGAGGAATGGGACACCCACGGGGAAGAATGGGACAAAGGGGTGGGAGAACTGGGACAACTAAAATAATAATAATTTTCTGTAAAAATTTTACATGAGTTTACCACATCTGTGAAAAGTCTATATGAGTTTACCACATGTGTAATGTATTGAATGGACCTTCTGACTTGTCCTCAGCAATTAAAAGATATCTGATATAAACAAGACACCAAATCACAGTACAGTTACTGCAATAATATTATCAAAATTTTACAAGAATTTCATTAAAAAAAAAGCACTGTCACAAAGATGCCTCGTTACAGGAAAGAGGAAATTATCTGTAAACTATACTCCAATGGCCAGTTTTACATGACCTCTCTAGAGACCACCCAAATGACATCCATAATTGTGGAGAACTGCGACAGACTGCCCCACTTCTCCCCATGGGTCATTTGTTTTATAATACGACGGATAACTGCCCATCTACTTCAAACCTCCTACAAATGTTATGGTTTTAGATTGTTGAGGCTACATATGTGCCACAACCAAACTAAATGACCCTTCTTAATCTATGAATCAAGAAAGACAAAAAATATGGTGAGAAGCTAAAAATTCTTTGGGGCGATAAAATAAGAAAACTTGTTCCTATTGACATGTAAGCCTCCAGCTGCTTCAGTCTCCTGGCACCAGAATGAAGTCAAGACGTTCCAACTATAGATGTAAGTGGGCACTTGATTGGTTCATATAAATTAAAGATGTCAGGCGTATCCCAATTTACCCCAGTCCCAGTTCACCCCAGTCTCCTATTAACTGACACGGTCCGAATCATCGATTGATTTATCGGATTACAGGGGTGGTCAATCAGTTTATTGTTTGTAGAACAGTCTAAAATTAGTGAAGAGTAACAAAAATGTTTTTGTTTTGATGGATTTCAATTCTTTAGAAGATACCAGGGCCATTTAAACATGTTTACACATGGTATTGAATTTAATTTGCAACGTGTCTACCTGGTGCTGTCTATGATGTATGTACCAGCAGGGACTCCAGGTCAAAGTCACCGCTAGCTAGTGGAGTAAATATAGTTTCAGGACCTGAATCAGTCACTCGTTTTTCATTCAGAGGGCATTTACAATCAATATTTTTTATTTTCATGCATAAAAATGTAGGAAAAACTAAAGCACATCAGTGAAGGACGTCGACCATGTACAATGGATGGATAACGAAAAGTATTTATACTTACTTTTTATGTAGGCAGATACGGACAACATTTTTTATATTTATTGAGCCATCAGGAAGAAGCCATGCTCTGCAGCGATGGACACTCAACTCATAAATCACAATTGTAAGGTGAATATTACCATAAACAATTGGCAAGGTATACGGGAAATTAACTCTTGAACACCTTTACCTTACAATAAAATTGTTTGAACTGGACACGCGTTATAAAGAGAACACTTATCCTAGCTTTGGGAATCCAGTTTACCCCTGTTACAAGCCGTCCATCTTTTCAAGCAAAACAATTTCTCCGTGGATTGTTGACAGATACAATTTGTCACATATTCCATGAAGTGGGATATTGTTTCTTTGCGGTGCTCAAAATATACCATCTCCAAGTTTTTTACAATATATATAATGGGGATAAACTTAAGCCTTAGTGGATTTGACAATTCAATGCTCCCCCCCCCCCCATAACGTAAAATACTAACCCAGGTGCATGGAAATGTTCCAAATTCTTAAAGGTAACATCGAACAGACAATTTATAATTAATTCCTGACACATTCTTATGATGACTTTGTTTGATTATATTCCATCTACAATCTATGATAATGATTAAAATAACAGTCCTAACTCGGTTCACGGCTTCATTTTACCCGTCTGAAAAAGCCATATAAAAACGTATCTCCTTTCTACCTTATGGCGCTTAAATATGACAAGACAGCTAAGGAGTATAAGGGGAGGACTCTTCTACCATGATGTGCGAATTGTGAGATTTTATTTTGCGTTTGTGAAAAGTTGTACCATGATAAATGTTTGAACAAAAGTCATGGTCTTTACCTATGATGTCAAATTTCGCCTGGTATCAAAAGTATGTTTTACTATTAGCAGTGCCATACACAGATAAGTAAGCTCATCAATTAAACAAAAGCCGATTATATGTATTAAAATAAAATTGACATAGGCCGACAAATCAATGTATCGGCCCATAGTTCTTTACTTAACAAAGACGCAATCCCGCCGCATTATTTTTGTGATTGCCACCGTACCGTCCAAAAACACGAGATAATTGTCATATTTCGTCATTTGTCAGAAAAAGTGTGATCCATAACAACGTGAGATTTTGTCAGCGAAAGTATATTGAAAAGTTTGGCAGGCCTAATGCTGACGGACCAATTTGAATATTGACCCATATGTGTCAGAAACAAGGTGTGCTTAAGTTACCCGACTTTGCCTCATGTATATATACAAATTTATTTTTTAACATAAGAGCCAGGGAAAGACATGGGCAGAGCTCAAATTATATTTAATGTTTTACAATGTGGCTTTCTTGATGATGTTTTCAAGATCTGAGCGTTAGTGCAAGGCTGCTTCGTGACACATTAAACGTAGTCCCCAAGTAGTCACATACACTCACAGTGATGACTATTTTTACAGAATGTGTAGACATTAATGCAAAGTGGTCATGTAAGCTCGAAAGTATGTTATAGTTTTATTGCAAAGATTCTGATTGGAATTCAACTGCCGAAACCGAAGTAATCCTTTCTTTTTGCTTCTTGTCCTCAGTTACAAGTAACGTGATTTTATTAGGTTTTACATGTCTTCAACAGATGCATACTTTCAATCTTGCGATTTTTTTTCAGTCCTTCATTGATGTGCATCCAAATCCAGGACAAAACGACCCCTCTGCGAAAAATTACTTGAAAATTTGCCATTCTAACGTCCGCCGTAGTATTAACTGTTTGGGTAAACTTGATGAACTTCATGTATAAGCGCAAACTTAGATGTTATTACTTTATCCGAAACTTGACTTGACGTGAATTTTCCTGATCAACTCCTCTTTATTGAAAACTTTCAACCTACTTTTAGAAGAGACCGTCCTACAGGACGAGGAGGAGGGATCCTTACATATGTTTCTTTTACATTACCATGTCGAAGGCGCACTGGCTTACAGGATCTTAATTCAGAATGCAACTGGGTTGAGATTACTACAAAACATGGGGTTTTATGATTGGAAATTATTATCGACCTCCTGGCCAGCCTGCTGAAGTACGGGATGCCTTTCTGGAGTCTTTGAATACCTCTATCTCTGTAGCGCTTAAAAGTAACCCACATTCTCTCCTATTACTGGCGATTTAATGATAGATGCTCAGACTGGAATTCACCACATCAGGATAGTGACCTTGGTTAAGCGCTCTTCAACCTATTTTCTCAACACAACCTCTATCAGCTTATACAGGAATCTACAAGAACCTCTGAATACTCAGAAAACCTGATAGATCTTATTATTACTGACTCTCCAGGTCTGATACTTGACAGTGGTGTTCTTACTCCTCTTTCAAATTCTGATAATGGGAGCGGGTTCTTCTCTCTCTCACTATCACACTTTAAAGACCGTCCGCTCAAACGTCATGTTTGGAACTACAACAAAGCCAATTTCCTGAACTTGATTCTACACTCTTATCAGCCCCTTGGAACACAGCCCACGAAGTCTATGACAACCTTGACGATATATCGTTTCTTACTGGTCAGACTTGCTTCTTTCGACTGCCAAGGAATTTATGCCTTATAGAGAAGTCACCGTTAGACCCTCTGACAAGCCTTGGATCACCACGGAAATAAAAAAGCTTACAAGTTTCCGAAATCGAGCATGGAAACGTTTTAAGAATATAGCAAACATGTCACGTCCCTATACACTCGAGGTTTCCATGAAGGTCGAAAAGTTTCACCAGTTTCACAAGAAGTCACGTAACCATATACTCAACATAACTCGAAAATCGATGCGATCTTACTTTGCTAAATTACGTTCTAAATTGGACGATAACGAAATTAATCCAAAACAATGGTGGGGCATATCTAAGTCTGTCTTGGGATCTAAAATCCACCGGGATATTCTTCCAATCATTGAAAACGACCAAATCATATCTTGCAATGTAAAAAAAAAAAAAAGAAAAAGAAAAAAAGTGACATTTTCAATACGTATTTTGCAAGTCAATGCACAATTTCTTCTTACATTGACTCCCCTCTAATGCCTGAATTTGGTTACCGTACTGAGTCTAGATTAACTGAAATCACATTTGACGAGGGGGATGTTTTGAAAGTTTTATTGTCCCTAAGAGTTCCTTATGCAACCGGGCATGACAATATTGGCAACATCCTTCTCAAGAATACTACTCGCTCCTTCTTAAATCCTCTGACAAAAATATTTAAACTTTCTCTAATTCAAGCTTACTTTCCCTCACCCTGGAAACGTTCCAATATTTGTCCTATATTAAACAATCTGACACACAAATAAAAATTAACTATAGGTCAATATCTTTACTCTGTAATGTTCCTAAAGTCTTTGACTAATGTTCAACGTCCTCTATGAATATTTCACAGCAAACAATCTCCTAACATCTAAATACTCAGGTTTCAAGGCAGGCGACTCAACAATAAATCAACTTGTCTTTTCTACTTCATATTATCTACAACGGTCAAGAGGTATCAAAGGAAGACAGAATGGTTGATGTCTCTAAGGCGTTCGACAAGGTATGGTATCCTGGACTCCTTTTAAAACTTCAGCAGCTTGGTATATCTGGTCATCTTGTTACCTGGGTTGAAAGCTATCTTTCTAAGCGACTCCAACGAGTCACTATATTTATGGCCAATCTTCTGCCTGGCTTCTTATCTAGGCTGGAGTGCCTCAGGGTTCTATCCTCGGGCCCCTCCTATCCTCGGTTTATGTAAATGATCTGGTGGGCAATCTCACATGTGAAGTGAGATTGTTCGCTGATGACACTAGTGTACTCGAAATTGTCAATAACCCTGTTCAATCTTCGCGCCACCTGAACACCGATCTGTCCCTAAGACATCACTGGGACAGGCTATGGCGAGTGTTACTCAATGCCATCATATCACTATCTGTTGTTTTTCTGTGAAACGGGTGAAACCTCATCACCCGCCTATTTTCTTAGGTGGGTCTCCGATTCCTGAGGCAGATAGTCATACACATGATGGTATCACATTGAGGTCGTGACTTATCTTGGTGTGCCCATGTCACGCGGATTAGCAATAAAGCTGGTCAAAGAATTTCCTTACTTCGGAGATTCAAGTATAAACTATTACGCAAATCCTTAGTCAAACTGTATTGTTCTATGATCCGTCCAATTCTGGAGTACGGTTGTGTATTGTTCGACAACTGTGTTAAGGTGCTGTCTGATCGGTTGGAGTCGATTGAGCATGACGCAACCAAACTTTGTATTGGTGCATTGAAACATACGTCACATGTTAATTTACTTAGAGAGCTCGGGTGGTCTACTCTTGCAGACAGACGTAAATACTTTAAGCTTGTTCTCTTTTACAAAATGTACCACAATCTGACTCCTTCTTATCTCTCTGATCGTGCACCCCTCCTGTTGGTCGTGCTCTCCCACATTTAATGTCAGTACGCTCTATTGTGTAGAACATTGCCTCTAGGTAACTCTTTTCTCCTAGACGCTATCAAACAGTGGGATAACCTCCCTTCTTACAGTAGAGATTCACTTTCCGTACAAGTATTCAAGTAAAAACTTAAAACTACTCTCTTATCCACAGGCAATGTTCCTGTGTTCTACCTCCATGGTGACAGATTTGCTGTTCTCATCCCACTGAAGACTTTAAGCACTTTCTTCTCTTCTGTCCCAACTACATCGTTCAGAGAAACAAATTACTTAATACCGTTATTCCTTTGATTGCTACGGGGGTTAGCCCCCATCTTATAATCCATATTAGTAGTGATAGGCTAGTTGAAGTATTTTTGTAGTAACGAGCTTTCTATCTGCCTGAATGCTCATGTCTGTAATGCACTTCAGCTGTACATGATTGAAACCAGGCGCTTTGACGACTAAAATATTTCGGTTACTGTAATGTTCATTGGTTTGGACAATGAAAATCTATTTGTATCACACGCTTTTTCCACATTTGGCAAATATTGAACTTAACTTCACACTGGCCTAAATGGTATCTTATACGTAACCAAATTTTGGTATTTGTATTGAGTTCTCGCTGATATTATACATTGGTAACAACTGTTTTGTCCTGTGTGTCTTGTACATACATACTGTGTGTCTCCATGTTCTGGAGAACTAATGTATTAGTCATCTGGATGTACTATAGGGCTACCCAAATTAAATAAATACGTTTTAACTAAACTAGTCCAAGCACTCACATGCAGCATTTTGCTCAGCGCTAAATATTTGTTTGCAAAGATTCTGATTGGGAGTCCACTTAGTCCAAGCACTGACATGCAGCATTTTGCTCAGCGCTAAATATTTGTTTACATTCACCATGCATTTATTATCTTATACATTTATTTTTTACACAAGAGCCAAAGAAGAAACACAGTGATGCTTAAATGTATTTCATGGGGAAGTTTCGGTATAATTCTCATGAGGTATAACGCAGGACCAATTGTCTTCTGTCATTTAAACGCTCCGTATGATTTCATACTAACCAGATCTGCAGATTTTGGTGTATAGTTGTACCAATAAAAGTTTGACTTAGACCGTGCGCCATTGTTTGAAAGATTTTTCAGCGGTCAGTGGATTCAGCTCACTGCGAAGGAAACAACTATATGAATTTCTTTTCTTTAAAACCAGGGCCAGAAAAATACTCACCAAGAATGGTGACCATTTTCCTGCTTCGACCGGTTGTCAATGACCAGTACTTTAAATGTCGCCTACTCCATTCCGCTTGCTTTAATTGTATACTTTGTGAAAACAATTTGGAAGCAGGTTGAAAAGAAAGTAACGAAGAATAATTTGACCCTTGTCAACAGCTTTCCTCGACGCGCTACGGAGTGAAGCTGCTGACTCAGACCAAAATAAATGACCCTTCAAGGGTTAAAATTACTAACGCTCACGTTTTTCAAAAGTGGTTATAATGCTCTGAGTATTTTTCAATCTCTCATTGAAGTACTGTGGCCTAAACTGCTTGGATAATAAAATTTTTGTCTGCGAGCTTTTCTCTTAAATTTTCACTTCAACTAGCTTGCCTAGAACACAGGAAATGCACTTTCTGAGGTATTGTTTTTGTGCGGGGGATACCACGGAAAAAATTCGGAGTATACCCACGGACCCCCTATATGGGATTTCCCCCGCCTGAGGAAACCTGAATACAGCCCTGCTATATGTACGTAAAAGGTGCTATTATTACCTGGCAAAAGTTTTCAGTTTGAGCCTATACCTCAACCAAACTCATTTGACCTATTTAACAAGAAAAAATACAAACAGTTAATCTTGTATTTGTTTTAGATGGAAACATGTTTAGAATTGCTTTTTCATGATTTTTTTTAATGTGAGATGGTGTTGCTTTGTAACCATTTTGCTTTAGGGTGATATAACCATATATATGCATTTCCGCATATGGCATCGTTCCTAAAGCCCATCTTAAGCCTAGATGAGAGCCTATACCTAATACTATAGACATGCTCATTTTCCTTTAAGCAGTCAAGTTCCCATTTGATAAGCCACATTTTATGTTCAATTTTATATAGGAATTTGTTCCCGAAACTTGCATGACTTAAAACTGATTTTTGTGTGTGTAAAACTGGGCAGACAGGATGCTGATTTACGAGTATCTTACCCTGATTGTTTTGGGAATAGCAACGTAAAAGTTGTGCACCTGGCGTTGTCGCATGTTGCAAAAAGATCTACGTGGGAGATAAGGTCTGCCTTCACATAGAGAGTTCTGGATATAACGCAGTTACCTGGTGTTTCTGACACCATGCATTGGATGATTTGTATTTTTGAGTCAAGAGGAACAATTCCGTGGATCTTGCCCTGTTTGTTTATATAGCCTATGGCTATATTGTTGTCGGACAAGCCAAGATGGACGTCATGACAGAAATATAGTGGTCAGAACAACCTTAAGACCCCCTCAGCCAGGGTAAAATATAATGACCCCTGACGATCTTGAAAATAGATCAAAGTTGCAAAATATCAAACTCATCCAAGTTTCTAATGAGACGCTTCAACAGTGCAAATTTCGTGATAGAGCTCAATGTGTCAAGGTCGCTGAATGTCAAACTCAGCCAAGTTCAAATGAGTTGCCTCCACAGGATAGGCTACCTTTCATGATACTGGCTCAGTTTGTTTAAGAGTTATTAAGGTCGCCGAAGGTTAAACTCAGCAAAATTTTGAATGAGATGCTTCTACAACACAAGTGTCATGATAGTAGCTTATTTTGTTCAAAAGCTATATAGCAAGTTCACACTGACATAACGACGACAAAACCCCATTGGTCGATTAGGGGGGTAAAAGACCTACTATTGCTAGTCATCAGGCTTGTATGATTTGCGAACTTCAATAGAAAGCAAGCTAGCACAGTTGAGTGTCAATGCTTTTGGAAGCTAGACTAAAATAGCATATGGTTAATGACAAGAAGTGGGACGGGGGCAAAATTCTTGCATGGTATGGCCACAACAACTAATCGAAGAATATAGTTTGTTCTTTTCTCGGTCCTACCGCGGCCGTCTACACAGGCGCTGCATGTCCGTGACTCGCCCGAATAATATTTATTTTATACCTCCATGCCAGTTACTACATTTCCCTGCGTTCATTTATATCTTGAGCCCTGGGTTCAAGTCAACAGCATGTACCTTACACCCTCAAAAATGGATTATCTTCCGGCAGTCTGCAGGGCAGTTTAAAAATAGTATTTTTTTCTTTGTGAAAGTTCTTATTATAGCTATACCATTTTACACTAGCTGTGTAGCCATACACACACACACACACACACACACACACACACACACACACACACACACACACACATATATATATATATATATATATATATATATATATATATATATATATATATATATATATATATATATTGTGCCTGTGCATTGTTAAAAAAAACACAATGACAAAGTTCACAAACCAAAAATTATTGGTGATTACGTACACATACAGCCTTGGACGCTGTCACAAGACATTTGCCATACGCATTCAAACTAACATTTTTTATTGTAAGATTCATGTGTCTGTGTTGAAGTCAAGCTTGTATGCATATACATAGTGCAGGTGGCTAAAGTTATCATGCACTGTGTTGTAATTTAATTTCCACAGCAGTAACTTTCATTTTCTGGTATGGTTTCCGCAATTTGATTACAATCCTTATAAACAATTACTGCAGTTTTGAAAAAATGACTGTCATGTATCATAAATATATATGTATGAACAAAAAAAAAATACATAAATAAATAAATAAATAAATAAATAAATAAATAAATAAACGAACGAACGAACGAACGAATAAACAAACAAACAAACAAACAAACAAACAAACAAACAAACAAACAAACAAATAAATAAATAAATAAATAAATAAAATCCAGTATCCAATTCATTCGAAAGCTCTATGTGTTAAGTGGTCATGATTCTTAATAGAAAAATATCACATAAGTTGTAAGATTTAACTCTCCATCCATAATGAACTATTTAAAAAAAATCTTTCATCCGATCATTGCACACCATAGACAATGGATTATTATGTTAACACTGTGAAATGTCATGACATTGCCAAAATACTTTTCCTTTTAATAAAGGATCATATTCATAAATCTATGGTTGTTTATTATTTGACTGTCATAAACGCAGGTAACTTTGTAATTTGAGAATATGATGTAAAATAAGCATCTGTCCTAGTAACTTGTAAAATGATGCAAATTAGGATCTGTCCCCGTATCAAGTTAAGAGATAAATGAATTGTGAGAGAGAGGTATGTTTTGACTAGTGAACGGTATTGTTTTGAATGGTTGCTATGCATGAAGCACAGGGAGACTGATGACCTAGATGGGCTCTGCTGTCCGTCCCATCTGCCTAATATTATGTATCCATTTTAAACTATATTAACTGCAGACCTGCTTTGGTTTCTTAGTTGCTAGGCAACAGAACTATGCCTCCTCCATGATCAGGGCACTTTTACAAGTTATGTTACTTAACCATCTGGAAATAACACTTTTTTTTACCAAGCAAATTAAATTTTCTAAATATGTTAAGCATCTATTATGTTTTAAAACTTAGTGAATGGCTTTTCTTACGCTTTTGGCATACCCAAGCTGCTCCTTTTGTCACAGAAGCTCATTTAGCCCTGCTCAAAACATGAATGTGCCCTCCTTCCTGTCAAGTTCCTTGCTGCACTCTCGGCGGCAGTACAAGATCCCACTTAATATGCATACCTCCTATTGCAGTCCCTCAGGGTATATGAGGGTCATAAAGAGAGCTCAATACATGGAATGCAAATGGGCTCGATAACAGGCCAAATTTCTAAAAGACCGTCACCGGCATGTGGTTTCAGAGAAGGTGCATAGGCCTATATAGAATGTTTTTGCAGGTAAAGTTCAAATTTTGAATTTTACTCTTTATTATGTAAATTTGTGCATACTGGTTGGTACTTGGTATATAATGTGTATTACGTACTTGCTAGTGTTTCATGTATGTATATTCTTTAAATTCAGATGAGTTGCTTGGACCAAATACTAGGCATACGCAAGTAGTTGCAATTACAAAAAAAAGTCCTGGAATTTAAAGATGCGAAACGTGCTTGATTTTGAATCGAACATGATAATATATATATTGAATAATGTATAGGTTTAGACACAGTGACTGGGTTGGATTTGGAGAGTAGAGAGATTGGATAGTGCTTGGGGGGGGGGGGGGAGGGGGGTTGGTTGGTTCACAACTACACGGAAGAGGTGGCACTGTTGCTCCTGTTTATATAAATGGGTTTGTATTTTTACACAAACAATTGTTTTTAGTTTGGAGCATGCCCATCACCATTTAGGTATAATATGACAGACTGGACTTCCGTGTGATTTAGTCATTAGAAATTTATTGGTTTGATTTTTCTCTGTCATCATCTGACTTACTTTATTGAACAGCTGGGCTGGAATTATTCCAAGTATTACTGATAAAATCTCTAAACACTCCATGTTCAATCGTCACTGTCAATGTCAAAACCTATGCCTTCATAAATTCACTTTCACCATGTTTGCTGCAAAACTTTAGCAAATAAAAGGCTTCAACAGTCCAATGAATTTATTAATGTGTAATCGGACGGAACCTATAGAGCATGTTTGGCAATGTTAAATAAATTTACAGAACAGACAAGCGTTCTGTAATGACGGCTGTTTGTTCGTATCTTATATTTGGTAAGGACAACCCGTTTAAATGTAAAGAATGTAAGAACGTGAAATAACAGCAAATGAGTATAACACAAGTTCCTGTTTGTAATTGCAAGGTTTACAGTGAAATTATGTGAGTTGCTACATGCAACAATCCATGGGAAAATAGACAAACTAAATCCCAACGTAACCCTATTGCGGTTAGATGATATGAATTTTGTGCGGTTCTCAAACCTGTCCATGCATAACAATAATACACCCTACTGAAGTTTTCTTTTGTTCTTTTTTTCCTGTCAGAAAGTATTGACAGATCCTCCTCAAACTGAGCGGGGATTTACCATAGTAGGGGAGGCTTCCTTTGTCAAATTTCTGAAACCATTTAGCTTATTGCTTCAAAACGACATAACGGTTAATTGGATACTGTTCTTGGATGATCTTAAACTGATCCCCTGATTTTCGAAAGGAGTTCAAACAAGGCTTAGCCCTATTCTCTGATCGATTAACAGCATATGTTAAAACCAAACTGATCCTCAAGGTCACAGGGCTACGTTTCGTGTGACGTTGAGGCTGCAAATGTGAAATGAACTTTATTGACATAAACAACAAACATAAATGAGCACAGTGTGAGCTCTAGGCATTGAAACAACGAATATTATTGTATGTGTGTCTTTTCGTCCAGAACCACTTCCTGGTAGTCATTACCCTATTCCGTAGTCTGAACTCTCAACAGTCCATAAGCTAACCTGTTATAGAACAAACAGTAATACTAATAGTTTGCTACATTGTGTATATGTACGAAGACAGAACAAAACAAAACAAAAAAAACCGCTCAAAAAACAAACCAAAAAACAAAAACAAACCAAAAAACCAAACCCCCAAAAAAACAAAAAATAAAAAAAAACACCAAAAAAAAAAAAAAAAAAAAAAAAAAAGACCCCCCACCCCCCCAAAAAAAAACCACCCCTACACCATATGTCACTAATTCACAGGCAGGTGCACCCAATCGTGTGTCTAGCATCCTAATATGCTGTATCTCGTATAAAAAACCGTGTCTACAAATTTGAAAACAGGTTTACATACTTTCTCATCCCCCATAGTCATGATATAAAAGAATTATACCTGGTCCTCTAACAGCAGGAATTCGGGGTCTACATTTGTTAGCTCTGTATATAACTCTTGCCTTATGGGTGTATATTTATCATGATATATGTTGGATGCTTTTCATCCTCTATTTGATCGGATTAGCATTAGTCACATCTTTTTTGTTAAATTTCAGTTTTTGGTCTTGTGTATCTACCAATTAATATTACAAGGGTATGCGCGCTTTAATATGCATAATTTGGTGAAATTTCGTCTTTTTGCACAATTTTGCCTCAAGATTGGATTCTATTATAAATGAAGATTTGAATAAGCAGTATGTACCAAGTTTATGCCTCTCAGCATTGTCAAGGCCATTCACTTGTGCAAACTACTGATTTTCGTTAGTAGTTTTCAACCTACTCATGATGTGTTGTACATCAATGTGACCATCTGGATAACGCCAAATCTCTGGCATACCCACAAAGTTTAAAATTGGTTGATATATTTAGCCCAACAATTAATACCATCTGTATTACATTTGAGATTTTTCAGTAGACATTTATACACCATTGAATTTGTTTGGTAATTTTGTAGACGTGCCCAGTATTAATAGAATTACACAGAATCCTGATGAGCAGAGGGTAGCTCCCAAGATCTGTTCTAACTGCGGCAATGGTGGCCTTCCTATGGACGCCAAGAACATATTTGAAAAATTTGACATGGGTAGTTTCAGTATTTGTGTAATATTATTTCAATAATATTAGTTACATTTTCTCCCACTCGGGAGCGTTACATGCCGACCTGATTACCATGAGTCACATCAGAGGGAGCTCTAGGTCTGGATCTAGGGGAGACATGTGCTGACAACTTTCCGTGACATTTGGCAACTTTTGATCATGTCAAGTTTTACTTACATTTAAGGCATCTGCTATTTGTGGGTAAGTTAACATTGTAGTTAGGACACATGAGAAGCCCAGCAAATAGTAATACACAAGTATTTTGCTATGTAGGAGGTGGAATTTGTAGCTAAAAGTGAAGCAGTATTGTGCTCAAAACTTTATACTGTACAGACTATTGAGCAATCCAGTGTGAGCACATGGGTGTATTAAAATGACTGTAACTAGTTTAATTTGCAATGACACCTCAATGTTGTAATTTGTTGTAAGTCTTCATGAATGTAGCTTCATATTGTAGATTTTGCAAAATGGTTATCTGGTGTCGATTTATTAAAATGAAGTATGCCTTTTCATCAATGGCAAAACTGCATGCTGATGGGTAGTTTTGGATTTTGTCACCAGGTGTATCTGTGCACACATGTTTAAATGCTATAAACATGTGAGAGTCTGTGTCAGATATGTATGATGCATCAAAACTTACTATTAGGCTGTGTTGGAATAAGGTGCTATATACTTGACCAGTGCCATGTTATGGGACCAGGTGGACTTATCACTAATTTGTATTGTGGAGGTTTGAGCCAGTTTGTGCAAGCAAAGACGAGAAGTGGCTTGTGTGCAATTGGGCAGAGGGGGCCAAACCTGCAAGTGTAAATGTAAAGATATGATCTGCAGATACCCATGTGGTATTTGGTTTGGTGCTTCTAAAATGTACAATGGTATTCATTATAAGTTTGTAGTCAAGAAATCCTAGTCATGAGAATTCAAAATCAGAAATATTATTCAGCCATATTTAGTTATAAATTGTTGTGTGGTGAAACTCGAGTGGTGTGCTGTGGAGATGTATGCAGTGAATAAAAAAGGCAACCCTTATACACATATTGAGTCTGCCGTCACTCAAAAATAAGTAGGCAGTGCATGCAGGCTACTACAGTGAATAGCTAGCTATTCTACAAAAACACAAAGAAAGACAAGCAATGGCTGAACCAGAGAAGAATGAATACTCCAAAAGGAAGCATGCAGTCACTAGACAAATACACCACATCAAGCAGTTAATGGCCGAAGGACCCAATAAAGACATAGATGATGCAATAGAAAAGCTGAAGCTGCTGATCAAAGAATTCATGGCAATCAATGAACAATATGAAAGGAAATTGTGGAAGACAAAGACATCGAAGGAAGTGAAGAATACTTTGCTACTGTGTAGACACAATACATAGAAGTATTGAATGAAGCCAAGGACTCCAAAGAAAAAGAGAAGCATGACAAAGTTAGTGTGAGTCAACCAGATGATCTTTCCAGGAGAGACCTGTTAGGGATTGTGAACTTGCCCAAGTTGCCTCTTGAGACCTTTGATTGTGATCCTGTAAAATACCACACATTTATCGCGACATTTGATCAAACATGGATTGCCTGCCAAGTGATGGTGATGGTAAATTGTCACGATTGCTACAGTATACCTCAGGGCCAGCTATGTAAGCCATTAGAAAGTGTGCCCTCATAGGTGGTGAACCAGGCTACGGGAAGGAAGGAGACCCTGCAGGCGAGAATCAGAGACGATCACTTGGTGGCAGAAAGGCTTATGAACGACGTTCGTAAAGGGAAGCAAATAAAGACTCCCATAGACTTGCGCCATTCCTCTGATGATCTGGGAAATACATTCGAAATTCTGACAAAAATGAAAAAGTTACATGAGCTTGATACTCAGTTAGCCATAGTAGAGATGCTAGAGAGGCATCTGCCTTTTATTCAAAATCTGTTGTGAAAGCAAGCGCTTGAGGCAAAATGAAACAAAGGATCCTACCCAGATTTGAAACAATTTGTCGCATTTGTCTCTAATGTGGCAACTGAGCTGAATGACCCTGTTGATGGTAGAATCAATAAGCCAAACCTGTGAGATGGTGGTAAGGTCAGATGCACATCATTGCAGACAAAGTCTGGGCCGTGTGCAGATAGACAATCTGGTGATTAGGTAGCCTCTGGTGGCCAGCTGGGACTGAGAAAGAGGCAAGAGCCACCCTGTGTGCAATTTAAAGAAAAACATAGGTTGTGGTATTGTCAGAAATTCAAAGACATGAAACCTAGAGAGCATCTTGACCTGGTCAAAACACATGCGTTATGTCAGAACAGTTTGATACGGGGTTATGTTGCTAATAATTGTAGAAAGCAGTCTGCGTGTTGTGTGCCAAATTGTGGTAAAAAGCACACAAAGTTCTTAGATATTGTACCCAGCAAGCGACAAGTAGAGAGTGATGTAGTAAGTAGTACTGCAAATATTGATGGATGTGCACTGCTAATGTGTTCATGCCTGTCATGTCTGTTAGGGTAAATGACAACTATTGCACACATGCTTTGTTAAACACGGCCTCATCAGGCAGCTTCTGTAGCAAGAGTTTGTTAGACATACTTGGGTTGAAATATGAGAATGTGACATACAACTTGAGTGAACTTAGTGTAATGAGGAAAAACAGACAAAATGTGTTGATTTGAAACTAAAAGCGGAGAATGGCACTGACGACATATGTATGTCAAATGTTTATGGTGTAGACAATATCCCTGTTGAGACCCTCATGATGGATCTTGAGTGTCACCCACATTTGAAAGGTATTCCACTGGTAAAGTGTAACGTACAGGTAGAGATACTTATTGGGCAAGACAATTCAGAGGAACTTTTGTCACTACAGGTTAAGAAGGGTGAAGTGGGTCAGCCTTTCGCTACACATACTTTACTTGGTTGGTGTCTCAATGGACCAGCAACTAATGTAACAAGCAAAAAGATCAGCTCATACTTCATAACCACACTCCCTTCTGATGGATATGTAGACATAAAGAGAGTGCTTGATTTTCAGTGTGGAGACATAGTCTCTGACAAAGTGGGCTTATCAGTACAAGATGAAAGAGTGATTCAGTTGTGGGATGAAAAATGCAAAATGGTCAATGGGCACTACGAACTCCTGATGCCTTGAAAAGAGGGGTAAGAATTCCCAAACAACCTTGAAGTAGCTATGCCCAGGTTCAATAGCCTCTAGACAAAGCTTAACAACATTGGTTTGTATGACAAGTATGATTACGAAATTGGTAAGCTATTGGTTAAGGGCTATGCAGAGTGTGTATCAAAAGATCAGTTGTATGGTAGGGAAAGAGTGTGGTACATACCACACCACCCTGTGGTAACAGATAAAAAACCTGGTAAGATTCGACCTGTGTTTGATTCCACCGCATGCTATAAATTTGAAAGTCTCAATGACAAAGCATACCAGAGGCCTGATAGGAATAATAAACTGTTACATGTCATGTCAAGGTTGAGAGAAGAGCCATATACCATCATGGCTGATATAGAAACCATGTATAATCAGGTGAGGGGCCAGAAGATGACAAAGATATGTTGCGCTTCATTTGGTACAAGAGTGATGGAGTGGTGGAACATTTTCATATGACATCTCGCCTCTTCGGGGGTGTCTGGTGCGCAAGTGCAGCAACCTACACATTACAACACACTACCAAAGACCAAGACATGCAGCCTATAGTGAGAGACACTATACTTTCAGGACTCTATGTTGATGATTGCCTGAAATCTACTAGATCCAAAGAGCTAGCTGAGCAAATTATAACTGGGAGCAAAAGCGCTTTAGCTAATACCGGGTTTCACCTGACAAAATTTGTCTCAAATGACGATAAGCTACTATTCAATCTCCCAGAAGAGGAAATGTCTACAGGGGTTAAGTTTATTGACAAAGACTATGATAGCAAGATACTGGGAACCAGGTGGAATACGCAATCAGATGATGTATTTTTTACAGTAGAGGGAATGAAATATGCACCATTGACATAAAGGAAGATGTTGAGCTATATTTCATCTATGTATGACCCACGCAGTCTCCTCAGTCCCATCATCCTAAAAGGTAATATTATACTGCAAGAGGCAATAAAATGTGGTATGGCATGGGATGATGAGGTACTCTCGGAACTGGCTGTGGAATGGGAAGCATGGTCGAGTTCACTTCCAGATGTAAGGAATATTAGAATACCTCGTTGTATAAAGCCAGCAGAATTCAATGATGCTATATAGAGCTGCATCACTTTATCGACAGTAGTGAGAAAGCATATGGCTACTGTTCATATATAAGATGTGTGGGTAAAGATGGGCATACCAATAAAGCTTTACTTATGGGCAAGAGCCATGTGACACCAATCAAAGCACTCAGTATCCCTCGACTTGATCTGCAGGCAGCGGTTTTGGTGGTACAGACAGATAATATGTTGTGCAAAAAGCTCAACCTTGAGCTCTACAGGTCCACATTCTGGATTGATGGCAAAATCGTCCTAGGATACATAAAGAAGGAAACTAGGAGGTTCCATGTGTATGTGACAAATAGGCTCAGTATCGTAAGGAGAAATTCAGATCCTGATCAATGGAGACATAAATCCCGCCTCGACAACCCGAGGGATATTATTTCTCTGGGATGTACTCCTGGGGAGCTAAGTACCAATGAGCAGCTTGCTGGTCCTAATTTCCTGTGTAAACATAAGTCAGCATGGGAGATGAGAGATGTCACTGAAGAAAAGCCATGTGACATCCCATGTAAGCAAGGATGAAGAATGTCAGACCCAGCATACTCTAGAGAGACTTTGTGACCACTCCTCAGATTGGCATAAATTAAAGAAAGCAGTGGCATGGCTGCTGATAGTAAAAGACATGTTGAGGAGCAAGAGATCACTTGAGAGAACCAAATTAGCAGTGGGAGGCTTAGGCAGAGCTGAAAAAGATCATTAGGCATGCACAAGTGACCCTGTGCCGTGAGGTGAGGCAGAACACAGTGAAAGGCCAGAACCTTCGTCAATTGAATCCATACTTAGACGATGATGGCACAGTCAAAGTAGGTGGACATACAGTCAAAGCTGGTATGAATTACAAGCGTCAGATTGTTATCCTAAATGGACCAGTGGTTGAAATGCTGGTATGTCATTTTCATAACACTAGCCACATGGGGAGTGAATACACACTTGCACTGCTGCGCAAAAGGTACTGGATACGGAGAAAGGATGTCACTTGAAGAGGGACAAATGGAAGACCATACCAGCAGAAAATGGGAGACTTCCCTGAAACAGGCTTATCAGTTGGTGACATTCCCTTTGCACACACAGGTGTGGACTGCTTTGGACCATTTGTCATTAAGAGAGGGCAATCAGAAATCAAGAGATAAGGTGCAATTTTTGTGTGCATGAGCATGCGCGCGGTTCATATAGAAGTATTAGAAAGCTTTGACACAGACTCATTTCTGAATGCACTGAGGGGATTCATAGCAACCAAAACCTGTCATTGGAGGCAATATGGTTAGCACCAGCAAAGAGCTGGTTAAGGGCTGAAAGGAACTAAATCAAGAGAAGATATATGACACGTTGCTATGAAATGCTGTGGAGTGGAAATTCTTACCGCCCCATGTAAGCAACATGGCAGGAACATGGGAGAGACAAATCCATTCAGTTAGGAAGGTGCTTACGAGCTTGTTAGAACAAAGGCTTACTGAAGAGACTCTTAGTATGCTCCTGTGTGAAGTAGAGAACATACTGAACAATAGGCCTATTACCGCGATGAGCGACGATATAAACGATCTTCAAGCTCTTAGACCAAATCATCTACTGATGCTAAATGAGAACCATGCACTACCACCATGCTTGTCAGATCAAAAGGACATTTACAAACACCATTATAAACAGGTGCTTATCTTGCACAAGTGTTGTGGCATCGTTTTCTCAAGTAATACTTGCCTGAATTGCAACACAGGCAAAAGTGGTTACAAGAGAAACCAAATGTATGTACTGGCGACATTATGTTGCTGATGGAAGATAACACTCCCTAAAACTTGTGGCCATTGTGCAGTCATTGAAGTGACTCCAGGTACAAATACAATAGTCCGATCAGTCAAGATCAAGACTAGAAATGCTGTCTTGACTAGACCTGTTTCCAATCTAATAATGCTTGAGGGTAAATTGTATTAGACAGGAAGTACATACCTGTAATTCTAGGAAAGATGAACATTGTTGGGGACATCTGTTAGCTAGCCATTTGTTTTCTTTTTTTGTGAGTTATTGTCGAAATTAGTTAAACTCTGGTGAATTTAAGGCAGGGAGTGTAATATTATTTCAATAATATTAGTTACGTTTTCTCGACTAAAGGGCCTCCTTACATGTAAACCTGATTACCCTGTGACATTTGGCAACTTTTGATCACGTGAAGTTTTACTTAGAATTAAGGCATCTGCTATTTGTGGGTAAGTCAACATTGTAAGAGGTGGAATTTGTTGCTAAAAGTGAAGCAGTATTGTGCTCAAAACTTTATACTGTACAGACTATTGGGCAATCCAGTGTTAGCACATGAGTGTATTAAAAGTGATTGTAACTAGTTTAATTTGCAATGACACCTCAATGTTGTAATTTGTAGTAAGTCTTCATGAATGTAGCTTTATATGGTAGATTTTGCAAAATGTTTATCTAGTCTCGATTTGTTGAAATACAGTTTGTCTTTTGCATCAGTGGCAAAAATGGGTAGTTTTGGATTTTGTCACCAGGTGTATCTGTGCACACATGTTTAAATGCTATAAACACGTGAGAGTATGTGTCAGGTATGTATGATGCATCACAACTTACTACCAGGCTGTGTTGGAATAAGGTGCTATATACTTGACCAGTGCCATGTTATGGGACCAGGTGGACTTATCACTAATTTGTAGTGTGGAGGTTTGTGCCAGTTTGTGCAAGCAAAGACGAGAAGTGGCTTGTGTGCAATTGGGCAGAGGGGGCCAAAGCAGCAAGTGTAAATGTAAAGATATGATCTGAAGATACCCATGTGGTATTTGGTTTGGTGCTTCTAAAATGCACAGTGGTATTCATTATAAGTTTGTAGTCAAGAAATCCTAGTCATGAGAATTTAAAATCAGAATTATTATTCAGTCATATTTAGTTATAAATTGTTATGTGGTGAAACTCGAGTGGTGTGCTGTGGAGATGTATGTCAAGAATCTAGAGTTTATATACAACCAGTATTACCAAACCAAGAAAGTCCTGGTTTTACAGATATGATGAACTTTATTGTTCGACTTTATATCTTATACATGGGTTCTGATGTCACTAACACCATTTGACGGTATGGCAAAGTATTAATGACAGAAGTATGTTAACTTTAGCGGCTACGAGTCAAATTGGTGAGCAGGAAATTTCTATTATGTATTTCCAGATTCACAGTGTTTATGGTACAGACAGCAGTGAATAAAAAAGGCAACCCTTATACACATATCGAGTCTGTCGTCACGCGAAAATAAGTAGGCATTGCATGCACGTTACTACAATTTGTTTGTTCACATAAATAATCGAAATTATTTGCCTTGAGGCCAGAGAGCTGAAATGGACTGCATAATTCACTGCCATAGGACAAAATGGGCAATATGAGTGAATTCAACAGTTTTTGTCATAACTTAGCATTATTATTTATTGCGTATTGCCAAAGTTTAAATAAAACTTTGTCAGCTGGATCTTTTTGCTTAGTAATCGCTGCAGTGAATGAACCGGAGGCACAGAATTCAATGCCTCTATAACAGTATTTTGGTGACTTATACTAGGTAATTTTTGTAATAAAAAGAAGCGGTCTTTAGTATTGTACATGTATTCCTGGCTGGGAGAGGTAGATAGGTAGATAGATAGATAGATAGATAGATAGAGAGAGAGAGAGAGAGAGAGAGAGAGAGAGAGAGAGAGAGAGAGAGAGAGAGAGAGAGAGAGAGAGAGAAACACGCATACCCATTGGTTTAACATAGGCTGCTCTAAATATTAGTTTGTGTAGAAAATAAAAGTGTCACATGAAACGTTATGCTACATGGACGAGATAGTAAGGAGTATGCCTGAGCGCTTACCCAAAAACAAATGAGATAAAGCCACAAAGGTGCAAAGAGTGTATCTGGTATTGGGATTGCTTATATGCATATATTATTATTATTATTATTATTATTATTATTATTATTATTATTATTATTATTATTATTATTATTATCATTATCATTATCATTATCATTATCATTATCATTATCATTATCATTATCATTATTATTATTATTATTATTATTATTATTAAAACACTGGAAATGAGGAACTCATGAGACATCGAAAAAAACACCCACACACTAAATGAACTCAAACTGCACATAAGTAAGATATGAAAATCAAGTGGTATGTCAAAATAAAACCTATAAATCAAAACCAAAATACTATAATTCAAACTTAAAACGCCGACTGCTGGTATATTTATAGCAAATGCCTATGAGAGATTATAATTTAGACACAATAGATGCCATCATCCGCATAAGCAAAACAATTGTGTATACCCTTATTAATCTTTAGGCTGCATTTAGACAATCTCAGTTATAACAACAAATTATTAAGAAAAATATTGAATAATTTGGGTGATAAAATACTACCATGATGGGTACCAATAGTCACTGGAAAAGGGTTGACGTATTTGGCACTCCACTTAACTATAGCCTTTCACATTCGGTACCATAGAACAATATATACCCATTTGCTAACTTGAATGTGTGACCATAACTTATGAAAAAGCCCATCAAATTGTATCAAAACATTTGGTTCCATCGAAACTACATATGAATATTGATGAACCACAGGAATGGAACCATAGGCTAGAATGTAACAGTTATACGAGACTTAGTTATCAACTAAGTTGAAGTTTAACTTGAATTCTGTCGAGTTATTGTAGTCATAAAGAGATCACATGAGATTTGCATAGGGTAAATGAGATCATTTTTAAAGATGAGGGGGGGGGGGAGGCCACACCCATGAGATTACATGACTGAACTGGGGCAGGGATCACAAAAATGAATGGGTGGGCATGTGATCTCTGGATGACTATAATGACTCGACAGAGTTAAAGTGAAACTTCAACTTACTAAACAAGTCTCGTTTTACTGTTACATTCTGTCTCGTCATCAGTCATACGAGATCACATGAGACTTTCAACCTATACCACCTGCATATACGGTACCCCTCTAATATCAAAGACAAAATATAACAACTGACACTCTGACTCAGGACAATATGTTTTAATAGTATGTCAATAATTTGTATGTAAGCATATTTGACCTGTAGCACCAAGATTACAGGTAACTTTATACCTTAGCATCAATTTTTAGAGTGACAATATTCATTTAGAAAAGAGTTGATCTTATATCTACTTTAGTACCTTGTTTGCAAATTCACAGTCCATCGTTATGACTTTGTTGTAAAATTTGGGAAACTTTGAAGTACTTGTCCACCCTGCTGTTTGCATTATGTGTTCTATGGATACATTTTTACAATTTGCCTTTGATGTAGATGCAACTCTTACAATATGATGCTCCTATTTGGCTCCATCAAGCCATGGCTTGCACATAACTGTTCCTATCCACCTGCTTATAGTATTCTTTGTGACTTTAGTTTGAGGTTGAATATAGCTTATAAGCAATGCTGTCTCTGATTTCCTCAGTCCTTTAGCTCTCTCAATGTGTCACAAACACATAGATCAGAGTCTGTTTCATAAGCTTTAAGTAAGCATGGTGTTGGGGTATAACCTGGTTGGCTTTGCTTTAAGTCAGTCACGCTAATATTAAGTACACAGTAAGAGGATCCCAATTTCATTTGAGCTAAACCTAATAAATGTAAACATGGTAATGTTTGCCCTCGCACTGCCAATACTAAAACAAGAATCATTATTAGTTTTGATGTCGACTCTTTCAAAGAGAGGTTTTGTGTTGATGAAAAGCTTTTCAAAACCACCTCTACATCCCAAGTGTCCTGATAATGCAGGGCAGAGGGTCTTAAATTATAGACTGCTTTCATAAATTTGATGACCAGAGGATTGGACCCCATCAGCTGTGATTCATTCGTACATACAACTTGGGAAAGAGCACTTCTGGCAGAATTTATGGCTTAATAACTTAGCCCATTGTTAAACAGTTTGGCCAGAAAATATAAGACTATATTTACAGTCATTTGAATATGCTTAACTTGTCTTCCAGTCCAAAAGTTAGTCCACTGTCGCACACTGCTGTCATATTGTTTGTGTGTTGCCGGCTTCCTTTCCGCCATAATAATGGCAGAAGCCCATTCTGAGATGTTTGCGTTTCTGAGGTTCTCCCCTATAAGGGACATACTAAAAGTCTCAATTTCCAACACAGTGGGTGGGGCTCTTTGTTATGAGGCATGACGAGTAGGCCTTTCTGTGCTGGTAGCACCTGAGGAAAATCTGTCTGAAGGGATATTAGCCCTGTAAACCATGGTTGGGTCACCCAAAATGGAACAACCGTCTGGAATTTTTGGCTTTTTCTTGACTGATCTTATGGAGACGCCTGGCCACCAAGCTGAAACGTGGGAAAGCATATGAGTAAGTATCATGACTCTACTGCCTAGTAAAAGCATCAATGCACACTACTCGGGTGTCCCCTCTCCACGATACGTATTGTGATGATTTGGTATTAAGTCTTGTTGCGAATAGATCTATGTTTGGCTCACCTGTATGGCAACTATTTTATTTCAGTGTTATCATTAAAGTGTCTACTTTCATAGTCTGGTGAGACATTACTTTTGCCCAGAAAGAAGGATGAGGATATCCACAATCCCTGCTCTATGGCCCACCGCCATAACTCTTTTGACAATCCGTTATAATAAGGAGAGTGAACACCCTGCAATGAATTTATTTTTTCCACTGCTGTTACATTATCCGTGAGAATGTGTATGTGGGAGTTGCCTTTGTCTTTTGAAAAGCACTGTTGTGCTTTAAAAAAAGCAGCTAAGAGTTCACGATAATTAATGTATCTTTTTTCAGACCACCATCTGCCCGTGTCCTTACTATCACCTTTTGAGCCCCATCACTCATCAGAGGCATCATTTTCAATTATTAAGTCTGGATTTTCCCCTAGTATTTCTCTTTTTTGATTGTCAACATTATTGACCTACCATTGTAGGTCTTTCTTTGCAGATTGAGAAATTGCATATTCTTGTCAAAGTCACTCTTGTGCACTCCAAGTGCTTCAATTGTATCTGTCTCTATCGCACAGTATGTGCGTGTAATACTTCAGAGTTACAATACTGCAGGTGCTACGTGGTAATGAGATCATAACCTGATGTACCATTACCTCTCAGTGACTTAAAAATACTATTCGCAGTGTCACTGGTTACAGCAGATTGATCACAGGTATCCTTTTGTGTCCTCAAGTTATGTTCAACTTGATCAGCGTCAGATGATTGTTCAGCACTCAATTGGATGTCATTTACAGACTTCTCAATCATGATAGACTGATAAATATCAATAAATTGCTGAACAGAAATAATAGAAGTCGGGTTTTTACAGGAATTTCTGTTTAAAATATTCCATAAAAAATGAAACATTCTGTTGATTATACAAGTTATTAAGCTTAAGATAACTATTATCAATATAATTATAGATCGCCTGGATTGACGTCTTAAACTTTCTTAGCATTTTTGTAACAATCATTAATAGTACCCGAGCCTGGATGTCCAGTACTCACCCAGATACTCCACCAGAACCTTTTCCAATCTCTATGATATGAGAGATTCGGAGCCCTATAAGCCTTGGGCTTATAAAATGTATCAATAGTTATACCACCTTTAATATGGCTGCAGCTTTGTTGGCTTTATAAATTTCACGAGTGTGATCGTCTACCTGATCAGTGAAAACAAGGTCATTGTGTAAAGTCAACTGTGTGGATAACTGTGGTATAAGCAACAATTCTGTTCAAGAAGGTCTTTATATTTTTGATTAAGGATGGTTGGACATTTTCATCATTTTTTAATTAGTACTAATAGTACGCAAGAGGGAGGGGGTCTGTCACTTTCCCAGAATATATAAAATGATGGTCAAATTTGGCCTATTTTGTGCAATTTTGGTATGATTTTTGGGGAAAATCATCATTTTTAAAGTACTAATTTGGGGGAGGAGAAGAACCACAAAAAGTAGGACTTGATGAGATTTTGATATTGAAACAAATAAAACCACCACATCATGTTGGTTTGTTTCAGACAAACTTTCAATCACAGAGAAGATTGACGTCATTTATAAGATACAAAATGTAATCATTTTTACAAATGCGGCTTCTGTCTTTGTTTTAAAGACTGTACCGGTAGAAGTCTACTTGAAAAGAAACACAAACTTCCCATTTATGTGACACTTGGCAGGTACGAGCATAGTTCATTCAATTTTGTGTCCATACAACCTTAAATCCCCCAGGAGAACTCATTATTGGAATGAACCTTGCTTAGTAGACATAGTAGACAGGTTTCTCACACTTATTATTTTAAAATTAATGTCAGAATACGTTGCCCACTGCATTCAATTAAAATTGGTAGGGTGAGGAGGGGGTACTAGGAAATGATAATATGATTCATTTTGACATAGATAAAAAAGAATGTATTCCAGGGACAAGAAAAGCAGACATTTTACACTGGATTTCCTGTACTGCTAATCCGAACTTTGATGCTTTAAGTAGAGATTTAAGTTTTTGGTACTTTTTCCCAAGGAATGTATGGCTATGATTAAATGCATGTGTTTGGAAAAACAGAACTTTTTTTAAGGTGTTGTAAATACATCCAAGTCGTGCCTTAAGTTTTGCATATAGTCTTTCAAAGTTCTGTATAGAATGGGGTAACAAGGGAGGAGAGGCTATACTGGAACAGATAATAAGTTTCTCTAGTAGAAGGTATGGAAGATACAATGATGAATTTGAGCGTGAATGTATGATACCTTCATGGTTTGACCAGGGGTACAGAGCTTGTAGTGGGAGGGGAGAACCGCCCTTGTCTGGACACCTGCAAGCGCTTGATTTTCAATGCTTACTGCCAACCCTTATTGACCAATTCTGTGGAAAATCTTTTTACTTCGTGCTCAGGATTTCATGTGTAACCTCTGTATGCTTGGTAAGTGTTTCCTTTGTCTCTTGTTTGGAAGGTTTATTCAGTTGTCAGAGCTCTTGTGTCCTGCTGATCCTTTTCCTGGCTTTGTGTCTATGTAGACTTGTCTCAGTTGGGAGGTTTTGACAAACTGGCACAAATGACAGAAGTAGCACTCGTGAGCCTTTTTCATGCTTTTGGTTGTTGATATTTTAATATCATACTAATACAACATTCAAAGTTATGTGCAATGAAATGATAGTGATGTATGAAACGTAAATTGGGCCAAGCTGTCTGTAAAAAAATCAGAAGCCTTGTGCCATGTGTTAATGCAAAATGATGCCAGGCAGGTTGATTCTTAGTTTCCACATTTCACAAACTTATTCCATGTATAAAAGTAGGCCTACATGATCTTCCGTGAAGTTCCATGAAGTGGTTTATATTGAGCATACAGATGAATGTATATATAAATGCAATGTAGTGTAGTTTAGCATGCCAAGTAAGAGAAATCATAAGTTGTTTCCACTTAGCCTGTTGCATCTCCTTTTCAAGTGACTCTTCGTGAAATTTTGTGAGGCAAATTTTATTGTTGACTTTGCGTGAGAAGTCACAGAATACTTTTGCAAGACTCTATTTATTCTTCAAGCAGAATTACTTTTTCTTGAAATAAAAGACCTGACATTACATCATATCACATCATGTTCCCATGGTCATATTTTTCATAATCATGGAATCGTCCTGTTACACTTATTCATTACTTATTGTGTGGCATGGTAACATCTCCTTCTAAAAGGGCCAAACTCTTTCATTAATACTAGTTTAAACTGCAGGGACATTGGCCTGCTTCCCAAGGATGGGTGGGATAGGGGAATTGTGTAAATTAAAGTATGCTGCCAAAAGTCCCCTGGTAAAGTGAATGGTTTCCTTTGGTCAATCTTGGGTTGTATTTGAAAGTCTATTCATTTGTGACTATGAGAATTTGTTAAGAAAGTAAAACTAAGGACACATATATAAAAGAGGACATTGAGCCTACTTGGTTTAGCAGAAATTTTCGGATCTACATGGGTCAATAATTATCTCAGCGCTCTGGTAATTTACAAAGTTCTTGCCTCTCTTCCTTCAGTTGCCCAGTCTAGATCCTGTCTCCCTAAACCCCATCACATCTCCTATCCCAGCATTTCACTGAGAAGTCTTCACTGAGTCTACCACTACCCTACATCGTTGCATTTCTCCCTTTGGTCCCATCATCCAGGGTTATCTGTCACACTCTGCCATATTTCGAACTTGTTCTAGGTTCCTGCATGCTTTATCTTTTTCTGCCCAACTGTCAAACAGCCTCTCTCTGAAATACTGGTATTCTGAAGACCATAAAAGCAAATGATCCATACCTTCCATGCAAACTTGGCGCTTCCTATTAAAGCCCTTTGTCCAATTCTTGCTTCTACTTCTGAACCTTAATTGCCCTGTCTCTCCCTCGGAACACTAATCTTGAATCCTTACTTCCATCCCAACCCCTTGCCTTCACTAGCTTCTCTACCTTGCAAGTTTTGATGTGCTTCTCATGAACTCCTCTTTTCCACTCCTTCTGGTGCTTTCCTTCCACAACTTTATTAATGTATGAAGTATCAACCTAATCTTGCCTCTTCAAGTCGTACCTCTGTGCTAACTGATCTATGTCTAGCACCACCACCACCACCCCTTGTCAGTTTTTAAGTGCCTCAACATACACCTTATTGCACCACCTGTCTTCTCCCGTCTCCTGAAAGCAACCAGAATAGCTCAACTTTGCGTTTGTCAATCTATCCCAGACATTCAACCAGACAGGTTCCCCTAATACTGCTTCTTTCTGTCACATATGATGGGGCCACTCATATCCATTTGCCCATCTCTCTCTCTCTCTATGTGCCCTTTACAACTATTCCAGATCTTTCTCGCTCATTGATATTTTATCCAAATCATATAGTATGCCTGGGGCTGCTACCCTCTCCCAAAGCACCCTTCCTGTGAATGCTGTATTAAAATTATTTTCATACATTTTGTTATGTTGACCTTCTGCCTGATTTTATCAACATGCTATCGAAACATCCCTTGACCTGTAGCTTTAATGCTAACACCTGGGTATCCATAATCATCTATCTCTCCTGTCTTAATGACCTTCTCATGCCCTTTTGGAACCTCAAACATTCCAACCATCCACTTCTCTGCCTGCCTCTGCTTCTAACCCAGAATCATGACTGTACCCTGTTCTCACTGTATGCCAGCCTCTATTTCTCCCCCCACAGCCCCTGCTATTTTGAGTAAATTTTGTAATGCATCCTAGGTGTTACCTATAAGAGCAATGTCACCTGCAAAAAACAAACCTGGCATTTGACGACCAGAATGTACTGAATAAGCACGTGGAGGGCATTATCGTGAACATTCTCAAAAGATTGTCATTCAAAAAAAATTACACCATCCACCTTCATGTGGAGTATGAATAAGAAATGACGTCTGGTGATGTCATTATTAATGCAACATGGCATACACAAAATCAATATGATTTTTTAGAATGTATGTTAAACGATATACCTGATTTTCTAACATTCGTGAGGGTGCAATACAATGTACCTTGGTTTGTACATCAGAATGTTGAACCAGTTTAACTTAAAATTATATTGTGTTTATGTGGATACATTTGATGATTATAACTACTATTTATCAGTTTTTATCTTTTGTGAGTATTCTAATTGTGGACCCGGCTTGCTGGCTTAAATCATCCCATCTTCATTTAAAATAGGGTGCTTTCGAATGTCCACAAGAATTCACTGTCAGGTTGATTTGGAGGACAAGCCAGATAAGATCATTTGCTTTGCCAGATTGACTACAGGTACAATTTTTATTTTTAAAAGAACAAGAAAAATGTCTGCACGGTGTGCAGATTACGATGGGCGTCTTGCTTCCATGTTCAGGCCACATTATTGGATGGCAACTTGCTTTGCGCAATTTTAAAGTAAGATTCAAGATTCAGGATTCAAATCAGCTCCATTGACCCAAACAACGTACAAAATAGATGACAGCAAATGTGAATATTATTGATTAAACTAGAGGTAGTTCAAAATGATAATTTTAATACAGATATACTAATTGGGACAAAGTTAAATGGATATACTTATATACACCATGAAGTTAGCTTCAAATGGAAAGGTTGAGCATAACATAATAAGTCAAGTACTAAATATATATTCCAGAATATTTGGAAAGGAAACCCATCTTTAGTTATCTAGATAAACCATCATATGAATGAAGGACAACTTTGTCAGTAATACAGGCAGGCATGATCTGAAGCCAACTAAGAACCTAAAAACCTACTGGTGCTGAGTGACATGACGAAGAACACGAATGTTAAAAAAAGTATTGGGCATATTTTTGTTTTTATTATCTTAAACCTCAAAAATAGCACGTTTTGTTGTAACACCAGTGACCTTATCACTAGATACTTTTTATGTCATCTATATATGGGCGAAAAGCCAATGAAGATATTCAAAATATGCATTGATCTTCTTATATTGAGGCAGATTTTCCTGTGCATTTTGGAAAGCTTTCTAGTTAATGTTCTGTTTGTTTTCAATAATTTATAACCTTCAAAATCTTCAAATGAAAAAACCTTTAACAGTCCTTATGTAGAAATTAAAGTATTGCCGGCTGAGTCGGACGATGAATTGATTGAATTTATTTGTGACCAGAATATAGTCAATCATATTTCCATTATAATTACTGTATACACGTATATTAAGAATGTCCTCATGTCAAATTTGTAGGTATTGCCACAGTTCGGTTAGTATTGCCCCTAGTCTCACTTTTTTCCCACGCCGACGTAGATCTTACATTTAAGGTGGTGCCAATATTTCGACCGCGCGTATAGAACTAGCGACTTTAACCCCTTATAACTTTTCCGTTTTTACCACTTCACGCAGAAAACTGTACAATATTTTAATGGCACAGATGTCTAGATTTGAAAGAACCACGTTTTGTATAAATGTGACGACTTTTGACGGTGTCTTGAGTAATTTTCCAAGAGGGTGTCAGATCGCACTTTTTGCTGCGCCCACTGGAAAAATATTCCACAATTAAGTCTAAAAACTATGCAGGATTAAAGTACTGACCAATATCCATAAACCGTTCTTACCGTTCATGAAATGAATGAGTACTAAAAATGTTGTTGAATTCTTTCATCGCCATCATAAAGTCTTGCAGTTCTGTCGCTTTTAGCGCTGCAAAAGTCACGGAAGGAATAGTTAGAACCGAAAATCCCAGATACGGTTCCTAGCTTAGGTATTTACCTTCCAAAATCTGTTCATTTCGATTGGATAAATGCACTGTTTTTTTTTTTTTAATTTTGTTTACAAAATTGATTGATCTTGCGAAAATTGCTTTCTGAGTTAATCGCAATGAAAGGTAGAATGGCCCGTTTTCGTACATGATTGTCTATAGCCGGAATACGGTTTCTATTTCTCCGGCTCAACTTTGTAGTACACATGGTACACATGCAAACCTCACATTCAATGTATTGCTCATAAACTGTATTGATGTTTCCTGCGTTAAAAAGCATGTTTTAAAACTCAAAGACTCCAAAGGCAGCCATGCTGTTGGTTTTACCTGGCTGGTTTCCCATGCGGCTAGCTGACTTCAAACAGGAATTGTAAGTGGATTAATCACGTGACCTGACGTGTGATAACCTTGACCCTAACAGCCAGTGTTTGAATATGGCGGCTCTAAGTGAAGACCGCGTGCATTTCAAATGTTTGTTTTACGGAGAAGTTCACTCGATCCTTCTCCGTCATACCAGAACCAGAGACAGAAGGACAAAAGTTATCAATGAAATAGCGATCAGAATAGGCACTCTTATCATAATTTTGGGCCTATGGTATGTTAGCACATCCCTGCTATACTGCATGTACATGAACGTAAATGTAGATCCAATCACGCTACAGGCACCAAACAAACAAACAAAAGTGTGAAAATATTCTGAACCTTGGTGACACCTCCTCTTCATTTTTCTAATCATGACAAAATTCTGCAGTATCCAATCTTTCATGTAAAATCAGTAGCTAAGTCACCAAATTTGGAAGGGATCGGCTAAGAAAATATCAGTTGGTTGATCTCTCCAATGCTAATTTTCCAGGGTAGGGCTTAAAGTATAGACACATTTGTTTTACATGAATTGTGAAAGAAGTCAAGCATTGACCTATCCAGTCACTCTCCATGGCACAGATGTTGGCGTATACTTCCTACCTTGCCTAGTGGAGGAAACCGAAGAACTCGGAGAAAAACACGGTGCACGGTTAAAGTGGTAGGAACTTTTTCCACATGCTACCCAGGACGAGAATCGAACCCGGTGTAAAGTCTTTACCCCAGACTTTAGTTGTATCCTCAGGGGATTACCCTAGGGGAAATTTGAGTAAATATTGTAAATCTGGTTGGCTCTCAGAATAACCATGATGAATTGTTATTGGAAGATATATTTGGAAAGGGGAAGTACAGTAAATATTCCCTAAACATTGTTGTGTAATTGGCGGAACAGTAAAATTCCCCAGAGTGTAAAAGTGGTAAGATTGTGATATATTATAATTGCTGAAGCACTGGAAAGACACAGAGTGTTAAATTAGTAATGGTTGTTGTGCAAGAACATAACCTAGATACAGTCACAAGGTAATGAGTCAATATAGGATGCGTAAGCAAGTTACAGGATATAGCAGTTGTTTATGACAGTGATGGATGTGAGGTTGTACAGTACGTAAAATTATGTTGTGTAAAAGTGGAATTAATTCTTCTCAGAATTAATTAACTGATATTTTAAGTTCAGATTGAGATTGTATGGATTATGACAAATCTGTACATATAAATAGGTAGTCTTCTCTGTCATGTTTGTGTATGTACTTATTCACCCTGATATGTCATCTCTGGTATGAGAATAGAAGTAGGGGAAGTTTCATATACACATTGCCTGATAGAGGGAGCCACTGTACAGTTAAGGAGAAATCTAGTTTAGGGTTTTGCCATCACTGAATCACATCTTGTTTACTAAGAACGTAATAATAACAGACTTTAACTGAATATATCTGGTTTTAGCTAGATATAACAGCTGCGTAGCAGATTTCATGGGAATTTCCACTGTCTCTGACTCATAACTGGGTATATAAGGAGGTACAATTGCCTTGCTAGGCAGAGTGGTAACTCTCACTATAAAGAGTTGTTTGGAGCTTTAAAGAGATTTCTGAAGGAGGAACCAAAGAGCCTAACCAGATTGGCAGATCAAACATTGTACAAGGAAGAAGAATAAAAGAATTGAACTTGGAGATCGAATCTGGAAGTTGTCATTGCGGACAAGTCCACCCTTGTGTACAATGGCCTAGTCACCTTAACGCAGTCAGATTTCACATCATCAAAATTAGACCGGGGCATTTACACCGGGTCGCAGAGGTGAAAGGTGAGCGTCTTACCACTCAGCCAACCGTGCACCCTGAAGGTCTTAGGTGTGTCACCAAGGTTCAGAATATTTACACCTTTTTGTTTGTTTGTTTGGTGCTTATATGCCTTGGTTTGACCAGATACATGTTTTGGCTTGGGGGGGGGGGGTGCTGTTTGTTGTTTTTGTAATTTTATAACTAAGCACTTTAACGCAGCATTGTCAATATTGATAAATGTCAGCATAATAGCCAGCCAATGCAAGACTTTGGATACGTCTGATTTTTTTTTAAAATTATACGTTCTTATTGCTCACTCAATTAATACCCCCCTAAACCTACGTTTTATTTGGGTTAATTAAAATGTCCAAGCAATAAATAATAATTTAAACGGTTGGCCGGCATCTATAGGCTTAAAGCATGATGATAATATTCATTTATTTATATACTTGAAAAGGAAACAAAGGATAAAGCTTTACCAAGTTGTATTATCTGGTTCGCAAGCTCTCTTTCCTTTGCTGTTACACTCTCGGCAATGTGACACTGACGTCGTCTTGCTTTTGATTCTCTCTTTGCTTTTGGCATAATTCTTCCCTACTTGACTATCTAAATCTGGAAGCAGTGACTAGGGACTATACGGTTTCTGTGTACAGTATATGAAACGAACAAAAAAGTAAGGTCAATGCCCGCACTCTTTTATTACACTGTCTAATTGATGAACGTATGCGGGGCCGGTAATCCACCTATGAGGTTGCTGCTGAGGGTAGAGTCGTATTATTGCTGAACACACAGACTCCACCCCAGTGAAAAGTTTCAAAGAAATGTCTTACAAATGCCGGGAACCCATTATAGGCGAGCGGCCAACTCCCGAAAAGAGCTATATTTTAGGAGTTTAATTACCCCACCGTACAGAAATATACATGTCCCAAATTTATCTTTAGCTTCTGGAGATAATATTTCGGCATGTTGTCCTTACTTCCGGTTGTTTTAAGGGGAAGAAAACAAAGCATACATACAAGTATATATTTACCCTCACAATTTCACATTTTCTGTATATTGTACTGTATTGAAGCCATGAAACCCAATTTTAGAGCTTCATTGATAATAATACAGTGATTTTTTTATTACAGTCACCACTATTATAGGATTCCCTGCAATCCCTAGTGTAACAATGTTAATATGTTCACACACCCCTTCCATTTTTTTCTAATTTCGATAATTTGTTGAAAATCATTAAACTGACAACAGCATCATGTAGTGACCAAATTTGGTTGATATTTAGAACGGGTACATCCGTACTGAGTTTTCAGAGAATATAATATATGGTTTGGAAGCAATAAGTCGAAATAACGAAAATGCACACAACTACAAAACAAGAGGACTGTGACAGTCCTGTGCTTAGCTGACCCTTCATAAACAAACAGGAGTGATATATGCCACATAGTAAACAGCTTTCTTTGGTCCTTCCACAAGGAAAATTTTCATCAAGTTTCACTATGATCTGAATGACCGTTTGGAGAAGATGTTGCAAATAGCGAAAACACACAAAAATTCATAAAAAAACGAAGAAAAAATAAGAGCAGCACCTCCTGAACAAATTAAGTTCTAGGGTTACCTGTAGTGTCCCCATGCAATTTCGAAGCTATTGGCAAAGTGATTTTAGAGATTTTGTTAAGAAAAATCAGTGCTCAATGCCACCTAGTGTTCAGATTTCTTTGACCCTATTACAAAGAACATTTCCACCAAGTTTCAGCATGATCTGTGTGACAGTTTAGAGCAAATGTCGAAAATAGCAAAAACACACATAAATCATTTTAAAAAGTTGTCGTTGTTGTTGTTTTTAAAATCAGAGCTCTACCTCCTAAACAAATTAGGATCTAGGTGTACCCAGAAGTGTATAATTCTAAGCAATGGGCCAAGAGGTTTCAGAGAAGATTTTTTTTTACGATTTTGCCAAATATCAGGTGGTACTGAACAATTAAGAAGTATGTTCCTCTGGGAGTGTCCCTTTGTGAAATCAAAGCAATCGGGTGAGCAGTTTTAGAGATTTTTTTTTTTACGATTTGCAGCTGAATTTGAATGATGGTTCTGGAGAAGAAGTCAAAAATAGCGGAAACACAGACAAAAAAATCATGAAAAAGAGAATATAATTGCAGCGTCACCCGATGAACAAATTAAGGACTGTGAGTCTCTAGGAGTGTCCCTGTGGGATATCAAAGCAATTGGGTGAGCGGTGTTGAAAAAGATTTTTTAAAATTTGCCCCCCCCCCCCCTGACAAATTTATAAAGAAATCGAAATCACTGGAGCACAACCATTTGAACAAACCTGGTAGAGACCCACACAATGTACATTGCCACTAAATTTGAGGTCAATCTGGATAAACCTTTCGGAGGAGAGGTCGATATTATAAACTAGCATTAGAATGTCCATTGACTTATATGGGAAAGGTGCATTTATTGTATGTACCCGAATTGAAAAAAAAAATCGTTAAAAATCAGGAATCCAAAGCAGCGCCATGTAGTGAACAACTTTGTTTGACCCTTCCACAAGGAACATATCCACAAAGTAGTACGAAGTTATCAAAAGGAAAGATGCATTTACCGATAAGTATCCGAATTAAAGCAAAAAAATCGTTAAAATCCACAGCAGTGCCACCTTGTGAACACCCATTTTTGACCCTTCTATCTTATCCACAAATTTCACTTATCCGTTTGACCGGTCTGGAGAAGAAGTCAAAATAGCAAAAACATATCATAAATCATTTAAAAATAGGAAAAAGTCACATCGCCACCCGGGGAAGTTAGGGACTAGGAAAGATGATTTGCTGCATAGCAAATCAGTGTGGGTGTCTTCAAATCATATTGGTATGGCAATGTACAACTATTCCATAACACGGGGGTAGAAGTTGGAATGCGTCTCTATCTTCTATTGCTTTGCAGTTATTTAAGATTTAAAATTTCTAATGGTGCTATTTAGCATCATTTAAATTGCAACAACTTATATTTATTCATTAGGTATGCAATGGTCAACAACCCCCTACAAGAAGTTAGAATGACATCTCTATCTATTATAGTGCTAAAGATATTCAAGATTAAAAATTTCGAATACTGCTAATTAGCATAATTTAAATTGCAACAACTTTTGTTTTAGATTCATTATATGCGCAATGGTCAACAACCCCCTAGTAGAAGTTGAAATGACATCTCTATCTATCATAGTGTTGAAGATATCCAAGTTTTAAAATTTCAAATGCTGCTGGTTAGCATAATTTAAATGGCTACAAGTTTTGCTTAAGATTCATTACATGCACAATGGTCAATAACCCCCTAGTAGAAGTTAAAATGACATCTCTATTTTTAATAGTTTTGAAGATATTCAAGTTTTAAAATTTCAAATGCTGCTAATTAGCATAATTTAAATTTTTACAACTTTTGTTTTAAATTCATACGATGTGCACTGGTCAATAACTCCCTAGTAGAAGTTGGAATGACATCTCTATCTATTATACTTTTGAAGATATTCAAGATTTAAAATTTCAAATGCCCCTAATTTGCATAATTTTAAACATCTTCATGCCTTTGTATAAAACGGTCAAACTCCTTGTATGGAGGTGCAATCATGCCAAGTTTGGAGTTTCTATGTACAATAGTGTTCGAGAAAAGTGTCGGACAAATCTGCCGGTAAAGAAGAAAGAAAGAAAGAAAGAAAGAAAGAAAGAATTTCAGGAAAAACAAAAAAGTGTTTGTTGACACACACACTTTAAATAAAGAATTTCAGGAAAAACAAAAAAGTGGGTGTTGACACACACTTTAATAAGGGATATCATAAACATGTGTACTGATGACGATGTATACGGTAGCCTAAATTACTGTCTTCCAAGGGTCGCGTGGTTACTGCCGGGTAGGGGTGTTGACATTGAAAGCTATTCATAAATGCAAACTTATATTTAATCATCCATAGACCATACATATGAGAAGGGGAAATTAACTGTTTTTTCAGACTTGTATATACCGCAGGCGTAGCCCGTAGCTGTTTCCGTGAATACTAGAATTTGAAACACTACAAGACGGGGGCGGGGGGGGGGGTACTCACATTACTTAGCAGTACGGGTAGGCTCCGCGGGAAAGACCCCCATTTTTGACCACTTGTCGCTCTCAAAGACCCCCCCCCCCTTTTCGAACCATCGATCCTAGAGGGGGCTTCTACTAGGGGGTTGTTGACCATTGCGCACCTAATGAATTTAAAATAAAAGTTGTAGCAATTTGAATTATGCTAAATAGCACCATTAGAAATTTGAAATCTTGAATAACTTCAAAGCTATAATAAATAGAGATGCCATTCCAACTTCTACTCCTGTGTTATGGAATAGTTGTACATTATCATACCAATATGCTTTGAAGACACACACACTGATTTGCTATGCAGCAAATCGTCTTTCCTAGTTTCATATCGTATCCACTATGTAACAATGGCAAATATTTTCTTGTGACCGACTTCTTTTCTGGTTCCATATTAACGACAAAGGTACAATGAGATGGAATTTTGTAGACCTGATTATTGGGAGCTGGCCGTGGACTGTCACAAACAGTGGTACATGACTGAAAAATGCAAGACCAGCCGCCTACTGGTCTTGGCAGTAGCGTGCATGAGACTTGAAATGTGGTACCTATCCAAACCAAGTGTTATCTGGTAATGGGATTAAACACCCCGCTATATACAGCAGTAATTGGATAAACGCATCACAGTGGTCTGCTAACTCAACCTGTTACATACTGTTCAACCCTAGACCCGGGTATGGAACAAGATCGGTCCTTGTTTGTACATGTTTTCCACCCATTCTTTTCCATGAATCGAACCAAAATGGTTAAACACACTATCAGTTTTGTTACAATGTTACTTTGCAACAACATTCCACACCGGCGTTGTCACTGTGACATTCGATCGATTATTATGTGATACATTGTAACAGTCGTAGAATTACTTCACCTATATTTTGCTGTAATGATAGCTTTGAAGTCAGAGTCATACTGAAGATTAATTTATAAATACTGCAAAGAAAAAAAATGAATCACTGTTCCTGGTTTTGTGAGTAATGCCTAATTTGGCCAGTTCCACGAATCCTTCCATTGTCCAGCGATGGGACTGCATTTGGCAACAGCAGTAGTTTTTTCTTGCCAAACCTATCCTAAGCATCGTCATATTTGACAAATTAAAGTCCCTTTTCACAAAGTGTTCGCTACATAGATTGGATCGATCATCGGTTCGCAGGGCCTTGCCACTTGTCCCTGCAAATCTTGACTGCTAGGTAGGTGATTTCATGTCTTTGGGGGCCAATGTAAACAAGCTCTAGAACTTGTGTCGCTACAAATATATAGTACAATTAAAAGCAACACACCGACCCATCCTGGGCGGGAACAAGAACGAAAACGAATATTTCTACATGCATTTTTAATCCTGTTGATGAAGGGTGAATAAAATATGTTTAAACCAAGTAACACTTGATAGCAATAGCTCGCAATCATGGTTGGAGTCCTCCCTGTCAGCCAGCGGTGTTGCGCTTGTGATGTCAATAGCCTTTCGCGCCTTGTAGGTGTTGGAAATGAACGGAAAGTGACGATTGAAGGCGCAGTGAGTTTTTAAAATAAATAATTATTTTCACATCCATTTTTTTTAAGCGCACCGTATGATGAGACCAACACATGAGTCACCCATGTATTAAATTTGAGCATGGTCAATGAATAGGACATTTAATAAACCAGTTTGGTTGATATTCCTCCTCGACCATTACTAGATTGGGGGCGAAGTTCTTCTATTACTTTATTTACCTACAATACATCTATTTCATTGCATTTAAATACCTGATTATATCTCCCTTCAACATACCTCTTGTGATTATTTACTGGAAGTTGGTTAATGTTTTGGCAGGTCAGGTCCAATATTAGGAAAGAAAATTTTAAATTTGTTTGCATTTGCTAATTTGTTGTAACCTGACGGACCGTTGTCAATAAAAAAATCGGGGAATTTCTTTTTCTTTCTTGTTTTCAATAGTATTTCCTTGATAGTGGCCCATGTTTTCTTAATATCATGCTCATAGTTTTTAGTTCACTGAATCATAAAATTAAACTCAGCCAACGTGGTTAAAGATTTCAAAATTTTGTGAGCCAAATCAAACTAGCTATTTGGCCAATGGTTGATGTTACCCTAGAGTGTTGTTTACTACAATATATTAATTCTGGCAATAATGGTCATAAGATACAAAATCCTAATAAATACACTGGTACCCATTGGCTGCATGTGGCCACTGCTGTGAACAGCCACAGTGCTTGTTGTGGTCATACTTGTTTGAAAGATGAGTAAGGTTCTTTGTAAATTTGTACAACACGCACCACTGTATATCAGTACAGTAGTCCTTCCTTTGAAAAACCATGCCTGGGACAAGCTCAAAGCGGTCACATACAGCAGGTAGTCTCTCGATGTTGGGACAAATAAATGGAAAATATAACACTATAGACTATTGACCGACAGATACCCAAATTGAAAAAAAAATATATATTATTAAAAATCAGGGATCCACAATATCACCACCTGGTAAACAACTTCGTTTAATCCTCCCACAAGCTACACTTCAACCAAGTTTTACAACACTCTGAGTTACGTTTTTGGAGAAGTCGAAACTAACGAAAATACATGAAAATTCATTAAAAATGCAGCGCCACATGTTGAAAAAATTATGGTCTAAGGGTGCCTGGTAGTGTTCCTATGTAATTTCGAAACAATAGGTCAAGTGGTGTTGAAGTAGAAGATTGTCAAAGGATTTTGCCAAGAAGGGAACAAAACTAGAGGGATGTGATAGTTCTGTGCGTATCTGAACATGGATACAGAGACTTAAGTGGTCCTTTGACCTTCGTTTTCGATTTTCTTTAAAGGTTCTACAGAAAAAAGGTCTCATAAAAAATCATAAAAAGTCTATAAATTATTGGAACGTGACTATTTAAACACACTTGGTGATGACCCACCCAAGGTACATCCATACAAAAATTGAAGTGAATGTGGCCAGTGGGTTAAGAGAAGTCGAAAAATTGAATTGTAGACGGACGACGGACCATCCTAAAAGCTCAGCTGACTGACATGTCTGCTAATCAAAGAATCACAGCGCCACCTGTCGAAAAAATTAAGGCCAAGCCCTAGAAGTGTCCCCATGCAATTTCAAAGCAACTGGCAAGGCGTTTCGAAATTTGGAGATTTTTTTTTTTTTATTTTGCTCCCCCCCCCCAAATGAAAAATAAATCATTATTTTTTTTTATAAAGAAGGAGCATAACCATTTGTTCCACCTTAATCGAGACCCACTAAAGATACATTGCTACCAAGTTTGAAGTGGATCTGGTTGATGGTTTTGGAGAAATTGAAATTCTGACTTACCATTGCCATCCCCATTGATTTGCATTATAATCAATTAGAATATATGCAATAAAGGATAAAAACTCAAATAAAAAAAATAAAAAAAACCAAAATAATCAACGATGCGGAATATCATCACGTAGTGTACAACATACTTTGACCCTTCTACAAGCTACATTTCCACCAAATTTCAGAACAATCTAAGTGACAATTTTGGAGAAGTCGAAAACAGCTCAAACAAACCCCCCCCCCCCCCCAAAAATCGCAGCGCCACCTGTTGAACAAGTTAAGGTATGAGTTCCACAAACGTGTCCATATGCAATTTCGACGGAATTGGTCTGGCGTTTGCAGAGATTTTTCAATGGTTTGCCAAAAACGGAAAAAAATCACTGGAACGTAACCATTCGAACAAATTTAGTAAAGACTTACTCAAAGTACATTAGCACCAAGTTTGAAGTGAATCTGGCTGGCGGTTTTTGGAGAAGTCGAAAATTTTAATTTTGGACGGACGGACGATGGACGTGCAGACGACGGACAACGGATGACTGAGCCTCCCTGAAAGCTCTGCTCATTTAGGTCAGTAAACAGGTCAACCACAAATACTTGCAGATGACTTTGTTTTTAAAATAAGTCATTGTTTGGTAAAAGAAAACAAATATATATATGTGTGTGTGTGTGTGTGTGTGTGTGTGTGTACGTATGTATGTATGTATGTATGTATGTATGTATGTATGTATGTATGTATGTATAAAATATACCTTTTACTGCTTATTTACATCAAATACGATTACGAATATATCATTCATACATCGTGAACAAAACAGTGCAGAATTTACACGACAGTGAGTAAAGCTACTATAAAATTTACTTTTGAACACCTGGTCCTACAATGTAGTGCTGCTACGCGCATTAAAGTACACAATTTGGATTTGTATTTTACTTTCAACAAAAGGAAGAAAAATGCGATCAGAACCAAATTCGAATACAAAATTGTTTATTTTATCCACACAGTTGTTATAAGCGCAATACGTTAGTTCCTTGTAATAACTAAAAATTTGTTATCATGGTACAGAACATTGATATGAATTCTAATTTTTTCTCATAACGCTTACATTTTATATGAAATTGATGCCCATGACCGCACTTGAGTAAATGATCGAATTGACTTTATTTATATATACTTGGAACAATATCTGATTTGTAAAATGACAGGCGTATGAAACCAATAAATTGTAACAGTTGCAGATTTAAATACACGCAAAAAAATTCAGAGGAGAGGCGATCTGAAATTTTCACGAGGTACTGAAGTATAGACAGTGAAGCAAGAAAAAGAGATTTCATATGTAGAACAGCGAAGAGATCACAGACTAAAACATATGTGACTAATGACCACGACCCACAAAGAAACGAAAGTTAGCTCACAGATTCACTTGTTGTTCAGATGAAAAGGAGTACAGAGTATGTCAGCGATTTTTTATGGCCACCTTAGATGTTGGGGGAAAGATTTATTCATACTTGTACGTCTTATGGTGAAGGTGGGCTATCACATGGAAATGATAGGAGAAGGAAATGTTCTCCTCATAAAAAAGACACCGACAGAAGACATTGATCGAGTCAAAAAGCACACTGAATCTTTTCCCACAGTAGACTCTCATTACTGTCGCAAAGATACCAACAGAAGATTCCTGGGACCCATCTGAATGTGAGAAAAATGTACGATATGTACCACGAAAAGTGTCAGGCTGAGCACGTGAAAGCTGTTACGCAGCCCACGTATCGCAAAGTATTCAACTCATACAATTTGGCATTTCATGTTCCCAAGAAATACCAGTGTCTGCTTTGTGACAGATGTAAGAATGGAAAAAAGCGAAACCAAATTGACTTGGACCTGGCGAAAGAATATGCAGATCATGAAAAACGTAAGGACATGGCACGAGAACAAAAAGCAATGACAAAAAAATGGCACAGGAAAATGAAAATGTCAATATAGCGACTTTCGACTCAGAAGCAGTGCTGTCAACACAGTGTGGACTTGTAAGTCAGCTATACCACTAAAGAAAGTTATCAGTGTACAATTTAACATTTTATTCTTTGGTAGACAAAAAGGGCACATGCTACTTGTGGGATGAGACTGAAGGGCAGAGAGAATCCAATGAAGTTGCTACATGTCTGATCACATATTGTCAATCCCTGCCAAAATCAGTTGATCATGTTATTCAATATTCTGATACATGTAATGGTCAGAATCGAAATAAATATATGGAGGAGAGAGACAAAATAAGAGAAAAGGTCAAGGAGGCAAAGCAAAAACTAGAAACCGAGTCTGGGGGGGGGGGGGGGCGTTGGGTGTTCAGAGTCCGAGGCCCACCTTGGAACCCCAGAATAGTGAAATTGAAGTCACAAGGGAGAGATTAGACAATGACAGTAACCACAGTCAACAACTAATTCACAATGATACAGTACAGATTCATAAGTTACGTATAACAGTAATCAATGCAAGAAGTTTAATTAAAAAAATGGCAGAATTACAACTATGTGTACAGGACACGGATCCGGATATAATATGTGTTACGGAATCATGGGTAACTGAAGAAACTACAAACGCAGAATTTAGTCTTCAAGGATATGTCATACATAGAAATGACAGGACTAATGCAAGAGGAGGCGGATGTTTAATGTACATCAGAGAAAATTTAAACGCAGTAGCTGAGGATGAATTAACTAAAACTCCAAACACAGAAACCCTATGGTGTAAAATAAAGACGACAGGTGGCAGCCTACTAATAGGAACTTGTTACCGTAGTCCCTCTTCAAGTATAGAAAGTGAACAAATATTACATGATTTAATTAGAAAAGCATGTTCTAAATATAGGAACACAGCTATTGTAGGGGATTTCAATCATCCAACAATTAACTGGCAGACGCTTGATTCAGGAGCTGAAGGAAAAGCTTTCTTGGAAATGACACAGAATTTGTTTCTCACTCAACATATTAATGAACCTACTCGTGGGAACAATACCCTAGATTTAGTACTTACAACTGAACCAAATATGGCTGATAACGTTATTGTGAGTGAGCAGTTTAGTGATCACAACTTGATAATGTTTGATTTGATCTGCTCCATTTAGATAAAAAGCTGGAGGGAAACCTACTTTGATTATGGTAGAGGGGATTTTAATAGCATGCGAGATTAAGTTGACTGGAAACATGCTTTTCAGGGTCACACTGTTTCTGAAAAACTGGATGTCTTTAAGGGAATAATAAATTACTGTGTGCATAAATTCATTCCACAGAAAAATAGAACCACAAACAAAAAGAAAAAAATACCATGGATGAACAGAAAAGTAGAGCGTGCACGTAAGAAAAAGTATCATGCATGGAAAAGATATACCGCAACAAAAGAATATTACTTGCATACTGAATATAAAAGGCTACTCAACATAGCAACCAAGGAAATACGAAGAGCCAAAAAGAATTTTGAAAAAAAGCTTGTGGGCAATGTAGCGAAGGACCCCAAAGCTTTCTATGCCTATGTGAGATCAAAACAAAGGCCAAAGACAGAGTCGGTCCATTAACAGACGATCAGGGTAACACTATCACCCAAGATAGTGAAACAGCCGAAAACTTAAATGAGTACTTTTCATCAGTGTTTACTGAAGAGACTTTAGATGATTTGCCAGAACCTGTCAGACTATACTCAGGAGGAGAAGAGCAGAAATTTAAATCAATCGATTTTTCACCGGAGAAAGTACTCAAGAAATTATGTCAGCTAAAGGTAAACAAAGCGCCAGGTGCAGACAATATGATCTCAACTGTGCTGAAGGAGGTAGCTAATGAAATCGCTGCTCCCTTATGTGATATATTTAAATCCAGTTTTTCAACAGGTGAAGTACCATTTGACTGGAGGTGTGCTAACGTCACACCAATCTATAAGAAGGGAAAGAAGAACTTGGCCAGTAACTACAGACCTGTTAGCTTAACATCTCAGATTGGAAAAGTGATGGAGGTCATCACTAAGGATGATTTAATGGGACATTTGACACAGCATAATCTCATAAGAAATTCACAGCATGGTTTTTGGTCAGGGAGGTCATGCCTTACAAATTTGTTGAAATTCCTAGAAGATGTAACAAAAGATGCAGACAATGGTTCCCCTGTGGACATTATCTACCTGGACTTTAGCAAAGCCTTTGACAAGGTACCGCATGCAAGGCTGATAAAAAAGCTCGAAGCCCATGGCATAGACAGCAAAGTAAAAACTTGGATTTCAGAATGGCTTAACAACAGAAAACAACGAGTTGTAATTAGCGGTCCCTCTTCGGATTGGACACATGTGAAGAGCGGGGTCCCACAGGGATCTGTGTTGGGCCCAGTGATCTTTATGATTTACATTAATGATATTGACCAAGACGCAGTGTGTAAAGTCCTTAAATTTGCTGACGACACCAAAGTGTATAGTAAGATTGCTTCCTACGAAGATGCAGAATTATTACAAGAACAGCTACGAAACATGTACCAATAGAGCGTAGACTGGCAGATGCTCTTTAATGCGGACAAATGTGCATGCCTTCATGTAGGTCCAAAAAACATGCAATATGACTATTTCATTGGTAGTAATCTTATTTGCAGTTCGGAAGAGGAAAAGGAATTAGGTGTAATCATACACAAGTCTCTATCTTGCAGCAAACAGTGTGCAAAAGCAGCTAAGATGGCGAACAGTAAGCTGGGACAAATTAATAGGACTTTTACCTACAAATCAAAAGAGATGGTTTTAGAGCTGTACAAATCCCTAGTCAGACCACATCTGGAATACTGTGTGCAGGCATGGCGCCCTTGGCTCCAAAAGGATGTAGACATTTTAGAGGCCGTACAACGCAGGATGACAAGAATGATTCCAGGATGGGCAGAGAAATATTCGTATGCAGAGAGACTCGAGCTGCTGAATTTGACTTCCCTTGAAACAAGAAGACTTCGTGGGGACCTGATTGAAGTGTACAAAATCTTCCATGGGTTGGATGACATCAAGCCTGATGATCTCTTTAGTCTGGAGACAGGCACTACAAGAAATCATGGATACAAGATCCGAAAGGTTTTTAATGACCATGAGTTCAGAAAATACTCCTTTTCACAACGCATAATCAATGAATGGAACCGTTTACCATCAGAGGCAGTCAATGCAAAGAGTGTCAACATTTTCAAAAATAAAGTGGACACACATCTCAGATACAGACAGTGGGCTTACAAGAGTCAACGCACAGTTAGCTCCCTGCCCTTTAGATCAGCCCCCTAAATGGGGATGGTCATACTAACTCATACTAACTCATGTCGCCACGACCATACTGTATATCCTGAAAACATATCATATTAAAAAGATTGACCACAAATTCTTGGCGAGCGGGCATACACAGATTGACTATGACTTGAGTTTCATGGATTCTATGAATCCCTGCAATCATCTGCCGATATAGTAGACAGATTACCCAGAACAAGCGTAAGCGAAATTGATTCCCACTCGGACTTTGAAAACTGTTGGTCCAGAAGATACCCAGCTTTGTGGATGTGAACACTATGCTAAATGTTTTACCGTACACACAAATAATAATAATTTATCAGGAAAACTTCCCCTTTACAGCGGGGGCACCAACGGAACGGGGGAAATTCCATGATGCGTCCAAAATATATACATATAATCAGGCATTCTTATTATCAATCAAATGATCTTCGTATGTTAAAATAAGTATAGTAACTATAAGTAATAATTTATGTCCTCCGCACCAAAACTAGAGATAAACCACTCATTGGGACAAAACTCTATTTTATTGTCACCGACAGATCATTGTCCAAAATCCGAACTTCATGCGCAGATCATCGCTGGTGTGTAACACAATTATGTATGTACATGTATATATATATATATATATATATATATATATATATATATATATATATATATATATATATATATATATATATATATATATATATATATATATATATATATAGTTTACCTTTGAACAATGTCACCCATATTACTTGGGCATTTGCTTGTCATATTTATGAAACAGAGATACGCTTCCTTGGTAATTGTAACACATCTGTTTGCCTCCGGCGAAAATGAAATAGCGACCTGCCTTTGATAAAAAGGGTAGATCACGAACATTCTTCGCATAGGTTAATATAGCGTATTTTTAATATAGATGTAATATACCTAGTTTCATATTTTCCTTTTTGTGTCCTTTCATGAATTGAAGTATCTATTTTCTTCCTTCATGCAGGTCTTGTCAAGTACTGTGTAAAAGTTCCGTTTTTGCGGGTACTTGATATCATGTATTTTTAATTTTATGTATTTATGTGGGCATTTGATTTAAAGAAATTGCTATCATACATAGGCGTATTAGAAATTTGGAGGCTTTTAATTTTACAAGGTTCTTAATTTTCCATTCAAGCAGAGTCGCGAAAAAGGTAAAAATGATTATGTTCACAGTAACTGGATTTTCAGAGTCGCTACTTTTGTGCAAAAAATGAATATTAAAATTGATCTATTTCCTTTACAAGGTATCATTCCTTAATACACTTTAAAACAAAATTAATGCTATACAGTGTTAACGTTTGGCCTAATTGTTTTCTTAAAAGTGCAATGTTGTCCATTATCAATACAATGTAATCCTAAACGCAAAGTCAGGGGACATATGAGTTGTGAACTTTTGCCTTTTTGATAGTACAAATACTGCTTTTTGCACCAATGTCTTTTCCTAATTTGGCTATAGCGAAGGCTACTATTGATATGCGTTAATGTGGGTTATGTGTGAATACTGAACATTTGTTGCCAAAATGCAGCATCTCCATTTCCACTGTTTTTGCACTATTTTTTTTTACCTCCTAGGCTTAACCCTACAGCTTGTAATGACAAATACGCTCATTGGTGTGATATCTGTGCACTGACCCATTCGGAAACACTTACTGCCAAAATGTAGGATCTGTGGAGATACTGCGTTTTCGTACACAAACAATTTGACTCGTCGTGCATAACTCTTGAATGCCAAAACGCAGTATGAATTAAAATTTAAGTTTAATTGAATTTCACCGTGAATATAAAGCTGGAAAACTACAAGGGTATAACTTAGTTCTTCGGCAGTCTGCATGCAAAGAATTGAGTCTGAGATTTATTCCGTTTCTGTGTATTGGTCATGGTTGTCAAAAAGATCTACCTCGGATATCTCGGAACTAGGTCTAAACGAGATTCTGCGTTTTGGCTTTGACCCCTTGATATACGACGTAACCATGTTAGCTCGCTTGCGCTCACCATAAATCCTACAAAAAGGCCGATGATTTGGATGATAACGGATTCTGTTCTTGGGCCTCGACAGCTCGTTTAATTTTACAAAATAATGGATTCCATCACATATGGTTAAACCACACTTCCTCCACAGAATCATTATCGATCGTTTACTTGGTAAAGTGGCCAGTTTTAAAGGATCAATATGAACAGTTGTTTCATGCTAAAATTTGGAGTAACGATGTCGTGAGCGGGACTTCTAATAAACTTTGCTTCTATCTTAAATTTAAATCTGATTAAATTTCGAACCCTATTTGAAATAAATATACAATTTTCAACACCGTCGATTTTTTACAAAATTAAGAATAAGTAACCACTGTCTTCGAATCGAAACTGGTAGATACTCCAACGAAAAGAGGGATGAAAGAAAATGTCAATTTTGTCATCCCACTTCAGTGGAATCTGAAATACATTTCATTCTTCATTGCTCAGCTTATGATTCATTAAGATTTAAATTCTTTGATTATTTGGCCAATCTTGACCCTAACTTTTAAGCCCTGCCGAATGAAGTCAAACTGAATTATATCATCGACCCACCCAAAAAGGAAATTGCTAGGGAAAGCGCTTATTTTGTCTTTGGTTGCTTTAAACACAGCAAGAAAAAGTCATGTATATAGTACACTGCCTTTCTTAGTAATCAGTTTTCTTTTTAATTGGTGTGCATTTAGATATCATCGGCCTCCCATTAGGTGTGTGTGTGTGGGGGGGGGAGTTGACTCCAGGGCTCAATACATTATTTCCTGTTCATGGGTCCGCCCAGCCTGCCGAGGGAGACCCATCCATAGGCCAACAGGTCTTTGTAACATCATGTACTATATATGTTAGTTACACTTTTCACACTTTTTATTTATGTTATATATGTTTTGTATGAGCCCAGTAGGGCAAAATGCAAATGAAATTGTCAAATTGTGCCTTCACGTTACAGCATCGAACAGTCACCTTCAAAATATTTCAATGTCTCAGGAATAATGCAGATGGAGTCACTAGTTGTAATAGGAAACACTTGTTTTGCACAACTACCCTCAAAGAATGAATAATTGAACATATTTTCCAAATTTCCATCGTAGGGGGGGGGGGCTGTATCATGAAGTAAGACGATACTTTTTACGCTCACGCTCATAGTTTCAAAGTGCAGCATGTTCAATTGTGCTTCTGATAGTTTGCTTTATTACTTATGACCCCACACCCACACCCACTCCCAGTTTGTTTGTTTGTTGTTGTTTTTTTTAAATTTATTAGGTGTCAGTTGACCATACATGAAAGGACCACACACTTTAGGGCAGAGCTATCCAGAGACAGATGGAAAACCGGGTTATATTTAAGAACTGAACATCAGTGGATGTCTCAATGGATTTACACAAAACGCGACAGTCATCGTGTGGCAAATAATATACTGGATCAAGTTTACCAGTTTACCATTTTTAGGCAGTGTTGCAGGGTCAGATGAGGTCTTGTGGCTAGCCACCAGAACTATTTTGTGGCAGCTCTGCAAACAAAGAAGTTATCATACTGTAATCTTAGACTGGTTGTATGCAAACGAGCATCCCCTAGTCTAACAAAGCAACCTGAAAAGCTCAGCTTCAGGACCAGAAACGTTACAAAAACTCTTCTCACCTTTGCAGGTAAGTGTTAGGCTTGACATTGTTCACCATTATTTTCACAATTATCGTATTTATCCCTATTTTAGAAGCTCTTTGTAAAAGTGACAGAGATCTTTGAGCACAAGGTCGCAAAGTTTTCCCTTGCACTAAGGGGTAGGTCTCCCAGAGTGGATGGAGGGCCAATGAATGTACCATCGAAGTGACCAGTAGAAGGAAATACACAGTATTTGGCAATATAGTTTACCAGTTGTACAAATTTTTCTAATTTTCATGTTGCCTGTTGAAAACTGTAAGTAATCTGAATTGTGCAATGGAGTTCCAGTTGTGCACCGTATATTAATTGTTGAGCAAAGCGTAGTAACTTTGACAGCTTTGTAGTTTACTATTTGTATTTGTATTTTGAAGTGGACCAAGTAAATTCTTAACAGATCCCTGTGATTTTAATTTGTGAAATGAAAGTGCAATTTAGGTTCCATGGGCAAACAGGTCATTTGTAAATAAAATGATATATTTGAGTAACCATTGAGCTACACATTTCCCAAAGTTTTATCTATTAGTTTTACAACGTGAAATTCAGGTTTTGGCTGTAAAATGTGTTTTGCTCCATTTTGGCTGGAGAAGCCCCGCCAACTTGTACCTTTAGCAAAAGTGGAGTGCAGTCAGCAGATGCCACACCCCAGGCATGTATTTAACCGGTGCTGCCACAAGTGGCAACTTCACTAAATAATTTGTAAGCATTAACTCCTCGCACTCTGGGCAGTTTTGGGATCTGGCACAGCCAGCCGCCGGGCATTTTTTGCTTTATTGCGAAACATGCGACATGCTGGCGTAAAAGTGCCGTAGCTTTTTTTATTTTTTGCAATTCATGCAAAATGATCAACATGACTTTTGTTGAGTAAGACCTTCTCTACATTTCTATGTGCTTTCTTTGTCAATTTGAACAAAAACTCGTGTCTACACCCTAACAAAGTGAATATATCGATCTCAATGATCAAAACGGCTAAGCCTGTGTGAATATAATTGCAAGGGTACCGGTCTACGCATTTTCCTTGGTTAGCGTCACGAACGATGGTTCCTCTTTATTTTTTTCTTAAGATCGGTTGTGTGTCGTAATTGTCATTAAATTAAAGTGGTAGAGTTTGCTTGTTGCTGCACTTAATAGTCGATAAACGCATTTTTATCGCCGTCACTGATAAACTGTCAACATGCTCAAAACATGCGGTAACGGTACTTGCACTCGAGCCATGTTCACCTGCGGCTGGCGTATTTTACTCTCTTGCCGTGAAAAAATTGGACCTTCTGCTCTATTGTATGCAAAGACTGCTAGTATGTCATCATTCTGACCAAATTACCAAATATTGTTTCTTGCTATAATAAATTGTCCGTAATCGTCACTTGTGTTCATACAAATGTCGCCCATCTTCCAAGCCAGACTTCACAACACGAGGTAGCCAGTACTCCCGAACGAAGCATCGCTAGAAAAACGACACATCTGATTGGACGGCGAACACCATGTGATCGATTCCGGCCCCCTGACTGACCCAGAATATTCCGGAGAATCGTCTTCGGTAGTTTCTGACTAAAATAACGACGCATTTGGTTGAAATAGAAGCAGTTTTGGCGGGGTTTCCCCTAAAATACTTTTGTTTCAGCCAAAAGCTTGTTCTTAAAATAGACAAGGTTCTCAGCATTCTGACTATGTGAACAACATGGAGGGCAGACCAAAAAAAAAAAAAAAAAAAATCGTAACGACGACGGTGAAACCACCCTATTTTTGCACAGTTTTGCACAGTTACATCATTCAAATTGTCACAAACAACGGCCCGATCATTGATTTAAATCATCGTAGAAGGAAAATACTCATTTTTAACGCAAAATCGAAATAGCCATCGGCAAGAACTGACGATTCTCTACAATAAAATATGCGTGCCTGCATGTAAATAAACAACACCGGGAATTTGAAACGGCCTTTAATCAGCCACTACAAAAGTGCAAGTCTTCTCAAAACTGGTGGCAATAAGCAGTGACACGCTGTGTGAGTACACTCGATCCTGGTGTGCTCGGCGTTAAGACTTGAAATTTTAATACTATTGCTGCAGTAACCCTTTGTAGGACAAGAGGTTTGCCCCCTGCCCCCTGGACATACCCCAGTCAAACAAAGGAACCTGAAACCCCCAGCTTCATGACCAGAAAAGTTAAAAACTCTTCTCATCTTAGCAGAGCTCTCAGCCCACGAAACAAAGTTCTGCTGCAATCAAGACTGGTCCACATACATCTTAATTTTATGGAGTTGTGTTAACACTGCTGCATACAGGTCGAATTCCCAAGAAAACCCAGCACCATCTGTCCATCGGTAACAAACCGATTCATATTTGCCTTGTGACAGCGAAGCTAATCGCCTTGCCAACTCAGCTCAAAGTGAATAGACTCACTGACGGATCGGGGCGGGGGGGTGGGTGGTGATGGTGTCGGGGGGTTCGATTAAACTCTCTTCTGCGATGTAAAATATAAAAAAAACGTACAATAAAATAAAATAAAATGTTGGAAGATAAAATCAAACAACTTGATCTATTACCGCCGCTTTCAAATTAAATTTACTGTCTGGAGGTATATCCAAACATCTATGATCTAAAAACTGTTCATACTTTTATACATAACTGCTACGTTTAAATATAAATTCTGTATGCATTTTTGGGGTATTAAAATGCTATATATTACATCAAAGGCTTGGTCTATGCAATATTGTAACTCATGCCACTGATGTTGCTATTATGGTTATAGCTTTTGTCCATTTCATTTTGAAACCAGCGACAGATCGCTCATTCAGTCACGCATAATTATAAGACACGAGGCTAGTCATTTCGCCTCTCGTTCTTAACCTATCCTGATATGTATCCGTGTAGTTTCTTTTGGTACAACCTAAGATCTTTCTTTCTCTGTATCTTTCTTTTTAGTTTATGAAAGTATTATTTATGGAATTGACTAGTCTTAATCTATCAGATGGGGGCACATGTCAAAGAACTATTGTTCTAATTGCTTAATGTAATGAAACATAGGGAAGTGCTTTAACGTGGCTTTCTTTTTTGTTTTGTATATTTAAGAACAGCACCCCTTGAAAAAAAAAACGGGAACCTAGGTCCATGTCTTCAAAATACTATGAAACTTAATATTGTCGCTGAGTTTATTTTTAGCTGCATCAGGTGTAAAATTATGAGACTGCAAAGTTAAAATTTGCTACCTCACGTATCCAAAACTATAATTTTCAAACTTGAAGACTTGTATCCCAGTATAGGCCTAAGGGGAACAATTTCGAGGATGTTTTTTACGTTCATGGTGTTTGGAACAAAAGAGGATCTGTTTTGAAACTTTAGACTGGATTTTACTCCGAAATAGATAAATCTAAAATACCTGTCCTCCTATATCTAGGTCTTTTATCGTTGCATATTTATTCAATTAGCACAATATTTCGTTGATCTGTATGTGCACCAATTCAGGACCTTCCCCCACAGGTGGACCACTGTGCCCAGTGATTTACTCACCTCCAGTGCCTAGAGAAAGCCCCTTTGCTGGGGGTAAGACCACTTGATTATATAGTTTTATCATAAGCACTTGCCACAGAGCAAGGTTTACATGATAAAATAACGTAAATATCCCTGCTGGACAAGTGTAAGTATGGAAGGAAAAGGACCTCTAAACTATTAATGAAACGTTTCATAAAATGTTGAACTTATAACAATAGGTTAAGACTGTTTTTAGGGCAGTAAAGCTTGCCTAATCAGTAAAGTGTCTGTCATAACTGAAACAATGACGTTTTGTCCGTTAAACACCACACTAGTATGAATGGTTATATGCCACAGAGCCATATGCTATGGTGTCATGAGCACATGCTGCAAAAATAAACTTTCAAGCCACACCAAAATTTAAAAAGCAGCAAAAACGTAGATGTTGGCCTTCACATTTGAATTTCAATACCTGATTAAGCTGCTTAGGAACTCGAATTTTGACTTTCAGAAGTCTAACTAGGAGTAAAAACAGTACTAGCAAAATTATTAGATCTTTGCAGTTCCTTTCATGTTTGGTTGTATTGGCTCTATATGGTTTGGCTTTCAATACATGATCTAATGCTAGTTGCAGGCATCTCAAGTATAATGACACAGAGCTCGCCAAAATGTAGACTTACACTGTAAACATTTGAATGTTGTGAAAGCGAAAAAAAAGTGTGATGACCCAATTTGAACGAAATAACTGCAGCCATTATGTTGTCGCAGTCACATTAAACGTGCTCACCAGAATGAGTGGGGCAAACTAGGGCCAGAAGAGATTTCGAAACACTTGTCCTGCCATTCTTTTCAAAGTTTGGGACTTGTCTAGCCCCGTATGCCACACACCGAAAGGAAATATGAAAGCTCACTGGAAAGCCAAGTTTAGCGAATTTTGTGTGTCTCAGATATTAAATTGTCTATGTGAAAATAGTCTCAAATGCCACAAAAACGCATCTAAGAGTACGGATTTTTCAAATATATATATATATATATATATATATATATTTATTTTTGCGGGGGAGGCCCCCTGGAGACCCGCCGTAAGCTTCGGCCCTTTAGTCCTTGGAATACGAACCCCCTTTTAGAAAGTCTGGATCCACCCCTGGGACTGTACTTCCTTTAGGGGCCGTCCATAGTTGTAGATATTTTCACAAGTGTACAAAAGTTACACTTTTGGGGGATCCCCGCCTTTCCCCTTGAAAGTGTACACTTAATAAAAAGCAACATTTTTTTTATCGCTAGCTTAGCTGATTATGCTGTTGGAACATTGCCTGAGCTTAGTGAGACGGGTCCCTTGACAGAAAAGGATGTAAGAACTGTTTTACATTTTATGTTTTGTAAAGAAAATGAAACAAATTAAATACTAGATCAAGAATACACTATTTGTATATTACCGGAAGTATTAGCATAAGGCCTACGTCAGTGACAAGTAGCATCTTGTATTACCGTACACTTGTATTAAACTCCAGAACAAAATAAAATTTAAAATGCATCGATACAAAATATTTAGGAGTAATGTCAGTATTAGTAAGTATATTTCCCTCGAGACCACCATTTAGCCTAGACTTTTACGTCTCAGTCAAATGCCCATGAATCGAGTTGAGTATGACTCACTTGATCTGAAAAACCTGACGGTCCTTTTAGCGCCATCTCTTGCTTCCTGTGGAACTGTTAGTGACTCCTGGTGTGCATGCTTCCTGTCTCATCCTTCCTCTTCTGGAGGTTGGTCAGTTGACATCAGCAGTAAAAGGAAGCAGCATTGGTCGGATGGGAAAGTGTACTTAATAATTCTGATATTCCTCCTAAGTATCTTGTATAAGTTACGTAATATGATCACTCAACCACCATTAGCCAATATACAAAAGTACAGGCAGTGGGTGTCATGTCACTGGTATACTGACCTCATTGACCCCTGGGACTAGCAGTTCGGGGGTAACCATCGGTATAAGGAGGGGATGTCTGAAGGGAAATCCTCAGAACTATGTGGAGCTGCGACCGCCAACAGTAGAATCCAGCTGAAGCCGGAAACCTTCCTTACCTAATGGGACCTCAATGGACCCCCTGGGCTCGCCTGCCAACTACCAACTGTTTGCCTTGTGGGTAGACATTATTGGTTTCAGCTCCATCTAAACAGGTCTCCACCATCAAACTTGTGGGCGCCAGTGGGCAGTTTATGGTTCCATAAGCAGTGAGCTCCTGTGTCAGACCAGCAACAGGCTGAGACAACAGGAAAAACTGCCTGATACTGTTCGAGATGAGGTCTACTAGGCAAGACGCCCTACAAGGCTCACTAAGAAATGTGCCAACCTATAGGCCTGCATCTGAGCTTAACCAGCATAGTGCCGTAAACTGGAATATGGTGGCTGCTCTGATGGGATCTGCAAGGCCTAATGAACAAGTATCGGAACTTAAGCAAAGGAGCTATTATACCTGACAAGGCATACAGGGCCATCCTCTAGCACTATCATGTCACGCAAGCAGTAATTGCAGAAATTTGTAGATGATTGCAGGCAGCAGGCCCGCAGAATGTCAACAACCATGACATTCCGCAGGGTGAGCGAGGAGGCATTAAAGGCTCATACCTTGTGAGCAGAGGCTGAGACAAGCTGCAAGGTGCCAGGCCTTTTCAGCGAGATCTCATAGGCCTTAAGGATCATCTGCTTGATCTACCATAAATCCTGTTTCTACAAACTTGCTCCTTTCTCAGGTTACTCAGTGGTATAAGGATGGCAGACCTCAGTCCTCTGAGTCTGTCTGTGCGGGAAATATACCAGCAACGAGCTCTCACTGGGCACAGGGCTCTTTTCACAAAAGGAAGAGCAGCATCCATTGCATGAAGGGTAAAACCTGTAAAGACCAAAGCCTGATCTCAAGCCACTTGGTTCTTTGCAAGGAAGCCCAAGTGAGGCCTCAGGGGTGGTCAGGTGACCATTGGAGTTGGTGATAAGCCAGAGTGTGGATCTTGCTTCCCCTCGCCCCCAAAGGGAGTGTTAATAGAAAACAAGTTTTCCACGTCCAGCACTTGAGGGAAAGCCGCTTAGGGTCCTGAAAGCACTCAAATGGCCTCCTCTACAACATAACTAAAACCCGCGGTAGGTCCCACCAGGGCAGGACCTGAAAAGATGGCTGATCGTAAACCTTGCACTGTTCTCGAGCTCTCGCCTAAAACTTCCCACTGATATAACAGGAAGTCGAAGATGTCCAAAAAGCATGGAGACCAAGGGTGAATTCTCTTACTGGTGCAGCAGTCAGAAAACACCTTGCACCAAGCCAAGTAACCAGTTAGGGAAGATCAAAGCCCTCCTCTATCAATTCTATCTGAGATAATGCCGGCAAGCCCCTCTCATGGATGTGCTACAAGATAATCCCCTTACATGGAGGTTGAGCACTTAAGGGTTCCGATGGAACACGCTGGACCATGGATGCACCAGAAGCTTCAGTCAAACCGGTAATTGTAGCAGGGGATTGACGCTTACTTCCAGTAGGTCAACTGAGGAATCACTCCAGGACCAGCAAAGGGAGACCAGGATCAGATTGCGATGGTGGGACCAAACCTTGTGCGGTACCTTGGGAAAGATCTGGCAGATGGGAAAGGCGTAGGCCTTCAGGTTACTCAAGTCCATGGCTACAGCATCCACCACTAAGGAGGTCTGGGACAAGCAGGATGTAAATTGGCAGTTTTGAATTCTCTAGAGTCGTGAACAGATCCACTTGTGGAGTTCCCCATCTTGCCTGCATGGCCTGAATGACCCTGGGATGGAGCACTCCATCCCTACTGGCTGATCCCTTCTTGAGAGTGGGTCAGCCAAGACATCTTGATGTCTTGGGATGTGCTCCACCAGGTCATGAAAGTGGACGAGTGCCAAGCATATCACCTCTAGTACCAACCAGTTATGTGGCGAGATGCAAAGGGCACAGGCCAAAGGTTTGATGCCATCTGGCTCTCCACGTGGGCTCCCCACCTGGACTAAGAAATGTCTGTATGAATGGTGAGCTGGGCCTAAAAGGTTTCAGCATTTGTCCCTTCATGACAACCTCCCTATGATCCACCACCTGATAGCCCTGATCTCTTGACCATCTGCCCCACAAAGCATACTGTAATAGGTGACAGTGGAGACGACTGAGAAGGGAGTCCATCAAGGACAGGGAGCCCAGCAGGGCTAGCCATTGTTGCGATGAGCAGACCTTGCCAGTCTGAGAGGCTCTGAGTGGTAACTTAGGTCTCCTTCACCCATTGTCCACAGGGCTACAGATGTAGGCAACCAGAAAAAAAAACTGGATGCCAAGGAGGATGAAAGTTTGCTGGCCAAAGACTGGACTTGAATAGTTTTACTATCAGGCCCAAAGGTTGGCAAAGTTCCAGAACGGTCTGTGAAGGGCGCAGCAAATCTAGGCACCAAAGCCCTCAGGTGAGCCAATGCTACAGATAGACATGAATGCAAACAGGTGACCATGAAGGTCAGCAGCAACTGTCTGTGCAAACCTGGTGGTGCTGTAGCAAGGCTGAACAGAAGTGGCCTGAACTGGTAAATATGGCCCAAAATGCAAACCACAGATAGTTTTGAGAAGTCTCCGCAATTGGCACATGGAAAAAAGGCATCTGAGATCTAGACAGGCAGATCCACAGGCTGTAAGGCTGCTGCCACCAACTGGAAGTACTCTATCCTGAGAGACGGAGCTTCCAGATACAGTTCAGTGTTGACAGGCCATAGACCATGCATCCTCCTCCATCGTGCTTGGGACCAGGAAAAGTTTTACATGTGAACGCTGGCTCTGAAGCATGTGAACTGCCCCTAGGAATAAAAATACTTTGGGTTCAGTGGTGCATGATTCAAACCACTAGGGTTCTTGGCTTAAGGGAGGCCTGTCTTGGCCAAAAGGGCAGTGTGTAGCCATGTCTCAGGATGTTGAGGACAAACAAATCATCTGTATGACAATTGGCAATCCTGAGGAAGTGCGATCTGGCATACTAGAGTCAGGAATACCATAGGCTTTCCCAACTTCTTGCCTTTAGCAGAAAGCTTTTCCTTCCCTGAGCACTGTCTCCTCTTCCAAGGGTTTTAAATCAAAGAGGGTGCACAAGCCAACGGGTGAATAGATGCAGTCTGGGAAGTACCACAACTGGTGGCACCATACTTGGTCACCAACCAGGCTCTAAATGAGTGTTCAACATAATCAAAACCCGTCAGCAGAGCAGGAGTCGTGTCCATGGGTGCGGAAGGTTGTTCTGCAGCCTTCATGGTTGCTGATGTGCTCAGCCCTTCAGACCATAAGTGGTGGATGCTTCTGTGTCACCACGCCTGGCATTGGGGTAGAAAGGACTTCAGTGAAAGTCACCACAGCCTCAAATGCTGCCTCTGGCTGCTTAGCCCATGTGTGGCCAGGGAAGGTTCTGGTGGACCATGTGCAATGGTCCCAGCATTCACTAAAAAGGTCTGGCCAGAGGGATCCTGCTAGATCTCTGAAAGACTAGTCTTCAGGGCCACAGCTGCTGCTGACTTAGAAATATGCTAGGGGGGGCAGAGAGAGTATAAGTGGCAAGAGGAAACTGATTCAAGGCCGAAGTGGAGAGCTGCTTCGCTGACAGAGTCTGCTCAGACCTAGCTGCAGTGATTGCGGGAATGAAGGAAGACAAAGTCCCTGACCACAAAGGCCAACACTGCTGGAGATATGCTCCCCTTGGTTCTCCAGACATCATGGACTTACCATCCAAGCATCCAGATCTGAGTTATCTGGCTAGCTGAGGTTCTGGAATACCCAGGTGGAAAACCAGAAGGTCTCCAATCTCTGAGACTCGTTTCATGAGCCACGGCCACCCTTGACTGTGAAATCTGCTGGCAGAAGGGGCCCCGAGAGTCCCAGTGCTGAGAGAGAGCTGACACAAGGCAGGAGCAGTGAGCCACTCCGCAAACAGGGACCACCTGCAGTGATGGTGGGAGCAGAGGAAGACAGCCACAAAAGCTGACACTGCTGGTGGGTGGGTGGGTGGGTGGGGGCTAAATGTGTCACCCAGTGCCAGGTGCCAACACCTCTGGGACCAAAGGCCCATGAACGGCTGAAAGTCCCCTTTCAGACCAGGGTGTCTTTTTTCTGTCTCCACCTCCTTGCATTAAGATCCAAGCTCCCAAAGCCAGGAGCCCCGGAAGTTTGCTGAGGCATTGGTTTCACAGACCCTCCAGAATTATGGTCCGAGCACCTGAATCCAAGTGCTAGGACTGGCCGATTTCTGGAAAATTGGAATGGAAACCAGAAGGTCTCTAGTTTTGAAACTCTTTACAGGGGCCGCTGCCACCACTGACTCATACATCTGCTGGTGGGAGGGTCCCAAGGAGTCTCAGTGCTGAGAGAGACTTGGCCACAGTGATGGCAGGAAGGGAATACCACTGGGGCCAAAGGCCCACTTATTGTGGAAGGTGCCCCCACAGATCCAGGTGTCTTCCTTTCATCTCCCACTACCTTGGCCTATGATCTGAGCCCAAGAGCCGGGAGCTCAGAAGGTTTGCTGATGTACCAGTGTTTTTTCGGACCTCTGGGACTTACGAAGGAAGGCTTAGAAATAAATTCCGCAAATCCTGCCGAGCAACAAGTGCCTCAGAGGCACTGTCCTCCCTATATCTGCGATGTGAATGTCGAGACGCCATCTTGAAAAGTTAGGTTTCAAGCCAAACTACCAGCCCTACTCCCAATGATTTCAGTGGTATCTCCACATTAGAAATCAGCTATCTAAGCATATGAAGAGCTCCAGACCACTGAGAAAAGATTTTCTGCTGAAGGGAAAGTGCGTGAAGCACTAGAACACTGATGGTGACCAAAAGTTCACAGAGCCCTAAACTCGAATGAACAAACCAGTAATGACGCCCAAAAGAGGAAGTTTGAGAGGGGGAGCATATCCACTGGTCAGTTCCACCAGAACCAAGAGATGGCGCCACAGCACCGTCAGGTTTTTCAGACCAAGTGAGTCAAACTCATCTCAATTTATGAGAGTTTGACCCAGACACAGAGGTCTAGGCTAATGGTGGCCGAAAGGTAACGTTAGGTAACTAATACAGAGATACAAGTCCTTTATCTAACTTTGTATTTTTACCTGTATGTTAATTTCTTGCAATGGTTGCAACTCAATAATTTAGTCTAGATTTGTCTCAAACTTCATAGTGGTGTCTGATTGATAAGTATCCAAGTATTTATGCGAGTAGTCATGCTCTAGTGATTTCTGGATTTGTTTATGATTTTTTTGTTATTTTTTGGGCAAATCTGAAAATCTTCGAAGAAACAGGATGACCGATTGCTTGGAAATTACACAGGGACACTTCTGGGGCCCCCTAGATATTAATTTGTTCAAAAGGTGGCACTGCATTTTTACCTTTTTTTTTATGCATTTTTGTGTGGTTTTGCAATTTTCGACATCTTCTCAAAAAGCGTCATTCAGATCATGCTGAAACTTCCAGGAAATCATCTTTGTGGAAGAGTGAAAGAAACCTTTACGTGGCATTGCTGTGGAGACCTGATTTTTTGACGAATTTTTCCTTGAGGGTACTTATAGGTAAATGCACAGATTTATATTGATTATTATGTAAGCAAATGGGGCTTGCAATGGTGAGTAACCTTTTTGACTTCTCCAATACCACTGGCCGGATCTTCTACAAACTTGGTGGGGATATGTTTCAAGAGAAAAAGGGTTAGAATTCATGTTCCTACATCAAAATCATGTTGACAAGAGTCTAATAGACTGCCATCCAAGGGAAACATCCTTTCCAGTAAATTACCTTGGGTAGGTCTCTATAAGACTTTATCAGATGGTCACACTTCATTGATTTTTGATGTTAGTGTTTTTTTAAACAATTTTCACAATCTATTTGTTTAGTTTTTTTGATATAATTTTAAAAGAATTGCTTGGTCAGTTCATTCAAAATCACAGCACTGCAACACCCACAAGTACCTCTAGATAAAAGCAAGTGGTGTCTAAATTCTATTTATTTCTTTTTTTAAATATCTGTGTAAATTAGTGTTAAAAGTATCTTGATATGAGGTACTGAATGGTTGGTTTTCCTTTTCAGATGCAGCAGATTGGATGGAGGAAGAAGCAAACCTGTGATGATGAAAGACATATAGGTCATGGTTAATAGACTATTTGGATAAAGATGATGAGAGTTTCATGGTTTTTCTCCATCGCAGAGGTGCATTTCATCTTGATGTAGGCACACGTGACTTTGTAATAAATGCTGTATGTAATATGTAGAATGAAAGTTTTGCTTTAAACTCTCGAGTTTCTTTTTGTGTGTGTGTGTATGTGTATGTGTGTCTTGTTTTTGTTTTTTTCACGTCCGATGTCACTTTTCTCCTCAATACATTTAAACATTATTTGCCTGCAACACAGACCAAGCTGTATGTTTTTTACACTAGTGAACTTGAATAACAGTAACATGGAGCAATAAAAAATATTGATAAATGCTTAAATAGTCTGTGCTAACAGTGATCATTATTTCCAATGATCTTGCTCTGGTCTACCCATTTCTGTGAAAAGTCATTTTCGACACTTTCAAACTACAAAATCTGAGAAGTTATATGGTAAATCCCTAGAAACTATCATGCAGACTTCATATGAACTTGTTCTGTTAAACCCTAACAACCGTCTGTATAAGGCAATATTATTGTATTCATACTTCCTTGATAATCTTTCAAACATGCAACTGAACACACATTTCCATGCACAATGTATTGTTCATTGCTCTTCTACATGTTTTATCTAAATAGAAACTACATAGCAAATCAGTTACCCGTCACCCCCTCCCCCCCCCAACAAAAAATGTGTGGCTGTTGTCCGACATTTAATCTAAGGTGGATGAAACAGCCTGAAGATCCAGGTCATCCATAATGCAACAGGATCGAAGATGCAGAAGCACCCACCCCAGAAGAGCCATATATGTGATCATGCTGTTACACAGGTAAGTGTTCTCTTCTTTTTGTTTCCATTCCACCTGCCCTTAGATTCCAATTGATAATAAATCTTACACAGTTATTTTTTATGGCGGAGAGTGTTATACATGTGTGTCTGGATTCATTTAAGTCTGTTTTCTGAGTTATTTCCTGCTTGTAGTTTCTTTGGTTGTGTCTATACTTCCTGTTGATGGCCAAAAATAAACATTACCATTACATATATTAAATTTCATGTTTTCATTTGTTTTTCAGTCCGGAAGATGGAATTTACAAAATAACTGCAACTCACATAATTTTGTACCATGATATACAACTCGCTTAATCTGTCTCTTATTTTTTGTGTGGATGTTTGTATGTGCCAGGTGCATAAATAGATTTATCATTGAAATGAAAGAAAAATTCATGTTGAGTGAAAAATTGAGATAAACATACATAATTTTATGCAGCTAACAAGTTTCAAAAATAGTAAAAATATCGAAATCAAGGAGCATAAACTTTCCTTACATATGTGCAAATCCAAATTGATCCTTTGTGGATCAGAATGGAGACTGAAAAGAATTCCTAATTTTACTATCACCCACATGCAGGTACTTTGACAACTGCATAATCGTCATGCCTCATGGTATAACGACATTTCAAAACCCGTTAAGAAAAAATTATCAGTGTAAATGATTCAAAATAAAGCGTTACAGTTAATGAAAGGCTGGGGCGCTATAGCCCATGTCTGGTTGAAAGAACAAGCTTTGTTGAGTTTAGCGCAGAGATGAAACGGAACGAGGCTGGTCCATTTCCGTTTGTGCATCTATTGCAGTCGCTTTTATAGCTCAGCTCCTGTGTATGTGCATGGGAGTTCGCACGTGTGCGATTCAACGTGAAAAATTCTAGTCACTTGCGGATCTTGAGTTCAAAAAGTAGAAACTGTAGATATTTTTTCTTGTGTCAATGCAGGAATTTACTTCAGAAGAGTTTTGAGCGGTTAACTGGGTGAATCAAGACGTTCGAGCGAGGACATGACACCACGTAGCCGTGGGGTTGATGTGATGGTCACTATTTGTAATTTTTGAATTTGTGGGCCCCGGAGTTTTGAAAGTTTTTTCGGATAAAGTTAATTTGTGCATGTTCTGATTAGGGGAACCCTTGCAAAAAGGATAATGAGTAGTGTCATTAGGATCGTCATCGTTATTCATGTCGGGAATTCTATTCAATGCTGGACACACAGACGGTGAACATGTTGTTTTTAAAGTGTGTGTATCAACACACACTTTTCTGTTTTTCTATGAATTCTTTCTTTCTTTCTTTCTTTCTTTCTTTCTTTCTTTCTTTCTTTCTTTCTTTCTTTCCTTCTTTCTTTCTTTACCGGCAAATTTGTCCGACATTTCATTTGAAAAGTATAATATGTAGAAACTCCGAACTTGGCACAATTATACTTCTACGGATAAAGTCTGGCCTTTTTATAATGAGAGGTCATACTTTTCAAAATTATGCAAATGAGGGCTAATTAAAGTTATAAATCTTCAATATCTTATATACTATAGTAGATGTGGTTCCGAGTGTATAGGAGTTCGATCATAGCAAGGCAAAGGTCATCTCAAATGTCAAGGTCAAAGGTCAATTTTAAGCCAAAATGTCATTTTTGAGGTCAAGGTTCACTTCAGGTAGAGGTCAGTTCAAGGTTAAAGGTCATTTCAAGGTCAAAGGCCGCTTTCGGTGGTAGCTTTCTTCTAGCCATAACTTGGTCAATTTTTATCCAATTTTGATCATGTTGGGCTCAAATTGTAACTATTGTAACCTTGCACATTTTTTAAATTTACATGTGACCTTTAAAGTTCAAAGGTCAAGGTCATTTGGACCTTTGAAAGTTTCATCCAATCTTAACTTGGCCAACTCCATCCAATTCTAATCATGTTGGACTCAAATTGTAGGTATTGCTACACTGGACATTTTCATTAGAACATGTAAACTCAAAAAGGCAAAGGTCAAGGTCATTTGGCCATTTGAAAGTTTCATCTTACCATAACTTGGTCAATTTTACTCCGATTTGGTTCATGTCCGGCTTAAATTGTGGGTATTGTAACACTGTGCAATTTACATGTGACGTGTAAAGGTCAAAGGTCAAGGTCATTTGGACTTTGAAATTTGCATGCAGCCATAAGCTTAATGGAATGTGAACTACCAAAGGATAAAAGTTGTAGCATATAATATTTACAACTTTGAAGGCACACAGACAGATTTGCTTTCAAGCAAATCTTTTCCAGTTTCTTTCTTTCTTACTTTCTCACTTCTTTCTTCTTTACCAGCAACTTTGTCCGACACTTTTCTCCGACACTATTATACATAGAAACTCCAAAATGGGCATGATTGCACCTCCATACAAGGAGTTTGACTGTTTATACACAGAAATGAAGATGTTAAAAGTTATGCAAATTAGAGGCATCTGAAATTTTCAATCTTGAATATCTTCAACACTATAATAGATAGAGGTGTCATTCCAACTTCTACTAGGGGGTTGTTGACCATTGCGTACCTAATGAATTAAAAAATAAATGTTGTAGCAATTAAAATTATGCTAAATAGCACCATTAGAAATTTGAAATCTTGAATAACTTCAAAGCTATAATAGATAAAGATCCCATTCCAACTTCTACTCCTGTGTTATGGAATAGCTGTACATTATCATACCAACATGCTTTGAAGACACACACACACACTGATTTGCTATGCAGCAAATCATCTTTCCTAGTTGGTAACTGTCTTTTTGCGACAAAATTATGCCAGTGCCATGCAGTCACGATGCAACGTGAATTGGCCCACGATCGAGTGACGTTCGTCTGAAAATTTGTAATAGGAGAACTGGCTTTTTTTACTATAAATATTGGGGTCAAGCAGGGTGATGTTATGAGCCTCCCGCTATCGAAATTCTCTATCTAATGATATTCCAGATAAGTTTGTAGTAAATGAAAACACCCCAGCGTATTATTTAGGTTCAACTGCATCTCTATGTACAAAATGTAGGCTATACAGGTGAGATTTAGTTGCACATTATGTCATTATCTATTTACAATTGCACTCCATAATTTGACTCTCGGGATAGGGAGAATTTTTTCAGTCAGGTATGTTGAAACAAATTCTGGCCAGACACCAGTGTGCCTGTCTAAAATTACAGTTTTTCATGACCGGATACGAATTCGAATTTTATTTATCACAACAATTCCCCAAAAAATGAACATGATCAAATCTACACACTAAGACATTATAAACAAACAAACAAACAAACAAACAAACAAACAAACAAACAAACAAACAAAAACAAAAACAAAAAACCCAAAAAACCTTTAGATATCAAGGAGCCACAGTGCATCAAACTGCTCGATAGATCACGCCATAATTATGAACGGAGGGAGTCAATATGCAAATTAAAGTATGTACGGCAACTCTGTCCATGTATCACTGGTAGGGGAACCTGTGTAAGAATAATTTATTCATGAAACTGATAATATGAGATAAGAATTCCGTGCCTCCACTGTTATAATTCACAATGGTCAAAATAGTTCTAGTGGGGTAAAGTTGTTGTGAAGTCCACTTTCTCAAAGAATTCCTTTAATTCAGGTACAAATGACGTGACCTTATTTATAATCAAATCATATCTGATTTAAAATCAAAATTGACTTGCTAAAGTCTTCATTTATTTGTATTTTAATGGAACTGCATTAGTTGTGTTTTGATGTCAAGCTTGCAACATCTTGTTGACACTGAATCTGTGTTGTATGTTATTACCCTACGCTGTTGTTTTTTTTTGTACTTTGAATTCTGAATTTATTTGACTTCGATGTATTTAATTGATTGATGAGTCTTAACTGACTCCTGTTTGTCAATAATAATATTCATTGCGGCCAATCAGGTACAGGTTACCGCACTAAATAGGTCGTGGTTGTCTTGTGCTGACACCTTTGGGGGCCATTTACCTGTAAGCCCACTGTTTCAGCTAGACTATTACATGGACTTGTCCTGTTTGTGGTGTATGGTTGGACAGATAGTTTTTCCATGATGAATTTTAAAAACAGAGGGCGAATCACATATTCATACACAGTGACGTAATGCTGGCAAGCCGTACTCGGAGCACGTGTTTCCTGGCTATGACAGGTAAACACGGGCATAACTTTTGATTCTATCTATAGACTCGCTTTTTTTTATCTTGAATGTTTTCAATGAAAGGTTTTTGCACAACACCAAATGCATACTTTATTTTACAAAGTGACGCAACAAAAGTTATACGCCATTATGCTAATAAGAGAATATACAGTAAATATAATAGTGGTTTCATCCCAACAGAGTGTGTCGAAACTTGCGTTGTGTTATCAAAACTGGAAATAAATATTCTCAGCCTGAATTTAAGTTATTTTTTGACCAATACACCAGACTGAAAAAATATCTACCAATAGACCCCCCCCCCAAAAAAAAAATAATTGAAAAAAAAAGGAAAAAGAAAAACCTTACCCAAACTATTTCAATGCTTCTTTTAACACAAAACTAAACACTACCTGGCACATTGGGTGTCAATTCCCATGAAACATGACGTGGAGATTTGACACTTAACGCTGTATTTCTCTTGAGTTTTGTTTACATAAAATTAAAGTAAAAATAATTTGAAATGGAGAACTTGTACTTCCAAGATTTACTAGTTTATAAAAATTGTCTAATTAAAAAGGAAATATGATGGCAATGCATAGTAAAATGTTTACATGTAATCCATCTCTGCAACAGTAACTGAGAATGTATTAAAAGTATTGATGCACATTTCCTATGACAGGTCCTTGTATAAACAATTTTTACTGGTTGTCATAATGCTACTCCCATGACATGAAGATTCAACAGTTGCCTTTTGTTTCTCGAGAATTCTTTTTACATAAACAATTTGAAATGGGGAACACCTTGTACACCCAAGATCTACTGTTTTAGAGAAACGTTCTGATTAAGAGGGAAATGTAATGACAAGGCACAGTAAAATGTGTTGTTACTGTCATGGTAACACGATGTGCTACGTTGACACACTGGACAGGAATTTTGAATGTGAAAGTATATAGTATGTCGTATAGTTTCAATTTTGTTCACATGGTTATTCAAAGTCAGTTTGTAATAAACTACATATGCATGGAGTCCCACGGAGTGATGTGGCAATGTTTGCCAGGAATACGTCTCTGCAACAGTGACCGAATTTGCATCCTACTTGTCCAAATAGTGAATTATTCTCGATCCAGAGATCATACTAATGTCTAAATTTCATGATGGGCTTCCCTGTAGGTACTTTCATATCTGAAGTATTTTACGTTGGTGAAATTATAATTATATTATATATGTGTCTTTTTATTTCTCATTATATGTACATACTTAGCCATTGTGTAATGTGATGTTATTTCGATGTACGAGTTATATGTATTTTACTTTCTCCGTTCGCGGAGGTTGAATAAATTATTATTATTATTATTATTATTATTATTATTATTATTATTATTATTATTATTATTATTATTATTATTATTATTATTATTATTATCATCATCATCATTATTATTATTATTATTATTATTATTATTATTATTATTATTATTACTGGTATATTGTGAAACATACAGTATTTACTTATTGAACCATGTAACTAACAAGTACTGATGCACATTTCCTATGAGGACAATTACATGGTTCCTTGTGTAGAAAAAACAATTTTTACTGGTTCTCAGAATAATATGAGTGTTTAATACATGCATATTTGACTTTTTATTCTGACTACAACATGCAAGTCGAGTGAATTTTGACAGCCTGGACAGTTGAGACCAACCATGAAAATTAGTCTGGTGATTGTCAACTCTAACAATAAAGGAAACTAGGCCCGACTTTCTATCCTCTTCTAAGATTTGTCTCATCAGTATAGTATTCTGCTCCATATATCTGCTCCCATGTTTTAGCTTGAAACATGTGGTTAAAAGACAGTAGTTGGGGATCAATTGGTATAACAGTGTTTCCGTTAGGGCTTTTTCTAAGGGCTCAACAAGAGAACAATTGGGGGAAAAGAGCAGATTTTCACTAATTTTACATGTATACTGTGGGTCCCCTCTAATGAGGCCTCTGCCAAGAGAGGTCACGCTCTGTACAAAGGTCACTTCTCCATGCTACAAAAGTGGTATTTCCATTGTAATCGGGTAATGTCCCATTCAAGACAGGCCATCCCTCTTATGTAGCCACTTTTTGGTTGCATTTGGGCTGGCCTTATTCGAGGGGGGATAACTGGATATTTCGGGTTTTGAAAGGGTAATATGGGTGAATGGAAACACTGGTAAAACTTTCTTCCTCTGATACAAGAAATTTGTAACACAAAATATACTAGTAGCTATGACAAAAGACTGGACAAGGACATTTTCCGTGCAGTTAGGAGTTTATTTGCCTGCTAAGCCAACTGTCTGGCTTTTTTAAAATCTCACAGCTAGCCCCAGTCCACTAGTCAAAGGCCCTGGGTCTGCTAAACAGGCAAGTTGTACAGAAACATACCAAGAAAAGTGCAACACATTGTTCAACGTGAATTTTCAAGCTGAGATGTAGGATGGAGTGAATATGAATTGATAATGCAGATTTAGTCTGCGTGTCATTTCACAAGTTGTGAAATGTACAGTGTACAATAAAAGCACACCCACCCAGTCTCGGCTATTTCAGCACAATTCCACAAACAGGTACCAAAACCTTAGTTGACTGATAGTTTTTGTGATGCAAGAACAGGTAATTGGGCTGATTTCTATTACGGGATCTGTAATACAAAGTTCATTATTCACATTCCAAACAATTGCTTAAAGTTTCCTAATATTGACTGGTAAAATATAGTTGTTCAATATTGCTTTCTGTCGTGATTTTAAATATGGTTATGAAGATTTATTTTACCTATGTGCTTTTTCTTTTTCTGTCTTTTTTTGTATGTCCGGTCTATGAACACACCCAGTTGATAAATCCTGCAGTGGTATAAACAATTAGTGAATCTGTGAATAAAAGTTGAGAGGAAGTCGTGAGTGAGCAGGTGTTAATCTGCGAAAACAAGCCTTGGGTCAATCTGGGAATAAAAGTCGAGTACAAGTCGTGGGTGAACAAGTGTGAATCTGTGAAACCAAACCAAAGCAATTTGTGAACTGTGAATAAGGGTTGAGTACAAGTTGTGGGTAAACAAGTGTGAATCTCTTAAAAACAAAAAGAAGCATTGGGTCAATCTGGGAATAAAAGTTGCGTGACACAGTGGGTGAAAGACGTGCGATTCTGTGAAAACAAACCAAGCTATAACTGAGAAATGATATGAAGCAAAAATACTGAGAAACAATACTGAGCAAATATAGTGAGAAAAAATACTGAAAACCAAAACACTTATACTTAACCATTTCTGAAGTTAGTGAGACTATATTGGTGAGAATCTAGTTGTAAGTACCGAGAACAAATACTGTTAGCAACTGAAATAAAGTAATATTGAAATCAAAATCTGTAAGCAGCTGACGGTAAAATACTTCCATATTAAAAGGAGAAAAGTGACACTGAAATTCAGGAGGAATTGAGAGAAAAGGAACGTGAACCAGAAAAGTTTCAGTCAAAAAAGTGTCCCCGCAAGAAAAGATAAGCAAAACAAAATCAGAAACGAAACCAAGTAAATACTGAGAAAACGAGCATTTAGTCAGAAACAAGTCATTGCTTATCTTGGCAAGTCATCACAGATCCCGCCCCCTCCCCCCCAAGAAAAAAAATAAAAAACAAACAAGACAAAACAAAAAAATCTGAGCCATCCCTGTGATATAACTGAAGACCGTTCCTCCTGCATAACAACAGGAACAAGAAATTCTCCATCTGTTTAGGAGAAGGCCTCCCTGGAAGCGACCAGACAAAATGCCCAAGAGGAAGTACTTGCAGAAAGCTTCTGTCAAGACCGTTACTAAAGTCAATTTTAATCAACCTGCCAAACAGCAAAAAGTGACTAGTCATCATAAGGCTCAGAGTGAAAAGCTTTTTGACGTTCGCCTCCATGGAACATTCTATCAAGGAGATAACAAACTTAGCGCAGAATGTATGGACAGGCAGTGTATGTGCAACATTCTACTTGCACTTTGTTGTCTTCCAAACAAGGAAGACCACACATCCCAAGATCTAGATTTAATTTTGCATGAATTAGACCAGTTATACGTGTCATTGACCCAAAAACTGAAAGAAAGCTGGTTATCTTGAGTTTGCAAACATGCCTCAAGAAGTGACATTTCAAGGCGTGTTGCTCAAAATCAGAAAACTAGATTCCCTGTCAGATATTTTTACGACTGACACTGAAGTAAAGGAAGAAGTAGGCCGTTTTCTTTTTGTTTTGCAGTCCACTTTCGAAATGATTGATACTGTTCTGATCGTTCTTGAAGATATTGTTTTTTTCAGTCTTCAAATATACAAAAAAGAAAATCTATATTTTGTGAATCACACTCACGTGACATGGATGGATTGCCTTGTGCAGAAGGGACCAGCAATTTGTTGGGTTTCAACACGTTTGTGTTAGCATGCAAGTATTTACTACAGCTTGCCACACATTTCACGAATAGATGCAGCATTGGTGTTGACATTTTGCCTGTTATAATTGACCCAAATATACAAGCACAAATGCATTCAGTACAAATGGATGCCTCAGAAGCAATTGAAAGCAGTTTTGTTGACCAGTCAATGAAAGTGACTCTTGCACAACAGAAAAGGGAAAACATGTCTGAAAGCGTTAATCAGCAAACAAAACCTATAAACTCGTCAACTGACAGGCAAGCATATTCGAAAGAATACAAAAAGCAGGAGCGTCAAAATGCGGCTTTCAGGTTAAAAGAGAGACAAAATGGAAAATTGAAGAAACAGGCAGCCAGGAAAGGGAACAATACAGATCAAAGGAAAGAAAAATAGAGAAATCCTAGAAACGGCAATTGATAGAAGATAATGAATACAGATCAAAGGAAAGAGATAAAGAGAAATCAAAGAAACAGCAATTGCGGGAATCTGAAGATTATAGATCCAAGGATACATCTAAGAAAGCAAAAGCTAGGGGAGATGAAGAGTTAAGATAAAGGGAAAGACGAACAGAGAAAGCAAAGAAGCGGCAAGTGAGGACATATAAAATTGTGAAAGAAAATGAAAGACTAAGAAAGCATGAAGTATGAAGGCAGGAACGTACACGTTTCATAGAAAAAATAAGAGACCAAAACAGAAAACAAGTGTTCAGGCAAAGACAGGAAGTGAAAAAGGAGGAACAAGCACAGTGTAGAGAAAAAAACACACGGGTTTTCCTTGGAAATATGTTTCGAAAAATTTCATCCCACCATTGCAGAAGGACCAGTATATGTATGTTTAATATGCCATCAAACCTTTGTAAGTGGCAAATCACTCCCAGACAGTGTGCTCAAGTCTGATAATTGAAAGAAGTGTATTATTGACTTGGTATCTGTGAACCACAAACAGTGGGTGTGTAGTACATGCCAATCATCTGTCCAGCAACAGAAAAAATTCCAAGATTCTCTGTTGCCAATGGAATGTTTTTTACCCAGAAACAAGAAGCATTAGAACTGCACCTGTTGGAAGAACGTGTCATTTTCCTCCGCATACCACTTATGTAAATGCGTGAACCTCCTCGCGGAAGACCATACTACTTGAACGGCAATGTAGTGAATGTACCTGTTGATGTGAATCTAACTGCTAATGCTCTTCTAAGAAACGTTCATGAACAGAAACAATTCCTATTAAGTTGAACAGGAAGTTGAGTTACACAACAAACTACCAGGTTGAGAATGTGAGACCTTTAAGCATCATGTGTGCATTACACTGGCTGATGAACAACAGTTCTTTGTGGCAAAGCTCAAACGTTCACATTGATGAGGACTGGATCCGTATATTTAATGAGGAATCTGGTCCGAACAATAGTGGTGGGAGAGAGTCTCAGAACTTGGAGGAAACTAGCTCAGAAAATGATCATCGTGATGAATTGGAGAACTTCAGTCAAGTGGACGAAAGTGAGAGAGATGGGAATCTTGATACATTACTGGATGACACTGAGGTGGACTTCAACACAGTTCTTTCATTTGCCCGAGGTGAAGGCCAAACACCAATAAGTATTTCTTTTAGCTCAAAATGTAGAATATCTGTCCTTTCCTGATATATTTTGTGCTTAGCTGCATTTGGCAGAAGAAACCAAGGAAGTGCATGTGTCCTGCGGTGATACTTGCAAGTGGGACCTAAGACGTCGGGACAGACAAGTTGCCAAGTGTGTACTCATTCTTTAAGATGAAAAAGCTTCAGATAAAACATGTTGGAGATACAGTAAATTTGGCTATGTTCAGGTGCAAAACAAAAGGCAAAAAGTACACAGTTGAAAACACCTTTGATTCACCACAGGTAGACACTCTCCTGCAACTGGATGATGGGTATAAAATTTTCCGTGGGTTGAGAAATTCGTCTCCCTATTTCGAGGAAAGAAAGGAAGATCTGATTGCCACGATAAGAAAGCTTTGACTTCCCACTTGGTTTTTGTCCCTGTCTGCAGCAGACACAAATTGGACAGACCTGGGAAAGTTGCTGCACAAGAAAGACTACAGTGATGAAGAGATTTGTGCTATGGGTTGGGCAAAGCATACAGAATTAGTAAGATCTGACCCTGTGACTTGTGTGAGATTCTTTAATCATAGGGTGCAGCAGTTCATCAGTATCGTATTTCTAAGTTAACACAATCCAATTGGTAAGGTAACAGACTTTTCTATTGAGTAGAATTCCAACAGAGAGGTTCACCACATATTCATATGCTTGTATGGATTGAAATTCGCCAGAGTACAATGTTCATACAGATGAAGATGTGGTAGAGTATGTAGATAAGCATGTCTCCTGCTCACACCAAGAACAACCAGATCTTGAAGAACTGATTCGACTACCGACCCACAAACATTTAAAAAACTTGTAGGAAAAACTGATAACCTGTGTGCAGATTTGGATTGCCGTTGCCTCCAATGCAAGATATAATGATTCTGATCCTTTTTGAAGGTCCCAGTGAGGCTGAAAAGTTAAGAGATGGATCAGAGTATGCTGAAATGACATTTTCAAACTTTCTCACTGATGTTCTACAGATGTGTGAACAAGAATATATAAAAGCAATTCGCTCATCACTCAAAGGACCCAAACCATTTTTGAAGAGAACACCATCGGAAATTCGCATTAATCCTTACATGAAGATGCTACTCAGTGCCTGGAAAGCAAATCTATCCTGCAATTCGTTCTTGATGCATATGCTGTGGCGACATATGTGGTAGATTACATAAAGAAGAGCCAGAGAGGAATGGGTCGACCTATGGACCAAGCAAGTAAAGAGGCAAAGCAAGGAAACAAGGACTTGCCTCAACAGGTACATCACATTGGAATCTCTTTCCTGAATTCCGTGGAGATTTCTGCACAAGAAGCCAGCTACATGACACTTCAGCTTCCTCTGACAAGAGCCTCATGAGAAGTTGTTTTTGTAAATGCATCACATCCAGATGATAGAACATTTTTGTTAAAAGGTGAAGAAGAAGTAGAGAAATTGCAAATGCAATCAACAGACATTCAGGCAGGAAATGTGATAAAATGGTATGCTGTTCATGCACGACAACTGGAATCCTGGTGTCTAGCAGACTATGTACCAAAGTTAAAGGTAGTTTTTCCTTCAAAAAAAAAAAAAAAAAAAAAAAAATCTTGATCCCTGTGAAGCAGTACAGTTGGACGTTGCCGGATTAGAAGGGAATGAAGCTGATGAACAACTGAGTGATGCTAGTAATGCCACTTTCAGTGCAGAGAAAATAAACATTACCTTGTCAAATGGCGTGACTTTCTCTGAAAGAAACAACATACGTGTTCTGAGGTATGTGAGGTTTAGTGAGAAAGGTGACCTTGAAAATTCCAGCAGAGAAAGACTCATGTTGTTTCTACCATGGAGAAATGGAGTGAAGTAAATCCTGTCTGATTATGAAACATATTCACAGCATTATGATGCTGTGAAGCACATTGTTGAAGGAAAAAGAAAAGAATATGAGAAAAATGCTCATATTCTTGAGGAAGCAGCTGAAAGGTTACAGGCTGGGGACATATAAACATTTGATAATGTGGCTCCAGGAACTAAATACACAGAGTCTGTAGATGCAGAGGAAGGTGCACAACAAAGTAATGACTATATTTTTAGCCCTATATATGCAACAAACACAGACAAACTATGACATAGCAGATGATATCTTTATGGAACATCATGTGGTCAAGAACAGCAAATATTGGCAAGACGTGTACCTGATGAAAAGTTCAGACAGATGATTTGATGTTTGAATACACCGCAAAGGGAATTTTTCAAACATGTCATGAAGTGGATCAAAACGAAAGATGACCCTTTGCGTGTATTTCTGTCTGGTGGAGCTTGTGTTGGAAAGTCAGTTCTTTGCAAACTAACGTATCAATGGTTACACAGAGACCTGTGATCTACAGAAGGCCAGAATCCTAAAGATTGTAGAATTCTTGTTCGTACTCCAACAGGGAAGGCAGCTTACAATGTTGAAGGATCCACCATCCATCATGCACTTCACATCACTCCAAACACAGGATTTCAATATCGCAAACGATTCTCTGCTGTCTTGAATACCTTATGATCCAAGTACATGTACCGAAAGGTTATTATTATAGATGAGATGTCTATGGTTGGAAATCAGATGTTCAATTCTATGAGCCTTAGACTACAAGATATGAAGGAGAACAGTAAATCTCTTGGTGGCATACATGTAATATTGATTAGAGACTTGTACCAACTACAACCAGTCATGGATCAGTAGATATACAGGGATCTGTCAAACAACAATGGTCCATTAGCTTCTAACCTGTCGATGGACTTGTTCAATATGCATTAGCTCACTGAAATCATGAGGCAGAAAGATGATCAAGACTTTGCTGTAGTTCTTTATCGTCTGAGACAAGGTATCTACACTGATGCTGACATTTAAGTCTCAAAGAACAGACTGTACAACTTGATGAAAAACCATCTCTGTCTTCAGTGCCGCATCTGTACACAGTAAACAGACTTGTTAATGATGATAACATGCAGGTCTTTAAAACTTCCTCATGTGAAAAAAAACTGTAATATGTGCACAAGATGTTGTGGTTGGTGTCTTTGCTGCAGGAGTAAAACAGTAATTAATTGAAAGAATTTCGGATGATACAAGTAGAACTGCTGGTTTGATGTGCAAACTTCCAGTAGGTGTAGGGTAGAGATGTGAAACTACATGCAGCCTGGATACTGACAATGGTATAGTTAATGGGGCCACTTGTATCTTTAAAACGATACATTATGTGATCCCAGAAAGCATTCTACCAAGTATCTTGTGGGTTCAGTTTGATCATTCCAGTGTAGAAACCAGGAGAAAGTACAAACAGTACCAGAGAGAATATATTGATGTGCAGTAGACGCCAGTTTTTGCAATTAACCACAACTTCAACACAGGTAGAAACCAGGGTCCTGTCATCAAAAAAAGTCTCAATTAAGACAGCAGCAGCTAAACATTTCACAAATCTCAAGGTGACACAATGAATGAGGTTGTCATTGATACAGAAAAGTCAAACATGAAGCATGGTCATTTTGTTGGCTTGAGCTGTGTGCCCAAAAATCAGGCCTGCACATAAAAAACCTGAATGCTGTACAAGAAATGAAAAGACTGCACACCAAAGCTGAGTTAAAACTGTGTTATACACCAGTGCAGGCAACGGAACCAAGTACTTTTATTTTTGTATTTCACAATGTTCGTTCATTGCATTGTCATTTCAAGGAGGTTGCAGCAGACCCAAACTACACATCTGCACACATTGTTGCATTGGCCGAATCAAGATTGGTCCAGAAAGATGATTCTCCAGATTATGTTCTGGATGGGTTCCACATAATAAGAAACGATCAAAAAGACTTCATTGGCTGCCAGCAGAGACCACCAGGTGGCATAATTTTGTACATCAAAGATGTTTTGTCACTTGTTAGTGTCACATCAGTTTCTACAAAGGAACTAGAGCATACAGTCTTAAAATTCAAATATAGCAATGACATTGTTCATTTTGTTGCACTGTACAGATCCCCAATATGCAGAAAAAAAGTTTGAATAACATTGCGAGCACTTAAGAAGGCTACTCAACACTGACAATAATGGTATACTTTGTGGTGATTTTTATTGTGACGTGATGGCTGAGCAAAACACATGCACAATGCATTACATACAGAAACTCTTTAACTGTAGCCAGTTCATCAAAGAACCAACGACTGACTATAAAACATTACTTGATGTGGTCTTTTCAAAAAAACAACTCCTTGTGTCCATCTTATATTGACTGCATGATCAGATCACAAGCTGATACCTGCTCATGTAAAGCTACAATAGTGCATCAATTATTTTTTGTTGCAAGAGGGATTCTGACAGGACGAAAGATGTTTGACAGATTTCTATCAAATAAATATGAATCCAAATCAGCATATATTGCCTTGGCCTGGTGTGTTAGGGACAGAAGCTCTTCAAGTGTACTGGCAGTGCACTTTGGGTAGCTGACCCTTCCTGGCCTGACCCTGACAAGTGTGACTTGGAGAAAGAGACGGTATGATGTGGATGGATGCGTTTGAAGAATGACAGTGAGAGAAAGGCTTTCCTGTAGCCTATATAATATACATAAAAATGAATTTCAAACAACCCAATTATATGCAATTGTTTGAAAATATGTTTTAGAAATGAATTTCAAACAACCCAATTATATTCAATTGCTTGAAAATATGTTTTAACAATGTCACAATCAACTTGCATTCATAATGATGATACAAAACCAAAGAATGAATTTACAGTTCTGATCAACAGTACATGAAATGGTGCACTCTAGTTATTATTTGATGAACATTGATGCTGTCTATAAATGTATATAGATGTATTGTATTGTAGTATTTCTGAATTATAAACCATTTACAACTGTTTATATGGTTCTACATCAAATGTTTCATTTATAGTTGCATGTATATATTCCCTATGACTAAGTGCTTACAATATAGAAAACTATACATTTTAAATTTCTTACCAAATTGGTTTGATTGAAAAAATGTAATGACTCCGTAACATTTAATTTCATTGCAATTTTAAAATATTTTTGCTGTAACTACTGTGAATATTTTACAATACATGTATATTGAAATTCTCATACTTGAAATGCTACACTTCAGCCATAACTTGATTTAGTCATGCACTAAAATTTATATTTTGTGTAAATATGTATATCATATTTCACCATCTCTGAAGTGTAAACCATTTACAATTGTTAACACCATTATACATTAGGTCTTTCCTTCATGATGAAGTGTATATATATTTCATGAAAAGAAGTTTTTACAATGAGGAAATTGGACATTTTAAATTTGTGAGCAAATTGAATTCAGTATATATAAGTCAGCATGTACTCCATGATTTCTTATTGAAATGTTCAATTTAAATTTCAACTTCAAAAATAACGTCGCTGCGAGCACTTAAAATATTTTATATTCATATTCTGTTGTTACAAAATATTGTTATACATACTTTGACATTTTTTATTGAATATTTGCTTGTGAGATTTTTATACCTATAGAAACTGGATTGTATCTACATGCACACACCAGATAGTTCGTCTGTGATTGACAACCCTTTTTGGTCTGTGGTTCTTTGCAAATAAATATTTGTAGCTCATAAAACTATTTCCAGAAATATTTGAATATGGGACGTACAGTTATTTAGTATTAATTGAGGCAAGCCTCCCACCTCCCCGCTCTGGTGATTTTTTGTAATGCAGGATCTATGTTAGAGGGACAAGTAAATTTTGAGAGGGACAAGTGAAAATTCAGATTAACATGTCCTATGGACGAGTGATTCTGGAAAAAATTGTAGAAGCCTGTTTTAATATTTCACTGTAGTTAACCTACACATCAAATATATTTATATTTCTCAAATATGATTTTATGTCTTGTCTGTGGACTTCATAGTACTCAGTATGTACATACATAAATTTGTGCAGCAGAATTATGAGGTGGGCCAATAAAATTGATTTCAGAAAGTTGTAAAATTTTGTCTCTGGACTTTACAGAAATGTATGTTTGTAAATATGTGCATGAAAATCAGAGATCTTCAAATCATAGTGGCTTTAGTCTGTTCCACAAAGAGATAATGGTACATTAAAAACTTTGAATTTGTCAACCTTGCTAGAAAACTAACACACTTGTTGAGGTAGGTAATGTAAAATTCAATTTTCAACACCCACAAATTTTAACAAATATGTACACATTGACCCTTTGCTATGGTACCCTGTCTCTACACTGTTTATTTACTATTGTCATTATTCACTTGTTATCATTTCCAGATGTCCATGGTCCTTGTAGCTGTGGCTACAAAAGAACTAGCTACCAGGTGATATTGCCAACTGAGAACATGGAAGATAGACAAAATTAATGGTGTGACAAAACAGCTGGACCATGGATACGACCACTGTTTGGTATTAAACAACCACAAGATTAGGGGTTCTCTTCAATGTGAAAAATGAGCCATGGATAGACCCACTGTTGTATAACATAAATCAACTTGAGTCTAGGCATTACACCATCATGGCACTCGTGTTAGTTCACAAACACATTCTCTTGTTTGTCACCCAAATACCCCAACTTCACTTATCTCGTTTTAGTTTACTTGAACAGAAAAATGGACACTGTATGCATGTATCTCAGAAAATTGTTTTCATACGTCGTCATGCCTATTCAGATTGTGCCGTGTCACTCTGAAACATTTCACTCAAACCCATACATTGTTGAAAATGAGCCATTTCTACTTTGACCAATCGTACGCATTATTGTCAGTTTTCCAGTGAACACACACACACTCACGCACACAAACACACACACACACACACTATATAATATATATATATATGTATATATATATGTGTGTGTGTGTGTGTGTGTGTGTGTGTGTGTGCACTTTCAAGAACACAGAAATAGAATATTGGCAGCCAGGCAGTCACAATTTGAAGCTCTTCTATGTCAACCAAAATGTGTCTGCAATCACTAGCTGGGATTGTACACATACAAGCCATCATTAGTTGGGCTAAATCAAGACATGAAAACTGCCAAAACATACAAACCTAAATTCACGCAAAACAAGCACACTTCTATAAATCTTCCACTGGCTTGCACAGAGAATGCAGTAAATTTGCTTGTCCACCATCAGAAAACAGAAACAAAGACTGCATTCCAGCACTCATGGGCTTAAAAGATGGCAGTTTATCTCATCTTTGTCTACAAATCAAACTGTTCTGTGACTCTGATTTTTCCACCATGTGAAACCAAACGATGTGTGTTGGAACTAAAAGCCATTTCAACCGACAAGAAGAATGAAAAAGAGAAAATGAATTTACATTGTCTAAAGCAAAAGCTACAGAAAGCTCAACTGCTTGTTTTTGTTCCATGCAAAAAGAAGAAGAAAAGAGAGACGCCCAAAGTGATCCTCCAATCCTGATTGGGACCACCTCAATCGTTTATTATTTTCTAAAACATTGTACCTATTTCTATCCCATGGGTGTTAGTGCTGATGCAAGTACTGTTGTGTTCATACCTCGTCCATTCATGTACCCTTGCGGGTTCTTTAACTTTTTAACAAGTTCTGCTACCTGATTGAAATCGTCCAGTGGAAACCTCTAATTGTGTGCTTACATGAGGTTAAGAACCAGTGATGTTGACCAAATTTTCAAGGTCAACAGGCTTTATAATGTTGCTAACACAGAGGACTGGGAAGGCCTGCTTTCATTGTTCTGTTTAAAAATTGTTCCTCGGTGGCAAAGCCACCTTACAGAGCAAGCATAGCTTGATAACGATTTTACACTCCACCCCCCCCCCCAAATGGATACCTTTGTTCCAGTCACACTCGTAAAGTCAGTAAACATCAAAAGCAGGAATGATCACTGTTGACATTATTTTCAGGTCAAATTCTATTCCTGTCCACAGTCAGCTCATACCCTTGGTCATGCTCAGTCAAAACTTTGTTCTCCTGGACTATCCAACAGCACCAAAGACCACTCCTGGTGCAATGCACACGCAGTGGTAACTGCAGTGCTAACACTTCCTGACTCGGCAAAGTATGAAGGTCTACATATACATGTACACATTTTTTCAGTGGAACTACTTTCTGGTGAAGCAGCGCTTAATAGTGTCTGTGCGTGAAATGCATGAGTGAACATTAAGAACAATAGAAAGTCCTGCAAACTTTGATAAATTTGAATTCATTATGTATTCCACTATTGACTGGGCATTTCATAAATTAAGTATGTAAAGCACTAAGTGTGACTAAAAAACTTTCTTTTCAGCATTTTTCATACAAAGTTTATTCCTGGTTTCTGTGGGCAGTTTTTAGGGAAAATGTACATGTTCCTAGTGTATTTCTTTGTAAAATACCCACACCCTTGCAGGACACCAGGCAAGACCATTGGGACGTGACTTGTGTATTCAACTATTAACAGGCCAAATTAGCCATTGTTCTTGTGCACTCGCACATGGGTTATTGTGTGCCATCTAGTGGCCAACCTGACCTTTTTCCCTTCTTCTTTTGTAAATTAACATCTATTGTAACAGCAAACTATTATTCCTGGTTACCCGCAATTCGACAATATATTCATCAGTCGAACATTATTCTGGATTTCAAGAGAAAACAAACAAAAAATATGCAAGCCAAATGTCATTTGGGTAAAAAAGTAATGGATATGCAGAATGAACTGTGCGTTTGACAAACATGGAACAATTTGTAATAGAGCTCTGCGCAATGTCCAAAATAAGATGGCGAACAAATATCAAGATGTGAAATATGTGAAGATATCGACTATTTGAACAAAGCTTTGTAAGAAAACATATGGCTAATGTTCAGAGCAATCCCATATATACTTTTCATCTTTGCACCGTTGATTACCTAAATTGTGCACAACAACACAATTAACAATCAGAGCACAGGGACATTTGTGCTCTGCATGATCAGTAAATTGTACTATTCTAACAGAGGATACTGTTGGACAGCGAGCCAGATTTGTAAGTGCAGGTGGTTGTAATTGTGTGGCTAATTCCGTAAATCTAGCCAGAAGTTGCAAATACAAGTGGTGTATTATCTTCAGAAAGCCAGTCAGGAACACAAGAGAATAAGTCGCATGTAGTATCAATTGTCCAGAGGGATTGTCTGGAAAACTTGCTCCATGCGAAAAAAAAGAAAAAAGCAGTCATAATGTGAATGACTACTGCAAGTGACCTGACTGCAGCAGTACCCAAGATTCAGCACATGACATTTCTTTCTATTCCTTACAATGCATGGACTGAGCACCAAGCCAGGTTTTGTTTTTAATTATGGTCCTTGTTGTTACAGCCAGAGTATTGAGTGTGTGTTGGAATGCATGTGTTTGGTCTGGTACAGTATTTGGCTAGGTCAGCTCACATGCAGCTGAGCACAACATCAGTGAGAAACATACAGCAGGAAGCTTTTGTCTTGTCTCACTCAACTTGCTGAAAGCTAAAATCACATGAAAACCATGCATGGTACTTGATTACTGTTACATGTACAAGAAAATTATCACTGCGGGTTCTCTTAACTTTTCATACTTGATCATTCCAATACATTTCTTTGAGTCGCACTGCTTTTTTAACGAAAATATTGACCTCGTTAAACATATCCCTAAGACAAAAGCAGAATTAATTTTAGCTAGACGTTTCATAAAAGTAGTTGTAATGTACACTGAATCTATAATATGGATTACAAGTACTTAACTCTGCATTAGAAAGTTTTACTTGTGACGACAGCTGTATCTGGTATCTGTGTAAATGGAGAATAAAATCATATATACTTGAATACGTTTTCTTGCATGTCTATCTTGAGAGCTACTTGAACAAGGACCTTGATTGTGCACGTTAGTGTTTTTCCAGAAAGGGCAGACTGAGTACTTGGGTGACCCTGATCGTATCCCAAGTTCACAGAGCCTCAAATGAGATGAATCTGTAGGCCAGCTGAGCATGGGCTGTTGACACAGCCCTCTTGTTAACGATCGTTTTAATTTGGTGCTTGCAGGTTAATGCATTCATTTCTATTGACTAAAATGTAAGTTAACAGGGATTGGAATGGTTATTCACGTTTTCAATTTCTGCTACAGAACTGACAAAGACAAAATACCATGCAAAATGTACCCTGTGGAAACACCCCTTATGGGATGAGGAACAGATCCATACCATATCAAAGCTGAAACTGGAGGTGCAAGTCTACAACCATTTCTCTGTTTTTCTTGATGTCACTTCTTAAATTAGCACGTGCCAAGTACCTCACATGAAAACATTTTGCATCCTCTTCGTTTGACCACAAGGATGAGCTGTATGAACAAAACCAATTGCAGTTGCTACCTTAACCTTAATTGTATCGACGTCCTCTGGCAACCTATTGTGTAACTGTCGTGTGTACCACAGCAACTACTCCAATATGTTCTCCATTTGTTTTTTCCATCTTCTCAAGTTGAAAACTCACATGTGATTTGAATGGTTTGTCAGTCATGTCTCTTATCATGGTATATATATATATATATATATATATATATATATATATATATATATATATATATATATATATATATATATATATATATATATATACATATATATATATACATATATATATATACATATATATATATATATATATATATATATATATATATATATATATACATAAAATGATAAAATGTATCGTTAATTTTTTATAATAGCTTGCAATTAATCAATAGCATTACAAGTATGACGTTTTGATATGTAGCCACCAGGTAGTGGCACCTGTCAGCATTCCGTTAGTTTAGCTGACTGCAAACAGCTATACCCTTGAAGCCAAGGAAGTACACAAAACCCTTAACAAACTTAGATATTCATGAGCAATGTTTCGCAGCACCTCAACTAAAATCCTGTTGGTTAGTCCTGTCGCTGGCATTACAAAGGTCAAGTCTCATCCGTTTATTGTTTTTCCTTATCAACACATGGCTAGCATACACAAAATATAGCCTGCTGTTTGGCCCAGCAAGGAGTCTGTCGGGCCAAGGGAACGCTGTCGACCCCCTGGCCATTTGCTCCTTGATTGTTTGATTAGGTTTTCCTGACTGTTTGCAATTTAGCTTTGACCAAAAAAACAAAACAAAACAAAACAAAAACAAAAAAAAACAACAACAAACAAACAAAAAACAAAAACAAAAAAAAAAAAACCCCCAAAACAAAACAAAACAAAACGAAACAAAACAAAAAAAAAAAAAAACCGCCGAACTATGTCTTCAACGATGTGCTGATCATTGCTTTAAACATATTTTCATGGCCACAGAAATATCAAATTAAATTATGTAAAGAAAAATCAGTCATTATGTATCATTGAACAGTTTCCCAGGGTATGGACAAAGTGAGCAAGTAATGTTTGTTAGAAAGTTATAACAACAAAAGATCAAAACAGAGTTACATATTGCCTTGAAGACGCTACGTGAGATGTCTACGAATAAACAGTTATTCAATTGTCGGAACCTTATGAAGCCATTTGTCCTTTTTTTCATCAAATCAACCAGTTCTCTCAACCCTCTAGTCACACCATACATTCATTCCACTTTTTACAGTCACTCCGGCTTCAGTATCAGCCAAATACCGAGCCGCAGTCGTGTTTTCTTCGGCTGTGATTTAACAAGCTAGAAAAATCATAGATCTCATTGTAGCTTTACGGAAAAATCGACCTTCACAACAATGGGTACTTCGGTGGATATTTTTAAGGTGCCCAATATTTTTCGTGAATACAGCCCGTGCTAAAAGTTTGCCTCGTCACACAGTCCCGTATTTATTCAAATGAAAACAGTTGAATCCGGTGCATCTTGATTGAATATTTATTGACAAAGAATTACAATTTTCAAGTTGTACAATCTTGAGAAAACGCTGCCCCTCATTAATGAGTCACTCGAGTCATGAAAGTCGCCTCACACTTGGTAGCGTATACCTATATTAAGCCGATGGAAAAATGTTAAAAGAGAGATACATGATATGAAAAATTTAAACGATCAAATCGTGAGAAATTACCAGAAAATAACAAGGTTATTTCAATCTATAAAATGAAATGAAATATATGAAATAAACTTTATTGACAGTATTACAAGTAATACAATATGATTTGATGCTTGATCAAGTACAAACATTGTCCGTTTTTCGTGCCAAATTTTCCCGTTGCAACTACCAAGTATCCGCTGAATGTGGAAAATTTCCAATGGCGTACGTTTTCGCACATGTGCACGCCGTTATTACATCATAGATATCGGTCCCCCATGATCTGTGTTAGAATGGATATTGTCTTTGTTCGTTTTTGATAGACAATCAGCAATTTTTTCTGGAACAGCGCAACTTCATCGTCGAACACGCCTGAATATGGTCCGTGGAAATTAAAAACATTTTTTCCAGTGACCTTTCGTGAATGGCGATGAAGCTGCGCTGATTCCAGACAGCCTTGATGATTTTCACTTGAAATACAACATTGGTGTTTTAAAGTGCAACGGTCTGCTTGCTGCCATGCGCGCATAGACGATTCGAATAAATATAGCCGTGGATTGAACTCACAGTGATGGCGTGATTCGGCTTAGTGGAGCTTCACCTTGGACGCATGACGCATTTCCTCAGCTGACACAAAGCCGTCACCTGATTAGATATGCATTGATATTGATGAAATTCAGGCTACACGCCTTCTTAAGGATCGCAGTTTACAATTATCTCATTTCAGGGAAGCAAGAATGGTAATTTTGCAGTTGAATGAGCAATAACATACTTTTGTTTGCGAAGACTGCTACTGTCCTCCTCCTCCTTCTCCGTCTCAAAGTTTTGCTTTTTCAACCAAATGATTAATGTGGTAGCGTGCTCTTTCGAGTGATATACATAACTACAACCCTGCCTCAATAACAATCAGGATACCAACATGATTTAAATCATCCACAATATACTGAACCACAACACTTAGTAGGCACTCCCCCCCTCTCTCTGATCGGGAGGGGGGGGGGGCAATCAGGTGAGGAACCTCTCTTTCTCTAAAGGCAGCCTAACAACACTGAAGTGGTACAACTTTGTGATAATTGCGTCCATCCCTTCTCACATGCATAATTTCGATCATTTTCTCATGATTTGTATGCCTGCAATCCTTTAACTCAGACTTTCATATGGACGAAAAGTGTTGGACCTGTTTCGGTGATATACAATTTGTTCACAAAATTTGCAAAGAAACGGTATAAAACTAACCATTTCGATCAATGGCTTGGAAGTCTCGTTTCTGCTCCTGTAGGGGGAGTTTGCCGTCTCCATGGAAATTGGCTTGGAATTGCTTGAAGTCCATTTTGATTGGCTGTCATGCATGAGAAAATGATTAAGGTTCCGAAAGGCATATGGCTGTAGAGTTGTTGGTTTCATGATATAATATATATTTGGGGCTTTGTTCAATTTCCATAATTTGAATTTTGCAAGTGTCAATGTACCAAGTGGCTGATCAAGGTTTATATATTTATCTATCTATTTAGTTATTTGTTTGTTCGCATATCCTGGGCAACAGGCTCATCGCCCGATAACAGACACAATCAAATTTTGTACACATGATAAAATAGCACAGCACAAATATATAAAAATAACAAAATTGACAAGTATAGAATATGCACACAAGTCTGTCCAACTGGAGCTTTCAATTAAAATTTTGCTCAGCTCTTGAATAAATCATAGAAAATTTATCCAAAATAAGTATTGCTCATGTTAAGAAGTTGCGAAAATGCTCCAGCAAATATAAATTTTGCTTAAGAGATTACCAGTTGGACCGCAACGACACATATAAACATAAACACCACCATTCGTAAAATGGGTTTTAAAAAAGACCGCGGTATCATTCTGTTAAAAACAGCCACGTGCACTGCCCAAAAAGCTCAAAGTCGATATCAATGTAGTCCACCAAAAACACGAAGAGTCCTCGGTGTGAAGCAAAACTTTTCCAGGTTGATCCTTGTCCTTTGAACTAAAAAACAGAGTGCTCAGACACCAGATAAAAACAGTTGTACTTCCAAATAACAATATTTTGTGAACACGTGAGATCTGAAACTATTCTTCTCAGGAAGAATATAGGAAGGTTGAAAAGTCTGTATTGTAAACTGCCCATTTTTTTTTTTGAAATGCCATTTTGCAAGTTTATTTTGTGGGTTAATTATTTTTTTGCACTTGCTTTTGTTTAACAGTAGTATTTCATTTATTTTTGGATCACTTTCTGTTTATGTAAGTATACTTTGTCTAAGTCTAAGTTTAGGATACTATATAATGGTATCATTATGTAGTTAGGATATAGTCATCGAGCGATTTTTGTGTGTTACGGGTCTCTCTCTCTCTCTCTCTCTCTCTCGCTCTCTCTCTCTCTCTCTCTATATATATGTATATATATATATGTATATATATATGTATATATATATATGTACATATATATATATATATATATATATATATATATATATATATATATATATATATATATATATATATATATATATGGTAAGTAAATGGTCAGGGCATATTCATGCCTCGGGTCTACATAGCCACTATGCTGTGCATAAGTTTATCGTACAATAACGTCAGGGCTGTAACCTACCAAATAATGGTTAAAATATTGCTCAACTCTTTACAGTTGTAGCAATTACAATTAGGTAGAAATATCTGTCTATAAATTTTTGTTAAGTCGTGACATTAAAACATGGAATTTGCATATTGACATTGAAGAGATGTAATATCTGTATATCTAGAAAATTGATGTGCTGATTGCCAATGGCCTAAATCATACCTGCTCCAGAGAGCGTTTACCCGGACATCTGCCATAATAACCACATCTGGGGTAATCATCATACACTCGTCTTGCAGCTCTCTTGAGGCGCCTCCAACTGCGCCTGATTCGAGGCCACCCGCTGGTGACACTCACAGCCACTATGGTGATGATCAGCAATATAAGTATGCTCTTTCTCATAGTAACTACCAATAGACATGACAAAACAAAACTTACATTATTATTCCACGTAATAAGTTAGCGGGCCATTAGTATGAGAATCGTTCTAATCAATTTAACATTCACATGTTGGTTTGCTTAGGCTAATTGTCTAATATTTACTGCAATAAACGTTAATTATTTACTTGTTTTTCAAAATGTTAAGGCACTTGATTCAAGTGACCAGAAATTATTGAGTACTTTTTCTGATAATAAATAGCAGTTAATTTGTAGTAGTCAAATTGTTACTGGACTTGACTTTCAGTTTTTAGCTCTGCAAAACCTCAAATTGAACTTTTCCAAGTATTGCTGGTGATAAAGTACTTGAAATTGAAAGTTTCGAATTATGGTATGATCCTTTGCTAACGTGTTAGAAAGAAGCAAAATAACCTAGGATTTAATCGTTGATTTTGATGCAGTTCTGCATATTTTTCTGGATGTATTCTAAGTCTCCTATCATGCACAGGAAAATAATTTACTTTCTTAACTCGATAGTTTTCATGGTACATCGCTGGACCACGAAATGCGTAAATTTCAGTTCATGCGGGTCGACAAAAACATTTCCTGTTAAATTTAATCTTTCCATATACCTGTTTTATTTAAAGTCCACAAAAGATTTTCCGCTTGTTCACTTCTTCAGCGCTTCTTGGGCAAATGAGTTGCTACAGGAGTCGAATGTAGGGCCATCACTTCCTTCCTGTTCTCTGCGTCCCTATTTAAAGGATTCGTGAAGAGAGGGACGCTAACCGACCCTTATGATTTGCTAAACATATAATTAATCTTGATTCGTAATATGTCAACCATGTACTTGTTAGCCAATGAGAAGTTCTGGATTCAGAAAGGGGCTGTCCAAATTATGCACATATGTGGTTATCGTGTCAAAACGTATAGGTATGAGGTGAGTGTTTGTGAAGGAACTATTGCCAGCCATAGACTGGTATGCAGACAGATGCCCGGCTGTTGTTATATCCAAACCAGGAACAAACATAATAATTTCTGAAAATCGGTAAGCTAGAAGTGAAATGCATACAATAGGTTGCTTCACTCAATAGTTGGCCATCGTTACATACTACTTGTCAGCGACAAAGGATACTTGTTACTGCACTACTTGTAACTTTTTATAATGGAAAATTGCATCTGCACACTGCCAAAGGTATACACACAGGATATTTGTATGTGTATGTATATGTGTATGTGTATGTGTTTGTATATGTATATATATATATATATATATATATATATATATATATATATATATATATATATATATATATATACACATACACATATGATTCCACAAGGTAAGGGGTTAATCCTGAATCAAATGTCACGTGGAATTCAACGAACTTTAAATTGGATCCAAACAGACTCCAGGAAACCTTAAGAGAAAAAAGCCTAGCCGAAAGAATTTCATCATGGTTTCCAGACTTAAAGAATAATTATTACTGTAAATATCATCGTAGTGCTGGCCAAAGAGATCCTCGTGATTTAAGGCAAATTGTGACGAAAGCAGGGATGCCAACATTCAAAGTGTCATTTCAGGGGCAAGTAGTCAAGACCACCAGGGACACAAAATAATTAACAAAGAATAAAGAAGCAACTGGCAGTTGGCATCTTTGCGAAAACACGTCTCATGTCACGAAAGTTTGCCAAGCAGGAAGCACCCAGTGCAACCCACCATGTCGCAAGAACTCTGAACACCAATACCATAGCCTTTGATACAACGGCCAAATTACCAGGCTTCAGAAAAAAAACGCAAGTTAATGGCTAAAGTGAAACATAATGCGATTATTTGTCGAGTGTGCAATAAAATGTAAATGTGATTGACAACTAACAGACTGCACACATTCATGATTGTGCACATGCAGGAAATTCGTGTACCAGAGACATGAAATATTAGAATTAGTTAACATACTGAGAAATGTTCCATATATAATCCTCCCTTCTTTTATTGTCCGGTTTTTCCTAATGATTAATGAAGTTATATATAGAGGGAACAGAAAGAATTTTCCTTTCAATATCAAAGTAAGTCAATGCTTATCAATATAGTACATTAACAATGGTTATCCAATCACCGTTTACTTTGGTAATTCTACTGGCAGTAGAAGGATGTATGGTTTGTTAGGAACGATTAGTTATGTTGAAATTCAACGTCAAAATTAGTAATAAATTGCAAATGTTTGTGTATTTTATTAACACCCTCACATCAAAGTCCGCACATACACGGACCGCTGGCAATATATACAGACTCACCCTCTGCATGTCATAACATCTCTATAAAATAGGGTTTTCCATATTAAAACACGCAAAGATAAAGTATTTGCCAACAAAATAAACCAAAATAAGAATCATTAAATATCCAAAAGGCACTGAGGCAGCATGACGATTTGAACACAGGGGCTTACTGGCAGCATGTTAATGTACTTTTCTTCGAAAAATAAATATGGGCACCAACCGTATATTTTTAATATGGCAGCTACGTGGCTCTAAACATGATTTGTGACAAGCAAAATACCCATATTTTGTGAGGTTTAATATGTTTACCTAATTGTCTAGCTAAGATGACTTTTGATAAAAGGTGTTCACTTCTTTCAGACGTTAGAGTTCCCAGTCATCCAAATTGAGAGTTTATGGCTTTTCTGTGTCATCTTGTATTTTTAAGAGAAAAGCTCTATCCAACTCAAGAAAAATTCTACCAGAACTAGTATGTATTTGCTCTGATCAGACGCGGCAGGCAATGAACCTAATATATCAAAGGGCCATCTGTCAAATCTATCATTTTTTGGGAATTGGATGTATTGAAGGTACCAGATAATAGCATTGTAGACGTTTTGATTTCTCATAGATTTCACAGGATTTAACATAGTCCAAAATGAAACTATATACGCGAGGCCGATATATTTGCCTTATGCCGCTAAATGATTTGCACCAACATATAATAAATCATGATACACCTCTAATGCTGTTGATGTAAATTTTAAGAAAGGGCCAGTTGTCAAATACATTTTAAATCATTGGGAGCCTTGCGCATTCTTGAGGTGTACAAATGGTACAAAATATTGTCATCTTTATTATACTTTTCAGATTCCGTTACATTTGTTGATGTGAATGTGTAGTCACCTGGTAAAGCACTTTTTGACATATAAGCATATATGTATAGTTCATAAAAACATTACCCACATAAATAAATTTCAGTCCTACAAACAGAGAAAAGTTAAATACAGCAAAAGGCAGATATTCAAGTATTACCAAAACATCAACATCCATTTTTCAATGCCAATGTGAGGAAACAATTTTCCCTCCTGATTTGAGACAGGCAGTCATCCATAAAAGGCAACTGGTGGTTTTAAACCAGTCCTCTCATATCTTTAAAATATTCTTCATTAACTACGGACTTTTGTTTTTCCCAAAACATATGGGACTAACCACTTAAAACCTTAAAATGTATCCCTTGATCCAAAGATAAAAAGAGACATGGTAGCCCTGCCACTTTTTGGTTCTGCTGACTTGTCAGGCAGCCGAGTTAACAACAAAAGGCAAAAGTGGGCCTGTATCGTTTTCGTGACATTTGTGAATTTGGAACATTATAAAACTCTCTTCCTTCATTATAACTATGATTCGGAGAACACAGTCCACAGCCCACAGCCCAACAAAGTGAATGAGGTATTTATTAAATAGTTCAGAAAACCATTAGCCATATTCACAAATTTCAATCCAACGAGAGCAAAGTTAAATACAGATATTCACGAATTACCAAAACATCAACATGCATCCCGATACCAATGTGAAGAACCATTTTCACTCAGACTTAAGGCACGCAGTCACCCACACAAGGCAACTGGTGGTTTTAAACCGGTCCTTTCAACCTTCTTATAATTTTTCATTAACTAAAGACTTAGGTTTTTTTTTCAAAACACGTCTTAAAACCCAAATGTTATCACTTGCGCCAAAGATAAAAAGAGACATGGCAGGGCTGCCACTTTTGATTTGAAACCTAGGTAATTATCTCCTGCTGTTACTAGGTCATCATGTACCGTATTCGACTGTAGAGGAATTATTGGACTGCACGTGTTAGCAAGATGTGGAGTGGGCGGAGGTTTAGAGGTAAAAATTTCTGTCTGAACATTTTTTGAAGCTCAAGAAGCAGATAAAATGGCAGTTTCATCAATGTCATAACACACTGGATGTGCAGTAGAGTCTGAATATGGTTGCTATGACAACCCATTTGTGCAATTTCGAGACATATGTGTAATAACTTTGAAATGATAGCCTTGATGGAGCAGTGCCCACCTGGCCAAACGGGATGCTAAGGGTTTCACGTTTTGTAGTGAAATAGCTTCATTGTCAGTTTCAACAAGAAACTTACTGTAAACTGTAAATGAGGCATGTGTTGTTTATTTTTATGCCTTCCACTGAAGCATGACAATTGCAGTTTTTTTTTTAACACTTTAACGTTTTTCTATTTTCTATTAAGTCATGGCCACCGTAAGAAATGGGCAGATCTTGTCCATCACCGTTTCTTTTACTATGGGCCAGGAATATGCCACACACGTGTGGTTAAAATAAAGGGTTCCGTCATGTCTGGAAATTTAAGCACAGGTAGTATTGTTTGTGACTTTTTAAGAGCTTACAAAGCTGATTTACAAGCTGCATTCCAAACAAAAAGTTTGTCTTTTTGTAACAGGGCATACAGAGGTGCACACAATTTGGCAAATGTGCTGACTGTTTGTGATTTAGAGAAAGAGATACTTTATGATCTTTGGTCAATCTGAGGCTTGTACTTATCTAATCAGTCACCTTCCAACATTAGGTGATGGTGTATTTTCCAAAAAGCACGAAATCTATAAGGGAAAGTGGATTTGACAAGGTTGAAAGTCAATATTATCTTCAGAAACACAATATGTGCATCCCGTCCAACACCACACACAATAGGGATTTCGGAAGAAGCGCAGGAGATTGTGGCACCACGATGACATAAAGGTTTTTGAAGAGTCTTAGAGACTGTATGCAGATAAGCGTTTGATCCGATATTTTTACGCAATAAACAGTTGGACATTTTGTTACCACTTCTGATTTAATTACCTGTTCATACATAACGAATGTCTGGCGTGAACAGGGGATTTATGCCAGGAGAGGGTTTAAGCTTTTTGGCAAACACAAGCTAGGTAACCAACCAACTTCTATTTAAAACAAACCTTTATGAGGAATATGCACTGGTTCCAATAATGAGCAACCAATTTCTTTTTAAAGCAAACCTTTATAAGGAATATGCACTGGTTCCAATAATGAACACACAATTTCTATTTAATGCAGACCTCTATGAGACATATGCACTAGTTCCAATAATGAGCAACCAACTCTTATTTAAGGCACACCTTGATGAGGCATATGCACTGCTTCAAATAATGAGCAACCAACTTCCATTTAAAGCAAACAGTTATGCGAAATATGCACTTGTTCCAATGATGAGCAACCAACTTCTATTTAAAGCAAAGCGTCATGAGAAATATGCACTGGTTGCAATAACGGGCAACCAGCTTCTATTTCAAGCAAACCCTCATGAGAAATATGCGATCATTCTAATAATGAGCAAGCAGCGTCTATTTAAAGAAAACCTTTATGAGGAATATGCACGATTTTCAATAATGAGCAACCAACTTTTATTTCATGCAAAGCTGTATAAGAAATGCGTTGGTTCCAATAATGGGCAACTAACTTCTGCTTAAAGCAAAACTTCACATGGAATATGCACTGGTTCCAATAATTAGCAACCTGCTGCCATCTCCAGCAAACCTCTAAGAGAAATTTGTACTGGTTCCAATAATGAGCAACCAAGTTGTATTGAAAGCAAACCTTTACGAGAAATATGCATCAGTTCCAATAATGAGCAACCAACTTCTATCTAAAGCAAATCTTTGAAAGGAATATGCACTGATGCTATAATGAGCAACCAACTTCTTTATTTAAAGCGAACTTTTAAAAGGAATATGAACTGGTGTTCCAGTTATGAACATGCAACTTCTATTTAAAGCAAATCCTTATGTGAAATATGCACTGGTTCCTATAATGACCAAGCAACGTTTATCTAAAGCAAACCTTATGACAAGTATGCACTGGGTCCAATAATGAGCAACCAATGTCTATTTCAAGGAAACCACCAGGAGCAATATGCATTGGTTCCAATAATAAGCAACCAACCTCCATCTAAAGCAAACCTTTATGAGGTTTATACACTGGCTCCAACAATGAGCAACCAACTTCTATTTAAAGCAAACCTTTCAGAGGAATATTTACTGGTTCTAATAATGAATGGCTCGACAGGGTTGGTAGTGGCATATCGCTGGTGTTGCATCTTGTACATTGCATTGTTGACAATATTTACACCTTCACTGCTGGGTTGTCTGGCAAGGACACAGAGGATCATGTGAGTACTGGTTTTGTTGTCGACAATCAGTGTCTCATTTTGGCAGTAGAGAAGGTCAGAATTGAGGTTGGTTTGTAGACTGGACCTGATAGCAATTCAGGGCTGACACACGATGTGCTTGCAGGGAACTAATGCTGGTAGACAATGTCTTCATCCGGGTGTTGATATCATTGGCTGCTTCTAGTAGGGATTTATATGCAGACTTTTGGATTGAGGTGTATCTGAAACCGGCTTCTGTTGGAAGATAAGTGGCTGATGGTAGGCTTAATGTCACTCAGAATAACATGCAAATTTGTTGTTCAGGTAGCTTTAACAGTGCGGATGACGTTGTATGTAGCTATATAACACACGACATTTTCACTCTCTGGTTGGGTTCTTTGTACAATCAGAAACATAAGAGAAAGCCCTGAGATTGTACGCCATACTTAGAGATGTAAAACCCACTCAGTTTTTGTGGTTAATTTTTTTGATTCTGAAAATTTTAAAAACTAACCCATTTCTTCGGGTCACTCTAATATGTAATCCGATGAGATGGGAATGCATTAGCCAGCAATATTTTTGTATACTGGAATATGTCTTCAACTGAACCCCAGAAAATCGCTAATCGTGACATCTCGTTTTGTTTAATTGCACATAGATCGGCAATTAATTTTGTATGATATCAATAAGTAAGCTATTCATGCGGCTTCATCTAGACGGCCTCTTCCTCTGCTCGCAACAAATTTAAAATTATTTCTTCAATCATAAAGGGCCATATGTAGGTGAAATAAAACTTGAAATTGATTAAAATATGCTTAACTTTCTATATTATATGTTCACATTTCTTTGCTTAGTTCACTTCACGTCCCAGCAAAAGTTCCATGTGTGCACTGAGGCGATGTTAGGTTTACATATCCCCAGCGGCATCTGGCAGTGCAACCTAGCAATGTGCATGGTCTTTTGGTTTCTTATCTGTTGGTCAAGCTGCTCATGAGCCATAATATGTTCAATTTTTTTCTATGTTTGAGGGTGAATTATCGTTTAATATCTCACGATTCGCAAGCCACATCAAAGTCAAATTTACTTCAATTGTACATTGAAACCATTTCTTGACCTAAATACATATCGGCTACCTTCACATCATTATCAAAGTCGCACAACCCATGTGTATGCAAAGCAGGTGGATTCAGTCTGTCAGCGACAATTGTTCTTGTTGCGTTGACAAAGGGCATTTAAAACATTAATGAACCTGTTAACAATAATTTTAGTAAAATGTCGACCTCAAAATATAGGTCATTGGTACCCGCAGCTTTAATTGATCTTAAGGTGGCTACCATTATTTACCGGAGGAAGGGGGCTCGGGATATAGGGGAGGGCACAAAATTTTGTCACCCCCAAAACAGGGGGGCGGGTGTCCCAAAATTTCGCTACCGTCATAGCAGGAGGGGGGTCATAAAATAACGACTAGGGGGTGTCACAAAAACAAAACCAACACCCACGCATCCACCCCCCCCCCAAAAAAAATAAAAGATTATAGACCTGTTCATAACCGGTTCATGAAGCCACATTTGGTCTCAGCACATACACATGTACAACCTAATGCTGAATTTTCACCCTAATCCTCGAGGCAAACCTGCAAGTGCACAACGTCTTGCTTAACAGGGAGCGATTTACTTGATTGGGTGATAGCAGAACGGATCTTATGATCTTATCATACCTAAAAAAAGTGCTTGCACTCGAACATTTTCAGCAATGAAAAGGACTTTTGACAGGCTGTCACTTGTTCGACGTGTCAGCTGATCTTATTTGACGTGTCCACGTCCATCCATCCATCTGTAGTCACTGTGCAGAAGTTTACAAAGCGAATTCTCAAAATCGTTGACCAGATAAACTTTAAAAATTGGTAAGGAATTTTTCATTTTCTGAGGTGAATCTCGATCAAGTTTGTTCAAATAATCATACCCCAGTGATTTTTCGAATTTTTTTTGCTGTTTAAATATATTCTCATATTTGTGAAAATTGAATGTTGCTAGATACGCCATCGTATGTTATGCAGACTTTGGTGAAAGTTTTTAAGGCTGTTAAAACTACCTGGTAGCATTTATAATATCAATTTTATTCTATGTTTGAGGGTGAATTATCATTTTATAGAGTGAAACTCAAAAGTTGTAACTCACTGTAGATCATAGGACCTAAAGATTGTTACAACTGAATTGTGACTCGCCTGAATCAGTGATGTTAAGACAAAATCAAAAGTGCGCCAGAGATGATACATTTTCAGGACGAAAACTCCCCTGAATTTGCGATTCAAATTGTGGCAAAGACGGAGACATGTGAACCTATATTGTTCACACAACGCATAATGCGGGGAACGCTATACAGGTATAACAAAGAGACTCGTATTTGCATAATATTGTGACCCGAGGGAGGGAAAATAAGTTTATAATAATGTTAAATCCATTGAACAAATATTTGCCTTCTTGGGGTTTCCTCTCAATTTGGACACAGGTTTGTTTTGTATTATCTATCAAAATTGAAAAGTTTTATTCCTAATGATTTCTAGAAAGTAAACTTAATTGAGAGTTTTTTTTCAAGCTTCAAAGTATAATTTACGGATCGGGTCGAGCTTTGAATGTCAAATAAACAGTATTTGGTCTCATTAAGAAGTATTAATTGCATGAGGCTATATGTTGAGCTCCAATTTCGGATTATTATCACACAGAGTCGTCTTATCAACAGTCTTTAGTTCAGGATAACATGCCGGAAATTTGTAATAAAATTAATTCATATAAATCATATAGAATTTTCAAGCCAAAGAGATTTTATTTTTCAGGGGAATATAAAACCATGTGATAATTTTGCACTTTCTTGCTTGGTGGCAAGTAAAAAGATTTTTAAAAAAATAATCACCGATACTTTCAAAAAAGTGAATACAAAATAATATTATAAAACACATAATAAAAATGATTGAATACATTCACTGTTGCGTGATTATACAACAATCTCGTCCAAAGCGGGTATTCTCGGCATGAATAGATTCTCGAAGCCATTGTGGTCATGAACAGAAAACCACACAAGTCGATCTATAGAAACACAACCTTTCAAATTAAACTATTATCACTCGTATTTTGTATGTGCGAGTATAATTGTATTGCTATATACGTACACACACACACACACACACACACATACATACATACATACATACATACATACATACATACATACATACATACATACGTACATGCTTACATACATACATACATACATAAAATAGAAGTACTTACATCAGATGGGTGATTCTACATGGAACGTTTGGTATAAGGTCTTTTTCAATGTTTTATGTGATCGGTTCAATACTGTAACCTTTGGCCAGGTTAACTGTGTTGGTACATGGGAGGGGATTGACGTGGGTAAGTCAACGCGTGAAACCACACCCATAGGGAAAAAATTCTGGTGCACTATGAATTTTGTCACAAAGAAGCCAATGACACACAACCAAAAATTGAGGTGTGAAGAATTAGCATGACACCCTACTTCAGCTCTGGTGTCGTTAGCTTTACATAAGGCAACTACTGTACATTGCTTTATTTTCGCATGTTTAAATTTTCACGGTTTTTGTATTTTTGACACTTCACTGTAGTTTTAATTTCACTGTTTTGGACACAATTCCCATTCAAACAATGTTAAAATACTATTTCAATGTGTTTTTATTTTCACGGTTTTGTGCCATCAGCGAAAATAAGCAAAAATAAGAATACAGCGAAATTAAAGCAATTTACAGTAACTGCCGGTTTGACATCAACATTGGCAAATCTCGATGCAGAAATGTTGTAGAATGGGGTTCCCACACCGTACTCATTGCGACAAAATTAAGTTTGCATTGAACTTTCCCCTTGGACAGATTATTGTATGTGAAGCACTTTGGTTAGTTGCATTTCATAATGCATTATTAGCATTTATTAAAGAAAACCGCCCTGCTCTCTACCACTTGTAATTTTACTACATTCAATCTTTGCTGACTCCTGGTCTTATTTATGTCTGTATATGGCATAAGACTATATGCTCTAGTTCCAGCATATCCTAGCCTATTTTACTCTGTGTATCAGACAGTCTATATTGTCTGCCAAGAGTGTCACTATCATGAGGAGATTAGTCGCATGGCACCAGCCCTTGAGTGAGATCTGTGTGCCATAGCAGAATTTGGCTGTTCCAGGGTGATCAGTCCATAAAGGACACAAATTACTGAATAACACATGCATTTTGACTATATGTTCTTATTATTAGTGACAGGTTCTCATTTTGATATCTCACTTTTATTCTTTATTTTTGTCATTTTCACCATTACATGATCTCTTTTGATGTACTTTTTACCCCAAGTAGGAGGGTTCGGACCTACATAGAGAAACAATCTATCCAAGTGGTATAGTTAATGTGAGCTTCTTTTGTCAGCTGTTGTACAGTGGAGAATAACTTGTGCTTGTAAGCTGCATGCAGTATACAGTGGCACATGCTTATAGGGCAGTTTGTAACGCTTTTCCCTGAACACCCCAAACTAGGGTATTGTTTCACCATTAAACTGTGCAAATGACTTTTGGACTTGTACCAGTACAGAGGTACATGCGTGGAACTCTCCGAGTGTTGTTTCTCTGCCATCACTGTGGACTGAACACGCAAGATTCAGTATTCAGTTTCTGCCAGGCTGATGTATGGAACATGTAGAACATAAGCACAACATTGGTGTCAGGCAACAGAAACAGATCCATGCTGTTTTGACCATTCTGCAGGATGACTATTGTGTTAAACTTGGCAGTTACAAGCAGTTTAACTCAGTCTACATATTGAAGGTTGGTGTACTCCAGATCGTATTTATTTTTGAAGGTCACAGAACAGTTTTTGGGTTGGCATCTATGATTCAATGACTACTATCTGTGTTTGTGGTTTTTCCCTAATTTGAGTCATGAAGTTCCAGGAAAGTTTTTCATGAATGCAGTCTTCAAATTCTATTTGATGAAACAGAACAAGAAAATATAGATAAAGGGGAGAAGTTTGGACATTTTCAATATGAGACATTTCCAATGGAAAATTGCAACTGTTCATGCTCCCTATATTGACGTGTATAATCCAAGACAGCTTTTCTGACTTGGTTATGCGTATAAGGTACAGTGCACAGATAACTCATGCTTCAATGCACAAGTGTTTCATCCTGTAAAAGTTTACAGGTTGAATATACAATTTAATTACCTATAATTTGGAACAGATTTTATGAGAATTACTTCCAACCTACAGTATGGCATATGTACTATACATCAACCATGCACCTAGAAAAAAATATGGACTTGTATATCTTTCCTTTCACACTCACAAGCAGACCAAGTTGTCCAAAGAAGGGAACAGGAAGGCAGAAAGTTGACATGGAAGTGTCTTTCCAAGATGGAGACAGAGTTTTTAGAAGACTTGTCCATGCAATATGAAAAGGGCTGGATTTCAAAACAAGAACACTCCTGGAATATTGCCATATGTTGTGACAGCTATAAAGAAAATGGCTTAATTTCTTTGGAAAAGCTGACACATGACCAGTATTAAGCAATGGGAATGTTGAAATGTCTTCTTGGCCACTATGAAGAATAGATACTTCCAAAAGTACAAGACAACTGATTTGAAATAAACAACACCCCTTTAGCCTCATGGAATTCTGAAATGGATGCCCTTCTTCAACAGTGCAAGTACATTCTGCATGGTCACCTCATAGGAAGCTAAAAAGAGATGAAAGGCCAGCACACTTTGCAAATAATAGAAAACATGGCACACTGCTGCCTGGATGAGATTGAAAACTTTCTCTGGGCAACTTTAATGAAAATATGGAAAAAAGTAAAGCATCTCCAGAAATATCAGAAGATATTAAAAACAGAAATGGAAACACGGAAGAATTCCTTGAACTTTTACAAGCCGCAAAGCCCACAGAAACATCATGCAACAATCAAATGAGTACAGCAGCCTGTACATCTCATGGTACCCAAACATCTGAATCCACAAGTTTGTCGTGTAGTACTGAAGCTGCCATGCAACAAGAGGAACTCTTTCACCTGTGCAAATCAGGAGTTCAAGTAACCATGAAGAGGGATCGAAGCAAAGTAAAGGGTGAGTCACGATGCAACATCAGTACAAGAGTTGAAAGCATTAAGTGAACAATCAAAGGGGTAGCCCCTGACATGAAATATCATCGCAAGTTAAGTTTCCAGGCAACAAGACAGATAACATTAAAGAAAGACAAGACCAAAAAAAAAAAAAAAAAGTTTTCCACCACAAAAAGTTACAAAATTGATTACAGATCAAATTGATGGTTCAAAACCGACAGACAATTGGGATGTGGGTTTCAATCATAGTATAGGACAAAAAACAGTATCAATGCCAAATTTACCAGTGAGCCCTCCAGACAAGACATAAGAAATAGTTCAAGTGAAAGAGCCTGTCAGAAATTCAACTGACACTGCAAAGACCACGATGACAGAAAGGCTAGAACAAAGCATACAAGATACTTCCGATGAAAACAACAGTATAGACTACAAGATTCCCTCTCAATCTTCAGACTATAGTGACACATGTGTGGACAAATCGGGCTACATGACAGACCAGATATCTCCTCAACCTTTTCACTATACCTGTTAAGCCAAAGCAGGGGCCCATCATCTCTGTGTGTAACTGTAAATACCTGTACAGATATGTTACACAGTTTACAGGATATTAAGGCTGAGCTGAAATTTAACATAGGTATGTCAGGAACACTATCACACCTTCATTAGAGGTCAGGAGGTTCAGCGTCACCAGGGATTGCATCTGTAGAATGTTTACACAGGCATATAGACCCAGCTGTTGATTCTTTTATTGAATATACCAACACACTAAGCAGCAGATATCACCCCTCAAGTGACCAATGTAGATGTGCTGAGTATAAACATTTTTAGAGTGACTGGACTCTCTTTAAGTTGACGGCTTGGCAACACATAAAGATAATCAGCCATATACATTATATTTTGTACGCACAGAATAATTATAGTTATGAGTTTTCTGTCTGCAAAAGATGAAAATTTGTATGACATCAGGCACATCATCACATGCAATGGATGCTGTTCATCAGGAACGGAAGCAACCTAGAACAAGATAGAGAAAATTAAATCTATCTGCATGTTACACATGTACATGTAGTTGTTCCTGCAAACTGATTGCACACTGGATATGAGATCTGGAACTTTTCCAGTACACCGCACCCGGACTAGTGGTAGATCCACTTCTTGAATATCTATGAAGCATGTCCCCAGCTTTCTACAATTATGTCTCAAGCAGACCTGAAACAAAAATAAGATCATATTCATGAAACCTACAAAGTGGGCTTGATCTGCTTTATAGATGCAGGGATTGATTCAGTGGTATGGAAAAGAAAATCAAAATGTAGTGAATACGAAAGTCCCCTATAGATTGAAGTGACCTGCACCTGTAAGGCTAAATGTGGGGTTGTTTGTCTCACTTCCCCAGGCAAGGCTATTGTGAAAGGCATACAGGATGTGAAATGTGTTTTCAGTACGGTTTTCTGTGCTAATCATTTTAAGTCAAGATACATCTTTACGTCATCAGGATGCTGTATGTCAGAATACATGGTGACCTGCTGGATCTTTTACAATATGTATATAATTCAAATGGGAATTGTTTTATCCAGATCATTTTGTATTAACGATTTTCATCACTTTTTGGACACAAGGAACAGTCTCTTTTTAAAATTGGGAAGAGTGTTGTACAGTAGAGAATGACTTGTGCATGTAAGCTGTATGCAGTAAACAGTGGTACATGCAAATAGGGCAGTTTGTAACACCTTTCCCTGAACACCCCAAACTAGGGTTTTGTTTTACCTTTGAACTCTGCAGATGACTTTTGGACTTGTATCAGTACAGACATACATGCCTGGAACTCTAAAAGTGTTGTTCCCCTGGTATCACTGTGGACTGAACATGTAAGGTTCAGTGTTCAGTATTTGCCAAGCTGGTATATGGAACACATAGAACACAAGCACAACGCAGACTTACTCTGTCGAATAGGCCATGTAACTTTTCAACAATAATGCCTTGGCCCTTCCAGGGGGAAGTAAGAGAGGGACATACCCCCTTTTTCTTAGAGGGATCATAAACCCATACTGGTTCCTGTCTTGCAGTTCGACCATACCAGCTCTATGGTCATATTGCCGCTCTTGGTATGCCATTTGCTTTCTTGTGTACTGCATTAATGCATGTGGGCTGTACACAGCTTTTCATGCCACTGATCTACCCACTCTTCCAAATCTTGTGGGTGGTATTCGATCCTGGGGTAAGGTATCACTGCTTACAGGGGGAGCATAACTTTCCTCCCAAGCATCATCATATTGGTGGTATAAACTGCCGTTTCATGTAGGGAAGCTTAGTAAGCCATTACTACATAGGGCAGATGTTCATCCCATGGTTTTTGACCGGTCTCAGCATACATTGTGAGCATATACTTGAGGGTAAGGTTATACTCTTTAACCACACCATCACTTTGTGGGTGGAGACTTGTAGTTTGTGTCTTTTCAATTCCCAATAAATAACACCTTTGCTGAAGACTTTTGACTTACAATCACTGCCTTGGTCCAAGTGTAGTTGCCTTATGGTCTCCAGCCAACAACTCACTTCCTTTACCAAGCCTTTGGCCACTGTGGTGGCTTCCTGGTTAGGGGTTGCAAAAGCCTTTTCCCACTTAGCGAAATCGTCAGCAATAACAACAATGTACCTATTACCTTGGTTAGAGAGATGCAATGGACCAAATATATTCACCGCCATATGTTCCATTGGCTGTCCCACTGCATATTGGTGGAGTGAAATCCTTGAATTTTGTGGAGATGGTTTGCAGGCAGCATGAGCATTGAACTGTCTGCACAGCACACAGAGGGAATGTTGCAGCTCTGGCCAGTAAAACCTCTGATGTATCTGTGAAACTGTCTTATCCACCCCCAAGCGGCCACAGTGTGCTTCATGTGGAAGTGAAACAACAGCTCCCCTATACAATCTCCTAGGGCCACTAACTGCCACCTGTCAGCTCCAGTCTCTTCACTGACCCAACATCTGTAGAGAATACCACTTATGAGCTTCAGTCTTTGCCACTGCCTCCATAAAATCTTGGTTTTGTGGCTGTGATCTGAGATTTCCTGCCAGGGGGGTCTCTGTGCACCTTTGTCTAGCAGAAATATCACTGGCTCAATATCCGAATCGGCCAATTGAGCTAAACTCAGCTCAGCTGGATTCCACCCAGGCAACCAGCCCTGGTTGGATCAGAACTGGGAATCATCCACAGCCTAAACTTTTTTCCAGGTAACAACCCCAACCGGGACCTCTATACCAAGTTCAGGTTCCGGTTGCTTTGCTTCCACTACACAGTCAGTCAACTGGTCACACAGTTTGCAGGATCGTCTAGACAAGGCATCAGCATTGACATGCCGTTTCCCAGGCCTGTGAACAATTTCCAGGTCATACTGTCCCAGATATTGCAACCAGCGTGGTATTTGACCTTCATCCTGAACATCCACATGATGGCAGAGTGGTCAGTGCATAGAAGGATTGGCTGCCCATAGATGTAGTGCAGAAAATGCTTCACAGCTTTCACTACTGCCAGAAAATCTTTCTTGGTCACACAATAGTCTTTCCTCTTTTGTCAAGCATTTACTCAAGTGTGCAATCACCCTTTTTTTATGCCTATCCAGCATCTGTGAGAGTATTCAGGCCACCGCCTGATCACTTGCATCAGTGTCCCTTATGTATTTACAGTCTGCTTAGCACCATTGGGTCTGAAAATATGGGTGCAGAGATGAGAGTATCTTTCAATGTTTGGAAGGCCTTGTGACATTCACTGCCCCACTTCATATGTACATTATCTTTTGCCAGGTGATACAAGGGTTTGGCAATGTGTGTGGAGCTTTTCACAAAGCACTGATAGTATTAGCACAGACCTAGGTAGCTTCGAACTTGCTTTTTGGTCTGTGGGATCCACCAAGTCCGAATTGTCTCCCCATTCACTGGGTCATTGTGAATGCCTTCTTCTGAGACAATGTGCCCCAGAAACTGCACACTTTCTGGAAAGAAGTTGCACTTTGATGGCTTGAGTTTCAGACCGGCAGGCTTCAGTCAGTTGAAAATTTACCTTAGCCAGTTCAGACAAGTGTCCACATCCAGATCTTACATAATTATATTATCAAAAAATAATATACACTCATTTCAGTTTAAACCCGAATTTAACCCCCGAAGTACTGTTTCCATGAGATGCTCGAAGGTCACCAGCAAATTTGTTAGCCCATTTGGTATGACTTTTAACTGGAACAGACCTTCTCATGTGGAGAGGGTGGTCTTTGGACGGTGTCTTGGGTCAACTTCAACCTGGAAAAAGCCTGACGCCACATCTACGGTGCAGAACCATTTTGTACCAGCCATACTATCCAAGCATTCATTGATTCTGGAGAGAAGATAAGCATGTTTTGCTGTGAACTTGTCCAGGTGATGGTTATTGTCATGGAATCTTGGTGTACCATCATTTTTGGTGACAATATCTGGAGGACTACTACAAGGAGAATTTGATGGCTCGATTACATCATTTTTAGCAGGTGTTTGACCTCTTACTTCTCCAAATGCTGCTTGGCAATTGGCGGCCTCCTAAGTGGCTGCATGATAGGTGCATGATCCCTTGTGTCAGTGCAGTGCTTGACTAGGTTTTTATGGCCTGGATCACAGTCATCTTTAGTAAAAAAGCTAACATAACTTAACAGCAAATTGGCAAGCGTACTGCACTCTTCTGTTACATGTGCCCTGCTTTAGCTATACAAGTCCATCAAATGAGGTGATAATTCTATTGGGCTGTTTTGTTTAGAAACGGACAAAATAGAATGCTGTCCACTTCATTGGCAAGGTCAAGTGCCTGAAGGGTGCACCACTGACCTAATGTTGGGCCAGGAAAAAACTGAGTCACTGCAGTTAATCACCTGGACAACTGCTATACCATCCCATGGGTTAACAACACCACAGGCCATCAACAACTGCGGGCGTTCTAGCAAGTTTAAGGAGTGCTCTACCAGGCCTATTTCACCTAAGTGCTGTCCCTTTGGCATGGCAAAAGGGTTGATGCACTGGTGCCCCTGGGGCATTACAGTTGAATGTTCAACAACAACCCAACACACCATCATGCCTTTGCTTCCCAACCAACAGTACAATTCCTCTGTTCCTCTTTTGATTTATAATTTCCCTAACATGATGTTACAATTATGCTGGAACAGGAAGTCAGTGCCCAATATCCCATTGACCTCCATATCTATCACAAGGCACCACTGTTGGTAGACCTTTTTTCCCAATGTGATATCTACCTGAATTCCCTGCCCCCATGTCCAAAGTATAGCCACCCACTCCTTTCACCACAACTGGTGAAGGTTGCAGCTGTGGTCTCCTACCTGGTGGAATACAGTCATAGATGGACTTGGAACTCAGTGATATCACTGTCCCACTGTCCACTAAAAATTTCAGTGGTTCTCCATTAACTTGATCCACCACATAACGACCACTGTCTTTACTTAATGGATCAATGCTGCCCAGCTGGATGACTGGCTGGGTATTTTCTGAAGGAAATAGGGATGAATGGGTTCCCATCAGCAGCCCCTTTTGTCTCACTGGTGCAAGACCTACTCTCCCAGTGGTTTCTGGTTTTCCACCTTTTCTTCAGAGGTAGATTTGTCTTCTCAATTTTGAAGATGGTGTTCATATGTTGGGTACTCACAAGCAAAATGGCCACAACCTCTCCATTCATAGCAAATGAGGGTGGAACTCCTGCAGCTCACACCACCTCAGTCATGGCCATGCTGTTTTGAGTTGCCACTTTCAAGTTGTGCACCAGTATTTGACTGCTTATTTGCCTGCAATGCTGCATTCAATTTTTGACACCCTTCTCAATGACTTCAATGTGGTTTTGAAGGGGGTCAGGATTGCCAAGTACTGCCCGCACTGTTTTCTAGGAAGATGTGTCAAATACTGTTTCATATCATTCAACAATAGCCACTGTTCCCCAATGGTCCGACAGGTGTGATGTATACACTGCACCTTCAAGGTGGTGTCAAGGGCATTCTGAAATGCAACAAGGGCCAACTGCTCATGCGTGCTGAGGGAAAACTGGGGGTAAGCCTGCGTACCAATTATTGGACCTCATGTCTCAAGCTGGCAGCTTTCTCACCAGGTTGACGTTTTCACATGGCCAGCTGAGCTTCAAACTGGTCAGTGACAAAATGCTCTCCCAGTGCCCTCACTAGCACTGTATAATTTTGTATCAGTCTGCCATTGGCCAGCAAAGAACTTTCAGGCCTGACCCTTGAGGCTAATGGCCAACATCTTCACCTTTGTGCTATCCTCCCAGCTGGCAAGGTCAGCACAGCTGTTGAAGTGCACCAAGAAAACTTCCCAGTCAGTGGAGTTGTCATATTTTCTGGCCACACCGTGACATGTTGCCCCTTGATCACCACCACAGTGTCATCCATGGGCAGTGTCAACCTTAGGTGTTTCCTGTTTTTTAAAGTTAAACACTATTTCATCATCTCCATTTTGCTGTTCTTCTTTGTCTTCATGTGTGCCTTCAGCTATAGTGTATTCAGGGGTGCTGTTACCCTGTGTTGTAGCATCCTCTATATCAGACATGATGCTGCAGAATTTGGCTTAAAGGCAACAACAACAAAAACAAGCAATGCCTAAGAAAAGCACTGCTTATAAGAGAGGCAACCACAGAAAAACCACAGGCAGAAGACTGTGCATCTAAGCACTTCCCGCATGTACCAATAAAGAAACATCTTTATAGGATGAATTACTTACATCCCACAACCACTGCCACCATTGTAACCTTTGGCTAAGTTAACTTTGTTGGTACATGGGAGAGGATTGATGTTGGTAGTGTGGACTATTTATGGCCATTCATGTTACTCTAACTAATCCATGCTTACTGAAGACAAAGACATTTTCCAGATAATCCTGTAATTCATCCTATAAAGATGTTTCTTTATTGTTTAATATGATCTAAACGTCTCTGCATGAGTCAATAAATGTAAACCTTTTATGCACTCCCATCAAGCTTTCATTATTTCCCCATAGTTTGCTACCCTGTACTTGGAAGAATACTTATGAAATTTGGAAGAAAATTTGGAATTTAGAAAGGATGGGTGGGAAATACTTACTTGCTTGGCAGGCAGGAACCAAAGAGGAATGGCATGCAAACCTTTTCACCAATATTTTACCATGTGCCCAAGCCATTACATGGTGCATATGGGTTAACTAAAAAGAAAACCTGGTAACTATCTGGTATGTTATATACCAGATAAATTAAAACAACTTTATCTTGATTACATAGATTAAAATTGCAGAAAGTTCAACACACAAGTATGGTGCCTATAATAATGCCAGGTGAAGCAACTTAGAATGCTTGTCGCACAGACAAATTCACCCCAGTACTCGCCCATTCCTTAAAACTGTGCTACATGGGAGTATTTCTGCATAAATGATATCCGCATTCCGTGGAGATGCCTGGGACAATGAGGAAGCAGATGTGGGTTTCCTCATGTTTTACCTTACATATGGTGTTTATTTAAGCTGGTCAGCACCCTTTCTCTTGGTAAACTCTTAGTCATACATGTAACAACCAATGTTAGGACATAGAATGAAAGTTGTAAATTTACAAGAAGACACTCAGATAAAGCACTACATCTGACAGTCACTGATACAGAAACTTGAGATGGACAGGCACAGTTACGGTGTTGACACACAAGCAGCACAAATTCTCACTGCATCTCTATCATTAACTCCTTGCAGTTGGATAACATGAAAGAAATTTTAATTGCACACTGTGTAAGGACATTTGCATTGCAGCTTCCATCCACTGTAAACCCATGATAATGGTATATGTTTATGTCCATTTACAGTTAAAAACTGGTGTCGTGAATCTGCTTTGCATCAGCACACACATTATGCTGCTTAATACATGAAATGTGCAGAGGATCTGTGAAGAATGGGTTAACCCCGTATCACCTGCTGGTGGCTACATTACTATATACGTCTTTGTTTCAAAGTTACGCCCATTTGTGATGAATGATTATCATGTTGCAAATCAGCTGTTATGTCTACCATAAAAACCTGCTAAAATGATGCTTCTAATTCATGATGAGCCTCATATCACTATTGTTATCTGTTATATTAATGAGTCTTGTTGAAATGCAGTTCATTATTATGGCACGAGATTGGATGTTATCATACAACATTGCATGACAACGGACTGTATCACACAACACTACTACCTTGTTTCAAACTCAGTATAGAAGGCCTGTTTTGTACGTTGGTGAATGCTTCCTTGTCAAAACATGGTGTCGCTAAAATTTCGAATTAAAAAAAACAACACAGACTCTTTATCACTTTCTATTGTGTGCAGTTATGCATGCCATGAAACCGTACGCAGGTGCACAGTGTGCAACTTGATAGAATGCATAGGGCATTTAATTAACAGTTGATCGGTACAGAATAAGAATATCAATTTTGTATACAGGAGGTAACTTATATACAGGTATGCCCCACATAACTAAGATTTGATAAATTCAATTCTCAAATTTGAGCATAGAAAAAATGGAACCAGTTTCATGGCCGTCTGTAACTGATGAGCATCCACACGTGACAGGTAGCAGGACCATTTTTTCTTTATCTACCTTTTGTGTCACATTTCATCAAAATCTGTCCAAGCCTCTTTTTATTGAGATATATCCCCGTAAGAAACAGCACACAGAGAGACTAACATATAATTGACTTCTGGCATTATTGCTTATCCACGATTCGTACCTTGGGGCGTTTCTTAAAAATATTACTGAGGATGCATCAGCTGTACAGTGAACTTGATCTAAATGCCTCTCTGACTGTGAATGAGGTCACGGTCACTCATGTACTGTGTAAGTCTCGCTCCCCTACCCAGAAGTGTCCCAATGCGATTTTAAAGTATTGGCTAAATAGTCTCGGAGAAGATGACGTTTGATAACTTTGCAAACAAATGAACGCAAGAATTCACAAAAATTCCAAACTCACTGGAACGTGACCATTTGAAGAAACTTGGTACAGACCCACCTGAGGTACACCTCCACGAAATCTGAAATGAATCCAGCCTGTGGTCTTTGAGAAGTCGAAAATAAATGTGAAGTGTGCAGGACGGACAGACGACGGATGCCTAACCACCACGTAAGCTGACTGATAAGTCAGATAAGCAAAAAAATATTGAAAATTTGCATCCTCAAAAAAAGACAAAATATAGGATCGGAAATTCGGTATAATGTAATATTGGCTGGTTTCAACTAAGAGAAGCCCAGTTCTTATCAGCCCATCATTTCTACCCGCAATGACCTCACCCATTGAACAAAAAGTAACTCTCGCTGACTATAGGATTTTAATTATAGAACCTTTTCATCGCAATGGATTTCAAGAGTCTGCTTCTTATATTTCAGATGGCTTTGTTAAATTACCTCCAGCAGCGCAAAGTTTTGTCAGAGTCCCCAGCTTTGCAATGTGTCCAAAGCGCGCCCAGGAAAGCTATTAAACTGGACGTCTTTAAATATTGAAAGGTAACACTGCCGAAAAGTGACACAGTGTCTTGTTTCTTTTAACTTCGCGTACTTCCCCGGGCTAGAGACAACAGCCCTTTCCTTAATCCTTCCACCCTTACAGAAGACCGAGTCAACAGGTTTCCTTGGCGCGCTCTGGGCGCATAAAGCTGTTGATCATGGGCATATAATTTGGAGTGATCTTCCATGAAAGTTTCATCAAAAATTTTGAAAAATAATCCCGAAATCAGTAAAATACAATCAGCAGACGACATTTGGACATTAGCGGGAAAAAGCGTCGTTAGGGTTGAATGAGTTAAAATGGCTGCTCTCTACTCCCTCGGTGGAGATCAGGAAGTGAGCGAGTCAGGTCCATCGAAGCGTCATTTTTAGAGCAGATCGCAGGTCAAAAAATCGAATGTGCTAATAGTTCTGGCAATCAGCCCGCACGTGAATGGTCTAAACATTTGTACGCCCACGTGGTGCTTTTCTAGGAATATTTCAAATGTAAAATACTACCATGTCACCGCAGATTGTTTAGATTTTAAGCACAAAATGTAAACTAAATTGCTTTGAATTTTTTTATACGTTGTAAATCTAGCAAAGTCTGTGTGGTTGATCAAGTGTATCAAGTCAAATTTAAAACATTTTAATAAAATAATGCATTCATACTGTCTTTTCAGTTTTCCTTCCTGGGAAGTATTTCGTGGCACATGTCAACACTAAAAGTCAAGAAGTAAAATTTGCTCCCCTATCAAGAAAATAAGGTTAGGCCTGGAAGTACGAGTCAGTTTATCTCACATGGAGTATTTGGGGCAGTCACATAGGATACAAAAATGTTCTGCCCCCGATATTCACACCGCATGTAGACACGCATGTTATTTGCATTGTTGTGTTTGAATATTGTGACAAGCAGACACAGTTTACGTGGACAGTCATTCGCGTCTTGACAGAAACACCGTTTTGTTCACAAAACCACAGGTTTTATCACAAAAAGCTGGGTTTCGTTAGCAAAACCCAGGGTTTTGTTACAAAACCATGGGTTTTGCTTTGTTATGGAATTTTGATACGATTTTGGACAAAACCCTGGTTTTTGTACAAAATCGTGGGTTTCATGAACAAAACTCAAGGTTTAGGTACAAAGCCCTGGGTTTTGTAGTAAAACCTTGGGTTTTGAGCAGGAAAACCAGAGTTTAGGAGCAAAACTATGAGTTTTGATCACAAAGCCCTCGGTTTTGTTATCTTTTTAAAACAAAATCCAAGGTTTTGTTCACAAAACCCTCGGTTTTGCAAGAAAACCTTGGGTTTTGTAACACTTTGAAATAACAGAGCAGAACCGTTGGTTTTGTGAGATTGCAAAACCCCTGGGTTTTGAGACGTCACAAATCCCAGGGTTTTATAACCAACCAATCAAAACAGCTGTTACCTGGTAGCTATAGGCTACTCAACTTAAAAATAGCGCCAAACTACAAGTGGTTCAGTTTGTGTAGTCATTAACATCATTATTGGTTACCACGCACATAGTCTACCTCTATGGCATGCAACACGATGAGAATATATGTTATGTATTAGTTGAATAGAGTAGGAAAATATGACCCACATCCATAAATTTCAAACCCAACAGTGACAGCAAAGAGATTCCAGAGTTACCAAAGCATCAACATTCTTCTTCCAATACCAATGTGAGGAAACAAATTCCACTCCTGACTTAAGACAGGTAGTCACCCATAAAAGGCAACTTGTGGTTTAAGAACGAGAGGGTGTGCATTCAGTGTTCAAAATAATCCACACGGCGCGTGGACTCTTCACTGAATGCACAGCCTCGAGTTCTTTAATTTGCCTAACATACTTGTCTACACAAGTGCATGTGCATAACAAATGAAGTTATATGTAAAATGTATTAAATGGAGGTCATCTTGTAACCTACCTAAATACTACGACAGAGGATTTACTGTTGCATACACCAGACAGGTGTGTCGCATGTACATGTGGGTAATCTTGTTACCTCACTACTGTGTACTTGTAACACATGTGCACTAAAATTAACCCTACCCTAAGTCAACGCTTATGTTCTATACGCAAACGCTGAAACTCCTGGTTCTTGAGGAGCAGCAATTCATGCGAAAAAAAAAAATTCTATGGAGACAGTTCAGTTTGTGACACATCAGTTTGATGAATGGAAGTAACAAGTAACTGTTACTCGCTATATGGCGTAGTCCAAACACCTCTGTAGCCAACATTGTGAAAATGAACAACCTAGTAAGAAACATTAACAAGCAAGGTTACATTTATTTATTTATTTATTTATTAATTATTTTTACTTACTTACTTACTTACTTACTTATTTATTTATTTACTGTTGTGTGATTTTACTTATCTGGATATTATTTGGGGTTGCGACGGAGGTGAAACGGTCCAATACATCAGAGGCATGGAAATTCTTAGAATCAAAACGAGACTCCTTCCCTTTTCAGTACGTCGACTTCAGTACTGGGTGCCAAAGTACTCACGTTGTTTTCATGTTTACCTTTAATTGTTACACATCATCAAACACTAGAGACAAACTGATTTACCATTACAATCTTTCTGACATGGAATCAGAATTGAACATCGATAGGGATTTTACCGAAAAAAATATTAAAGACTACTGGAAGATCTCTGCACATCAATTGAAAGCAGCTATCAACAATCACATCCTACGTAAAACTGTACTTATACAAGCACATAAGAAACCTAAGGCACCCTGGATTAACAACAGCGCAAAAATGTAAATTTAGAAGGGAACAAAAGAAAGATTAATCACCTGAAACGTCAAGAAAAAAATGGAGTCCTTTTAAAAATATGTCAACTCTGTCAACTCTAGACTAAAACAAAAGAAAATATCCAAGATCTCATATCGGAATAGTCAGGTATTGCAAGCTTAGACCAAGAAAAAGCTAAACTTTAAATACATTATTGTAGTGTTATCACAGAGGAGGATACCCATACAATCCCTACTCCAGCTACAAATTGTCTAGTTCATGAGTTAAGTGACATGAAAATTGATGAGGATGATGTTTAGACATGTGTCAGACAATTGAAAGTTACTAGCTCATACTCTGTTGGTCCAGACATTCATCCAAAAATACTGAAAGAACGTTTAGCAGTGTTAAAAAGGCCAGTTCGAAAAATCTTTCAGCAGTTGCTAAATGAATCTTCTGTAGAGAAAGTTTTAGGACTGATAATTAGTGAGGATTTAACATTTGATAACCATGATCACAAGATGGCCAATAATCTTGACCAATCAGATTACAGGTCTGCGGCGGTGTTCACTTGAGTACACTGAGTACAACTTTTCTGTATCTTCATAAAGCAGTGATCCGTTCACACCTGGAATATGCAGCATCCATATGGTCTCTGGATATGTGGAGGTTGGTTGAAAAAATTTAGTCTGTCCAGAGGGGAGCTACCAAACGGATACCAGGTCTGAGCACCCTTTCGTGCGAAGACAGATTAAGAAGGCTTAAAATACCAACCCTAGTCTGCCGGGGAGAATTAGTGGCGATCTCATGTATGCTTACAAATACACACATGGACCTCACTACGAATCTGAACCTTGCTTGCCACCCTTCTTGGGAGATATCCAGAACAAGGGGCCACTCTTTAAGACTCACTAAAATCAGAACAACCTCCAGCATAAGAATTATACAAATGTAAATTTTGATCTTTTTATACATTTTTGTGAAAAAAAAAAAAGAAAAAAAAAGTGCCAATTTTCCTGGGCATTTAAATGACTACGTTTGCAATAAAAAATATCTGACCTTGTCATATGTTTGAACTTTTTTCTTAAGATCCAGTTTTCGTTTGTTTCTTTAAAAAAAGTGCAAAAATTTCAGATTTTTTGTAAGCTACACCTAGCGCTAAAGGGACCATCATAATTCGTAACCTTTAAGTTTAGTCTTTTGCATGTCGTGATCATAGGTGTTATTGGTACATATATAACAAATTCTATGTAAGTAACATACCAAATGTCCAAAATGTTGATTCTTTTATACGTTTCCTGTAATAAACCATTTTTAACCGTTTTGCAATGTTCTCGGGTCAGAGATTTCTGGAATTCACTGGCATGTTTTTCTGGGCCTGTCCTTAAAATTGATGATCATTTTGTTCCGGCCGATAAGTTACCACTGGAATTATGCCTGGAATGACAAAAGATGAGAAGAGAAAGCGCCAGAGAACTGCAACTAAGCCAACATACAGTGCCACATTTTTGACTGAGTCGGCGCACGTTTGTTCGTAATGCGCCCTAAAGAGCGCTGAGAAAGGCATTTGATCTAGATTATTATATGTTATGTAACCAGAGGCATGTTAGTATTCGAGTGATAGATCTTTAAGCACGAACATGAATCTAGCACCTTTATTAGAAGTCGGAGCAGTTCAATTTAAAAAGTGCGACTTCAGTTGTAGTTGGCACTGAAAGAGTTAAGAAAATACAACAAGACACTGAAGAATCTCAAGCAGCTCTGGTAAGTCACTGTCCAATGAAGTTAAAGTTATAACATTATCACACAGTGAAGAGTATCTGTGAATGGGCCTACATTATGCACAGACCAATGAGGTAGAGGCAGGCGGACAGCCCATTTTCATCAGTATATGCTTGGGGGTGGGGGGTTGGGGGCAGGAGAACATAAACGTCCGCAAACTTATTGTGTGAGCCAGAATCCTTCACTTCTTTAGCTAGATCGACGTCAAATTTGGTAGGGATCTTCCTTGGTAAGTCTGTTCTGAGTTATTTCAAAGTGTCACGCTCCTTTTGGACTCCTGGATTTTTTTATGAGATTTTCTGACAAAATCTTAGAAAAATCTGCTTGGTCAATTGCTTCAAAATTGCACAGGGACATTTCCTTGTTTGCCAGTTATTATCATACTCCTGGTGTGTTTTCGACTTCTCCAAAACCGCCAATCAGATAATGATGAAACTTGGTCGAAATTTACATTACGAAAGGGTCACACAAGCTTTTTACTATGTAGTGAAGGTCCGGCTTTTTTGTATTTAACGAAAAATGTTAAACTTGGTGCGTGTAAGTTAATGCATACATTTCTATTGATTACAAATTAGCGGAGATTGCAATGGTTATTCACGTTTTCGATGTCTGCTACAGAACTGACAAAGACAAAATACCATGGAATGTGTACCTTGGGGGACCATCTCCCATGTGTTGAGGAACTGATTCATACCATATCTCGGCTGAAACTGGAAGTGCCAGTCTAAAACCGTCTCTCTGTTTTTCTTGACATCACTTCTTAATCTACCATTTGCCAAATAAGTCACAAGAAGACATTTTGTATCCTCTTCGGTAAAACACAAAAATGACTTCGTACGAACAAAACCAATCGCAGTATCTGCCTTTATCTTTATTGTAACGACGTTCTTTGGTAGCCTCTTGTGTGACTGCTGTATGTACCACTGCGACATCTCCAAAATTGTCTTCAATTGCCTTTCCAGCCTCTTAAGTTGAGAAGTCAGAGACGATCTGAATGCTTACTCAGTCATGGCTCTTGTCATGGGCATATATATATATATATATATATATATATATATATATATATATATATATATATATATATATATATATATATATATATATATATATATATAATTTTATTATATATATATATACATATATGTATATACATATATATATATGTGTGTGTGTGTGTGTGTGTGTAATAAAATTTATTGTTTAAAATACTTGTATAATAGCTGGCAATTAATAAATAGCACGACAAATATAAAGTTTTGATATGTAGCCATCAGGTGGTGACACCTGTCAGCATTCGGTCAATCTGGCCAACTATAAGCAGCTATATCAGTGAAGGAAAAAATACACGACCAAACTGATATATTCGTGAGGAGCGGTTAGCAGCACCTGAATGAAATCCTTTTGTTCAATCCTGTTTCAATCGTGACTGGCATTGCAAAGGTCAGGTCACCTCCTTTTGTTGTTTTTCCTGATCAATATATTGCTACCTTATGAAATAGTCCTGTGTTCTTCTATTTTATGCATCGGTCTTTACAGTATACTCCTATATTGCCCCATGAATACAAGAGAAAGTAAACATTTATATAAGGTTATACAACAACCGAATAAGAATATTTAGTTTATCGAATTCCAATTTTCCCACCTGAGGTTCTTCACCGACCTCGTGGAATGCTCTGTCAAAAATAAAAAGAAATTCATTTTGATGAGCTTTCAATCAGAGTCAGATTCTAAGCATAACAGCTTTTTTTATGAAAAAAGTTGTTTGAATTCTGTAACTGTCGTTATAGTTTGCTTGAAAGATTCGCTCTGTCGTTTTGTGCCTTCTCGTGTTAGGGTATCGAGGATTTTGGCCAGGTAGGTAGTTTCTTCGGTTTTTTTTTTCTCTTTTATTTTTTAGCTTTCTATGATTAGGAATGAATGTGGTTCTAGTTGGTGTTATAGCTGTTTCCTAAAAAATTTGTCCGATTTACTTCGTGGTTATGTCAATCCCAAGCAGTTTGGCTGCTAGGTTGACGTGCATTTTGTTAGCATTTTAGTGGGTGGTTTCCTTTCCTATATTTTTATTTCAAAAATTTCACACTGACCAGGCACTTGAGCATGTCAACAAAATGTGCAAGTTGTCAGTTTGCTTGGCTGGAATAGCACGTCAGCAGTCTGCATTATCTGGGTGGATGGTTACACGATGTACAAAGTGAATCTTATAATCAGCTTGCACTCTTGAGTTGTCAGTTGTAGGTATAGGATGTATTTATATTTAAATGCGGTCCTACTATAATACCTATTGAGCAAAAGAGGGAGCCACCTGCATCAGGGCAGATCCATGTATTTAGCATGGTCAAAAGTACTTTCCCAATAAAATGAACAACACGAACACAGAATAATCTTAAGAAAATGTATTAACATATATTTGAAACATAAAGGATGCCTAAATTGATTAGAAATGGGCTGTCTTTTGGTTGAAAAGGTGTTATTTATGGATGTTTATGTAGTATATAATACAAATCTGCCCTGATCATGGTGGAAGCATCAGTCTCTTGCCCCGGCAACACAGGAAGTGAGCAGGATCGCAGTTAAATATGAAAGTCTCCTATTGGTGATAGTTCAGACTGGTTCTATGAAGAAATGTTACATTCTAGACTTCAAAAGGATGAAAGAGATGTGAAACGCCTGGTGGATCATATTAAACATCTTAATCCTTTTGGCAGTGAGTTTGAGCACCTTTTGGTCATTTCTAATAATGACGCTGCCCTACAGGACATAGCAGGCGCCTTTTAACAGCAAATGAGAAACAAAAGAAATTCTAGAGGAGATCTCGTCAGAAAGGTAAGGCCAAATGCCACGAAGGGTTTCTATGTTGCAATTAGAAAGACAGAACAAAACACGTTTGCAAATATGTTTAAGGTCAATGTCCACACCAAAACTGGCCAAACTAGCATTATGAAGGTAGATTGAAATACTCTGAAAGAGATATTCACCGTAGCGAACAGTAGATCTGATGTTAGTCCATGACCTGCCCTCAGAAGTGTGGATTTCTGCCACCAAGGTGAAACAACCAATGTATATTCCTGTGTACACTATGAAGGAATCATTGCCACCACAAGTTCTGCCCGGTCTTTTTGCATACCACTGTATCACAATCCCACATCAGATCTCACATGTATAGACACTCTGAGAGCTGTCATGTTTCCACGAGTTGATGAACCTGCACTTTTACCTCCAACTTGCAATGCCCTTGGTTTAAACATATTTTATTGAAGCAACTAGGAAATAGGGGGGTGCCCCATATCAATCCTACTTGCAAACATAAGAGAGAAATTAAAGAAGACAATTGACAACACTTGGGGCCGATGCAACGAAAAACGCTACAATAACAATGACAGATAGAGTGGCAAGTCACACGACTGGAGGAATAACACAGCACGGTATGTGTTCACAGATAGAGAGAGGGCCGTTGGAGTAGGCCCTGTAATTATGTGACCATGTACTTGCAGACAACAATATTTACATTCAATCTAACTTTTAACATTGCCATTATAGGAGAGAGCCTGGTGTGTTATGAGACCATAACAGATAAGCCTTGTGTGTTATCGGACCATAATACATGTGTCCCGCCCACATTCCAATAAGTCACGCCCACCTGGGTTTCCATAACTCAACACTTGAACAAGCTGGGCAAATCAGTTTCTGGTCGTGTCTCTCAATTCTTTGTAGGCCTACTAAATTTCGTGTAATCGAGCAGAAAAATTAAGGGGAAAATGTAAATATAAGCAATGAGGATCGCTTTTTTGTGTGTGTTATGGCATAATGACGCCGGTGATTGAAGCTGGCATCGGGCGAGGCGCACTGGCTGCGCCACGCCCATGATGCCAGCTTCAGGTACCCGCGTCATCATGGCATAACACACACACAAAATCGACCCTCATTTCTTCATTAAATATTATGTAAAATCAGGTGTCAAATCTAGCTGTTTCAGTAATATATCTATGCTTTGAAAATATCTTCATTTTCTTTGAAAGTACAGTTTTTAGGCCCAAACAAAGGTGTTTCGACAGTAAAAGATGCGAGAGGCAGGACAGAATTTTGATGTTCGTCATGATGAATTTTATATTTCACATATTCACAAAAATAATGAAACGCGTTCTCGTTCGTCATACCACAGGCACATCCCAGAGAGTCCACAACATCGTTATTGAACAAATCTGACCGAAGTAGGCTACATTTCATTCGCAAGCATGCGTGAAGGACTGTCACTCTCCTCTCAACCAGATAATACAATTTATTACTTTTCTTTTTGTTCTTATTGAGCCTGGATTTGAACTCGTCAACATTTTTAGAATTTAGTACCTGAACAAGTAGGCTGTTCCAAAGTTTGACTGTGGACGGGAAGAATAAATACATCAAAGAGACTGCTTCGAGTGCGTACTAAAGAAAAAATTCGATTTGATCGTACTTGATAACAAATTCTATCATGAACACAGTCAGGATTAGATTTTGTAAATAAAAGGGAGCCAATCCATGCACAATTCTGACAGTCGGAAATCGCCTGTTTCTCACGGAAGAAGTGAAAAACATGTTTGAAAATGACTCGTTCAAAGACTTTGGCCACACAGCTTAAAATGGAAATAGGTCTCTAATTGCTAGAGTCATTGGAGGATCCTTTTATTTTTTTAAATTGGAACATGTGCCCCCAACTGTGCCCAGGTAAACAAATTAAACTGACGTCAGTAGAGGTAATGTGTATAGTACTTTTAAACAACCCTTCCCTAATAAATACCCACACCAGTGCTATAAACTCATTCACAGACCCAAGGGGCCCAAAAAAGTCCGTAATTTTTTTCAGTGGCCCAAAAGTGACCTACACGGCCCAAAGGGCCGAAGGTATTCGGGGGTGGGTGGGTCTGTTGGCATCCGCCCCCCCCCCGAAAAATTTTGAGTTTGAGCATGCAAAATGGTGCATTCTGGGGAGTTTCGAGTATCTTGTCTTTACATGGTTGACGAAATCACAACATTTTAGTCATTATTGCACTTATTTGGCTATTTTCCCTCAGACTGCACAAAAATCTGATGGAAATTAGCAAGAAGAAAAAAATACATTGAGATAGTCACTTGAATGTACTTAACTTTTATCACTGAATGTTGATTGATAATATTTTATGCACACATATTCCAGGATGGTGCAATATATTTGCTGAGAACACACCAAACTATGATGCATGAAATGGGAGTACCAAATGCCAAGAGAAATTTAGCATAAATGAAGAGTGGCTGCAAAGAAATTACTTTGGTTAAAATTGATAATCTTGCCCCAACGGAACTGGAATGCGTTATAGGAGCCGCTACACTGGTGTCATGTTTCACCGCTAGATGGCAGGCAATACGGCATGCCAGGGAGAAAGCCCCTGGTTGATGAAATTTGCTAATACAAATGCTTTAATAGTATTTATGATGTTGCCCGGGGTTCCCAAAATATTGTCAAAATAAAGAAAAAATGAAAAAGGGAAGATAAATAGATGGACAAAGTACAACTATACACATGCATATTATTGATTCAAGTAAGCCGACAAATGCCCCAAAACAGTATATATCTTGATAAATATTTTTTTTAGACAAATTGTCAATCCATGAACGTTAAACAATTATGAATGGAAAGAAGCCTTACATAAAACCAGATATAATTAGATATCCACAGTGAATCTTCATGGCTTTATCCTACTGGCTTTATGTCTGCTCTGAAGCAACCAAATAATTTTTAAAAATTAAAGTCCCTTATCATGGATATAATAATGGGGAAACAACAAACTACTTTATAGTGTTTTAAGTTGAGCGTTATTTTAAAGCATTATCGAACATTCTTAATTTATTTAAATATTAATGTCCCAATGTTTCTCGCAAACAAGCTGTGCAAAAACTATTGAATTCTGTTGTCACCAGATGGCGTGCAATACCGCATGCCAAAGACGAGTGAAACAATCTTGCTTTCAATGGTAATGTACTTTATACCATCTTGTAGCAACATATTTTAATCCCCAATGTGTAGAAATGATGTTATGTAGGCATCAAACCTTTTCAGGCTTTGTTAAAATTTACTATTTCATCCTTGTTGGCGTGTGGTTTAAAAATAGTTTATTCCTTCACACTAGTTGGCATGCAATAACTCATGCCAGCTAGTGTGAGGTCAAATGATGAAATATATAAGGTTTAGTATTTATTCAATTGCAATCCAGTGATGTATTTGTTATTCAAGTTCTTTGAGGAAGTAGGTATACCGGCTGGTAACTGAAGACATCGAGTTCAGACTGACAAAGTGTGATTTCGAAAGACGATGATGCAGACCAGGCAATAACATATGGTGAAGCCATGATAAACAAGCCTGGACCTGTAACTGTCAACTGGGAAAGGGGGAGGAAATTGAGAGTTGACTTCTTTCAAGATGCTTTTTTCTCTTCCTTATAAATAAGTTACACAATTTAGTCTCTTAAAACAGCTGTGCATGGCAATTTCTTTTAATTAAAAAACGTCATGACAAAAAGGATGTGAATGATAATAATGAAACCCATACTTGTCACCACAGACAACAAACAACTGTTCACCACATACGCAATAATAAGACGGCCACATGCAATATGTTGTACACTCCTCCTTGATTTGTTTTGTTTGTTTGTTTGTTTTTTCTTGTTGGAAAAAATTAATCGTGCATTTTAGCATGATTAGAATAACACATATCCCAAACAAAACACATTTAATTCAATCAATTGGCAAAGTTCTTGGAAATAAATACGAGACTTTGTTTTTTGTTTTTTTTTAGTATTTATCCTCTAAACATGTACAAATTTTTATTTATATTTTCTAAAGACAAAAAGATCCAATGTACAATGCACAATGATAATTTTGAACAAGTTTTCATTTATTAAATTGAATTTGATTCTATGAAGTTAAACTTAGGCCTAGGCCTACGTTGAATTCAATGTACGTCAAGACTTAATATTGCTGATGAATAAGATAATTGCAATTTTTTTTTCTCACGTACAAAATAAGAACTACTTTCAACAAACAGGAAGAAATGCACAAAGTTAAACACAAATCATTTTTCATCTTTGAAATTGAGTTTGATGCTTTGTATTCATTTTCAAATTCAAATATTTCCAAAACTTGTGGTTACTTAATACTATTACTTGAGTACTTTAATAATTCATTTAAATTTGTACCATTTTGATTCGACCACCTCTTTTTGGATAATTTGATGTCCCTGAAAAGGGCCTTGGGTTTATTTCTTGTGCGACTTTTGGTCAGGTTTCAATTTTTAAAGTATTTCTTGATGAATTTGGTCTGGTAGAACAGTGTTGAGCTGAATATATCTGACAGTTCCCCCCCCCCCCCATTTTTTTTCGCTCAGATGCATTCGGTCTGACGAGTACATTTGCAATGCTCGCCTTGAGGGTTGCAAAATGGCTGGCAGGTACTTGTGACGCTATAGTTGCTTTTGGGTCGGTTTTCCATCAGTTTTCTGTTAAACTCTCGGATATGCCTGATGCTACCTGGTAAACCCTCCACAAACCAATCTCTGGGTCGTGGAAGAACTTCGGCGACGAAAATTCTGGCCTTTTGATTTTGCCTGTGGGTTCACTGGAGATCTGGACTGTTCTGTCGTATGAAGCATCTATCTGTGTCTGATTCTTGGTTGCCCAAAGGTTGTTTGTTCCAACATTCAGGAATACTGCAGGGAAGTCGACCCTGCATCTTCCGTCTTCGATGTATTGCAAGATGTTGGATGTTGTCTTCCCAGGGTACATACACTTGCATGATAGTGTCTTTAGGGCATGGGAAAATAGAATTCTTGTCTGAAGACATGCTGTCTGAGATGATTGTTGCCACTGGTCTTGAGACTGCCATTTGGGAGATACTTCTTTCTGTCTTTCTGTCCTTTATTCAGAGTTGAATGATCCTGCTGGACTTAGCCCCTACTGATATATGATGCCTGTTGTTGCGTTGTCGATAATCTGCCTAACACTGTCATGACTTGTTATAACCGACCACCCGTGCCAGTGAGCTCTCCCTAATCTGCCCAAACCTCACACCTCTCGTGACAGTGATGACACTTCTCTGATTAGAAAGACCCAGTCTAGTTGAGTTTAAATCAATAATAAATTGCGGGATAAATTTGTCATTTTCAGTGATTATATGCACCAGTCCTATATTGTGTGGCATATGTGTACATTCACTACGCTCTATGCAGACATACTTTGTATGTCAACCGAATGAAAAGAGTGCGGCACAAAATGAAACAAAATCCTAAGAGTTTTGGTTTAATTTCACCAGGTATGATGTAGTATCAATGAATTTACTAAGCTGAAAACCCAGTGCACACCATAACATTTTTCAGATGTATTATGTTCCCATAGACAGGTAGCTTTATTTCCAAATATAAAATTTCTACAACATGTACATTATTATTATTGTGTAAGAAATCTACTTTATGTAATATGGTACAAATTTATAATATATACCAAAGAAAAAACAAAGTCGCACTTTTTCCAGTAATTTGATCAGATTGTCTTCTGACTTTGATACATTAAATGTACCCAAGAAAATCAGCAAGTAGTACTGTCTGCAGTAATTTGATCAAAGAATTCCCGGCCATGGCCAAAATTTACTAATTAATAAATCCAATAGAAAGATACAAAAAAAAAAAAAAAAAAAAAAAAAAAAATCAGAAATCACATGTACGAAAGAGTCATACAAGCAAGCAAAAAGAATTAGGTTGCAACACTCACAGACAGAAGAAACATATAACCGCTTCGATTATATAAATTACTGTAAATATGCAAGTAGTACTTTTTACCAAAGCAGTATAGCTTATCACAGGAAAAGGAATTGTGGGTTTATTAAGTTACCTACCACTCATTTCTGTTTAATATACTCATTGAGCTCTGAACAGACATGACAGGTAGGTATTTTTGGTATTTTGATTTATAAAACACAAGAGAGAAAATGCCGCATGTTGGGCATGTGCCAATTGTGACCACCAAAAAGTCTGGTAAGATGTATGCAAACTTATAGAACACAGAGCTTTCCTGGTACATATTCTATAAGTTGTTATGATGGTAACAGGTTATTATTTTTTCTGCATTGGGATGCAGCAGAGATGGTACATGGGGAAATGAGACAGTTTACTAAATTTTTCATCATGTTCATATTGCTATCAATGTTGGACATGTATGTAATTCATGTAAATACCACCTTTTTTATATGTGCTTAGAAAACATTCTTAACAGGATACGCACAGGTTTTCTTTGAATCGCTAAGTGGATATTTTCCCCTTATTTATGGTATTTTTATCGTCAGGATATTACTAATACAGCCATGGAGATTATTATGGCCTAAAGTGTTGACTCATTTACACTGGATTGTCGGGCTACGATGAAGTAAGTCGTTTGAGACTTTTCCTGACTGATTCCATTTTGAAGTTCCCGCCAAACAGACGTGTTGAACAATAAAACTGCTGATAATATAAACGCAGGTGTAGGTCAAACTGACCTAGTACTTAATGCTCGGGATATTGAACCAGCAGCCAGCGTATCAGGTGCCAAACGGCCTTGGTTGTCACCAACCGGTCAAAGCCCCCTTTATCAAAGTTTCGTGCTGATGATTCTGTGTCTGATTACTTGAAACTGATAACTGATCGAAGAATTTCCAAGGCATTTGAGAAAATTGTGTTTTGTGCAGTTGATATCAAATTATTTGAACTTACGAAACGAGTCAATAGTGTGGAAGATAACGTTAACTCTAAGGAATACCAGCTGAAGGCATTGAATACTACAAATACTGAATTAAAATCAAAAGTAGGGGTTCTAGAAAGAAAAATAGTTGACATGGAGAAAGTTGCAGATGACACTGAGAAGTACAGCAGGCGAAACTGTGTATGCGTGTGGATGAAGGAACCTGAACAGGAAAATGAGAATACTGATGAAATCATTCTCAAATATGCAAAGAAACTTGGGGTAAAGTTGGATCTGGACGACATCGCATAGTGTCCCAGAGTTGGGTAATAAATTCAGGGGAAATCTCGTGGAATAATCGTACGGTTCGTCAGTTACCGCATCAGGCATAGGTTTTATGCCGCAAGAAAGAAGAGTATTAGTAACGACGCTTTTATAATAGAAGATTTGACCAAAAAGCGCTCTAATATCGTGTGAGGCTCGAAAATTGAGAAGGGAGAAACGGATTAACTCTTGTTGGTCTCGAGACGGCAGACTTTGTATCCGCGAATGTAATCTTTGTGGAATAAAGATTTGGCAAACGGTCTAGCTGTGTAGATCCACGAGTTGGAAGACTTACATGAGTACTTCTAAGTACCAACAGCAACGATAGCGACCATTTTGCACCGAACGTGTGGATTTATTTTTCTTTCTTTACATTATGTACTGTTTCCTTATGATTTGCACATACCATTGTTCATGCAGAAGCGAGTCTCTCTTCACGGTCACTTTTAAAATGTTACTGATGATTGGTACACTTTTCACGTAGGGTAATCAAAATTTCAAACAACCTAAATTTACGTATCCAGTATTATATACCACTTCAACTCTGGCTATGAATCTCGATTTGTATTTTGTATTGTGTTTTTTTTTAAGTTATGTTTCTTTTTGTGTATACACACATTCTGTTTGTTTGAGCATCTCACGATCATCTTATGTCCAAAAAGAGTAGGAGTTTTATCCTCTAAGTGAGAAAAGTTGCTCTTCATACATGGTTTTTGTTTACATGTTACTTTCCTTTGGATATTCACTGCTTGCTGTTTACACAGTGGCAATCTTTATGCCGTTCTGTGTATTGAGAAGTGATCGTTGTATAACCAATTTAAGAAATTCTGACAGATTTGATCAATGTACTTCTTATTATATCGCTAATATGTGCTGCATGTTTATTTTTATAAGCTTAAAAACATAATCGAGTGCGGTCGCAGGTAACTCGTTACAGCAGCATCGAACCGCAATTGTTATCTTCAACCTGCGAAAACTTTTATCAAAAATAAGTATATATGTCGAATTCATTGATTATGTGGCTGTATCCAAAACATTTGCTCTGCTATTCATTTTATGCATACCTGTTAAAACTATCTTAGGCATAAGGCACTTGTTCAAACTGATATATTTGTTAGTGATGAATAACATCCACCCGAATCGGGGCCCATCAGAGTAAACCAAACACATTAGAATTGCCCATGCCAATATGCGTGGCCTGAAAATTCAACATAAGATTGGTGAACTCTGTGTCCTCACGGTTTCTCGGGCCATTGATCTGTGGACATTGTCCGAAACATGGTTAACGTGATAGTTATAACATGTCACATGACCATTAAGCGACATAATCAACGAGGTCGAAGACCAAGTTGATTGTGATGGCATAATGGTCATTGTGACATGTCATAAATGACTTGCAACAAGGGTGGTAGGAACGGACCAAGATATCCCTTGGTGCGCGACATTTCTCCTCTCCCTTTTGTGCATGGGAAACTTTGCCGCTGAGGAAGTTGTCACATGCACAGTCAAGTTTGACTGCTTGCTCATGTATTTTCCACTTGCCAATATGGCAGTAGGAAGAGCAGGTGGTGGAAGCCAATGTGACAGATTTGAGCGAGTTGGGCAGTATTCCCACTCAACAGTTAATTTTTCAGAGGAGTACATGTGATAATAACGAGAGTGCACGCTAGAAGAAACTTATTGCAGGTAAAAAAGCAATATATTTTTGTAACTTAATTCACTTATTTTTTCAGGGCTCATGCCTGGCATTGACACTGATTAAGTGTCGTAAATTGAGTCAGGTACATCAACTTATATTATGCCGAGTCATGTGATCATCTGCACAGATCCTGCTGGAACAAAACCTTAGTTTGGGCTGTTCAGGAGAAGGTGTCAACAACTGGTTTTACAACAAATTGCCTGCAGGTCATGCTGCACTACACAACACTAGCAATGCTATTGTGTGAAAAGTGTCCATTATGTGATATAATCAACACTTTTCAGGCTCCCTATTGGACTGTTCCTACCACCCATGTTACAAACAGTCTTATAGAACCCTCTTCAATGCCGGTCTAGTTAGGTACCATCTTGTCTCTCCTCTGATTTTGGGGTTAGTTTCCAATGCTAAAGAAACTGAATTAGAAAACTCGGCAAGAAAGTCATTTCTTCTTTCTGCCGATTGATCGGGTGGACAATAATATGCGGCAATTAAACCAATACCATGACTTGTTTTGATTTAGATCCAGAGACACTTACAGTTTAGTCCTTGTAGGTCAGGACGGTGAATAAAAGGTGAAGAATCTTTCACAAATATCGCCACTCCCCCTCCCATTCCGACCTCTCTGTCTTTACGCAGCGGTGGTTGAAAACCATTTAGGCTTTATAATGCGTATCTGTGAGTTGAGTTTGAGAATCAGACATTTTTCACACTAAGAATATGTACAGAAAGTTAAAAATCAGGGAGAAAAAAGTCGCAAGACGTGTCAGCAGCAATCACAACTTCTCTAGAAGTCGTATACACAGGAGATTAATTAGCTTTGCAGACAATGGACTCAATAGACCCGATGAACCCAACCAAGGATTCAAGTGCTATCTCCAAAAATGGTGTTAGTGGCCCAAAAAGTGACTAAGAGACAAGCAAAATTTCATATGCAGCTGCAGTGACATAAAGTTCTTGAAGTAAGCCTTTAGCTAAACGCAGAAGAGAACCTGGCTTGAATTTAAGTATATGGAAAAACTGATGAAAAAGGACTTTCAAATGGCTACAAAATTATCAAACAATGCAAGATATATTGATGACATTGCTTGTGTTAATGTACAAATTTCAGTGAAATTGCTAAAGAAATTTACCCGAAAGATATCCCTTTGGAGGGTAACAATTCAGATTGTTTCAGAGATGTGTTTTTGGACTTGGATACTCAGGTCCCTAATAACAGGTTTTGTATTCAAGTCTATCACAAAATAGATGCGTTTGACTTTGAAGTAGTTAATTATCCTTTCCCGGACAGTAATATTTCGGATACTTTTGGATATAATACATTTTTGTCACCGATTTGAGATTTGGTCGTATTTGTTCTAAATTTCAGGACTTTGCATCTAGAACCAAATTTTATTTACAATAAACTTGAGTCAAGAGGATTCAAAGATGTACTTTTGATCAAATATTTCTACAAATTTTGCTGTAAATATCCCCAGATGGTTAAAAAGTTTGGCTTCAATAATTTTAGAGATTTTAGACTTGACTGTTTTGCTACTTAATTTTATCTTTTGGCATCATTCTGTTTAAATGTTCACCTTTCAGACATGTTAGGCTAGCTTGCTTTCTGTTGGGTTAAACCTCCAGTGGCTATCGATAGCAAGTAGCGGCCTACGACAGTAACAAGCTTGCCTAATTCAACTTGATATCTGGATAATATTTTCATTGCATTCTTTGACTGAAATACAAATGACTTTCATTCTTCTCTGACTTGTCCTATAATTTTACTTTTAATATCCAAAGGTTATTAAAAAGTTTGGATACGATATTTTACAGTTTTTATACTTGTCTGTTTTGTTACTTAACTTTATCTTTTGGCATCTTTCTGTTTTAATAGTCACTTTCAGACATTTTAGGCTTACATGTTTTCTGTCAGGTTACCCCCCCCCCCCCCGCCCGGGGGGGAGGGCTATCGGTAGCAAGCAGCGGCCTACGACAGTTACATGTTTGCCTAATTGTACTTAAAACCTGTTAAGAAAAATTGTTTTGATAACATGTTTTTGGCATAAATGCTAATGACTTTCATTCTTTTCTGACATTTACTCAATATTAACAAATTACTCAAAATTGACAGTATTTTCTCAAATGTCACAAACCTGACACATTACGTTGATACATTGACTCAGGGTTGGCAATGAAATAGAGCTTAATTGTTTGAGGAGTAGGTGTCATCATGCAGTTTGTTTTACATTTCTGGTGCAGGATGTACATTGTTGCAGTTCTTGTTAGGATGTCCCTTGGTTTTTCAGGTAGTCTAGATGCAACTGTTCATTTTACAATCAATGGGACTGAATATAATGCCCCAGCTTGTTTCCACTTCAGTAAAACACTGGCGGATGGCTTAACTAGGATAAGCTGTCCAGCCAGAGTGGGTACATATTGGTTCAGGGGTAAGTCAAATTGTTCTGAACTGAACCTGTACTATACAAATTTGGTAATTATAGTTTGTTTGACAGGTATTCTTCTTTCATAATGAAGGTCTGCATTTATAAGCAAAACTTCACGTATCTAGCTAATTCATCATTGCTACGTTCATATCTATTCATTATTATGTGGGTTGTCTTTGCTGAATATTTAGCTTAGATAAGGAGCCGCTACTCAGAGAGACATATACGGGTAAAAGTCTCCAAAACATGTTGAGTAGTTGCCCGCCGAAGACCCTTTAATTTATTTGGGCTGATACAGCCTATGTCAAAATTTTACAGAGGAACGTGTGCAATTTGGACAATAGTACTTCTATATGTATATAGGTTAGACAGGGACAGGTTAGTTTATGGAGAGTAAAGAGTTCGGACTGCGGAATACGGTAATAACTACTTGGAAGTGGTTTTGGACAAAAAAACCCACACCAATACAACAGTCACATTCCTAACCCTAAAGGGGTGTGGGATCCCAATGGTAACGGCTTGGAAATGTCTAATGATGGCTACCTCAAGCCTTTGATATATACCAAGGAGCTAGCCCCACTGGAAGTCCGCAACCTGACTCATATGTATTGCACCGATTTCGAGTGTACTGTCGCAAGAAAGTGCCATTGCCTCCAGACAGGACCTAAATGTACAGAATTATGTGCGTACTTTGGACATGAGTGTGCTAATGACACTTTTGACACTGAAACAGACAGTGATGATGAGGATGATGATGATGATGATTGAATCTTGGCGTAGAATCTTCAAACTGTGACCATCATTGATCAGCTCTCTGTATTTAGTTTGTACATGTACTTATACTGTTTTCCTTTACTAAAAGGTATCTTGAATTATAGTTTGATGCCAGAGATACATTAGTTATGTTGCAGGATTCCATGGGATGGTTCACTGTGAATTACGTGCAGGTGTGAATACATGGTACAAAGCACTATAATTTTACTTTATCAGTTGTATTGGCAAATGTAGTGACGGTTCCCTAAGCAAACATGACATATGATAGCCATATTAGCATATTAATGAATATGCATTTGGTATACTCATATAAACATGATAAATAAAACTTGCATGAGTACCGTTCCTAATCATTTTGCCATTTTTTAAATAAACGAAACTATATCTTAGTAAATATAGTATGTTATCCATCGGACAATACTTAATTTCGATGTAAATTTCATATATTTGCATAAATTAACATATGATAATTAGGCACTTTGAACAAACTCTGTATTTTGTGACTATATTAGAGCAATCAAGCACATTTTGGTGTTTATTTAGCCTTTCCACAAGCAGTATCACCAAAGTTATTATTTTTAAGGACAAATTTGAGTTGTCTCAGAAATGGCATGGGTTGTCATGGAGACGGGCAGAAATATATATGATAAAACGCTTTTCAGATTCCACAACCTATTTTTTCATGAAGAGGACATATATACCTATAAGAAAATATAGGTTGTAACTTGTTATACCACGGGTTGGGGTATGACCCCCGAAGTGCCCTCTATGCCGCAGGTCTAAACCCAGTTCCCCTGGCCAACCAGACCTTGATACAAACAAGACGGATGGATCTATTGACGTCCAGGCTATCACTGCAAATCTTAGTTCACGATTAGCAGAGATTTTGCCTAAAATACTGACCGGTCCATGTCTCAGTGATTCTGTAATCAGAGCCCTAAGGTTGTCACTGAAACTACTGATAAATATATGAAGTCTGTTCTACCAAGCAAAATCAAGGCTGCATTTGACGATTTCAGTTGTGATCTAATAAATAAAGAGCCTGGCTAGTCAATTGGAGTAATTTCTTGATTAGAGACAGATATAACGGGCGTTGGCGTCAGAGCCAGTGATACTGGGCAGATAGTGAAGGGCCGAGAAAGCGAGTTGGAGCCCAAGATACAACAACTTGAAAATTTAGAACAGCGCTACGACGATCTGGAAAAACATGGACGTAGGCTAAATCTACGTATATATGGCATTCCAGTGTCAGACACAGAGAACAATACGGACTCTGTAATCCAGTCTTTGTGCCGCGACAAGTAAGGGTTATTCAATGACAAGAGTGTAATATTGGATTTACACACAAGTGGCCGAAGGCCACGCGTGGGTGAATCCAATATTACACGAGTAGTCATTTGAATAACCCACTTAGCCCATGTTTGCCAGGAATGTGACATTTTGTCAATGGGGACATATACATCTAAATCCTTTACCCTATTGTTACTGTGTCCTGCCAAAAAACAAAGCAAAGTTGCACTGCATGATCTGAAAACACTTTTTGTCTCTAAAATGAGTGATTTTGGACAAGTTCAGACTATTAAAGTTTCAGCCAGTGACACACGTGCACTTGTTGATCCAGCAGCAGATCATGATCATATGTTTCACCTGATATGCTTTTCTTCTGAGCTTTCCACCAGAACAGCAAGCATGGCAGCTCACTTTGATTTTGGGAACAATTTGTATCTGGAAGAAAATTTTGATGTGGAACATTTAATGGCATTGCCAACACAGAATCTGATTTTTGGACGAATGCCACAGAAGTCTGATGAAAAGACAAACCATACAAATTCTTTCTTTCTTTCTTTCTTTCTTTCTTTCTTTCTTTCTTTCTTTCTTTCTTTCTTTCTTTCTTTCTTTCTTTCTTTCTTTCTTTCTTTCTTTCTTTCTTTCTTTCTTTCTTTCTTTCTTTCTTTCTTTCTTTCTTTCTTTCTTTCTTTCTTTCTTTCTTTCTTTCTTTCTTTCTTTCTTTCTTTCTTTCTTTCTTTCTTTCTTTCTTTCTTTCTTTCTTTCTTGTTTACAGTTGCCTGAATACTGTTTGGTCTGTATTTCAGTAAATAAAGACCATTGTTTGAAATCCTTTGTCTTACTTATTTCACTGTGTGCAGTGGGGTATAGGATTTATTCCACTGCTTCGATGAATGGATAAGTGAACTTTCTACTGCCAAACATGGGCTAAACTTGGTTTCTCCATTGACGAGAGAGACATTCAGCGATCCGATCGAGTTGGTAAACCAAACCCTAGGAGAACAAGAGCCATGATTGTCCGTTTTGTTAGTTACTAACAAAGAACCAGGTTTTGAAGGCGAGGAAAAAATGAAGGGCTCCGAAATTTACATCAACGAAAACTTGACCCCCCCCCCCAAAAAAAAATCATTCATTGCAAGGAAAGCGAGATCACTTCACAAGTCAAGAAAAATTCTTGATACCTGGTCCTATGATGGGAAGGTTATGGACAAAAACCACAACTCTGACAACACTCGTGTTCTTCAAGTTAAAAATGCAAAGACTTGGACCCTTGGTCATAGACTTTTCACCCTATAATTGACTGATATATCACTTTTCCCTTCTTGTTTGTCAGTGTTATAACTAGTCTATGGATATATTATAGGTCCAAGCAGGGAAGTGCTATTTGCAGTTCCCTGGTCCAAGTAAAGTTTGATGGGCTACTTCTTATATGTCACCTTATATTTATGCAGATGATGCTTACACGATCCGAATGTCCTATATTATATTGAAATTTTAGTATTATTCTACTTCATCTTTTCTTGTATTATTATTATTATCACCAAACTATGTTCAACTAATCATTATGTTTGCGAGACATGCTAGTTGTTTACCTACATGTATATACATGATGTATGTGGTGTTTATCAACCTGACAAACATCAGAGGCATGGAAATTCTTAGAAGCAATACGAGACTCCTTCCCTTTTCATTACGTCGACTTCAGTACTGGGTGCCAAAGTACTCACGTTGTTTTCATGTTTACCTTTAATTGTTACACATCATCAAACACTGGAGACAAACTGATTTCCATTACAATTATTCTGACATGGAATCAGAATTGAACATCGACAGGGATTTTACCGAAAAAGATATTAAAGCCACATGGAAGATCTCTGCACATCAATTGAAAGCAGCTATCAACAATCACATCTTACGTAAAACTGTACTTATACAAGCACACAAGAAACCTAAGGCACCCTGGATTAACAACAGCGCAAAAATGTAAATTTAGAAGGGAACAAAAGAAAGATTAATCACCCGAAACGTCAAGAAAAAAATGGAGTTCTTTTAAAAATATGTCAACTCTGTCAACTCTAGACTAAAACAAAAGAAAATATCCAAGATCTCATATCGGAATAATCAGGTATTGCAAGCTTAGACCAAGAAAAAGCTAAACTTTAAATACATTATTGTAGTGTTATCACAGAGGAGGATACCCATACAATCCCTACTCCAGCTACGAAATGTCTAGTTCATGAGTTAAGTGACATGAAAATTGATGAGGATGATGTTTAGACATGTGTCAGACAATTGAAAGTTACTAGCTCATACTCTGTTGGTCCAGACATTCATCCAAAAATACTGAAAGAACGTTTAGCAGTGTTAAAAAGGCCACTTCGAAAAATCTTTCAGCACTTGCTAAATGAATCTTCTGTAGAGAAAGTTTTAGGACTGATAATCAGTGAGGATTTAACATTTGATAACCATGATCACAAGATGGTCAATAATCTTGACCAATCAGATTACAGGTCTGCGGCGGTGTTCACTTGAGTACACTGAGTACAACTTTTCTGTATCTTCATAAAGCAGTGATCCGATCACACCTGGAATATGCAGCATCCATATGGTCTCTGGATATGTGGAGGTTGGTTGAAAAAACTTAGTCTGTCCAAAGGGGAGCTACCAAACGGATACCAGGTCTGAGCACCCTTTCGTGCGAAGACAGATTAAGAAGGCTTAAAATACCAACCCTAGTCTGCCGGGGCAGAATTAGTGGCAATGTCATGTATGCTTACAAATACACACATGGACCTCACTACGAATCTGAACCTTGCTTGCCTCCCTTCTTGGGAGATATCCAGAACTAGGGGCCACTCTTTAAGACTCACTAAAATCAGAACAACCTCCAGCATAAGAATTATATAAATGTAAATTTTGATCTTTTTATACATTTTTGTGAAAAAAAAAAAAGAAAAAAAAAGTGCCAATTTTCCTGGGCATTTAAATGACTACGTTTGCAATAAAAAATATCTGACCTTGTCATATGTTTGAACTTTTTTCTTAAGATCCAGTTTTCGTTTGTTTGTTTAAAAAAAGTGCAAAAATTTCAGATTTTTTGTAAGCTACACCTACCGCTAAAGGGACCATCATAATTCGTAACCTTTAAGTTTAGTCTTTTGCATGTCGTGATCATAGGTGTTATTGGTACATATATAACAAATTCTATGTAAGTAACATACCAAATGTCCAAAATGTTGATTCTTTTATACGTTTCCTGTAATAAACCATTTTTAACCGTTTTGCAATGTTCTCGGGTCAGAGATTTCTGGAATTCACTGGCATGTTTTTCTGGGCCTGTCCTTAAAATTGATGATCATTTTGTTCCGGCCGATAAGTTACCACTGGAATTATGCCTGGAATGACAAAAGATGAGAAGAGAAAGCGCCAGAGAACTGCAACTAAGCCAACATACAGTGCCACATTTTTGACTGAGTCGGCGCACGTTTGTTCGTAATGCGCCCTAAAGAGCGCTGAGACAAGCATTTGTCCTAGATTATTATATGTTATGTAACCAGAGGCATGCTAGTATTCGAGTGATAGGTCTTTAAGCACGAACATGAATCTAGCACCTTTATTAGAAGTCGGAGCAGTTCAATTTAAAAAGTGCGACTTCAGTCGCAGTTGGCACTGAAAGAGTTAAGAAAATACAACAAGACACTGAAGAATCTCAAGCAGCTCTGGTAAGTCACTGTCCAATGAAGTTAAAGTTATAACATTATCACACAGTGAAGAGTATCTGTGAATGGGCCTATATTATGCATAGACCAATGAGGTAGAGGCAGGCGGACAGCCCATTTTCATCAGTATATGCTTGGGGGTGGGGGGTTGAGGGCAGGAGAACATAAACGTCGGCAAACTTATTGTGTGAGCCAGAATCCTCCACTTCTTTAGCTAGATCGACGTCAAATTTGGTAGGGATCTTCCTTGGTAAGTCTGTTCCGAGTTATTTCAAATTGTCACGCTCCTTTTGGATCCCTGGATTTTTTTATGAGCTTTTCTGACAAAATCTTAGAAAAATCTGCTTGGTCAATTGCTTCGAAATTGCACAGAGACATTTCCTTGTTCGCCAGTTATTATCATACTCCTCGTGTGTTTTCGACTTCTCCAAAACCGCCAATCAGATAATGATGAAACTTGGTCGAAATTTACATTACGAAAGGGTCACACAAGCTTTTTACTATGTAGTGAAGCTCCGGCTTTTTTACATTTAACGAAAAATTTTAAACTTGGTGCGTGTAAGTTAATGCATACATTTCTATTGATTACAAATTAGCGGAGATTGCAATGGTTATTCACGTTTTCGATGTCTGCTACAGAACTGACAAAGACAAAATACCATGGAATGTGTACCTTGGGGGACCATCTCCCATGGGTTGAGGAACTGATTCATACCATATCTCGGCTGAAACTGGAAGTGCCAGTCTAAAACCGTTTCTCTGTTTTTCTTGACATCAATTCTTAATCTACCATTTGCCAAATAAGTCACAAGAAGACATTTTGTATCCTCTTCGGTAAAACACAAAAATGACTTCGTACGAGCAAAACCAATCGCAGTATCTGCCTTTACCTTTATTGTAACGACGTTCTTTGGTAGCCTCTTGTGTGACTGCTGTATGTACCACTGCGACATCTCCAAAATTGTCTTCAATTGCCTTTCCAGCCTCTTAAGTTGAGAAGTCAGAGACGATCTGAATGCTTACTCAGTCATGGCTCTTGTCATGGGCATATATATATATATGTGTGTGTGTGTGTGTGTGTGTGTGTGTGTGTGTGTGTGTGTAATAAAATTTATTGTTTAAAAGACTTGTATAATAGCTGGCAATTAATAAATAGCACGACAAATAGAAAGTTTTGATATGTAGCCATCAGGTGGTGACACCTGTCAGCATTCGGTCAATCTGGCCAACTATAAGCAGCTATATCAGTGAAGGAAAAAATACACGACCAAACTGATATATTCGTGAGGAGCGGTTAGCAGCACCTGAATTAAATCCTTTTGTTCAATCCTGTTTCAATCGTGACTGGCATTACAAAGGTCAGGTCACCTCCTTTTGTTGTTATTCCTGATCAATATATTGCTACCTTATGAAATAGTCCTGTGTTCTTCTATTTTATGCATCGGTCTTTACAGTATACTCCTATATTGCCCCATGAATACAAGAGAAAGTAAACCTTTATATAAGGTTATACAACAACCGAATATGAAGATTTTAGTTTATCGAATTCCAATTTTCCCACCTGAGGTTCTCCCCCGACCTCGTGGAATGCTCTGTCAAAAATAAAAAGAAATTCATTTTGATGAGCATTCAATCAGAGTCAGATTCTAAGCATAACAGCTTTTTGATGAAAAAAGTTGTTTGAATTCTGTAACTGTCGTTATAGTTTGCTTGAAAGATTCGCTCTGTCGTTTTGTGCCTTCTCGTAATAGAGTATCGAGGATTTTGGCCAGGTAGGTAGTTTCTTCGGGTTTTTTTTTCTCTTTTATTTTTTAGCTTTCTATGAGTAGGAATGAATGTGGTTCTAGTTGGTGTTATAGCTGTTTCCTAAAAAATTTGTCCGATTTACTTCATGGTTATGTCAATCCCAAGCAGTTTGGCTGCTAGGTTGACGTGCATTTTGTTAGCATTTTAGTGGGTGGTTTCCTTTCCTATATTTTTATTTCAAAAATTTCACACTGACCAGGCACTTGAGCATGTCAACAAAATGTGCAAGTTGTCAGTTTGCTTGGCTGGAATACCACGTCAGCAGTCTGCATCATCTGGGTGGATGGTTACACGATGTACAAAGTGAATCTTATAATCAGCATGCACTCTTGAGTTGTCAGTTGTAGGTATAGGATGTATTTATATTTAAATGCGGTCCTACTATAATACCTATTGAGCAAAAGAGGGAGCCACCTGCATCAGGGCAGATCCATGTATTTAGCATGGTCAAAAGTACTTTCCCAATAAAATGAACAACACGAACACAGAATAATCTTAAGAAAATGTATTAACATATATTTGAAACATAAAGGATGCCTAAATTGATTAGAAATGGGCTGTCTTTTGGTTGAAAAGGTGTTATTTATGGATGTTTATGTAGTATTTAATACAAATCTGCCCTGATCATGGTGGAAGCATCAGTCTCTTGCCCCGGCAACACAGGAAGTGAGCAGGATCGCAGTTAAATATGAAAGTCTCCTATTGGTGATAGTTCAGACTGGTTCTATGAAGAAATGTTACATTCTAGACTTCAAAAGGATGAAAGAGATGTGAAACGCCTGGTGGATCATATAAAAATCTTAATCCTTTTGGCAGTGAGTTTGAGCACCTTTTGGTCATTTCTAATAATGACGCTGCCCTACAGGACATAGCAGGCGCCCTTTTATCAGCAAATGAGAAACAAAAGAAATTCTAGAGGAGATCTCGTCAGAAAGGTAAGGCCAAATGCCACGAAGGGTTTCTATGTTGCAATTAGAAAGACAGAACAAAACACGTTTGCAAATATGTTTAAAGTCAATGTCCACACCAAAACTGGCCAAACTAGCATTATGAAGGTAGATTGAAACACTATGAAAGAGATATTCACTGTAGCGAACAGTAGGCGCAGTCTTAATCTGCCAGACCTTGTTAAGCATGAAATGGCACCAGTCCCTTTGGCACTTGTGAACATTGATGGCACACTTCTTTCTGCAGACAAAGCTCCATTGGTACATATTCCTAGTAACTCCTGCACACAAAAGAACCCCCCCCCCCCGAATCTCCATTGAAGACATGCTTCATCATAGATGACATGGCCGTAGCGAATGCAGTTGTCAATAAACAATTCAAAGACCTGTGGCGACCTTCCGTTTGTTATATCCAAAAGTGTGTTTCAATACTTTTCCGCCACATGTGAACGTGCAGATGTGGTGTTTGACACTTATAAACTCAATTCTGTAAAACAGGGAACTAGGGATGTTCGGTCAAAAGGTTTCAGGAAAATCAGAAAAATGTTGACAGTCCTGAGTTTCACTTCCTCACTCGTGACGACCATTTATGTCTGTATTTGAGAACAAGTCCGACCTGCATCACTTCCTAGCAGAGGAATTGAAAGAAAGGGCACCAAATGCTCACAAACAAACAAGAGCTGGTTGTTGCAGGTGACTTTGATGATAATGAGAGAGTATATTCCTCGTTGAAGAGACAAGTGCAGTACCTATATTCTACTCAAGAAGAAGTAGATACTAGGATGATTCTGCATGCTTCAGATGCTGCGAAGGAGGGATACTTTCGTGTCATTATCCAAAGCAGATACCGATGTTTTTTTTAGATCTGATGTTAGTCCATGACCTACCGTCAGAAGTGTGGATTTCTGCCACCAAGGTGAAACAACCAATGTATATTCCTGTGTACACTATGAAGGAATCATTGCCACCACAAGTTCTGCCCGGTCTTTTTGCATACCACTGTATCACAATCCCACACAGATCTCAGATGTATAGACACTCTGAGAGCTGTCATGTTTCCACGAGTTGACGAACCTGCACGTTTACCTCCAACTGGCAATGCCCTTGGTTTAAACATATTTTATTGAAGCAACTAGGAAATAGGGGGGGGGGTGGGGGTGCCCCATATCAATCCTACTTGCAAACATAAGAGAGAAATTAAAGAAGACAATTGACAACACTTGGGGCCGATGCAACGAAAAACGCTACAATAACAATGACAGATAGAGTGGCAAGTCACACGACTGGAGGAATAACACAGCACCGTATGTGTTCACAGATAGAGAGAGGGCGGTTGGAGTAGGCCCTGTAATTATGTGACCATGTACTTGCAGACAACAATATTTACATTCAATCTGACTTTTAACATTGCCATTATAGGAGAGAGCCTGGTGTGTTATGAGACCATAACAGATAAGCCTTGTGTGTTATCGGACCATAATACATATGTATCGCTCACATTCCAATAAGTCACGCCCACCTGGGTTTCCATAACTCAACACTTGAACAAGCTGGGCAAATCAGTTTCTGGTCGTGTCTCTCAATTCTTTGTAGGCCTACTAAATTTCGTGTAATCGAGCAGAAAAATTAAGGGGTAAATGTAAATATAAGCAATAAGGATCACTTTTTTGTGTGTGTTATGGCATAATGACGCCGGTGATTGAAGCTGGCATCGGGCGAGGCGCACTGGCATGCGCCCACGATGCCAGCTTCAAGTACCCGCGTCATCATGGCATAACACACACACAAAATCGACCCTCATTTCTTCATTAAATATTATGTAAAATCAGGTATCAAATCTAGCTGTTTCAGTAATATATCTATGCTTTGAAAATATCTTCATTTTCTTTGAAAGTACAGTTTTTAGGCCCAAACAAAGGTGTTTCGACAGTAAAAGATGCGAGAGGTAAGACAGAATATTGAAGTTCGTCATGATGAATTTTATATTTCACATATTCACAAAAATAATGAAACGCGTTCTCGTTCGTCATACCTCAGGCACATCCCAGAGAGTCCACAACATCGTTATTGAACAAATCTGACCGAAGTAGACTACATTTCATTCGCAAGCATGCGTGAAGGACTGTCACTCTCCTCTCAACCAGATAATACAATTTATTACTTTTCTTTTTGTTCTTATTGAGCCTGGATTTGAACTCGTCAACATTTTTAGAATTTAGTACCTGAACAAGTAGGCTGTTCCAAAGTTTGACTGTGGACGGGAAGAATAAATACATCAAAGAGACTGCTTCGAGTGCGTACTAAAGAAAAAATTCGATTTGATCGTACTTGATAACAAATTCTATCATGAACACAGTCAGGATTAGATTTTGTAAATAAAAGGGAGCCAATCCATGCACAATTCTGACAGTCGGAAATCGCCTGTTTCTCACGGAAGAAGTTAAAAACATGTTTGAAAATGACTCGTTCAAAGACTTTGGCCACACAGCTTAAAATGGAAATAGGTCTCTAATTGCTAGAGTCATTGGAGGATCCTTTTATTTTTTTTAAATTGGAACATGTGCCCCCGACTGTGCCCAGGTAAACAAATTAAACTGACGTCAGTAGAGGTAATGTGTATAGTACTTTTAAACAACCCTTCCCTAATAAATACTGATCGACCCACACCAATGCTACAAACTCATTCAGAGATCCAAGGGGCCCAAAAAAGTCCGTAATTTTTTTCAGTGGCCAAAAAGTGACCTACACGGCCCAAAGGGCCGAAGGTATTCGGGGGTGGGCGGGTCTGTTGGCATCCGCCCCCCCCCCCGAAAAATTTTGAGTTTGAGCATGCAAAATGGTGCATTCTGGGGAGTTTTGAGTATCTTGTCTTTACATGGTTGACGAAATCACAACATTTTAGTCATTATTGCACTTATTTGGCTATTTTCCCTCAGACTGCACAAAAATCTGATGGAAATTAGCAAAAATTAGTAAAAAATACATTTAAAAAAATCACCATTTTATCAATTAAGATAAGACAAATTTTGTATTTATACATGTAAGGCTTTAGAGAATTTTGGCACACAAATAAAATTTATTAATTAGGGGGAAATTAACAGACGAATTATCCCGCAATTAGTAAGTTGTGTAGTTTCTCTACAAAAGCAAGAAGAAAAAAATACATTGAGATAGTCACTTGAATGTACTTAACTTTTATCACTGAATGTTGATTGATAATATTTTATGCACCCATATTCCAGGATGGTGCAATATATTTGCTGAGAACACACCAAACTATGATGCATGAAATGGGAGTACCAAATGCCAAGAGAATCTTGCCTTGACTTATTTCCATGGTGGACCACAACATGAAAATAGCAGAAATGCAAGTATGAAATGGGAAAAATATTAAGTCGCTTTGCAAAGGCTTGTAGCTGAAATGCTTTAATATTATTCATGAATTAAAAGCTTGATCTAAATTTTCAATAAATTAATATATAAATAAATATAAGCACCAAAGTCATAATTTATATCTCCAGGGACCTGCTATATATACAAATTGCAGGTCCCTGATAACACTGAGATACTGAAACTATAAATATATAAAGCGGTCCCTCTCCAGTACTCCCATCTCATATATGAAGAATAATTTCAGCTTATTTTTCAAACTTTTCTCACATTCACTCTCTTTGATATACCCTGACAGGTTCTGCATGGCAATAGGAATAATCATGGTACAGTAGTACCTGCATTTACCGACCCCAGTCTCCACCTGGTCAAAACGAGCCGATTTCCTTGGCACGGGCGCTTATGCAAGGGTCAGACTAAAAGGGGCATGCCAATAAATACCTGGTAGCACTTGATAGCACATGCCACCACATGCCACGTTTTTCTACCCATTTTACACGTTTTGCTGTCAGCATAATATGAATAATTATGTTAAATTTAACATAAATGAAGAGTGGCTGCAAAGAAATTACTTTGGTTAAAATTGATAATCTTGCCCCAACGGAACTGGAATGCGTTACAGGAGCCGCTACACTGGTGTCATGTTTCACCGCTAGATGGCAGGCAATAAGGCATGCCAGGGAGAAAGCCCCTGGTTGATGAAATTTGCTAATACAAATGCTTTAATAGTATTTATGATGTTGCCCGGGGTTCCCAAAATATTGTCAAAATAAAGAAAAAAATGAAAAAGGGAAGATAAATAGATGGACAAAGTACAACTATACACATGCATATTATGGATTCAAGTAAGCCAACAAATGCCCCAAAACAGTATATATCTTGATAAATATTTTTTTAGACAAATTGTCAATCCATGAACGTTAAACAATTATGAATGGAAAGAAGCCTTACATATAACCAGATATAATTAGATATCCACAGTGAATCTTCATAGCTTTATCCTACTGGCTTTATGTCTGCTTTGAAGCAACCAAATAATTTTTAAAAATTTAAGTCCCTTATCATGGATATAATTATGGGGAAACAACAAACTACTTTATAGTGTTTTAAGTTGAGCGTTATTTTAAAGCATTATCGAACATTCTTAATTTATTTAAATATTAATGTCCCAATGTTTCTCGCAAACAAGCTGTGCAAAAACTATTGAATTCTGTTGTCACCAGATGGCGTGCAATACCGCATGCCAAAGACGAGTGAAACAATCTTGCTTTCAATTGTAATGTACTTTATACAATCTTGTAGCAACATATTTTAATCCCCAATGTGTAGAAATGATGTTATATAGGCATCAAAACTTTTCAGTCTTTGTTAAAATTTACTATTTCATCCTTGTTGGCGTGTGGTTTAAAAATAGTTTATTCCTTCACACTAGTTGGCATGCAATAACTCATGCCAGCTAGTGTGAGGTCAAATGATGAAATATATAAGGTTTAGTATTTATTCAATTGCAATCCAGTGATGTATTTGTTATTCAAGTTCTTTGGGGAAGTAGGTATACCGGCTGGTAACTGAAGACATCGAGTTCAGACTGACAAAGTGTGATTTCGAAAGACGATGATGCAGACCAGGCAATAACATATGGTGAAGCCATGATAAACAAGCCTGCACCTGTAACTGTCAACTGGGAAAGGGGGAGGAAATTGAGAGTTGACTTCTTTCAAGATGCTTCTTTCTCTTCCTTATAAATAAGTTACACAATTTAGTCTCTTAAAACAGCTGTGCGTGGCTATTTCTTTTAATTAAAAAACGTCATGACAAAAAGGATGTGAATGATAATAATGAAACCCATACTTGTCACCACAGACAACAAACAACTGTTCACCACATACGCAATAATAAGACGGCCACATGCAATATGTTGTACACTCCTCCTTGATTTATTTTGTTTGTTTGTTTGTTTTTCTTGTTGGAAAAAATTAATCGTGCATTTTAGCATGATTAGAATACCACATATCCCAAACAAAACACATTTAATTCAATCAATTGGCAAAGTTCTTGGAAATAAATACGAGACTTTGTTTTTTTGGTTTTTTTTTTAGTATTTATCCTCTAAACATGTACAAATTTTTATTTATATTTTCTAAAGACAAAAAGATCCAATGTACAATGCACAATGATAATTTTGAACAAGTTTTCATTTATTAAATTGAATTTGATTCTATGAAGTCAAACTTAGGCCTAAGCCTACGTGGAATTCAATGTACGTCAAGACTTAATATTGCTAATGAATAAGATAATTGCAATTTTTTTTTCTCACGTACAAAATAAGAACTACATTTAACAAACAGGAAGAAATGCACAAAATTAAACACAAATCATTTTTCATCTTTGAAATTGAGTTTGATGCTTTGTATTCATTATCAAATTCAAATATTTCCAAAACTTGTGGTTACTTAATACTATTACTTGAGTACTTTAATAATTCATTTAAATTTGTACCATTTTGATTCGACCACCTCTTTTTGGATAATTTGATGTCCCTGAAAAGGGCCTTGGGTTTATTTCTTGTGGGACTTTTGGTCAGGTTTCAATTTTTAAAGTATTTCCTGATGAATTTGGTCTGGTAGAACAGTGTTGAGCTGAATATATCTGACAGTTCCCCCCCCCCCTTTTTTTCGCTCAGATGCAGTCGGTCTGACGAGTACATTTGCAATGCTCGCTTTGAGGGTTGCAAAATGGCTGGCAGGTACCTTTGACGCTGTAGTTGCTTTTGGGTCGGTTTTCCACCAGTTTTCTGTTAAACTCTCGGATATGCCTGATGCTACCTGGTAAACCCTCCACAAACCAATCTCTGGGTCGTGGAAGAACTTCGGCGACGAAAATTCTGGCCTTTTGATTTTGCCTGTGGGCTCATTGGAGATCTGGACTATTCTGTCGTATGAAGCATCTATCTGTGTCTGGTTCTTGGTTGCCCAAAGGTTGTTTGTTCCAACATTCAGGAATACTGCAGGGAAGTCGACCCTGCATCTTCCGTCTTCGATGTATTGCAAGATGTCGGATGTTGTCTTCCCAGGGTACATACACTTGCATGATAGTGTCTTTAAGGCATGGGAAAATAGTATTCTTGTCTGAAGACATGCTGTCTGAGATGATTGTTGCCACTGGTCTTGAGACTGCCATTTGGGAGATACTTTTTTCTGTCCTTTATTCAGAGTTGAATGATCCTGCTGGACTTAGCCCCTACTTATATATGATGCCTGTTGTTGCGTTGTAGATAATCTGCCTAACACTGTCATGACTTGTGATAACCGACCACCCGTGCCAGTGAGCTCTCCCTAATCTGCCCAAACCTCACACCTCTCGTGACAGTGATGACACTTCTCTGATTAGAAAGACCCAGTCTAGTTGAGTTTAAATCAAAAATAAAATGCGGGAATAAATTTGTCATTTTCAGTGATTATATGCACCAGTCCTATATCATGTGGCATATGTGTACATTCACTACGCTCTATGCAGACATACTTTGTATGTCAACCGAATGAAAAGAGTGCAGCAAAAAATGAAACAAAATCCTAAGAGTTTTGGTTTAATTTCACCAAGTATGATGTAGTATCAATGAATTTACTAAGCTGAAAACCCCAGTACACACCATAACATTTTTCAGATGTATTATGTTCCCATAGACAGGTAGCTTTATTTCCAAATACAAAATTTCTACAACATGTACATTCTTATTATTGTGTAAGAAATCTACTTTATGTAATATGGTACAAATTTGTAATGTATACCAAAGAAAATAACAAAGTTGTCCTTTTTCCAGTAATTTGATCAGATTGTTTTCTGACTTTGATACATTAAATGTACCCAAGAAAATCAGCAAGTACTACTCTCTCCAGTAATTTGATCAAAGAATTCCCGGGCATGGCCAAAATTTACTAATTAATAAATCCAATGCAAAGATACAAAAAAAAAATTTTAAAAAGAGTAAAAGAAAAAAAAAGAAAAGAGAAACACACAAAAAAAAAAAGAAAATTCATCAAAACAATCAGAAATCACATGTACGAAAGAGTCATACAAACAAACAAAAAGAATTAGGTTGTAACACTCACAGACAGAAGAAACATATAACCGCTTCGATTATATAAATTACTGTAAATATGCAAGTAGTACTTTTTACCAAAGCAGTATAGTTTATCATAGAACAAGGAATTGTGAGTTGATTAAGTTACCTACCACTCATTTTTGTTTAATATACTCTTGAGCTCTGAACAGACATGGCATGTAGGTATTTTTGGTACTTTGATTTATAGTTCACAAGAGGGAGAAAATGGTGCATATTGGGCATGTGCCAATTGTGACCATCAAAAAGTCTGTTTAGATGTATGGAAACTTATAAAACACAGAGCTTTCCTGGTACATATTCTATAAGTTGTTATGATGGTAACAGGTTATTATATTTTCTGCATTGGGGTGCAGCAGAGATGGTACATGGGGAAATGAGACAGTTTACTAAATTTTTCATCATGTTCATATTGCTATCAATGTTGGACATGTATGTAATTCATCTATATACCACCTTTTTTATATGTGCTTAGAAAACATTCTTAACAGGATACGCACAGGTTTTCTTTGAATCGCTAAGTGGATTTTTTCCCTTATTTATGGTATTTTTATCGTCAGGATATTACTAATACAGCCATGGAGATTATTATGGCCTAAAGTGTTGACTCAGTTACACTGAATTGTCGGGCTACGACGAAGTTAGTCGTTTGAGACTTTTTCTGACTGATTCCATTTTGAAATTCCCGCCAAACAAACATGTTGAACAATAAAACCGCTGATAATGTCAACACAGGTGTAGGTCAAACTGACCTAGTAGTTAATGCTCAGGATATTGAACCAGCAGCCAGCGTATCAGGTGCCAAACGGCCTTGGTTGTCACCAACTGGTCAAAGCCCCCTTTATCAAAGTTTCGTGCTGATGATTCTGTGTCTGATTTCTTGAAACTGATAACTGATCCAAGAATTTCCGAGGCATTTGAGAAAATTGTGTTTTGTGCAGTTGATATCAAATTATTTGAACTTACGAAACGAGTCAATAGTGTGGAAGATAACGTTAACTCTAAGGAATACCAGCTGAAGGCATTGAATACTACAAATACTGAATTAAAATCAAAAGTAGGGGTTCTAGAAAGAAAAATAGTTGACATGGAGAAAGTTGCAGATGACACTGAAAAGTACAGCAGGCGAAACTGTGTATGCGTGTGGATGAAGGAACCTGAACAGGAAAAGGAGAATACTGATGAAATCATTCTCAAATATGCAAAGAAACTTGGGGTATAGTTGGATCTGGACGACATCGCATAGTGTCCCAGAGTTGTGTAATAAATTCAGGGGAAATCTCGTGGAATAATCGTACGGTTCGTCAGTTACCGCATCAGGCATAGGTTTTATGCCGCAAGAAAGAAGAGTATTAGTAACGACGCTTTTGTAATAGAGGACTTGACCAAAAAGCGCTCTAATATCGTGTGAGGCTCGAAAATTGAGAAGGGAGAAACGGATTAACTCTTGTTGGTCTCGAGACGGCAGACTTTATATCCGCGAAAGTAATCTTTGTGGAATAAAGATTTGGCAAACGGTCTAGCTGTGTAGATCCACGAGTTGGAAGACTTACATGAGTACTTCTAATTACCAACAGCAAAGATAGCGACCATTTTGCACCGAACGTGTGGATTTGTTTTCTTTCTTTACATTATGTACTGTTTCCTTATGATTTGCAAATACCATTGTTCATGCAGAAGCGAGTCTCTCTTCACGGTCACTTTTAAAATGTTACTGATGATTGGTACACTTTTCACGTAAGGTAATCAAAATTTCAAACAACCTAAATTTACTTATCCAGTATTATATACCACTTCAACTCTGGCTATGAATCTCGATTTGTATTTTGTATTGTGTTTTTTTATGTTATGTTTCTTTTTGTGTATACACACATTCTGTTTGTTTGAGCATCTCACGATCATCTTATGTCCAAAAAGAGTAGGAATTTTATCCTCTAAGTGAGAAAAGTTGCTCTTCATACATGGTTTTTGTTTACATGTTACTTTCCTTTGGATATTCACTGCTTGCTGTCTACACAGTGGCAATCTTTATGCCGTTCTGTGTATTGAGAAGTGATCATTGTATAACCAATTTAAGAAATTCTGACAGATTTGATCAATGTACTTCTTATTATATCGCTAATATGTGCTGCATGTTTATTTTTATAAGCTTAAAAACATAATCGAGTGCGGTCGCAGGTAACTCGTTACAGCAGCATCGAACCGCAATTGTTATCTTCAACCTGCGAAAAGTTTTATCAAAAATAAGTATATATGTCGAATTCATTGATTATGTGGCTGTATCAAAAACATTTGCTCTGCTATTCATTTTATGCATACCTGTTAAAACTATCTTAGGCATAAGGCACTTGTTCAAACTGATATATTTGTTAGTGATGAATAACATCCACCCGAATCGGGGCCCATCAGAGTAAACCAAACACATTAGAATTGCCCATGCCAATATGCGTGGCCTGAAAATTTAACATAAGATTGATGAACTCTGTGTCCTCACGGTTTCTTGGGCCATTGATCTGTGGACATTGTCCGAAACATGGTTAACGTGATAGTTATAACATGTCACATGACCATTAAGCCACATAATCAACGAGGTCGAAGACCAAGGTGATTGTGATGGCATAATGGTCATTGTGACATGTTATAAATGACTTGCAACAAGGGTGGTAGGAACGGACCAAGATATCCTTTGGTGCACGACATTTCTCCTCTCCCTTTTGTGCATGGGAAATTTTGCCGCTGAGGAAGTTGTCACATGCACAGTCAAGTTTGACTGCTTGCTCATGTATTTTCCACTTGCCAAAATGGCAGTAGGAAGAGCAGGTGGTGGAAGCCAATGTGACAGATTTGAGCGAGTTGGGCAGTATTCCCACTCAACAGTTAATTTTTCAGAGGAGTACATGTGATAATAACGAGAGTGCACGCTAGAAGAAACTTATTGCAGGAAAAAAAGCAATATATTTTTGGAACTTAATTCACTTATTTTTTCAGGGCTCATGCCTGGCATTGACACTGATTAAGTGTCGTAAATTGAGTCAGGTACATCAACTTATATTATGCCGAGTCATGTGATCATCTGCACAGATCCTGCTGGAACAAAACCTTAGTTTGGGCTGTTCAGGAGAAGGTGTCAACAACTGGTTTTACAACAAATTGCCTGCAGGTCATGCTGCACTACACAACACTAGCAATGCTATTGTGTGAAAAGTGTCCATTATGTGATATAATCAACACTTTTCAGGCTCCCTATTGGACTGTTCCTACCACCCATGTTACAAACAGTCTTATAGAACCCTCTTCAATGCCGGTCTAGTTAGGCACCATCTTGTCTCTCCTCTGATTTTGGGGTTAGTCTCCAATGCTAAAGAAACTGAATTAGAAAACTCGGCAAGAAAGTCATTTCTTGTTTCTGCCGATTGATCGGGTGGACAATAATATGCGGCAATTAAACCAATACCATGACTTGTTTTGATTTAGATCCAGAGACACTTACAGTTTAGTCCTTGTAGGCCAGGACGGTGAATAAAAGGTGAAGAATCTATCACAAATATCGCCACTCCCCCTCCCATTCCGACCTCTCTGTCTTTACGCAGCGGTGGTTGAAAACCATTTAGGCTTTATAATGCGTATCTGTGAGTTGAGTTTGAGAATCAGACATTTTTCACACTAAGAATATGTACAGAAAGTTAAAAATCAGGGAGAAAAAAGTCACAAGACGTGTCAGCAGCAATCACAACTTCTCTAAAAGTCGTATACAGAGGAGATTAATTTGCTTTGCAGACAATGGACTCAATAGACCCGATGAACCCAACCAAGGATTCAAGTGCTATCTCCAAAAATGGTGTTAGTGGCCCAAAAAGTGACTAAGAGACAAGCAAAATTTCATATGCAGCTGCAGTGACATAAAGTTCTTCAAGTAAGCCTTTAGCTAAACGCAGAAGAGAACCTGGCTTGAATTTAAGTATATGGAAAAACTGATGAAAAAGGACTTTCAAATGGCTACAAAGTTATCAAACAACGCAAGATATATTGATGACATTGCTTGTGTTAATGTACAAATTTCAGTGAAATTGCTAAAGAAATTTACCCGAAAGATATCCCTTTGGAGGGTAACAATTCAGATTGTTTCAGAGATGTGTTTTTGGACTTGGATATTCAGGTCCCTAATGACAGGTTTTGTATTCAAGTCTATCACAAAATAGATGCGTTTGACTTTGAAGTAGTTAATTATCCTTTCCCGGACAGTAATATTTCGGATACTTTTGGATATAATACATTTTTGTCACCGATTTGAGATTTGGTCGTATTTGTTCTAAATTTCAGGACTTTGCATCTAGAACCAAATTTTATTTACAATAAACTTGAGTCAAGAGGATTCAAAGATGTACTTTTGATCAAATATTTCTACAAATTTTGCTGTAAATATCCCGAGATGGTTAAAAGTTTGGCTTCAATAATTTTAGAGATTTTAGACTTGACTGTTTTGCCACTTAATTTTATCTTTTGGCATCATTCTGTTTAAATGTTCACCTTTCAGACATGTTAGGCTAGCTTGTTTTCTGTTGGGTTAAACCCCCAGTGGCTATCGGTAGCATGTAGCGGCCTACGACAGTAACAAGCTTGCCTAATTCAACTTGATATCTGGATAATATTTTCATTGCATTCTCTTGACTGAAATACAAATGACTTTCATTCTTTTCTGACTTGTCCTATAATTTTACTTTTAATATCCAAAGATTATTAAAAAGTTTGGAGACGATAATTTACAGTTTTTATACTTGTCTGTTTTGTTACTTAACTTTATCTTTTGGCATCTTTCTGTTTTAATATTCACTTTCAGACATTTTAGGCTTACATGTTTTCTGTCAGGTTACCCCCCCCCCCCCCGGGGGAGGGCTATCGGTAGCAAGCAGCGGCCTACGACAGTTACATGTTTGCCTAATTGTACTTAAAACCTGTTAAGAAAAATTGTTTTGATAACATGTTTTTGGCATAAATGCTAATGACTTTCATTCTTTTCTGACATGCCCAAATGCACATTTACTCAATATTAACAAATTACTCAAAATTGACAGTATTTTCTCAAATGTCACAAACCTGACACATTACGTTGATACATTGACTCAGGGTTGGCAATGAAATAGAGCTTAATTGTTTGAGGAGTAGGTGTCATCATGGAGTTTGTTTTACATTTCTGGTGCAGGATGTACATTGTTGCAGTCCTTGTTAGGATGTCCCTTGGTTTTTCAGGTAGTCCAGATGCAACTGTTCATTTTACAATCAATGGGACTGAATATAATGCCCCAGCTTGTTTGCACTTCAGTAAAACACTGGCGGATGGTTTAACTAGGATAAGCTGTCCAGCTAGAGTGGGTACATATTGGTTGAGGGGTAAGTCAAATTGTTCTGAACTGAACCTGTACTATACAAATTTGGTAATTATAGTTTGTTTGACAGGTATTCTTCTTTCATAATGAAGGTCTGCATTTATAAGCAAAACTTCACGTATCTAGCTAATTCATCATTGCCACGTTCATATCTATTCATTATTATGTGGGTTGTCTTTGCTGAATATTTAGCTTAGACAAGGAGCCGCTACTCAGAGAGACATGTACGGGTAAAAGTCTCCGAAACATGTTGAGTAGTTACCCGCCTAAGACCCTTTAATTTATTTGGGCTAATACAGCCTATGTCAAAATTTTACAGAGGAACGTGTGCAATTTGGATAATAGTACTTCTATATGTATATAGGTTAGACAGGGACAGGTTAGTTTATGGAGAGTAAAGAGTTCGGACTGCGGAATACGGTAATAACTACTAGGAAGTGGTTTTGGACAAAAAAAACCACACCAATACAACAGTCACATTCCTAACCCTAAAGGGGTGTGGGATCCCAATGGTAACGGCTGGGAAATGTCTAATGATGGCCTCAAGCCTTTGATATATACCAAGGAGCTAGCCCCACTGGAAGTCCGCAACCTGACTCATATGTATTGCACCGATATTGAGTGTACTGTCGCAAGAAAGTGCCATTGCCTCTAGACAGGACCTAAATGTACAGAATTATGTGCGTACTTTGGACATGAGTGTGCTAATGACACTTTTGACACTGAAACAGACAGTGATGATGAGGATGATGATGATGATTGAATCTTGGCGCAGAATCTTCAAACTGTGACCATCATTTATCAGCTTTCTGTACTTAGTTTGTACATGTATTATACTGTTTTCCTTTACTAAAAGGCATCTTGAATTATAGTTTGATGCCAGAGATACATTAGTTATGATGCAGGACTCTATGGGATGGTTCACTGTGAATTACGTGTAGGTGTGAATACATGGTACAAAGGACTATAATTTTACTTTATCAGTTGTATTGGCAAATGTAATGACGGTTCCCTAAGCAAACATGACATATAGTGCAGAAAAACATGGTCCATATTCATTAATTCCAAACCCAACAATGACAGCAAAGAGATTCCAGACTTGCCAAAGCATCAACATTTCTCTTCCAATACCAATGTGAAGAAACAAATTTCACTCCTGACTTGAGACAGGCAGTCACCCATGAAAGGCAACTGGTGGTTTTAAACCGGTCCTCTCAACCTTAGAAATATTCGTCATTAACTGCAGACCCTAGTTCTTTTCTAAAATGCATAGGCCTAACCACCCAAAACACAAATTTCATTACTTCTGCCAAAAATAAAGAGAGACCTGTTAGGCCTATCACCTTTAAGTTCTCCCGACTTGTCAGTCAGCTAAGTTTACAGCAAAAGGGTAAAGTAGGCCTACATCGTTTTTGTGATATTTATGAATCTGGAACATTATAAACACACTATACCTCCACTATAACTATGAGTCGGAGAACAAAGCCCACAGCACAACATAGCCAATGAAGTAATTTTCAAATAGTACAGAAAAACATGGTCCATATTCATTAATTCCAAACCCAACAATGACAGCAAAGAGATTCCAGACTTGCCAAAGCATCAACATTTCTCTTCCAATACCAATGTGAAGAAACAAATTTCACTCCTGACTTGAGACAGGCAGTCACCCATGAAAGGCAACTGGTGGTTTTAAACCGGTCCTCTCAACCTTAGAAATATTCGTCATTAACTGCAGACCCTAGTTCTTTTCTAAAATGCATAGGCCTAACCACCCAAAACACAAATTTCATTACTTCTGCCAAAAATAAAGAGAGACCTGTTAGGCCTATCACCTTTAAGTTCTCCCGACTTGTCAGTCAGCTAAGTTTACAGCAAAAGAGTAAAGTAGGCCTACATCGTTTTTGTGATATTTATGAATCTGGAACATTATAAACACACTATACCTCCACTATAACTATGAGTCGGAGAACAAAGCCCACAGCATGATAGCCATATTAGCATATTAATGAATATGCATTTGGTATACTCATATAAACATGATAAATAAAACTTGCATGAATACCGTTCCTAATCATTTTGCCATTTTTTAAATAAACGAAACTATATCTTAGTAAATATAGTATGTTATCCATCAGACAATACTTAATTTCGATGTAAATTTCATATATTTGCATAAATTAACATATGATAATTAGGCACTTTGAACAAACTCTGTATTTTGTGACTATATTAGAGCAATCAAGCACATTTTGGTGTTTATTTAGCCTTTCCACAAGCAGTATTACCAAAGTTATTATTTTTAAGGACAAATTTGAGTTGTCTCAGAAATGGCATGGGTTGTCATGGAGACGGGCAGAAATATATATGATAAAACGCTTTTCAGATTCCACAACCTATTTTTTCATGAAGAGGACATATATACCGATAAGAAAATATAGGTTGTAACTTGTTATACCACGGGTTGGGGTATGACCCCCGAAGTGCCCTCTATGCCGCAGGTCTAAACCCAGTTCCCCTGGCCAACCAGACCTTGATACAAACAAGACGGATGGATCTATTGACGTCCAGGCTATCACTGCAAATCTTAGTTTACGATTAGCAGAGATTTTGCCTGAAATACTGACTGGTCCATGTCTCAGTGATTCTGTAATCAGAGCCCTAAGGTTGTGACTGAAACTACTGATGAATATATGAAGTCTGTTCTACCAAGCAAAATCAAGGCTGCATTTGACGATTTCAGTTGTGATCTAATAAATAAAGAGCCTGGCTAGTCAATTGGAGTAATTTCTTGATTAGAGACAGATATAACGGGCCTTGGCGTCAGAGCCAGTGATACTGAGCAGATAGTGAAGGGGCGAGAAAGCGAGTTGGAGCCCAAGATACAACAACTTGAAAATTTAGAACAGCGCTACGACGATCTGGAAAAACATGGACAATCCTGTCTTTGTGCCGCGACAAGTAAGGGTTATTCAATGACAAGAGTGTAATATTGGATTTACACACAAGTGGCCGAAGGCCACGCGTGGGTGAATCCAATAATACACGAGTAGTCATTTGAATAACCCACTTAGCCCATGTTTGCCAGGAATGTGACATTTTGTCAATGGGGACATATACATCTAAGTCCTTTACCCTATTGTTACTGTGTCCTGCCAAAAAACAAAGCAAAGTTGCACTGCATGATCTGAAAACACTTGTCTCTAAAATGAGTGATTTTGGACAAGTTCAGAACTATTAAAGTTTCAGCCAGTGACACACGTGCACTTGTTGATCCAGCAGCAGATCATGATCATATGTTTCACCTGATATGCTTTTCTTCTGAGCTTTCCACCAGAACAGCAAGCATGGCAGCTCACTTTGATTTTGGGAACAATTTGTATCTGGAAGAAAATTTTGATGTGGAACATTTAATGGCATTGCCAACACAGAATCTGATTTTTGGACGAATGCCACAGAAGTCTGATGAAAAGACAAACCATACAAATTCTTTCTTTCTTTCTTTCTTTCTTTCTTTCTTTCTTTCTTTCTTTCTTTCTTTCTTTCTTTCTTTCTCTCTCTCTCTCTCTCTCTCTCTCTCTCTCTCTCTCTCTTTCTTTCTGTTTTGTGTGAAATGTTTCCTTGTTTACAGTTGCCTGAATACTGTTTGGTCTGTATTTCAGTAAATAAAGACCATTGTTTGAAATCCTTTGTCTTACTTATTTCACTGTGTGCAGCGGGGTATAGGATTTATTCCACTGCTTCGATGAATGGATAAGTGAACTTTCTACTGCCAAACATGGGCTAAACTTGGTTTCTCCATTGACGAGAGAGACATTCAGCGATCCGATCGAGTTGGTAAACCAAACCCTAGGAGAACAAGAGCCATGATTGTCCGTTTTGTTAGTTACTAACAAAGAACCAGGTTTTGAAGGCGAGGAAAAAATGAAGGGCTCCGAAATTTACATCAACGAAAACTTGACCCCCCCCCAAAAAAAATCATTCATTGCAAGGAAAGCGAGATCACTTCACAAGTCAAGAAAAATTCTTGATACCTGGTCCTATGATGGGAAGGTTATGGGCAAAAACCACAACTCTGACAACACTCGTGTTCTTCAACTTAAAAATGCAAAGACTTGGACCCTTGGTCATAGACTTTTCACCCTATAATTGACTGATATATCACTTTTCCCTTCTTGTTTGTCAGTGTTATAACTAGTCTATGGATATATTTTAGGTCCAAGCAGGGAAGTGCTATTTGCAGTTCCCTGGTCCAAGTAAAGTTTGATGGACTACTTCTTATATGTTTACCAGTCACCTTATATTTATTCAGATGATGCTTACACGATCCGAATGTCCTATATTATATTGAAATTTTATTATTATTCTACTTCATCTTTTCTTGTATTATTATTATCACCAAACTATGTTCAACTAATCATTATGTTTGCGAGACATGCTAGTTGTTTACCTACATGTATATACATGATGTATGTGGTGTTTATCAACCTGACAAGGAAGTGTTGCATCAATTTTTGAGGAATACTCGAAATCGGAGCGCACATTTCCGTGCACATTATTGGAGGTACAGATGTCACAAACTACATCTGCAAAACTCAAGGGGGAAAGATTTAGTGAGAAGTCCCCGTCATTAATAGTGCCAATAATGATTAGTGTTGTTTTGATGGACCAGGTCTGATTTGGTCATGTGAACGACGATTCATATACAGAGTGTACAGGTACACACGTTTGCATGTGTAAGGAGGCAAACCCGTGTGTTTTAGCGGTTTGAAAATTATATGGTTTGCTGTTGTACATACTTCAATTCTAAATTATTTCCAAGTTTACTGAACGAGGATGCTGCCAAACAAAGAGAATGTTCACAACACATGATCACTGTGTACGGTCTAAATTACCATCTATAATTACTGAATTAAGATGGTTCTAACTACTCACGAAGTACCCGTATCTAGCCGCCACTACATGCTCTGAAACTAGCTCGAGTTCCACTGATAACTGGCGACAAGTCACTCCGCTTGTCAAAGGCCATCTTTCTACATGCTTTTTTGGCTTTGACATTTTAAACTTGTGTCGATATGTGGCACTTTAGTGTCGGTGTGTGCATTCTTCTTTATTTCCTATCAATATATGTATTTACTGGTTCCCTTCGACGTGCTTCAGCACTGAATCCATTGACGCGAATAAGAGTGTTACTACCTATTATCATTATTGTACGTGAGCTACTAAAATTTGTAACCCTCAGCAACTTTACACATAACTCTTGTAATGATAATGGAACTTGTATTGTGACGAGCCTTTTGCTATTTTTGCACTATATTCTTAAAAAGGGTCGTATTTTTAATAAGACATTTTTTTTTCAAATTTCGGAAATTACTCATTAAACTTTACAAGCATGGTACCTATCTTCTTACTGAAAATCTTGCATCGTTTATTGTTTCTCCATTTCATTGTGTATATTATGTATGCATTATAAGTTTTGTCATGTGTAACAATAATCAGCATAATATAGGTAAAAATCATGAGGTATTCGTGCAACTCTGGGAACTTTTATTTTCTCCATCTTTAAAGGTAATGGGAACTGGGCAGGAAAAGTGGGCCACTTTGTACTTCTTGGGTGGGCTCCTTAGCTGTGATGTCATTCTACAATGGTCATGTGATAATTAGGTTTTCTTTGACCCCTGTGAGCCAGGCCTGCTGGCCAAGCTACCATTGGTTGAGGTGTTACCTGCTTCTTAAGCTGTCAAGAGATTATGTATACTAGCCTGCCCTATGCATATAATAATCGTACAAGTAGCCACCTGGTGGCAGCAGCACTTCTCATTACCTTTAAGTGAATGAATGTTTGCACATGTGTACTTCAATTTAGTAAGAATAATAACAATATATGTGTGTAGGCATAACCTAATACCCTTTACATGTAAGTTTTGTATTTGTGTCTTTTTGCCCAGAACCACTTCCTAGTACTCATTACCCTATTTCACAGTCCGAACTCTTTACTCTCCATAAGCTAACCTGTCCCTGTCTAACCTATATACATATGGAATTATTATTATCCATATTGCACACGTTCCTCTTTAAAATTTTTGACATAAGCTGTATCAGCCCAAATAAATTAAAGGGTCTTCAGCGGGTAACTACTCAACATGTTTCGGAGCTTTTTACCCGTACATGTCTCTCTGAGTAGCGGCTTCTTGTCTAAACTAAATATTCAGCCAAGACAACCCACACAATAAAGAATAAATATGAACGTGGCAAATGATGAATTAGCTAAATACGTGAAGTTTTGCTTATAAATGCAGAGCTTCATTATGAAAGAAGAATACCTGTCGAAGAAACCATAATTACTAAATTTGTATAGTACGATATATTTATTTCTGTGTACGGGGTGTAAAAAACTGTTCGAATCTGGCACAGAATTCTATTTTCTGATACTTTACTCACATGATTTACTGTCTATATATTTCAAGATTTTACTTTATACTACATATATATCACTATTAATTGTAATTCCTGTGTTATATATCACAAGATAGAATCAAGGTAACAAACGAAGTGAAAGCTTGACTTTTCAACTAGTTATATACGATTTACTATGGTATACTTCTCAACTTTGGACGCAAAAGCATAAAGTCCATATAATTCACGAGAAAGCAAAGGTCTCAAACGAAAACCCTCAAATTTGGAGGCATTTTTGTGAGCTTAAAAATAAATATTTCAGCGATTTAAGGAAAGCTGAAGATGACTGCCATAACAAATAATGTAATGTTGTTAACACTGGGGAGTTTAAAGGTAAAAAGTGGTGGAAAATGGTCAAATATTTTATGTCTGGCAATTCGAATATGTCAATACCTTCTATACTATCAAACGACACTGTTATATCTAATAGTAAATCTAAAGCTGAAGTCTTCAATGAGTATTTTCTTAAACATTGTGATGTAGATGCCTCCTCTTTTACTTTACCTAGTGAAGTCGAAGACTCACCTAATCTACTTGAAAATATCGTTTTAAATGGAAGTAGTATTCTTGACATATTGAAATCACTCAACATAGAAAAAGCATGTGGGCCAGATAGTGTTAGTCCCCTGTTGTTAGAGGAGGCAGTGCCCAGTATTCTTTTGCACCTTCTCTTACTAATCTACTGAATCTTTCTCTTAGTAACTGTAGGTTTCCATCTGAATAGAAAAGGCCCATGTAACACCAATCCATAAAGGTGGTGCAGGTGAATCGTGAAAGATTATTGGCCTATTTCTTTATTGAGTTGTGTAGGGAAGGTTTTTGAGCGTGCTGTCTTTAAACACATCTTTAACTTTTTGCGTGATAATAATGTGTTGTCAGAAAATCAGTCTGGATTTTTACCCCGAGATGGGACAGTTAACCAGTTAGTTTTTCTTTAATATGAATTCTTAAAAGCAATAGATCTTCAGAAGGAAGTACGCATAGTCTTCTGCGGTATTACTAAAGCCTTTGCAAGGTACACCATCCAGGGCTAATATATAAATTGAAAAGAAGCAGGTATCTGTGGCTCGTTCATTCGTTGGGTGGACTATCTCCATGCACGAACTCAGAGAGGGGTTATACAAGGCCAGGCTTCTTCATGAGGGGGACATCAAAGCATGGGTCCCACAAAGTTCAGTTTCGGGACCTTTGTTGTTTCTCGTGTACGTTAAAGATATTGTTGAGATTGTTAAATCGGAAATACGTCTTTTTGCAGATGACACCCCTTTGCATATTACAGTTGACAACCCTGCTGAAGCAGCCAAAAGTATCAATTATGATCTTTAGTCAATATCAAAATGGTCAGACCAATGGTTAGTTTGTTTCAATCCTAACAAAACTAAATCCATGACAGCAAGCAAGAAAATAATCCTGAAGATCATCCTTACTTAACATTTAATAATTACTGTCTTGAAAATATCGATGTGCATAAACACCTGGGTCTGTGGCTTTCTTCTGATCTTTCTTGGTCAACCCATGTTAACCATATTATAGCAAAGTCTATGAAACTAGTTGGGGTCCTTAAACGCTTACAGTATAAGTAAAACAGGAAATCTCTTGAAAGTCTCTAATTTTCTTTTTGTACTCCCCTGTTTAGAGTATGCAAGTGTGGTCTGGGATGGATGCACACAAACCGACAAAGATCGTCTGGAATCTGTTCACTTGGCTGCAGCCAGGGTCGTGACAGTAGCATTTGCTCATACAAGTCTTGAGAAAATTTTAAATAGAAACAGGTTGGGAAAACTTATCAGAGGGTAGAGGAAACAAAAGTTAGTACTAATGTTTAAAATTATTAATGGAATAGCTCCACCATACTTAGTTAATCTTTTACCACGGACAGTCTCAGAACGTAATAAACAAATAAGAATTTTTGAAGCTAAGAGAAATACATTTTACTTTACTTTTACTTTTTTCCCATCAACTATTCGGAAATGGAACTTATCATCTCGATAGGTCAGGACTCTAGAACATTTAGATGAATTTAAACGGGAACTTAATGGAACAAAACCCAAAATCAAAAAGATTTACTATGTTGGAGGAAGGAAAATTGCCATTAATCAGGCATGAGCTGCAGCCTATTGAACAGTGACCTGTATAAAATTGGTGTTGTTGATTCCCCGTCATGCCGCTGCGGAGCAAACCTAGAAAATGTGTATCATTTCTTTTTAAATGTAGTAATTATGTTTTATTCCGGCATATACTACAATCTGAAATAATACCGTTTGGTAGTTTTAATATGAAAACTTTACTCTTTGGAGTTGAAGGGAAAGGTTCAACCATTAGCCAGAACGAAAAAATATTTGAGGCCGTTCATAGATATATAAAGTCTTCTGGAAGGTTAAAAATTTGATACGATGGAATATGGTTAAGTTGTCTTTTTGTTCACACACCGCTACATTTTCTTTCCATTACCTAATTGTATAGTCCTGTTTGTGTTCTATCTGTGAACTAGTGTTTTGCATTCTTCATGTTGTCTTGTGAATTTCATGTCCAAGAGGCCTTCATATTGGCTGGTGAGCCTGTTGGCCAATTGTTTTTCTGAAATAAAATATGTTTGAACCATCCCCAAAATCTTAATAATCTGTGGTGAATTTAATAAGCACTCTACAGAATGAGATACAGACCACAATGATTGCGAATTGGGGGTTAATCTACTCAACATTGATTTTCAATGAACCAACAAGAACAACTGAATACACTTCTTATCTTCTTGATCTCATCATAACGGACCCACTGGGTCTGATCCTGGATAGTCGCATTCTACCTCCCATATTGACCTCCGATCATTCTGTGGTGCATTGTAAACTCTCTCGCTTCCCACTGAAAAACCGTTTAAACGTGATATTTGGGATCTAAAAAAAAGCAAACTTTGACAGTCTGAATGAGTCTTTATCTGTTGCCCCCTGAGATACTGCTTCTGAAATCTATGACAATATTGATGATATTCTCTCCTACTGGTATATGTTTATTAAAAGAATTCACTCCATTTCGAGAGATAACAGTCTGGCCTAAAGACAAACCTTGGACGACTGGTGAAATTAAACGTTTAATAAGAAAACGAAATTGTGCCTGGAAACATTTTAAAAAGTGCAAGAACCCAACACGATATGAGCGTCTTTTTCAATGTTACAAGGGCAGTAGACATGAATGTGTTTATTCACAAAGGAGAGGGGTTAGTACTTATTTCAGCAAACTGAGAGATGAAATTGATTCTAAAAATATGAATCCCAAAGCAAAAAAATGGTGGTCCTTGACGAAGTCTGTCCTGGGATGCAAAATACACGAGTTAATACCCCCATTAATCGAAAATGACAGAGTTATATCAAATAATAATGAAAAAGCTAAAGTGTTTAATATGTATTTTGCAAGTCAGTACAATTTGTTGACTGACCAAACGCCACTGGCACTTCCCGATTTCCAGGTAATTACTGATGCTAGACTTGAGCCGTTCTTCATATCAGAAAATAACATAAGGAAAGTATTAGTCTCTTAAAACTTCTGGTGCCACAGTGCCTGACGGTATTAATAGCTATTTATTAAAGAAAATGGAACCATTCTTTTTGGATGTAACAAAAGCCTTTGATAAAGTAAGCATGAAGGACTGTTGTTTTAACAGCGGACTTTTGGCTTTGATGACCAGTTGGTTTCCTGGGTGAGAGATTACTTGTCACTTCGTTTGCAAAAAGTTGTTGTTTTGGGTCAGAAGTCAAACTAGATACCAGTGGAAGCAAGGTTGCCTCAAGGAGCCATACTGGTTCAGCCTTTTGTTTTTGGCTTATGTAAATGACATTGCAGATAACATAACGACTAATATTCGACTATTTGCTGATGAGACATGTTTGTTGGAATTTGTTGAAAACCCTGCAGACTCTACAACAAATTTAAATATTAATTTGGATCGTATTAGACTTTGGGGAATATCTGGAAAATTTAATTTAATGCTATAAAATCACTTTCTCTTATTTTCTTGGCAACCCCCCAAACACAATAATGACTCTATTTTTTTATTATTTTCACATCCATTTTTTCAAAATCGCACTGTATGGTGAGAACAACCCATGAGTCACTCATGCATCAAATTTGAACATGGTCAATCAAGAGGACCTTTAACATATCCTGATACATATCTGTGTAGTATCGTTTGGTACAACTTAAGATCTGTCTTTTCTCTTCATCTTTCTTCTTAGTTTATGAAAGTATTATTTATGGAACTGTCTAGTCTTAATTTATGAGCTGGGGTACATGAATTTTTTTTTCTTGCTAGCTTGGCTGATTATGCTGTTGGAACATTGCCTGAGCTTAGTGAGAGGGGTCTCTTGACAGAAAAGAATGAAAGAACTGCTTTACATTTTATTCCATGTAAAGAAAATGAAACAAATTAAATACCAGATCAAGAATACACTATTTGTATATTAGCAGAAGTATTAGCATAAAGCCTACTTCAGTGACAAGTAGCATCTTGTAATACTGTATACTTGTATTAAACTCCAGAACAAAATATTATTCAAAATGCATTGATATGAAATGTTTAGGAGTTATATCAGTTTTAGTGAGTATATTTCCTTCAAGACCACCATTTAGCCTAGACCTCTACGTCTGAGCCAAATACCCATGAATCAAGTTGAGTTTGACTCACTTGATCTGAAAAACCTGACTGTCCCTTGGCGCCATCTTTCTGTTCCTGTGGAACTGTTGGTGACTCCTGGTGCACATGCTTCCTGTCTCATCCTTTCTGTTCTGGAGATTGGTGAGTTGACATCAGCTGTAAAAGGAAGCAGCGGTGTTCAGGTGGGCTTCTCTGGCGGTTGAGAGGAAAGTATACTTAATAATACTGATATTACTCCTAAATATCTCGTATTAATTACGTAACATTACCACTCGACCACCATTAGCCGATAAACAAATGTACAGGCAGTGGGTGTAATGTCACTGGTATATTGACTGCTGGGACTGTCAGTTTGGGGGAAAACCATTGGTCGGTCTGAGGAGGTGACGTCGGAAGGGAAACCCTCAGAACTATGTGGAGCTGCGACCGCTAACAGTAGAATCCAGCTGAAACCGGAAACCTTCTTCACCTAATGGGACCTCACTGGACCCCCTGGGCTCGCCTGCCAACTAACAACTGTTGGACTCGTGTGTAGATATTATCAGTTTCAGCTCCATCTGAACAGGTCCCCACTGGGAAACTTGTGGGTGCCAGGGGGCAGGATATGGTTCCAAGAGCAGTGAGCTCCTGTGTCAGACCAGCAACAGGCTGAGACAACAGGAAAAATCTACCTGATGCTGTTCGAGATTAGGTCAACTACACATGAAGCCCAACAAGGCCCACTAAGAAATTTGCCAACCTATAGGCCTGTGTCTGATCTCAACCACAATAGCGCCGTAAAACGGAACATGGTGCCTGCCCTGATGGGATCTGCAAGACCCAATGAACAAGTATCGGAACTTAAGCAAAGAAGCTGTTATGCCTGACAAGACATACAAGGCCATCCTCTATCACTATCATGTCATGCAAGCAGTGCTCAAGGAAATTTGTAGATGATTGCGGTGGGCAGATCCCAAGAATGTCAACAACCGCGACGTTCTGCAGGGTGAGCACGGAGGCATTGAAGGCTCATAGCTTGTGAGGCTGAGACAAGCTGCAAGGCCCCAGGCCTTTTGAGTGTAATCTCATAGGCCTTAAGGATCATCTGCATGATCCACCATAAATCTTGTTTCTGCAAATTTGCTCCTTTCTTGGGTTGCTCAGTGGTAGAATGAGGGCAGTCCTCTGAGTCTGTCTGTGTGGGATATGTACCAGCAAAGAGCTGTCACTGGGCACAGGGCTCTTTCCTTGAAAGGAAGAGTGGCTTCCCTACATGGAGGGTAAAACCTTTAAAGACCAAAGCCTGATCTCAAGCCACTTGGTTCTTTGCAAGGAAGCCCAGGGCCACCTCGGAGTGGTCAGGTGACCATTATAGTTGGTCATCAGCCAGAGGGTGGATCTTGCTTCTCCTAGCCCCCAAAGGGAGTGTTAATAGAAAACAATTTTTCCACATCCAGTACTTGAGGGAAAACTGCTTAGGGTCCTCAAGGCACTCAAATGGCCACCTCTACAACATAACTAAAACCAGCGGTAGGTCCTGCCATTTCAGGACCTGTTGTGTCTTCAAGTCTGTCTGTGTGTGTGACACAGGAAAGTTGTACACAAAGGCCTATGTTGTGATGTAGATATATGTTTATTTCCAAACCAAAAAATAATCCTGTAAAATAATAACATGTACAGTAAATTTCAGGGAATCAAGGAATCAATCACAAAGTTCAAGTGAATGTAGAATATTTAGTTTACACATGATCGCGCATGTCCTGCAAAACATTGTCTAAATATTACATCCCATGGTTATATGTGGATAATAATACTGACACCAGAATCCAGCATCCAGACTGCATGATACATGGCAGTGAATCAATCACAATATTCAATCTGTGGCCAATACAGGCGCAGCATAGGTCATTGACCTCAAAAGGTCATCCATTACACATCACAGCTCTAGCATTACATAATGTAAACATGTACTTCAAGAACATTTGGAACTTGAAACTGAAAATGGTCTGCATAAATTCTTGAAAAGTGAAATAATTTCTCACTTAACAATAAACATTTGGGAAAATATATAACAAAATTCAAAATAATATCAAACATATAACAACTCAAACAATATTCATACTAATACAGCTTACCCTGATGGAAACCTGGCATATATAACCATGTATGAACCACCTGCATGAACACAACAGTCATGAAAACTAGGCTCAAACCACTGGAAACAAAGAATTAACATCAGCATTCCAGCAAAAACCTATCCCAGTAGTCCAGGTCAACATCACAGCATATCACGATATCACCATCTTGAGTTACATGTATTAACACTGTATATATATTCTGGTCACATATTCAAAATAACTCCATAGACTTGATGAACACAAATGTAAATAAATATATCCATAAACTTTGGAAATGCAACCATCACATGCAAGTAACATCTTTTATAAATGAATTCATTGCCAAAGAAACAGTGTGAGCTGTTTAATATGTATCTGCAGGCAAATCAATTCATTTACAAATCACAGCATGCATATATAAACTAGACTTATTCTGGTTTGTTTACAGAATTACCCATTTAACTGCACATGCCTTGACTTGTGTCCTTGTACATAGTTCAGTGTATTGATAAATTATGATAATCATGCACTCTTTCAGGAATAACTAATTACCTTGTACACCAGTGCAGTGTGCAAAGGACAGGGAACACATGTCTGCAGGTCACCTGACCATGACACCACCCATATGCATGTCAACCAGACAAACCAGTTTGGAACCACTGGACCATGCATGAATGCTTGTACCAAATGCAACCTGCCTCTAGAAATATTAGAGATTTCATAAGTATGGTAATATGGCTAGAATCTGCAGTTACATCTTACATGTCTTACTTGCACCACTTACAGCACAAGAAATTATCCAATACACATTGATATAATTATATGAGCAAAATTACAAACTACAGTATTTGTGGCTTCTGTCAAGCCAGCTTGCATGCTTGACAGCACAGCATGCCTGTACAACTCCTACATTTACCATACAGGCATTTCATCAAAATTACAGAAATTACTTGTTTCAAATGGTAACTTTTACAATATAAACTCTAAACAACACTTTAAACAATATTAGCCAACAAATTAGTAACTTTGGGAACAATTTCCTACCTTTTTCACCACTTTTGCCACAGCTGTCCAGAAATGCTTCTGTCACTGGTGGTGACCACATGTGAGAGAGGGTCAGTCAGGACAAAACCCTGTGTGCCTGACTTGTCAGGGCTCACACTGTAATTGCTGAAATTGACCATGGTGGCAGCAGCGCATACCATGTTCACAGAACATGTGCAATAATGAAGGTAGCATGTTAGTTATAGTTAGTAAAAAAAACACTCAAATATCTCTGTCACATGTGGAAGGGCACAATGACGACTGAAGTATTGATCCTGATGCGGACATCAAGGACGTAGGCAAGGTTTGAAAAGATGGCTGATCATAAACCTTCCACTGTTCTCGAGCTCTTGCCTAAAACTTTCCACTGACACAGCAGGAAGTCAAAGATGTTGAAAAAGACCAAGAGTGAATTTTCATACTGGTGCAACAGTCGGAAAACACCTTGTATCAAGCTGAGTAACCAGTTAGAGAAGCTCGAAGCCCTCCTCTGGCAATTCTATCTGAGATTGATTCTGAGAAGCCCCTGTCACAGATGTGCTGCAAGATAATCACCAAGCATATAGGTTGAGCACTTAAGGGTTCCAATGGAAACGCTCGACCACAGCTGCACCTGAAACTTCAGCCATGATGGTAATTGTAGCAGAGGCTAAATGCTTACTTTCAGTAGGTCAACCGAGCAATCACTCCAGGGCCGCCAAAGGGAGACCAGGATCAGATTGCAATGGTGGGACCAAACCTTTTGCAGTACCTTCAGAAAGATCTGGCAGAGTGGAAAGGCATAGGCCCACAGGTTGCTCGAGTCCATGGCTACAGCATCGATTGCTAGGGAGATCTGGGACAGGCGAGATGTAAACTGGCAGTTTTGAATTCTCTAGAGGCATGAACAGATCCACCTGTGGAGTTCCCCGTCTTGCCCACATGGCCTGAATGACCCTGGGGTGGAGCATCCACTCCATCCCTACCACCTGATCCCTTTCTTGATACTGGGTCAGCCAAGACATCTTGATTTCTTGCAATGTGCTTCACCAGGTCATGAAAGTGGAGGAGCGCCAAGTGTATCACCTCCAGTTCCAACCATTTATGCGGTGAGACGCAAAGGGCACAGGCCAAAGGCCTGATGCTGTCTGGCTCTCCACATGGGCTCCCCACCTGGACTGAGAAAGGTCCATATGGATGGCGAACTGGGCCTGAAAGGTGTCAGCATTTGTCCTTTCATGATTATCTCCCTATGGTCCACCACCTGATAGCCCTGGTCTCTTGACCATCTGCCCCACAGAGCATGTTGGAAAAGGCGAGGGTGGAGACGACTGAGAAGGACCTGGGAGTCCATCAAGGACAGGAAGCCCAGTAGGGCTAGCCATTGTTGTGCCGAGCAGACCTTGCCAGTCTTTGGGGCTCTGAGTGGTAACTAAGGTCTCTTTCACCAATTGTCCAAAGGGCGCCAGATGTAGGCAACCAGAAAAAACTGGATGCCAAGGAGGATGAGAGTCTGCTGGCCAAAGACTGGACTTGAATAGGTTTACTATCAGGCCCAAAACCTTGACAAAGTTCCAGAAAGGTCTGTGTAGGATGCTGCAAATCTAGACACAGAAGTCTTCAGGTGAGCCAATCATACAGATAGACGTGAATGCGCACAGCTGACCATGAAGGTCAGCCGCAACTGTCTGTGTAAACCTGGTGGTACTATAGCAGGGCTGAACAGAAGTGGCCTGAACTGGTAAATTTGAACCACAGATAGTTCTGTGAAGTCTCTGCAATTGGCACATGGAAAAAATGGGCAGCTGAGATCTAAACAGGCAGATCCATAGCCTGTGAGGCTGCTGTCACCAACTGGAAGTACTCTATCCTGAGGAACGGGACTTCCAGAAAGAGTTCAGCGTTGACAAGTCTAAGACCAGGCATCATCCTCCATCCTGCTTTGGGACCAGGAAAAGTTTAAGATGTGAATGCTTGTTCTAAAACATGTGAACTGCCCCTAAGAACACAAATATTTTGGGTTCCCTGGAGTGGGATTCAAACCACTAGGGTTCTTCACTCAAGGGAGGCCTCTCTTGGCCAAAAGAACAGCATGTAGCCATGTCTCAGGATGTTGAGGACAAACAAATCATCTGTATGACAATTGACAATCCTGAGACAGTGCAATCTGGCATACAAGAGTCAGGAATACCATAGCCTTTCCTGTCTTCTTGCCTTGAGCAGAAAGCTTGATCTGTCTACTCTTCCCAGGGGATCGCATCAAAGAGGGAGCACAAGCCAAGGGGCGAGTAGAGGCAGTCTGGGAAGTACCACAACTGGTGAGAGCATACTTTGTCACCAGCCAGGCTCTGAATGAGTGCTTCAACATAATCAAAGCGCGTCAGCAGAGCAGGAGTCGTGTCCATGGATGTGGAAGGTTCTTCTGCAGCTCTCATGGTTGCTGATGTGCTCAGCCCTTCAGATCATAAGTGGTGGATGCATCCATGTCACCACGCCTGGTACTGGGGTAGAAAGGACTTCAGTGAAAGTCACTGCAGCCTCAAATGCTGCCTCCACCTGCTTAGCCCATGAAAGGAGTCAGGGAGGGAAGATTATGGTGGACCATGTACAATTGTCCCAGGGTCCACCAACAAGATCTGGCCAGAGGGATCCTGCTAGATCTCTGGGAGACTAGTCCTAAGGGCCACAGCTGCCGCCAACTGAGCAATCTGCTGGGGGGGGGGGGGGTAAGAGAGAGTCTAAGTGCCAAGAGGAAACTGACTCAAGGCGGAAGTGGAGAGCTGCTTTGCTGACAGAGGTTGCTCAGACTTAGCTGCAGTGATGGTGGGAACATAGGAAGACAAAGTCCCTGCTGGAGATGTGCTCCCCTTGGTTTTCCAGACATCATGGACTTACCATCCGAGCACCCAGATCTGAGTGATCTGGCTGGCCAAAGTTCTGGAATACCCGGATGATAAAACCAGAAGGTCTCCTATCTCTGAAACTTCAGGGGCCACAGCCACCTCTGACTGAGAAATCTGCTGGCCGCAGGGGCCCCGAGAGTCCCAGTGCTAAGAGAGAGCTAACACAAGGCAGGAGCTGCAAGCCACTCTGCCAGCAGGGACTGCCTGCAGTGATTGTGGGAGCAGGGAAAGACAGAGTCTCCAACCGCAAAAGCCGACACTGCTGCTGGTGGAGCTAAAGGTGTCACTCAGTGCCGGGTGCCAAGTTATGGAATATGGAATGGAAACCCGAAGGTCTCCATTTTTGAAACTCTTTACAGGGGTCGCTGCCACCACTGACTCAGAAATCTGCTGGTGGGAGGGTCCCAAAGAGTGTAAGTGCCGAGAGAGACTTGGCCACAGTGATGGCAGGAGTGGAGGATGGCAGAGTCTCCAACCGCTAGGCTGACACTGCTAATGGGGTAGCAGAAGATGTCACCCAGGCCACCGCAGATGGCAATACAACTGGGGCAAAGGCCCACTAATGGTGGAAAGTGCCCCTACAAATACAGGTGTCTTCGTTTCATCTCCCACCATCTTGGCCCACAATCCAAGCCCTACAGCCGGGAGCTCAGAAGGTTTGCAGATGCACTAGTGTTTTTCCGAACCTCTGGGACTTACGATCTGAGTGCCCAGACCGGAGCACCTGGACTGGCCAAGGTGCCGGAGGCCTCTCTGACTTCTTGGATTTATGGTGTGAGTGCCTGGACCTGAGCACTTGGAGTGTGCAAGGTTCTGGAACACCGGAATCAAAACCTGAAGGTCTCTACTCATAGGGACTGCAGCTGCAACTGACTAAGAAATCTGCTAGCAGGAGTGACACATCAAGGTACCAATGGTTCTCCAGACCTCCTGGATATATGGGCTCAATGCTCAGACCTGAGTGCTTGGACTGGCTGAGATGCTGGAGGCCTCCGGTACTTTTTAGAATTATAGTCCCAGCACCTGGACCCTAGTGCTAGCTGAGGTTCCAGAAGACTCAAATGGAAACCTGAAGTTCTCCATTCTTGGAAACTCAGTGGTTTTCCAGACCTCTAATACTTACGATCTGAGCGTTTGGTTTGGCCAAGCTGCCGGAAGCTTCCCGTACTTCTTGGACTTATGGTCTGAGTGCCCAGACCGGAGCACTTGGACGGACCAAGGTTCTGGCATACCCAGATCAGAACCCAAAAGTTTCCACTCCGGACACACTAGTTTATGTGATTTGTGCTCCGAGGACTTGGACCTGAAGGACTGAAAATTCGACAGCTTCAGTCCATGTATGGCTGACTTTTTTTAAAGAAAACTCCAAAGAACAACTGCCAGGAAAACAGTACCTGGATCATACCAATAGCATCTGGGTCCAAGCAGATGTGTCCAAGACCAAGTCTCGGATTAGTGAGCAAGGGTTGCAGTTGCCACACAGGTAATGTGGAATGTGTGAGCTCCCCATAAGGTGATCTCTTGCAAACTGACTTTTGACTATAGAACCAAGGAAGAAGACAAGTGTCATCTCCCAATCTAACACAAAACACATGTGTATTCAAAGAACACACGAGGTCAAGTTATGTGACAACCAAGCAATGATCATGATCCATGGTGCCATGAAGTGGCCATGCGAGTCCTGCTTTTGTCAATTTACCTGACAAGGGCAAAAAGAAGTGGTCTCTAAACCACAAGTGAGTATGGGAGTCCTACTTCTGTCAATTTACCCGACAAAGCCAAAAAGAATTGGTCTCTAAACTACAGCATGCTCACTGTTTCCCCTCCGTCTGTGATTTGACCTACAAAAATGCCATCTTAGAAAAGAAAAGAATTGAGCCAGCACGTACCAGTCCTGGATCCACTTTTCCCACCGGCATCCTTAAGGTCAAATTAAGTATTCCGTAAGTCCAGGGAAGCTGAGAAATAAATTCCGCACACCCTGCCAAGCAACAATTGCCTTGGAGGCACTGTCCTTCCCATATCTGTGATGTGAATATCGAGACGCCATCATGAAAAGTTAGGTTTCAAGCCAAACGACCAGTTCTACTCCCAATAATTTCAATGGTATCCGCACATCAGAAATCAGCTATCTAGGCATCTGAAGAGCTCTGGATCACTGAGAAAAGATTTTCCCTTGAAGTGAAGGTATGTATAAACAATTAGTGAATCTGTGAATAAAAGTTGCGAGGAAGTCGTGAGTGAGCAGGTGTGAATCTGCGAAAACAAGCCTTGGGTCAATCTGGGAATAAAAGTTGAGTACAAGTCGTGGGTGAACAAGTGTGAATCTGTGAAACCAAAGCAAAGCAATTTGTGAATATGTGAATAAGGGTTGAGTACAAGTTGTGGGTAAACAAGTGTGAATCTCTAAAAACAAAATGAAGCATTGGGTCAATCTGGGAATAAAAGTTGAGTGACACAGTGGGTAAAACACGTGTGATTCTGTGAAAACAAACCGAGCCATAACTGAGAAACGATATGAAGCAAAAATACTGAGAAACAATACTGAGCAAATATATTGAGAAAAAATACTGAAAAACCAAAAAACTTATACTTAACCATTTCTGAAGTTAGACTATATTGGTGAGTATCTAGTTGTAAGTACCGAGATCAAATACTGTTAGCAACTGAAATAAAGTAATATTGAAATCAAAATCTGTAAGCAGCTGACAGTAAAATACTGCCATATTAAAAGGAGAAAAGTGACACTGAAATTCAGGAGGAATTGAGAGAAAAGGAACTTGAACCAGAAAAGTTTCAGTCAAAAAAGTGCCCCCGCAAGAAAAGATAAGCAAAGCAAAATCAGAAACGAAACCAAGTAAATACTGAGAAAACGAGCATTTAGTCAGAAACGAGTCATTGCTAATCCTGGCAAGTCATCCCAGATCCCGCCCCCCCCCAAAAAAAAAAACAAACAAACAAACAAAACAAAAAAATCTGAGCCATCCCTGTGATATAACTGAAGACCGTTCCTCCTTCATAACAACAGGAACAAGAAATTCTCGATCTGTTTAGGAGAAGGCCTCCCTGGAAGCGACCAGACAAAATGCCCAAGAGGAAGTACTTGCGTAAAGCTTCTGTCAAGACCGTTACTAAAGTCAATTTTGATCAACCTGCCAAGCAGCAAAAAGTGACTACTCATCATGACGCTCAGAGTGAAAAGCTTTTTGACGTTCGCCTCCGTGGAACATTCTATCAAGGAGATAACAAACTTAGCGCAGAATGTATGGACAGGCAGTGTATGTGCAACAGTCTACTTGCACTTTGTTATCTTCCAAACAAGGAAGACCACACATCCCAAGATTTAGATTTAATTTTGCATGAAGTAGACCAGTTATACGTGTCATTGACCCAAAAAATGAAGAAAACTGGTTATCTTGAGTTTGCAAACATGCCTCAAGAGGTGACATTTCAAGGCTTGTTGCTCAAAATCAGAAAACTAGATTCCCTGTCAGATTTTTTTACGACTGACACTGAAGTAAAGGAAGAAGTAGGCCGTTTTCTTTTTGTTTTGCAGTCCACTTTTGAAATGATTGATACTGTTCTGATTGTTCTTGAAGATTATGTTTTTTTTCAGTCTTCAAACATACAAAAAAGAAAATCTATATTTGTGAATCACACTCACGTGACATGGATGGATTGCCTTGTGCAGAAAGGACCAGCAATTTGCTGGGTTTCAACACGTTTGTGTTAGCATGCAAGTATTTACTACAACTTGCCACACATTTCACGAACAGATGCAGCATTGGTGTTGACATTTTGCCTGTTGTAATTGACACAAATATACAAGCACAATTACATTCAGTACAAATGGATGCCTCAGAAGCAATTGAAAGCAGTTTTGTTGACCAGTCAATGAAAGTGACTCTTGCACAACAGAAAAGGGAAAACATGTCTGAGAGCGTTAATCAGCAAACAAAAGCTACAAACTCGTCAACTGATAGACAAGCATATTCGAAAGAATACAAAAAGCAGGACCGTCAAATGCGGCTTTCAGGTCAAAAGAGAGACAAAATGGGAAATTGAAGAAACAGGCAGCCAGGAAAGGGAACAATACAGATCAAAGGAAAGAAAAATAGAGAAATCCCAGAAACGGCAATTGATAGAAGATAATGAATACAGATCAAAGGAATGAAATGCAGAGAAATCAAAGAAACAGCAATTTAGGGAATCTGAAGATTATAAATCCAAGGAAACATCTAAGAAAGCAAAAGCTAGGGGAGATGAAGAGTTCAGATAAAGGGAAAGACGAACAGAGAAAGCAAAGAAGTGGCAAGTGAGGACATATGAATTGTGAAAGAAAATGAATGAAAGACTAAGAAAGCATGAAATATGAAGGCAGGAACGTACACGTTTCATAGAAAAAAAATAAGAGACCAAAACAGAAAACAAGTGTTCAGGCAAAGACAGGAAGTGAAAAAGGAGGAACAAGCACAGTGTAGAGAAAAAAACACACGGGTTTTCCTTGGAAATATGCTTCGAAAAAATTTCATCCCACCATTGCAGAAGGACCAGTATATGTATGTTTAATATGCCATCAAACCTTTGTAAGTGGCAAATCACTCCCAGACAGTGTGCTCAAGTCTGATAATTGAAAGAAGTGTATTATTGACTTGGTATCTGTGAACCACAAACAGTGGGTGTGTAGTACATGCCAATCATCTGTCCAGCAACAGAAAATTCCAAGATTCTCTGTTGCCAATGGAATGTTTTTTGCCCAGAAACAAGAGGCATTACAACTGCACCTGTTGAAAGAACGTGTCATTTTCCTCCGCATACCACTTATGTAAATGCGTGAACTTCCTCGCAGAAGACCATACTACTTGAACGGCAATGTAGTGAATGTACCTGTTGATGTGAGTCCAACTGTTAATGCTTTTCCAAGAAACGTTCATGAACAGAAACAATTCCTATTAAGTTGAACAGGAAGTTGAGTTACACAACAAACTACCAGGTTGAGAATGTGAGACCTTTAAGCATCATGTGTGCATTACACTGGCTGATGAACAACAGCTCTTTGTGCCAAAGCTCAAACATTCACATTGATGAGGACTGGATCCGTATATTTAATGAGGAATCTGGTCCGAACAATAGTGGTGGCAGAAAGTCTCAGAACTTGGAGGAAACTATCTCAGAAAAAGATCATCATGATGAATTGGAGAACTTCAGTCAAGTGGACGAAAGTGAGAGAGATGGGAATCTTAATACATTACTGGACGACACTGAGGTGGACTTCAACACAGTTCTTTCATTTGCCCGAGATGAAAGCCAAACACCAATAAGTATTTTTTTCAGATCAAGATGCAGAATCTCTGTCCTTTCCTGATATATTTTGTGGTCAGCTGCATTTGGCAGAAGAAACCAAGGAAGTGTATGTGTCCTGCGGTGATACTTGCAAGTGGGAGCTAAGACGTCGGGCCAGACAAGTTGTCAAGTGTGTACTCAACATATTCTTTAAGATGAAAAGGCTTCAGATAAAACATGTTGGAGATACAGTAAATTTGGCTATGTTCAGGTTCAAAACAAAAGGCAAAAAGTACACAGTTGAAAATACCTTAGATCCACAACAGGTAGACACTCTCCTGCAACTGGATGATGGGTATAAAATTTTCTTTGGGTTGAGAAATTCGCCTCCGTATTTCGAGGAAAGAAAGGAAGATCTGATTGCCACGATAAGAAAGCTTTGACTTCCCACTTGGTTTTTGTCCCTGTCTGCAGCAGACACAAATTGGACAGACCTGGGAAAGTTGCTGCACAAGAAAGACTACAGTGATGAAGAGATTTGTGCTATGGGTTGGGCAAAGCATACAGAATTAGTAAGATCTGACCCTGTGACTTGTGTGAGATTCTTTAATCATAGGGTGCAGCAGTTCATCAGCATTGTATTTCTAAGTTAACACAATCCAATTGGTAAGGTAACAGACTTTTCTATTGCGTAGAATTCCAACAGAGAGCTTCACCACATATTCATATGCTTGTATGGATTGAAAAGTCACCAGAGTACAATGTTCATACAGATGAAGATGTGGTAGAGTAGGTAGATAAGCATGTCTCCTGCCCACACCAAGAACAACCAGATCTTGAAGAACTGATTCGACTACCGACCCACAAACATTTAAAAAACTTGTAGGAAAAAAGGGATAACCTGTGTGCAGATTTGGATTGCTGTTGCCTCCAATGCAAGATACAATGATTCTGATCCTTTTTGAAGGTCCCAGTGAGGCTGAAAAGTTGGAAGATGGATCAGAGTATGCTGAAATGACATTTTCAAACGTTCTCACTGATGTTCTACAGATGTCTGAACAAGAATATATAAAAGCAATTTGCTCATCACTTAAAGGACCCAAACCATTTTTGAAGAGAACACCATCTGAAATTTGCATTAATCCTTATATGAAGATGCTACTCAGTGCCTGGAAAGCAAATCTATCCTGCAGTTCATTCTTGATGCATATGCTGTGGCGACATATGTGGTAGATTACATAAAGAAGAGCCAGAGAGGAATGGGTCGACCTATGGACCAAGCAAGTAAAGAGGCAAAGCAAGGAAACAAGGAACTTGCCTCAACAGGTACATCACATTGGAATCTCTCTCCTGAATTCCGTGGAGATTTCTGCACAAGAAGCCAGCTACATGACAACAGAAGTTGTTTTTGTAAATGCATCACATCCAGATGATAGAACATTTTTGTTGAAAGGTGAAGAACATGTAGAGAAATTGCCAATGCAATCAACAGACATTCAGGCAGGAAATGTGATAAAATGGTATGCTGTTCATGCACGACAACTGGAATCCTGGTGTCTAGCAGACTATGTACCGAAGTTGAAGGTAGTTTTTCCTTAAAAAAGAAAAAAATCTTGATCCCTGTGAAGCAGTAGGGTTGGACGTTGCCGGATTCGAAGGGAATGAAGCTGATGAACAACTGAGTGATGCTAGTAATGCCAGTTTGAGTGCAGAGAAAATAAACATTACCTTGTCAAATGGCGTGACTTTCTCTGAAAGAAACAACATACGTGTTCTGAGGTATGTGAGGTTTAGTGAGAAAGGTGACCCTGAAAATTCCAGCAGAGAAAGACTCATGTTGTTTCTACCATGGAGGAATGGAGTGAAGTAAATCCTGCCTGATTAAAGAAACATATTCACAGCATTATGATGCTGTGAAGCACATTGTTGAATGAAAAAGAAAAGAATATGAGAAAAAGGCTGATATTCTTGAGGAAGCAGCTGAAAGGTTACAGGCTGGGGACATATAAACATTTGATAATGTGGCTCCAGGAACTGAATACACAGAGTCTGTAGATGCAGAGAAGGTGCACAATAAAGTAATGACTTTATATTTTTTGCCCTAAATATGCAACAAACACAGACAAACTATGACATAGCAGATGATATCTTTATGGAACATCATGTGGTCAAGAACAGCAAATATTGGCAAGACGTGTACCTGATGAAAAGTTCAGACAGATGATTTGATGTTTGAATACACTGCAAAGGGAATTTTTCAAACATGTCATGAAGTGGATCAAAACGAAAGATGACCCTTTGCATGTATTTCTGTCTGGTGGAGCCTGTGTTGGAAAGTCAGTTCTTTGTAAACTAACGTATCAATGGTTACACAGAGATCTGTGATCTACAGAAGGTCAGAATCCTGAAGATTGTAGAATTCTTGTTTGTGCTCCAACAGGGAAGGCAGCTTACAATGTTGAAGGATCCACCATCCATCATGCACTTCACATCACTCCAAACACAGGATTTCAATATCGCAAACGATTCTCTGCTGTCTTGAATACCTTATGATCCAAGTACATGTACCTAAAGGTTATAATTATAGATGAGATGTCTATGGTTGGAAATCAGATGTTCAATTCTATGAACCGTAGACTACAAGATATGAAGGAGAACAGTAAATCTCTTGGTGGCATACATATAATATTGATTAGAGACTTGTACCAACTACAACCAGTCATGGATCAGTATATATACAGGGATCTGTCAAACAATAATGGTCCATTAGCTTCTAACCTGTGGGTGGACTTGTTCACTATGCATTAGCTCACTGAAATCATGAGGCAGAAAGATGATGAAGGCTTTGCTGTAGTTCTTTATCGTCTGAGAGAAGGTATCTACACTGATGCTGACATTTAAGTCTCAAAGAACAGACTGTACAACTTGATGAAAAACCATCTCTGTCTTCAGTGCTGCATCTGTGCACAGTAAACAGACTTGTTAATGATGATAACATGCAGGTCTTTAAAACTTCCTCATGTGAAAAAAAAACTGTAATATGTGCACAAGATGTTGTGGTTGGTGTCTTTGCTGCAGGAGTAAAACAGTAATTAATTGAAAGAATTTCGGATGATACAAGTAGAACTGGTGGTTTGATGTGCAGACTTCCAGTAGGTGTAGGGTAGAGATGTGAAACTACATGCAGCCTGAATACTGACAATGGTATAGTTAATGTATCTTGAAAACGATACATTATGTGATCCCAGAAAGCATTCTACCAAGTATCTTGTGGGTTCAGTTTGATCATTCCAGTGTAGAAACCAGGAGAAAGTACAAACAGTACCAGAGAGAAGATATTGATGTGCAGTAGACGCCAGTTTTTGCAATTAACCACAACTTCAACACAGGTAGAAACCACGGTCCTGTCATCAAAAAAAGTCTCAATTAAGACCAGCAGCAGCTAAACATTTCACAAATCTCAAGGTGACACAATGAATGAGGTTGTCATTGATACGGAAAAGTCAAACATGAAGCATGGTCATTTTGTTGGCTTGAGCCATGTGCCCAAAAAATCAGGCCTGTACATAAAAAACCTGAATGAGAGAAATATAAAGCAGGACAGCACTGCTGTACAAGAAATGAAAAGACTGCACACCAAATCTGAGTTAAAACTGTGTTATACACCAGTGTAGGCAGTGGAACCAAGTACCTTCAATTTTGTATTTCACAATGTTCGTTCATTGCATTGTCATTTCAAGGAGGTTGCAGCAGACCCAAACTACACATCTGCACACATTGTTGCATTTGCCGAATCAAGATTGGTCCAGAAAGATGACTCTCCAGATTATGTTCTGGATGGGTTCCACATAATAACAAAGGATCAAAAAGACTTCACTGGCTGCCAGCAGAGACCACCAGGTGGCATAATTTTGGACATCAAAGATATTTTGTCACTTGTTAGTGTCACATCAGTTTCTACAAAGGAACTAGAACATACAGTCATAAAATTCAAATATAGCAATGACTTGGTTCATTTTGTTGCACTGTACAGATCCACAATGTGCAGAAAAAAAGTTTGAATAACATTGCGAGCGCTTAAGAAGGCTACTCAACACTGACAATAATGTTATACTTTGTGGTGATTTTTATTGTGACGTGATGGCTGAACAAAACACATGCACAATGCACTACATACAGAAACTCTTTAACCGTAGCCAGTTCATCAAAGAACCAACGACTGACTATAAAACATTACTTGATGTGGTCTTTTCAAAAAAACAACTCCTTGTGTCCATCTATTATTGACTGCATGATCAGATCACAAGCTGATACCTGCTCATGTAAAGCTACAATAGTGCATCAATTATTTTTTGTTGCAAGAGGGATTCTGACAGAAAGAAAGATGTTTGACAGAATTCTATCAAATAAATATGAATCCAAATCAGCATATATTGCCTTGGCCTGGTGTGTTAGGGACAAAAGCTCTTCAAGTGTACTGGCAGTGCATTTTGGGTAGCTGACCCTTCCTGGCCTGACCCTGACAAGTGTGACTTGGAGAAAGAGACGGTATGATGTGGATGGATGCGTTTGAAGAATGACAGTGAGAGAAAGGCTTTCCTGTAGCCTATATAATATACATAAAAATGAATTTCGAACAACCCAATTATATTCACTTGTTTGAAAATATATTTTAACAATGTCACAATCAACTTGCATTCATAATGATGATACAAAACCAAAGAATGAATTTACAGTTCTGATCAACAGTACATGAAATGGTGCACTCTAGTTATTATTTGATGAACATTGATGCTGTCTATAAATATATATAGATGTATTGTATTGTAGTATTTCTGAATTATAAACCATTTACAACTGTTTATATGGTTCTACATCAAGTGTTTCATTTATAATTGCATGTATATATTTCCTATGACTAAGTGCTTACAATATAGAAAACTATACATTTTAAATTTCTTACCAAATTGGTTTGATTGAAACAATGTAATGACTCCATAACATTTAATTTCATTGGAATTTTAAAATATTTTTGCTGTAGCTACTGTGAATATTTTACAATACATGTATATTGAAATTCTCATACTTGAAATGCTACACTGCAGCCACAACTTGATTTAGTCATGCACTAAAATTTATATTTTGTGTAAATATGTATATTATATTTCACCATCTCTGAAGTGTAAACCATTTACAATTGTTAACACCATTATACATAAGGTCTTTCCTTCATAATGAAGTGCATATATATTTCATGAAAAGAAGTTTTTACAATCAGAAAATTGGACATTTGAAATTTGTGAGCAAATTGAATTCAGTACATATAAGTCAGCATGTACTTCATGATTTCTTATTGAAATGTTCAATTTAAATTTCAACTTCAAAAATAACGTCGATGCGAGCACTTAAGATATTTTGTATTCATATTCTGTTGTTACAAAATATTGTTATACATAATTTGACATTTTTTATTGAATATTTGCTTGTGAGATTTTTATACCTATAGAAACTGGATTGTATCTACATGCACACACCAGATAGTTCGTCTGTGATTGACAACCCTTTTTGGTCTGTGGTTCTTTGCAAATAAATATTTGTAGCTCATAAAACTATTTCAAGAAATATTTGAATATAGGACGTACAGTTATTTAGTATTAATTGAGGCAAGCCTCCCACCTCCCCGCTCCGGTGATTTTTTGTAATGCAGGATCTATGTTAGAGGGACAAGTGAATTTTGAGAGGGACAAGTAAAAATTCAGATTAACATGTCCTATGGACGAGTGATTCTTGAAAAAATTGTAGAAGCCTGTTTTAATATTTAATAACTTTATAACTTTAGTTAACCTACAGATCAAATATATGTATATTTCTCAGAAATATGATTTTATGTCTTGTCTGTGGACTTCATAGTACTCAGTATGTACATACATAAATTTGTGCAGCAGAATTATGAGGTGGGCCAATAAAATTGATTTCAGAAAGTTGTAAAATTTTGTCTCTGGACTTTACAGAAATGTATGTTTGTAAATATGTGCATGAGAATCAGAGATCTTCAAATCAAAGTGGCTTTGGTCTGTTCCACAAAGAGATAATGGTGCATTAAAAACTTTGAATTTGTCAACCTTGCTAGAAAACTAACACACTTGTTCAGGTAGGTAATGTAAAATTCAATTTTCAACACCCACAAATTTTAACAAATATGTACACATTGACCCTTTGCTATGGTACCCTGTCTCTACACTGTTTATTTACTATTGTCATTATTCACTTGTAATCATTTCCAGATGTCCATGGTCCTTGTAGCTGTGGCTACAAAAGAACTAGCTACCAGATGATATTGCCAACTGAGAACATGGAAGATAGACAAAATTAATGGTGTGACAAAACAGCTGGACCATGGATACGACCACTGTCTGGTATTAAAAAACCACTAGATTAGGGGTTCTCTTCAATGTGAAAAATGAGCCATGGATACACCCACTGTTGTATAACATAAATCAACTTGAGTCTAGGCATTACACCATCATGGCACTCGTGTTAGTTCACAAACACATTCTCTTGTTTGTCACCCAAATACCCCAACTTCACTTATCTCGTTTTAGTTTACTTGAACCAAAAAATGGACACTGTATGCATGTATCTCAGAAAATTGTTTTCATACGTCGTCTCGCCTGTGCAGTTTGTGCTGTGTTACTCTGAAACATTTCACTCAAACCCATACATTGTTGAAAATGAGCCATTTCTACTTTGACCAATACGTACGCATTATTGTCAGTTTTCCAGTGAACACACACACACTCACACACACACACACAATATATATATATATATATATTTGTATATATATATGTATGTGTGTGTGTGTGTGTGTGTGTGTGTGTGTGTGCACTTTCAAGAACACAGAAACAGAATATTGGCAGCCAGGCAGTCACAATTTGAAGCTCTTCTATGTCAACCAAAATGTGTCTGCAATCATAAGCTGGGATGGTACACATACAAGCCATCATTAGATGGGCCAAATCAAGACATGAAAACTGCCAAAACATACAAACCTAAATTCACACAAAACAAGCACACTTCTATAAATCACCCACTGGCTTGCACAGAGAATGCAGTAAATTTGCTTGTCCACCATCAGAAAACAGAAACAAAGACTGCATTCCAGCACTCATGGGCTTAAAAGATAGCAGTTGATCTCATCTTTGTCTACAAATCAAACTGTTCTGTGACTCTGATTTTTCCACCATGTGAAACCAAACGATGTGTGTTGGAACTAAAAGCCATTTCAACCGACAAGAAGAATGAAAAAGAGAAAATGAATTTACATTGTCTAAGGACTAAGCTACAGAAAGCTCAACTGCTTGTTTTTGATACATGCAAAAAGAAGAAGAAAAGAGAGACGCCCAAAGTGATCCTCCAATCCTGATTGGGACCACCTTAATCTTTTATTATTTTCTAAAACATTGTACCTATTTCTATCCCATGGGTGTTAGTGCTGATGCAAGTACTGTTGTGTTCATACCTCGTCCATTCATGTACCCTTGCGGGTTCTTACCTTTTTAACAAGTTCTGCTACCTGAATGAAATCGTCCAGTGGAAACCTCTAATTGTGTGCTTACATGAGGTTAAGAACCAGTGATGTTGACCAAATTTTCAAGGTCAACTGGCTTTATAATGTTGCTAACACAGAGGACTGGGAAGGCCTGTTTTTACTGTTCTGTTTAAAAACTGTTCCTCGGTGGCAAAGCCACCTTACAGAGCAAGCATAGCTTGATAAAGATTTTACACTCCACCCCCCCCCCCCGAATGGATACCTTTGTTCCAGTCACACTCGTAAAGTCAGTAAACATCAAAAGCAAGAGCGATCACTTTTGACATTATTTTCACGTCAAATTCTGTTCCTGTCCACAGTCAGTTGATACCCTTGGTCTTGCTCAGTCAAAACTTTGTTCTCCTAGACTATCCAACAGCACCAAAGACCACTCCTGGTGCCCTGCACACGCAGTGGTAACTGCAGTGCTAACACTTCCTGACTCAGCAAAGTATGAAGGTCTACATATACATGTACACATTTTTTCAGTGAAACTACTATCTGGTGAAGCAGCGCTTAATAGTGTCTGTGCGTGAAATGCATGAGTGAACGTGAAGAACAATAGAAAGTCCTGCAAACTTTGACAAATTTGAATACATTATGTATTCCACTATTGACTGGGCATTTCATAAATTAAGTATGTGAAGCACTAAGTGTGACTAAAAAACTTTCTTTTCAGCATTTTTCATACAAAGTTTATTCCTGGTTTCTGTGGGCAGTTTTTAGGGAAAATGTACATATTCCTAGTGTATTTCTTTGTAAAATACCCACACCCTTGCAGGACACCAGGCAAGACCATTGGGACGTGACTTGTGTATTCAACTATTAACAGGCCAAATTAGCCATTGTTCTTGTGTACTCGCACATGGGTTATTGTGTGCCATCTAGTGGCCAACCTGACCTTTTTCCCTTCTTCTTTTGTAAACTAACATCTATTGTAACAGCAAACTATTATTCCCGGTTATCCGCAATTCGACAATATATTCATCAGTCGAACATTATTCTGGATTTCAAGAGAAAACAAACAAAAAATATGCAAGCCAAATGTCATTTGGGTAAAAAAAGTAATGGATATGCAGAATGAACAGTGCGTTTGACAAACATGGAACAATTTGTAATGGAGCTCTGCGCAATGTCCAAAATAAGATGGCAAACAAATATCAAGATGTGAAATATGTGTAGATATCGACTATTTGAACAAAGCTTTGTAAGAAAACATATGGCTAATGTTCAGAGCAATCCCAAATATACTTTCCATCTTTGCTCCGTTGATTACCTAAATTGTGCAAAACAACACAATTAACAATCAGAGCACAGGGACATTTGTGCTCTGCATGATCAGTAAATTGTACTATTCTAACAGAGGATACTGTTGGACAGCGAGCCAGATTTGTTAAGTGCGGGTGGTTGTAATTGTGTGGCTAATTCCGCGAATTTAGCCAGAAGTTGCAAATACAAGTGGTGTATTATCTTCATGAAGCAAGTCAGGAACACAAGAGAATAAGTCGCATGTAGTATCAGTTGTCCAGAAGGATTGTCTGGAAAACTTGCTCCATGCGTAGAAAAAAATGAAAAAAGCAGTCATAATGTGAATGACTACTGCAACTGATCTGACTGCTGCAGTACCCAAGATTCAGCACATGACATTTCTTTCTATTCCTTACAATGCATGGACTGAGCACCAAGCCAGGTTTTGTTTTTAATATGGTCCTTGTTGTTACAGCCAGAGTATTGTGTGTGTGTAGGAATGCATATGTTTGGTCTGGTACAGTATTTGGCTAGGTCAGCTCACATGCAGCTGAGCACAACATCAGTGAGAAACATACAGCAGGAAGCTGTTGTCTTGTCTCACTCAACTGGCTGAAAGCTAAAATCACATGAAAACCATGCATGGTACTTGATTACTGTTACATGTACAAGAAAATTATCACTCCGGGTTCTCTTAACTTTTGATACTTGATCATTCCAATACATTTCTTTGAGTCGCACTGCTTTTTTAACGAAAATATTGACCTCGTTAAACATATCCTTAAGACAATAGCAGAATTAATTTTAACCAGACGTTTCATAAAAGTAGTTGTAATGTACACTGTATCTATAATATGGATTACAAGTACTTAACTCTGCATTAGAAAGTTTTACTTGTGACGACAGCTGTATCTGGTATCTGTGTAAATGGAGAATAAAATCATATATACTTGAATACGTTTTCTTGCATGTCTATCTTGAGAGCTACTTGAACAAGGACCTTGATTGTGCACGTTAGTGTTTTTCCAGAAAGGGCAGACTGAGTACTTGGGTGACCCTGATCGTATCCCAAGTTCACAGAGCCACAAATGAGATGAATCTGTAGGCCAGCTGAGCATGGGCTGTTGACACAGCCCTCTTGTTAACGATCGTTTTAATTTGGAACTTGCAGGTTAATGCATTCATTTCTATTGACTACAATGTAAGTTAACAGGGATTGGAATGGTTATTCACGTTTTCAATTTCTGCTACAGAACTGACAAAGACAAAATACCATGAAAAATGTACCCTGTGGAAACACCCCTTATGGGATGAGGAACAGATCCATCCATATCTGAGCTGAAACTGGAGGTACAAGTCTACAACCATTTCTCTGTTTTTCTTGATGTCACTTCTTAAATTAGCACGTGCAAAGTACCTCACATGAAAACATTTTGCATCCTCTTCGTTTGACCACAAGGATGAGCTGTATGAACAAAACCAATTGCAGTTGCTACCTTAACCTTAATTGTATCGACGTCCTCTGGCAACCTATTGTGTAACTGTCGTGTGTACCACAGCAACAACTCCAATATGTTCTCCAGTTGTTTTTTCCATCTTCTCAAGTTGAGAACTCACATGTGATTTGAATGGTTTGTCAGTCATGTCTCTTATCATGGTATATATATATATATATATATATATATATATATATATATATATATATATATATATATATATATATATATATACATATAAAATGATAAAATGTATCGTTAATTTTTTTATAATAGCTTGCAATTAATCTGTAGCATTACAAGTATGACGTTTTGATATGTAGCCAACAGGTAGCGGCACCTGTCAGCATTCCGTTAGTTTAGCTGACTGCAAACAGCTATACCCTTGAAGCCAAGGAAGTACACGAAACCCTTAACAAACTTAGATATTCATGAGCAATGTTTCGCAGCACCTCAACTAAAATCCTGTTGGTTAGTCGTGTCGCTGGCATTACAAAGGTCAAGTCTCATCCGTTTATTGTTTTTCCTTATCAACTCATGGCTAGCATACACAAAATATAGCCTGCTGTTTGGCCCAGCAAGGAGTCTGTCTGGCCAAGGGAACGCTGTCGGCCACCTGGCCATTTGCTCCTTGATTGTTTCATTAGGTTCTCCCGACTGTTGGCAATTTAGCCTGGACCAAAAAACAAAAGAAGAAAAAAACAAAAACAAAAAACCCAAAACAAACCCCCCAGCCCCCCCCCCCAAAAAAAATAAAAACAAAACAAAAAACAAACCAAAAAATTTAACAAAAAACAAAACAAAAAAAAAAACAAAACAAAAACAAAAAAACAAAAACAAAAACCAAAAAAAAAAAAAAAAACCAAAAAACAAACCAAAAAAAAAAAAAAAAAAAACAAAAAAAATAACAAACAAAAAAAAAAAAAAACCAAAACAAAACAAAAACCGCCGAACTATGTCTTCAACGATGTGCTGATCATTGCTTTAAACATATTTTCATGGCCACAGCAATATCAAATTGAATTATGTAAAGAAAAATCAGTCATTATGTATCATTCAACAGTTTTCCAAGGTATGGACAAACTGAGCAAGCAATCTTTGTTGATCAGTTTCAACAACAAAAGATCAAAACAGAGTTACATATTGCCTTGAGTGTGAAGACGGTGCGTGAGATAATGTCTATCAATAAACAGTTATTCAATTGACGGAACCTTATGAAGCCATTTGTCTTTTTTCCATCAAATCAACCAGTTCTCTCAACCCTTTAGTCACACTATACATTCATTCCACTTTTTACAGTCACTCCGGCTTCAGTATCAGCCAAATATCGAGCCGCAGTCGTGTTTTCTTCGTTTGTGATTTAACAAGCTAGAAAAATCCTAGATTCATGGTAACTTTATGGAAAAATCGACCGTCACAACAATGGGTACTTCGGTGGATATTTTAAGGTGCCCAATTTTTTTCGTGAATACAGCCCGTGCTAAAAGTTTGTCCCGTCACACAGTCCCGTATTGATTCAAATGAAAACAGTTGAATCCGGTGCATCTTGATTGAATATTTATTGACAAAGAGTTACAATTTTCAAGTTGTATTATCTTGAGAAAACGCTTCCCCTCATTAATGAGTCACTCGAGTGATGAAAGTCGCCTGACACTTGGTAGCGTACACCTATATTAAGCAAATGGAAAACGTTAAAAGAGAGATACATGATACGAAAAATTTAAACGATCAAATCGTGAGAAATAACAAGAAAATAGCAAGGTTATTTCAATCTATAACATGAAATGAAATGTATGAAATAAACTTTATTGACTGTATCACAAGTAATACAATATGATTTGATGCTTGATCAAGTACAAACATTGTCCGTTTTTCCTGCCAAATTTTCCCGTTGCAACTACCAAGTATGTGGAAAATTTCCAATGGCGTGCGTTTTTCGCACATGTGTGCACGCCGTTATTACATCATAGATATCGGTCCCCCCAGGATCTGTGTTAGAATGGATATTGTCTTTGTTGTTTTTGATAGACAATCAGCATTATTTTCTGGAACAGCGCAACTTCATCGTCGAACACTCCTGAATATGGTCCATGGAAATTAAAAACATTTTTTACAATGACCGTTCGTGAATGGCGATGAAGCTGAGCTGATTACAGACAGCCTTGATGATTTTCACTTGAAATACAACATTGGTGTTTTAAAGTGCAACGGTCTGCTTGATGCCATGCGCGCACAGACGATTCGAATAAATATAGCCGTGGCTTGAACTCACAGTGATGGCGTGATTCGGCTTAGTGGAGCTTCACCTTGGACGCATGACGCATTTCCACAGCTGACACAAAGCCGTCACCTGATTAGATATGCATTGATATTAATGAAATTCATGCTACACGCCTTCTTAAGGACCGCAGTTTACAATTATTTCATTTCAGGGAAGCAAGAATAGTAATTTTGCAGTTTAATGAGCAGTAACATACTTTTGTTTGCGAATCCTCCTCCTCCTCCTCCTCCTCCTCCTCCTCCTCCTCCTCCTCCTCCTCCCTCTCAAAGTTTCGCTTTTTCAACCAAATGATTAATGTGGTAGCGTGCTCTTTCGAGTCATATTCATAATTATAACCCTGCCTCAGTGACAATCAGGATACCAGCATGATTTAAACCATCCATAATATACTGAACCACAACACTTAGTAGGCACTCTTCCTCTCTCTCTCTGATGGGAGGGGGGCAATCAGGTGAGCAACTTCTCATTCTCTAAAGGCAGCGTAACAACACTGAAATGGTACAACTTTATGATAATTGCGTCCATCCCTTCTCACAAGCATAATTTCAATCATTTTCTCATGATATGTATGCCTGTTATCCTTTAACTCAGAATTCCATGTGGACGAAAAGTGTTTCGGTGATATACAATTTGTTCATAAAATTTGCATAGAAATGGTATAAAACTAACCATTTCGATCAATGGCGTTGAAGTCTCGTTTCTGCTCCTGTAGGGGAAGTTTGCCGTCTCCAAGGAAATTGGCTTGGAATTGCTTGAAGTCCATTTTGATTGGCTGCCATGGATGAGAAAATGACTAAGGTTCCGAAAGGCATATGGCTGTACAGTTCTTGGTTTCATGATATAATATATATTTGGGGCTTCGTTAAATTTCCATAATTTGAATTTTGCAAGTGTCAATGTACCAAGTGGCTGGTCAAAGTATATTTATTTATCTATCCATTTAGTTATTTGTTCGTTTGCATATCCTGGGCATCAGGCTCATCGCCCGATAACAGACACAATAAAATTTTGTACACATGATAAATAAGCACAGCACAAATATATAAAAATGAAAATTGACGAGTATGAAATATACACACAAGGCTGTCCAACTGAAGCTTTCAATTAAAATTTTGCTCAGCTTTTGAAAAAAATCATAGAAAATTTATCCAAAATCAGTATTGCTCATGTTAAGAAGTTGCAAAAATGCTCCAGCAGATCTAAATTTTGCTCAAGAGATTCCCAGTTGGACCGCAACGACACATATAAACATAAACACAACCATTCGTAAGATGGGTTTTAAAAAAGACCGCGGTATTGTTCTGTAAAAAAACAGCCACTGCCGAAAAAGCCCAAACTCGATATCAATGTAGTCCACCAAAAACACTAGGAGTCCTTGGTGTGAAACAAAACTTTTTTAGGGTTGATCCTTGTCCTTTGAACTAAAAACAGAGCAGTCAGACACCAGATAAAAACAGTTGTACTTCCAAATAATAATATTTTGTAAACACGTGAGATCTGAAACTATTCTTCTCAGGATGAATATTGGAAAGTTGAAAAGTCTGTATTGTAAACTACCCATTCTTTATTTTTTGAAATGCTATTTCACAAGTTTATTTTGTGGGTTCGTTTTTTTAGTTGCTTTTGTTTAACAGTAGTATCTCATTTATTTTTGGATCACTTTTTGTTTATGTAAGCATATTTTGTCTAAGTCTTAGTTTAGGATACTACATGATGGTACCATTATATAGTTAGGATATAGTCATCGAGCGATTATCTGTCTGTCTGTCTGTCTGTCTGTCTGTCTGTCTCTCTCTCTCTATATATATACATACATAAATAGTGAGTAAATGGTTCGGGCCTCGGGTCTCAACTCTTTACAGTTGTAGCAATTACAATTAGGTAGAAATATCTGTCTATAATTTTTTTGTTAAGTCGTGACATTAAAACATGGAATTTGTATATTGACATTGAAGGGATGTAATATCTGTATATCTAGAAAACTGATGTGCTGATTGTCAATGGCCTAAATCATACCTGCTCCAGAGAGCGTTTGCATATGCCCAAACGACGACATTTGCCGTAATAATAAACCACTCGTCGTGCAGCTCTCTTGATGCTCCTCCATCTGACCCTCCATCGCCCCCACCCGCTGACACTCACAGCCATTATGGTGATGATCAGCAATATAAGTATGCTCTTCCTCATAGTAACTTCCTATAGACATGACAAAACAAGACCTACATTTTTATTCCACGTACTAAGTTTGCAGGCCATTAGTATGAGAACCGCTCTAATCAATTTAATATTCACAAGTTGGTTTGCTTACGCGAATTGTCTAATATTTACTGCAATAAACGTTAATTATTTACTTGTTTTTCAAAATGTTAATGCACTTAATTCGAGTGACCAGAAAAGTATTGAGTACTGTTTCTGATAATAAATAGCAGTTATTATTTATTTACAAGTCAAATTGTTACTGGACTTCACTTTCAGTTTTTAGCTCTGCAAAACCTAAAATTGAACTTTTCCAAGTATTGCTGGTGATAAAGTACATGTACTTGAAATTGAAATTTTCGAAGTATGGTATGATTCTTTGCTCATGTAGTAGAAAGAAGCAAAATTACGCAGGATTTAATTGTTGGTTTTGCTGCAGGTCTGCTAATCTTTCTGGGTGAATTCTAAGTCTACTATCGTACACAGGAATATAATTTACTTTGTTAACTCGGTACATCGCTGGACCACGAAATGCGTAAAGTTCAGTTCATACGGGTCGACAAAAACATATCGTGTTTTTAGATATACCTGTTTTTTTCAAAGTCCACAAAAGATTTTCCGCTTGTTCACCTCTTCAGCCCTTCTCTGGCAAATGAGTTGCTACAGGAGTCGAATGTAGCTCGATCACTTCCTTCCTATTCTCTGCGTCCCTATTTAAAGGATTCGTGAAGACAGGGATGCTAACCGACCCTTATGATTTGTTAAACATATAATTAATCTTGATTCGTAATGAGTCAACCATGTACTTGTTAGCCAATGAGAGGTTCTGGATTCAGAAAGGGGCTGTCCAAATTATGCACATATGTGGTTATCGTGTCAAAACGTACAGCTATCAGGTGAGGTTTGTGAATGAACCATTTTCTTGCCAGACATTAACCCAAATATCACGGTCACTTCAGTTCAGTATCCATAATGTCAGTGTACAAAGCTATATACATTCACTGCACTAAATGGACAAATATTTCTGTACTGTTTTTCTCCATATCCTGCTCTCCCCTATCCCGCATTCCCATTCTCTGCAGCTCAAGATCTCACTATGCAAACCAAAAACCCTAAAGGGAGATTCGCTGTGAACAGTCAGTGGCAGGCCAGAATTTTACGGCTCAAGTAAACCTGAGCAACAACTCTTTGGGTTCACCTCAATCAGAAGTCTTTTATTTGTCTCCTTTTCTGGGATTGTAATCAACGTGTCACGGTCACCCATCTGCAAAAAACGAAGCTCTTGACACGCTACATAAACTAATCAACTTGATTTTATTTGGTGGAATCCTTTTTTTTTTGAGTGGTATTCCATGGAAACCAAATGTGATGAACAACAAGAAAAAGTTGCAGAAGAAACGGAGGGAAAATACACCATGACTCCAAATACAAAGTACGGACAGACATAATTACCAAACCTTCTACGCCACTGCGGGAAAAGTCGCAAGTTTACTACAATTATGATTAATCAAAAACACATGTATTGAAAAGCAGCTCTGTCTCTACATTCACTCAATATGCATACAATATGACCGTATGCAGACAGACTCCCGGCTGTTGTTATGTCCAAACCAGGAACAAACATGATAATTTCTGAAAATCGGTCAGCTAGAAGTGAAATGCATACAATAGGTCGCTTAACTCAATAGTTGGCCATCGTTACAGACTACTTGTCAGCGACCAAGGATACTTGTTAAGCAGCCTAAAATGACAATTAACAATCAACATCATTGATCTTTCACTGTGTAATTAAAATGCTCCAAAAGTATATTAATGTAAGATACTCATGATTCCCCCCCTCCAAACAAAATCGTTCATTTTTCAAATTCGATAGATGTAGGTGCAGTCTGCAGTGACACAGTAGGATGATGCATGCTGCTGTCGTATACAATAAAACATGTAATTAACAAGGCAGTACAATCGACAAGCTTCCTGGTAATCTGTATTATCTAATTGCTAAGAAAAGAAAAAAAAAAAAACAATTATGATTATGCTTTGTACACTTCTTCCTTCCCTTCACTACTTGTTACTTTTTATAATGGAAAATTGCATCTGTACAATGCCAAAGGTATACACACAAGATATTTGTATATGTATATGTATGTGTATGTATATATATATATATATATATATATACATATATATATATGTGTGTGTGTGTGTGTATGTGTATGTGTATGTATATGTATATGTATATGTATGTATGTATGTATATATATATATATATATATATATATATATATATATATATATATATATATATATATATATATATATGTGATTCCACATAGCTAGGGGTAAATAAAATGTTAACGTGGAATTAAACGAACTTTAAATTGGATCCAAACGGACTGCAAGAAACCTTAAGAGAAAAAAGCCTAGCCGAAGAAATTTCAACATGGTTTCCACACGTAAAGAATAATTATTACTGTAAATATCATCGTAGTGCTGGCCGAAGTGATCCTCGTGATTCAAAGGCAAATTGCGACGAAAGCAGGGATGCCAACATTCAAAGTGTCATTTCAGGGGCAAGTAGTCAAGACCACCAGGGACACAAAATAATTAACAAAGAATAAAGAAGCAACTGGCAGTTGCATCATTGCGAAAGCACGTCTCATGTCACGAAAGTTTGCCAAGCAGGAAGCACCCAGTGCAACCCGCCATGTCGCAAGAACTGTGTGCACATAGTGAACACCAAAACCATATCCTTAGATACAACGGCAAAATTACCAGGTTTCAGAAAAAAACGCAAGTTAATGGCTAAAGTGAAACATAGTGCGATTATTTGTCGAGTGTGCAAAATAAAATGTATATGTGATTGACAATTAACAAACTGCACACATTCATGATCGTGCACACGCAGGAAATTCGTGTACCAGAGACACGAAATATTAGAATTAGTTAACATACTGAGAAATGTTCCATATATAATCCTCCCTTCTTTTATTGTCCGTTTTTTCCTAATGATTAATAAAGTTATGTAGAGAGGGAACAGAAAAAATTTTCCTTTCAATATCAAAGTAAGTCAATGCTTATCAATATAGTACATTAACAATTGTTATCCAATCACCGTTTACTTTGGTAATTTTAATGGGTAGTAGAAGGACGTATGGTTTCTTAGAAGCGATTAGTTATGTTGAAATTCAACGTCAAAATTCGTGATCAATTGCAAATGTTTGTGTATTTTATTAACACCCTCACATCAAAGTCCGCACATACACGGACCGCTGTCAACATATACGGACTCACCCTCTGCATGTCATAACATCTCTATAAAATAGGGTTTTCCTTATTAAAACACGCAAAGATAAGGTATTTGCCAACAAAAATAAACCAAAATAAGAATCATTGAATATCCAAAAGGCATTGAAGCAGCATGACCATTTGAACACAGGGGCTTACTGGCAGCATGCTAATGTACTTTTCTTCGAAAAATAAATATGGGCACCCACCCCGTATATTTTTAATATGGCAGCTACGTGGCGCTAAACATGATTTGTGACAAGCAAAATACCCATATTTTGTGAGGTTTAATATGTTTACCTAATTGTCTAGCTAAGATGACTTTTGATAAAAGGTGCTCACTTCTTTCAGACGTTAGAGTTCCCAGTCATCCAAATTGAGAGGTTATGGCTTTTCTGTGTCATCTTGTATTTTTAAGAGAAAAACTCTATCCAACTCAAGAAAAATTCTACCAAAACTAGTATGTAATTGCTCTGATCAGACGCAGCAGGCAATGAACCTAATATATAAAAGTTCCATCTGTCAAATCTATCATTTTTTGGGAATTGGATGTATTGAAGGTACCAGATAATAAAATTGTGGGCGTTTTGATTTCTCATAGATTTCACAGGATTTAACCTAGTCCAAAATGAAACTATATACGCAAGGACGATATATTTGCCTTATGCCGCTAAATGATCTGTCAAAGCCTGTGCACCAACATATAATAAATCATGATACACCTCTAATGCTGTTGATGTAAATTTTAAGAAAGGGCCAGTTGTCAAATACATTTTAAATCAACAGGAGCCTTGCGCATTCTTGAGGTGTACAAGTGGTACAAAATATTGTCATCTTTACTATACTTTTAAGATTCAGTTACTTTGGTGATGTGAATGTGTAGTCACCTGGTAAAGCACTTTTTGACATATAAGCATATATGTATAGTTCATAAAAACATTACCCATATTCATAAATTTCAGTCCTACCAGCAGAGCAAAGTTAAATACAGCAAAAGGCAGATATTCAAGTATTACCAAAACATCAACATAAATTTCAGTCCTACAAACAGAGCAAAGTTAAATACAGCAAAAGGCAGATATTCAAGTATTACCAAAACATCAACATGCATTTTTCCAATGCCAATGTGAGGAAACAATTTTCCCTCCTGACTTGAGACAGTCATCCATAAAAGGCAACTGGTGGTTTTAAACCAGTCCTCTCATATCTTTAAAATGTTCTTCATTAACTATGGACTTTTGCTTTTCCCAAAACATATGGGACTAACCACTTAAAACCTCAAAATGTATCCCTTGATCCAAAGATAAAAAGAGACATGGAAGCCCTGCCACTTTTTGGTTCCGCTGACTTGTCAGTCAGCCGAGTTAACAACAAAAGGCAAAAGGAGGCCTGCATCGTTTTCGTGACATTTATGAATTTGGAACATTATAAAACTCTCTTCCTGTATTATAACTATGATTCGGAGAACACAGTCCACAGCCCACAGCCCAACAAAGTGAATGAGGTATTTATTAAATAGTTCAGAAAACCATTAGCCATATTCACAAATTTCAATCCAACGAGAGCAAAGTTAAATACAGATATTCACGAATTACCAAAACATCAACATGCATTTCCCGATACCAATGTGAAGGACAATTTTCACTCTAACTTAAGGCACGCAGTCACCCATACAAGGCAACTGGTGGTTTTAAACCGGTCCTTTCAACCTTCTTATGATTTTTCATTAACTAAAGACTTAAGCTTTTTTTATTTCAAAACACGTCTTAAAACCCAAATGTTATCACTTGCGCCAAAGATAAAAAGAGACATGGCAGGCCTGCCACTTTTGATTTGAAACCTAGGTAATTATCTCCTGCTGTTATTAGGTCAGCATGTGTCGTATTCGACTGTAGAGGAATTATTGGACTGCACGTGTTGGCAAGATGTGGAGTGGGCGGAGGTTTAGAGGTAAAAAATTCTGTCTGAACATTTTTTGAAGCTCAAGAAGCAGATAAAATGGCAGTTTCATCAATGTCATAACACACTGGATGTGCAGCAGAGTCTGAATATGGTTGCTAGGACAACCCATTTGTGCAATTTTGAGAGATATATGTAATAACTTTGAAATGATAGTTTTGATGGAGCAGTGCCCACCTGGCCAAACGGGATGCTAAGGGTTTCACGTTTTGTAGTGAAATAGCTTCATTGTCAGTTTCAACAAGAGACTCACTGTAAACTGTAAATGATGCATGTGTTGTTTATTTTTATGCCTTCCACTGAAGCATGACAATTGCAGCTTTTTTTTTTTTTAACACTTTAAGGATTTTCTACTAGCCGTAAGGCATGGCCACCATAAGAAATGGGCAGATCTTGGCCATTACAGTTTCTTTTACTATGGCCCAGGAATATGCCACACACGTGTGGTTGAAATAAAGGGTTCCGTCATGTCTGGAAATTTAAGCACAGGTATTATTGTTTGTGACTTTTTAAGAGCTTATAAAGCTGATTTACAAGCTTCATTCCAAACAAAAAGTTTGTCTTTTTGTAACAGGGCATACGATGGTACACACAATTTGGCAAATTTGTTGACTGTTTGTGATTTAAAGAAAGAGATACTTTATGATCCTTTGTCAATCTTAGGCTTGTACTTATCTAATAAGTCACCTTCCAACATTAGGTGATGGTGTATTTTCCAAAAAGCACGAAATCTATCAGGGAAAGTGGATTTGACAAGGTTTAATGTCAATATTATCTTCCGAAACACAATATGTGCATCCCCACCAACACCACACACAATAGGGATTTTGGATGAAGCGCAGGAGATTGTGGCACCATGATAAACTAAATGTTTTTGAAGAGTCTTAGAGACTGTATGCAGATAAACATTTGATCCAATATAGTTACGCAAGAAAGGGTTGGACATTTTGTTACCACTTCTGATTTAATGACCTGTTCATATATAACGAATGTCTGGAATGAACAGGGAGTTATGCCAGGAGAGGGTTTATGCTTTTTGGCAAACACAAGCTAGATAACCAACTAACTTCTATTTAAAGCAAACCTTTATGAGGAATATGCACTGGTTCCAATAATGAGCAACCAACTTCTTTTTAAAGCAAACCTTTATAAGGAATATGCACTGGTCCCAATAATGAGCAACCAATTGCTATTTAAAGCAAAGCGTCATGAGAAATATGCACTGGTTGCAATAACGGACAACCAGCTTCTATTTCAAGCAAACCCTCATGGGAAATAAGCGATCATTCTAATAATGAGCGAGCAGCGTCTATTTACAGGAAACCTTTATGAGGAATATGCACGGTTTTCAATCATGAGCAACAAACTTCTATTTAATGCAAAGCTGTATAAGAAATGCATTGGTTCCAATAATGGGCAACCAACTTATATCTAAAGCAAATCTTTGAAAGGAATATGCACTGATGCTATAATGAGCAACCAACTTCTTTATTTAAAGCCAACTTTTAAAAGGAATATGCACTGGTGTTCCAGTTATGAAAATGCAACTTCCATTTAAAGCAAATCCTTATGTGAAATATGCACTAGTTCCTATAATGACCAAGCAACGTGTATTTAAAGCAAACCTTTATAACAAGTATGCACTGGGTCCAATAATGAGCAACCAATGTCTATTTCAAGGAAACCCTCAGGAGCAATATGCATTGCTTCCAATAACAAGCAGCCAACCTCCATCTAAAGCAAACCTTTGTGAGGATTATACACTGGCTCCAACAATGAGCAACCAACTTCTATTTAAAGCAAACCTTTCAGAGGAATATTTACTGGTTCCAATAATGAATGGCTCGACAGGGTTGGTAGTGGCATATCGCTGGTGTTGCATCTTGTACATTGCATTGTTGACAATATCTACACCTTCACTGCTGGGTTGTCTGGCAAGGACACAGAGGATCATGTGAGTACTGGTTTTGTTGTCGACAATCAGTGTCTTAATTTGGCAGTAGAGAAGGTCAGAATTGAGGTTGGTTTGTAGACTGGACCTGATACCAATTCAGGGCTGACACACGATGTGCTTGCAGGGAACTAATGCTGGTAGACAATGTCTTCATCCGGGTGTTGATATCATTGGCTGCTTCTAGTAGGGATTAATATGCAGACTTTTGGATTGAGGTGTATCTGAAACCGGCTTCTGTTGGAAGGTAAGTGGCTGATGGTAGGCTTAATGTCACTCAGAATAACATGCAAATTTGTTGTTCAGGTAGCTTTAACAGTGTGGATGATGTTGCATGCAGCTACATAACACACGACATTTTCACTCTCTGGTTGGGTTCTTTTGTACAATCAGAAACATAAGAGAAAGCCTTGAGATTTTACGCCATACTTAGATATGTAAAACCCACTCAGTTTTTGTGGTTAATTTAGTTGATTCTGAAAGTTTTAAAAACTAAACTATTTATTCGGGTCACTCTAATATATAATCCGATGAGATGGGAATGCAGTAGCCAGCAATATTTTTGTATATTGGAATATGTCTTCAACTGAACCACAGAAAATCGCTAATCGAGACGTCTCGTTTTGTTTAATTGCACATAGATCGGCAATTAATTTTGTATGATATCAATAAGTAAGCTATTCATGCGGCCTCATCCAGACAGCCTCTACCTCTGCTCGCAACAAATTTAAAATTATTTCTTCAATCATAAAGGGCCATATGTTGGTGAAATAAAACTTGAAATTGAACAAAATGTGCTTAACTTTCTATATTATATGTTCACATTTCTTTGCTTAGTTCACTCCACGTCCCAGCAAAAGTTCCATGTGTGCACTGAGGCAGTGTTTTACATATCCCCAGCGCCATCTGTCAGTGCAACCTAGCAATGTGCATGGTCTTTTGGTTTCTTATCTGTTGGTCAAGCTGCCCACGAGCCATAATATGCTCAATTTAATTCTATGTTTGAGGGTGAATTATCGTTCAATATCTCACGATTCGCAAGCCACATCAAAGTCAAATTTACTTCAATTGTACCTTGAAACCATTTCTTGACCTAAATACATATCGGCTACCTTCACCTTATTATCAAAGTCGCACAACTCATGTGTATACAAAGCAGGTGGATTCAGTCTGTCAGCGACGATTGTTCTTGTTGCGTTGGCAAAGGGCATTTAAAACATTTGTGAACCTGTTAACAATAATATTAGTACCCTCAAAATATGGGTCATTGGTACCCGCAGCTTTGATTGATCTTAAGGTGGCTACCATTATTTACCGGCAGGAGGGGGCTCGGGATATAGGGAAGGGCACAAAATTTTGTCACCCCCAAAACAGGGGGGCGGGTGTCACAAAATTTCACTACCTTCATAAAGGGGGGTCATAAAATAACGACTAGGGGGTGTCACAAAAATCTGAAATTGTAAAAAAATATATAAATACAGTATGTGCAATTCTATGACTTCGACTCTTACTTACTTAGCATACCCTTTCAGAGAGTACTTACAATTCACTGTGTAGCATGGGACATTTTTACTACCAGGATGTGACAATAGGGAAACCACATATAGAAGTTTTAAGAACCATGGAGCGTGTTTCAACAACCATGCACGGGCCAGGGAGAATGCAGAGATGGGTCATATATGGTCATTAGCTAAAATTTGTTTGAATGTTTTTACTGCAATGCATAGATGCCACTTTTCAGGACTTAACCTAAATTCAGGTAAGATGTGTTGAAGTGTGGTCTACAAAAACAAACATTTTGTCAAATCAGTTGAAAAAAAAAAAGAAGTGGAGTATCAATGTGAGGAATTCTTAGAGCATTGGAGTACTTCTGGACAAAATGAGTGGCATCTCTGATAGTGTTTGAATAAATGATATATATTTCTAATAATGATAATAGTCTTCGTGGGTAGCTTTAACAGGCTTTTAACTAATGTCATTTCAGAGAGGTGTATGGTAAAGGTCTCAGTCTTGGGCACCACCCCCCCCCCACCCCCCAAGTGAATCAAAAGTTTGTACTCGGGGGGATAGCCATTTGACCTGGCAAAGTACTATGATATTTGTTACGAAGAGAAATATAGGTTGATGAAGTGGATTTTCTATTCAGATCAAGAGCAACCACTGCAGTGTTTTAGTTACCACTTTACATGGTATGCTGAGATTGGATGTGGTGTTGTATTATAAAAAATTAAGTTAAATCTAGGACTAGATATTTATGGTTTTAATAGCTGATTGGAAGGACTCATGGGGGCGGGAGGGTTACAAAATGAGGACTAATTGATGGCGGGTTGTGGGTGGGTGGCCACAAATTGAGGCTTGTTGCTTTTAGGGGTGGGCCAAAAAACCATGATGGTACCTTATTCCTACACAACCTCCCCTAATCACTGGGAGCCCCCTCTTAATAGCAGTCGTCAGCCGGTCCACAACATCGCCTACCCTTGCAAGTTAGAAAAAATAAACTTCTTCCTTGTAAAACTGCTTCCCAAAAGTTATTGACATGCAAAGTGCCGAAGTGAATTCGTTTCTGTTATACGCATTAAATGTTATAGTAATGGAGGATTATTCGTCGATAATTTATGCAAAAGGGGAATTTGCAAAACAAAAACAAAACCAACACCCACCCATCCACTCCCCCCCCCAAAAAAAATTCAAATATTATAGACCTGTTCATAACCCGTTGACAAAGCCACATTTGGTCTCAGCACATACACATGTACAACCTAATGCTGAATTTTCACCCTAATCCTCGAGGCAAAACTGCAAGTGCAAAACGTCTTGCTTAACAGTGAGCGATTTACTTGATTGGGTATAGCAGAACGGATCTTATCATACCTTAAAAAAATGCTTGCACTCGAACATTTTCAGTTATGAAAAGGGCTTTTGACAGGCTATCACTTGTCCGACGAGTCAGCTGAGCTTATTCGACGTGTCCACGTCCATCCATCCGTCTGTAGTCAATGCGTTGTTTGCAAAAGTTTACAAAGCGAATTCTCAAAAACCGTTGACCAGATAAACTTTAAAAATTGGTAAGAAAGTTTTCACTTTGTGAGGTGAATCTCGATCAAGTTTGTTCAAATAATCGTACCCCAGTGATTTTTGGAATTGTTTTACTTTTTATATATATTATCATATTTGTGGAAATTGAATATTGCTAGATACGCCATCGTATTTTATGGTACAAATTTTTAAGGCTGTTAAACCTACCTGATAGCATTTATAATATCAATTTTATTCTATGTTTGAGGGTGAATTATCATTTTATGGAGTAAAACTGAAAAGTAGTAACTCACTGTAGATCATGACCTAAAGATTGTTACAACTGAATTGTGACTTGCCTGCATCAGTGATGTTTAGACAAAATCAAATGTGCGACCGAGATGATACATTTTCAGGACGAAAACTCCTGGGTTGTCTCATCTCCCCCCCCCCCCCAATTTTGCGATTCAAATTGTGGCAAAGACGAGAGACATGAGAACCTATATTGTTCACACAACGCGTAATGCGGGGAACGCTATACATGTATAGCAAACTGACTCCTATTTGCATAATTTTGTGACCCAAGGGAGGGAAAATAAGTTTATTATAATGTTAAATCCATTGAACAAATATTTGCCTTCTTGGAGTTTCCTCCTATTTTGGACAGAGATTTGTTTTGTATTATCTATCAAAATTTAAAGTTCTAGTCCTAATGATTTCTAGAAAGTAAACTTAATTGAGAGGGTTTTTCAAACTTCAGAGCATAATTTTTGGATCGGGTCGAGCTTTGAATGCCAAATAAACACAATTTGGACTCATTAGGAAGTATTAATTACATGAGGCTATATGTTGAGCTCCAATTTCGGATTCGTATTACACAGAGTCGTCTTATTAACAGTCTTTAATGGATGATAAGATGCCGGCAATTTGTGATTGAATTAATTCATATAAATCATACAGAATTTTTAAACCAAAGAGATTTTATTTTTCAGGGTAATATAAAACCATGTGATAATAAAATTGCACTTTCTTCCTTGGTGGCAAGTAAACAGAGTTAAAAAAAAATCACCGATACTTTAAAAAAAGTGAATGCAAAATAATATTATAAAAACATATATAAAAATGATTGAATGCATTCACTTTCGCATATTTTGCGTGATTATACAACAATCTCGCCTAAAGCGGGTATTCTGGGCATCATTAGATTCTCGAAGCCATTGCGGTCACGAAGAGAAAACCACACAAGTCGATCATTACAAACACAACCTTTCAAATTAAACTATTATCACTCGTATTTTGTAGGTGCGAGTATAATTATATTGATATATTCGTACACACACACACACACACACACACACACACACACATACATACATACATACATACATACATACATACATACATAAAGTCCTTACATAAGATTCTACATGGAACATTTGACATAAGGTCTTTTTAAAGGTTTTATGTGATTTGTTCAATACTGCAACCTTTGGCCAGGTTAACTATGTTGGTACATGGGAGGAGATTGACGTGGGTAAGTCAACGCGTCAAAAAACACCCATAGGGAAAAATTCTGGTACACTATGAATTTTGTCACATAGAAGCCAATGACACACAACCAAAAATTGAGGTGTGAAGAATTAGCTTGACACTCTACTTCAGCTCTGGAATGTCGTTAGCTTTACATACAGCAACCTACTGCCAGTTTGACATCAACATTGGCAAATCTCAATGCAGAAATGTTGTAGAATGGGGTTCCCATACAGTACTCATTGTGACAAAATTAAGTTTGCATTGAACTTTCCCCGTGGACAGATTAATTTATGTGTCCCTGAGAGAAGCACTTTGGTTAGTTGCTTTTCATAATGCATTATTAGCATTTATTAAAGAAAACCGCCCAGCTCTGTACCACTTGTAATTTTACTACATTCAATCTTTGCTGATTCCTGGTCTTATTTATGTCTGTATATGACATAAGACTATATGCTCTAGTTCCTGCATATCCCAGCCTATTTTACTCTGTGTATCAGACAGTCTATATTGTCTGCCTAGAGTGTAACTATCATGAGGAGATCAGTCGCATGGCACCAGCTCTTGAGCGAGACCTGTGTGCCATAACAGAATTTGGCTGTTCCAGGGTGATCAGTCCCTAAAGGACACAAATTACTGAATAACACATGCATTTTGACTACATGTTCTTATTATTAGTGACAGATTGTCATTTTGATATCTCACTTTTATTCTTTATTTCTGTCATTTTCACCATTACGGGATCTCTTTTGATGTACTTTTTACCCCAAGTAGGAGGGTTCGGACCTACATAGAGACACAATCTATCCAAGTGGTATATTTAATGCGAGCTTCTTTTGTCAGCTGTAGTACAGTGGAGAATAACTTGTGCTTGTAAGCTGCATGCAGTAAAGAGTGGCACATGCATATAGGGCAGTTTGTAACGCTTTTCCCTGACCACCCCAAACTAGGGTATTGTTTCACCATTAAACTGTGCAGATGACTTTTGGCCTTGTACCAGTACAGAGGTATATGCCTGGTACTCTCAGAGTGTTGTTTCCCTGCCATCACTGTGGACTGAACACGTAAGATTCAGTATTCAGTTTCTGCCAGGCTGATGTATGGAACATGTAGAACACAAGCACAACATTGGTGTCAGGCAAAAGAAACGGATCCATGCTGTTTTGACCATTATGACAGGATGACTATTTTGTTAAACGTGGCAGTTACAAGCAGTTTAAAATCAGTCTATATAATGAGGGTCGGTGTACTCCAGATCGTATTTATTTTTGAAGGTCACAGAACAGTTTTTGGGTTGGCATCTGTGATTCAATGACTACTATCTGTGTTTGTGGTTTTCCCTAATTTGAGTCATGAAGTTCCAGGAAAGTTTTTCATGAATGCAGTCTTCAAATTCTATTTGATGAAACAGAACAGGAAAATATAGAGAAAGGGGAGAAGTTTGGACATTTTCAATATGAGACATTTCCAATGGAAAATTGCAACTGTTCATGCTGCCTATATTGACGTGTATAACCCAAGACAGCTTTTCTGACTTGGTTATGCGTATAAGGTACAGTGCACAGATAACTCATGCTTCAATGCACAAGTGTTTCATTCTGTAAAAGTTTACAGGTTGAATATACAATTTAATTACCTATAATTTGGAACAGATTTTATGAGAATTACTTCCAACCTACAGTATGGCATATGTACTATACATCAACCATGCACCTAGAAAAAAATATGGACTTGTATACCTTTCCTTTCACACACACAAGCAGACCAGGTTGTCCACAGAAGGGAACAGGAAGGCAAAAAAGTTGACATGGAAGTGTCTTTCCAAGATGGAGACGGAGTTTTTTGAAGACTTGTCCATGCAATATGAAAAGGGCTGGATTTCCAAACAAGAACACTCCTGGAATATTGCCATATGTTGCGACAGCTATAAAGAAAATGGCTTAATTTCTTTGGAAAAGCTGACACATGACCAGTATTAACCTATGGGAATGTTGAAATGTCTTCTTGGCCACTATGAAGAAAAGATACTTCCAAAAGTACAAGACAACTGATTTGAAATAAACAACACCCCTTTGTCCTCATGGAATTCTGAAATGGATGCCCTTCTTCAACAGTGCAAGTACATTCTGCATGATCACCTCATAGGAAGCTAAAAACAGATGAAAGGCCAGCACACTTTGCAAATAATAGAAAACATGGCACACTGCTGCCTGGATGGGATTGAAAACTTTCTTTGGGCAACTTTAATGAAAAGATGGACAAAAGTAAAGCATCTCCAGAAATATCAGAAGATATTAAAAACAGAAATGGAAACACGGAAGAATTCCTTGAGCTTTTACAAGCCACAAAGCCCACAGAAACATCATGCAACAATCAAAGGAGTACAGCAGCCTGAACATCTCATGGTACCCAAACATCTGAATCCACAAGTTTGTCATGTAGTACTGAAGCTGCCATGCAACAAGATGAACTCCTTCACCTGTGCAAATCAGGAGTTCAAGTAGCCATGAAGAGGGATCAAAGCAAAGTAAAGGGTGAGTCATGATGCAACATCAGTACAAGAGTTGAAAGCATTAACACAATCAAAGGGGTAGCCCCTGACATGATATATCATCACAAGTTAAGTTTCCAGGCAACAAGACAGATAACATTAAAGAAAGACAAAAAAAAAAAAAAAAAAAAAAAAAGAAAAGTTTACCACCACAAAAAGTTACAAAATTGATTACAGATCAAATTGATGGTTAAAAACTGACAGACAATTGGGATGTGGGTTTCAATCATAGTATAGGACAAAAAACAGTATCAATGCCAAATTTACCAGTGAGGCCTCCAGACAAGACATAAAAAATAGTTCAAGTGAAAGAGCCTGTCAGAAATTCAACTGATGCTGCAAAGACCATGATGACAGAAAGGCTAGAACAAAGCACACAAGATACTTCCGATGAAAACAACAGTATAGACTACAAGATTCCCTCTCAATCTTCAGACTATAGGGACACATGTGTGGACAAATCGGGCTACATGACAGACTAGATATCTCCTCAACCTTTTCACCATACCTGTTAAGCCAAAGAAGGGGTTCCATCATCTCTGTGTGTAACTGTAAATAACTGTACAGATATGTTACACAGTTTACAGGATATTAAGGCTGAGCTGAAATTTAACATAGGTATGTCAGGAACACTATCACACCTTCATTAGAGGTCAGGAAGCTCAGCGTCACCAGGGATTGCATCTGTAGAATGTTTACACAAGCATATAGACCCAGATTCTTTTATTGAATATACCAACACACTGAGCAGCAGATATCGCCCCTCAAGCGACCAATGTAGATGTGCTGAGTATAAACATTTTTAAAGTGACTGGACTCTCTTTAAGTTGACGGCTTGGCAGCACATAAAGATAATCAGTCATATACATTATATTTTGTAGGCACAGAATAATTATAGTTATGAGTTTTCTGTCTGCAAAAGATGAAAATTTGTATGACATCAGGACCATCATCACATGCAATGGATGCTGTTCATCAAGAACGGAAGCAACCTAGAACAAGATAGAGAAAATTAAATCTATCTGCATGTTACACATGTACATGTAGTTGTTCCTGCAAACTGATTGCACACTGGATATCAGATCTGGAACTTTTCCAGTACACTGCACTAGAACTATTGGTAGATCCACTCCTTGAATATCTATGAAGCATGTCCCCAACTTTCTACAATTATGTCTCAAGCAGACCTGAAACAAAAATAAGATCATGGTCATGAAACCTACAAAGTGGGCTTCATCTGCTTTATGGATGGAGGGATTGATTCAGTGGTATGCAAAAGAAAATCGAAATGTAGTGAATACGGAAAGTCCCCTATAGATGGAAGTGACCTGCACCTGTAAGGCTAAAAGTGGGGTTGTTTGTCTCACTTCCCCAGGCAAAACTATTGTGAAAGGCATTCAGGATATGAAATGTGTTTTCAGTACGGTTCTCTGTGCTTATCATTTTAAGTCAAGATACATCTTTATGTCATCAGGATGCTGTTTGTCAGAATACATGGTGACCTGCTGGATCTTTCACAATATGTATATAATTCAAATGGAAATTGTTTTATCCCGATCATTCTGTATCAACGATTTTCATCACTTTTTGGACACAAGGAACAGTCTCTTTTTAAAATTGGGAAGAGTGTTGTACAGTGGAGAATGACTTGTGCATGTAAGCTGTATGCAGCATACAGTGGTACATGCACATAGGGTAGTTTGTAACACCTTTCCCTGAACACCCCAAACTAGGATTTTGTTTTACCATTGAACTGTGCAGATGACTTTTGGACTTGTACCAGTACAGACATACATGCCTGGAACTCTCAAAGTGTTGTTTCCCTGCCATCACAGTGGACTGAACATGTAAGGTTCAGTATTCAATATTTGCCAAGCTGGTATATGGAACACATAGAACACAAGCACAACACAGATTTACTCTGTCAAAGAGGTCATATAACTTTTCAACAATAATGCCTTGGCCCTTCCAGGGGAAATAAGAGAGGGACATACCCCCTTTTTCTTAGAGGGATCATACACCATACTGGTTCCCTGTCTTGCAGTTCGACCGTACCTGCTCTATGGTCTTATTGCCACTCTTGGTGTGCCATTTGCTTTCTTGTGTACTGCATTAATGCATGTGGGCTGTACACAGCTTTTCATGCCACTGATCTACCCACTCTTCCAAATCTTGTGGGTGGTATTCGATCCTGGGGTAAGGTATCACTGCCTGCATGGGGGGGGGGGCATAACTTCCCTCCCAAGCATCATCATATTGGTTGTATAAACTGTCGTTTCATGTAGAGAAGCTTAGTAAGCCATTATTACATAGGGCAGATGTTCATCCCATGGTTTTTGATGGGTCTCAGCATACATTGTGAGCATATACTTGAGGGTAAGGTTATACTGTTTAACCACACCATCACTTTGTGGGTGGAGACTTGTAGTTTGTGTCTTTTCAATTCCCAGCAAATTACACATTTGCTGGAAGACTTTTAACTTACAATCACTGCCTTGGTCCGAGTGTAGTTGCCTTATGGTCTCCAGCCAACAACTCACTTCCTTTACCAAGCCTGTGGCCACTGTGGTGGCTTCCTGGTTAGGGATTGCAAAAGCTTTTTCCCACTTAGTGAAATCGTCAGCAATAACAACAATGTACCTGTTACCTTGGTTGGAGAGATGCAATGGACCAAATATATTCACCGCCATATGTTCCATTGGCTGTCCCACTGCATATTGGTGGAGTGAAGTCCTTGAATTCTGTGGAGATGGTTTGCAAGCAGCACAAGCATTGAAGTGTCTGCACAGCACATGGATGGAATGTTGCAGTTCTGGCCAGTAAAACCTCTCATGTATTTGTGAGACTCTCTTATCCACCCCCCAAGTGGCCACAGTGTGCTTCATGTGGAAGTGAAAAAACAACACCCCTACACAATCTCCTGGGGCCACTAACTGCCACATGTCAGCTCCAGTCTCTTCACTGACTCAGCATCTGTAGAGAATACCACTTATGAGCTTCAGTCTTTGCCACTGCCTCCATAAAATCTTGGTTTTGTGGCTGTGATCTGAGATTTCCTGCAAGTCCATCAAATGAGGTGATAATTCTATCGGGCTGTTTTGTTTAGAAAGGGACAAAATAGAGTGCTGTCCACTTCATTGGCAAGGTCAAGTGGCTGAATGGTGCAACACTGACCTAATGTTGTGCTAGGAAAAAGCTGTGTCACTACAGTTAATCACCTGTACAACTGCTATACCACCCATGGGTTAACAACACCACAGGCCAACAACAACTGGGGGCGTTCTAGCAAGTTTAAGGAGTGCTCTACCAGGCCTATTTCACCTAAGTGCTGTCCCTTTGGCATGGCAACAGGGATGATGCACTGGTGCCCCTGGGGCATTACAGTTGGTTGTTCAACAACAACCCAACACACCATCATGCCTTTGCTTCCCAACCAACAGTACAATTCCTCTGTTCTTACTTTGATTTATAATTTCCCTAACATGATGTTACAATTGTGCTGGAACAGGAAGTCAGTGCCCAATATACCATTGACCTCCATATCCATCACAAGGCACCACTGTTGGTAGACCTTTGTTCCCAATGTGATATCCACCTGAATTCCCCCCCCCCCCATGTCCAAAGTATAGCCACCCACTCCTTTCACCACAACTGGTAAAGTCTGCAGCTGTGGTCTCCCACCTGGTGGAATACAGTCATAGATGGACTTGGAAATCAGTGATATCACTGTCCCACTGTCCACTAAAAATTTCAGTGGTTCTCCATTAACTTGATCCACCACATAACAACCACTGTCTTTGCTTGATGGATCGATGCTGCCCAGCTGGATGACTGGCTGGGTATTTTCTGAAGGAAATAGGGATGAATGGGTTCCCATCAGCAGCCCCTTTTGTCCCACTAGTGCAAGGCCTACTCTCCCAGTGGGTTCTGGTTTTCCACCTTTTCTTCAGCGTAAGATTTGTCTTCTGAATTTTGCAGATGGTGTTCCTATGTTGGGTACTCACAAGCAAAATGGCCACAACCTCTCCATTCGTAGCAAACGAAGGTGGAACTCCTGCAGCTCACACCACCTCAGCCATGGCCACACCGTTTTGAGTTGCCACTTTCAAGTTGTGCACCAGAATTTGCCTGCTTATTTGCCTGCAATGCTGCATTCAATTTTTCGACACGCTTCTCAATGACTTCAATGTGGTCTTGAAGGGGGTCAGGATTGCCAAGTACTGCACACACTGTTTTCTAGGAATATGTGTCAAATACTGGTTCATATCATTCAACAACAGCCACTGTTCCCCAATGGTCCAACAGGTGTGATCTATACACTGCACGTTCAAGGTGGTGTCAAGGGCATTCTGAAATGCATCAAGGGCCAACTGCTCATGCATGCTGAGGGACAACTGGGGGTAAGCCTGCGTACCAGTTCTTGGACATCATGTCTCAATATGGCAGCCTTCTCACCAGGTTGACGTTTTCACATGGCCAGCTGAGCTTCAAACTGGTCTTTCAAATGGTCAGTGACCAAATGCTCTCCCAGTGCCCTCACTAGCACTGTGTAATTTTGTATCAGTCTGCCATTGGTCAGCAAAGAACTTTCAGGGCTGACCCTTGAGGCTAATGGCCAACATCTTTACCTTTGTGCTATCCTCCCAGCGGACAAGGTCAGCACAGCTGTTGAAGTGCAACAAGAAAACTTCCCAGTCAATGGAGCTGTCATATTTTCTGGCCACACTGGGACATGTTGCCCCTTGGTCACCAGCACAGTGTCATCCATGGGCAGTGTCAACCTTAGGTGTTTCCTGTTTTTTAAAGTTAAACGCTATTTCATCATCTCCATTTTGCTGTTTTTCTTTGTCTTGATGTGTGCCTTCAGCTATAGTGTATTCAGGGGTGCTGTTACCCTGTGTTGCAGCATCCTCTATATCAGACATGATGCTGCAGAATTTGGCTTAAAGGCAACAACAACAACAACAAAAACAAGCAATGCCTAAGAAAAATGCTTATAGGAGAGGCAACCACAGAAAAACCACAGGCAGAAGACTGTGCATCTAAGCACTTCCCGAATGTACCAATAAAGAAACGTCTTTATAGGATGAATTACTTACATCCCACAACCACTGCCACCATTGTAACCTTTGGCCAAGTTAACTTTGTTGGTACATGGGAGAGGATTGATGTTGGTAGTGTGGACTATTATGGCCATTCTTGTTATTCTAACTAATCCATGCTTACTGAAGACAAAGACATTTTCCTGATAATCCTGTTTGATATGATCTAAATGTCTCTGCATGAGTCAATAAATGTAAACCTTTTATGCACCCCCGACAAGCTTTCATTATTTCCCCATAGTTTGCTACCCTGTACTTGGAAGAATACTTTTGAAATTTGGAAGAAAATTTGGATTTTAGAAAGGATGGGTGAGAAATAATGCTTACTTGCTTGCCAGGCAGGAACCAAAGAGGAATGGCATGCAAACTTTTTCACCAATATTTTACCATGTGCCCAAGCCATTACATGGTGCACATGGGTTAACTAAAAAGAAAACCTGGTAACTATCTGGTATCTTGTATACCAGATAAATTAAAACAACTTTATCCTGATTACATAGATTAAAATTGCAGAAAGTTCAACACACAAGTATGGTGCCCATAATAATGCCAGGTGAAGCAACTTAGAATGCTTGTCTCACAGACAAATTCACCCCAGTACTCCCCCATTCCTTAAAACTGCTCTACATGGGAGTATTTCTGCATAAATTATACCTTATAAATGGTATTTATTTAAGCTGGTCAGCACCCTTTCTCTTGGTAAACTCTTAATCATACATGTAACAACCAATGTTATGCCATAGAATGAAAGTTGTAAATTTACAAGAAGACACTCAGATAAAGCACTACATCTGACAGTCACTGACACGGAAACCTGAGATGGACAGGCACAGTTACGGTGTTGACACACAAGCAGCACAAATTCTCACTGCATCTCTATCATTAACTCCTTGCAGTTGGATAACATGAAAGAAATTTTAATTGCATACTGTGTCAGTACATTTGCATTGCAGCTTCCATCCACTGTAAACCCATGATAATGGTATATTTTTATGTCCATTTACAGTTAAAAACTGGTGTCGTGAATCTGCTTTGCATCAGCACACACATTATGCTGCTTAATACATGAAATGTGCAGAGGATCTGTGAAGAATGGGTTAACCCTGTATCACCTGCTGGTGGCTACATTACTATATACGTCTTTGTTTCAAAGTTACGCCCATTTGTGATGAATGATTATCATGTTGCAAATCAGCTGTTATGTTACCATAAAAACCTGCTAAAATGATGCTTCTAATTCATGATGAGCATCATATCACTATTGTTATCTGTTATATTAATGAGTCTTGTTGAAATGCTGTTCATTATTATGGCACGAGATTGGATGTTATCATACAACATTGCATGACAACGGACTGTATCATACAACACAACTACCTTGTTTCAAACTCAGTATAGAAGGCCTGTTTTGTGCGTTGGTGAATGCTTCCTTGTCAGAACATGGTGTTGCTAAAATTTCGAATTAAAAAAAACCCCACAGACTCTTTATCACTTTCTATTGTGTGCAGTTATGCATGCCATGAAACCGTACGCAGGTGCACAGTGTGCAACTTGATAGAATGCATAGGGCATTTAATTAACAGTCGATCGGTACAGAATAAGAATATCAGTTTTGTATACAAGAGCAAACTTATATACAGGTATGCCCAACATAACTAAGATTTGATAAATTCAATTCTCAAATTTGAGCATAGAAAAAAATGGAACCAGTTTCATGGCCGTCTGTAACTGATGAGCATCCACACGTGACAGGTAGCAGGACCATTTTTTATTTATCTACCTTTTGTGTCACATTTCATCAAAATCTGTCCAAGCCTCTTTTTATTGAGATATATCCCCGTAAGAAACAGCACGCAGAGAGACTAACATAAAATTGACTTCTGGCATTATTGCTTATCCACGATTCGTACCTTGGGGCGTTTCTTAAAAATATTACTGAGGATGCATCAGCTGTACAGTGAACTTGATCTAAATGCCTTTCTGACTGTGAATGAGGTCACGGTCACTCATGTACTGTGTAAGTCTCGCTCCCCTACCCAGAAGTGTCCCAATGCGATTTTAAAGTATTGGCTAAATAGTCTCGGAGAAGATGACGTTTGATAACTTTGCCAACAAATGAACGCAAGAATTCACAAAAATTCCAAACTCACTGGAACGTGACCATTTGAAGAAACTTGGTACAGACCCACCTGAGGTACACCTCCACGAAATCTGAAATGAATCCAGCCTGTGGTCTTTGAGAAGTCGAAAATAAATGTGAAGTGTGCAGGACGGACAGACGACGGGTGCCTAACCACCACGTAAGCTGACTGATAAGTCAGATAAGCAAAAAAATATTGAAAATTTGCATCCTCAAAAAAAGACAAAATATAGGATCAGAAATTCGGTATAATGTAATATTGGCTGGTTTCAACTAAGAGAAGCCCAGTTCTTATCAGCCCGTCATTTCTACCCGCAATGACCTCACCCATTGAACAAAAAGTAACTCTCGCTGATTATAGGATTTTAATTATAGAACCTTTTCATCGCAATGGATTTCAAGAGTCTGCTTCTTATATTTCAGATGGCTTTGTTAAATTACCTCCAGCAGCGCAAAGTTTTGTCAGAGTCCCCAGCTTTGCAATGTGTCCAAAGCGCGCCCAGGAAAGCTATTAAACTGGACGTTTTTAAATATTGAAAGGTAACACTGCCGAAAAGTGACACAGTGTCTTGTTTCTTTTAACTTCGCGTACTTCCCCGGGCTAGAGACAACAGCCCTTTCCTTAATCCTTCCACCCTTACAGAAGACCGAGTCAACAGGTTTCCTTGGCGCGCTCTGGGCGCATAAAGCTGTTGATCATGGGCATATAATTTGGAGTGATCTTCCATGAAAGTTTCATCAAAAATTTTGAAAAATAATCCCTAAATCAGTAAAATACAATCAGCAGACGACATTTGGACATGAGCGGGAAAAAGCGTCGTTAGGGTGGAATGAGTTAAAATGGCTGCTCTCTACTCCCTCGGTGGAGATCAGGAAGTGAGCGAGTCAGGTCCATCGAAGCGTCATTTTTAGAGCAGATCGCAGGTCAAAAAATCGAATGTGCTAATAGTTCTGGCAATCAGCCCGCACGTGAATGGTCTAAACATTTGTACGCCCACGTGGTGCTTTTCTAGGAATATTTCAAATGTAAAATACTACCATGTCACCGCAGATTGTTTAGATTTTAAGCACAAAATGTAAACTAAATTGCCTTTGAATTTTTTTATACGTTGTAAATCTAGCAAAGTCTGTGTGGTTGATCAAGTGTATCAAGTCAAATTTAAAACATTTTAATAAAATAATGCATTCATACTGTCTTTTCAGTTTTCCTTCCTGGGAAGTATTTCGTGGCACATGTCAACACTAAAAGTCACAGAAGTAAAATTTGCTCCCCTATCGAGAAAATAAGGTTAGGCCTGGAAGTACGAGTCAGTTTATCTCACATGGAGTATTTGGGGCAGTCACATAGGATACAAAAATGTTCTGCCCCCGATATTCACACCGCATGTAGACACGCATGTTATTTGCATTGTTGTGTTTGAATATTGTGACAAGCAGACACAGTTTACGTGGACAGTCATTCGCGTCTTGAGAGAAACACCGTTTGGTGACGTTTATGGAAGTTGTACGTACTGTTCAATAATTCACATAACCCCGAGTTTTGTTCACAAAACCACAGGTTTTATCACAAAAAGCTGGGTTTCGTTAGCAAAACCCAGGGTTTTGTTACAAAACCATGGGTTTTGCTTAGTTATGGAATTTTGATACGATTTGGACAAAACCCTGGTTTTTGTACAAAATCGTGGGTTTCATGAACAAAACTCAAGGTTTAGGTACAAAGCCCTGGGTTTTGTAGTAAAACCTTGGGTTTTGAGCAGGAAAACCAGAGTTTAGGAGCAAAACTATGAGTTTTGATCACAAAGCCCTCGGTTTTGTTATCTTTTTAAAGCAAAATCCAAGGTTTTGTTCACAAAACCCTCGGTTTTGCAAGAAAACCTTGGGTTTTGTAACACTTTGAAATAACAGAGCAGAACCGTTGGTTTTGTGAGATTGCAAAACCCCTGGGTTTTGAGACGTCACAAATCCGAGGGTTTTATAACCAACCAATCAAAACAGCTGTTACTTGGTAGCTATAGGCTACTCAACTTAAAAATAGCGCCAAACTACAAGTGGTTCAGTTTGTGTAGTCATTAACATCATTATTGGTTACCACGCACATAGTCTACCTCTATGGCATGCAACACGATGAGAATATATGTTATGTATTAGTTGAATAGAGTAGGAAAATATGACCCACATCCATAAATTTCAAACCCAACAGTGACAGCAAAGAGATTCCAGAGTTACCAAAGCATCAACATTCTTCCTCCAATACCAATGTGAGGAAACAAATTCCACTCCTGACTTAAGACAGGTAGTCACCCATAAAAGGCAACTTGTGGTTTAAGAACGAGAGGGTGTGCATTCAGTGTTCAAAATAATCCACACGGCGCGTGGACTCTTCACTGAATGCACAGCCTCGAGTTCTTTAATTTGCCTAACATACTTGTCTACACAAGTGCATGTGCATAACAAATGAAGTTATGTGTAAAATGTATTAAATGGAGGTCATCTTGTAACCTACCTAAATACTACGACCGAGGATTTACTGTTGCATACACCAGACAGGTGTGTTGCATGTACATGTGGGTAATCTTGTTACCTCACTACTGTGTACTTGTAACACATGTGCACTAAAATTAACCCTACCCTAAGTCAACGCTTATGTTCTATATGCAAACGCTGAAACTCCTGGTTCTTGAGGAGCAGCAATTCATGCGAAAAAAAAAATTCTATGGAGACAGTTCAGTTTGTGACACATCAGTTTGATGAATGGAAGTAACAAGTAACTGTTACTCGCTATATGGCGTAGTCCAAACTCCTCTGTAGCCAACATTGTGAAAATGAACAACCTAGTAAGATACATTAAGAAGCAAGGTTACATTTATTTATTTATTTATTTATTTATTTATTTATTTATTTATTTATTTATTTATTTATTTATTCACTTACTTACTTACTTACTTACTTACTTACTGTTGGGTGATTTTACTTATCTGGATATTATTTGGGGTTGCGACGGAGGTGAAACGGTCCAATACATCAGAGGCATGGAAATTCTTAGAAGCAATACGAGACTTCTTCCCTTTTCAGTACGTCGACTTCAGTACTGGGTGCCAAAGTACTCACGTTGTTTTCATGTTTACCTTTAATTGTTACACATCATCAAACACTAGAGACAAACTGATTTACCATTACAATCTTTCTGACATGGAATCAGAATTGAACATCGATAGGGATTTTACCGAAAAAAATATTAAAGATTACTGGAAGATCTCTGCACATCAATTGAAAGCAGCTATCAACAATCACATCCTACGTAAAACTGTACTTATACAAGCACATAAGAAACCTAAGGCACCCTGGATTAACAACAGCGCAAAAATGTAAATTTAGAAGGGAACAAAAGAAAGATTAATCACCCGAAACGTCAAGAAAAAAATGGAGTTCTTTTAAAAATATGTCAACTCTGTCAACTCTAGACTAAAACAAAAGAAAATATCCAAGATCTCATATCGGAATAGTCAGGTATTGCAAGCTTAGACCAAGCAAAAGCTAAACTTTAAATACATTATTGTAGTGTTATCACAGAGGAGGATACCCATACAATCCCTACTCCAGCTACGAATTGTCTAGTTCATGAGTTAAGTGACATGAAAATTGATGAGGATGATGTTTAGACATGTGTCAGACAATTGAAAGTTACTAGCTCATACGCTGTTGGTCCAGACATTCATCCAAAAATACTGAAAGAACGTTTAGCAGTGTTAAAAAGGCCACTTCGAAAAAACTTTCAACAGTTGCTAAATGAATCTTCTGTAGAGAAAGGTTTAGGACTGATAATTAGTGAGGATTTAACATTTGATAACCATGATCACAAGATGGTCAATAATCTTGACCAATCAGATTACAGGTCTGCGGCGGTGTTCACTTGAGTACACTGAGTACAACTTTTCTGTATCTTCATAAAGCAGTGATCCGTTCACACCTGGAATATGCAGCATCCATATGGTCTCTGGATATGTGGAAGTTGGTTGAAAAAACTTAGTCTGTCCAGAGGGGAGCTACCAAACGGATACCAGGTCTGAGCACCCTTTCGTGCGAAGACAGATTAAGAAGGCTTAAAATACCAACCCTAGTCTGCCGGGGCAGAATTAGTGGCGATCTCATGTATGCTTACAAATACACACATGGACCTCACTACGAATCTGAACCTTGCTTGCCACCCTTCTTGGGAGATATCCAGAACTAGGGGCCACTCTTTAAGACTCACTAAAATCAGAACAACCTCCAGCATAAGAATTATATAAATGTAAATTTTGATCTTTTTATACATTTTTGTGAAAAAAAAAGAAAAAAAGTGCCAATTTTGCTGGGCATTTAAATGACTACGTTTGCAATAAAAATATCTGACCTTGTCATATGTTTGAACTTTTTTCTTAAGATCCAGTTTTCGTTTGTTTGTTTAAAAAAAGTGCAAAAATTTCAGATTTTTTGTAAGCTACACCTACCGCTAAAGGAACCATCATAATTCGTAACCTTTAAGTTTAGTCTTTTGCATGTCGTGATCATAGGTGTTATTGGTACATATATAACAAATTCTATGTAAGTAACATACCAAATGTCCAAAATGTTGATTCTTTTATACGTTTCCTGTAATAAACCATTTTTAACCGTTTTGCAATGTTTTCGGGTCAGAGATTTCTGGAATTCACTGGCATGTTTTTCTGGGCCTGTCCTTAAAATTGATGATCATTTTGTGCCGGCCGATTAGTTACCACTGGAATTATGCCTGGAATGACAAAAGATAAGAAGAGAAAGCGCCAGAGAACTGCAACTAAGCCAACATACAGTGCCACATTTTGGACTGAGTCGGCGCACTTTTGTTCGTAATGCGCCCTAAAGAGCGCTGAGAAAGGCATTTGATCTAGATTATTATATGTTATGTAACCAGAGGCATGCTAGTATTCGAGTGATAGATCTTTAAGCACGAACATGAATCTAGCACCTTTATTAGAAGTCGGAGCAGTTCAATTTAAAAAGTGCGACTTCAGTCGTAGTTGGCACTGAAAGACTTAAGAAAATACAACAAGACACTGAAGAATCTCAAGCAGCTCTGGTAAGTCACTGTCCAATGAAGTTAAAGTTATAACATTATCACACAGTGAAGAGTATCTGTGAATGGGCCTACATTATGCATAGACCAATGAGGTAGAGGCAGGCGGACAACCCATTTTCATAAGTATATATTTGGGGGTGGGGGGTTGGGGGCAGGAGGACATAAACGTCGGCAAACTTATTGTGTGAGCCAGAATCCTTCACTTCTTTAGCAAGATCGACGTCAAATTTGGTAGGGATCTTCCTTGGTAAGTCTGTTCTGAGTTATTTCAAATTGTCACGCTCCTTTTGGATTCCTGGATTTTTTTATGAGCTTTTCTGACAAAATCTTAGAAAAATCTACTTGGTCAATTGCTTCGAAATTGCACAGGGACATTTCCTTGTTTGCCAGTTATTATCATACTCCTGGTGTGTTTTCGACTTCTCCAAAACCGCCAATCAGATAATGATGAAACTTGGTCGAAATTTACATTACGAAAGGGAAAAATTTTAAACTTGGTGCGTGTAAGTTAATGCATACATTTCTATTGATTACAAATTAGCGGAGATTGCAATGGTTATTCACGTTTTCGATGTCTGCTACAGAACTGACAAAGACAAAATACCATGGAATGTGTACCTTGGGGGACCATCTCCCATGGGTTGAGGAACTGATTCATACCATATCTCGGCTGAAACTGGAAGTGCCAGTCTAAAACCGTTTCTCTGTTTTTCTTGACATCACTTCTTAATCTACCATTTGCCAAATAAGTCACAAGAAGACATTTTGTATCCTCTTCGATAAAACACAAAAATGACTTCGTACGAACAAAACCAATCACAGTATCTGCCTTTACCTTTATTGTAACGACGTTCTTTGGTAGCCTCTTGTGTGACTGCTGTATGTACCACTGCGACATCTCCAAAATTGTCTTTTAAGTTGGGACGTCAGAGACGATCTGAATGCTTACTCAGTCATGGCTCTTGTCATGGGCATATATATATATATATATGCATATATATATATATATGTGTGTGTGTGTGTAATAAAATTTATTGTTTAAAATACTTGTATAATAGCTGGCAATTAATAAATAGCACGACAAATATAAAGTTTTGATATGTAGCCATCAGGTGGTGACACCTGTCAGCATTCGGTCAATCTGGCCAACTATAAGCAGCTATATCAGTGAAGGAAAAAATACACGACCAAACTGATATATTCGTGAGGAGCGGTTAGCAGCACCTGAATTAAATCCTTTTGTTCAATCCTGTTTCAATCGTGACTGGCATTACAAAGTTCAGGTCACCTCCTTTTGTTGTTTTTCCTGATCAATATATTGCTACCTTATGAAATAGTCCTGTGTTCTTCTATTTTATGCATCGGTCTTTACAGTATACTCCTATATTGCCCCATGAATACAAGAGAAAGTAAACATTTATATAAGGTTATACAACAACCGAATATGAAGATTTAGTTTATCGAATTCCAATTTTCCCACCTGAGGTTCTTCACCGACCTCGTGGAATGCTCTGTCAAAAATAAAAAGAAATTCATTTTGATGAGCATTCAATCAGAGTCAGATTCTAAGCATAACAGCTTTTTGATGAAAAAAGTTGTTTGAATTCTGTAACTGTCGTTATAGTTTGCTTGAAAGATTCGCTCTGTCGTTTTGTGCCTTCTCGTGTTAGAGTATCGAGGATTTTGGCCAGGTAGGTAGTTTCTTCGGGTTTTTTTTTCTCTTTTATTTTTTAGCTTTCTATGATTAGGAATGAATGTGGTTCTAGTTGGTGTTATAGCTGTTTCCTAAAAAATTTGTCCGATTTACTTCGTGGTTATGTCAATCCCAAGCAGTTTGGCTGCTAGGTTGACGTGCATTTTGTTAGCATTTTAGTGGGTAGTTTCCTTTCCTATATTTTTATTTCAAAAATTTCACACTGACCAGGCACTTGAGCATGTCAACAAAATGTGCAAGTTGTCAGTTTGCTTGGCTGGAATAGCACGTCAGCAGTCTGCATTATCTGGGTGGATGGTTACACGATGTACAAAGTGAATCTTATAATCAGCTTGCACTCTTGAGTTGTCAGTTGTAGGTATAGGATGTATTTATATTTAAATGCGGTCCTACTATAATACCTATTGAGCAAAAGAGGGAGCCACCTGCATCAGGGCAGATCCATGTATTTAGCATGGTCAAAAGTACTTTCCCAATAACATGAACAACACGAACACAGAATAATCTTAAGAAAATGTATAAACATATATTTGAAACATAAAGGATGCCTAAATTGATTAGAAATGGGCGGTCTTTTGGTTGAAAAGGTGTTATTTATGGATGTTTATGTAGTATATAATACAAATCTGCCCTGATCATGGTGGAAGCATCAGTCTCTTGCCCCGGCAACACAGGAAGTGAGCAGGATCGCAGTTAAATATGAAAGTCTCCTATTGGTGATAGTTCAGACTGGTTCTATGAAGAAATGTTACTTTCTAGACTTCAAAAGGATGAAAGAGATGTGAAACGCCTGGTGGATCATATTAAACATCTTAATCCTTTTGGCAGTGAGTTTGAGCACCTTTTGGTCATTTCTAATAATGACGCCGCCCTACAGGACATAGCAGGCGCCCTTTTATCAGCAAATGAGAAACAAAAGAAATTCTAGAGGAGATCTTGTCAGAAAGTTAAGGCCAAATGCCACGAAGGGTTTCTATGTTGCAATTAGAAAGACAGAACAAAACACGTTTGCAAATATGTTTAAGGTCAATGTCCACACCAAAACTGGCCAAACTAGCATTATGAAGGTAGATTGAAATACTATGAAAGAGATATTCACTGTAGCGAACAGTAGGCGCAGTCTTAATCTGCCAGACCTTGTTAAGCATGAAATGGCACCAGTCCCTTTGGCACTTGTGAACATTGATGGCACACTTCTTTCTGCAGACAAAGCTCCATTGGCACATATTCCTAGTAACTCCTGCACACAAAAGAACCCCCCCCCCAATCTCCATTGAAGACATGCTTCATTATAGATGACATGGCCGTAGCGAATGCAGTTGTCAATAAACAATTCAAAGACCTGTGGCGACCTTCCGTTTGTTATATCCAAAAGTGTGTTTCAATACTTTTCCGCCACATGTGAACGTGCAGATGTGGTGTTTGACACTTATAAACTCAATTCTGTAAAACAGGGAACTAGGGATGTTCGGTCAAAAGGTTTCAGGAAAATCAGAAAAATGTTGACAGTCCTGAGTTTCACTTCCTCACTCGTGACGACCATTTATGTCTGTATTTGAGAACAAGTCCGACCTGCATCAATTCCTAGCAGAGGAATTGAAAGAAAGGGCACCAAATGCTCACAAACGAACAAGAGCTGGTTGTTGCAGGTGACTTTGATGATAATGAGAGAGTATATTCCTCGTTGAAGAGACAAGTGCAGTACCTATATTCTACTCAAGAAGAAGTAGATACTAGGATGATTCTGCATGCTTCAGATGCTGCGAAGGAGGGATACTTTCGTGTCATTATCCAAAGCAGATACCAATGTTTTTTTTTAGATCTGATGTTAGTCCATGACCTACCGTCAGAAGTGTGGATTTCTGCCACCAAGGTGAAACAACCAATGTATATTCCTGTGTACACTATGAAGGAATCATTGCCACCACAAGTTCTGCCTGGTCTTTTTGTATACCACTGTATCACAATCCCACATCAGATCTCACATGTATAGACACTCTGAGAGCTGTCATGTTTCCACGAGTTGATGAACCTGCACGTTTACCTCCAACTGGCAATGCCCTTGGTTTAAACATATTTTATTGAAGCAACTAGGAAATAGGGGGGTGCCCCATATCAATCCTACTTGCAAACATAAGAGAGAAATTAAAGAAGACAATTGACAACACTTGGGGCCGATGCAACGAAAAACGCTACAATAACAATGACAAATAGAGTGGCAAGTCACACGACTGGAGGAATAACACAGCACGGTATATGTTCACAGATAGAGAGAGGGCGGTTGGAGTAGGCCCTGTAATTATGTGACCATGTACTTGCAGACAACAATATTTACATTCAATCTAACTTTTAACATTGCCATTATAGGAGAGAGCCTGGTGTGTTATGAGACCATAACAGATAAGCCTTGTGTGTTATCGGACCATAATACATGTGTCCCGCCCACATTCCAATAAGTCACGCCCACCTGGGTTTCCATAACTCAACACTTGAACAAGCTGGGCAAATCAGTTTCTGGTCGTGTCTCTCAATTCTTTATAGGGCTACTAAATTTCGTGTAATCGAGCAGAAAAATTAAGGGGAAAATGTAAATATAAGCAATGAGGATCGCTTTTTTGTGTGTGTTATGGCATAATGACGCCGGTGATTGAAGCTGGCATCGGGCGAGGCGCACTGGCATGCGCCACGCCCATGATGCCAGCTTCAAGTACCGGCGTCATCATGGCATAACACACACACAAAATCGACCCTCATTTCTTCATTAAATATTATGTAAAATCAGGTGTCAAATCTAGCTGTTTCAGTAATATATCTATGCTTTGAAAATATCTTCATTTTCTTTGAAAGTACAGTTTTTGGGCCCAAACAAAGGTGTTTCGACAGTAAAAGATGCGAGAGGTAAGACAGAATTTTGAAGTTCGTCATGATGAATTTTATATTTCACATATTCACAAAAATAATGAAACGCGTTCTCGTTCGTCATACCACAGGCACATCCCAGAGAGTCCACAACATCGTTATTGAACAAATCTGACCGAAGTAGACTACATTTCATTCGCAAGCATGCGTGAAGGACTGTCACTCTCCTCTCAACCAGATAATACAATTTATTACATTTCTTTTTGTTCTTATTGAGCCTGGATTTGAACTCGTCAACATTTTTAGAATTTAGTACCTGAACAAGTAGGCTGTTCCAAAGTTTGACTGTGGACCGGAAGAATAAATACATCAAAGAGACTGCTTCGAGTGCGTACTAAAGAAAAAATTCGATTTGATCGTACTTGATAACAAATTCTATCATGAACACAGTCAGGATTAGATTTTGTAAATAAAAGGGAGCCAATCCATGCACAATTCTGACAGTCGGAAATCGCCTGTTTCTCACGGAAGAAGTGAAAAACATGTTTGAAAATGACTCGTTCAAAGACTTTGGCCACACAGCTTAAAATGGAAATAGGTCTCTAATTGCTAGAGTCATTGGAGGATCCTTTTATTTTTTTAAATTGGAACATGTGCCCCCGACTGTGCCCAGGTAAACAAATTAAACTGACATCAGTAGAGGTAATGTGTATAGTACTTTTAAACAACCCTTCCCTAATAAATACTGATCGACCCACACCAGTGCTATAAACTCATTCCCAGACCCAAGGGGCCCAAAAAAGTCCGTAATTTTTTTCAGTGGCCCAAAAGTGACCTCCACGGCCCAAAGGGCCGAAGGTATTCGGGGGTGGGTGGGTCTGTTGGCATCCGCCCCCACCCCCACCCCCGAAAAATTTTGAGTTTGAGCATGCAAAATGGTGCATTCTGGGGAGTTTCGAGTATCTTGTCTTTACATGGTTGACGAAATCACAACATTTTAGTCATTATTGCACTTATTTGACTATTTTCCCTCAGACTGCACAAAAATCTGATGGAAATTAGCAAGAAGAAAAAAATACATTGAGATAGTCACTTGAATGTACTTAACTTTTATCACTGAATGTTGATTGATAATATTTTATGCACACATATTCCAGGATGGTGCAATATATTTGCTGAGAGCACACCAAACTATTATGCATGAAATGGGAGTACCAAATGCCAAGAGAAATTTAGCATAAATGAAGAGTGGCTGCAAAGAAATTACTTTGGTTAAAATTGATAATCTTGCCCCAACGGAACTGGAATGCGTTACAGGAGCCGCTACACTGGTGTCATGTTTCACCGATAGATGGCAGGCAATACGGCATGCCAGGGAGAAAGCCCCTGGTTGATGCAATTTGCTAATACAAATGCTTTAATAGTATTTATGATGTTGCCCGGGGTTTCCAAAATATTGTCAAAATAAAGAAAAAAATGAAAAAGGGAAGATAAATAGATGGACAAAGTACAACTATACACATGCATATTATTGATTCAAGTAAGCCGACAAATGCCCCAAAAAAGTATATATCTTGATAAATATTTTTTTAGACAAATTGTCAATCCATGAACGTTAAACAATTATGAATGGAAAGAAGCCTTACATATAACCAGATATAATTAGATATCCACAGTGAATCTTCATGGCTTTATCCTACTGGCTTTATGTCTGCTCTGAAGCAACCAAATAATTTTTAAAAATTAAAGTCCCTTATCATGGATATAATTATGGGGAAACAACAAACTACTTTATAGTGTTTTAAGTTGAGCGTTATTTTAAAGCATTATCGAACATTCTTAATTTATTTAAATATTAATGTCCAAATGTTTCTCGCAAACAAGCTGTGCAAAAACCATTGAATTCTGTTGTCACCAGATGGCGTGCAATACCGCATGCCAATGACGAGTGAAACAATCTTGCTTTCAATGGTAATGTACTTTATACCATATTGTAGCAACATATTTTAATCTCCAATGTGTATAAAATGATGTTATACAGGCATCAAACCTTTTCAGGCTTTGCTAAAATTTACTATTTCATCCTTGTTGGCGTGTGGTTTAAAAATAGTTTATTCCTTCACACTAGTTGGCATGCAATAACTCATGCCAGCTAGTGTGAGGTCAAATGATCAAATATATAAGGTTTAGTATTTATTCCATTGCAATCCAGTGATGTATTTGTTATTCAAGTTCTTTGGGGAAGTAGGTATACCGGCTGGTAACTGAAGACATCGAGTTCAGACTGACAAAGTGTGATTTCGAAAGACGATGATGCAGACAAGGCAATAACATATGGTGAAGCCATGATAAACAAGCCTGCACCTGTAACTGTCAACTGGGAAAGGGGGAGGAAATTGAGAGTTGACTTCTTCCAAGATGCTTCTTTCTCTTCCTTATAAATAAGTTACACAATTTAGTCTCTTAAAACAGCTGTGCGTGGCAATTTCTTTTAATTAAAAAACGTCATGACAAAAAGGATGTGAATGATAATAATGAAACCCATACTTGTCACCACAGACATCAAACAACTGTTCACCACATACGCAAAAATAAGACGGCCACATGCAATATGTTGTACACTCCTCCTTGATTTGTTTTGTTTGTTTGTTTGTTTTTCTTGTTGGAAAAAATTAATCGTGCATTTTACCATGATTAGAATAACACATATCCCAAACAAAACACATTTAATTCAATCAATTGGCAAAGTTCTTGGAAATAAATACGAGACTTTGTTTTTTGTTTTTTTTTAGTATTTATCCTCTAAACATGTACAAATTTTTATTTATATTTTCTAAAGACAAAAAGATCCAATGTACAATGCACAATGATAATTTTGAACAAGTTTTCATTTATTAAATTGAATTTGATTCTATGAAGTTAAACTTAGGCCCAGGCCTACGTTGAATTCAATGTACGTCAAGATTTAATATTGCTGATGAATAAGATAATTGCAATTTTTTTCTCACGTACAAAATAAGAACTACTTTTAACAAACAGGAAGAAATGCACAAAGTTAAACACAAATCATTTTTCATCTTTGAAATTGAGTTTGATGCTTTGTATTCATTTTCAAATTCAAATATTTCCAAAACTTGTGGTTACTTAATACTATTACTTGAGTACTTTAATAATTCATTTAAATTAGTACCATTTTGATTCGACCACCTCTTTTTGGATAATTTGATGTCCCTGAAAAGGGCCTTGGGTTTATTTCTTGTGAGACTTTTGGTCAGGTTTCAATTTTTAAAGTATTTCTTGATGAATTTGGTCTAGTAGAACAGTGTTGAGCTGAATATATCTGACAGTTCCCCCCCCCCCTTTTTTTTCGCTCAGATGCATTCGGTCTGACGAGTACATTTGCAATGCTCGCCTTGAGGGTTGCAAAATGGCTGGCAGGTACTTGTGACGCTGTAGTTGCTTTTGGGTCGGTTTTCCACCAGTTTTCTGTTAAACTCTCGGATATGCCTGATGCTACCTGGTAAACCCTCCACAAACCAATCTCTGGGTCGTGGAACAACTTCGGCGACGAAAATTCTGGCCTTTTGATTTTGCCTGTGGGTTCATTGGAGATTCTAAACTGTTCTGTCGTATGAAGCATCTATCTGTGTCTGGTTCTTGGTTGCCCAAAGGTTGTTTGTTCCAACATTCAGGAATACTGCAGGGAAGTCGACCCTGCATCTTCCGTCTTCGATGTATTGCAAGATGTTGGATGTTGTCTTCCCAGGGTACATACACTTGCATGATAGTGTCTGTAGGGCATCGGAAAACAGTATTCTTGACTGAAGACATGCTGTCTGAGATGATTGTTGCCACTGGTCTTGAGACTGCCATTTGGGAGATACTTCTTTCTGTCTTTCTGTCCTTTATTCAGAGTTGAATGATCCTGCTGGACTTAGCCCCTACGTATATATCATGCCTGTTGTTGCGTTGTCGATAATCTGCCTAACACTGTCATGACTTGTTATAACCGACCACCCGTGCCAGTGAGCTCTCCCTAATCTGCCCAAACCTCACACCTCTCGTGACAGTGATGACACTTCTCTGATTAGAAAGACCCAGTCTAGTTGAGTTTAAATCAATAATAAATTGCGGGATAAATTTGTCATTTTCAGTGATTATATGCACCAGTCCTATATTATGTGGCATATGTGTACATTCACTACGCTCTATGCAGACATACTTTGTATGTCAACCGAATGAAAAGAGTGCGGCAAAAAATGAAACAAAATCCTAAGAGTTTTGGTTTAATTTCACCAGGTATGATGTAGTATCAATGAATTTACTAAGCTGAAAACCCAGTGCACACCATAACATTTTTCAGATGTATTATGTTCCCATAGACAGGTAGCTTTATTTCCAAATATAAAATTTCTACAACATGTACATTATTATTATTGTGTAAGAAATCTACTTTATGTAATATGGTACAAATTTATAATATATACCAAAGAAAAACAAGGTCGCACTTTTTCCAGTAATTTGATCAGATTGTCTTCTGACTTTGATACATTAAATGTACCCAAGAAAATCAGCAAGTAGTACTGTCTGCAGTAATTTGATCAAAGAATTCCCGGGCATGGCCAAAATTTACTAATTAATAAATCCAATGGAAAGATACAAAAAACAAAAAAAAAAAAAAAATAAAAAAAAAAAAAAAATAAAAAAAAATAAAAACATACAAACAAACAAACAAAAAAAAACCATTCCCAAAAAATTCATCAAAACAATCAGAAATCACATGTACGAAAGAGTCATACAAGCAAGCAAAAAGAATTAGGTTGCAACACTCACAGACAGAAGAAACATATAACCGCTTCGATTATATAAATTACTGTAAATATGCAAGTAGTACTTTTTACCAAAGCAGTATAGCTTATCACAGGAAAAGGAATTGTGGGTTTATTAAGTTACCTACCACTCATTTCTGTTTAATATACTCATTGAGCTCTGAACAGACATGACATGTAGGTATTTTTGGTACTTTGATTTATAAAACACAAGAGAGAAAATGCTGCATGTTGGGCATGTGCCAATTGTGACCATCAAAAAGTCTGGTAAGATGTATGCAAACTTATAGAACACAGAGCTTTCCTGGTACATATTCTATAAGTTGTTATGATGGTAACAGGTTATTATTTTTTCTGCATTGGGATGCAGCAGAGATGGTACATGGGGAAATGAGACAGTTTACTCAATTTTTCATCATGTTCATATTGCTATCAATGTTGGACATGTATGTAATTCATGTAAATACCACCTTTTTTATATGTGCTTAAAAAACATTCTTAACAGGATACGCACAGGTTTTCTTTGAATCGCTAAGTGGATTTTTTTCCCTTATTTGTGGTATTTTTATCGTCAGGATATTACTAATACAGCCATGGAGATTATTATGGCCTGAAGTGTTGACTCATTTACACTGGATTGTCGGGCTACGACGAAGTAAGTCGTTTGAGACTTTCCCTGACTGATTCCATTTTGAAGTTCCCGCCAAACAGACATGTTGAACAATAAAACTGCTGATAATATAAACGCAGGTGTAGGTCAAACTGACCTAGTAGTTAATGCTCAGGATATTGAACCAGCAGCCAGCGTATCAGGTGCCAAACGGCCTTAGTTGTCACCAACCGGTCAAAGCCCCCTTTATCAAAGTTTCGTGCTGATGATTCTGTGTCTGATTACTTGAAACTGATAACTGATCCAAGAATTTCCGAGGCATTTGAGAAAATTGTGTTTTATGCAGTTGATATCAAATTATTTGAACTTACGAAACGAGTCAATAGTGTGGAAGATAACGTTAACTCTAAGGAATACCAGCTGAAGGCATTGAATACTACAAATACTGAATTAAAATCAAAAGTAGGGGTTCTAGAAAGAAAACTAGTTGACATGGAGAAAGTTGCAGATGACACTGAAAAGTACAGCAGGCGAAAATGTGTATGCGTGTGGATGAAGGAACCTGAACAGGAAAATGAGAATACTGATGAAATCATTCTCAAATATGCAAAGAAACTTTGGGTAAAGTTGGATCTGGACGACATCGCATAGTGTCCCAGAGTTGGGTAATAAATTCAGGGGAAATCTCGTGGAATAATCGTACGGTTCGTCAGTTACCGCATCAGGCATAGGTTTTATGCCGCAAGAAAGAAGAGTATTAGTAACGACGCTTTTGTAATAGAAGACTTGACCAAAAAGCGCTCTAATATCGTGTGAGGCTCGAAAATTGAGAAGGGAGAAACGGATTAACTCTTGTTGGTCTCGAGACGGCAGACTTTATATCCGCGAAAGTAATCTTTGTGGAATAAAGATTTGGCAAACGGTCTAGCTGTGTAGATCCACGAGTTGGAAGACTTACATGAGTACTTCTAAGTACCAACAGCAACGATAGCGACCATTTTGCACCGAACGTGTGGATTTTTTTTCTTTCTTTACATTATGTACTGTTTCCTTATGATTTGCAAATACCATTGTTCATGCAGAAGCGAGTCTCTCTTCACGGTCACTTTTAAAATGTTACTGATGATTGGTACACTTTTCACGTAAGGTAATCAAAATTTCAAACAACCTAAATTTACTTATCCAGTATTATATACCACTTCAACTCTGGCTATGAATCTCGATTTGTATTTTGTATTGTGTTTTTTTTATGTTATGTTTCTTTTTGTGTATACACACATTCTGTTTGTTTGAGCATCTCACGATCATCTTATGTCCAAAAAATGTAGGAATTTTATCCTCTAAGTGAGAAAAGTTGATCTTCATACATGGTTTTTGTTTACATTTTACTTTCCTTTGGATATTCACTGCTTGCTGTTTACACAGTGGCAATCTTTATGCCGTTCTGTGTATTGAGAAGTGATCGTTGTATAACCAATTTAAGAAATTCTGACAGATTTGATCAATGTATTTCTTATTATATCGCTAATATGTGCTGCATGTTTATTTTTATAAGCTTAAAAACATAATCGAGTGCGGTCGCAGGTAACTCGTTACAGCAGCATCGAACCGCAATTGATATCTTCAACCTGCGAAAACTTTTATCAAAAATAAGTATATATGTCGAATTCATTGATTATGTGGCTGTATCCAAAACATTTGCTCTGCTATTCATTTTATGCATACCTGTTAAAACTATCTTAGGCATAAGGCACTTGTTCAAACTGATATATTTGTTAGTGATGAATAACATCCACCCGAATCGGGGCCCATCAGAATAAACCAAACACATTAGAATTGCCCATGCCAATATGCGTGGCCTGAAAATTCAACATAAAATTGGTGAACTCTGTGTCCTCACGGTTTCTCGGGCCATTGATCTGTGGACATTGTCCGAAACATGGTTAACGTGATAGTTATAACATGTCACATGACCATTAAGCCACATAATCAACGAGGTCGAAGACCAAGTTGATTGTGATGGCATAATGGTCATTGTGACATGTCATAAATGACTTGCAACAAGGGTGGTAGGAACGGACCAAGATATCCCTTGGTGCGCTACATTTCTCCTCTCCCTTTTGTGCATGGGAAACTTTACCGCTGAGGAAGTTGTCACATGCACAGTCAAGTTTGACTGCTTGCTCATGTATTTTCCACTTGCCAATTTGGCAGTAGGAAGAGCAGGTGGTGGAAGCCAATGTGACAGATTTGAGCGAGTTGGGCAGTATTCCCACTCAACAGTTAATTTTTCAGAGGAGTACATGTGATAATAACGAGAGTGCACGCTAGAAGAAACTTATTGCAGGTAAAAAAGCAATATATTTTTGGAACTTAATTCACTTATTTTTTCAGGGTTCATGCCTGGCATTGACACTGATTAAGTGTCGTAAATTGAGTCATGTACATCAACTTACATTATGCCGAGTCATGTGATCATCTGCACAGATCCTGCCGGAACAAAACCTTAGTTTGGGCTGTTCAGGAGAAGGTGTCAACAACTGGTTTTACAACAAATTGCCTGCAGGTCATGCTGCACTACACAACACTAGCAATGCTATTGTGTGAAAAATGTCCATTATGTGATATAATCAACACTTTTCAGGCTCCCTATCGGACTGTTCCTACCACCCATGTTACAAACAGTCTTATAGAACCCTCTTCAATGCCGGTCTAGTTAGGCACCATCTTGTCTCTCCTCTGATTTTGGGGTTAGTTTCCAATGCTAAAGAAACTGAATTAGAAAACTCGGCAAGAAAGTCATTTTTTGTTTCTGCCGATTGATCGGGTGGACAATAATATGCGGCAATTAAACCAATACCATGACTTGTTTTGATTTAGATCCAGAGACACTTACAGTTTAGTCCTTGTAGGTCAGGACGGTGAATAAAAGGTGAAGAATCTTTCACAAATATCGCCACTCCCCCTCCCATTCCGACCTCTCTGTCTTCACGCAGCGGTGGTTGAAAACCATTTAGGCTTTATAATGTGTATCTGTGAGTTGAGTTTGAGAATCAGACATTTTCACACTAAGAATATGTACAGAAAGTTAAAAATCAGGGAGAAAAAAGTCACAAGACGTGTCAGCAGCAATTTCAACTTCTCTAGAAGTCGTATACAGAGGAGATTAATTAGCATTGCAGACAATGGACTCAATAGACCCGATGAACCCAACCAAGGATTCAAGTGCTATCTCCAAAAATGGTGTTAGTGGCCCAAAAAGTGACTAAGAGACAAGCAAAATTTCATATGCAGCTGCAGTGAGATAAAGTTCTTCAAGTAAGCCTTTAGCTAAACGCAGAAGAGAACCTGGCTTGAATTTAAGTATATGGAAAAACTGATGAAAAAGGACTTTCAAATGGCTACAAAATTATCAAACAACGCAAGATATATTGATGACATTGCTTGTGTTAATGTACAAATTTCAGTGAAATTGTTAAGAAATTTACCCGAAAGATATCCCTTTGGAGGGTAACAATTCAGATTGTTTCAGAGATGTGTTTTTGGACTTGGATATTCAGGTCCCTAATGACAGGTTTTGTATTCAAGTCTATCACAAAATAGATGCGTTTGACTTTGAAGTAGTTAATTATCCTTTCCCGGACAGTAATATTTCGGATACTTTTGGATATAATACATTTTTGTCACCGATTTGAGATTTGGTCGTATTTGTTCTAAATTTCAGGACTTTGCATCTAGAACCAAATTTTATTTACAATAAACTTGAGTCAAGAGGATTCAAAGATGTACTTTTGATCAAATATTTCTACAAATTTTGCTGTAAATATCCCGAGATGGTTAAAAAGTTTGGCTTCAATAATTTTAGAGATTTTAGACTTGACTGTTTTGCTACTTAATTTTATCTTTTGGCATCATTCTGTTTAAATGTTCACCTTTCAGACATGTTAGGCTAGCTTGTTTTCTGTTGGGTTAAACCCCCAGTGGCTATCGGTAGCATGTAGCGGCCTACGACAGTAACAAGCTTGCCTAATTCAACTTGATATCTGGATAATATTTTCATTGCATTCTCTTGACTGAAATACAAATGACTTTCATTCTTTTCTGACTTGTCCTATAATTTTACTTTTAATCTCCAAAGATTATTAAAAAGTTTGGAGACGATAATTTACAGTTTTTATACTTGTCTGTTTTGTTACTTAACTTTATCTTTTGGCATCTTTCTGTTTTAATATTCACTTCCAGACATTTTAGGCTTACATGTTTTCTGTCAGGTTACCCCCCCCCCGGGGGGAGGGCTATCGGTAGCAAGCAGCGGCCTACGACAGTTACATGTTTGCCTAATTGTACTTAAAACCTGTTAAGAAAAATTGTTTTGATAACATGTTTTTGGCATAAATGCTAATGACTTTCATTCTTTTCTGACATGCCCAAATGCACATTTACTCAATATTAATAAAATACTCAAAATTGACAGTATTTTCTCAAATGTCACAAACCTGACACATTACGTTGATACATTGACTCAGGGTTGGCAATGAAATAGAGCTTAAAGACGTTCGGTACACTGGTCAAAAGAATTTAGAAATCTCCGGTTTTTGGTGTGAACAAAGATATTGGCATTTTAAACAAAATGCAAGCAAAAAATTGGCATGTCACGGTGCTACTTTTGTCGCTAGGTGGCGATACATGTGAGGACTACAGAAATTTGATAGCAGCCATTATATATGTGGGTAAAAGCAAAAAACAAATTAAGGATGCATAACTATGAATAAAATACCTCGATATGAGTGTTTGCAATATATATCAAACCTTTTAATAACAAATATGTAGACAAAACATGCTGGAATGTGACTTTAAATTCATCTCGTCTTGCAAAAATGTATAAGTGCTCACAGTATTTTGTAAATTTGAAATAGAAAAAATATTTACAAATCCCTGAAAAATTGTAGGGGGTTTCCAAAATATGTACTGATTTCATTGATAAACAAAAAAAGGTATCATACGGTGCTATTTTTTCTGCAATTGTACAAAGAATTCATGCATGTTGACTTAATTTGTTCTAAGTTCATAGGTAAAGGTATCCATTCATTGTCTCACTTCGATACCATATCAATATACATGTATGTAGCTCAAATGAACGACAGCACGTCGTTCATTTTATATTCCAGTCATAATATAAACTTTCATAGTTTTACTTAGAAGAGGCAAACATTTTAAGGACAGGTAAGACACCAAAAATAAATCCCACTTTAGTCAATCCTAGCTCAAAATCTATTTGCGTTAGGGTAACATATTATATATGTGTGTACTCGTCATACTCCAAGAAATTTATATGTTCCGTATTGGGGTGTCTGTGATGTTAATTGTTGAATAAACAAATGAAAGTTGACCGCAAAGCATCCACCCCATAAATGTCGATATAAGTCACTAATTATTTGTGATAAAATCATAATTACACTTGCATCTTAATCCTGACATATTGGCAACAAAAAAAACGATCCTGCTATTTTTTATGTATGGTTTCGTTTTTCTATTATCCATCATCAAAGTTTGACGTTTCAATTTTCCCTTTGATTTTCAGGATGTTCATTTTATTCATTTCATAAAAAAAGAACGAAGCAAAATTTAGAAAATCGCTGAATCGCTTTTGCAGTTCAGACATTAAAGAATGAAAAGCCGTTAACCGGATTAAATTTCGCCCAGCCGTTTTCTTGGAATAGCCATTCTTAGGTGGGGCTCTCGTCCTATTATCCTTTCTGAGAAAACAAGCTTCAAAGGCCTTTGATGTTGATAATTTGCCTCTGAAACAATACCATTTGCTCAAGTTGAGTTGATATTTGTACAAAACGTAGCAAACATCGTCCCTGAATATTTGGGGAGGTTGTCAATCAATTCTTGGCCAATCACATGAATAAAAGAGCCTTTGAACTACGGAAAACATTATTCAGCGATCTGTTAAACCTTAATTAGAACGCAAAACAAGCAAGATAACAATAAAGTAAACCACTAAGGCTATGATGTGTTACCACGTTTGCATCTTTTCCCTGCCCACAAGCATACTTTCGGCATGCTGCCTTATTTCGCATTGCCGCCCTGATACCACTCTCTTTTTTCCATGGGCCGTTGCTACCTGCAGCCACGTGACAGGCTGTTAAGTATGATTGACGGGTGGCATTGTTCCGTTTGGCGGCTGAAAACCAAAAGAATGACACATGGACGTTCGGATGTCCACATGCCTGTTGGGTTTTTGACGTTTTTCTCATATTTCTACTTTAGTTAAAAGCTCGAAAATTTTGACAACTAATAGAAAGGACATTCATCTTGTAAAAACCGTTAAAATTTCAAAATCGGCCATGCAAAGGTTTTTGGTGTCTTAAGTGTCCTTAAGATTCTCTCCATAGTGCAATACAGCAATGTGGAAAAAAGAGGTAAACATAAGAATATCAAAATTACAGTTGCCTTAATACAGTGTCGAATGGTAGTATAGGTAGCACATTATCAAATATGCCTGTGCCACCTTTTGACCCTGGGGTATTACTCTGTTGTTGTTTTTTTCAGTTGCGACAGCGTTTATCGTACCACATTCACAAGAAATGGACAGTACACTGGCCAAGCCATATCGTTTTTCTGATTCTGTGTTTTTTAGGGACAATGTTTTTTTTTTACATTCCTCGCATACAAGATTATCGGCTAGTACACTTAGTTCCACTATTTTGCGACCTTCGTCCCAGTTATAACTGTCAGTGTTTACATGTACATGTGGCATTTGGGGAGTGGGCGTGGCACTTTCGACGGTGGCCTGGTCAGCGTTCGCTGATTGTGTACATGCGTTTTGGTCTACCACTGTCGTGTTTCGACGTATTCTGCGTTGTTTTAAAGTATTTAGTCCTTTGTTTTGGCATTTGTTAACAAACCGCCCATTCTTTTTCCTTTTCACTCTTCGTAAACAATCCATATTTCTGGAACGGAACTGTGCAAAATAGGAAAAGCGAACAGCAGCTAGTGCAGGTATCGACAAATACCAGCTCTAACTGCATAGAGGCATTGGACCATAAATGGTTGCGCATAACGCGGTGTACCGAACGTCTTTAATTGTTTTAAATACATTTCTGGTGCAGGATGTACATTGTTGCAGTCCTTGTTAGGATGTCCCTTGGTTTTTCAGGTAGTCTAGATGCAACTGTTCATTTTACAATCAATGGGACTGAATATAATGCCCCGGCTTGTTTCCACTTCAGTAAAACACTGGCGGATGGTTTAACTAGGATAAGCTGTCCAGCTAGAGTGGGTACATATTGGTTCAGGGGTAAGTCAAATTGTTCTGAACTGAACCTGTACTATACAAATTTGGTAATTATAGTTTGTTTGACAGGTATTCTTCTTTCATAACGAAGGTCTGCATTTATAAGCAAAACTTCACGTATCTAGCTAATTCATCATTGCCACGTTCATATCTATTCATTATTATGTGGGTTGTCTTTGCTGAATATTTAGCTTAGACAAGGAGCCGCTACTCAGAGAGACATGTACGGGTAAAAGTCTCCGAAACATGTTGAGTAGTTACCCGCCGAAGACCCTTTAATTTATTTGGGCTAATACAGCCTATGTCAAAATTTTACAGAGGAACGTGTGCAATTTGGATAATAGTACTTCTATATGTATATAGGTTAGACAGGGACAGGTTAGTTTATGGAGAGTAAAGAGTTCGCACTGCGGAATACGGTAATAACTACTAGGAAGTGGTTTTGGACAAAAAAAACCAACCCAATACAACAGTCACATTCCTAACCCTAAAGGGGTGTGGGATCCCAATGGTAACGGCTGGGAAATGTCTAATGATGGCTACCTCAAGCCTTTGATATATACCAAGGAGCTAGCCCCTCTGGAAGTCCGCAACCTGACTCATATGTATTGCACCGATATTGAGTGTACTGTCGCAAGAAAGTGCCATTGCCTCCAGACAGGACCTAAATGTACAGAATTATGTGTGTACTTTGGACATGAGTGTGCTAATGACACTTTTGACACTGAAACAGACAGTGATGATGAGGATGATGATGATGATGATGATTGAATCTTGGCGCAGAATCTTCAAACTGTGACCATCATTGATCAGCTTTCTGTACTTAGTTTGTACATGTACTTATACTGTTTTCCTTTACTAAAAGGCATCTTGAATTATAGTTTGATGCCAGAGATACATTAGTTATGTTGCAGGATTCCATGGGATGGTTCACTGTGAATTACATGTAGGTGTGAATACATGGTACAAAGTACTATAATTTTACTTTATCAGTTGTGTTGGCAAATGTAATGACGGTTCCCTAAGCAAACATGACATATGATAGCCATATTAGCATATTAATGAATATGCATTTGATATACTCATATAAACATGATAAATAAAACTTGCATGAGTACCGTTCCTAATCATTTTGCCATTTTTTAAATAAACGAAACTATATCTTAATAAATATAGTATGTTATCCATCGGACAATACTTAATTTCGATGTAAATTTCATATATTTGCATAAATTAACATATGATAATTAGGCACTTTGAACAAACTCTGTATTTTGTGACTATATTAGAGCAATTAAGCACATTTTGGTGTTTATTTAGCCTTTCCACAAGCAGTATCATCACCAAAGTTATTATTTTTAAGGACAAATTTGAGTTGTCTCAGAAATGGCATGGGTTGTCATGGAGACGGGCAGAAATATATATGATAAAACGCTTTTCAGATTCCACAACCTATTTTTTCATGAAGAGGACATATATACCGATAAGAAAATATAGGTTGTAACTTGTTATACCACGGGTTGGGGTATGACCCCCGAAGTGCCCTCTATGCCGCAGGTCTAAACCCAGTTCCCCTGGCCAACCAGACCTTGATACAAACAAGACGGATGGATCTATTGACGTCCAGGCTATCACTGCAAATCTTAGTTCACGATTAGCAGAGATTTTGCCTGAAATACTGACTGGTCCATGTCTCAGTGATTCTGTAATCAGAGCCCTAAGGTTGTGACTGAAACTACTGATGAATATATGAAGTCTGTTCTACCAAGCAAAATCAAGGCTGCATTTGACGATTTCAGTTGTGATCTAATAAATAAAGAGCCTGGCTAGTCAATTGGAGTAATTTCTTGATTAGAGACAGATATAACGGGCCTTGGCGTCAGAGCCAGTGATACTGAGCAGATAGTGAAGGGCCGAGAAAGCGAGTTGGAGCCCAAGATACAACAACTTGAAAATTTAGAACAGCGCTACGACGATCTGGAAAAACATGGACGTAGGCTAAATCTACGTATATATGGCATTCCAGTGTCAGACACAGAGAACAATACGGACTCTGTAATCCTGTCTTTGTGCCGCGACAAGTAAGGGTTATTCAAAGACAAGAGTGTAATATTGGATTTACACACAAGTGCCGAAGGCCACGCGTGGGTGAATCCAATATTACACGAGTAGTCATTTGAATAACCCACTTAGCCCATGTTTGCCAGGAATGTGACATTTTGTCAATGGGGACATATACATCTAAATCCTTTACCCTATTGTTACTGTGTCCTGCCAAAAAACAAAGCGAAGTTGCACTGCATGATCTGAAAACACTTTTTGTCTCTAAAATGAGTGATTTTGGACAAGTTCAGAGCTATTAAAGTTTCAGCCAGTGACACATGTGCACTTGTTGATCCAGCAGCAGATCATATGTTTCACCTGATATGCTTTTCTTCTGAGCTTTCCACCAGAACAGCAAGCATGGCAGCTCACTTTGATTTTGGGAACAATTTGTATCTGGAAGAAAATTTTGATGTGGAACATTTAATGGCATTGCCAACACAGAATCTGATTTTTGGACGAATGCCACAGAAGTCTGATGAAAAGACAAACCATACAGATTCTTTCTTTCTTTCTTTCTTTCTTTCTTTCTTTCTTTCTTTCTTTCTTTCTTTCTTTCTGTTTTGCGAGAAATGTTTCCTTGTTTACAGTTGCCTGAATACTGTTTGGTCTGTATTTCAGTAAATAAAGACCATTGTTTGAAATCCTTTGTCTTACTTATTTCACTGTGTGCAGTGGGGTATAGGATTTATTCCACTGCTTCGATGAATGGATAAGTGAACTTTCTACTGCCAAACATGGGCTAAACTTGGTTTCTCCATTGACGAGAGAGACATTCAGCGATCCGATGGAGTTGGTAAACCAAACCCTAGGAGAACAAGAGCCATGATTGTCCGTTTTGTTAGTTACTAACAAAGAACCAGGTTTTGAAGGCGAGGAAAAAATGAAGGGCTCCGAAATTTACATCAACGAAAACTTGACCCCCCCCCCAAAAAAATCATTCATTGCGAGGAAAGCGAGATCACTTCACAAGTCAAAAAAAATTCTTGATACCTGGTCCTATGATGGGAAGGTTATGGGCAAAAACCACAACTCTGACAACACTCGTGTTCTTCAAGTTAAAAATGCAAAGCCTTGGACCCTTGGTCATAGACTTTTCACCCTATAATTGACTGATATATCACTTTTCCCTTCTTGTTTGTCAGTGTTATAACTAGTCTATGGATATATTATAGGTCCAAGCAGGGAAGTGCTATTTGCAGTTCCCTGGTCCAAGTAAAGTTTGATGGACTACTTCTTATATGTTTACCAGTCACCTTATATTTATTCAGATGATGCTTACACGATCCGAATGTCCTATATTATATTGAAATTTTATTATTATTCTACTTCATCTTTTGTTGTATTATTATTATCACCAAACTATGTTCAACTAATCATTATGTTTGCGAGACATGCTAGTTGTTTACCTACATGTATATACATGATGTATGTGGTGTTTATCAACCTGACAAGGAAGTGTTGCATCAATTTTTGAGGAATACTCGAAATCGGAGCGCACATTTCCGTGCACATTATTAGGAGTACAGATGTCACAAACTACATCTGCAAAACTCAGGGGGGAAAGATTTAGTGAGAAGTCCCCGTCATTAATAGTGCCAATAATGATTAGTGTTGTTTTGATGGACCAGGTCTGATTTGGTCATGTGAACGACGATTCATATACAGAGTGTACAGGTAGACACGTTTGCATGTGTAAGGAGGCAAACCCGTGTGTTTTCGCGGTTTGAAAATTACATGGTTTGCTGTTGTACATACTTCAATTCTAAATTATTTCCAAGTTTACTGAACGAGGATACTGCCAAACAAAGAGAATGTTCACAACACATGATTACTGTGTACGGTCTAAATTACCATCCATAATTACTGAATTAAGATGGTTCTAACTACTCACGAAGTACCCGTATCTAGCCGCCACTACATGCTCTGAAACTAGCTCGAGTTCCACTGATAACTGGCGACAAGTCACTCCGCTTGTCAAAGGCCATCTTTCTACATGCTTTTTTGGCTTTGACATTTTAAACTTGTGTCGATATGTGGCACTTTAGTGTCGGTGTGTGCATTCTTCTATATTTCCTATCAATATATGTATTTACTGGTTCCCTTCGACGTGCGAGCAGAATTTCAGCACTGAGTCCATTGATGCGAATAAGAGTGTTACTACCTATTATCATTATTGTACGTGAGCTACTAAAATTTGTAACCCTCAGCAACTTTACACATAACTCTTGTAATGATAATGGAACTTGTATTGTGACGAGCCTTTTGTTATTTTTGCACTATATTTTTAGAAAGGGTCGTATTTTTAATAAGACATTTTTTTCAAATTTCGGAAATTACTCATTAAACTTTACAAGCATGGTATCTTCTTACTGAAAATCTTGCATCGTTTATGGTTTCTCCATTTCATTGTGTATATTATGTATGCATTATAAGTTTTGTCATGTGTAACAATAATCAGCATAATATAGGTAAAAATCATGAGGTATTCGTGCAACTCTGGGAACTTTTATTTTCTCCATCTTTAAAGGTAATGGGAACTGGGCAGGAAAAGTGGGCCACTTTGTACTTCCTGGGTGGGCTCCTTAGCTGTGATGTCATTCTACAATGGTCATGTGATAATTAGGTTTTCTTTGACCCCTGTGAGCCAGGCCTGCTGGCCAAGCTACCATTGGTTGAGGTGTTACTTGCTTCTTAAGCTGTCAAGAGATTATGTATACTAGCCTGCCCTATGCATATAATTATCGTACAAGTAGCCACCTGGTGGCAGCAGCACTCCTCATTACCTTTAAGGGAATGAATGTTTGCACATGTGTACTTCAATTTAGTAAGAATAATAACAATATATGTGTGTAGGCATAACCTAATACCCTTTACATGTAAGTTTTGTATTTGTGTCTTTTTGCCCAGAACCATTTCCTAGTACTCATTACCCTATTTCACAGTCCGAACTCTTTACTCTCCATAAGCTAACCTGTCCCTGTCTAACCTATATACATATGGAATTACTATTGTCCATATTGCACACGTTCCTCTTTAAAATTTTTGACATAAGCTGTATCAGCCCAAATAAATTAAAGGGTCTTCAGCGGGTAACTACTCAACATGTTTCGGAGCCTTTTACCCGTACATGTCTCTCTGAGTAGCGGCTTCTTGTCTAAGCTAAATATTCAGCCAAGACAACCCACACAATAAAGAATAAATATGAACGTGGCAAATGATGAATTAGCTAAATACGTGAAGTTTTGCTTATAAATGCAGAGCTTCATTATGAAAGAAGAATACCTGTCGAACAAACGATAATTACTAAATTTGTATAGTACGATATATTTATTTCTGTGTACGGGGTGTAAAAAACTGTTCGAATCTGGCACAGAATTCTATTTTCTGATACTTTACTCATATGATTTACTGTCTATATATTTCAAGATTTTACTTTATACTACATATATATCACTATTAATTGTAATTCCTGTGTTATATATCACAAGATAGAATCAAGGTAACAAACGAAGTGAAAGCTTGACTTTTCAACTAGTTATATACGATTTACTATGGTATACTTCTCAACTTTGGACGCAAAAGCGTAAAGTCCATATAATTCACGAGAAAGCAAAGGTCTCAAACGAAAACCCTCAAATTTGGAGGCATTTTTGTGAGCTTAGAAATAAATATTTCAGCGATTTAAGGAAAGCTGAAGATGACTGCCATAACAAATAATGTAATGTTGTTAACACTGGGGAGTTTAAAGGTAAAAAGTGGTGGAAAATGGTCAAATATTTTATGTCTGGCAATTCGAATATGTCAATACCTTCTATACTATCAAACGACACTGTTATATCTGATAGTAAATCTAAAGCTGAAGTCTTCAATGAGTATTTTCTTAAACATTGTGATGTAGATGCCTCCTCTTTTACTTTTCCTAGTGAAGTTCAAGACTCACCTAATCTACTTGAAAATATCGTTTTAAATGGAAGTAGTATTCTTGCCATATTGAAATCACTCAACACAGAAAAAGCATGTGGGCCAGATAGTGTTAGTCCCCTGCTGTTAGAGGAGACAGTGCCCAGTATTCTTTTGCACCTTCTCTTACTAATCTACTGAATCTTTCTCTCAGTAACTGTAGGTTTCCATCTGAATAGAAAAAGGCCCATGTAACACCAATCCATAAAGGTGGTGCAGGTGAATCGTGAAAGATTATTGGCCTATTTCTTTATTGAGTTGTGTAGGGAAGGTTTTTGAGCGTGCTGTCTTTAAACACATCTTTAACTTTTTGCGTGATGATAATGTGTTGTCAGAAAATCAGTCTGGATTTTTACCCCGAGATGGGACAGTTAACCAGTTAGTTTTTCTTTAATATGAATTCTTAAAAGCAATAGATCTTCAGAAGGAAGTACGCATAGTCTTCTGCGGTATTACTAAAGCCTTGGTACACCATCCAGGGCTAATACATAAATTGAAAAAAGCAGGTATCTGTGGCTCGTTCATTCGTTGGGTGGACTATCTCCATGCACGAACTCAGAGAGGGGTTATACAAGGCCAGGCTTCTTCATGAGGGGGATATCAAAGCATGGGTCCCACAAAGTTCAGTTTCGGGACCTTTGTTGTTTCTCGTGTACGTTAAAGATATTGTTGAGATTGTTAAATCGGAAATACGTCTTTTTGCAGATGACACCCCTTTGCATATTACAGTTGACAACCCTGCTGAAGCAGCCAAAAGTATCAATTATGATCTTGAGTCAATATCAGAATGGTCAGACCAATGGTTAGTTTGTTTCAATCCTAACAAAACTAAATCCATGACAGCAAGCAAGAAAATAATCCTGAAGATCATCCTTACTTAACATTTAATAATTACTGTCTAGAAAATATCGATGTGCATAAACACCTGGGTCTGTGGCTTTCTTCTGATCTTTCTTGGTCAACCCATGTTAACCATATTATAGCAAAGTCTCTAGTTGGGGTCCTTAAACGCTTACAGTATAAGTAAAACAGGAAATCTCTTGAAAGTCTCTAATTTTCTTTTTGTACTCCCCTGTTTAGAGTATGCAAGTGTGGTCTGGGATGGATGCACACAAACCGACAAAGATCGTCTGGAATCTGTTCACTTGGCTGCAGCCAGGGTCGTGACAGTAGCATTTGCTCATACAAGTCTTGAGAAAATTTTAAATAGAAACAGGTTGGGAAAACTTATCAGAGGGTAGAGGAAACAAAAGTTAGTACTAATGTTTAAAATTATTAATGGAATAGCTCCACCATACTTAGTTAATCTTTTACCACGGACAGTCTCAGAACGTACTAAACAAATAAGAATTTTTGAAGCTAAGAGAAATACATTTTACTTTACTTTTTCTTTTTTCCCATCAACTATTCGGAAATGGAACTTTTCATCTCGATTGGTCAGGACTCTAGAACATTTAGATGAATTTAAACGGGAACTTAATGGAACAAAACCCACAAGCAAAAAGATTTACTATGTTGGAGGAAGGAAAATTGCCATTATTCAGGCATGAGCTGCAGCCTATTGAACAGTGACCTGTATAAAATTGGTGTTGTTGATTCCCCGTCATGCCGCTGCGGAGCAAACCTAGAAAATGTCTATCATTTCTTTTTTAATGTAGTAATTATGTTTTATTCCGGCATATACTACAATCTGAAATAATACCGTTTGGTAGTTTTAATATGAAAACTTTCCTCTTTGGAGTTGAAGGGAAAGGTTCAACCATTAGCCAGAACAAAAAAATATTTGAGGCCGTTCATAGATATATAAAGTCTTCTGGAAGGTTAAAAATTTGATACGATGGAATATGGTTAAGTTGTCTTTTTGTTCACACACCGCTACATTTTCTTTCCATTACCTAATTGTATAGTCCTGTTTGTGTTCTATCTGTGAACTAGTGTTTTGCATTCTTCATGTTGTCTTGTGAATTTCATGTCCAAGAGGCCTTCATATTGGCTGGTGAGCCTGTTGGCCAATTGATTTTCTGAAATAAAATATGTTTGAACCAACCTCAAAATCTTAATAATCTGTGGTGAATTTAATAAGCGCTCTACAGAATGAGATACAGACCACAATGATTGCGAATTGGGGGTTAATCTACTCAACATTGATTTTCAATGAACCAACAAGAACAACTGAATACACTTCTTATCTTCTTGATCTCATCATAACGGACCCACTGGGTCTGATCCTGGGTAGTCGCATTCTACCTCCCATATTGACCTCCGATCATTCTGTGGTGCATTGTAAACTCTCTCGCTTCCCACTGAAAAACCGTTTAAACGTGATATTTGGGATCTAAAAAAAAGCAAACTTTGACGGTCTGAATGAGTGTTTATCTGTTGCCCCCTGAGATACTGCTTTTGAAATCTATGACAATATTGATGATATTCTTTCCTACTGGTATATGTTTATTAAAAGAATTCACTCCATTTCGAGAGATAACAGTCCGGCCTAAAGACAAACCTTGGACGACTGGTGAAATTAAACGTTTAATAAGAAAACGAAATTGTGCCTGGAAACATTTTAAAAAGTGCAAGAACCCAACACGATATGAGCGTCTTTTTCAATGTTACAAGGGCAGTAGACATGAATGTGTTTATTCACAAAGGAGAGGGGTTAGTACTTATTTCAGCAAACTGAGAGATGAAATTGATTCTAAAAATATGAATTCCAAAACAAAAAAATGGTGGTCCTTGACGAAGTCTGTCCTGGGATGCAAAATACACGAGTCAATACCCCCTTTAATCGAAAATGACAGAGTTATATCAAATAATAATGAAAAAGCTAAAGTGTTTAATATGTATTTTGCAAGTCAGTACAATTTGTTGACTGACCAAACGCCACTGGCACTTCCCGATTTCCAGGTAACTACTGATGCTAGACTTGAGCCGTTCTTCATATCAGAAAATAACATAAGGAAAGTATTAGTCTCTTAAAACTTCTGGTGCCACAGTGCCTGACGGTATTAATAGCTATTTATTAAAGAAAACGGAACCATTCTTTTTGGATGTAACAAAAGCCTTTGATAAAGTAAACATGAAGGACTGTTGTTTTAACAGCGGACTTTTGGCTTTGATGACCAGTTGGTTTCCTGGGTGAGAGATTACTTGTCACTTCGTTTGCAAAAAGTTGTTGTTTTGGGTCAGAAGTCAAACTAGATACCAGTGGAAGCAAAGTTGCCTCAAGGAGCCATACTGGTTCAGCCTTTTGTTTTTGGCTTATGTAAATGACATGGCAGATAACATATCGACTAATATTCGACTATTTGCTGATGAGACATGTTTGTTGGAATTTTTTGAAAACCCTGCAGACTCTACAACAAATTTAAATATTAATTTGGATCGTATTAGACTTTGGGGAAAAATCTGGAAAATTTAATTTAATGCTATAAAATCACTTTCTCTTATTTTCTTGGCAACCCCCCAAACAAAATAATGACTCTATTTTTTAATATTTTCACATCCATTTTTTTAAAAATCGCACTGTCTGGTGAGAACAACCCATGAGTCACTCATGCATCAAATTTGAACATGGTCAATCAAGAGGACCTTTAACATATCCTGATACATATCTGTGTAGTATCGTTTGGTACAACTTAAGATCTGTCTTTTCTCTTCATCTTTCTTCTTGGTTTATGAAAGTATTATTTATGGAACTGTCTAGTCTTAATTTATGAGCTGGGGTACATGAATTTTTTTTTCTTGCAAGCTTGGCTGTTTATGCTGTTGGAACATTGCCTGAGCTTAGTGAGAGGGGTCTCTTGACAGAAAAGAGTGAAAGAACTGTTTTACATTTTATTCCATGTAAAGAAAATGAAACAAATTAAATACCAGATACACTATTTGTATATTAGCAGAAGTATTAGCATAAAGCCTACTTCAGTGACAAGTAGCATCTTGTAATACTGTATACTTGTATTAAACTCCAGAACAAAATATTATTCAAAATGCATTGATATGAAATGTTTAGGAGTTATATCAGTTTTAGTGAGTATATTTCCTTCAAGACCACCATTTAGCCTAGACCTCTACGTCTGAGCCAAATGCCCATGAATCAAGTTGAGTTTGACTCACTTGATCTGAAAAACCTGACTGTCCCTTGGCGCCATCTTTCTGTTCCTGTGGAACTGTTGGTGACTCCTGGTGCATATGCTTCCTGTCTCATCCTTCCTGTTTTGGAGATTGGTGAGTTGACATCAACTGTAAAAGGAAGCAGCGGTGTTCAGGTGGGCCTCTCTGGCGGTTGAGAGGAAAGTATACTTAATAATACTGATATTACTCCTAAATATCTCGTATTAATTACGTAACATTACCACTCGACCACCATTAGCCGATAAACAAATGTACAGGCAGTGGGTGTAATGTCACTGGTATATTGACTGCTGGGACTGTCAGTTTGGGGGAAAACCATTGGTCGGTCTGAGGAGGTGACGTCGGAAGGGAAACCCTCAGAACTATGTGGAGCTGCGACCACTAACAGTAGAATCCAGCTGAAACCGGAAACCTTCTTCACCTAATGGGACCTCACTGGACCCCCTGGGCTCGCCTGCCAACTAACAACTGTTGGACTCGTGTGTAGATATTATCAGTTTCAGCTCCATCTGAACAGGTCCCCACTGGGAAACTTGTGGGTGCCAGGGGGCAGGATATGGTTCCAAGAGCAGTGAGCTCCTGTGTCAGACCAGCAACAGGCTGAGACAACAGGAAAATCTACCTGTTGCTGTTCGAGATTAGGTCAACTACACATGAAGCCCAACAAGGCCCACTAAGAAATTTGCCAACCTATAGGCCTGTGTCTGATCTCAACCATAATAGCACCGTAAAACGGAACATGGTGCCTGCTCTGATGGGATCTGCAAGACCCAATGAACAAGTATCGGAACTTAAGCAAAGGAGCTGTTATGCCTGACAAGACATACAAGGCCATCCTCTATCACTATCATGTCATGCAAGCAGTGCTCAAGGAAATTTGTAGATGATTGCGATGGGCAGGTCCCAAGAATGTCAACAACCGCGACGTTCTGCAGGGTGAGCACGGAGGCATTGAAGGCTCATAGCTTGTGAGGCTGAGACAAGCTGCCAGGCCCCAGGCCTTTTGAGTGAAATCTCATAGGCCTTAAGGATCATCTGCATGATCCACCATAAATCTTGTTTCTGCAAATTTGCTCCTTTCTTGGGTTGCTCAGTGGTAGAATGAGGGCAGTCCTCTGAGTCTGTCTGTGTGGGATATGTACCAGCAAAGAGCTGTCACTGGCCACAGGGCTCTCTCCTTGAAAGGAAGAGTGGCTTCCCTACATAGAGGGTAAAACCTTTAAAGACCAAAGCCTGATCTCAAGCCACTTGGTTCTTTGCAAGGAAGCCCAGGGCCACCTCGGGGTGGTCAGGTGACCATTATAGTTGGTCATAAGCCAGAGGGTGGATCTTGCTTCTCCTAGCCCCCAAAGGGAGTGTTAATAGAAAACAATTTTTCCACATCCAGTACTTGAGGGAAAACTGCTTAGGGTCCTCAAGGCACTCAAATGGCCACCTCTACAACATAACTTAAACCAGCGGTAGGTCCTGCCAGGGCAGGACCTGTTGTGTCTTCAAGTCTGTCTGTGTGGAAGGGCACAATGACGACTGAAGTATTGATCCTGATGCGGACATCAAGGACGTAGGCAAGGTTTGAAAAGATGGCTGATCATAAACCTTCCACTGTTCTCGAGCTCTTGCCTAAAACTTTCCACTGACACAGCAGGAAGTCAAAGATGTTGAAAAAGCACGGAGACCAAGAGTGAATTTTCATACTGGTGCAACAGTCGGAAAACACCTTGTATCAAGCTGAGTAACCAGTTAGAGAAGCTCGAAGCCCTCCTCTGGCAATTCTATCTGAGATTGATTCTGAGAAGCCCCTGTCACAGATGTGCTGCAAGATAATCACCAAGCATAGAGGTTGAGCACTTAAGGGTTCCAATGGAACACGCTCGACCACAGCTGCACGTGAAACTTCAGCCATGATGGTAATTGTAGCAGAGGCTTAATGCTTACTTTCAGTAGGTCAACCGAGCAATCACTCCAGGGCCGCCAAAGGGAGACCAGGATCAGATTGCAATGGTGGGACCAAACCTTTTGCAGTACCTTCAGAAAGATCTGGCAGAGTGGAAAGGCATAGGCCCACAGGTTGCTCGAGTCCATGGCTACAGCATCGATTGCTAGGGAGATCTGGGACAGGCGAGATGTAAACTGGCAGTTTTGAATTCTCTAGAGGCATGAACAGATCCACCTGTGGAGTTCCCCATCTTGTCCACATGGCCTGAATGACCCTGGGGTGGAGCATCCACGCCATCCCTACCACCTGATCCCTTTCTTGATACTGGGTCAGCCAAGACATCTTGATTTCTTGCAATGTGCTTCACCAGGTCATGAAAGTGGAGGAGCGCCAAGTGTATCACCTCCAGTTCCAACCATTTATGCGGTGAGACGCAAAGGGCACAGGCCAAAGGCCTGATGCTGCCTGGCTCTCCACATGGGTTCCCCACCTGGACTGAGAAAGGTCCATATGGATGGCGAACTGGGCCTGAAAGGTGTCAGCATTTGTCCCTTCATGATTATCTCCCTATGGTCCACCACTTGATAGCCCTGGTCTCTTGACCATCTGCCCCACAGAGCATGTTGCAAAAGGCGAGGGTGGAGACGACTGAGAAGGACCTGGGAGTCCATTAAGGACAGGAAGCCCAGTAGGGCTAGCCATTGTTGTGCCGAGCAGACCTTGCCAGTCTTTGGGGCTCTGAGTGGTAACTAAAGTCTCTTTCACCAATTGTCCAAAGGGCGCCAGATGTAGGCAACCAGAAAAAACTGGATGCCAAGGAGGATGAGAGTCTGCTGGCCAAAGACTGGACTTGAATAGGTTTACTATCAGGCCCAAAACCTTGACAAAGTTCCAGAAAGGTCTGTGTAGGATGCTGCAAATCTAGGCACCGAAGTCTTCAGGTGAGCCAATCGTACAGATAGACGTGAATGCGCACAGCTGACCATGAGGGTCAGCCGCAACTGTCTGTGTAAACCTGGTGGTGCTATAGCAGGGCTGAACAGAAGTGGCCTGAACTGGTAAATTTGAACCACAGATAGTTCTGTGAAGTCTCTGCAATTGGCACATGGAAAAAATGGGCAACTGAGATCTAAACAGGCAGATCCATAGCCTGGGAGGCTGCTGTCACCAACTGGAAGTACTCTATCCTGAGGAACGGGACTTCCAGAAAGAGTTCAGCGTTGACAAGTCTAAGACCAGGCATCATCCTCCATCCTGCTTTGGGACCAGGAAAAGTTTAAGATGTGAATGCTTGTTCTAAAACATGTGAACTGCCCCTAAGAACACAAATATTTTGGGTTCCCTGGAGTGGGATTCAAACCACTAGGGTTCTTCACTTAAGGGAGGCCTCTCTTGGCCAAAAGAACAGCATGTAGCCATGTCTCAGGATGTTGAAGACAAACAAATCATCTGTATGACAATTGACAATCCTGAGACAGTGCAATCTGGCATACAAGAGTCAGGAATACCATAGCCTTTCCCGTCTTCTTGCCTTGAGCGGAAAGCTTGATCTGTCTACTCTTCCCAGGGGATCGCATCAAAGAGGGAGCACAAGCCAAGGGGCGAGTAGATGCAGTCTGGGAAGTACCACAACTGGTGAGAGCATACTTTGTCACCAGCCAGGCTCTGAATGAGTGCTTCAACATAATCAAAGCGCGTCAGCAGAGCAGGAGTCATGTCCATGGATGTGGAAGGTTCTTCTGCAGCTCTCATGGTTGCTGATGTGCTCAGCCCTTCAGATCATAAGTGGTGGATGCATCCATGTCACCACGCCTGGTACTGGGGTAGAAAGGACTTCAGTGAAAGTCACTGCAGCCTCAAACGCTGCCTCCACCTGCTTAGCCCATGAAAGGAGTAGGGAAGGAAGATTATGGTGGACCATGTACAATTGTCCCAGCGTCCACCAACAAGATCTGGCCAGAGGGATCCTGCTAGATCTCTGGGAGACTAGTCCTAAGGGCCACAGCTGCCGCCAACTGAGAAATCTGCTGGGGGGGGGGGGGTAAGAGAGAGTGTAAGTGCAAAGAAGAAACAGACTCAAGGCGGAAGTGGAGAGCTGCTTTGCTGACAGAGGTTGCTGAGACTTAGCTGCAGTGATGGTGGGAACATAGGAAGACAAAGTCCCTGCTGGAGATGTGCTCCCCTTGGTTTTCCAGACATCATGGACTTACCATCCGAGCACCCAGATCTGAGTGATCTGGCTGGCCAAAGTTCTGGAATACCCGGATGATAAAACCAGAAGGTCTCCAATCTCTGAAACTTGTTTCAGGGGCCACAGCCACCTCTGACTGAGAAATCTGCTGGCGGCAGGAGCCCCGAGAGTCCCAGTGCTAAGAGAGAGCTAACACAAGGCAGGAGCTGCAAGCCACTCTGCCAGCAGGGACTGCCTGCAGTGATTGTGGGAGCAGGGAAAGACAGAGTCTCCAACCGCAAAAGCCGACACTGCTGCTGGTGGAGCTAAAGGTGTCACTCAGTGCCGAGTGCCAAGTTATGGAATATGGAATGGAAACACGAAGGTCTCCATTTTTGAAACTCTTTACAGGGGTCGCTGCCACCACTGACTCAGAAATCTGCTGGTGGGAGGGTCCCAAAGAGTCTAAGTGCCGAGAGAGACTTGGCCACAGTGATGGCAGGAGTGGAGGATGGCAGAGTCTCCAACCGCTAGGCCGACACTGCTAATGGGGTAGCAGAAGATGTCACCCAGGCCACCGCAGATGGCAATACAACTGGGGCAAAGGCCCACTAATGGTGGAAAGTGCCCCTACAAATCCAGGTGTCTTCCTTTCATCTCCCACCATCTTGGCCCACAATCCAAGCCCTACAGCCGGGAGCTCAGAAGGTTTGCAGATGCACCAGTGTTTTTCCGAACCTCTGGGACTTACGATCTGAGTGCCCAGACCGGAGCACCTGGACTGGCCAAGGTGCCGGAGGCCTCTCTTACTTCTTGGATTTATGGTGTGAGTGCCTGGACCTGAGCACTTGGAGTGTGCAAGGTTCTGGAACACCGGAATCAAAACCTGAAGGTCTCTACTCATAGGGACTGCAGCTGCCACTGACTAAGAAATCTGCTAGCAGGAGTGACACATCAAGGTACCAATGGTTCTCCAGACCTCCTGGATATATGGTCTCAATGCTCAGACCTGAGTGCTTGGACTGGCTGAGATGCTGGAGGCCTCCGGTACTTTTTAGAATTATAGTCCCAGCACCTGGACCCTAGTGCTGGCTGAGGTTCCAGAAGACTCAAATGGAAACCTGAAGTTCTCCATTCTTGGAAACTCAGTGGTTTTCCAGACCTCTAATACTTACGATCTGAGCGTTTGGTTTGGCCAAGCTGCCGGAAGCTTCCCGTACTTCTTGGACTTATGGTCTGAGTGCCCAGACCGGAGCACTTGGACGGACCAATGTTCTGGCATACCCAGATCAGAACCCAAAAGTTTCCACTCCGGACACACTAGATAATGTGATTTCTGCTCCGAGGACTTGGACCTGAAGGACTGAAAATTCGACAGCTTCAGTCCATCTATAGCTGACTTTTTTTAAAGAAAACTCCAAAGAACAACTGCCAGGAAAACAGTACCTGGATTATACCAATAGCATCTGGGTCCAAGCAGATGTGTCCAAGACCAAGTCTCGGATTAGTGAGCAAGGGTTGCAGTTGCCACACAGGTAGTGTCGAATGTGTGAGCTCCCCATAAGGTGATCTCTTGCAAACTGACTTTTGACTATAGAACCAAGGAAGAAGACAAGTGTCATCTCCCAATCTGACACAAAACACATGTGTATTCAAAGAACACACGAGGTCAAGTTATGTGACAACCAAGCAATGATCATGATCCATGGTGCCATGAAGTGGCCATGCGAGTCCTGCTTTTGTCAATTTACCTGACAAGGGCAAAGAGAAGTGGTCTCTAAACCACAAGTGAGTATGGGAGTCCTACTTCTGTCAATTTACCCGACAAAGCCAAAAAGAATTGGTCTCTAAACTACAGCATGCTCACTGTTTCCCCTCCGTCTGTGATTTGACCTACAAAAATGCCATCTTAGAAAAGAAAAGAATCGAGCCAGCACGTACCAGTCCTGGATCCACTTTTCCCACTGGCATCCTTAAGGTCAAATTAAGTATTCCGTAAGTCCAGGGAGGCTGAGAAATAAATGCCGCACACCCTGCCAAGCAACAATTGCCTGGGAGGCACTGTCCTTCCCATGTCTGTGATGTGAATATCGAGTTGCCATCATGAAAAGTTAGGTTTCAAGCCAAACGACCAGTTCTACTCCCAATAATTTCAATGGTATCCGCACATCAGAAATCAGCTATCTAGGCATCTGAAGAGCTCTGGATCACTGAGAAAAGATTTTCCCTTGAAGTGAAAGCGCTAGACTGGCTGTCGTCTGGTTCGTCATATTTGTCCCAAAGGGGTTAATACACAGGGGTGTTTAATGGCGATGTGGGTCTAGTGGATCGCCAAAGGCGATGAATGTCTAACCGCGACATGGGACCAGTGAGCCACCGAAGGCGACGAACCAGACTGGTAGGGTTAACAAAGTTCCACCCGCATCCTGCAGATGGCGCGGACCGGTGAAAATTTGCACCGGCTATAAACAGCCAATCAGAAAGCAGGTCACCATTTGACATGCAAAATTTGCATTTAATATCTAAACAAGACGGCATGGCCAACATGGCAGTAGCAGCTACACTCAAGGACAGTGTACACTTTATAGCTTAAAAACTTGGTCGGCCTGTGGTATCAGGAGTTCAACTGGAAATACTGGAGTACATAGGCAAAGGGCAGGATGTTTTTGCATCAGGTTCGGGCAAGTCTGACGTACATGGCGGTACCATTCGTGCTGCAGTGGGCAAACCACGGTCATCTCACTCTCAGTCTCAGTCTCAGCGAGGATCCCTCAGCCTCATACATTGTAATCATTGTATTGCCTTTAGTAGCCATCATTAAAGAACAGGTAGCATTTTTAAAGGAAAAGGGAATGAAAGCAACCCATGTAGGAGATGAGGAATGTGATTTGGAGGGCCTAAAGAAGGGGAATTACAACTACGTGTTTGGCAGTCCTGAATCTTCCCTGTCTGCCAAGCACAGAAAGCAGATTTTCACAAACCCCATCTACAAGTCACGACTTGGTGCCATATTCATTGATGAAAGTCATTGTATAGTGAAATGGTAATGTTTAACTGCGACATGCGATCAGTGAGTCGCCGAAGGCGATGAACCAGACCGGTGCAAATTTCCACCGGTCGGCGCCATCTGCAGGATGCGGGTGGAACTTTTTTAACCCTACCAGTCTGGTTCGTCGCCTTCGGCAACTCACTGGTCCCACGTCGCGGTTAAACATTCATCTCCTTCGGCGACTCACTGCACCCCACAACGCCGTTAAACACCCCTGTGTATTAACCCCTTTGGGACAAATATGACGAACCAGACGACAGCCAGTCTATGAAAGCGCGTGAAGCACTAGAATATTGATGATGAGCAGATTCACAGAGCCCTCAACTTGAACGCGCAAACCAGTAATCGTGCCCAAAAGAGGAAGGATGAGAAGGGGAGCATACCCACCAGGCATCACTGTCAGTTCCACCAGAACTGAGAGATGGTGCCATAGCACCGTCAGGTTTTTCAGACCAAGTGAATCAAACTCATCTCAATTTATGGGTTTATGAGTTTGACCCAGACACAGAGGTTCAGGCTAATGGTGGTCGAGAGGTAACATTAGGTAACTAATACAGAGATACCAGTCCTGTATCTAACTTTGTATTTTTACCTGTACATTAATCTCTTGGAATGGTTATAACTCAAATAATTTTGACCAGATTTGTGTCAAACTTTATAGTGATGTCCCATTGATTAGTTTCAATGTATTTGTGCAAGTGGCCAGGCTCTAGTGATTTTTGGGCTTTTTTTATATGATTTTATTTTCTTTTTTGGGCAAATCTGAAAACCTTTAAAGCATGATGACCAATTGCTTGGAAATTGCATAGGCACACTTCTGGGGATCCCTAGATGTTAATTTGTTCAAGAGGTTGCACTGCACTTTTTCTCTATTTTTTTTTGTTTTTATGCATTTTTGTTTGTTTTTACAATTTTCGCCATCTTCAAAAAGCGTCATTAAGATCATGCCAAAACTTGCAGGAAATCATCTTTATGGAAGGGTGAAAGAAACCTTTACATTAGGTGGCATTGCTGTGGAGACCCGATTTTTTGTGAATTTTTCCATATGGGTACTTATCGGTAAATGCGCACATTCGCATTGATTATTATGTAAGCCAATGGGGCTTGCAATGGTAAGTAACCTTTTTGACTTCTACAAAACCGCTGACCGGATCTTCTACAAACTTGGTGGGGATATTTTTCAAGAGAAAAGGGGTCAGGATTTGCGGTCCCTACATCAATATTATGTTGACAAGAGCCTAATAGACTGCCACCCAAGGTAAACTTCCTTTCCAGTGAAGTACCTTGGCTAGGTCTCAATAAAACTTTTTCAAATGGTCACACTTCATTGATTATTGATGGTAATGTTTTTTTGTAATAAATATTGCATTTAATGTGTAGAATGAAACGTTTTGCTTTAAACTGTCGAGTTTGTGTGTGTGTGTGTGTGTGTGTGTGTGTGTGTGTGTGTGTGCGTTTTGTTTTTTGTTTTTTGCACATCCACTGTCACTTTTACATTTGAACATTATATGCCTGCAAGACAGACCACGCTGTATGTTTTCTACACTAGTGAACTTGAATAGCAGCAACATGGAGCAATACAAACAATCAATAAATGCTTAAATAGTTGGTGCTAACAGTGATCATTGTTTCCTATGATCTTGCTGTGGTCTATCCATTTCTATGAATAGTCATCTTCAACACTTTCAAACTACAAAATCTGAGAGGTTATATGGTAAATCCCTACAAACTATCATGCAGACTTCATATGAACTTGTTCTGTTAAAGCCTTACAACAATCTGTATAAGGCAATATTGTACTCATACTTCCTTGATAAGCTTTCAAACATGCAACTGAACACACATTTCCATGTACAAAGTATTGTTCATTGCTCCTCCACATGTTTTATCTAAATAGAAACTACACAGCTGATCAGTTACCCCAGCCCCCCACCCCCGTGCGGCTGTTGTCAGACATTCAATCTAAGGTGGATGAAACAGGCTGAAGATCCAGGTCATCCACAATGCAAAAGGATCGAAGATGCAGAAGCACCCACCCGAAAGAGCCATATATGTGATCATGCTGTTCCACAGGTAAGTGTTCTCTTCTCTTTGTTTCCATCCCACCTGCCCTTAGATTTCAATTGATAATAAATCTTACACAGTTATTTTTTTATGGCGGAGAGTGTTATACATGTGTTTCTGGATTCATATAAGTCTGTTTTCTGAGTTATTTCCTGCTTGTAGTTTCTTTGGTTGTGTCTATACTTCCTGTTGATGGCCCAAAATAAATAAACATTACATGTATTAAATATCATGTTTTCAGTTGTTTTTCAGTCAGGTATGAGGAAGATGGAATTTACAAAATAACTACAACTCACATAGTTTTGTACCATACATACAACTCGCCAAATCTGTCTCTAATTTTTGTGTGGATGTGTGTACGTGCCAGGTACATAAATAGATATGTCATTGAAATGAAACGAAAATTCATGTTGAGTGAAAAATTGAGATAAAGATACATAATTTTATGCTGCTAAGATGTTTAAAAAAAAGTATAAATATCGAAATCAAGGACCATAAACTTTCCTTGCATATGTGCAAATCCAAATTGCTCCTTTGTGGATCAGAATTGAAACTGAAAAGAGTTCCTAATTTTACTATCACCCACATGCAGGTACTTTGACTACTGCATAATCGTCATGCCTCATGGTATAACGACATTTCAAAACCCTTGAAAAAAGTTATCAGTGTAAATGATTCAAAATGAAGCGATAAAGTTAATGAAAGGCTGGGGTGCTATAGCCCATGTCTGGCCAAAAGAACAAGCTTTGGTGGGTTTAGCGCAGAGACGAAACGGAGCGAGGCTGGTCCATTTCCGTTTGTGCATCTATTTTTGAGCAGTCACTTTTATAGCTCAGCTCCTGAGTATGTACATCAGAGTTCGCAGGTGTGCGACTCAACGCAAAAAAAATGATGTTACTTGCGGACCTTGAGTTAAGTTGAAACTGCAGATAGTTTTTCTTGTGTCAATACAGGAATTTACTTCAGACGAGTTTTGAGCAGTTAACTGGGTGAATGAGGACGTTCCAGCGAGGACACGACACTACGTAGCCGTGGGGTGGATGTGATGGTCGCTATTTTTAATTTTTGAACTTGTGGGCCCCTGAGTTTTGAAAGTTTTTTTAGATAAAGTTAATTTGTGCATGTTGAGATTAGGGGAACCCATGCAAAGAGGACAATATGAAGTGTCAATAGGATCATCGTTTTTCATGTCAGGAATTCTATTCAATGCTGGATTCACAGATGGTGAACAAGTTGTTCTTGGTAACTTTGTCTTTTTGCGACAAAATTATGCCAGTGCCATGCAGTCACGATGCAACGTGAATTGGCCCACGATCGAGTGACGTTCGTGTAAAAATATGTGACAGGAGAACTGCCTTTTTTTCAACGACAAATATTGGGGTCAAGCAGGGTGATGTTATGAGCCCTCCACTATTGAAATTCTCTATTTAATGATATTCCAGAAAAGTTTATAGTAAAAAAAAACCCACCCCAGTGTATTTATTTAGCTTCAACTGCATCTCTGTTTACAAAATGTAGGCTATGCAGGTAAGATTTAGTTGCATATCATGTCATTATGTATTTATCATTGCACTCCATCATTTGACACTCGGGATAGGGAGATTTTTCTCAGTCAGGTATGTTGAAACAAATTCAGGCCAGACACCAGTGTACCTGTCTAAAATTACAGTAAGGCATGACCGAATACGAATTCGAATTTTATTGATCACAACAATTTACAAAAGATGCACATGATCAAATCTTCACACTAAGACATTACACAAGAGAAAAGAACCAAGAACACAAAAACAAAACAAAAAAAACTTCAGATGTGCTACTCCCATGACCTGAAGATTCAAAACGTGCCTTTTATTTCTCGAGAATTCTTTTTACATAAATAATTTGAAATGGGGAACAACTTGTGCACCCAAGATCTACTGTTTTAGAGAAATTTTATGATTAAAAGGGAAATGTAATGACAAGACACAGTAAAATGTGTTGTTACTGTCATGGTAACACGATGTGCTACATTGACGAACTGGACAGGAATCTTGGATGTGAAAGTACATAGTATGTCGTATAATTTTAATTTTGTTCATATCGTTATTAAAAGTTAGCTTGTAATAAACTACATATGCACGGAGTCCCATGGAGTGATCTGGCAATGTTTGCCAGGAAAAGGTCTCTGCAACAGTGACTGAATTTGTATCCCACTTGTCCAAATAGTGAACTATTCTCGATCCAGAGATCATACTAATGTCTAAATTTCATGATGGGCTTCCCTGTAAGTACTTTCATATCTGAAGTGTTTTATGTTGGTGAAATTATAATTATATCGGTTTATATATGTGTCTTATTATTTCTCATTATATGTACACACTTAGCCATTGTGTACGTGATGTTATTTCGATGTACGAGTTATATGTATTTTACTTTCTTCGTCCGCGGAGATTGAATAAACCGTTGTTATTATTATCATCATCATCATCATCATCATTATTATTATTACTGGTATATTGTAAAACATACAATATTTACTTATTGAACAATGTAACTATCAAGTACTGATGCACATTTCCTATGAGGACAATGACATGGTTCCTTGTGTAGAAAAACAATTTTTTACTGGTTTTCAGAATGATATGAGTGTTTAATACATGCATATTTGACTTTTTATTCTGACTACAACTTGCAAGTCGAGTGAATTTTGACAGCCTGGACAGTTGAGACCAACCATGAAAATTAGTCTCGTGAATGTCAACTATAACAATAAAGGCAACTAGGCCCGACTTTCTGTCCTTTTCTAAGTTTTGTCTCATCAGTATAGTATTCTGCTCCATATATGTGCAGTGCTCCCATGTTTTAGCTTGAAACATGTGGTTGAAAAACAGTAGTGGGGGGTCAATTGGTATAACAGTGTTTCCGTTAGGGCTTTTTCTAAGGGTCACCAAGAGTACAATTGAGGGGAAAAGGGCAGTTTTTCACTAATTCTACATGTATACAGTGGTCCCCCTCTAATGAGGCCTCCGTCAAGAGAGGTCACGCTCGGTACAAAGGCCACTTCTCCATGCCACAAAAGTGGTATTTCCACTGTAATCAGGTAATGTCCCATTCAAAACAGGCCATCCCTCTAATGTAGCCACTTTTTGGTTGCATTTTGGCTGGCCTTATTCGAGGGGGGGGGGGGATAACTGGATATTTCGGGTTTTGAAAGGGTAATATGGGTAAATGGAAATACTGGTAAAACTTTCTTGCTCTGATACCAGAAATTTGTAACACAAATATATTGGTAGGTATGAAAAAAAAACTGGACAAGGACATCCTCCGTTCAGTTAGGAGTTTATTTGCCTGCTAAGCCAACTGTCTGGCATTTTTTAATCTCGTAGCTAGCCCCAGTTCACTAGTCAAAGGCCCTGGGTCTGCTAAGCAGGCAAGTTGTACAGGAACATACCAAGAAAGTGCAACATATTGTTCAACGTGAATTTCAAGGTGAGATGTAGGATGGAGTGAATATGTATAACCTGAATTGATAATGCAGATTTAGTCTGCCTGTCATTTCACAAGTTGTGGAATGTACAGTGTACAATAAAAGCACACCCACCCAATTTCGGCTATTTCAGCACAATTCCACAAACAGGTACCAAAACCTTAGTTGACTGATAGTTTTTGTGATGCAAGAACAGGTAATTGGGCTGATTTTCCATTATGGGATCTGTAAAACAAGTTTATTATTCACATTCCAAACAATTGCTTAAAGTTTCCTAACATTGACTGGTAAAATATAGTTGTTCAATATTGCTTTCTGTCGTGATTTTAAATATGGTTATGAAGATTTATTTCACATATGATTTTTTTGTGTATGTCTGGTCTCTGAACCCACCTAGGTGATAAATCCTGCAGTGGCGTGTATGAACCATTAGTGAATCTGTGAATAAAAGTTGAGAGGGAGTCGTGAGTGAGCAGGTGTGAATGTGCAAAAACAAGCCTTGGGTCAATCTGGGAATAAAAGTTGAGTACAAGTCGTTGGTGAACAAGTGTGAATCTGTGAAACCAAAGCAAAGCAATTTGTAAATCTGTGAATAAGGTTTGAGTACAAGTTGTGGGTAAACAAGTATGAATCTATAAAAACAAAACGAAGCATTGGGTCAATCTGGGAATAAAAGTTCAGTAATACAGTGGATGAAAGACGTGCGATTCTGTGAAAACAAACCAAGCCATAACTGAGAAACGATATGAAGTAAAAATACTGAGAAACAATACTGTGAAAAAAATACTGAAAAACCAAAATACTTATACTTAACCATTTTTGAAGTTACTGAGCCTATATTGGTGAGTATCTAGTTGTAAGTACGGAGAACAAATATTGTTACCAATTGAAATAAAGTACTATTGAAATCAAAATCGGTAAGCAGCTGACAGTAAAATACTTCCATATTAAAAGAAGAAAAGTGACACTGAAATTCAGGAGGAATGGAGAGAAAAGGACCTTGAACCAGAAAAGTTCCAGTCAAAAAAAGTGTCCGAGCAAGAAAAGATAAGCAAAGCAAAATCAGAAATGAAACCAAGTAAATGCTGAGAAAATGAGCATTTAGTCAGAAACAAGTCCTTGCTCATCCTGGCAAGTCATCCCAGATACTGCAAAACAAAAGGCAAAAAGTACACAGTTGAAAATACCTTAGATACACAACAGGTAGACACTCTCCTGCGACTGGATGATGGGTATCAAATTTTACGTGGGTTGAGAAATTTGCCTCCTTTTTGAGAAAAGAAAGGAAGATCTGATTGCCATGATAAGACAGCTTTGACTTCCCACTTGGTTTTTGTCACTGTCGGCAGCAGACACAAATTTGACAGACCCACTGAATATACTGGGAAAGTTGCTGCACAAGAAAGACTACAGTGATAAAGAGATTTGTGTATGGGTTGGGCAAAGCATACAGAATTAGTAAGATCTGCCCCTGTGACTTGTGTGAGATTCTTTGATCATAAGGTGCAGCAGTTCATCAGTATTGTACTTCGAAGTCAACACAATCCAATTGGTAAGGTTACAGACTTTTGCTATTGCGTAGAATTTCAACAGAGAGGTTCACCGCATATTCATATGCTTGTATGGATTGAAAACTCGCCAGAGTACAATGTTCATACAGATGAAGATCTGGTAGAGGGTGTAGATAAGCCTGTCTCCTGCTCACACCAAGAACAACCAGATCTTGAAGAACTGGTTCGACTACAGACCAACAAACATTACAAAACTTGCAGGAAAAAGGGACAACCTGTGTGCAGATTTGGATTGCCGTTGCTTCCAATGTGAGATACAATGATTCTGATCCCTTTTGAAGATCCCAATGAGGCTGAAAATTATGCAAATGCAAGTTGGACAAGATGGACGATGGATCAGAGTATGCAGAAATGACATTTTCAAACTTTCTCACTGATGTTCCAGAGATGTCTGAAGAAGAATATATAAAACCAATTCACTCATCACTCAAAGGACCCAAACCATTTCTGAAGAGAACACCATCGGAAATTCGCATTAATCCTTATATGAAGATGCTACTCAGTGCCTGGAAAGCAAACCATGACCTGCAGTTCATTCTTGATGCATATGCTGTGGCAACATATGTGGTAGATTACATAAATAAGAGCCAGAGGAATGAGTCGACCTATGGACCAAGCATTTAAAGAGGCAAAGCAAGGAAACAAGGACTTGCCTCAACAGGTACATCACATTGCAATCCGTTTCCTGAATTCTGTGGAGATTTCTGCACAAGTAGCCAGCTACATGACACTTCAGCTTCCTCTGACAAGAGCCTCATGAGAAGTTGTTTTTGTAAACACATCACATCCAGATGATAGAACATTTTTGTTGAAAGGTAAAGAAAAGGGAGAAGTTGCCAATGCAGTCAACAGACATTTAGGCAGGAAATGTGATAAAATGGTATGCTGTTCATCCATGACAACTGGAGTCCTGGTGTCTAGCAGACTATGTATCGAAGTTGAACGTGGTTTTTTCCTCAAAAGGAAAAAGATCCTGATCCCTATGAAGCAGTAGAGTTGGACGTTGTCGGATCAGAAGGGACTGAAGCTAATGAATAACTGAGTGAGGCCAGTAATGCCAGTTTGACTACAGAGAAAATAAACATTACCTTGTCATATGGCGTGACTTTCCCTGTAAGAAACAACCTACATGTTCTGAGGTATGTGAGATTCAGTGAGAAAGTTGATCCTAAAAATTCCAGCAGAGAAAGACTCATGTTGTTTCTACCATGGAGATATGAAGTGAAGTAAATCGTGACTGATTATGAAACATTTCTACAGCATTATGATGCTGTGAAGCGCATTGTTGAAGGAAAAAGAAAAGAATATGAGAAAAATGCTGATATTCTTGAGGAAGCAGCTGAAAGATTATAGGCTGGGGACTTACAAACATTTGATGATATGGCTCCAGGAACTGAAGCCACAGAGTCTGTAGATGCGGCGGACGGTGCACAACAAAGTAATGACTTTATATTTTCTACCCCCAGATATGCCACAAACACAGACACACTATGACCTAGCAAATGATATCTTTGTGCAACATCAGGTGGTCACAAACAGCAAATATTGGCAAGACGTGTACCTGATGAAGAGTTCAGACAGATGATTTGATCTTTGAATATACTGCAAAGGGAATTTTTCAAACATGTCAGGAAGTGGATCAAAACAACAGATGACCTTTTGCATCTATTTCTGTCTGGTGGAGCCAGTGTTGGAAAGTCAGTTCTTTGTAAACTAACATATCAATGGTTACACAGAGACCTGTGCTCTACTGAAGGCCAGATTCCTGAAGATTGTAGAATTCTTGTTCGTGCTCCAACAGGGAAGGCAGCTTACAATGTTGAAGGATCCACCATCCATGATGCACTTCACATCACTCCAAACAGAGGATTTCAATATCGCAAACCATCCTCTGCTGTCTTGAATACCTTGTGATCCAAGTACATGCACTTAAAGGGTAGTATTCTAGATGAGGTGTCTATGGTTGGAAACCAGATGTTCAATTCTATAAACCTTAGACTACAAGATATCAAGGAGAACAGTAAACCTCTTGGTGGCATACATGTAATATTGATTAGAGACTTGTACCAAATACAGCCAGTCATGGATCAGTAGATTTACATGGATCTATCAAACAATTATGGTCTATTAGCTTCTAACCTGTGGGTGGACTTGTTCACTATGCATGAGCTCACTGAAATCATGAGGCAAAAAGATGATCAAGACTTTGCGGTAGTTCTTAATCGTCTGAGACAAGGTATCTACACTGATGCTGACATTTAAGTCTAAAAGAACAGGCTCTACAACTTGATGAAAAGCCATCTCTGTCTTCAGTGCCACATCTGTACCCAGTAAACAAACTTGTTAATGAACATAACATGCAGGTCTTTAAAACGTCCTCATGTGAAAAAAAAACTGTAATATGTGCACAAGATGTTGTGGTTGGTGACTTTGCTGCAGAAGTAAAAGAAAAATTAATTGGAAGAATTCCGGATGATACAAGTAGAACTGCTGGTTTGATGTGCAAACTCCCAGTAGGTGTAGTGTAGAGATATGAAACGACATGCAGCCTGAATACTGACGATGGTATAGTTAATGGAGCCACTTGTATCTTGAAAAAGACACATTAGATGATCCCAGAAAGCGTTCTACCAAGTATCTTGTGGGTTCAGTTTGGTCATTCCAGTGTTGGTGTAGAAACCAGGAGAAAGTACAACCCATACCAGCGAGAAGATATTGATGTGCAGTGGACGCCAGTTTTTGCGATTAACCGCAACTTCAACACAGGTAGAAACCACGGCCCTATCATCAAAAAAACAGTTGCCATTAAGACCAGCATCAGCTTAAACACTTCACAAATGTCAAGGTGACACAATGAATGAGGTTGTCATTGACACGGAAAAGTCAAACATGAAGCATGGTAATTTTGTTGTCTTGAGCTCTGTGACCAAAAAATCAGGCCTGCACATAAAAAACCTGAATGAGAAAAATATAAAGCAGGACAGCACTGTTGTACAAGAAATGAAAAGACTGCAGACCAAAGCTGAGTTAAAACTGTGTTATACACCAGTGTAGGCAACGGAAGCAAGTACCTTCATTTTTGTATTTCACAATGTTCGCTTGTTGCATCGTCATTTCAAGGGGGTTGCAGCAGACCCAAACTACATATCTGCACACATTGTTGCATTGACCGAATTGAGATTGGTCCGGAAAGATGATTCTCCAGATTATGTTCTGGACAGGTTCCACATATTAAGAAACGATCAAAAAGACTTAACTGGCTGCCAGCAGAGACTACTAGATGGCATAATTTTGTACATCAAAGATAATTTGTCACTTGTTAGTGCCACATCAGTTTCTACAAAGGAACTAGAGTATACCGTCATAAAATTCAAATATAGCAATGACATGGTTCATTTTATTGCACTGTACAGATCCCCAATATGCAGAAAAAATGTTTGAAGACCATTGCCAGCACTTAAGAAGGCTACTCAACACTGACAATAAATGTTATACTTTGTGGTGATTTTAATTATGATGTGATGGCTGAACAAAACACATGCACAATGCATTACATACAGAAACTCTTTTTCTGTACTATGTTTTTCTGTACTATTTGACTGTTGCCAGTTCATCAAAGAACCAACGACTGACTATAAAACATTACTTGATGTGGTCTTTTCAAACAACTCCTTGTGTGCATCTATTATTGACTGCCTGGTCAGATCACAAGCTGATATCTGCTAATGTGTAGTTACAATAGTGCATCAATTATTTTTTGTTGGAAGAGGAATTCTGACAAGACGAAAGATGTTTGATAGAATTCTATCAAATAAATGTGAATCGACATCAGCATATATTGCCCTGGCCTGGTGTTTTAGGGACAGGAGCTCTTCAAGTGTACTGGCAGTGCACTTTGGGTAGGTGACCCTTCCTGGCCTGACCCTGACAAGTGTGACTTAAAGAAAGAGACTGTATGATGTGGATGGTTGCATTTGAAGAATGACAGTGAGAGAAAGGCTTTAAAACCACCAGTTGCCTTTTATGGGTGACTGCCTGTCTCAAGTCAGGAGTGACATTTCTTTCTTCACATTGGTATTGGAAGAGAAATGTTGATGCTTTGGCAAGTCTGGAATCTCTTTGCTGTAATTGTTGAGTTTGGAACTTATGTATATGGATCATGTTTTTCTGTACCATTTGCTATACATAATATACATAAAAATGAATGTCAAACAACCCAATTATATTCAATTGTTTGAAAATATATTTTAACAATGTCACAATCAACTTGCATACATAATGATGATACAAAATCAAAGGATGAATTTCCAATTCTGATTAACAGTACATGAAATGATGCACTGTAGTTATTATTTGCTGAACATTGATGCTGTATATAAATATATATAGATGTATTGTATTGTAGTATTTCTGAATTATAAACCATTTACAACTGTTTACATGGTTCTACATCAAATATTTCATTTAAAATTGCAGGTATATATTTCCTACGACTAAGTGCTTACAGTATAGAAAACTCTACATTTCAAATTTTTTACCAAGTTGGCTTGACTGAAACAATGTAATTATTCCGTAACATTTAATTTCATTGGAATTTTAAACTTTGCTGTAACTACTGTGGACATTTTACTGTACATGTATATTGAAAATCTCATACTTGAAATCCTACACTTCAGCCATAACTTGATTTAGTTAATTTTATATTTTGTGTAAATTTGTATATTATATTTCACCATCTCTGAGGGTAAACCATTTACAATTGTTTACACCATTATACATCAGGTGTTTCTTTCATAATGAAGTGTATATATATTTCAGGAAAAGAAGTTTTTACAATCAGAAAATTGGACATTTTAAATTTGTGACCAAATTGAATTCAGTATATATAAGTCAGCATGTACTCCATGATTTCTTATTAAAATGTTCAATTTAAATTTCAACTTCAAAAATAACGTCGCTCTGAGCACTGTATATATATTTTGTATTCATATTCTGCTATTACAAAATATTGTTATTCATAGTTTAATATTTTTATTGAATATTTGCTTGTGAGATTTTTATACCTATACAAGCTGGTTGCATTTACATGCACAAACCAGATAGTTCATCTGTGATTGACAACCTTTTTTGGTCCATTTTGTGTACAGCATATTTGCATAGTATTTTTCCATCATTTAGATCTTCGAAAACTGCCTAACATATTTAGGGGATACTGTATTATACGGGCACAGTGAAAATGTGGCCACACGCATAGTATAAAATTATCAATGCATTATAAAACATACTTAAGAGACCGGTCCAAGTTTGTGGCCACAAGTATGGCCACAAATGTGGCCACTGTGGCCACATTAAAAAAATATAAAAACAATGTGCCATCACTGTACTTTAAAGAAATTTCTGGAAGAATCTGGGGGTGTTCCCAGGGTGCTATCTTACGATTTATTCCGTATTGAGGCCCGTGTTGACATATTGGCGGTATCCACAAATAATTTCCCGAAATTATCCGCCATATATATTCCCGTTTTAGCTCATTACCTTCCCTTAAGCGGTAAGGGACCACATATCACTTTGCCAACATTGGCGTCGCGGGCACCATGTTTCCTTCTCCGCCGACATGCTCAATGGGACTCTTTACCGCGTATGCATATATCAGATAACAGGGAGCACCTTGTTAGCTTATATATATAAACAAAGTGATCGAGTATTTAATGCCAGATGGAATAAATGATAACAAGTATAAAGTTAGTATTAAATTGATATGCTTTATTACGATACATCGACGCTGTTCGCTTTCACAAGATCAGATTTGATGCATGCGGGCCGTTTTAATAAGGGAAGGTAACGGGAGCCGGTAACGGAATAAATTGAACAAATAGGGGGAAGAGATACAGGAAATTTCCACAGGGTGCTGTAGGGGAATAAGGGAAGGTAACGGGAGCCGGTAACGGAATAAATTGAACAAATAGGGGGAAGAGATACAGGAAATTTCCACAGGGTGCTGTAGGGGAATTAAGGGCGACAACACGGCGGCTGTTGGGGGCGAACCACTCGGCATATACAGCAAGCATGAACATAGCCAGAGGGGCTAGATTCTTTGGGAAACTCCGTTACAGTACAGTACTGGGGCATTATGTTCATATTTTTAAAATGTGGAGACAGTGGCCACATATGTGGCCACAAACTTGGACCGGTCTTTTTAGTATGTTTGATAATGTATTGAAAATATTGTACTATGCGTGTGGCCACATTTTTACTGTGCCAGTATACTGAGCCCATATAATACAGTATCCCCCAGATTGACAAAGATGGATGATGTTTTTATATAATTTACCAAATGTCAAAAAGTTATATTGATGTAATTTCACAAAAGTTATTCTAGACGAATTACCAGTCCTTTAGTTCATGCCCAACATCACTTTTCATCAAACAAAAGATCTACAAAAGGTGCATGATCTCTGAACCAGGACTTCCTGCATATAAACCACACAGGTGCAAATTGATGAAATTCAATTTTCAACCCCCAAAACTTTAAACAATGTACATATTGACCTTTTGCTATGAAATAGTGTGTGTTCTCTATTTTATATTTTCGTTAGTGCCTTTAGACCATTTTAATACATTTCAGATGGTGGTGCATGTTTCTGTCCTGACAAAAGAACTATCTTTCAGATGATACTGGCAGCTGAGAATTTGGAAGGTAGAAAGATGCTGTGACCAAACAACTGGATTGTGATGTCCTTGGTTTACAGAACCCCAGGACAAAGGGTTCTCTTCAGTGAAGGATATATGCTGTGGGTGGAACCACACTTGTGTGCCTTCCTCAACTTGAGTCAGGAAACCCATTATTATGGCACCCATGTAAATAAACCTGTTTTCTTTTATTTGTCTTCCAATATCCCAACTAGACTTCTACAGTTTCTATAAACCTGTTGTCCCGGACAAGTGGATATCTGAGTCGAACAAGTGACTTGAACACCACTTGTCCAGCGGACAATCAAATTTTCGATTGGAAATAATAATTTTTTAAAGCCCAATTACCTAGAATACTGACTGAACCAGTGTGAAACGCGAACAAATTAGCTGGTGTAGCATGGGGCTGGGCTGAAGGTGCAGCCTGGGGATGCACTGAAGGTGTCAACAAATATTGGCAAGCTGTGATTCTTTTCAAATAAATATTTGTAGCTTATAAAACTATTTCCAGAAATATTTGAATATGGGGCGTACAGTTATTTAGTATTAATTGAGACAACCCTTCCTCCTCCCCTCTCCGGTGATTTTTTGTAATGCAGGATCTGTGTTAGAGGGACAAGTGAATTTTGAGAGGGACAAGTGAAAATTCAGATCAAGTTGTCCTATGGACGAGTGATTCTGGAAAAATTGTAGAAGCCTGCGTTAATATTTCACTTTAGTTAACCTAAACATCAAATATATGTATATTTCTCAGAAATTTGATTTTATGTCTTCTCTGTGGACTTCATAGTACTCAGTATGTACATACATAAATTTGTGCCGCAGAATTTTGAGATCTGCCAATAAAATTGATTTCAGAAAGTTGTAATATTTTGTCTCTGGACTTTACAGAAATGTATGTCTGTAGATATGTGCATGAAAATCAGAGATCTTCAAATCAAAGTGGCTTTTGTGTGTTCCTCAAATAGATAATTGTACATTAAAAACTTTGAATTTGTCACCCTTGCTAGAAAACTAACACACTTGTTGAGGTAGGTAATGTAAAATTCAATTTTCAACATCCACAAATTTTAACAATTATGTACACATTGACCGTTTGCTGTGGTACCTTGTCTCTACACTGTCCATTTACTATTGTCATTATTCACTTGTCATCATTTCCAGATGTCCATGGTGCTTGTGGCTGTGGCTACGAAAGAACTAGCTACCAGGTGATATTGCCAACTGAGAACATGGAAGATCGACAAATGTTGTGACAAAACAACTGGACCATGGATACGACCACTGTTTGGTATTGAACAGCCCCAAGATTAGGGATTCTCTTCAAATCACACCATCATGGCACTGGTGTAAGTTCACAAACACATTCTCTTGTTTGTCACCCAAATACCCCAGCTTCTCTTATCTCATTTTAGTTTACTTGAACAGAAAAATGGACACTGTATGCATGTATCTCAAAAAACTTGTTTTCATACGTCGTCACGCCTGTTCAGTTTGTGCTCTATTACTCTGAAACATTTTACTCAAACCCATACATGGTTGAAAATGAGCCATATCTACTTTAACCAATATGTACGCACTATTGTCGGTGTTCCAGTGAACATTTGAACACACACACACACACACACACACACACATTTATATATATATATATATATATATATATATATATATATATATATATATATATATATATATATATATATATATGACAAGAAGAATGAAAAAAAGAAAATGAATTTACATTGTCTATAGACAAAGCTGCAGAAGGCTCAACTGCTTGTTTTTGGTCCATGCAAGAAAGAAGAAAAAAGAGAGACGCCCAAAAGTGCTCCTCCAATCCTGATTGGGACCATCTCAATCGTTTATTGTTTTCTAAAACATTGTACCTATTTCTATCCCATAGGGGTTAGTGCTGATGCAAGTACTGTTCTGTTCATACCTCGTCCATTCATGTACCCATGCAGGTTCTATAACTTTTTAACAGGTTCTGCTACCTCAATGAAATGGTCTAGTGGAAACCTCTAATTGTGTGCTTACATGAGGTTAAGATCCAGTGATGTTGACCAAATTTTCAAGGTCAACAGGGGTTATAATGTTGCTAACAAAGAGGACTGGGAAGGCCTGTTTTTACTGTTCTGTTTAAAATTTGTTCCTCGCTGGCAAAGCCACCTGTTACAGAGCAGGCATACCTTGATAAAGATTTTACACTCCACCCCGAGAAAAAATATCAATACCTTTCTCCAGTCACACTCTTAAAGTCTTTAAACATCAAAAGCAAGAGCGATCACTTTTGACATTATTTTCACCTCAAATTCTGTTCTGGTCCACAGTCAGTTCATACCCTTGGTCATGCTCAGTCAAAACTTTGTTCTCCTGGACTCTCCAACAGCACCAAAGACCACTCCTGGTGCCCTGCACACGCAGTGGTAACTACAGTACTAACACTTCCTGAATTAGTGAAGTGAGGTCTGCATATACATGTACATATTTTTTTCAGTAGAACTACTTTCTGGTGAAGCAGCCCTTAATTGTGTGCCATCTAGTGGCCAAACTGACCCTTTTCCCTCTGGTTTTGTAAAATAACATCTATTGTAACAACAAACTATTATCTACTGGTTATCGGCAATTCGGAAATATATTCATCAGTCGAGCATTAATCTGAATTTCAAGAGAAAACAAAACAAAAAATATGCAAGCCAAATATCACTTGGGTAAAAAGTAATTGATATGCAGAATGAACCTTACGTTTGACAAACATGGGACAATTTGTGTTGGAGCTCTGCACAATGTTCAAAATAAGATGTCGAACAAATATCAAGAAGTGAAATATGTGTAGTTATTGACTATTTGAACAAAGCTTTGTAAGAAAACATATGGCTAATAGTCAGAGCAATCAAGGTTATAAGTTCCGTTAGTCAACCCTAGTATAGCCAAGTATTCAACTGCTTCCATAAGGATTTGCAAAAACATCCTTAGATTCATAAAATTATTACAGTATAAGGTAAATATGTATTATTATGAGAGCTCTAGTATTCTACTAGTGAGTTGTATAGTTATTCGGAGCAACTATCTCCTAGATAGATTGCCAACCAAGGCTAAGGGACTCTATCTATCCCGCACTTGTGTGCAAACTCGCCAGTATATTTTTGAAATAGAATATACAAACTATTGATTTTTTTCAACAGACCAGTCTTTCTTCATTTAAATAACCGATAATTAGTACATTAACAGATTAGACCAAATTCATAGTCCCCCCTTACCGCCGATCATAACATTCCGGACATTATTGTATACGTGATAAAAGACCATGGCTCCAGAGTGTTCTAGTTAGGTCATTGAGGGATCTACACAGCCCAGTCCGTACAATAAATGCCAGAATTGAAATTCACACACAGGAGTGAATAACTAGATGAACCTTTTTTTTTATCATGGCAATAATACTAAACTACGGTGCCAGTATATTTTTGTCTTTGTGGCACTTCTGTTAAAACTAGTCAGTTGCTCAACTTATAACAATAACTAATCATGCTTGATAAAAACATCAATGCCTCTTATATATCCTTGAAGCAGTGATGCAAGTAATGGTGCATCATCATATTGACAGGTTGTGTTAATCATGAAATTTAACATGCATTATTCGTTGACATAATATCATTTCGTTTCCATCAGGGCAGGGAAAACACACCAACATCAACCAACGTGACAGCACTGAGCACATACTGACACTCACCAAAGGTAGACCCCCAGCCCCACGTGGCGACTTCCCTAGGTGAGCTGTGGACATACTTGCAGGTTTCCCCCCATACGCGTAATATGTGAAAATTAACTCAAGACGTTCACCGGAAACACATCTAAGGCCTCGTCTGCGACCTCTTTAACACGTTCCATGAGACCTGTTGTACTGACTTCACCTAAAACTCACATCTAGATACATTTTCACGATTTCACAGCCAGGCTGTTGGCTGTAACTTTAAAGAGTTTGATCAGAACTCATACCACTCCCAAAGGAGTTCACTATGTTTCCCCTCCCAAAGGAATTCACAAATGCACCAGACACAGGATTACTGTTAATGGGTTAGTTACCTCAGCTTAATTAACGTATCTTTTAGGCTCAAGCCAAACACGTCCTTTGAGACCCATACGTAAAATCCCATTGACTCTTACTAAAAACGTACATAAATAGAGACGCTGATATGTGAAGCCTCTACAGGCATGAATTGTCTCTCTCTTGCAGGTACGGAAGCCCACTTTCAGTGACAGTAATGATAAACCTTATCCGACAAACATACAGGTGCAGCAAAATTTCAACGAAATTGGTTCTTTAATAACTACCCCACACATTCTTATGTCTAAAGTTCCCAAAATGTATATAATAACTTTATGTATCTTAATTTACGTCTTTCGGATGTCCTAATACTGTGTCTACAGTACATGACACACATATACAAGTGCAATTTCCTCTTGACGGCATACTGGGTAACTTTCATCTTTCATTGCAATTAACTGACCAGAAAAAGATACAGGTAAAGTGTGTCAGTCAATTGTTTCTTACGACCTTTCAGCCCCAAAATAGTGACCGCACTGAACCCTTTAATGACTAGTTTGTCATAAATCACCCGACTACTTTCCGTGTATAACAACCTTTTTTCAGCTAAAGTTATGCCTGCCTAAACAACGATGTTTCTGTAATCTTATTCCGGTATTCACGCCAACTCCTAAGTACTCCTTTACTCAAGCAGTGACATAACCTCATGCCTTTATGCCTTTTTCGAGATCAAGAGTTAACATTAAGCATCCACATGAAAACAATTTTAACACTTAATTTCAGAAATCGACAATCACTGTTTCATTTCTTCAAACTACTTCACAGGCATTAGGCTAATGGTGCAGGAAACAAGTTTCTGAATCAGAACAGTGACGTAATAATTATGCATATTTTGGAGCTCTACTCTCCCTTTACTAAAACCGTCGTATTCTAACATAATTCACGAGCAGACCCCTTGCAAAGACACACAAGTTTTGACTGATGCTGCAACAAAATATGAACACAAAATTTACAAAATTAAATATAAATTGACGATACTGTGAATAAAAATCTTTTCAATAAATTTTGCTAACCAACTTGTAAAGCAGCCTGTGTCTCTTCATTTCTACACATTGAAAACATCCCCAAAATGGTCCATTAACTTGGCATGTGCCTTCTTCATTGTCCTTTACGAATTACCGGTATAAATGTCCCCCAAAATGGTCGATTTCGCCGAGGTTCTGGCCTATCCCTGCTGTGTACTCTGCATTAACTCGATCCCAAATTCGAGCGACTTTGTTCTTTCCAAAGGTATGGTTTCCTAAAATGATGTCCAAGAGGGCAAGCAGTCTGGGTGGCCCTTCTGGGATGCTTTCTCCCCTCCTCAGTCCATCTTTTAGCCTCTTGGCGTGGACCTGATACCTCACCAAGGGACGAGTCTACAAAGTGTCCGCAAATTCCCGAAAGTCTTCCATTGTTCCATTCCCATGCCACTGGGAACTAAAATCCAGCACGCAAAGCCAGTATGGCTTCACATTAGACGGTTTTAGAGCCATTGGTGCTGTCATTGTCCAACAGTAATATAAAAGGTCTATTTACAAGTAGAAATCTGCGAAATGCTTAGGTGGAGCACGACTCCTCTTTATCGTAAAGGTAAATTGTCCAACATGGTAAAGTTTCCTTCCTGGGTGCTTTGCCTGCTCACAATACAGACACATATGTTCAGTCGTTCTGGTTATTTCTCGCTGTGGGCCTGCTTGCCCAAGTTCAAAGCTGCGTCCACTGCGTGATAACATGTATAAGTATTGCAGTCCACAGTGTTCTGCAAAAGTGTGTTCAATCAAAGTATCTACAAGGGATCTACAAAGGTGAAGTGCGTCTCACAAGGAGTGCACAAATAATAGATAGTCTGCATAACTTGATGAAAGATATAATATACGAAATCCTGGCAACCGCTCGCCAATGTAAAGTTCTTCCGTCCCTTTGCTATTGTCTTGTAATCACGGGCTTGTACGCACACGCGCTGACCTGCGTCAAAGATTCACTGTTCCAAGACTTAAATTCTTGCATCCTTCAAAACATGCAGAAGCAGTGGATGCTGCTAAGAACGACCCGTCACTTTGGAGTTTAGATGGTAAAGACTCGTTTATTCACTTAGTACACAGGTTTTATTAACTTGAAGAAAGGCCAGTTGCACAAACGAGCTAATGAAGTTTCCATGACTACACGCTCATTAGTATCTGTCAATAAAGACCCGCACTTCTGAAACTTTCAGTAGCCAATGTATCTTTAAACATACAATAACTGTAATTAATGACCTTTTGATGGCCCTCTGCCACCAAATGATATTTTGACATTTGGCAGAGAGGGAGAGTCTGGTCCTAATGATGTTTATGAAATAGCACTTTAATTACTCCTTTTAATTACTTGCGTGTTTGGCTGCAAAATAATCTGTTGTAGGCTGGCACAGACTAGTTCTAACATTTACTGGAAGCTCAGCTTTACAAATATTACCTATTTAGGTAGCTTTATTTGGAAGTTCAATTTTTGTACGATATATTTTCTTTATAATTAACATAACCTTTTCACAAGTTTTGCTCCATATCTTTACAATAGGATGCTGTTGGACAGCGAACCAGATTTGTAAGTGCAAGTGGTTGTAATTGTGTGGCTTATTCCGCAAATCTAGCCAGAAGTTGTAAGTACAAGTGGTGTATTATCTTCATGAAGCAAGTCAGCAACACAAGAGAATAAGTTGCATGTAGTATCAGTTGTCCAGAGGGATTGTCTGGAAAACTGGCTCCATGCGAAAAAAAAAGAGAGAATAAAGCAGTCATAATGTGAATGACTACTGCAAGTGACCTGACTGCAGCAGTACCCAAGATTCAGCACATGACATTTCTTTCTATTCCTTACAGTGCATGGACTGAGCACCAAGGCAGGTTTTGTTTTTAATTATGGTCCTTGTTGTTACAGCCAGAGTATTGTGTGTGTGTAGGAATGCATGTGTTTGGTCTGGTACAGTATTTGGCTTGGTCAGCTCACATGCAGCTGAGCAAAACATCAGTGAGAAACATACAGCAGGAAGCTTTTGTCTTGTCTCACTGAACATGCTGAAAGGTAAAATCACATGAAAATCATGCATGATACTTGATTACTGTTACATGTACAAGAAAATTATCACTGCGGGTTCTCTTAACTTTTCATACTTGATCATTCCAATACATTTCTTTGTTTCGCACTGCTTTTTTTAACGAAAATGTTGACCTCGTTAAACATTCCTAAGACATAAGCAGAATTCATTTTAACTAGACATTTCATAAAAGTAGTAATGTACATTGTATCTATAATACGGGTTACAAGTACTTAACTCTGCATTAGATTCTTTTACTTGTGACAACAGCTGTATCTGACATCTATGTAAATGGAAAATAAAATTATATAAACTTGAATGCGTTTTCTTGCATGTTTATCTTAAGAGCTACTTGAACAAAGACCTTGATTGTGCACGTTAGTGTTTTTCCAGAAAGGGCAGACTTAGTACATAGGTAACCCTGATCGTATCCCAAGTTCACAGAGCCACAAATGTGATGAATCTGTAGGTCAGCTGAGCACGGGCTCTTGTTAACAATTGTTTTAATTTGGTGTTTGCAGGTTCATGCATTCATTTCTATTCATTACAATGTAAGTTAACAGGTATTGGAATGGTTATTCACGTTTTCAATTTCTGCTCCAGAACTGACAGAGACAAAATACCATGGAAATGTACCTTGTGGAACCACACCTTATGGGTTGAGGAACTGATCCATACCATATCTAAGCTGAAACTGGAAGTGCAAGTCTAAAACCATTTCTCTGTTTTTCTTGACGTCATTTCTTAACTTAGCATGTGCCAAGTATCTCACATGAAAACATTTTGCATCCGCTTCGTTTAACCACAAAAAGGAGTTGTACTAACAAAACCAATCGCACTTGCCACCTTAACCTATATTGCATCCACGTATTTTGGCAACCTATTGTGTAACTGTCGTATGTATCACAGCAACTACTCCAAAATGTTCTCCAGTTGTTTTTTTCCATCTACTCAAGTTAAGAAGTCACATATGATTTGACAGGTTAGTCAGTTGTGTCTCTGATCATGGATATATATATATATATACATATATATATATATATATATATATATATATATATATATATATATATATATAATGATATAATGTATACTTAAAATTTTTTATAATAGCTTGCACCTAATCAATAGCATTACAAGTATGCCGTTTCGATATGTTACCACCAGGCAGTGGCACCTGTCAGCATTCCGTTAGTTTAGCTGACTGCAAACAGCTATACCCTTGAAGCCAAAAAAGTACAAAAAAAAAACTATACAAACTTAGATATTCATGAGCAATGTTTCGCAGCACCTCAACTAACATCCTGTTGGTTAGTCCTGTCGCTGGCATTACAAAGGTCAAGTCTCATCCTGTTATTGTTTTTCCTTATCAATACATTGCTAGAATACACAAAATATAGCCTGCTGTTTGGCCCAGCAAGGAGTCTGTCTGGCCAAGGGAACGCTGTCGGCCACCTGGCCATTTGCTCGCTGCATGTTTTATTAGGTTTTCCTGACTGTTGGCAATTTAGCCTGGACCAAAAAACAAAAACAAAAAACAAAACAAAAACTATGTCTTCAACGATGTGCTGAGATAATTAGCCCATCATTGCTTGAAACATATTTTAATGGCGACACAAATATCAAATAAGATTATATAAAGAAAAATCAGCCATTATGTATCATTCAACAGTTTCCCAGGGCATGGACAAAGCGAGCAAGTAATCTTTGTTGATCAGTTTTAACAACAAAAGATCAAAACAGAATAATATATTGCCGGAGGCCAGTCACCAGCTTTTCCTGGGAGGAGGTTCGGATTTTGAAAATACTGACATTGCGAGGGAGCGTAATCGACCCAGCAGAGGGAGGGTTTGGGAGGGGGGGTCTTGCCCCCTCCCAAGGTAGGAGCTTTTTTGGAAAAATAACAAGCAAAATGTGTGTTCTGACCAGAGTGTGAGTCAAATTTGTGTCCATAAAGCAATACCATATCCAACTCAAATTAGACAGTTGCCAGATGAAAATACCATTTATTTAAAGATACTCAAGGAATAGACACGGGCTTTAGGTGTCCGGTATAAAGGTCAGTCACCAAAAAGTTGTTTGGTTTGGATGGTTCAAAAAATATTTGCTCTTCAGAAAATCTTATAAAAGTATGTAATATTAGAATTGTCTGGAGCTACAGATGACTACTATACCAAGGAGTATATTTCTTGCAATTTTTTCTTTTTCATATAATATGTTTCATACTTGTAAAATCACAAGTTTAATCTGTCTGCCATGGTCCTATCGTTCAAATTTTGATTTTGTTAGCGACATTTAGATTAAACTTCGGCTGTCAAAAGCCCATTACCAAAGTTTGCAAGTCCAAATTTTATCTATACCTCATTGCAGGGTAAGACTGCTAAGCTAGGTAAAACACCAGTCCATGCGAAACGTTTTAACCTTGGTATTTAATAATTTTGAGACGGGAAAAAATAATATTTTTGAGATTAAACAAAAAGTACATTTTGAAGAAAAATTTTCAAAGAGGGAAAGTTACCATTTCTGCGAAAGGTTCAATATACTCTCTTTTAATGCATTTAGGATTTTAGGTCAAAACATTGTAAATATAAATACGTTCATAGGGATATTTTTAAAAATAAGAAAATTTGCACCACCAATTTTGAAGCTGAGATGACATGGTTTCCTTCGTTTGGTAGAAGGGCCTCCCCCAAGCCACCTTGAAAAAGAGATTCGTACTATGACAACAATGTTCGACTAAAAAGTCCACCTTGAAAAAGCCAACACCCATGACATATTTTCAACTGCAGGTAAAACCTAAACAAGCTAGATTCTAATCAATTTTAAGCAATCAGTTACCGGCATGTTGATTGGATTGTAGATTATACTCTTAGGTGTAGCAAAATCAGTAACGGTGATTTTTAATGACGATTGTGACAGCTGCTGGGTTTCTGACTTATATGTTTACATAAATCCCATTACCCCATGAACATGCACATTTAAAGCCCCCAGTAAAATGACAGATATGTCTTATTAAGGCTGGGTTTCTTGGGGAGGGGGTGTTCTGTTTTTTTGTTGGTTTCCTTTTTTTTTATTTGTTATTGGGGTTTTTTTTTGATAGGTGGTTTGTTCGAACCCCTTGAACCCCCCCCCCCCCCCCCCGTGACGGGCCTCTTGCCTTGAGTATGAAGACACTGCGTGAGGTAATGTCTATCAATAAACAGTTATTCCATTGTCTGAACTTATGAAGCCTTTGTCTATTTTTCAACAAATCAACCGGCTCTCTCAACCCTCTAGTCACACCATACATTCATTCTACTTTTTACAGTCACTCCGGCTTTACTATCAGCCAAATGTCGAGCTGCAGTCGTGTTTTCTTCGTTTGTAATTTAACAAGTTAGAAAAATCATAGATCTCATGATAGCTTTATGGAAAAATCGACCTTCACAACGATGGGTACTTCGGTGAATATTTTTAAGGTGCCCAATTTTTTTCGTGAATACAGCCCGTGCTAAAATTTTGCCCTGTCACACAGTCCCGTATTGATACAAATAAAAACAGTTGAATCTGGTGCATCTTGATTGAAATTTATTGACAAAGAATTACAATTTTCAAGTTGTACAATCTTGAGAAAACGCTGCCCCTCCTTAAGGAGTCACTGAAAGTCGCCTCACACTTGGTAGCGTATACCTATATTAAGCCAATGGAAACATTGAAAGAGAGATACATGATTAAAAAAATTTAAACGATCAAATCGTGAGAAATAACCAGCAAATAACAAGGTTATTTCAATCTATGAAATGAAATGAAATAAATGAAGTAAACTTTATTGACTGTATCACAAATTATACAAAATGATTTGATGCTTGAACAAGTACAAACATTGTCCGTTTTTCCTGCCGAATTTTCTCGTTACAACTACACGTATCCGCTGAATGTGGAAAATTTCCAGTGGCGTGCGTTTTTCGCACATGTGTGCACGCCGTTATTACATCATAGATATCGGTCCCCCAGGATCTGTGTTAGAATGGATATTGTCTTTGCTGTTTTTGATAGACAATAAGCGATATTTTCTGGAACAGCGCAACTTCAGCGTCGAACACGCCTGAATATGGTCCGTGGAAACTAAAAACATTTTTCCAATGACCGTTCGTGAATGGCGATGAAGGTGCGCTTATTCCAGACAGCCTTGATGATTTTCATTCGAAATACAACACTGGTGTTTTAAAGTGCAAAGGTCCGCTTGATGCCATGCGAGCATAGACGATTCGAATAAATAAAGCCGTGGATTGGACTCACAGTGATGACGTGGTTCGGCTTAGTGGAGCTTCATCCTGGACGCATGATGCATTTCCTCGGCTGACACAAAGCCATCCCCTGATTAGATATGCATCGATATTAATGAAATTCATGCTACACGCCTTCTCAGGGACCGCAGTTTATAATTATGTCATTTCTGGGAAGCAAGAATGGTGATTTTGCAGGTAAATGAGCAATAACATACTTTTGTTTGCAAAGACTGCTTCTATCCTCCTCCTCCTCCTCCTCCTCCTCCTCCTCCTCCTCCTCAAAGTTTCGCTTTTTCAACCAAATGATTGATGTGGTAGAGTGTTCTTTTGAGTCATATACATAACTACAACCCTGCCTCAGTGACAATCAGGATACCAGTATGATTTAAACCATCCATAATATACTGAACCACAACACTTAGTAGGCACTCCCCCCCCCTCTCTCTCTCTCTCTCTCTCTCTCTGATAGGAGGAGAGGGGAGGGGCAATCAGGTGAGCAACCTCTCTTTCTCTAAAGGCAGCCTAACAACACTAAAATGGTACAACTTTATGATTATTGCGTCCATCTCTTGTCACATGCATAATTTCGATCATTTTCCCAAGATTTGTATGCCTGCAATCCTTTAACTCAGAATTTCATGTGGACGAAAAGTGTTGGACCTGTTTCGGCGATATACAATTTGTTCATAAAATTTGCATAGAAACGGTATAAAACTGACCATTTCGATCAATGACGTTGAAGTCTCGTTTCTGCTCCTTTAGGGAAAGTTTGCCGTCTCCATGGAAATTGGCTTGGAATTGCTTGAAGTCCATTTTGATTGGCTGTCATGCATGAGAAAATGATTAAGGTTCCGAAAGGCATATGGCTGTAGAGTTGTTGGTTTCATCATATAATATATATTTGGGGATTTGTTCAGTTTCCATAATTGAATTTTGCAAGTGTCATTGTACCAAGTGGCTGATCAAGGTATGTTTATTTATCTATCTGTTTGGTTATTTGTTTGCTCGCATATTCTGGGCAACAGGCCCATCGCCCGATAACAGACACAACAAAATTTTGTACACATGATAAATAAGCACAGCACAAATATATACAAATAAAAAATTGACGAGCATAAAATATGCACACAAGGTTGTCCAACTGGAGCTTTCAATTAATATTTTGCTCAGCTCTTGAATAATTCATAGAAAATTTATCCAAAGTAAGTATTGCTCATGTTAAGAAGTTGCGAAAATGCTCCAGCAAATCTCAATTTTGCTCAAGAGATTATCAGCTGGACCGCAACGACACATCTAAACATAAACACAACCATTCGTTAAATGGGTTTTAAAAAAGACCGCAGTATCTTTGTGTTAAAAACAGCCACTGCCGAAAAAGCTCAAAGTCGATATTAATGTCGTCCACCAAAAACACTAAGAGTCTTCGGTGTGAAGCAAAACCTTTTCAGGTTGATCCTTGTCCTTTGAACTAAAAACAGAGCAGTCAGACACCAGATAAAAACAGTTGTACTTCCAAATACCAATATTTTGTGAACACGTGACATCTGAAACTATTCTTCTCAGGAAGAATATTAGAAGGTTGAAAAGTCTGTATTGTAAACTACCCATGTTTTTAAATTTTTTTTTTGAAAAGCCATTTTTCAAGTTGATTTTGTGGGTTTATTTTTTTCACTTGCTTTTGTTTAACAGTAGGATTTCATTTAATTTTGGATCACTTTTTGTTTATGTAAGCATACTTTGTCTAAGTCTAAGTTTAGGATACTACATAATGGTACCATTATGTAGTTAGGATATAGGCATCGAGCGATTTTTGTGTGTTACGAGTTTCTTTCTCTCTCTCTCTCGATATATATATATATATATATATATATATATATATATATATATATATATATATAGTAAGTAAATGGTTAGGGCATATTCATGCCTCGAGTCTACATAGCCACCATGCTGTGCATAAGTTTATCGTACAATAACATCAGGGCTATAACCTACCAAATAATGGTTACAATATTGCTCAACTCTTTACAGTTGTAGCAATAGAATTAGGTAGAAATATCTGTCTATAAATTTTTTGTAAAGTCGTGACATTAAAACATGTAATTTGTATATTGACATTGAAGGGATGTAATATCTATATATCAAGAAAATTGATGTGCTGATTGCCAATGGCCTAAATCATACCTGCTCCAGAGAGCGTTTACCCGTACATAAGCCAATAGAGTAACATTTGACGTAATAACCAGCCGCTCGTCTCGCAATTCTCGTGACGCGCCTCCAAGCGCGGCGCAATCGCCACCCGCTGGTGACACTTACAGCCACTATGGTGATGATCAGCAATATAAGTATGCACTTCCTCATAGTAACTACCTATAGACATGACAAAACAAAACTGACATTATCATTCCACGTAATAAGTTTGCAGGCCATTAGTATGAGAACCGCTCTATTCAATTTAACATTCACAAGTTGGTTTGCTTACGCTAATTGTCTAATATTTGCTGTAATAAACGTTAATTATTTACTTTTTCAAAATATTAATGCACTTAATTCGAGTGACCAGAAATTATTGAGTACTTTTTCTGATAATAAATAGCAGTTATTATTTATCTAGTAGCCATCTAACAACTGGACTTGACTTGCAGTTCTTGGCTCTGCAAAACCTCAAATTGAACTTTTCCAAGTATTGCTGGTGACAAAATACTAGAAATTGAAATTTTCTAAGTATGGTATGATCCTTTGCTAACGTGTTAGAAAGAAGTAAAATAACCTAGGATTTAATCGTTGATTTTGATTCAGTTCTCCATATCTTTCTGGATGTATTCTAAGTCTACTATCGTACACAGGAATATAATTTACTTTGTTAACTGCTAGGTAGTTTTCATGGTACATCGCTGGACCACAAAATGCATAAAGTTCATACGGGTCGACAAAAACATATCCTGTTCAATTTAATCTTTACATATACCTGTTTTTTCAAAGTCCAGAACAGATTTTCAGCTTGTTCACTTCTTCAGCGCCTCTTGGGCAAATGAGTTGCTACAGGAGTCGAATGTAGCTCGATCACTGCCTTCCTCCTTTCTGCGTCCCTATTTAAAGCATTCGTGAAGAGAGGGACGCTAACCGACCATTATGATTTGCTAAACATATAATTAATCTTGATTCGTAATGAGTCAACCATGTACTTGTTAGCCAATGAGAGGTTCTGGATTCAGAAATGGGCTGTCCAAATTATGCACATATGTGGTTATCGTGTCAAAACGTATAGGTATCAGGTGAGGTTTGTGAAGGAACTATTTTCTTGCCAGCCATAGACCCAAATATCACGGTCACTTCAGTTCAGTGTCCATAATGTCAGTGTACATAGCTATAAACATTCACTGCACTGAATGGACAAATATTTCTGTGCTGTTTTTCTCCATATCCTGCTCTCCCCTATCCCGCATTCCCATTCTCTGTAGCTCAAGGTCTCACCATGCAAATCAAAAACCCTAAAGGGAGATTCGCTGTGAACAGTCAGTAGCAGGCCAGAATCTTACGGCTCAAGTGAACCTGAGCAACAACTCTTGGGGTCCACCTCAATCAGAAGTCTTTTATTTGTCTCCTTTTCTCATGGCTCAGTTTGGGTCCTGATCAATTTTACGAAAGTGATGCTGGGATTGTTATCAACGTGTCACGGTCACCTATCTGCAAAAAACGAAGCTCTTGATATGCTACATAAACTAATCAACTTGATTTTATTTGAGGGTTTTTTTGAGTGTTATTCCATGGAAACCAAATGTGATGAACAACAAGAACAAGTTGCAGAAGAAACGGAGGCAAATACACGATGTCTCCGAATACAAAGTAGGGACAGACATAATTACTAAACCTTCTACGCCACTGCGGGAAAAGTCGCAAGTTTACTACAATTATGATTAATCCAAAACATATGTATTGAAAGCGGCTCTGTGTCTACATTCACTCAATATGCATACAATATGACCGTATGCAGACATATGCCCGGCTGTTGCTATATCCAAACCAGGAACAAACATAATAATTTCTGAAAATCGGTCAGCTAGAAGTGAAATGCATACAATAGGTTGCTTAACTCAATAGTTGGCCATCGTTGCAGACTACTTGTCAGCGACCAAGGATACTTGTTAAGCAGCCTAAAATGACAATTAACAATCAACATCACTGACCTTTTACAGTGTAATTAAAATGCTCCAAAAGTATGTTAATGTGATATACCCATGGTCCCCCCCTCCAAACAAAATCGTTCATTTATCAAATTTGACGGATGTAGGTGCAGTCTGCAGTGACACAGTAGGATGATGCATGCAGCTGTCGTATACAATAAAACATGTAATTAACAAGGAAGTACAATCGACCAGCTTCCTGGTAATCTGTATTATCTAATTGCTAAGAAAAGAAATAAAACAACTATGATTATGCTTTTGACACTTCGTCCTTCTCATCACTACTTGTAACTTTTTATACTGGAAAAGTGCGTCTGTACACTACCAAAGGTATACACACAGGATATTTGCATATGTATATGTATATGTATGTGTATGTATATGTATATATATATATGTATATATATATATATATACATATATATATATATATATATATATATATATATATATATATATACATATATATGTATATATATATATGTGATTCCACATAGCTACGGGTTAATGCTGAATCAAATGTTACGTGGAATTCAACGAACTTTAAATTGGATCCAAACAGACTTCAGGAAACCTTAAGAGAAAAAAGCCTAGCCGAAAGAATTTCATCAAGGTTTCCCCACTTAAAGAATAATTATTACTGTTAATATCACCGTAGTGCTGGCCAAAGAGATCCTCGTGATTTAAAGCAAATTGTGACGAAAGCAGGGATGCCAACTTTCAAACTGTCATTTCAGGGGCAAGTAGTCAAGACCACTAGGGACACAAAATATTCAACAAAGAATAAAGAAGCAACTGGCAGTTGGCATTTTTACGATAGCACGTCTCATGTCACGAAAGTTTGCCAAGCAGGAAGCACCCAGTGCAACCTACCATGTCGCAAGAACTGTGTGCACATGATCAACACCAATAGCATATCCTTAGATACAACGGCAAAATTACCAGGCTTCAGAAAAAAAACGCAAGTTAATGGCTAAAGTGAAACATAATGCGATTATTTGTCGAGTGTGCAATAAAATGTATATGTGATTGACAACTAACAAACTGTACACATTCATGATTGTGCACATGCAGGAAATTCGTGAACCAGAGACACGAAATATTAGAATTAGTTAACATACTGAGAAATGTTCCCTATATAATCCTCCTATCTTTTATTGTCCGTTTTTTTCCTAATGATTAATGAAGTTATATAGAGAGGGAACAGAAAGAATTTTCCTTTCAATATCAAAGTAAGTCAATGCTTATCAATATAGTACATTAACAATTGTTATCCAATCACCGTTTACTTTGGTAATTCTAATGGGTAGTAGAAGGATGTATGGTTTCTTAGGAACGATTAGTCATGTTGAAATTCAACGTCAAAATTCGTGATCAATTGCAAATGTTTGTGTATTTTATTAACACCCTCACGTCAAAGTCCGCACATACACGGACCGCCGTCAACATATACGGACTCACCCTCGCATGTCATAACATCTCTATAAAATAGGGTTTTCCTTATTAAAACACGCAAAGATAAAGTATTTGCCAACAACAATCAACCAAAATAAGAATCATTAAATATCCAAAAGGCATTGAAGCAGCATGACCATTTTAACACAGGGGCTTACTGGCAGCATGTTAATGTACTTTTCTTCGAAAAATAAATATGGGCACCCACCCCGTATATTTTTAATATGGCAACTACGTGGCGCTAAACATGATTTGTGAAAAGCAAAATACCCATATTTTGTGAGGTTTAATATGTTTACCTAATTGTCTAGCTAAGATGACTTTTGATAAAAGGTGTTCACTTCTTTCAGACGTTAGAGTTCCCAGTCATCCAAATTGAGAGGTTATGGCTTTTCTGTGTCATCTTGTATTTTGAAGAGAAAAGCGCTATCCAACTCAAGACAAATTCTACCAGAACTAGTATGTATTTGCTCTGATCAGACGCAGCAGGCAATGAACCTAATATATCAAAGTGCCATCTGTCAAATCTATCATTTTTTGGGAATTGGATGTATTGAAGGTACCCGATAATAACATTGTGGCGTTTTGATTTCTCATAGATTTCACAGGATTTAACATAGTCCAAAATGAAACTATATACGCGAGGACGATATATTTGCCTTATGCGGCTAAATGATCTGTCAAAGCCTGTGCACCAACATATATTAAATTATGATACACCTCTGATGCTGTTGATGTAAATTTTAAGAAAGGGCCAGTTGTCAAATACATTTTAAATCAACAGGAGCCTTGCACATTCTTGAGGTGTACAAGTGGTACAAAATATTGTCATCTTTACTATACTTTTCAGATTCAGTTACATTTGTTGATGTGAATGTGCAGTCACCTGGTAAAGCACTTTTTGACATATAAGCATATATGTATAGTTCATAAAAAACATTACCCATATTCATAAATTTCAGTCCTACAAACAGAGCAAAGTTAAATACAGCAAAAGGAAGTATTCAAGTATTACCAAAACATCAACATGCATTTTCCAATGCCAATGTGAGGAAACAATTTTCCCTCCTGACTTGAGACAGTCATCCATAAAAGGCAACTGGTGGTTTTTAAACCAGTCCTATCATATCTTTAAAATGTTCTTCATGAACTACAGACTTTTGTTTGTCCCAAAACATATGGGACTAACCACTTAAAACCTTAAAATGTATCCCTTGATCCAAAGATAAAAAGAGACATGGTAGCCCTGCCACTTTTTGGTTCTGCTGACTTGTCAGACAGCCGAGCTAACAACAAAAGGCAAAAGTAGGCCTGCATCGTTTTCGTGACATTTGTGAATTTGAACATCATAAAACTCTCTTCCTGTATTATAACTATGATTCGGAGAACACAGTCCACAGCCCACAGCCCAACAAAGTGATTGATGTATTTATTAAATAGTTCAGAAAACCATTAGCCATATTCACAAATTTCAATCCAACGAGAGCAAAGTTAAATACAGATATTTACGAATTACCAAAATATCAACATGCATTTCCCGATACCAATTTGAAGAACAATTTTCACTCTGACTTAAGGCACTCAGTCACCCATACAAGGCAACTGGTGGTTTTAAACCGGTCCTTTCAACCTTCTTATAATTTTTCATTAACTAAAAACTTATGGGTTTTTTTTAACAAAACACGTCTTAAAACCCAAATGTTATCACTTGCGCCAAAGATAAAAAGAGACATGCCAGGCCTGCCACTTTTGATTTGAAACCTAGGTAATTATCTCCTGCTGTTACTAGGTCAGCATGTGCCGTATTCAACTGTATAGGAATTATTGGACTGCACCTGTTAGCAAGATGTGGAGTGGGTGGAGGTTTAGAGGTAAAAAATTCTGTCTGAACATTTTTTGAAGCTCAAGAAGCAGATAAAATGGCAGTTTGATCAATGTCATAACACACTGGATGGGCAGTAGAGTCTGAAAATGGTTGCTATGACAACCCATTTGTGCAATTTCGAGACATGTGTGTAATAACTTTGAAATGATAGCCTTGATGGAGCAGTGCCCAGTTGGCCAAACGGGATGCTAAGGGTTTCACGTTTTGTAGTGAAATAGCTACATTGTCAGTTTCAACAAGAAACTTACTGTAAACTGTAAATGAGGCATGTGTTGTTTATTTTTATGCCTTCCACTGAAGCATGACAATTGCAGCTTTTTTTTAACACTTTAACGTTTTTCTATTTTCTATTAAGTCATGGCCACCATAAGAAATGGGCAGATCTTGTCCATCACCGTTTCTTTTACTATGGGCCAGGAATATGCCACACACGTGTGGTTAAAATAAAGGGTTCCGTCATGTCTGGAAATTTAAGCACAGGTAGTATTGTTTGTGACTTTTTAAGAGCTTTGAAGTGCAGGAGATTGTGGCACCACGATGACATAAAGGTTTTTGAAGAGTCTTAGAGACTGTGTGCAGATAAACGTTTGATCGGATATTTTTACGCAATAAACAGTTGGACATTTTGTTACCACTTCTGATTTAATTACCTGTCCATACATAGCGAATGTCTGGCGTGAACAGGGGATTTATGCCAGGAGAGGGTTTAAGCTTTTTGGCAAACACAAGCTAGGTAACCAACCAACTTCTATTTAAAACAAACCTTTATGAGGAATATGCACTGGTTCCGATAATGAGCAACCAATTTTTTTTAAAGCAAACCTTTATAAGGAATATGCACTGGTTCCAATAATGAACACACAATTTCTATTTAATGCAGACCTCTATGAGACATATGCACTAGTTCCAATAATGAGCAACCAACTTTTATTTAAGGCACACCTTGATGAGGCATATGCACTGCTTCAAATAATGAGTAACCAGCTTCTATTAAGCAAACAGTTATACGAAATATACACTTGTTCCAATGATGAGCAACCAACTTCCATTTATGGCAAACCTTTATGAGCAATATCCACTGGTTCCAATAATGAGCCACCAACTTCTATTTAAAGAAAAGCGTCATGAGAAATATGCACTGGTTGCAATAACGGGCAACCAGCTTCTTTTTCAAGCAAACCCTCATGAGAAAGCGATCATTCTAATAATGAGCAAGCAGCGTCTCTTTAAAGGAAACCTTTATGAGGAATATGCACGATTTTCAATCATGAGCAACCAACTTCTATTTAATGCAAAGCAGTATAAGAAATGCGTTGGTTCCAATAATGGGCAACTAACTTCTGCTTAAAGCAAAACTTCACACGGAATATGCACTGGTTCCAATAATTAGCAACCTGCTGCCATCTCCAGCAAACCTCTAAGAGAAATTTGTACTGGTTCCAATAATGAGCAACCAAGTTGTATTGAAAGCAAACCTTTACGAGAAATATGCATCGGTTCCAATAATGAGCAACCAACTTCTATCTAAAGCAAATCTTTGAAAGGAATATGCACTGATGCTATAATGAGCAACCAACTGCTTTATTTAAAGCAAACTTTTATAAGGAATATGCACTGGTGTTCCAGTTATAAACATGCAACTTCTATTTAAAGCAAATCCTTATGTGAAATATGCACTAGTTCATATAATTATTAAGCAACGTGTATTTAAAGCAAACCTTATGACAAGTATGCTCTGGGTCCAATAATGAGCAACCAATGTCTATTTCAAGGAAACCTTCAGGAGCAATATGCATTGGTTCCAATAATAAGCAACCAACCTCCATCTAAAGCAAACCTTTATGAGGATTATACACTGGCTCCAACAATGAGCAACCAACTTCTATTTAAAGCAGACCTTTCAGACGAATATTTACTGGTTCCAATAATGAATGGCTCGACAGGGTTGGTAGGGACATATCCCTGGTGTTGCATCTTGTGCATTGCATTGTTGACAATATTTACACCTTCACTGCTGGGTTGTCTGACAAGAAGGACACAGAGGATTATGTGAGTACTGGTTTTGTTGTCGATAACCAGTGTCTCAATTTGTTAGTAGAGAAGGACAGAACTGAGGTTGGTTTGTAGACTGGACCTGATACCAATTCAGGGCTGACACACGATGTGCTTGCAGGGAACTAATGCTAGTAGATAATGTCTTCATCCGGGTGTTGATATCGTTGGCTGCTTCTAGTAGGGATTTTTATGCAGACTTTTGGATTGAGGTGTATCTGAAACCGGCTTCTGTTGGAAGATAAGTGGCTGATGGTAGGCTTAATGTCACTCAGAATAACATGCAAATTTGTTGTTCAGGTAGCTTTAACAGTGTGGATGACGTTGCATGTAGCTGTATAACACACGACATTTTCACTCTCTGGTTGGGTTCTTTGTACAATCAGAAACATAAGAGAAAGCCCTGAGATTGTACGCCATACTTAGAGATGTAAAACCCACTCAGTTTTTGTGGTTAATTTAGTTGATTCTGAAAATTTTAAAAACTAACCCATTTATTCGGGTCACTCTAATATGTAATCCGATGAGATGGGAATGTAGTAGCCAGCTATATTTTTGTATACTGGAATATGTCTTCAACTGAACCACAGAAAATCGCTAATCGTGACATCTCGTTTTGTTTAATTGCACATAGATCGGCAATTAATTTTGTATGATATCAATAAGTAAGATATTCATGCGGCCTCCTCCAGACGGGGACTTCCTCTGCTCACAACAAATTTAAAATTATTTCTTCAATCATAAAGGGCCATATGTAGGTGAAATAAAACTTGAAATTGATCAAAATATGCTTAACTTTCTATATTATATGTTCACATTTCTTTGCTCAGTTCACTCCCAGCAAAAGTTCCATGTGTGCACTGAGGCGATGTTAGGTTTACATATCCCCAGCGCCATCTGGCAGTGCAACCTAGCAATGTTCATGGTCTTTTGGTTTGTTATCTGTTGGTCAAGCTGCTCATGAGCCATGATATGTTCAATTTTTTTCTATGTTTGAGGGTGAATTATCGTTTAATATCTCAAGATTCGCAGGCCACATCAAAGTCAAATTTACTTCAATTGTACATTGAAACCATTTCTTGACCTAAATACATATCGGCTAACTTCACATCATTATCAAAGTCGCACAACCCATGTGTATGCACAGCAGGTGGATTCAGTCTGTCAGCGACGATTGTTCTTGTTGCGTTGACAAAGGGCATTTAAAACATTAATGAACCTGTTAACAATAATTTTAGTAAAATGTCAACCTCAAAATATAGGTCATTGGTACCCGCAGCTTTAATTGATCTTAAGGTGGCTACCATTATTTACCGGAGGAAGGGGGCTCGGGATATAGGGGAGGGCACAAAATTTTGTCACCCCCAAAACAGGGGGACGGGTGTCCCAAAATTTCGCTACCGTCATAGCGGGGGGGGGGGGGTGTCATAAAATAACGACTAGGTGGTGTCACAAAAAATCTGAAATTATAAAAAAAAATTATAACTAGAGTATGTGCAATTCTATGACTTTGACTCTTACTTACTTCTTACTTAGCATACCCTTTTAGAGAGTATTTACAATTCACTGTGTAGCATGGGACATTTTCGCTACCAGCATGTGACAATAGGAAAACCACGTGTAGAAGTTTTAAGGACCATGGTACGTGTTTCAACAACCATGCACGTGCCAGGGAGAATGCAAAGATGGGCCACATATGATCATTAGCTAAAATTTGCTTGAAATTTTTTTGGCTCCAATGCATAGATGCCACTTTTCAGGACTTAACCTAAATTCAGGTATGATGTGCTGAAGTGTGGTCTACAAAAACAAACATTTTGTCAAATCAGTTGAAATGAAAAATATGAAGTGGAGTATCAATGTCGGGAATTCTTAGAGCATTTGAGTACTTGTGGACAAAATGAGTGGCATCTCTGCTAGTGTTTGAATAAATGATATATATTTCTAATAATGATAATAGTCTTTGTGGGTAGCTTTAATAGGCTTTTAACTTTTTTCATTTCAGAGAGGTGTATGCTAAAGGTTTCAGTCCTGGGGGTCCCCCCCCCCAAGTGAATCAAAAGTTTGTACTCGGGGGGATAGCCCTTTGACTGGGCAAAATACTATGAGATTTGTTACGAAGAGAAATATAGTTTGATGAAGTGGATTTTCTATTCAGATCAAGAGCAACCACTGCAGTATTTTAGTTACTACTTAACATGGTATGTTCAGATTGGATGTGGTGTTGCATTAAAAAATTTAAGTTAAATCTAGGACTACCTGTTATGGTTTTAATAGCTGATTAGAAGGACTCTTCACATGGGGGCGGGAGGGTTACAAAATGAGGACTAATTGGTGGCAGGGTGTGGGTGGGTGGCCACAAATTCAGGCTCGTTGCTTTTAGGGGTGGCCAAAAAAACCATGATGGTACCTTATTCCTATACCCCCTCCCCTAATCACTGGGAGTCCCCTCTTAATAGCAGTCATCAGCCGGTCCATAACATCGCCTATCCTTGCAAGTTAGAAAAAATAAACTTCTTGCTTGTAAAACTGCTTCCCAAAAGTTATATTGACATGCAAAGTGCCGAATTGAATTCATTTATGTTATACGCATTAAAAATTATAATAATGGAGGATTATGCGTCGATAATTTATGCAAAAGGGGAATTTGCAAAACAAAAACAAAACCAACACCCACGCATCCACCCCCCCCCCCCAAAAAAAAAATCAAAGATTATAGACCTGTTCATAACCGGTTCATGAAGCCACATTTGGTCTCAGCACATACACATGCACAACCTAATGCTGAATTTTGACCCTAATCCTCGAGGCAAACCTGCAAGTACACAACTTCTTGCTTAACAGGGAGCGATTTACTTGATTGGGTGATAGCAGAACGGATCTTATGATCTTATCATACCTAAAAAAAGTGCTTGCACTCGAACATTTTCAGCAATGAAAAGGACTTTTGACAGGCTGTCACTTGTTCGACGTGTCAGCTGATCTTATTTGACGTGTCCACGCCCATCCATCCATCTGTAGTCACTGCGTCCTTTGCAGAAGTTTACAAAGCGAATTCTCAAAATCGTTGACCAGATAAACTTTAAAAATTGGTAAGGAATTTTTCATTTTCTGAGGTGAATCTCGATCAAGTTTGTTCAAATAATCATACCCCAGTGATTTTTAGAATTTTTTTGCTGTTTAAATATATTCTCATATTTGTGAAAATTGAATGTTGCTAGATACGCCATCGTATGTTATGCAGACTTTGGTGAAAGTTTTTAAGGCGGTTAAAACTACTTGATAGCATTTATAATATCGATTTCATTCTATGTTTGAGGGTTAATTATCATTTTATAGAGTAAAACTCAAAAGTTGTAACTCACTGTAGATCATAGGACCTAAAGATTATTACAACTGAATTGTGACTAGCCTGAATCAGTGATGTTGAGACAAAATCAAAAGTGCGCCAGAGATGATATATTTTCAGGACGAAAACTCCCCTGAATTTGCGATTCAAATTGTGGCAAAGACGGAGACATGTGAACCTATATTGTTCACACAACGCATAATGCAGGGAACGCTATACAGGTATAACAAAGTGACTCGTATTTGCATAATTTTGTGACCCGAGGGAGGGAAAATAAGTTTATAATAATGTTAAATCCATTGACCAAATATTTGCCTTCTTGGGGTTTCCTCTCAATTTGGACACAGGTTTGTTTAGTATTATCTATCAAAATTTAAAAGTTCTATTCCTAATGATTTCTAGAAAGTAAACTTAATTGAGAGTTTTTTTCAAACTTCAAAGTATAATTTACGGATCGGGTCGAGCTTTGAATGTCAAATAAACAGTATTTGGACTCATTAGGAAGTATTAATTGCATGAGGCTATATGTTGAGCTCCAATTTCGGATTATTATTACACAGAGTCGTCTTATCAACAGTCTTTAGTTGATGATAACATGCCGGCAATTTGTAATAAAATTAATTCATATACTAGTAAATCATAGAATTTTCAAGCCAAAGAGATTTTATTTTTCAGGGGAATATAAAACCATGTGATAATTTTGCACTTTCTTGCTTGGTGGCAAGTAAACAGATTTTTAAAAAAAATAATCACCGATACTTTCAAAAAAGTGAATCCAAAATAATATTATAAAACACATAATAAAAATGATTGAATACATTCACTGTTGCGTGATTATACAACAATCTCGTCCAAAGCGGGTATTCTCGGCATGAATAGATTCTCGAAGCCATTGTGGTCATGAACAGAAAACCACACAAGTCGATCATTAGAAACACAACCTTTCAAATTAAACTATTATCACTCGTATTTTGTATGTGCGAGTATAATTGTATTGATATATACTTACACACATACATACATACATACATACTTACTTATATACATACATACATAAAATATAAGTACTTACATCAGATGGGTGATTCTACATGGAACGTGTGACATAAGGTCTTTTTAAATGTTTTATGTGATCGGTTCAATACTGTAACCTTTGGCCAGGTTAACTGTGTTGGTACATGGGAGGGGATTGACGTGGGTAAGTCAACGCGTGAAACCACACCCATAGGGAAAAAATTCTGGTGCACTATGAATTTTGTCACAAAGAAGCCAATGACACACAACCAAAAATTGAGGTGTGAAGAATTAGCATGACACCCTACTTCAGCTCTGGTGTCGTTGGCTTTACATAAGGCAACTACTGTAAATTGCTTTATTTTCGCATGTTTAAATTTTCACGGTTTTTGTATTTTTGACACTTCACTGTAGTTTTAATTTCACTGTTTTGGACACAATTCCCATTCAAACAATGTTAAAATACTATTTCAATGTGTTTTTATTTTCACGGTTTTGTGCCATCAGCGAAAATAAGCAAAAATAAGAATACAGCGAAATTAAAGCAATTTACAGTAACTGCCGGTTTGACATCAACATTGGCAAATCTCGATGCAGAAATGTTGTAGAATGGGGTTCCAATACAGTACTCATTGCGACAAAATTAAGTTTGCATTGAACTTTCCCCTTGGACAGATTATTGTATGTGAAGCACTTTGGTTAGTTGCATTTCATAATGCATTATTAGCATTTATTAAAGAAAACCGCCCTGCTCTCTACCACTTGTAATTTTACTACATTCAATCTTTGCTGACTCCTGGTCTTATTTATGTCTGTATATGACATAAGACTATATGCTCTAGTTCCAGCTTATCCTAGCCTATTTTACTCTGTGTATCAGACAGTCTATATTGTCTGCCAAGAGTGTCAGTATCATGAGGAGATCAGTCGCATGGCACCAGCCCTTGAGTGAGATCTGTGTGCCATAGCAGAATTTGGCTGTTCCAGGGTGATCAGTACCTAAAGGACACACATTACTGAATAACACATGCATTTTGACTACATGTTCTTATTATTAGTGACAGGTTCTCATTTTGATATCTCACTTTTATTCTTTATTTCTGTCATTTTCACCATTACGGGATTTCTTTTGATGTACTTTTTACCCCAAGTAGGAGGGTTTGGACCTACATAGAGAAACAATCTATCCAAGTGGTATATTTAATGTGAGCTTCTTTTGTCAGCTGTTGTACAGTGGAGAATAACTTGTGCTTGTAAGCTGCATGCAGTATACAGTGGCACATGCATATAGAGCAGTTTGTAACGCTTTTCCCTGAACACCCCAAACTAGGGTATTGTTTTACCATTAAACTGTGCAGATGACTTTTGGCCTTGTACCAGTACAGAGGTACATGCGTGGTACTCTCTGAGTGTTGTTTCTCTGCGATCACTGTGGACTGAACACGCAAGATTCAGTATTCAGTTTCTGCCAGGCTGATGTATGGAACATGTAGAACACAAGCACAACATTGGTGTCAGGCAACAGAAACAGATCCATGCTGTTTTGACCATTCTGCAGGATGACTATTGTGTTAAACGTGGCAGTTACAAGCAGTTTAAATAAGTCTACATATTGAAGGTTGGTGTACTCCAGATCGTATTTATTTTTGAAGGTCACAGAACAGTTTTTGGGTTGGCATCTATGATTCAATGACTACTATCTGTGTTTGTGGTTTTCCCTAATTTGAGTCATGAAGTTCCAGGAAAGTTTTTCATGAATGCAGTCTTCAAATTCTATTTGATGAAACAGAACAAGAAAATATAGAGAAAGGGGAGAAGTTTGGACATTTTCAATATGAGACATTTCCAATGGAAAATTGCAACTGTTCATGCTGCCTATATTGACGTGTATAACCCAAGACAGCTTTTCTGACTTGGTTATGCGTATAAGGTACAGTGCACAGATAACTCGTGCGTCAATGTACAAGTGTTTCATTCTGTAAAAGTTTACAGGTTGAATATACAATTTAATTACCTATAATTTGGAACAGATTTTATGAGAATTACTTCCAACCTACAGTATGGCATATGTACTATACATCAACCATGCACCTAGAAAAAAATATGGACTTGTATACCTTTCCTTTCACACTCACAAGCAGACGAGGTTGTCCAAAGAAGGGAACAGGAAGGCAGAAAGTTGACATGAAAGTGTCTTTCCAAGATGGAGACAGAGTTTTTTTGAAGACTTGTCCATGCAATATGAAAAGGGCTGGATTTCCAAACAAGAACACTCCTGGAATATTGCCATATGTTGCGACAGCTATAAAGAAAATGGCTTAATTTCTTTGGAAAAGCTGACACATGACCAGTAGTAGGCAATGGGAATGTTGAAATGTCTTCTTGGCCACTATGAAGAATAGATACTTCCAAAGTACAAGACAACTGATTTGAAATAAACAACACCCCTTTGTCCTCATGGAATTCTGAAATGGATGCCCTTCTTCAACAGTGCAAGTACATTCTGCATGATCACCTCATAGGAAGCTAAAAACAGATGAAAGGCCAGCACACTTTGTAAATAATAGAAAACATGGTACACTGCTGCCTGGATGAGATTGAAAACTTTCTTTGGGCAACTTTAATGAAAATATGGAAAAAAGTAAAGCATCTCCAGAAATATCAGAAGATATTAAAAACAGAAATGGAAACACGGAAGAATTCCTTGAACTTTACAAGCCGCAAAGCCCACAGAAACATCATGCAACAATCAAATGAGTACAGCAGCCTGTACATCTCATGGTACCCAAACATCTGAATCCACAAGTTTGTCGTGTAGTACTGAAGCTGCCATGCAACAAGAGGAACTCCTTTACCTGTGCAAATCAGGAGTTCAAGTAACCATGAAGAGGGATCGGGGCAAAGTAAAGGGTGAGTCACAATGCAACATCAGTACAAGAGTTGAAAGCATTAAGTGACACAATCAAAGGGGTAGCCCCTGACATGATATATCATCGCAAGTTAAGTTTCCAGGCAACAAGACAGATAACATTAAAGATAGACAAGACCAAAAAAAAAAAAAAAAAGTTATCCACCACAAAATGTTACAAAATTGATTACGGATAGTTCAACATTATCATCATTTTTGAATTTGTACTTAGAGTACTAACTTTCATGACCCCCTCCCTCCCCCCAAATAAGTACTTTAAAAATGATGATTTTCCCCCCAAATCATAGCAAAATTGCACAAAACAGACCAAAAATTTACCATCATTTTCCATATCCTGTGAAAGTGTACAGACCAATTTTACCCCCTCCACCTTGCGTACTGTAAGTACTAATTCAAAAATGATGAAAATGTTGAACCATCCCTTACAGATCAAATTGATGGTTCAAAACCGACAGACAATTGGGATGTGGGTTTCAATCATAGTATAGGACAAAAAACAGTATCAATGCCAAATTTACCAGTGAGCCCTCCAGACAAGACTTAAGAAATAGTTCAAGTGAAAGAGCCTGTCAGAAATTCAACTGATTCTGCAAAGACCACGATGACAGAAAGGCTAGAACAAAGCATACAAGATACTTGCGATGAAAGCAACAGTATAGACTACAAGATTCCCTCTCAATCTTCAGACTATAGTGACACATGTGTGGATGAATCGGGCTACATGACAGACCAGATATCTCCTCAAACTTTTCACCATACCTGTTAAGCCAAAGCAGGGTTCCATCATTTCTGTGTGTAACTGTAAATACCTGTACAGATATGTTACACAGTTTACAGGATATTCAGGCTGAGCTGAAATTTAACATAGGTATGTCAGGAACACTATCACACCTTCATTAGAGGTCAGGAAGTTCAGCGTCACCAGGGATTGCATCTGTAGAATGTTTACACAGGCATATAGACCCAGCTGTTGATTCTTTTATTGAATATACCAACACACTAAGCAGCAGATATCACCCCTCAAGTGACCAATGTAGATGTGCTGAGTATAAACATTTTTAAAGTGACTGGACTCTCTTTAAGTTGACGGCTTGGCAACACATAAAGATAATCAGCCATATACATTATATTTTGTACGCACAGAATAATTATAGTTATGAGTTTTCTGTCTGCAAAAGATAAAAATTTGTATGACATCAGGCACATCATCACATGCAATGGATGCTGTTCATCAGGAACGGAAGCAACCTAGAACAAGATAGAGAAAATTAAATCTATCTGCATGTTACACATGTACATGCAGTTGTTCCTGCAAACTGATTGCACACTGGATATGAGATCTGGAACTTTTCCAGTACACTGCACCCGGACTAGTGGTAGATTCACTTCTTGAACATCTATGAAGCATGTCCCCAGCTTTCTACAATTATGTCTCAAGCAGACCTGAAACAAAAATAAGATCATAGTCATGAAACCTACAAAGTGGGCTTGATCTGCTTTATGGATGCAGGGATTGATTCAGTGGTATGGAAAAATAAATCAAAATGTAGTGAATACGGAAAGTCCCCTATAGATTGAATTGACCTGCACCTGTAAGGCTAAATGTGAGGTTGTTTGTCTCACTTCCCCAGGCAATGCTATTGTGAAAGGCATACAGGATATGAAATGTGTTTTCAGTACGGTTTTCTGTGCTAATCATTTTAAGTCAAGATACATCTTTACGTCATCAGGATGCTGTATGTCAGAATACATGGTGACCTGCTGGATCTTTTACAATATGTATATAATTCAAATGGGAATTGTTTTATCCAGATCATTTTGTATAAACGATTTTCATCACTTTTTGGACACAAGGAACAGTCTCTTATTAAAATTGGGAAGAGTGTTGTACAGTAGAGAATGACTTGTGCATGTAAGCTGTATGCAGTATACAGTGGTACATGCATATAGGGCAGTTTGTAACACCTTTCCCCGAACACCCCAAACTAGGGTTTTGTTTTACCATTGAACTCTGCAGATGACTTTTGGACTTGTACCAGTACAGACATACATGCCTGGAACTCTAAAAGTGTTGTTCCCCTGGTATCACTGTGGACTGAACATGTAAGGTTCAGTATTCAGTATTTGCCAAGCTGGTATATGGAACACATAGAACACAAGCACAACACAGATTTACTCTGTCAAACAGGTCATGTAACTTTTCAACAATAATGCCTTGGCCCTTCCAGGGGGAAGCAAGAGAGGGACATACCCCCTTTTTCTTAGAGGGATCATAAACCCATACTGATTCCCTGTCTTGCAGTTCGACCGTACCAGCTCTATGGTCATATTGCCGCTCTTGGTATGCCATTTGCTTTCTTGTGTACTGCATTAATGCATGTGGGCTGTACACAGCTTTTCATGCCACTGATCTACCCACTCTTCCAAATCTTGTGGGTGGTATTCGATCCTGGGGTAAGGTATCACTGCTTACAGGGGGGGGGGGGGCATAACTTCCCTCCCAAGCATCATCATATTGGTTGTATAAACTGCCGTTTCATGTAGGGAAGCTTAGTAAGCCATTATTACATAGGGCAGATGTTCATCCCATGGTTTTTGACCGGTCTCAGCATACATTGTGAGCATATACTTGAGGGTAAGGTTATACCTTTAACCACACCATCACTTTGTGGGTGGAGACTTGTAGTTTGTGTCTTTTCAATTCCCAACAAATAACACCTTTGCTGGAAGACTTTTGACTTACAATCACTGCCTTGGTCCAAGTGTAGTTGCCTTATGGTCTCCAGCCAACAACTCACTTCCTTTTCCAAGCCTTTGGCCACTGTGGTGGCTTCCTGGTAAGGGATTGCAAAAGCCTTTTCCCACTTAGTGAAATCGTCAGCAATAACAACAATGTACCTGTTACCTTGGTTAGAGAGATGCAATGGACCAAATATATTCACCGCCATATGTTCCATTGGCTGTCCCACTGCGTATTGGTGGAGTGAAATCCTTGAATTTTGTGGAGATGGTTTGCAAGCAGCACGAGCATTGAACTGTCTGCACAGCACACAGATGGAATGTTGCAGCTCTGGCCAGTAAAACCTCTGATGTATCTGTGAAACTGCCTTATCCACCCCCAAGTGGCCACAGTGCGCTTCATGTGGAAGTGAAAAAACAGCTCCCCTATACAATCTCCTGGGGCCACTAACTGCCACCTGTCAGCTCCAGTCTTCACTGACCCAACATCTGTAGAGAATACTGCTTATGAGCTTCAGTCTTTGCCACAGCCTCCATAAAATCTTGGTTTTGTGGCTGTGATCTGAGATTTCCTGCGGGGGGGGGGGGGGTCTCTGTGCACCTTTGTCTAGCAGAAATATCACTGGCTCAATTTCCGAATCAGCCAATTGAGCTAAACTCAGCTCAGCTTGATTCCACCCAGGCAACCAGCCCTGGTTGGATCAGAACTGGGAATCCTCCACAGCCTAAACTTTTTTCCAGGTAACAACCCCAACCGGGACCTCTATACCAAGTTCAGGTTCCGGTTGCTTTCCGTCCACTACACAGTCAGTCAACTGGTCACACAGTTTGCAGGATCGTCTAGACAAGGCATCAGCATTGACATGCCGTTTCCCAGGCCTGTGAACAATTTTCAGGTCATACTGTCCCAGATATTGCAACCAACGTGCTATTTGACCTTCATCCTGAACATCCCCATGATGGCAGAGTGGTCAGTGCATAGAAGGATTAGCTGCCCATAGATGTAGTGCAGAAAATGCTTCACAGCTTTCACTACTGCCAGAAAATCTTTCTTGGTCACACAATAGTCTTTCCTCTTTTGTCAAGCATTTACTCATGTGTGCAATCACCCTTTTTTATGCCTATCAAGCATCTGTGAGAGTATTCAGGCCACCGCCTGATCACTTGCATCAGTGTCCCTTATGTATTTACAGTCTGCTTAGCACCCTTGGGTCTGAAAATATGGGTGCAGAGATGAGTGCATCTTTCAATGTTTGGAAGGCCTTGTGACATTCACTGCCCCGCTTCATATGTACATTTTCTTTGGCCAGGTGATACAAGGGTTTGGCAATGTGTGTGGAGCTTTTTACAAAGCACTGATAGTATTAGCACAGACCTAGGTAGCTTCGAACTTGCGTTTTGGTCTGTGGGATCCACCAAGTCCAAATTGTCTCCCCATTCACTGGGTCAGTGTGAATGCCTTCCTCTGAGACAATGTGCCCCAGAAACTGCACACTTTCTGGAAAGAAGTTGCACTTTGATGGCTTGAGTTTCAGACCGGCAGGCTTCAGTCAGTTGAAAATTTACCTTAGCCAGTTCAGACAAGTGTCCACATCCAGATCCTATGTAATTTATTATCAAAAATTAATATACACTCATTTCAGTTTAAACCCGAATTTAACCCCCGAAGTACTGTTTCCATGAGATGCTCGAAGGTCACCAGCAAATTTGTTAGCCAATTGGGCATGACTTTTAACTGGAACAGACCTTCTCATGTGGAGAGGCTGGTCTTTGGATGGTCTCTTGGGTCAACTTCAACCTGGAAAAAGCCTGACGCCACATCTATGGTACAGAACCATTTTGTACCAGCCATACTATCCAAGCATTTATTGATTCTGGAGAGAAGATAAACATGTTTTGCTGTGAACTTGTCCAGGTGATGGTTCTTGTCATGGAATCTTGGTGTACCATCTTTTTTGGTGACAATATCTGGGGGACTACTACAAGGAGAATTTGATGTTTTGATTACATCATTTTTAGCAGGTGTTTGACCTCTTACTTCTCCAAATGCTGCTTGGCAATTGGCGGCCTCCTCAGTGGCTGCATGATAGGTGCATGATCCCTTGTGTCAGTGCCGTGCTTGACTAGGTTTTTATGGCCTGGATCACAGTCATCTTTAGTAAAAAAGCTAACATAGCTTAACAGCAAATTGGCAAGCGTACTGCACTCTTCTGTTACGTGTGCCCTGCTTTAGCTGTACAAGTCCATCAAATGAGGTGATAATTCTATTGGGCTGTTTTGTTTAGAAACGGACAAAATAGAGTGCTGTCCACTTCATTGGCAAGGTCAAGTGCCTGAAGGGTGCACCACTGACCTAATGTTGGGCCAGGAAAAAACTGAGTCACTGCAGTTAATCACCTGAACAACTGCTATACCATCCCATGGGTTAACAACACCACAGGCCATCAACAACTGCGGGCGTTCTAGCAAGTTTAAGGAGTGCTCTACCAGGCCTATTTCACCTAAGTGCTGTCCCTTTGGCATGGCGAAAGGGTTGATGCACTGGTGCCCCTGGGGCATTACAGTTGAATGTTCAACAACAACCCAACACACCATCATGCCTTTGCTTCCCAACCAACAGTACAATTCCTCTGTTCCTATTTTGATTTATAATTTCCCTAACATGATGTTACAATTGTGCTGGAACAGGAAGTCAGTGCCCAATATACCATTGACCTCCATATCTATCACAAGGCACCACTGTTGGTAGACCTTTTTTCCCAATGTGATATCTACCTGAATTCCCTGCCCCCATGTCCAAAGTATAGCCACCCACTCCTTTCACCACAACTGGTGAAGGTTGCAGCTGTGGTCTCCTACCTGGTGGAATACAGTCATAGATGGACTTGGAACTCAGTGATATCACTGTCCCACTGTCCACTAAAAATTTCAGTGGTTCTCCATTAACTTGATCCACCACATAACGACCATTGTCTTTACTTGATGGATCAATGCTGCCCAGCTGGATGACTGGCTGGGTATTTTCTGAAGGAAATAGGGATGAATGGGTTCCCATCAGCAGCCCCTTTTGTCTCACTGGCGCAAGGCCTACTTTCCCAGTGGTTTCTGGTTTTCCACCTTTTCTTCAGAGGTAGATTTGTCTTCTGAATTTTGAAGATGGTGTTCATATGTTGGGTACTCACAAGCAAAATGGCAACAACCTCTCCATTCATAGCAAATGAGGGTGGAACTCCTTCAGCTCACACCACCTCAGTCATGGCCATGCTGTTTTGAGTTGCCACTTTCAAGTTGTGCACCAGTATTTGACTGCTTATTTGCCTGCAATGCTGCATTCAATTTTTGACACCCTTCTCAATGACTTCAATGTGGTTTTGAAGGGGGTCAGGATTGCCAAGTACTGCCCGCACTGTTTTCTAGGAAGATGTGTCAAATACTGTTTCATATCATTCAACAATAGCCACTGTTCCCCAATGGTCTGACAGGTGTGATCTATACACTGCACCTTCAAGGTGGTGTCAAGGGCATTCTGAAATGCATCAAGGGCCAACTGCTCATGCGTGCTGAGGGAAAACTGGGGGTAAGCCTGTGTACCAATCATTGGACCTCATGTCTCAAGCTGGCAGCTTTCTCACCAGGTTGACGTTTTCACATGGCCAGCTGAGCTTCAAACTGGTCAGTGACAAAATGCTGTCCCAGTGCCCTCACTAGCACTGTATAATTTTGTATCAGTCTGCCATTGGCCAGCAAAGAACTTTCAGGCCTGACCCTTGAGGCTAATGGCCAACATCTTTACCTTTGTGCTATCTTCCCAGCTGGCAAGGTCAGCATAGCTGTTGAAGTGCACCAAGAAAACTTCCCAGTCAGTGGAGCTGTCATGTTTTCTGGCCACACCGTGACATGTTGCCCCTTGATCACCACCACAGTGTCATCCATGGGCAGTGTCAACCTTAGGTGTTTCCTGTTTTTTAAAGTTAAACACTATTTCATCATCTCCATTTTGCTGTTCTTCTTTGTCTTGATGTGTGCCTTCAGCTATAGTGTATTCAGGGGTGCTGTTACCCTGTGTTGTAGCATCCTCTATATCAGACATGATGCTGCAGAATTTGGCTTAAAGGCAACAACAACAAAAACAAACAATGCCTAAGAAAAGCACTGCTTATAAGAGAGGCAACCACAAAAAAACCACAGGCAGAAGACTGTGCATCTAAGCACTTCCCGCATGTACCAATAAAGAAACATCTTTATAGGATGAATTCCTTACATCCCACAACCACTGCCACCATTGTAACCTTTGGCCAAGTTAACTTTGTTGGTACATGGGAGAGGATTGATGTTGGTAGTGTGGACTATTTATGGCCATTCATGTTACTCTAACTAATCCATGCTTACTGAAGACAAAGACATTTTCCAGATAATCCTGTTTAATATGATCTAATATGATGTCTCTGCATGAGTCAATAAATGTAAACCTTTTATGCACTCCCATCAAGCTTTCATTATTTCCCCATAGTTTGCTACCCTGTACTTGGAAGAATACTTATGAAATTTGGAAGAAAATTTGGAATTTAGAAAAGGATGGGTGGGAAATACTTACTTGCTTGCCAGGCAGGAACCAACGAGGAATGGCATGCAAACCTTTTCACCAATATTTTACCATGTGCCCAAGCCATTACATGGTACATATGGTTTAACTAAAAAGAAAACCTGGTAACTATCTGGTATGTTATATACCAGATAAATTAAAACAACTTCATCCTGATTACATAGATTAAAATTGCAGAAAGTTCAACACACAAGTATGGTGCCCATAATAATGCCAGGTGAAGCAACTTAGAATGCTTGTCGCACAGACAAATTCACCCCAGTACTCGCCCATTCCTTAAAACTGTGCTACATGGGAGTATTTCTGCATAAATTATATCCGCATTCCGTGGAGATGCCTGGGACAATGAGGAAGCAGATGTGGGTTTCCTCATGTTTTACCTTACAAATGGTATTTATTTAAGCTGGTCAGCACCTTTTCTCTTGGTAAACTCTTAATCATACATGTAACAACCAATGTTACGACATAGAATGAAAGTTGTAAATTTACAAGAAGACACTCAGATAAAGCACTACATCTGACAGTCACTGATACAGAAACTTGAGATGGACAGGCACAGTTACGGTGTTGACACACAAGCAGCACAAATTCTCACTGCATCTCTATCATTAACTCCTTGCAGTTGGATAACATGAAAGAAATTTTAATTGCACACTGTGTAAGGACATTTGCATTGCAGCTTCCATCCACTGTAAACCCATGATAATGGTATATGTTTATGTCCATTTACAGTTAAAAACTGGTGTCGTGAATCTGCTTTGCATCAGCACACACATTATGCTGCTTAATACATGAAATGTGCAGAGGATCTGTGAAGAATGGGTTAACCCCGTATCACCTGCTGGTGGCTACATTACTATATACGTCTTTGTTTCAAAGTTACGCCCATTTGTGATGAATGATTATCATGTTGCAAATCAGCTGTTATGTCTACCATAAAAACCTGCTAAAATGATGCTTCTAATTCATGATGAGCCTCATATCACTATTGTTATCTGTTATATTAATGAGTCTTGTTGAAATGCAGTTCATTATTATGGCACGAGATTGGATGTTATCATACAACATTGCATGACAACGGACTGTATCACACAACACTACTACCTTGTTTCAAACTCAGTATAGAAGGCCTGTTTTGTACGTTGGTGAATGCTTCCTTGTCAAAACATGGTGTCGCTAAAATTTCGAATTAAAAAAAACAACACAGACTCTTTATCACTTTCTATTGTGTGCAGTTATGCATGCCATGAAACTTTACGCAGGTGCACAGTGTGCAACTTGATAGAATGCATAGGGCATTTAATTAACAGTCGATCGGTACAGAATAAGAATATCAATTTTGTATACAGGAGCTAACTTATATACAGGTATGCCCCACATAACTAAGATTTGATAAATTAAATTCTCAAATTTGAGCATAGAAAAAATGGAACCAGTTTCATGGCCGTCTGTAACTGATGAGCATCCACACGTGACAGGTAGCAGGACCATTTTTTATTTATCTACCTTTTGTGTCACATTTCATCAAAATCTGTCCAAGCCTCTTTTTATTGAGATATATCCCCGTAAGAAACAGCACACAGAGAGAGTAACATAAAATTGACTTCTGGCATTATTGCTTATCCACGATTCGTACCTTGGGGCGTTTCTTAATAATATTACTGAGGATGCATCAGCTGTACAGTGAACTTGATCTAAATGCCTCTCTGACTGTGAATGAGGTCACGGTCACTCATGTACTGTGTAAGTCTCGCTCCCCTACCCAGAAGTGTCCCAATGCGATTTTAAAGTATTGGCTAAATAGTCTCGGAGAAGATGACGTTTGATAACTTTGCAAACAAATGAACGCAAGAATTCACAAAAATTCCAAACTCACTGGAACGTGACCATTTGAAGAAACTTGGTACAGACTCACCTGAGGTACACCTCCACGAAATCTGAAATGAATCCAGCCTGTGGTCTTTGAGAAGTCGAAAATAAATGTGAAGTGTGCAGGACGGACAGACGACGGATGCCTAACCACCACGTAAGCTGACTGATAAGTCAGATAAGCAGAAAAATATTGAAAATTTGCATCCTCAAAAAAAGACAAAATATAGGATCGGAAATTCGGTATAATGTAATATTGGCTGGTTTCAACTAAGAGAAGCCCAGTTCTTATCAGCCCGTCATTTCTACCCGCAATGACCTCACCCATTGAACAAAAAGTAACTCTCGCTGATTATAGGATTTTAATTATAGAACCTTTTCATCGCAATGGATTTCAAGAGTCTGCTTCTTATATTTCAGATGGCTTTGTTAAATTACCTCCAGCAGCGCAAAGTTTTGTCAGAGTCCCCAGCTTTGCAATGTGTCCAAAGCGCGCCCAGGAAAGCTATTAAACTGGACGTTTTTAAATATTGAAAGGTAACACTGCCGAAAAGTGACACAGTGTCTTGTTTCTTTTAACTTCGCGTACTTCCCCGGGCTAGAGACAACAGCCCTTTCCTTAATCCTTCCACCCTTACAGAAGACCGAGTCAACAGGTTTCCTTGGCGCGCTCTGGGCGCATAAAGCTGTTGATCATGGGCATATAATTTGGAGTGATCTTCCATGAAAGTTTCATCAAAAATTTTGAAAAATAATCCATAAATCAGTAAAATACAATCAGCAGACGACATTTGGACATTAGCGGGAAAAAGCGTCGTTAGGGTGGAATGAGTTAAAATGGCTGCTCTCTACTCCCTCGGTGGAGATCAGGAAGTGAGCGAGTCAGGTCCATCGAAGCGTCATTTTTAGAGCGATCGCAGGTCAAAAAATTGAATGTGCTAATAGTTCTGGCAATCAGCCCGCACGTGAATGGTCTAAACATTTGTACGCCCACGTGGTGCTTTTCTAGGAATATTTCAAATGTAAAATACTACCATGTCACTGCAGATTGTTTAGATTTTAAGCACAAAATGTAAACTAAATTGCCTTTGAATTTTTTTATACGTTGTAAATCTAGCAAAGTCTGTGTGGTTGATCAAGTGTATCAAGTCAAATTTAAAACATTTTAATAAAATAATACATTCATACTGTCTTTTCAGTTTTCCTTCCTGGAAAGTATTTCGTGGCACATGTCAACACTAAAAGTCACAGAAGTAAAATTTGCTCCCCTATCAAGAAAATAAGGTTAGGCCTGGAAGTACGAGTCAGTTTATCTCACATGGAGTATTTGGGGCAGTCACAAAGGATACAAAAATGTTCTGCCCCCGATATTCACACCGCATGTAGACACGCATGTTATTTGCATTGTTGTGTTTGAATATTGTGACAAGCAGACACAGTTTACGTGGACAGTCATTCGCGTCTTGACAGAAACACCGTTTGGTGACGTTTATGGAAGTTGTACGTACTGTTCAATAATTCACATAACCCCGAGTTTTGTTCACAAAACCACAGGTTTTATCACAAAAAGCTGGGTTTCGTTAGCAAAACCCAGGGTTTTGTTACAAAACCATGGGTTTTGCTTCGTTATGGAATTTTGATACGATTTTGGACAAAACCCTGGTTTTTGTACAAAATCGTGGGTTTCATGAACAAAACTCAAGGTTTAGGTACAAAGCCCTGGGTTTTGTAGTAAAACCTTGGGTTTTGAGCAGGAAAACCAGAGTTTAGGAGCAAAACTATGAGTTTTGATCACAAAGCCCTCGGTTTTGTTATCTTTTTAAAACAAAATCCAAGGTTTTGTTCACAAAACCCTCGGTTTTGCAAGAAAACCTTGGGTTTTGTAACACTTTGAAATAACAGAGCAGAACCGTTGGTTTTGTGAGATTGCAAATCCCCTGGGTTTTGAGACGTCACAAATCCGAGGGTTTTATAACCAACCAATCAAAACAGCTGTTACTTGGTAGCTATAGGCTACTCAACTTAAAAATAGCGCCAAACTACAAGTGGTTCAGTTTGTGTAGTCATTAACATCATTATTGGTTACCACGCACATAGTCTACCTCTATGGCATGCAACACGATGAGAATATATGTTATGTATTAGTTGAATAGAGTAGGAAAATATGACCCACATCCATAAATTTCAAACCCAACAGTGACAGCAAAGAGATTCCAGAGTTACCAAAGCATCAACATTCTTCTTCCAATACCAATGTGAGGAAACAAATTCCACTCCTGACTTAAGACAGGTAGTCACCCATAAAAGGCAACTTGTGGTTTAAGAACGAGAGGGTGTGCATTCAGTGTTCAAAATAATCCACACGGCGCGTGGACTCTTCACTGAATGCACAGCCTCGAGTTCTTTAATTTGCCTAACATACTTGTCTACACAAGTGCATGTGCATAACAAATGAAGTTATATGTAAAATGTATTAAATGGAGGTCATCTTGTAACCTACCTAAATACTACGACAGAGGATTTACTGTTGCATACACCAGACAGGTGTGTCGCATGTACATGTGGGTAATATTGTTACCTCACTACTGTGTACTTGTAACACATGTGCACTAAAATTAACCCTACCCTAAGTCAACGCTTATGTTCTATACGCAAACGCTGAAACTCCTGGTTCTTGAGGAGCAGCAATTCATGCGAAAAAAAAAATTCTATGGAGACAGTTCAGTTTGTGACACATCAGTTTGATGAATGGAAGTAACAAGTAACTGTTACTCGCTATATGGCGTAGTCCAAACTCCTCTGTAGCCAACATTGTGAAAATGAACAACCTAGTAAGAAACATTAACAAGCAAGGTTAGATTTATTTATTTATGTATGTATGTATGTATGTATGTATGTATGTATGTATTTATTTATTTATTTATTTATTTATTTATTTATTTATTTATTTATTTATTTATTTATTTATTTACTGTTGTGTGATTTTACTTATCTGGATATTATTTGGGGTTGCGACGGAGGTGAAACGGTCCAATACATCAGAGGCATGGAAATTCTTAGAAGCAATACGAGACTCCTTCCCTTTTCAGTACGTCGACTTCAGTACTGGGTGCCAAAGTACTCACGTTGTTTTCATGTTTACCTTTAATTGTTACACATCATCAAACACTTGAGACAAACTGATTTACCATTACAATCTTTCTGACATGGAATCAGAATTGAACATCGATAGGGATTTTACCGAAAAAAATATTAAAGACTACTGGAAGATCTCTGCACATCAATTGAAAGCAGCTATCAACAATCACATCCTACGTAAAACTGTACTTATACAAGCACATAAGAAACCTAAGGCACCCTGGATTAACAACAGCGCAAAAATGTAAATTTAGAAGGGAACAAAAGAAAGATTAATCACCCGAAACGTCAAGAAAAAAATGGAGTTCTTTTAAAAATATGTCAACTCTGTCAACTCTAGACTAAAACAAAAGAAAATATCCAAGATCTCATATCGGAATAGTCAGGTATTGCAAGCTTAGACCAAGAAAAAGCTAAACTTTAAATACATTATTGTAGTGTTATCACAGAGGAGGATACCCATACAATCCCTACTCCAGCTACGAATTGTCTAGTTCATGAGTTAAGTGACATGAAAATTGATGAGGATGATGTTTAGACATGTGTCAGAAAATTGAAAGTTACTAGCTCATACTCTGTTGGTCCAGACATTCATCCAAAAATACTGAAAGAACGTTTAGCAGTGTTAAAAAGGCCACTTCGAAAAATCTTTCAGCAGTTGCTAAATGAATCTTCTGTAGAGAAAGTTTTAGGACTGATAATTAGTGAGGATTTAACATTTGATAACCATGATCACAAGATGGCCAATAATCTTGACCAATCAGATTACAGGTCTGCGGCGGTGTTCACTTGAGTACACTGAGTACAACTTTTCTGTATCTTCATAAAGCAGTGATCCGTTCACACCTGGAATATGCAGCATCCATATGGTCTCTGGATATGTGGAGGTTGGTTGAAAAAACTTAGTCTGTCCAGAGGGGAGCTACCAAACGGATACCAGGTCTGAGCACCCTTTCGTGCGAAGACAGATTAAGAAGGCTTAAAATACCAACCCTAGTCTGCCGGGGCAGAATTAGTGGCGATCTCATGTATGCTTACAAATACACACATGGACCTCACTACGAATCTGAACCTTGCTTGCCACCCTTCTTGGGAGATATCCAGAACAAGGGGCCACTCTTTAAGACTCACTAAAATCAGAACAACCTCCAGCATAAGAATTACATAAATGTAAATTTTGATCTTTTTATACATTTTTGTGAAAAAAAAAGAAAAAAAGTGCCAATTTTGCTGGGCATTTAAATGACTACGTTTGCAATAAAAATATCTGACCTTGTCACATGTTTGAACTTTTTTCTTAAGATCCAGTTTTCGTTTGTTTGTTTAAAAAAAGTGCAAAAATTTCAGATTTTTTGTAAGCTACACCTAGCGCTAAAGGGACCATCATAATTCGTAACCTTTAAGTTTAGTCTTTTGCATGTCGTGATCATAGGTGTTATTGGTACATATATAACAAATTCTATGTAAGTAACATACCAAATGTCCAAAATGTTGATTCTTTTATACGTTTCCTGTAATAAACCATTTTTAACCGTTTTGCAATGTTTTCGGGTCAGAGATTTCTGGAATTCACTGGCATGTTTTTCTGGGCCTGTCCTTAAAATTGATGATCATTTTGTTCCGGCCGATTAGTTACCACTGGAATTATGCCTGGAATGACAAAAGATGAGAAGAGAAAGCGCCAGAGAACTGCAACTAAGCCAACATACAGTGCCACATTTTGGACTGAGTCGGCGCACGTTTGTTCGTAATGCGCCCTAAAGAGCGCTGAGCAAGACATTTGATCTAGATTATTATATGTTATGTAACCAGAGGCATGCTAGTATTCGAGTGATAGATCTTTAAGCACGAACATGAATCTAGCACCTTTATTAGAAGTCGGAGCAGTTCAATTTAAAAAGTGCGACTTCAGTTGTAGTTGGCACTGAAAGAGTTGATAAAATACAACAAGACACTGAAGAATCTCAAGCAGCTCTGGTAAGTCACTGTCCAATGAAGTTAAAGTTATAACATTATCACACAGTGAAGAGTATCTGTGAATGGGCCTACATTATGCATAGACCAATGAGGTAGAGGCAGGCGGACAGCCCATTTTCATCAGTATATGCTTGGGGTGGGGGGTTGGGGGCAGGAAAACATAAACGTCGGCAAACTTATTGTGTGAGCCAGAATCCTTCACTTCTTTAGCTAGATCGACGTCAAATTTGGTAGGGATCTTCCTTGGTAAGTCTGTTCTGAGTTATTTCAAAGTGTCACGCTCCTTTTGGATTCCTGGATTTTTTTATGAGCTTTTCTGACAAAATCTTAGAAAAATCTGCTTGGTCAATTGCTTCGAAATTGCACAGGGACATTTCCTTGTTTGCCAGTTATTATCATACTCCTGGTGTGTTTTCGACTTCTTCAAAACCGCCAATCAGATAATGATGAAACTTGGTCGAAATTTACATTACGAAAGGGTCACACAAGCTTTTTACTATTTAGTGAAGCTCCGGCTTTTTTGTATTTAACGAAAAATTTTAAACTTGGTGCGTGTAAGTTAATGCATACATTTCTATTGATTACAAATTAGCGGAGATTGCAATGGTTATTCACGTTTTCGATGTCTGCTACAGAACTGACAAAGACAAAATACCATGGAATGTGTACCTTGGGGGACCATCTCCCATGTGTTGAGGGCCTGATTCATACCATATCTCGGCTGAAACTGGAAGTGCCAGTCTAAAACCGTTTCTCTGTTTTTTTTGACATCACTTCTTAATCTACCATTTGCCAAATAAGTCACAAGAAGACATTTTGTATCCTCTTCGGTAAAACACAAAAATGACTTCGTACGAACAAAACCAATCGCAGTATCTGCCTTTACCTTTATTGTAACGACGTTCTTTGGTAGCCTCTTGTGTGACTGCTGTATGTACCACTGCGACATCTCCAAAATTGTCTTCAATTGCCTTTCCAGCCTCTTAAGTTGAGAAGTCAGAGACGATCTGAATGCTTACTCAGTCATGGCTCTTGTCATGGGCATATATATATATATATATATATATATATATATATATATATATATATATAATTATATATATATATATATACATATATATATATATATGTGTGTGTGTGTGTAATAAAATTTATTGTTTAAAATACTTGTATAATAGCTGGCAATTAATAAATAGCACGAGAAATATAAAGTTTTGATATGTAGCCATCAGGTGGTGACACCTGTCAGCATTCGGTCAATCTGGCCAACTATAAGCAGCTTTATCAGTGAAGGAAAAAATACACGACCAAACTGATATATTCGTGAGGAGCGGTTAGCAGCACCTGAATGAAATCCTTTTGTTCAATCCTGTTTCAATCGTGACTGGCATTACAAAGGTCAGGTCACCTCCTTTTGTTGTTTTTCCTGATCAATATATTGCTACCTTATGAAATAGTCCTGTGTTCTTCTATTTTATGCATCGGTCTTTACAGTATACTCCTATATTGCCCCATGAATACAAGAGAAAGTAAACATTTATATAAGGTTATACAACAACCGAATAAGAAGATTTAGTTTATCGAATTCCAATTTTCCCACCTGAGGTTCTTCACCGACCTCGTGGAATGCTCTGTCAAAAATAAAAAGAAATTCATTTTGATGAGCATTCAATCAGAGTCAGATTCTAAGCATAACAGCTTTTTTTATGAAAAAAGTTGTTTGAATTCTGTAACTGTCGTTATAGTTTGCTTGAAAGATTCGCTCTGTCGTTTTGTGCCTTCTCGTGTTAGAGTATCGAGGATTTTGGCCAGGTAGGTAGTTTCTTTGGGTTTTTTTTTCTCTTTTATTTTTTAGCTTTCTATGATTAGGAATGAATGTGGTTCTAGTTGGTGTTATAGCTGTTTCCTAAAAAATTTGTCCGATTTACCTCGTGGTTATGTCAATCCCAAGCAGTTTGGCTGCTAGGTTGACGTGCATTTTGTTAGCATTTTAGTGGGTGGTTTCCTTTCCTATATTTTTATTTCAAAAATTTCACACTGACCAGGCACTTGAGCATGTCAACAAAATGTGCAAGTTGTCAGTTTGCTTGGCTGGAATAGCACGTCAGCAGTCTGCATTATCTGGGTGGATGGTTACACGATGTACAAAGTGAATCTTATAATCAGCTTGCACTCTTGAGTTGTCAGTTGTAGGTATAGGATGGATTTATATTTAAATGCGGTCCTACTATAATACCTATTGAGCAAAAGAGGGAGCCACCTGCATCAGGGCAGATCCATGTATTTAGCATGGTCAAAAGTACTTTCCCAATAAAATGAACAACACGAACACAGAATAATCTTAAGAAAATGTATTAACATATATTTGAAACATAAAGGATGCCTAAATTGATTAGAAATGGGCTGTCTTTTGGTTGACAAGGTGTTATTTATGGATGTTTATGTAGTATATAATACAAATCTGCCCTGATCATGGTGGAAGCATCAGTCTCTTGCCCGGGCAACACAGGAAGTGAGCAGGATCGCAGTTAAATATGAAAGTCTCCTATTGGTGATAGTTCAGACTGGTTCTATGAAGAAATGTGACATTCTAGACTTCAAAAGGATGAAAGAGATGTGAAACGCCTGGTGGATCATATTAAACATCTTAATCCTTTTGGCAGTGAGTTTGAGCACCTTTTGGTCATTTCTAATAATGATGCTGCCCTACAGGACATAGCAGGCGCCTTTTAACAGCAAATGAGAAACAAAAGAAATTCTAGAGGAGATCTCGTCAGAAAGGTAAGGCCAAATGCCACGAAGGGTTTCTATGTTGCAATTAGAAAGACAGAACAAAACACGTTTGCAAATATGTTTAAGGTCAATGTCCACACCAAAACTGGCCAAACTAGCATTATGAAGGTAGATTGAAATACTCTGAAAGAGATATTCACCGTAGCGAACAGTAGATCTGATGTTAGTCCATGACCTGCCGTCAGAAGTGTGGATTTCTGCCACCAAGGTGAAACAACCAATGTATATTCCTGTGTACACTATGAAGGAATCATTGCCACCACAAGTTCTGCCCGGTCTTTTTGCATACCACTGTATCACAATCCCACATCAGATCTCACATGTATAGACACTCTGAGAGCTGTCATGTTTCCACGAGTTGATGAACCTGCACGTTTACCTCCAACTGGCAATGCCCTTGGTTTAAACATATTTTATTGAAGCAACTAGGAAATAGGGGGGTGCCCCATATCAATCCTACTTGCAAACATAAGAGAGAAATTAAAGAAGACAATTGACAACACTTGGGACCGATGCAACGAAAAACGCTACAATAACAATGACAGATAGAGTGGCAAGTCAGACGACTGGAGGAATAACACAGCACGGTATGTGTTCACAGATAGAGAGAGGGCGGTTGGAGTAGGCCCTGTAATTATGTGACCATGTACTTGCAGACAACAATATTTACATTCAATCTGACTTTTAACATTGCCATTATAGGAGAGAGCCTGGTGTGTTATGAGACCATAACAGATAAGCCTTGTGTGTTATCGGACCATAATACATGTGTCCCGCCCACATTCCAATAAGTCACGCCCACCTGGGTTTCCATAACTCAACACTTGAACAAGCTGGGCAAATCAGTTTCTGGTCGTGTCTCTCAATTCTTTGTAGGCCTACTAAATTTCGTGTAATCGAGCAGAAAAATTAAGGGGAAAATGTAAATATAAGCAATGAGGATCGCTTTTTTTGTGTGTTATGGCATAATGACGCCGGTGATTGAAGCTGGCATCGGGCGAGGCGCACTGGCTGCCCCACGCCCATGATGCCAGCTTCAAGTACCCGCGTCATCATGGCATAACACACACACAAAATCGACCCTCATTTCTTCATTAAATATTATGTAAAATCAGGTGTCAAATCTAGCTGTTTCAGTAATATATCTATGCTTTGAAAATATCTTCATTTTCTTTGAAAGTACAGTTTTTAGGCCCAAACAAAGGTGTTTCGACAGTAAAAGATGCGAGAGGCAGGACAGAATTTTGAAGTTCGTCATGATGAATTTTATATTTCACATATTCACAAAAATAATGAAACGCGTTCTCGTTCGTCATACCACAGGCACATCCCAGAGAGTCCACAACATCGTTATTGAACAAATCTGACCGAAGTAGGCTACATTTCATTCGCAAGCATGCGTGAAGGACTGTCACTCTCCTCTCAACCAGATAATACAATTTATTATATTTCTTTTTGTTCTTATTGAGCCTGGATTTGAACTCGTCAACATTTTTAGAATTTAGTACCTGAACAAGTAGGCTGTTCCAAAGTTTGACTGTGGACGGGAAGAATAAATACATCAAAGAGACTGCTTCGAGTGCGTACTAAAGAAAAAATTCGATTTGATCGTACTTGATAACAAATTCTATCATGAACACAGTCAGGATTAGATTTTGTAAATAAAAGGGAGCCAATCCATGCACAATTCTGACAGTCGGAAATCGCCTGTTTCTCACGGAAGAAGTTAAAAACATGTTTGAAAATGACTCGTTCATAGACTTTGGCCATACAGCTTAAAATGGAAATAGGTCTCTAATTGCTAGAGTCATTGTAGGATCCTTTTATTTTTTTAAATTGGAACATGTGCCCCCAACTGTGCCCAGGTAAACAAATTAAACTGACGTCAGTAGAGGTAATGTGTATAGTACTTTTAAACAAGCCTTCCCTAATAAATACTGATCGACCCACACCAGTGCTATAAACTCATTCACAGACCCAAGGGGCCCAAAAAAGTCCGTAATTTTTTTCAGTGGCCCAAAAGTGACCTACACGGCCCAAAGGGCCGAAGGTATTCGGGGGTGGGTGGGTCTGTTGGCATCCGCCCCCCTCCCCCCCCCCGAAAAATTTCGAGTTTGAGCATGCAAAATGGTGCATTCTGGGGAGTTTCGAGTATCTTGTCTTTACATGGTTGACGAAATCACAACATTTTAGTCATTATTGCACTTATTTGGCTATTTTCCCTCACACTGCACAAAAATCTGATGGAAATTAGCAAGAAGAAAAAAATACATTGAGATAGTCACTTGAATGTACTTAACTTTTATCACTGAATGTTGATTGATAATATTTTATGCACACATATTCCAGGATGGTGCAATATATTTGCTGAGAACACACCAAACTATGATGCATGAAATGGGAGTACCAAATGCCAAGAGAAATTTAGCATAAATGAAGAGTGGCTGCAAAGAAATTACTTTGGTTAAAATTGATAATCTTGCCCCAACGGAACTGGAATGCGTTATAGGAGCCGCTACACTGGTGTCATGTTTCACCGCTAGATGGCAGGCAATACGGCATGCCAGGGAGAAAGCCCCTGGTTGATGAAATTTGCTAATACAAATGCTTTAATAGTATTTATGATGTTTCCCGGGGTTCCCAAAATATTGTCAAAATAAAGATAAAAATGAAAAAGGGAAGATAAATAGATGGACAAAGTACAACTATACACATGCATATTATTGATTCAAGTAAGCCGACAAATGCCCCAAAACAGTACATATCTTGATAAATATTTTTTTTAGACAAATTGTCAATCCATGAACGTTAAACAATTATGAATGGAAAGAAGCCTTACATATAACCAGATATAATTAGATATCCACAGTGAATCTTCATGGCTTTATCCTACTGGCTTTATGTCTGCTCTGAAGCAACCAAATAATTTTTAAAAATTAAAGTCCCTTATCATGGATATAATAATGGGGAAACAACAAGCTACTTTATAGTGTTTTAAGTTGAGCGTTATTTTAAAGCATTATCGAACATTCTTAATTTATTTAAATATTAATGTCCCAATGTTTCTCGCAAACAAGCTGTGCAAAAACTATTGAATTCTGTTGTCACCAGATGGCGTGCAATACCGCATGCCAAAGACGAGTGAAACAATCTTGCTTTCAATGGTAATGTACTTTATACCATCTTGTAGCAACATATTTTAATCCCCAATGTGTAGAAATGATGTTATATAGGCATCAAACCTTTTCAGGCTTTGTTAAAATTTACTATTTCATCCTTGTTGGCGTGTGGTTTAAAAATAGTTTATTCCTTCACACTAGTTGGCATGCAATAACTCATGCCAGCTAGTGTGAGGTCAAATGATCAAATATATAAGGTTTAGTATTTATTCAATTGCAATCCAGTGATGTATTTGTTATTCAAGTTCTTTGGGGAAGTAGGTATACCGGCTGGTAACTGAAGACATCGAGTTCAGACTGACAAAGTGTGATTTCGAAAGACGATGATGCAGACCAGGCAATAACATATGGTGAAGCCATGATAAACAAGCCTGCACCTGTAACTGTCAACTGGGAAAGGGGGAGGAAATTGAGAGTTGACTTCTTTCAAGATGCTTCTTTCTCTTCCTTATAAATAAGTTACACAATTTAGTCTCTTAAAACAGCTGTGCGTGGCAATTTCTTTTAATTAAAAAACGTCATGACAAAAAGGATGTGAATGATAATAATGAAACCCATACTTGTCACCACAGACAACAAACAACTGTTCACCACATACGCAATAATAAGACGGCCACATGCAATATGTTGTACACTCCTCCTTGATTTGTTTTGTTTGTTTGTTTGTTTTTCTTGTTGGAAAAAATTAATCGTGCATTTTAGCATGATTAGAATAACACATATCCCAAACAAAACACATTTAATTCAATCAATTGGCAAAGTTCTTGGAAATAAATACGAGACTTTGTTTTTTTTTTTTTTTTGGTATTTATCCTCTAAACATGTACAAATTTTTATTTATATTTTCTAAAGACAAAAAGATCCAATGTACAATGCACAATGATAATTTTGAACACGTTTTCATTTATTAAATTGAATTTGATTCTATGAAGTTAAACCTAGGCCTAGGCCTACGTTGAATACAATGTACGTCAAGGCTTAATATTGCTGATGAATAAGATAATTGCAATTTTTTTTTCTCACGTACAAAATAAGAACTACTTTTAACAAACAGGAAGAAATGCACAAAGTTAAACACAAATCATTTTTCATCTTTGAAATTGAGTTTGATGCTTTGTATTCATTTTCAAATTCAAATATTTCCAAAACTTGTGGTTACTTAATACTATTACTTGAGTACTTTAAAAATTCATTTAAATTTGTACCATTTTGATTCGACCACCTCTTTTTGGATAATTTGATGTCCCTGAAAAGGGCCTTGGGTTTATTTCTTGTGGGACTTTTGGTCAGGTTTCAATTTTTAAAGTATTTCTTGATGAATTTGGTCTAGTAGAACAGTGTTGTGCTGAATATATCTGACAGTTCCCCCCCCTTTTTTTTTTCGCTCAGATGCATTCGGTCTGACGAGTACATTTGCAATGCTCGCCTTGAGGGCTGCAAAATGGCTGGCAGGTACTTGTGACGCTGTAGTTGCTTTTGGGTCGGTTTTCCATCAGTTTTCTGTTAAACTCTCGGATATGCCTGATGCTACCTGGTAAACCCTCCACAAACCAATCTCTGGGTCGTGGAAGAACTTCGGCGACGAAAATTCTGGCCTTTTGATTTTGCCTGTGGGTTCATTGGAGATCTGGACTGTTCTGTCGTATGAAGCATCTATCTGTGTCTGATTCTTGGTTGCCCAAAGGTTGTTTGTTCCAACATTCAGGAATACTGCAGGGAAGTCGACCCTGCATCTTCCGTCTTCGATGTATTGCAAGATGTTGGATGTTGTCTTCCCAGGGTACATACACTTGCATGATAGTGTCTTTGGGGCATGGGAAAATAGTATTCTTGTCTGAAGACATGCTGTCTGAGATGATTGTTGCCACTGGTCTTGAGAATGCCATTTGGGAGATACTTCTTTCTGTCTTTCTGTCCTTTATTCAGAGTTGAATGATCCTGCTGGACTTAGCCCCTACTTATATATGATGCCTGTTGTTGCGTTGTCGATAATCTGCCTGACACTGTCATGACTTGTTATAACCGACCACCCGTGCCAGTGAGCTCTCCCTAATCTGCCCAAACCTCACACCTCTCGTGACAGTGATGACACTTCTCTGATTAGAAAGACCCAGTCTAGTTGAGTTTAAATCAATAATAAATTGCGGGATAAATTTGTCATTTTCAGTGATTATATGCACCAGTCCTGTATTATGTGGCATATGTGTACATTCACTACGCTCTATGCAGACATACTTTGTATGTCAACCGAATGAAAAGAGTGCGGCAAAAAATGAAACAAAATCCTAAGAGTTTTGGTTTAATTTCACCAGGTATGATGTAGTATCAATGAATTTACTAAGCTGAAAACCCAGTGCACACCATAACATTTTTCAGATGTATTATGTTCCCATAGACAGGTAGCTTTATTTCCAAATATAAAATTTCTACAACATGTACATTATTATTATTGTGTAAGAAATCTACTTTATGTAATATGGTACAAATTTATAATATATACCAAAGAAAAACAAAGTCGCACTTTTTCCAGTAATTTGATCAGATTGTCTTCTGACTTTGATACATTAAATGTACCCAAGAAAATCAGCAAGTAGTACTGTCTGCAGTAATTTGATCAAAGAATTCCCGGCCATGGCCAAAATTTACTAATTAATAAATCCAATGGAAAGATACAAAAAACAAAAAAACAAAAACAAAAAAGAAAAAACAAACAAACAAAAAAAAAAAAAAAAACAAACATACAAACAAACAAACAAAAAAAACCATTCCCAAAAAATTCATCAAAACAATCAGAAATCACATGTAAGAAAGAGTCATACAAGCAAGCAAAAAGAATTAGGTTGCAACACTCACAGACAGAAGAAACATATAACCGCTTCGATTATATAAATTACTGTAAATATGCAAGTAGTACTTTTTACCAAAGCAGTATAGCTTATCACAGGAAAAGGAATTGTGGGTTTATTAAGTTACCTACCACTCATTTCTGTTTAATATACTCATTGAGCTCTGAACAGACATGACATGTAGGTATTTTTGGTACTTTGATTTATAAAACACAAGAGAGAAAATGCTGCATGTTGGGCATGTGCCAATTGTGACCACCAAAAAGTCTGGTAAGATGTATGCAAACTTATAGAACACAGAGCTTTCCTGGTACATATTCTATAAGTTGTTATGATGGTAACAGGTTATTATTTTTTCTGCATTGGGATGCAGCAGAGATGGTACATGGGGAAATGAGACAGTTTACTCAATTTTTCATCATGTTCATATTGCTATCAATGTTGGACATGTATGTAATTCATGTAAATACCACCTTTTTTATATGTGCTTAGAAAACATTCTTAACAGGATACGCACAGGTTTTCTTTGAATCGCTAAGTGGATATTTTCCCCTTATTTACGGTATTTTTATCGTCAGGATATTACTAATACAGCCATGGAGATTATTATGGCCTAAAGTGTTGACTCATTTACACTGGATTGTCGGGCTACGACGAAGTAAGTCGTTTGAGACTTTTCCTGACTGATTCCATTTTGAAGTTCCCGCCAAACAGACATGTTGAACAATAAAACTGCTGATAATATAAACGCGGGTGTAGGTCAAACTGACCTAGTAGTTAATGCTCAGGATATTGAACCAGCAGCCAGCGTATCAGGTGCCAAACGGCCTTGGTTGTCACCAACCGGTCAAAGCCCCCTTTATCAAAGTTTCGTGCTGATGATTCTGTGTCTGATAACTGATCCAAGAATTTCCGAGGCATTTGAGAAAATTGTGTTTTGTGCAGTTGATATCAAATTATTTGAACTTACGATACGAGTCAATAGTGTGGAAGATAACGTTAACTCTAAGGAATACCAGCTGAAGGCATTGAATACTACAAATACTGAATTAAAATCAAAGGTAGGGGTTCTAGAAAGAAAAATAGTTGACATGGAGAAAGTTGCAGATGACACTGAAAAGTACAGCAGGCGAAACTGTGTATGCGTGTGGATGAAGGAACCTGAACAGGAAAATGAGAATACTGATGAAATCATTCTCCAATATGCAAAGAAACTTGGGGTAAAGTTGGATCTGGACGACATCGCATAGTGTCCCAGAGTTGGGTAATAAATTCAGGGGAAATCTTGTGGAATAATCATACGGTTCGTCAGTTACCGCATCAGGCATAGGTTTTATGCTGCAAGAAAGAAGAATATTAGTAACAACGCTTTTGTAATAGAAGACTTGACCAAAAAGCGCTCTAATATCGTGTGAGGCTCGAAAATTGAGAAGGGAGAAACGGATTAACTCTTGTTTGTCTCGAGACAGCAGACTTTATATCCGCGAAAGTAATCTTTGTGGAATAAATATTTGGCAAACGGTCTAGCTGTGTAGATCCACGAGTTGGAAGACTTACATGAGTACTTCTAAGTACCAACAGCAATGATAGCGACCATTTTGCACCGAACGTGTGGATTTATTTTTCTTTCTTTACATTATGTACTGTTTCCTTATGATTTGCAAATACCATTGTTCATGCAGAAGCAAGTCTCTCTTCACGGTCACTTTTAAAATGTTACTGATGATTGGTACACTTTTCACGTAAGGTAATCAAAATTTCAAACAACCTAAATTTACTTATCCAGTATTATATACCACTTCAACTCTGGCTATGAATCTCGATTTGTATTTTGTATTGTGTTTTTTTTATGTTACGTTTCTTTTTGTGTATACACACATTCTGTTTGTTTGAGCATCTCACGATCATCTTATGTCCAAAAAGAGTAGGAATTTTATCCTCTAAGTGAGAAAAGTTGCTCTTCATACATGGTTTTTGTTTACATGTTACTTTCCTTTGGATATTCACTGCTTGCTGTTTACACAGTGGCAATCTTTATGCCGTTCTGTGTATTGAGAAGTGATCGTTGTATAACCAATTTAAGAAATTCTGACAGATTTGATCAATGTACTTCTTATTATATCGCTAATATGTGCTGCATGTTTATTTTTATAAGCTTAAAAACATAATCGAGTGCGGTCGCAGGTAACTCGTTACAGCAGCATCGAACCGCAATTGTTATCTTCAACCTGCGAAAACTTTTATCAAAAATAAGTATATATGTCGAATTCATTGATTATGTGGCTGTATCCAAAACATTTGCTCTGCTATTCATTTTATGCATACCTGTTAAAACTATCTTAGGCATAAGGCACTTGTTCAAACTGATATATTTGTTAGTGATGAATAACATCCACCCGAATCGGGGCCCATCAGAGTAAACCAAACACATTAGAATTGCCCATGCCAATATGCGTGGCCTGAAAATTCAACATAAGATTGGTGAACTCTGTGTCCTCACGGTTTCTCGGGCCATTGATCTGTGGACATTGTCCGAAACATGGTTAACGTGATAGTTATAACATGTCACATGACCATTAAGCCACATAATCAACGAGGTCGAAGACCAAGTTGATTGTGATGGCATAATGGTCATTGTGACATGTCATAAATGACTTGCAACAAGGGTGGTAGGAACGGACCAAGATATCCCTTGGTGCGCGACATTTCTCCTCTGCCTTTTGTGCATGGGAAACTTTGCCGCTGAGGAAGTTGTCACATGCACAGTCAAGTTTGACTGCTTGCTCATGTATTTTCCACTTGCCAATATGGCAGTAGGAAGAGCAGGTGGTGGAAGCCAATGTGACAGATTTGAGCGAGTTGGGCAGTATTCCCACTCAACAGTTAATTTTTCAGAGGAGTACATGTGATAATAACGAGAGTGCACGCTAGAAGAAACTTATTGCAGGTAAAAAAGCAATATATTTTTGGAACTTAATTCACTTATTTTTTCAGGGTTCATGCCTGGCATTGACACTGATTAAGTGTCGTAAATTGAGTCATGTACATCAACTTATATTATGCCGAGTCATGTGATCATCTGCACAGATCCTGCCGGAACAAAACCTTAGTTTGGGCTGTTCAGGAGAAGGTGTCAACAACTGGTTTTACAACAAACTGCCTGCAGGTCATGCTGCACTACACAACACTAGCAATGCTATTGTGTGAAAAGTGTCCATTATGTGATATAATCAACACTTTTCAGGCTCCCTATTGGACTGTTCCTACCACCCATGTTACAAACAGTCTTATAGAACCCTCTTCAATGCCGGTCTAGTTAGGCACCATCTTGTCTCTCCTCTGATTTTGGGGTTAGTTTCCAATGCTAAATAAACTGAATTAGAAAACTCGGCAAGAAAGTCATTTCTTGTTTCTGCCGATTGATCGGGTGGACAATAATATGCGGCAATTAAACCAATACCATGACTTGTTTTGATTTAGATCCAGAGACACTTACAGTTTAGTCCTTGTAGGTCAGGACGGTGAATAAAAGGTGAAGAATCTATCACAAATATCGCCACTCCCCCTCCCATTCCGACCTCTCTGTCTTTACGCAGGGGTGGTTGAAAACCATTTAGGCTTTATAATGCGTATCTGTGAGTTGAGTTTGAGAATCAGATATTTTTCACACTAAGAATATGTACAGAAAGTTAAAAATCAGGGAGAAAAAAGTCACAAGACGTGTCAGCAGCAATCACAACTTCTCTAGAAGTCGTATACAGAGGAGATTAATTAGCTTTGCAGACAATGGACTCAATAGACCCGATGAACCCAACCAAGGATTCAAATGCTATCTCCAAAAATGGTGTTAGTGGCCCAAAAAGTGACTAAGAGACAAGCAAAATTTCATATGCAGCTGCAGTGACATAAAGTTCTTCAAGTAAGCCTTTAGCTAAACGCAGAAGAGAACCTGGCTTGAATTTAAGTATATGGAAAAACTGATGAAAAAGGACTTTCAAATGGCTACAAAATTATCAAACAACGCAAGATATATTGATGACATTGCTTGTGTTAATGTACAAATTTCAGTGAAATTGCTAAAGAAATTTACCCGAAAGATATCCCTTTGGAGGGTAACAATTCAGATTGTTTCAGAGATGTGTTTTTGGACTTGGATATTCAGGTCCCTAATGACAGGTTTTGTATTCAAGTCTATCACAAAATAGATGCGTTTGACTTTGAAGTAGTTAATTATCCTTTCCCGGACAGTAATATTTCGGATACTTTTGGATATAATACATTTTTGTCACCGATTTGAGATTTGGTCGTATTTGTTCTAAATTTCAGGACTTTGCATCTAGAACCAAATTTTATTTACAATAAACTTGAGTCAAGAGGATTCAAAGATGTACTTTTGATCAAATATTTCTACAAATTTTGCTGTAAATATCCCGAGATGGTTAAAAAGTTTGGCTTCAATAATTTTAGAGATTTTAGACTTGACTGTTTTGCTACTTAATTTTATCTTTTGGCATCATTCTGTTTAAATGTTCACCTTTCAGACATGTTAGGCTAGCTTGTTTTCTGTTGGGTTAAACCCCCAGTGGCTATCGGTAGCATGTAGCGGCCTACGACAGTAACAAGTTTGCCTAATTCAACTTGATATCTGGATAATATTTTCATTGCATTCTCTTGACTGAAATACAAATGACTTTCATTCTTTTCTGACTTGTCCTATAATTTTACTTTTAACATCCAAAGATTATTAAAAAGTTTGGAGACGATAATTTACAGTTTTTATACTTGTCTGTTTTGTTACTTAACTTTATCTTTTGGCATCTTTCTGTTTTAATATTCACTTTCAGACATTTTAGGCTTACATGTTTTCTGTCAGGTTACCCCCCCCCCCCCCCCCCCCCGGGGGAGGGCTATCGGTAGCAAGCAGCGGCCTACGACAGTTACATGTTTGCCTAATTGTACTTAAAACCTGTTAAGAAAAATTGTTTTGATAACATGTTTTTGGCATAAATGCTAATGACTTTCATTCTTTTCTGACATGCCCAAATGCACATTTACTCAATATTAACAAATTACTCAAAATTGACAGTATTTTCTCAAATGTCACAAACCTGACACATTACGTTGATACATTGACTCAGGGTTGGCAATGAAATAGAGCTTAATTGTTTGAGGAGTAGGTGTCATCATGGAGTTTGTTTTACATTTCTGGTGCAGGATGTACATTGTTGCAGTCCTTGTTAGGATGTCCCTTGGTTTTTCAGGTAGTCTAGATGCAACTGTTCATTTTACAATCAATGGGACTGAATATAATGCCCCGGCTTGTTTCCACTTCAGTAAAACACTGGTGGATGGTTTAACTAGGATAAGCTGTCCAGCTAGAGTGGGTACATATTGGTTCAGGGGTAAGTCAAATTGTTCTGAACTGAACCTGTACTATACAAATTTGGTAATTATAGTTTGTTTGACAGGTATTCTTCTTTCATAATGAAGGTCTGCATTTATAAGCAAAACTTCACGTATCTAGCTAATTCATCATTGCCACGTTCATATCTATTCATTATTATGTGGGTTGTCTTTGCTGAATATTTAGCTTAGACAAGGAGCCGCTACTCAGAGAGACATGTACGGGTAAAAGTCTCCGAAACATGATGAGTAGTTACCCGCCGAAGACCCTTTAATTTATTTGGGCTAATACAGCCTATGTCAAAATTTTACAGAGGAACGTGTGCAATTTGGATAATAGTACTTCTATATGTATATAGGTTAGACAGGGACAGGTTAGTTTATGGAGAGTAAAGAGTTCGGACTGCGGAATACGGTAATAACTACTAGGAAGTGGTTTTGGACAAAAAAAACCACACCAATACAACAGTCACATTCCTAACCCTAAAAGGGTGTGGGATCCCAATGGTAACGGCTGGGAAATGTCTAATGATGGCCTCAAGCCTTTGATATATACCAAGGAGCTAGCCCCACTGGAAGTCCGCAACCTGACTCATATGTATTGCACCGATATTAAGTGTACTGTCGCAAGAAAGTGCCATTGCCTCCAGACAGGACCTAAATGTACAGAATTATGTGCGTACTTTGGACATGAGTGTGCTAATGACACTTTTGACACTGAAACAGACAGTGATGATGAGGATGATGATGATGATTGAATCTTGGCGCAGAATCTTCAAACTGTGACCATCATTTATCAGCTTTCTGTACTTAGTTTGTACATGTACTTATACTGTTTTCCTTTACTAAAAGGCATCTTGAATTATAGTTTGATGCCAGAGATACATTAGTTATGTTGCAGGATTCCATGGGATGGTTCACTGTAAATTACGTGTAGGTGTGAATACATGGTACAAAGGACTATAATTTTACTTTATCAGTTGTATTGGCAAATGTAATGACGGTTCCCTAAGCAAACATGACATATAGTACAGAAAAACATGGTCCATATTCATTAATTGCAAACCCAACAATGACAGCAAAGAGATTCCAGACTTGCCAAACCATCAACATTTCTCTTCCAATACCAATGTGAAGAAACAAATTTCACTCCTGACTTGAGACAGGCAGTCACCCATGAAAGGCAACTGGTGGTTTTAAACCGGTCCTCTCAACCTTAGAAATATTCGTCATTAACTGCAGACCCTAGTTCTTTTCTAAAATGCATAGGCCTAACCACCCAAAACACAAATTTCATTACTTCTGCCAAAAATAAAGAGAGACCTGTTAGGCCTATCACCTTTAAGTTCTCCCGACTTGTCAGTCAGCTAAGTTTACAGCAAAAGAGTAAAGTAGGCCTTCATCGTTTTTGTGATATTTATGAATCTGGAACATTATAAACACACTATACCTCCACTATAACTATGAGTCGGAGAACAAAGCCCACAGCATGATAGCCATATTAGCATATTAATGAATATGCATTTGGTATACTCATATAAACATGATAAATAAAACTTGCATGAGTACCGTTCCTAATCATTTTGCCATTTTTTAAATAAACGAAACTATATCTTAGTAAATATAGTATGTTATCCATCGGACAATACTTAATTTCGATGTAAATTTCATATATTTGCATAAATTAACATATGATAATTAGGCACTTTGAACAAACTCTGTATTTTGTGACTATATTAGAGCAATTAAGCACATTTTGGTGTTCATTTAGCCTTTCCACAAGCAGTATCACCAAAGTTATTATTTTTAAGGACAAATTTGAGTTGTCTCAGAAATGGCATGGGTTGTCATGGAGACGGGCAGAAATATATATGATAAAACGCTTTTCAGATTCCACAACCTATTTTTTCATGAAGAGGACATATATACCGATAAGAAAATATAGGTTGTAACTTGTTATACCACGGGTTGGGGTATGACCCCCGAAGTGCCCTCTATGCCGCAGGTCTAAACCCAGTTCCCCTGGCCAACCAGACCTTGATACAAACAAGACGGATGGATCTATTGACGTCCAGGCTATCACTGCAAATCTTAGTTTACGATTAGCAGAGATTTTGCCTGAAATACTGACGGGTCCATGTCTCAGTGATTCTGTAATCAGAGCCCTAAGGTTGTGACTGAAACTACTGATGAATATATGAAGTCTGTTCTACCAAGCAAAATCAAGGCTGCATTTGACGATTTCAGTTGTGATCTAATAAATAAAGAGCCTGGCTAGTCAATTGGAGTAATTTCTTGATTAGAGACAGATATAACGGGCCTTGGCGTCAGAGTCAGTGATACTGAGCAGATAGTGAAGGGCCGAGAAAGCGAGTTGGAGCCCAAGATACAACAACTTGAAAATTTAGAACAGCGCTACGACGATCTGGAAAAACATGGACGTAGGCTAAATCTACGTATATATGGCATTCCAGTGTCAGACACAGAGAACAATACGGACTCTGTAATCCTGTCTTTGTGCCGCGACAAGTAAGGGTTATTCAATGACAAGAGTGTAATATTGGATTTACACACAAGTGGTCGAAGGCCACGCGTGGGTGAATCCAATATTACACGAGTAGTCATTTGAATAACCCACTTAGCCCATGTTTGCCAGGAATGTGACATTTTGTCAATGGGGACATATACATCTAAATCCTTTACCCTATTGTTACTGTGTCCTGCCAAAAAACAAAGCAAAGTTGCACTGCATGATCTGAAAACACTTGTTGTCTCTAAAATGAGTGATTTTGGACAAGTTCAGAACTATTAAAGTTTCAGCCAGTGACACACGTGCACTTGTTGATCCAGCAGCAGATCATATGTTTCACCTGATATGCTTTTCTTCTGAGCTTTCCACCAGAACAGCAAGCATGGCAGCTCACTTTGATTTTGGGAACAATTTGTATCTGGAAGAAAATTTTGATGTGGAACATTTAATGGCATTGCCAACACAGAATCTGATTTTTGGACGAATGCCACAGAAGTCTGATGAAAAGACAAACCATACTAATTCTTTCTTTCTTTCTTTCTTTCTTTCTTTCTTTCTCTCTCTCTCTCTCTCTCTCTCTCTCTCTCTCTCTTTCTTTCTTTCTTTCTTTCTGTTTTGCGTGAAATGTTTCCTTGTTTACAGTTGCCTGAATACTGTTTGGTCTGTATTTCAGTAAATAAAGACCATTGTTTGAAATCCTTTGTCTTACTTATTTCACTGTGTGCAGTGGGGTATAGGATTTATTCCACTGCTTCATTGAATGGATAAGTGAACTTTCTACTGCCAAACATGGGCTAAACTTGGTTTCTCCATTGACGAGAGAGACATTCAGCGATCCGATGGAGTTGGTAAACCAAACCCTAGGAGAACAAGAGCCATGATTGTCCGTTTTGTTAGTTACTAACAAGAACCAGGTTTTGAAGGCGAGGAAAAAATGAAGGGCTCCGAAATTTACATCAACGAAAACTTGACCCCCCCCCCCCAAAAAAATCATTCATTGCAAGGAAAGCGAGATCACTTCACAAGTCAAGAAAAATTCTTGATACCTGGTCCTATGATGGGAAGGTTATGGGCAAAAACCACAACTCTGACAACACTCGTGTTCTTCAACTTAAAAATGCAAAGCCTTGGACCCTTGGTCATAGACTTTTCACCCTATAATTGACTGATATATCACTTTTCCCTTCTTGTTTGTCAGTGTTATAACTAGTCTATGGATATATTTTAGGTCCAAGCAGGGAAGTGCTATTTGCAGTTCCCTGGTCCAAGTAAAGTTTGATGGACTACTTCTTATATGTTTACCAGTCACCTTATATTTATTCAGATGATGCTTACACGATCCGAATGTCCTATATTATATTGAAATTTTATTATTATTCTACTTCATCTTTTCTTGTATTATTATTATCACCAAACTATGTTCAACTAATCATTATGTTTGCGAGACATGCTAGTTGTTTACCTACATGTATATACATGATGTATGTGGTGTTTATCAATTTTTGAGGAATACTCGAAATCGGAGCGCACATTTCCGTGCATATTATTAGGGGTACAGATGTCACAAACTACATCTGCAAAACTCAAGGGGCAAAGATTTAGTGAGAAGTCCCCGTCATTAATAGTGCCAATAATGATTAGTGTTGTTTTGATGGACCAGGTCTGATTTGGTCATGTGAACGACGATTCATATACAGAGTGTACAGGTACACACGTTTGCATGTGTAAGGAGGCAAACCCGTGTGTTTTAGCGGTTTGAAAATTACATGGTTTGCTGTTGTACATACTTCAATTCTAAATTATTTCCAAGTTTACTGAACGAGGATACTGCCAAACAAAGAGAATGTTCACAACACATGATCACTGTGTACGGTCTAAATTACCATCTATAATTACTGAATTAAGATGGTTCTAACTACTCACGAAGTACCCGTATCTAGCCGCCACTACATGCTCTGAAACTAGCTCGAGTTCCACTGATAACTGGCGACAAGTCACTCCGCTTGTCAAAGGCCATCTTTCTACATGCTTTTTTGGCTTTGACATTTTAAACTTGTGTCGATATGTGGCACTTTAGTGTCGGTGTGTGCATTCTTCTATATTTCCTATCAATATATGTATTTACTGGTTCCCTTCGACGTGCGAGTAGAATTTCAGCACTGAATCCATTGATGCGAATAAGAGTGTTACTACCTATTATCATTATTGTACGTGAGCTACTAAAATTTGTAACCCTCAGCAACTTTACACATAACTCTTGTAATGATAATGGAACTTGTATTGTGACGAGCCTTTTGTTATTTTTGCACTATATTCTTAAAAAGGGTCGTATTTTTAATAAGACATTTTTTTTTTCAAATTTCGGAAATTACTCATTAAACTTTACAAGCATGGTACCTATCTTCTTACTGAAAATCTTGCATCGTTTATGGTTTCTCCATTTCATTGTGTATATTATGTATGCATTATAAGTTTTGTCATGTGTAACAATAATCAGCATAATATAGGTAAAAATCATGAGGTATTCGTGCAACTCTGGGAACTTTTATTTTCTCCATCTTTAAAGGTAATGGGAACTGGGCAGGACAAGTGGGCCACTTTGTACTTCCTGGGCGGGCTCCTTAGCTGTGATGTCATTCTACAATGGTCATGTGATTATTAGGTTTTCTTTGACCCCTGTGAGCCAGGCCTGCTGGCCAAGCTACCATTGGTTGAGGTGTTACCTGCTTCTTAAGCTGTCAAGAGATTATGTATACTAGCCTGCCCTATGCATATAATTATCGTACAAGTAGCCACCTGGTGGCAGCAGCACTTCTCATTACCTTTAAGTGAATGAATGTTTGCACATGTGTACTTCAATTTAGTAAGAATAATAACAATATATGTGTGTAGGCATAACCTAATACCCTTTACATGTAAGTTTTGTATTTGTGTCTTTTTGCCCAGAACCACTTCCTAGTACTCATTACCCTATTTCACAGTCCGAACTCTTTACTCTCCATAAGCTAACCTGTCCCTCTCTAACCTATATACATATGGAATTACTATTGTCCATATTGCACACGTTCCTCTTTAAAATTTTTGACATAAGCTGTATCAGCCCAAATAAATTAAAGGGTCTTCAGCGGGTAACTACTCAACATGTTTCGGAGCTTTTTACCCGTACATGTCTCTCTGAGTAGCGGCTTCTTGTCTAAGCTAAATATTCAGCCAAGACAACCCACACAATAAAGAATAAATATGAACGTGGCAAATGATGAATTAGCTAAATACGTGAAGTTTTGCTTATAAATGCAGAGCTTCATTATGAAAGAAGAATACCTGTCAAACAAACCATAATTACTAAATTTGTATAGTACGATATATTTATTTCTGTGTACGGGGTGTAAAAAACTGTTCGAATCTGGCACAGAATTCTATTTTCTGATACTTTACTCATATGATTTACTGTCTATATATTTCAAGATTTTACTTTATACTACATATATATCACTATTAATTGTAATTCCTGTGTTATATATCACAAGATAGAATCAAGGTAACAAACGAAGTGAAAGCTTGACTTTTCAACTAGTTATATACGATTTACTATGGTATACTTCTCAACTTTGGACGCAAAAGCGTGAAGTCCATATAATTCACGAGAAAGCAAAGGTCGCAAACGAAAACCCTCAAATTTGGAGGCATTTTTGTGAGCTTAGAAATAAATATTTCAGCGATTTAAGGAAAGCTGAAGATGACTGCCATAACAAATAATGTAATGTTGTTAACACTGGGGAGTTTAAAGGTAAAAAGTGGTGGAAAATGGTCAAATATTTTATGTCTGGCAATTCGAATATGTCAATACCTTCTATACTATCAAACGACACTGTTATATCTGATAGTAAATCTAAAGCTGAAGTCTTCAATGAGTATTTTCTTAAACATTGTGATGTAGATGCCTCCTCTTTTACTTTACCTAGTGAAGTCCAAGACTCACCTAATCTACTTGAAAATATCGTTTTAAATGGAAGTAGTATTCTTGACATATTGAAATCACTCAACATAGAAAAAGCATGTGGGCCAGATAGTGTTAGTCCCCTGTTGTTAGAGGAGGCAGTGCCCAGTATTCTTTTGCACCTCCTCTTACTAATCTACTGAATCTTTCTCTTAGTAACTGTAGGTTTCCATCTGAATAGAAAAAGGCCCATGTTACACCAATCCATAAAGGTGGTGCAGGTGAATCGTGAAAGATTATTGGCCTATTTCTTTATTGAGTTGTGTAGGGAAGGTTTTTGAGCGTGCTGTCTTTAAACACATCTTTAACTTTTTGCGTGATAATAATGTGTTGTCAGAAAATCAGTCTGGATTTTTACCCCGAGATGGGACAGTTAACCAGTTAGTTTTTCTTTAATATGAATTCTTAAAAGCAATAGATCTTCAGAAGGAAGTACGCATAGTCTTCTGCGGTATTACTAAAGCCTTTGACAAGGTACACCATCCAGGGCTAATATATAAATTGAAAAAAGCAGGTATCTGTGGCTCGTTCATTCGTTGGGTGGACTATCTCCATGCACGAACTCAGAGAGGGGTTATACAAGGCCAGGCTTCTTCATGAGGGGGACATGAAAGCATGGGTCCCACAAAGTTCAGTTTCGGGACCTTTGTTGTTTCTCGTGTACGTTAAAGATATTGTTGAGATTGTTAAATCGGAAATACGTCTTTTTGCAGATGACACCCCTTTGCATATTACAGTTGACAACCCTGCTGAAGCAGCCAAAAGTATCAATTATGATCTTGAGTCAATATCAGAATGGTCAGACCAATGGTTAGTTTGTTTCAATCCTAACAAAACTAAATCCATGACAGCAAGCAAGAAAATAATCCTGAAGATCATCCTTACTTAACATTTAATAATTACTGTCTAGAAAATATCTATGGGCATAAACACCTGGGTCTGTGGCTTTCTTCTGATCTTTCTTGGTCAACCCATGTTAACCATATTATAGCAAAGTCTATGAAACTAGTTGGGGTCCTTAAACGCTTACAGTATAAGTAAAACAGGAAATCTCTTGAAAGTCTCTAATTTTCTTTTTGTACTCCCCTGTTTAGAGTATGCAAGTGTGGTCTGGGATGGATGCACACAAGCCGACAAAGATCGTCTGGAATCTGTTCACTTGGCTGCAGCCAGGGTCGTGACATTAGCATTTGCTCATACAAGTCTTGAGAAAATTTTAAATAGAAACAGGTTGGGAAAACTTATCAGAGGGTAGAGGAAACAAAAGTTAGTACTAATGTTTAAAATTATTAATGGAATAGCTCCACCATACTTAGTTAATCTTTTACCACGGACAGTCTCAGAACGTACTAAACAAATAAGAATTTTTGAAGCTAAGAGAAATACATTTTACTTTACTTTTTCTTTTTTCCCATCAACTATTCGGAAATGGAACTTATCATCTCGATAGGTCAGGACTCTAGAACATTTAGATGAATTTAAACGGGAACTTAATGGAAAAAAACCCAAAATCAAAAAGATTTACTATGTTGGAGGAAGGAAAATTGCCATTAATCAGGCATGAGCTGCAGCCTATTGAACAGTGACCTGTATAAAATTGGTGTTGTTGATTCCCCGTCATGCCGCTGCGGAGCAAACCTACAAAAAGTCTATCATTTCTTTTTTAATGTAGTAATTATGTTTTATTCCGGCATATACTACAATCTGAAATAATACCGTTTGGTAGTTTTAATATGAAAACTTTACTCTTTGGAGTTGAAGGGAAAGGTTCAACCATTATCCAGAACGAAAAAATATTTGAGGCCGTTCATAGATATATAAAGTCTTCTGGAAGGTTAAAAATTTGATACGATGGAATATGGTTAAGTTGTCTTTTTGTTCACACACCGCTACATTTTCTTTCCATTACCTAATTGTATAGTCCTGTTTGTGTTCTATCTGTGAACTAGTGTTTTGCATTCTTCATGTTGTCTTGTGAATTTCATGTCCAAGAGGCCTTCATATTGGCTGGTGAGCCTGTTGGCCAATTGTTTTTCTGAAATAAAATATGTTTGAACCAACCCCAAAATCTTAATAATCTGTGGTGAATTTAATAAGCGCTCTACAGAATGAGATACAGACCACAATGATTGCGAATTGGGGGTTAATCTACTCAACATTGATTTTCAATGAACCAACAAGAACAACTGAATACACTTCTTATCTTCTTGATCTCATCATAACGGACCCACTGGGTCTGATCCTGGATAGTCGCATTCTACCTCCCATATTGACCTCCGATCATTCTGTGGTGCATTGTAAACTCTCTCGCTTCCCACTGAAAAACCGTTTAAACGTGATATTTGGGATCTAAAAAAAAGCAAACTTTGACGGTCTGAATGAGTCTTTATCTGTTGCCCCCTGAGATACTGCTTCTGAAATCTATGACAATATTGATGATATTCTCTCCTACTGGTATATGTTTATTAAAAGAATTCACTCCATTTCGAGAGATAACAGTCCGGCCTAAAGACAAACCTTGGACGACTGGTGAAATTAAACGTTTAATAAGAAAACGAAATTGTGCCTGGAAACATTTTAAAAAGTGCAAGAACCCAACACGATATGAGCGTCTTTTTCAATGTTACAAGGGCAGTAGACATGAATGTGTTTATTCACAAAGGAGAGGGGTTAGTACTTATTTCAGCAAACTGAGAGATGAAATTGATTCTAAAAATATGAATCCCAAAGCAAAAAAATGGTGGTCCTTGACGAAGTCTGTCCTGGGATGCAAAATACACGAGTCAATACCCCCATTAATCGAAAATGACAGAGTTATATCAAATAATAATGAAAAAGCTAAAGTGTTTAATATGTATTTTGCAAGTCAGTACAATTTGTTGACTGACCAAACGCCACTGGCACTTCCCGATTTCCAGGTAATTACTGATGCTAGACTTGAGCCATTCTTCATATCAGAAAATAACATAAGGAAAGTATTAGTCTCTTAAAACTTCTGGTGCCACAGTGCCTGACGGTATTAATAGCTATTTATTAAAGAAAATGGAACCATTCTTTTTGGATGTAACAAAAGCCTTTGATAAAGTAAGCATGAAGGACTGTTGTTTTAACAGCGGACTTTTGGCTTTGATGACCAGTTGGTTTCCTGGGTGAGAGATTACTTGTCACTTCGTTTGCAAAAAGTTGTTGTTTTGGGTCAGAAGTCAAACTAGATACCAGTGGAAGCAAGGTTGCCTCAAGAAACCATACTGGTTCAGCCTTTTGTTTTTGGCTTATGTAAATGACATGGCAGATAACATAACGACTAATATTCGACTATTTGCTGATGAGACATGTTTGTTGGAATTTTTTGAAAACCCTGCAGACTCTACAACAAATTTAAATATTAATTTGGATCGTATTAGACTTTGGGGAAAAATCTGGAAAATTTAATTTAATGCTATAAAATCACTTTCTCTTATTTTCTTGGCAACCCCCCAAACACAATAATGACTCTATTTTTTATTATTTTCACATCCATTTTTTAAAAATCGCACTGTATGGTGAGAACAACCCATGAGTCACTCATGCATCAAATTTGAACATGGTCAATCAAGAGGACCTTTAACATATCCTGATACATATCTGTGTAGTATCGTTTGGTACAACTTAAGATCTGTCTTTTCTCTTCATCTTTCTTCTTAGTTTATGAAAGTATTATTTATGGAACTGTCTAGTCTTAATTTATGAGCTGGGGTACATGAAATTTTTTTTCTTGCTAGCTTGGCTGATTATGCTGTTGGAACATTGCCTGAGCTTAGTGAGAGGGGTCTCTTGACAGAAAAGAATGAAAGAACTGCTTTACATTTTATTCCATGTAAAGAAAATGAAACAAATTAAATACCAGATCAAGAATACACTATTTGTATATTAGCAGAAGTATTAGCATAAAGCCTACTTCAGTGACAAGTAGCATCTTGTAATACTGTATACTTGTATTAAACTCCAGAACAAAATATTATTCAAAATGCATTGATATGAAATGTTTAGGAGTTATATCAGTTTTAGTGAGTATATTTCCTTCAAGACCACCATTTAGCCTAGACCTCTACGTCTGAGCCAAATACCCATGAATCAAGTTGAGTTTGACTCACTTGATCTGAAAAACCTGACTGTCCCTTGGCGCCATCTTTCTGTTCCTGTGGAACTGTTGGTGACTCCTTGTGCACATGCTTCCTGTCTCATCCTTCCTGTTCTGGAGATTGGTGAGTTGACATCAGCTGTAAAAGGAAGCAGCGGTGTTCAGGTGGGCTTCTCTGGCGGTTGAGAGGAAAGTATACTTAATAATACTGATATTACTCCTAAATATCTCGTATTAATTACGTAACATTACCACTCGACCACCATTAGCCGATAAACAAATGTACAGGCAGTGGGTGTAATGTCACTGGTATATTGACTGCTGGGACTGTCAGTTTGGGGGAAAACCATTGGTCGGTCTGAGGAGGTGAAGTCGGAAGGGAAACCCTCAGAACTATGTGGAGCTGCGACCGCTAACAGTAGAATCCAGCTGAAACCGGAAACCTTCTTCACCTAATGGGACCTCACTGGACCCCCTGGGCTCGCCTGCCAACTAACAACTGTTGGACTCGTGTGTAGATATTATCAGTTTCAGCTCCATCTGAACAGGTCCCCACTGGGAAACTTGTGGGTGCCAGGGGGCAGGATATGGTTCCAAGAGCAGTGAGCTCCTGTGTCAGACCAGCAACCGGCTGAGACAACAGGAAAATCTACCTGATGCTGTTCCAGATTAGGTCAACTACACATGAAGCCCGACAAGGCCCACTCAGAAATTTGCGAACCTATAGGCCTGCGTCTGATCTCAACCACAATAGCGCCGTAAAACGGAACATCGTGCCTGCTCTGATGGGATCTGCAAGACCCAATGAACAAGTTTCGGAACTTAAGCAAAGGAGCTGTTATGCCTGACAAGACATACAAGGCCATCCTCTATCACTATCATGTCATGCAAGCAGTGCTCAAGGAAATTTGTAGATGATTGCGGTGGGCAGGTCCCAAGAATGTCAACAACCGCGACGTTCTGCAGGGTGAGCACGGAGGCATTGAAGGCTCATAGCTTGTGAGGCTGAGACAAGCTGAAAGGCCCCAGGCCTTTTGAGTGTAATCTCATAGGCCTTAAGAATCATCTGCATGATCCACCATAAATCTTGTTTCTGCAAATTTGCTCCTTTCTTGGGTTGCTCAGTGGTAGAATGAGGGCAGTCCTCTGAGTCTGTCTGTGTGGGATATGTACCAGCAAAGAGCTGTCACTGGGCACAGGGCTCTTTCCTTGAAAGGAAGAGTGGCTTCCCTACATGGAGGGTAAAACCTTTAAAGACCAAAGCCTGATCTCAAGCCACTTGGTTCTTTGCAAGGAAGCCCAGGGCCACCTCGGAGTGGTCAGGTGACCATTATAGTTGGTCATAAGCCAGAGGGTGGATCTTGCTTCTCCTAGCCCCCAAAGGGAGTGTTAATAGAAAACAATTTTTCCACATCCAGTACTTGAGGGAAAACTGCTTAGGGTCCTCAAGGCACTCAAATGGCCACCTCTACAACATAACTAAAACCAGCGGTAGGTCCTGCCAGGGCAGGACCTGTTGTGTCTTCAAGTCTGTCTGTGTGTGTGACACAGGAAAGTTGTACACAAAGGCCTATGTTGTGATGTAGATATGTGTTTATTTCCAAACCAAAAAATAATCCTGTAAAATAATAACATGTACAGTAAATTTCAGGGAATCAAGGAATCAATCACAAAGTTCAAGTGAATGTAGAATATTTAGTTTACACATGATCGCGCATGTCCTGCAAAACATTGTCTAAATATTACATCCCATGGTTATATGTGGATAATAATACTGACACCAGAATCCAGCATCCAGACTGCATGATACATGGCAGTGAATCAATCACAATATTCAATCTGTGGCCAATACAGGCGCAGCATAGGTCATTGACCTCAAAAGGTCATCCATTACACATCACAGCTCTAGCATTACATAATGTAAACATGTACTTCAAGAACATTTGGAACTTGAAACTGAAAATGGTCTGCATAAATTCTTGAAAAGTGAACTAATTTCTCACTTAACAATAAACATTTGGGAAAATATATAAAATTCAAAATAATATCAAACATATAACAACTCAAACAATATCCATACTAATACAGCTTACCCTGATGGAAACCTGGCATATATAACCATGCATGAACCACCTGCATGAACACAACAGTCATGAAGACTAGGCTCAAACCACTGGAAACAAAGAATTAACATCAGCATTCCAGCAAAAACCTATCCCAGTAGTCCAGGTCAACATCACAGCATATCACGATATCACCATCTTGAGTTACATGTATTAGCACTGTATATATATTCTGGTCACATATTCAAAATAACTCCATAGACTTGATGAACACAAATGTAAATAAATATATCCATAAACTTTGGAAATGCAACCGTCACATGTAAGTAACATCTTTTATAAATGAATTCATTGCCAAAGAAACAGTGTGAGCTGTTTAATATGTATCTGCAGGCAAATCAATTCATTTACAAATCACAGCATGCATATATAAACTAGACTTATTCTGGTTTGTTTACAGAATTACCCATTTAACTGCACATGCCTTGACTTGTGTCCTGGTACATAGTTCAGTGTATTGATAAATTATGATAATCATGCACTCTTTCAGGAATAACTAATTACCTTGTACACCAGTGCAGTGTGCAAAGGACAGGGAACACATGTCTGCAGGTCACCTGACCATGACACCACCCATATGCATGTCAACCAGACAAACCAGTTTGGAACCACTGGACCATGCATGAATGCTTGTACCAAATGCAACCTGCCTCTAGAAATATTAGAGATTTCATAAGTATGGTAATATGGCTAGAATCTGCAGTTACATCTTACATGTCTTACTTGCACCACTTACAGCACAAGAAATTATCCAATACACATTGATATAATTATATGAACCAAATTACAAACTACAGTATTTGTGGCTTCTGTCAAGCCAGCTTGCATGCATGACAGCACAGCATGCCTGTACAACTCCTACATTTACCATACAGGCATTTCATCAAAATTACAGAAATTACTTGTTTCAAATGGTAACTTTTACAATATAAACTCTAAACAACACTTTAAACAATATTAGCCAACAAATTAGTAACTTTGGGAACAATTTCCTACCTTTTTCACCACTTTTGCCACAGCTGTCCAGAAATGCTTCTGTCACTGGTGGTGACCACATGTGAGAGAGGGTCAGTCAGGACAAAACCCTGTGTGCCTGACTTGTCAGGGCTCACACTGTAATTGCTGAAATTGACCACGGTGGCAGCAGCGCATACCATGTTCACAGAACATGTGCTAAATGAAGGTAGCATGTTAGTTATAGTTAGTAAACAAAACGCTCAAATATCTCTGTCACATGTGGAAGGGCACAATGACGACTGAAGTATTGATCCTGATGCGGACATCAAGGACGTAGGCAAGGTTTGAAAAGATGGCTGATCATAAACCTTCCACTGTTCTCGAGCTCTTGCCTAAAACTTTCCACTGACACAGCAGGAAGTCAAAGATGTTGAAAAAGCACGGAGACCAAGAGTGAATTTTCATACTGGTGCAACAGTCGGAAAACACCTTGTATCAAGCTGAGTAACCAGTTAGAGAAGCTCGAAGCCCTCCTCTGGCAATTCTATCTGAGATTGATTCTGAGAAGCCCCTGTCACAGATGTGGTGCAAGATAATCACCAAGCATAGAGGTTGAGCACTTAAGGGTTCCAATGGAACACGCTCGACCACAGCTGCACCTGAAACTTCAGCCATGATGGTAATTGTAGCAGAGGCTTAATGCTTACTTTCAGTAGGTCAACCGAGCAATCACTCCAGGGCCGCCAAAGGGAGACCAGGATCAGATTGCAATGGTGGGACCAAACCTTTTGCAGTACCTTCAGAAAGATCTGGCAGAGTGGAAAGGCATAGGCCCACAGGTTGCTCGAGTCCATGGCTACAGCATCGATTGCTAGGGAGATCTGGGACAGGCGAGATGTAAACTGGCAGTTTTGAATTCTCTAGAGGCATGAACAGATCCACCTGTGGAGTTCCCCGTCTTGCCCACATGGCCTGAATGACCCTGGGGTGGAGCATCCACTCCATCCCTACCACCTGATCCCTTTCTTGATACTGGGTCAGCCAAGACATCTTGATTTCTTGCAATGTGCTTCACCAGGTCATGAAAGTGGAGGAGCGCCAAGTGTATCACCTCCAGTTCCAACCATTTATGTGGTGAGACGCAAAGGGCACAGGCCAAAGGCCTGATGCTGTCTGGCTCTCCACATGGGCTCCCCACCTGGATTGAGAAAGGTCCATATGGATGGCGAACTGGGCCTGAAAGGTGTCAGCATTTGTCCCTTCATGATTATCTCCCTATGGTCCACCACCTGATAGCCCTGGTCTCTTGACCATCTGCCCCACAGAGCATGCTGCAAAAGGCGAGGGTGGAGACGACTGAGAAGGACCTGGGAGTCCATCAAGGACAGGAAGCCCAGTAGGGCTAGCCATTGTTGTGCCGAGCAGACCTTGCCAGTCTTTGGGGCTCTGAGTGGTAACTAAGGTCTCTTTCACCAATTGTCCAAAGGGCGCCAGATGTAGGCAACCAGAGAAAACTGGATGCCAAGGAGGATGAGAGTCTGCTGGCCAAAGACTGGACTTGAATAGGTTTACTATCAGGCCCAAAACCTTGACAAAGTTCCAGAAAGGTCTGTGTAGGATGCTGCAAATCTAGGCACCGAAGTCTTCAGGTGAGCCAATCGTACAGATAGACGTGAATGCGCACAGCTGACCATGAAGGTCAGCCGCAACTGTCTGTGTAAACCTGGTGGTGCTATAGCAGGGCTGAACAGAAGTGGCCTGAACTGGTAAATTTGAACCACAGATAGTTCTGTGAAGTCTCTGCAATTGGCACATGGAAAAAATGGGCAGCTGAGATCTAAACAGGCAGATCCATAGCCTGTGAGGCTGCTGTCACCAACTGGAAGTACTCTATCCTGAGGCACGGGACTTCCAGAAAGAGTTCAGCGTTGACAAGTCTAAGACCAGGCATCATCCTCCATCCTGCTTTGGGACCAGGAAAAGTTTAAGATGTGAATGCTTGTTCTAAAACATGTGAACTGCCCCTAAGAACACAAATATTTTGGGTTCCCTGGAGTGGGATTCAAACCACTAGGGTTCTTCACTCAAGGGAGGCCTCTCTTGGCCAAAAGAACAGCATGTAGCCATGTCTCAGGATGTTGAGGACAAACAAATCATCTGTATGACAATAGACAATCCTGAGACAGTACAATCTGGCATACAAGAGTCAGGAATACCATAGCCTTTCCCGTCTTCTTGCCTTGAGCAGAAAGCTCGATCTGTCTACTCTTCCCAGGGGATCGCATCAAAGAGGGAGCACAAGCCAAGGGGCGAGTAGAGGCAGTCTGGGAAGTACCACAACTGGTGAGAGCATACTTTGTCACCAGCCAGGCTCTGAATGAGTGCTTCAACATAATCAAAGCGCGTCAGCAGAGCAGGAGTCGTGTCCATGGATGTGGAAGGTTCTTCTGCAGCTCTCATGGTTGCTGATGTGCTCAGCCCTTCAGATCATAAGTGGTGGATGCATCCATGTCACCACGCCTGGTACTGGGGTAGAAAGGACTTCCGTGAAAGTCACTGCAGCCTCAAACGCTGCCTCCACCTGCTTAGCCCATGAAAGGAGTCAGGGAGGGAAGATTATTGTGGACCATGTACAATTGTCCCAGGGTCCACCAACAAGATCTGGCCAGAGGGATCCTGCTAGATCTCTGGGAGACTAGTCCTAAGGGCCACAGCTGCCGCCAACTGAGAAATCTGCTGGGGGGGGGGGGGGTAAGAGAGAGTCTAAGTGCCAAGAGGAAACTGACTCAAGGCGGAAGTGGAGAGCTGCTTTGCTGACAGAGGTTGCTCAGACTTAGCTGCAGTGATGGTGGGAACATAGGAAGACAAAGTCCCTGCTGGAGATGTGCTCTCCTTGGTTTTCCAGACATCATGGACTTACCATCCGAGCACCCAGATCTGAGTGATCTGGCTGGCCAAAGTTCTGGAATACCCGGATGATAAAACCAGAAGGTCTCCAATCTCTGAAACTTGTTTCAGGGGCCACAGCCACCTCTGACTGAGAAATCTGCTGGCCACAGGGGCCCCGAGAGTCCCAGTGCTAAGAGAGAGCTAACACAAGGCAGGAGCTGCAAGCCACTCTGCCAGCAGGGACTGCCTGCAGTGATTGTGGGAGCAGGGAAAGACAGAGTCTCCAACCGCAAAAGCCGACACTGCTGCTGGTGGAGCTAAAGGTGTCACTCAGTGCCGGGTGCCAAGTTATGGAATATGGAATGGAAACCCGAAGGTCTCCATTTTTGAAACTTTTTACAGGGGTCGCTGCCACCACTGACTCAGAAATCTGCTGGTGGGAGGGTCCCAAAGAGTCTAAGTGCCGAGAGAGACTTGGCCACAGTGATGGCAGGAGTGGAGGATGGCAGAGTCTCCAACCGCTAGGCTGACACTGCTAATGGGGTAGCAGAAGATGTCACCCAGGCCAGATGGCAATACAACTGGGGCAAAGGCCCACTAATGGTGGAAAGTGCCCCTACAAATACAGGTGTCTTCCTTTCATCTCCCACCATCTTGGCCCACAATCCAAGCCCTACAGCCGGGAGCTCAGAAGGTTTGCAGATGCACCAGTGTTTTTCCGAACCTCTGGGACTTACGATCTGAGTGCCCAGACCGGAGCACCTGGACTGGCCAAGGTGCCGGAGGCCTCTCTGACTTCTTGGATTTATGGTGTGAGTGCCTGGACCTGAGCACTTGGAGTGTGCAAGGTTCTGGAACACCGGAATCAAAACATGAAGGTCTCTACTCATAGGGACTGCAGCTGCCACTGACTAAGAAATCTGCTAGCAGGAGTGACACATCAAGGTACCAATGGTTCTCCAGACCTCCTGGATATATGGTCTCAATGCTCAGACCTGAGTGCTTGGACTGGCTGAGATGCTGGAGGCCTCCGGTACTTTTTAGAATTATAGTCCCAGCACCTGGACCCTAGTGCTGGCTGAAGTTCCAGAAGACTCAAATGGAAACCTGAAGTTCTCCATTCTTGGAAACTCAGTGGTTTTCCAGACCTCTAATACTTACGATCTGAGCGTTTGGTTTGGCCAAGCTGCCGGAAGCTTCCCGTACTTCTTGGACTTATGGTCTGAGTGCCCAGACCGGAGCACTTGGACGGACCAAGGTTCTGGCATACCCAGATCAGAACCCAAAAGTTTCCACTCCGGACACACTAGAACCCAAAAGTTTCCACTCCGGACACACTAGTTTATGTGATTTCTGCTCCGAGGACTTGGACCTGAAGGACTGAAAATTCGACAGCTTCAGTCCATGTATGGCTGACTTTTTTTAAAGAAAACTCCAAAGAACAACTGCCAGGAAAACAGTACCTGGATTATACCAATAGCATCTGGGTCTAAGCAGATGTGTCCAAGACAGAGTCTCGGATTAGTGAGCAAGGGTTGCAGTTGCCACACAGGTAGTGTCGAATGTGTGAGCTCCCCATAAGGTGATCTCTTGCAAAGTGACTTTTGACTATAGAACCAAGGAAGAAGACAAGTGTCATCTCCCAATCTAACACAAAACACATGTGTATTCAAAGAACACACGAGGTCAAGTTATGTGACAACCAAGCAATGATCATGATCCATGGTGCCATGAAGTGGCCATGCGAGTCCTGCTTTTGTCAATTTACCTGACAAGGGCAAAGAGAAGTGGTCTCTAAACCACAAGTGAGTATGGGAGTCCTACTTCTGTCAATTTACCTGACAAAGCCAAAAAGAATTGGTCTCTAAACTACAGCATGCTCACTGTTTCCCCTCCGTCTGTGATTTGACCTACAAAAATGCCATCTTAGAAAAGAAAAGAATCGAGCCAGCACGTACCAGTCCTGGATCCACTTTTCCCACTGGCATCCTTAAGGTCAAATTAAGTATTCTGTAAGTCCAGGGAGGCTGAGAAATAAATTCCGCACACCCTGCCAAGCAACAATTGCCTGGGAGGCACTGTCCTTCCCATGTCTGTGATGTGAATATCGAGATGCCATCATGAAAAGTTAGGTTTCAAGCCAAACGACCAGTTCTACTCCCAATAATTGCAATGGTATCCGCACATCAGAAATCAGCTATCTAGGCATCTGAAGAGCTCTGGATCACTGAGAAAAGATTTTCCCTTGAAGTGAAAGTGCTAGACTGGCTGTCGTCTGGTTCGTCATATTTGTCCCAAAGGGGTTAATACACAGGGGTGTTTAATGGCGACGTGGGTCCAGTGGATCGCCGAAGGCGACGAATGTCTAACCGCGACATGGGACCAGTGAGCCGCCGAAGGCGACGAACCAGACTGGTAGGGTTAACAAAGTTCCACCCGCATCCTGCAGATGGCGCGGACCGGTGAAAATTTGCACCGGCTATAAACAGCCAATCAGAAAGCAGGTCACCATTTGACATGCAAAATTTGCATTTAATATCTAAACAAGACGGCATGGCCAACATGGCAGTAGCAGCTACACTCAAGGACAGTGTACACTTTATAGCTTAAAAACTTGGTCGGCCTGTGGTATCAGGAGTTCAACTGGAAATACTGGAGTACATAGGCAAAGGGCAGGATGTTTTTGCATCTTTGTCGACAGGTTCGGGCAAGTCTGGCGTACATGGCGGTACCATTCGTGCTGCAGTGGGCAAACCACGGTCATCTCACTCTCAGTCTCAGTCTCAGCGAGGATCCCTCAGCCTCATACATTGTAATCATTGTATCGCCTTTAGTAGCCATCATTAAAGAACAGGTAGCATTTTTAAAGGAAAAGGGAATGAAAGCAACCCATGTAGGAGATGAGGAATGTGATTTGGAGGGCCTAAAGAAGGGGAATTACAACTACGTGTTTGGCAGTCTGAATCTTCCCTGTCTGCCAAGCACAGAAAGCAGATTTTCACAAACCCCATCTACAAGTCACGACTTGGTGCCATATTCATTGATGAAAGTCATTGTATCACTAGTGAAATGGTAATGTTTAACTGCGACATGGGATCAGTGAGTCGCCGAAGGCGACGAACCAGACCGGTGCAAATTTCCACCGGTCGGCGCCATCTGCAGGATGCGGGTGGAACTTTTTTAACCCTACCAGTCTGGTTCATCTCCTTCGGCGACTCACTGCACCCCACAACGCCGTTAAACACCCCTGTGTATTAACCCCTTTGGGACAAATATGACGAACCAGACGACAGCCAGTCTATGAAAGCGCATGAAGCACTAGAATATTGATGATGAGCAGATTCACAGAGCCCTCAACTTGAACGCGCAAACCAGTAATCGTGCCCAAAAGAGGAAGGATGAGAAGGGGAGCATACCCACCAGGCATCACTGTCAGTTCCACCAGAATTGAGAGATGGTGCCATAGCACCGTCAGGTTTTTCAGACCAAGTGAGTCAAACTCATCTCAATTTATGGGCGTTTGACCCAGACACAGAGGTTCAGGCTAATGGTGGTCGAGAGGTAACATTAGGTAACTAATACAGAGATACCAGTCCTGTATCTAACTTTGTATTTTTACCTGTACATTAATCTCTTGGAATGGTTATAACTCAAATAATTTTGACCAGATTTGTGTCAAACTTTATAGTGATGTCCCATTGATTAGTTTCAATGTATTTGTGCAAGTGGTCAGGCTCTAGTGATTTTTGGGCTTTTTTTATATGATTTTATTTTCTTTTTTGGGCAAATATGAAAATCTTTAAAGCATGATGACCAATTGCTTGGAAATTGCATAGGCACACTTCTGGGGATCCCTAGATGTTAATTTGTTCAAGAGGTTGCACTGCATTTTTTCTCTATTTTTTTTTTGTTTTTATGCATTTTTGTTTGTTTTTACAATTTTCGCCATCTTCAAAAAGCGTCGTTAAGATCATGCCAAAACTTGCAGGAAATCATCTTTATGGAAGGGTGAAAGAAACCTTTACATTAGGTGGCATTGCTGTGGAGACCCGATTTTTTGTGAATTTTTCCATATGGGTACTTATCGGTAAATGCGCACATTTGCATTGATTATTATGTAAGCCAATGGGGCTTGCAATGGTAAGTAACCTTTTTGACTTCAACAAAACCGCTGACCGGATCTTCTACAAACTTGGTGGGGATATTTTTCAAGAGAAAAGGGGTCAGGATTTGCGGTCCTTACATCAATATTATGTTGACAAGAGCCTAATAGACTGCCACCCAAGGTAAACATCCTTCCCAGTGAAGTACCTTGGGTAGGTCTCAATAAAACTTTTTCAAATGGTCACACTTCATTGATTATTGATGGTAATGTTTTTTTTGTAATAAATATTGCATTTAATGTGTAGAATGAAACGTTTTGCTTTAAACTGTCGAGTTTGTGTGTGTGTGTGTGTGTGTGTGTATGTGTGCGTTTTGTTTTTTGTTTTTTGCACATCCACTGTCACTTTTACATTTGAATATTATATGCCTGCAAGACAGACCACGCTGTATGTTTTCTACACTAGTGAACTTGAATAGCAGCAACATGGAGCAATACAAACAATCAATAAATGCTTAAATAGTTGGTGCTAACAGTGATCATTGTTTCCTATGATCTTGCTGTGGTCTATCCATTTCTATGAATAGTCATCTTCAACACTTTCAAACTACAAAATCTGAGAGGTTTTATGGTAAATCCCTACAAACTATCATGCAGACTTCATATGAACTTGTTCTGTTAAAGCCTTACAACAATCTGTATAAGGCAATATTATTGTACTCATACTTCCTTGATAAGCTTTCAAACATGCAACTGAACACACATTTCCATGTACAAAGTATTGTTCATTGCTCCTCTACATGTTTTATCTAAATAGAAACTACACACCTGATCAGTTACCCCAGCCCCCCACCCCCGTGCGGCTGTTGTCAGACATTTAATCTAAGGTGGATGAAACAGGCTGAAGATCCAGGTCATCCACAATGCAAAAGGATCGAAGATGCAGAAGCACCCACCCGAAAGAGCCATATATGTGATCATGCTGTTCCACAGGTAAGTGTTCTCTTCTCTTTGTTTCCATCCCACCTGCCCTTAGATTTCAATTGATAATAAATCTTACACAGTTATTTTTTTATGGCGGAGAGTGTTATACATGTGTTTCTGGATTCATATAAGTCTGTTTTCTGAGTTATTTCCTGCTTGTAGTTTCTTTGGTTGTGTCTATACTTCCTGTTGATGGTCCAAAATAAATAAACATTACATGTATTAAATATCATGTTTTCAGTTGTTTTTCAGTCAGGTATGAGGAAGATGGAATTTACTAAATAACTACAACTCACATAGTTTTGTACCATACATACAACTCGCCAAATCTGTCTCTAATTTTTGTGTGGATGTGTGTACGTGCCAGGTGCATAAATAGATATGTCATTGAAATGAAACGATGTGTGTACGTGCCAGGTGCATAAATAGATATGTCATTGAAATGAAACGAAAATCATGTTGAGTGAAAAATTGAGATAAAGATACATAATTTTATGCTGCTAAGGTGTTTAAAAAAAAGTATAAATATCGAAATCAAGGACCATAAACTTTCCTTGCATATGTGCAAATCCAAATTGCTCCTTTGTGGATCAGAATTGAAACTGAAAAGAGTTCCTAATTTTACTATCACCCACATGCAGGTACTTTGACTACTGCATAATCGTCATGCCTCATGGTATAACGACATTTCAAAACCCTTGAAAAAAGTTATCAGTGTAAATGATTCAAAATGAAGCGTTAAAGTTAATGAAAGGCTGGGGTGCTATAGCCCATGTCTGGCCAAAAGAACAAGCTTTGGTGGGTTTAGCGCAGAGACGAAACGGAGCGAGGCTGGTCCATTTCCGTTTGTGCATCTATTTTTGAGCAGTCACCTTTATAGCTCAGCTCCTGAGTATGTACATCAGAGTTCGCAGGTGTGCGACTCAACGCAAAAAAAATGATGTTACTTGCGGACCTTGAGTTAAGTTGAAACTGCAGATAGTTTTTCTTGTGTCAATACAGGAATTTACTTCAGACGAGTTTTGAGCAGTTAACTGGGTGAATGAGGACGTTCCAGCGAGGACACGACACTACGTAGCCGTGGGGTGGATGTGATGGTCGCTATTTTTAATTTTTGAACTTGTGGGCCCCTGAGTTTTGAAAGTTTTTTTAGATAAAGTTAATTTGTGCATGTTGAGTTTAGGGGAACCCATGCAAAGAGGACAATATGAAGTGTCAATAGGATCATCGTTATTCATGTCAGGAATTCTATTCAATGCTGGATTCACAGACGGTGAACAAGTTGTACTTGGTAACTTTGTCTTTTTGCGACAAAATTATGCCAGTGCCATGCAGTCACGATGCAACGTGAATTGGCCCACGATCGAGTGACGTTCGTGTAAAAATATGTGACAGGAGAACTGCCTTTTTTTCAACCAAAAATATTGGGGTCAAGCAGGGTGATGTTATGAGCCCTCCACTATTGAAATTCTCTATTTAATGATATTCCAGAAAAGTTTATAGTAAAAAAAAAACCACCCCAGTGTATTTATTTAGCTTCAACTGCATCTCTGTTTACAAAATGTAGGCTATGCAGGTAAGATTTAGTTGCATATCATGTCATTATGTATTTATCATTGCACTCCATCATTTGACACTCGGGATAGGGAGATTTTTCTCAGTCAGGTATGTTGAAACAAATTCCGGCCAGACACCAGTGTACCTGTCTAAAATTACAGTATGGCATGACCGAATACGAATTCGAATTTTATTGATCACAACAATTTACAACAGATGCACATGATCAAATCTTCACACTAAGACATTACACAAGAGAAAAGAACCAAGAACACAAAAACAAAACAAAAAAAACTTCAGATGTGCTACTCCCATGACCTGAAGATTCAAAACGTGCCTTTTATTTTTCGAGAATTCTTTTTACATAAATAATTTGAAATGGGGAACAACTTGTGCACCCAAGATCCACTGTTTTAGAGAAATTTTATGATTAAAAGGGAAATGTAATGACAAGACACAGTAAAATGTGTTGTTACTGTCATGGTAACACGATGTGCTACATTGCCGAACTGGACAGGAATCTTGGATGTGAAAGTACATAGTATGTCGTATAATTTTAATTTTGTTCATATCGTTATTAAAAGTTAGTTTGTAATAAACTACATATGCACGGAGTCCCATGGAGTGATCTGGCAATGTTTGCCAGGAAAAAGTCTCTGCAACAGTGACTGAATTTGTATCCCACTTGTCCAAATAGTGAACTATTCTCGATCCAGAGATCATACTAATGTCTAAATTTCATGATGGGCTTCCCTGTAAGTACTTTCATATCTGAAGTGTTTTATGTTGGTGAAATTATAATTATATCGGTTTATATATGTGTCTTATTATTTCTCATTATATGTACACACTTAGCCATTGTGTACGTGATGTTATTTCGATGTACGAGTTATATGTATTTTACTTTCTTCGTCCGTGGAGATTGAATAAACCGTTGTTATTATTATTATCATCATCATCATCATCATCATCATTATTATTACTGGTATATTGTAAAACATACAATATTTACTTATTGAACAATGTAACTATCAAGTACTGATGCACATTTCCTATGAGGACAATGACATGGTTCCTTGTGTAGAAAAACAATTTTTTACTGGTTTTCAGAATGATATGAGTGTTTAATACATGCATATTTGACTTTTTATTCTGACTACAACTTGCAAGTCGAGTGAATTTTGACAGCCTGGACAGTTGAGACCAACCATGAAAATTAGTCTCGTGAATGTCAACTATAACAATAAAGGGAACTAGGCCCGACTTTCTGTCCTTTTCTAAGTTTTGTCTCATCAGTATAGTATTCTGCTCCATATATGTGCAGTGCTCCCATGTTTTAGCTTGAAACATGTGGTTGAAAAACAGTAGTGGGGGGTCAATTGGTATAACAGTGTTTCCGTTAGGGCTTTTTCTAAGGGTCACCAAGAGTACAATTGAGGGGAAAAGGGCAGTTTTTCACTAATTCTACATGTATACAGTGGTCCCCCTCTAATGAGGCCTCCGTCAAGAGAGGTCACGCTCGGTACAAAGGCCACTTCTCCATGCCACAAAAGTGGTATTTCCCCTGTAATCAGGTAATGTCCCATTCAAAACAGGCCATCCCTCTAATGTAGCCACTTTTTGGTTGCATTTTGGCTGGCCTTATTCGGGGGGGGGGGGGATAACTGGATATTTCGGGTTTTGAAAGGGTAATAGGGGTAAATGGAAATACTGGTAAAACTTTCTTGCTCTGATACCAGAAATTTGTAACACAAATATATTGGTAGGTATGAAAAAAAACTGGACAAGGACATCCTCCGTTCAGTTAGGAGTTTATTTGCCTGCTAAGCCAACTGTCTGGCTTTTTTTAATCTCGTAGCTAGCCCCAGTTCACTAGTCAAAGGCCCTGGGTCTGCTAAGCAGGAAAGTTGTACAGGAACATACCAAGAAAGTGCAACATATTGTTCAACGTGAATTTCAAGGTGAGATGTAGGATGGAGTGAATATGTATAACCTGAATTGATAATGCAGATTTAGTCTGCCTGTCATTTCACAAGTTGTGGAATGTACAGTGTACAATAAAAGCACACCCACCCAATTTCGGCTATTTCAGCACAATTCCACAAACAGGTACCAAAACCTTAGTTGACTGATAGTTTTTGTGATGCAAGAACAGGTAATTGGGCTGATTTTCCATTACGGGATCTGTAATACAAGTTTATTATTCACATTCCAAACAATTGCTTAAAGTTTCCTAACATTGACTGGTAAAATATAGTTGCTCAATATTGCTTTCTGTCGTGATTTTAAATATGGTTATGAAGATTTATTTTACCTATGATTTTTTTGTGTATGTCTGGTCTCTGAACCCACTTAGGTGATAAATCCTGCAGTGGCGTGTATAAACCATTAGTGAATCTGTGAATAAAAGTTGAGAGGGAATCGTGAGTGAGCAGGTGTGAATGTGCAAAAACAAGCCTTGGGTCAATCTGGGAATAAAAGTTGAGTACAAGTCTATAAAAACAAAACGAAGCATTGGGTCAATCTGGGAATAAAAGTTCATTAATACAGTGGATGAAAGACGTGCGATTCTGTGAAAACAAACCAAGCCATAACTGAGAAACGATATGAAGTAAAAATACTGAGAAACAATACTGTGAAAAAAATACTGAAAAACCAAAATACTTATACTTAACCATTTTTGAAGTTACTGAGCCTATATTGGTGAGTATCTAGTTGTAAGTACGGAGAACAAATATTGTTACCAATTGAAATAAAGTACTATTGAAATCAAAATCAGTAAGCAGCTGACAGTAAAATACTTCCATATTAAAAGAAGAAAAGTGACACTGAAATTCAGGAGGAATTGAGAGAAAAGGACCTTGAACCAGAAAAGTTTCAGTCAAAAAAAGTGTCCGAGCAAGAACAGATAAGCAAAGCAAAATCAGAAACGAAACCAAGTAAATGCTGAGAAAATGAGCATTTAGTCAGAAACAAGTCCTTGCTCATCATGGCAAGTCATCCCAGATACTGCAAAACAAAAGGCAACGTACACAGTTGAAAATACCTTAGATACACAACAGGTAGACACTCTCCTGCGACTGGATGATGGGTATCAAATTTTACGTGGGTTGAGAAATTCGCCTCCTTTTTTGAGAAAAGAAAGGAAGATCTGATTGCCATGATAAGACAGCTTTGACTTCCCACTTGGTTTTTGTCGCTGTCGGCAGCAGACACAAATTTGATAGACCCACTGAATATACTGGGAAAGTTGCTGCACAAGAAAGACTACAGTGATAAAGAGATTTGTGTATGGGTTGGGCAAAGCATACAGAGTTAGTAAGATCTGCCCCTGTGACTTGTGTGAGATTCCTTGATCATAGGGTGCAGCAGTTCATCAGTACTGTACTTCGAAGTCAACACAATCCAATTGGTAAGGTTACAGACTTTTGCTATTGCGTAGAATTCCAACAGAGAGGTTCACCGCATATTCATATGCTTGTATGGATTGAAAACTCGCCAGAGTACAATGTTCATACAGATGAAGATCTGGTAGAGGGTGTAGATAAGCCTGTCTCCTGCTCTCACCAAGAACAACCAGATCTTGAAGAACTGGTTCGACTACAGACCAACAAACATTAGAAAACTTGCAGGAAAAAGGGACAACCTGTGTGCAGATTTGGATTGCCGTTGCTTCCAATGTGAGATACAATGATTCTGATCCCTTTTGAAGATCCCAATGAGGCTGAAAATTATGCAAATGCAAGTTGGACAAGATGGACGATGGATCAGAGTATGCAGAAATGACATTTTCAAACTTTCTCACTGATGTTCCAGAGATGTCTGAAGAAGAATATATAAAACCAATTCACTCATCACTCAAAGGACCCAAACCATTTCTGAAGAGAACACCATCGGAAATTCGCATTAATCCTTATATGAAGATGCTACTCAGTGCCTGGAAAGCAAACCATGACCTGCAGTTCATTCTTGATGCATATGCTGTGGCAACATATGTGGTAGATTACATAAATAAGAGCCAGAGGAATGAGTCGACCTATGGACCAAGCATTTAAAGAGGCAAAGCAAGGAAACAAGGACTTGCCTCAACAGGTACATCACATTGCAATCCGTTTCCTGAATTCTGTGGAGATTTCTGCACAAGTAGCCAGCTACATGACACTTCAGCTTCCTCTGACAAGAGCCTCATGAGAAGTTGTTTTTGTAAACACATCACATCCAGATGATAGAACATTTTTGTTGAAAGGTAAAGAAAAGGGAGAAGTTGCCAATGCAGTCAACAGACATTTAGGCAGGAAATGTGATAAAATGGTATGCTGTTCATCCATGACAACTGGAGTCCTGGTGTCTAGCAGACTATGTATCGAAGCTGAACGTGGTTTTTCCCTCAAAAGGAAAAAGATCCTGATCCCTGTGAAGCAGTAGAGTTGGACGTTGTCGGATCAGAAGGGACTGAAGCTAATGAATAACTGAGTGAAGCCAGTAATGCCAGTTTGACTACAGAGAAAATAAACATTACCTTGTCATATGGCGTGACTTTCCCTGTAAGAAACAACCTACATGTTCTGAGGTATGTGAGATTCAGTGAGAAAGTTGATCCTAAAAATTCCAGCAGAGAAAGACTCATGTTGTTTCTACCATGGAGATATGAAGTGAAGTAAATCCTGACTGATTATGAAACATTTCTACAGCATTATGATGCTGTGAAGCGCATTGTTGAAGGAAAAAGAAAAGAATATGAGAAAAATGCTGATATTCTTGAGGAAGCAGCTGAAAGATTATAGGCTGGGGACTTACAAACAATTGATGATATGGCTCCAGGAACTGAAGCCACAGAGTCTGTAGATGCAGCGGACGGTGCACAACAAAGTAATGACTTTATATTTTCTACCCCCAGATATGCCACAAACACAGACAGACTATGACCTAGCAAATGATATCTTTGTGCAACATCAGGTGGTCACAAACAGCAAATATTGGCAAGACGTGTACCTGATGAAGAGTTCAGACAGATGATTTGATCTTTGAATACACTGCAAAGGGAATTTTTCAAACATGTCAGGAAGTGGATCAAAACGACAGATGACCTTTTGTATCTATTTCTGTCTGGTGGAGCCGGTGTTGGAAAGTCAGTTCTTTGTAAACTAACATATCAATGATTACACAGAGACCTGTGCTCTACTGAAGGCCAGAATCCTGAAGATTGTAGAATTCTTGTTTGTGCTCCAACAGGGAAGGCAGCTTACAATGTTGAAGGATCCACCATCCATTATGCACTTCACATCACTCCAAACAGAGGATTTCAATATCGCAAACCATCCTCTGCTGTCTTGAATACCTTGTGATCCAAGTACATGCACTTAAAGGTTAGTATTCTAGATGAGGTGTCTATGGTTGGAAACCAGATGTTCAATTCTATAAACCTTAGACTACAAGATATCAAGGAGAACAATAAACCTCTTGGTGGCATACATGTAATATTGATTAGAGACTTGTACCAAATACAGCCAGTCATGGATCAGTAGATTTACATGGATCTGTCAAACAATTATGGTCTATTAGCTTCTAACCTGTGGGTGGACTTGTTCACTATGCATGAGCTCACTGAAATCATGAGGCAGAAAGATGATCAAGACTTTGCGGTAGTTCTTAATCGTCTGAGACAAGGTATCTACACTGATGCTGACATTTAAGTCTAAAAGAACAGGCTCTACAACTTGATGAAAAGCCATCTCTGTCTTCAGTGCCACATCTGTACCCAGTAAACAAACTTGTTAATGAACATAACATGCAGGTCTTTAAAACGTCCTCATGTGAAAAAAAATTGTAATATGTGCACAAGATGTTGTGGTTGGTGACTTTGCCTCAGAAGTAAAACAAAAATTAATTGGAAGAATTCCGGATGATACAAGTAGAACTGCTGGTTTGATGTGCAAACTCCCAGTAGGTGTAGGGTAGAGATATGAAACGACATGCAGCCTGAATACTGACGATGGTATAGTTAATGGAGCCACTTGTATCTTGAAAAAGACACATTAGATGATCCCAGAAAGCGTTCTACCAAGTATCTTGTGGGTTCAGTTTGGTCATTCCAGTGTTGGTGTAGAAACCAGGAGAAAGTACAACCCATACCAGCGAGAAGATATTGATGTGCAGTGGACGCCAGTTTTTGCGATTAACCACAACTTCAACACAGGTAGAAACCACGGCCCTATCATCAAAAAAACAGTTGCCATTAAGACCAGCATCAGCTTAAACACTTCACAAATCTCAAGGTGACACAATGAATGAGGTTGTCATTGACACGGAAAAGTCAAACATGAAGCATGGTAATTTGTTGTCTTGAGCTATGTGACCAAAAAATCAGGCCTGCACATAAAAAACCTGAATGAGAAAAATATAAAGCAGGACAGCACTGTTGTACAAGAAATGAAAAGACTGCAGACCAAAGCTGAGTTAAAACTGTGTTATACACCAGTGTAGGCAACGGAAGCAAGTACCTTAATTTTTGTATTTCACAATGTTCGCTTGTTGCATCGTCATTTCAAGGAGGTTGCAGCAGACCCAAACTACATATCTGCACACATTGTTGCATTGACCGAATTGAGATTGGTCCGGAAAGATGATTCTCCAGATTATGTTCTGGACAGGTTCCACATATTAAGAAACGATCAAAAAGACTTTACTGGCTGCCAGCAGAGACTACTAGATTGCATAATTTTGTACATCAAAGATAATTTGTCACTTGTTAGTGCCACATCAGTTTCTACAAAGGAACTAGAGTATACCGTCATAAAATTCAAATATAGCAATGACATGGTTCATTTTATTGCACTGTACAGATCCCCAATATGCAGAAAAAAATGTTTGAAGACCATTGCCAGCACTTAAGAAGGCTACTCAACACTGACAATAAATGTTATACTTTGTGGTGATTTTAATTATGATGTGATGGCTGAACAAAACACATGCACAATGCATTACATACAGAAACTCTTTTTCTGTACTATGTTTTTCTGTACTATTTGACTGTTGCCAGTTCATCAAAGAACCAACGACTGACTATAAAACATTACTTGATGTGGTCTTTTCAAACAACTCCTTGTGTGCATCTATTATTGACTGCCTGGTCAGATCACAAGCTGATATCTGCTAATGTGTAGTTACAATAGTGCATCAATTATTTTTTGTTGGAAGAGGAATTCTGACAAGACGAAAGATGTTTGATAGAATTCTATCAAATAAATGTGAATCGACATCAGCATATATTGCCCTGGCCTGGTGTTTTAGGGACAGGAGCTCTTCAAGTGTACTGGCAGTGCACTTTGGGTAGGTGACCCTTCCTGGCCTGACCCTGACAAGTGTGACTTGGAGAAAGAGACTGTATGATGTGGATGGTTGCGTTTGAAGAATGACAGTGAGAGAAAGGCTTTAAAACCACCAGTTGCCTTTTATGGGTGACTGCCTGTCTCAAGTCAGGAGTGACATTTCTTTCTTCACATTGGTATTGGAAGAGAAATGTTGATGCTTTGGCAAGTCTGGAATCTCTTTGCTGTAATTGTTGAGTTTGGAACTTATGAATATGGATCATGTTTTTCTGTACCATTTGCTATACATAATATACATAAAAATGAATGTCAAACAACCCAATTATATTCAATTGTTTGAAAATATATTTTAACAATGTCACAATCAACTTGCATACATAATGATGATACAAAATCAAAGGATGAATTTCCAATTCTGATTAACAGTACATGAAATGGTGCACTGTAGTTATTATTTGCTGAACATTGATGCTGTATATAAATATATATAGATGTATTGTGTTGTAGTATTTCTGAATTGTAAACCATTTACAACTGTTTACATGGTTCTACATCAAATATTTCATTTAAAATTGCAGGTATATATTTCCTACGACTAAGTGCTTACAGTATGGAAAACTGTACATTTTAAATTTTTTACCAAGTTTGCTTGACTGAAAAAATGTAATTATTCCGTAACATTTAATTTCATTGGAATTTTAAACTTTGCTGTAACTACTGTGGACATTTTACTCTACATGTATATTGAAATTCTCATACTTGAAATCCTACACTTCAGCCATAACTTGATTTAGTTAATTTTATATTTTGTGTAAATTTGTATATTATATTTCACCATCTCTGAGGGTAAACCATTTACAATTGTTTACACCATTATACATCAGGTCTTTCTTTCGTAATGAAGTGTATATATATTTCAGGAAAAGAAGTTTTTACAATCAGAAAATTGGACATTTTAAATTTGTGACCAAATTGAATTCAGTATATATAAGTCAGCATGTACTCCATGATTTCTTTTTGAAATGTTCAATTTAAATTTCAACTTCAAAAATAACGTCGCTCTGAGCACTGTATATATATTTTGTATTCATATTCTGCTATTACAAAATATTGTTATTCATAGTTTGATATTTTTATTGAATATTTGCTTGTGAGATTTTGATACCTATACAAGCTGGTTGCATTTACATGCACAAACCAGATAGTTCATCTGTGATTGACAACCTTTTTTGGTCCATTTTTGTGTACAGCATATTTGCATAGTATTTTTCCATCATTTAGATCTTCGAAAACTGCCTAACATATTTAGGGGATACTGTATTATACGGGCACAGTGAAAATGTGGCCACACACATAGTATAATATTATCAATGCATTATAAAACATACTTAAGAGACCGGTCCAAGTTTGTGGCCACAAGTCTGGCCACAAATGTGGCCACTGTGGCCACATTTAAAAAATATAAAAACAATGTGCCATCACTGTACTTTAACGAAATTTCTGGAAGAATCTGGGGGTGTTCCCAGGGTGCTATCTTACGATTTATTCCGTATTGAGGCCCGTGTTGACATATTGGCGGTATCCACAAATAAATTTCCCGAAACTATCCGCCATATATATTCCCGTTTAAACTCATTACCTTCCCTTAAGCGGTAAGGGACCACATATCACTTTGCCAACATTGGCGTCGCGGGCACCATGTTTCCTTCTCCGCCGACATGCTCAATGGGACTCTTTACCGCATATGCATATATCAGATAACAGGGAGCACCTTGTTAGCTTATATATATAAACAAAGTGATCGAGTATTTAATGCCAGATGGAATAAATGATAACAAGTATAAAGTTAGTATTAAATTGATATGCTTTATTACGATACATCGACGCTGTTCGCTTTCACAAGATCAGATTTGATGCATGCGGGCCGTTTTAATAAGGGAAGGTAACGGGAGCCGGTAACGGAATAAATTGAACAAATAGGGGGAAGAGATACAGGAAATTTCCACAGGGTGCTGAAGGGGAATTAAGGGCGACAACACGGCGGTTGTTGGGGGCGAAACACTGGGCATATACAGCAAGCATGAACATAGCCAGAGGGGCTAGATTCTTTGGGAAACTCCGTTACAGTACAGTACTGGGGCATTATGTTCATATTTTTAAAATGTGGAGACAGTGGCCACATATGTGGCCACAAACTCGGACCGGTCTTTTTAGTATGTTTGATAATGTATTGAAAATATTGTACTATGCGTGTGGCCACATTTTTACTGTGCTAGTATACTGAGCCCGTATAATACAGTATCCCCCATATTGACAAAGATGGATGATGTTTTTATACAATTTACCAAATGTCAAAAAGTTATATTGATGTAATTTCACAAAAGTTATTCTAGACGAATTACCAGTCCTTTAGTTCATGCCCAACATCACTTTTCATCAAACAAAAGATCTACAAAAGGTGCATGATCTCTGAACCAGGACTTCCTGCATATAAACCACACAGGTGCAAATTGATGAAATTCAATTTTCAACCCCCAAAACTTTAAACAATGTACATATTGACCTTTTGCTATGAAATAGTGTGTGTTCTCTATTTTATATTTTCGTTAGTGCCTTTAGACCATTTTAATACATTTCAGATGGTGGTGCATGTTTCTGTCCTGACAAAAGATGATACTGGCAGCTGAGAATTTGGAAGGTAGACAGATGCTGTGACCAAACAACTGGATTGTGGTGTCCTTGGTTTACAGAACCCCAGGATGAAGGGTTCTCTTCAGTGAAGGATATATGCTGTGGGTGGAACCACACTTGTGTGCCTTCCTCAACTTGAGTCAGGAAACCCATTATTATGGCACCCATGTAAATAAACCTGTTTTTTTTTTATTTGTCTTCCAATATCCCAACTAGACTTCTACAGTTTCTATAAACCTGTTGTCCCGGACAAGTGGATATCTGAGTCGAACAAGTGACTTGAACACCACTTGTCCAGTGGACAATCAAATTTTCGATTGGAAATAATAATTTTTTAAAGCCCAATTACCTGGAATACTGACTAGACCAGTGGGAAACGCGAACAAATTAGCTGGTGTAGCATGGGGCTGGGCTGAAGGTGCAGCCTGGGGATGCACTGAAGGTGTCAACAAATATTGGCAAGCTGTGATTCTTTTCAAATAAATATTTGTAGCTTATAAAACTATTTCCAGAAATATTTGAATATGGGACGTTCAGTTATTTAGTATTAATTGAGACAACCCTTCCTCCTCCCCTCTCCGGTGATTTTTTGTAATGCAGGATCTGTGTTAGAGGGACAAGTGAATTTTGAGAGGGACAAATGAAAATTCAGATTAACTTGTCCTATGGACGAGTGATTCTGGAAAAATTGTAGAAGCCTGCGTTAATATTTCACTTTAGTTAACCTAAACATCAAATATATGTATATTTCTCAGAAATTTGATTTTATGTCTTCTCTGTGGACTTCATAGTACTAAGTATGTACATACATAAATTTGTGCCGCAGAATTTTGAGATCTGCCAATAAAATTGATTTCAGAAAGTTGTAATATTTTGTCTCTGGACTTTACAGAAATGTATGTCTGTAGATATGTGCATGAAAATCAGAGATCTTCAAATCAAAGTGGCTTTCGTGTGTTCCTCAAATAGATAATTGTACATTAAAAACTTTGAATTTGTCACCCTTGCTAGAAAACTAACACACTTGTTGAGGTAGGTAATGTAAAATTCAATTTTCAACATCCACAAATTTTAACAATTATGTACACATTGACCCTTTGCTGTGGTACCTTGTCTCTACACTGTCCATTTACTATTGTCATTATTCACTTGTCATCATTTCCAGATGTCCATGGTGCTTGTGGCTGTGGCTACGAAAGAACTAGCTACCAGGTGATATTGCCAACTGAGAACATGGAAGATAGACAAAATTAATGTTGTGACAAAACAGCTGGACCATGGATACGACCACTGTTTGGTATTAAACAACCCCAAGATTAGGGATTCTCTTCAAATCACACCATCATGGCACTCGTGTAAGTTCACAAACACATTCTCTTGTTTGTCACCCAAATACCCCAGCTTCTCTTATCTCATTTTAGTTTACTTGAACAGAAAAATGGACACTGTATGCATGTATCTCAAAAAACTTGTTTTCATACGTCGTCACGCCTGTTCAGTTTGTGCTCTATTACTCTGAAACATTTTACTCAAACCCATACATGGTTGAAAATGAGCCATATATACTTTAACCAATATGTACGCACTATTGTCAGTGTTCCAGTGAACATTTGAACACACACACACACACACACACACATTATATATATATATATATATATATATATATATATATATATATATATATATATATATATATATGACAAGAAGAATGAAAAAGAGAAAATGAATTTACATTGTCTATAGACAAAGCTGCAGAAGGCTCAACTGCTTGTTTTTGGTCCATGCAAAAAAGAAGAAAAAAGAGAGACGCCCAAAAGTGCTCCTCCAATCCTGATTGGGACCATCTCAATCGTTTATTATTTTCTAAAACATTGTACTAATTTCTATCCCATAGGGGTTAGTGCTGATGCAAGTACTGTTGTGTTCATACCTCGTCCATTCATGTACCCTTGCGGGTTCTATAACTTTTTAACAAGTTCTGCTACCTCAATGAAATGGTCTAGTGGAAACCTCTAATTGTGTGCTTACATGAGGTTAAGATCCAGTGATGTTGACCAAATTTTCAAGGTCAACAGGGGTTATAATGTTGCTAACAAAAAGGGCTGGGAAGGCCTGTTTTTACTGTTCTGTTTAAAATTTGTTCCTCGCTGGCAAAGCCACCTGTTACAGAGCAGGCATACCTTGATAAAGATTTTACACTCCACCCCGAGAAAAAATATCAATACCTTTCTCCAGTCACACTCTTAAAGTCTTTAAACATCAAAAGCAAGAGCGATCACTTTTGACATTATTTTCACCTCAAATTCTGTTCTGGTCCACAGTCAGTTCATAACCTTGGTCATGCTCAGTCAAAACTTTGTTCTCCTGGACTCTCCAACAGCACCAAAGACCACTCCTGGTGCCCTGCACACGCAGTGGTAACTACAGTACTAACACTTCCTGAATTAGTGAAGTGAGGTCTGCATATACATGTACATATTTTTTTCAGTAGAACTACTTTCTGGTGAAGCAGCGCTTAATTGTGTGCCATCTAGTGGCCAAACTGACCCTTTTCCCTCTGGTTTTGTAAAATAACATCTATTGTAACAACAAACTATTATCTACTGGTTATCGGCAATTCGACAATATATTCATCAGTCGAGCATTAATCTGAATTTCAAGAGAAAACAAAACAAAAAATATGCAAGCCAAATATCACTTGGGTTAAAAGTAATTGATATGCAGAATGAACCTTACGTTTGACAAACATGGGACAATTTGTGTTGGAGCTCTGCACAATGTTCAAAATAAGATGTCGAACAAATATCAAGAAGTGAAATATGTGTAGTTATTGACTATTTGAACAAAGCTTTGTAAGAAAACATATGGCTAATAGTCAGAGCAATCAAGGTTATAAGTTCCGTTAGTTAACCCTAGTATAGCCAAGTATTCAACTGCTTCCATAAGGATTTGCAAAAACATCCTTAGATTCATAAAATTATTACAGTATAAGGTAAATATGTATTACTATGAGAGCTCTAGTATTCTACATGTGAGTTGTATAGTTATTCGGAGCAACTATCTCCTACATAGATTGCCAACCAAGGCTAAGGGACTCTATCTATCCCGCACTTGTGTGCAAACTCGCCAGTATATTTTTGAAATAGAATATACAAACTATTGATTTTTTTCAACAGACCAGTCTTTCTTCATTTAAATAACCGATAATTAGTACATTAACAGATTAGACCAAATTCATAGTCCCCCCTTACCGCCGATCATAACATTCCTGACATTATTGTAGACGTGGTAAAAGACCATGGCACCAGAGTGTTCTAGTTAGGTCATTGAGGGATCTACACAGCCCAGTCCGTACAATAAATGCCAGAATTGAAATTCACACACAGGAGTGAATAACTAGATGTACCCTTTTTTTTAATCATGGCAATGATACTAAACTACGGTGCCAGTATATTTTTGTCTTTGTGGCACTTCTGTTAAAACTAGTCAGTTGCACAACTTATAACAATAACTAATCATGCTTGATAAAAACATCAATACCTCTTATATATCCTTGAAGCAGTGATGCAAGTAATGGTGCATCATCATATTGACAGGTTGTGTTAAATATGAAATTTAACATGCATTATTCGTTGACATAATATCATTTCGTTTCCATCAGGACAGGGAAAACACACCAACATCAACCAACGTGACAGCACTGAGCACATACTGACACTCACCAAAGGTAGACCCCCAGCCCCACGTGGCGACTTCCCTAGGTGAGCTGTGGACATACTTGCAGGTTTCCCCCCATACGCGTAATATGTGAAAATTAACTCAAGACGTTCACCGGAAACACATCTAAGGCCTCGTCTGCGACCTCTTTAACACGTTCCATGAGACCTGTTGTACTGACTTCACCTAAAACTCACATCTAGATACCTTTTCACAATTTCACAGCCATGCTGTTGCCTGTAACTTTAAAGAGTTTGATCAGAACTCATACCACTCCCAAAGGAGTTCACTATGTTTCCCCTCCCAAAGGAATTCACAAATGCACCAGACACAGGATTACTGTTAATGGGTTAGTTACCTCAGCTTAATTAACGTATCTTTTAGGCTCAAGCCAAACACGTCCTTTGAGACCCATACGTAAAATCCCATTGACTCTTACTAAAAACGTACATAAATAGAGACGCTGATATGTGAAGCCTCTACAGGCATGAATTGTCTCTCTCTTGCAGGTACGGAAGCCCACTTTCAGTTACAGTAATGATAAACCTTATCCGACAAACATAGAGGTGCAGCAAAATTTCAACGAAATTGGTTCTTTAATAACTACCCCACACATTCTTATGTCTAAAGTTCCCAAAATGTATATAATAACTTTATGTATCTTAATTTACGTCTTTCGGATGTCCTAATACTGTGTCTACAGTACATGACACACATATACAAGTGCAATTTCCTCTTGACGGCATACTGGGTAACTTTCATCTTTCATTGCAATTAACTGACCAGAAAAAGATACAGGTAAAGTGTGTCAGTCAATTGTTTCATACGACCTATCAGCCCCAAAACAGTGACCGAACTGAACCCTTTAATGACTAGTTTGTCATAAATCACCTGACTACTTTCCCTGTACAACAACCTTTTTTTTCAGCTAAAGTTATGCCTGCCTAAACAACGATGTTTCTGTAGTCTTATTTCGGTATTCACGCCAATTCCTAAGTACTCCTTTACTCAAGCAGTGACATAACCTCATGCCTTTATGCCTTTTTCGAGATCAAGAGTTAACATTAAGCATCCACATTAAAACAATTTTAACACTTAATTTCAGAAATCGACAATCACTGTTTCATTTCTTCAAACTACTTCACAGGCATTAGGCTAATGGAACAGTCACAGGTAGAACCATGCTAAAATTTGATTTTTTTTTTGCACATTTGCAAGCGAAAATAAGTGGTGAATAAAATTTAAAGTATAGTTTATCTAGGCCTTTGTCTATACCTTAGGACTGATGCAAAAAAAAATTGTTTATAAATAGAAGTTATATTCGGACTAGTAGAATTTTTAGTATACGGGCAAGTGGATTTTGAAATCTACTTGCCCTGAGGACAAGCAATTTAAAAAAAAAATTGCTGTGGCCTGTCAGCAAATAATGAGTAAGTAGTTTTTGCTTCACTATTAACGGCCAAGGTCTGTTTATATCAAACCTTTTTATTTGTAGAATGAAAAAAAAAAACCCTTCTTATTAAAAAACTGAATTGTATGTTGTTCCCTGAAAAGTAACTTGATTTACAGGATAAGGTGCCAACGCTCATTACAAGTATAACGAGCAAATGTAAAGCTCTTTTTGTCGAAGTCTACAATCGTTAGTTTCAAATGTGGGATATGATGTAAGAAATGTAGCAGCATGCAGGCATTCTTCACTTCAAATGAAAGCTGCACACAGGTTATTTCTGTTTCTGTCATAATACATTTCAAAGAACTTCTGATTCAATGCTTTTCCACTCAGCATGTCTGTCAAGCAGAATTGTAACTTGGATCTAAACTGAACTTTGTCATTGACACCTGTGCCTCTTTTGTGACAATCACTCTGGTGATCAATACAGGAGTGGCCACATTGTGACAGGTGATTAAAACGGGTACAATATCATAATTAAATAGGACTGACACACTTTCCATTGTATGTGGCCTCTTGGGGGTGATTTTCTGTCCCTTTTGACAGGGGTATTACTGTGCCTGTGAAAAAAACCCAACCAATTTGCCCACAGAGAGCTATTACATTTGTTGTTATGTCTGAAATTTCAGAATATGATACCAATCTCTTATAATATTCCGAAATACAAACTGGTTATAAAATCATAACCAACCTAGACATACCCTCAATGCAAGCATTGATCGAAGGGTCCATTTGTTCAATTTAGGTCATGGTGACACATTAAAATCTAATCAGTTTATCTTGGCATGCTAGATAAGCATACTGCCAAATTTGAGCAAAATACATTGGAGCATTCTGGAGATATTGCAGTAACGAGCATGTAATTAGGCTGCCATTCGTTCAAATTACGTCATGGTGACACCAAAATCTAATCAGTTCATCTTGCCAGGTGAGGTAAGCACACTGCTAAATTTGAGCAAAATACATGTAGGCACTCTGTAGATATTGTGATAACAAGAATGCATGCATCTGAAAGGACGAACAACCCCAAAACAAAGCCCCCCCCCCCCCCCCCAATTGAGATGGACTGTTAAAAATATAAAGCTGTTGCTACAACTTCACCATGGGCAAAAGACAGGTGGGTTACCATTTGGAATTTGAAATTTATTTCTCCTGTGCACAAGCCATGTAATTCTGAAGCTTTTCTCACCAAGCTGGCAAATCACTTCTTTGGCAGACACTTTTTTCTACCGAACCACTCTTATTAAACCATTCAAATCCTGGAACACATCCATACTCCACTTTAGGTGTCACATATTACAACACTCAGACCAGCAGGAGTCCCACTGAATTCATCACCCTACCCTCACACAGCCAAGAAAAAGTGTCAAAGGCCAAGTTTAAAAACACTTGATTTGATATATCTCCATTTAAGGAAACTTGATACATATTGGACCTAAATTTTATAATTATATACCCGAGAATATTAAAAGTGCTACCTCTGTGAAGATTAGTTAATTGGCTACAAGATAGACATATTAATATTTACTCCTTGATTTTTCCTCATAGAGAAACAAGTACTAATTCCAGTTAACCCTAGTGTACTAACTTATTCCTTGTATATCTTGTCTAATAAGTATTTCTGAAAATTTTGTGTGACATATTGTAATTGATTTAGTTTGATATGGTATTGCTGTATGTTTACAGTCTATTGCATGGCAGCACAAGGCACTGCCTTCATGCCATCCATCATCAATTCTATTCTTGTACGCTTCTTTTTCTGTAACTCTGATGAAAATAAAACAATTACTCATTTACTTTATGACAATGTATTTAGGGCAGGCCCTATATTTCTGGCACAGTTTGACTTTTCAGTGTTGCTATTCACATTTTAAATAAATTAAAACACATACATGTGCAATATACATAAAACAGGGCTCATACACATTGGCAGCTTTCAAATTCCAGGACTTTTCCAAGACTTTCCAACCAAAATTCAAGGACTTTCCAACTTGATCAATTCTCCTTTATTTGCGTCTTGCAGCCTATTTTTTACGGTTTCTCACTGTGAGAGGAGGAAGTGATCCAGCTAACCTAACTTTTGGAGGAAGGTGTATTAGTGGACATTTAAAATTCAAGGACTTTTCAAGGACCTGTATGAACCCTGATAACATATAGCCAGATAAGGGTGGCTCAGATACTCTACCAAACTCATCCTATCTGCCATCCTCAAACATCTGAATAATGGAAAATGAACAGTACCTGGGGGACTCAAGGTAAAAGAAGAAGAAATGAGCATGAATATATTAAATAATGACTGTGTACGTATTGTACTGTCAAATTTCCCTGAAGTCAACTCTTTCACTTTGTCACAGCCAGTGGGGTAATGTGCATCTGTTACATTTATTTCAAGATTTTAAGCAGACATGGTTGTATCAACAACAGGTATTATTACTTCTTTTTTTTTCCTTTTTACCTAGGTTAAGAGTTTGAGATAAGACATCAATGAGAACAGTTCTGCATCTTTGTGCCCAAATGGCCCAGTTTCTGGTCATCTTATGGACTGAAAATTACAAACTGTTCTGTGTGGTCAGAGAATAAGAAGCATCTGTTTAGTTTTAACACCCCCCCCCCGTCAATAAGAAAATACTCTCAACAGTTTTGTGTATGATCTTGCAACTTTTTTCAAACAAGTGTTTTTAACAAGGATACGGCCATGTAAATAGGGGACAAATGCCCCGCCCCCCTCCCGTCCTTGATGCTCACATCAAGTTTACCCAGCAACCACATAAATTTCCTTATTGCTGCCTACACATAACATTTATCTGTCCAACTGATACTTTAAGTAAAATAAATAAAACTGTACATATATTTGCACTGCACTTGCAATACACATGTCCGTATTTCACACCATTCTGAAAGTGAAAGCTGTGAAAACAACAGTGAAAATCTACGAGACAGGGGGAACGTAAGCATGTATTTCCCCAAGGATCCACATTAAACTTGAATATACTCAAAAGCTGTGCCATTCTATATACATGCGACAACTCAGAGCCCTGCAAATTAACAAACGGAGATGCGAAAACACCGAGTTTCGTCCTGTAAACTGATTTCGTCATTGGCAGGACCAGCAAGCACTCATGTGTGACAACATATCCCGCCAAACTCGGCCTCCAACCATAAAGTTTCCTGCAGATTTCAGCCACGCATATTTGTTAAGACTTAAAATAAAAACTTCTAAAGCAATACGCAAATACTTTGCTCCTATCACATGAAAGATATGGAAAACTACACAGCGTAAAAATTACGCAACCAATGAAAACAAGACCGAGTACCTCCCCCTTTGGCTTTGGCCGGGACCGGGAAATGTCTGACAGTTAAGACACGGAGGGTCACTTTCAAGGACACCCACCTGGTTTTCCCGCGGATGGAGCTCACCAAACTTGATTCTGTGGCAAAGCTCGTGGTTTAGATTTTGCTTACCACAAGTTGGTCGGCCGCACTGCCGCACCTTGAAACAATTAGCGACTGTTCTTTCTCTTGTGTTGACCCGTCACAACACCAGATAAAGATGGCGGTACCAAACGTCAACAGAAAGTGACGTCACGTGAAAGTGACAACATACATCCAGCTGCATGATGGGAAAAAATTGACTGTAGCGCCAGCTGTCAATAAACAGTGTAACTAATATTTATCAAGTGATATGTTAAAATGTAATAGGGCCCGAGTATGCCCCATTCCGGGAAAAACTATGTACCTAAATGAATATAGACAATTTAGCCTTGCTCTCAGACATGGACCAATTTCTCTTTCTGATGACCTGCAACAATGGGGACCCTTTTGTCATCAAACAGGTCCTAAAATTTGTCAACAGTGCAATGGAAAAACGAGTGTAAATATATTTATTAATGTGCTAGTGCATAGTCTGTATTTTGAAATAGATAGTTTTATTATGTTTTATTTAACTGGATAGAGTACATTTTTAGTTTTGTTTGTTTGGTTTTTTTTTGTTTTTTGTTTTGAATTTGTTCCGCTTGTTTATCTAATTCTGCGAATGTTACACGTGATTATATAACTTCTCGGATCCACGGCAATCATCCCGGTGAACCCTGGGTGCTGAGCACTGTAATGTTTGCTATACCCTCCAAAGGGAGTGTTTATGCATTAAAATCTTCGAACCTTTGTATCAAGATGATTTGGTCATCATAGCTGAAAACATCGGTCTGCAAAAGTAAAACGCATTGAATCATTTGTTTGAATGTTGCCACAAATGGAAATTAACCATTAAGTTTAGTAAATCAAAAATAACAATTTTAAATAAAGGAGTTTTTAGGCCTAAGAAAGGATACTTTTCATTGGAAAACCGTGAAATTGAAATTGTTCAAAGCCATTGGCATTGCTGCCTTGGTAATGGTAGTGAATTTTCTACCGCTGGAACCTTTTAATCTGACAATATCAAAATTAAAAGATAAGCTAATAAAACCCTTTTTAACCCGAGATATTTTAACACGACTGGCAACGTGGACTTATCTCTTAGTCTAAAACAGCTTAGTACTACCACAGTCTCTCACCGAAGTGAAGTACGGACCCCTTTAAATTTCTCATTTCAGAACTTCAACAATGAAAACTTTATGAACTTGACTGAACGTGTGTGTCCAAAACAGGTTCATAATAAACTCTGCAGATTTGATCTAGAGACGCATGGAAGACTTGGAAGTAAGTTTGAATCTCACCGAGACCACCGTGTTAGAAACACAAGGCAACAAGATTTTTATGTATAATGGCTTACAAACCACCAAGCATGCCAGCAAATACTTTTACTGGTGAGATAACAGCTTTCTTACACCAAGCATATAACACATATAGTGACATATGGATACTCGGTGACCTGAACTTTGATTTACTATCAACAACTAAAGGAAGAGTGGCAAGAGACATATGTGATCAGTACGATTTACAACAATTAATTGAAAAACCTACCAACTACACAATGCATGGAAGCACAATCATAGATGTCATTCTGACAAGTAACCCAGGGAAATGTAAATTCTGTGGAGTTATTGATACAGGTCTCAGTGATACCCATAACCTCATATACGAAGTTAGTAACATCTTTGCGCCAAGATTACCTGCGAAGGCAGTGACGTACAAAAATTTCAGAAACTACGTACCTGAAAAGTACACCCGGGACATGAGTTACATACCCGTCTCTGCTTGCCAAATTTTCGAGGATCCGTCGGATAACTACTGGGCATTCCAAACCCTATGGAAAGATGTAATCGACGAACATGCTCCTGCAAACACTATCAAGGTTAGAGCAAAGGAATCGCCATTTATGAATAGACTCTTACACAGAGCAGTAAGAGAAAAGCAAAGACTGTCAAGGTTTCAAGACTAATTTCAATTAGGAACTAAAAAAAATACAATGGAACATTACAACTAAAATAAGGAAAGAAGCTAAGAAGAATAAGGGTCCATTTGTTCAATTTAGGTCATGGTGACACATTAAAATCTAATCAGTTTATCTTGGCATGCTAGATAAGCATACTGCCAAATTTGAGCAAAATACATTGGAGCATTCTGGAGATATTGCAGTAAAAACCTTTGGACGTTGCCAACTGCTTGAATCAAAATTTTACAAACATAGCAACAAACATTGGCACAAATGCCAATTTTACAACTATAAACACCGACCCACCTAAAGGGGAGGATTGTAGCATTTTTTACCAGGACCACCCAAGTCTTCAGAGAATCAAAGACAGTGAATCTCTCTCATATTTATCTTTTCAACATACTAATACAGAAATAGTTTAAAATATTATAACATCTCTTGACGCCAAAAACTCAACAGGATCGGACTTAATCCCGTGTAAATTATTAGAACCTGTTGTGTCAAACCTGTGTCATTATATCAGTGCTATTTTTAACCAATGTATTGATACTCATACTTTCCCAGATAACGCAAAACTGGCTGAAGTGTTACAAATTTTTAAGAAAGATGACAATTTAAATGGTAAAAACTTTTGGCCAGTTAGTGTCTTAGCAGCGATTTTCAAAGTTCTAGGAAAGCTTATTCATGTGCAATTTCAGCCTTTCATAAATGACATTTTAGATCCAAGAGTAAGTGCATACAAAAAAGGATATAGTTGTCAATATGTCCTTTTAGATTTGATTGAGAACTGGAAGAAAGCGCTTGACAGGAAGAAATATGTGGGTGCTATATTTACGGATCTCAGTAAGGCGTTTAACTGCCTCCCTCATCATTGCTAAGCTCAAAGCCTATGGAGAGGATGAGAGGGTGTGTTTTACGTCTATCATATCTCTCTGGACGTAAACAACGTGTTAAGATAAGCGGCATAACAAGCGATTTGCTCACATTATCCAAGGGCGTGCCCCAAGGTTCGATCTTAGGGCCGCTCCTTTTTAATATTTTTATAAATGACATTTTTACTACTATGACAAACACCTCATTGCACAACTACGCTGACGATAATACCATTTCAGCCATAGCTAACACAAAACAGGAGGTTGCCACTTCATTAAATCAAGGTGCCTCAGACGCCACAAAATGGTTTAGTGATAATGGTATGGAGGCTAACCTGTCCAAGTTTCAAGGGATTTTGCTCAGAGATCCCTCAAATGACACTGTTTTCAATATAGATGGTCCTGAAATAAAAAATGTTGACCATGTAAAATTTTTAGACATAAACAGAGAAAAAACTTGGACTTTCACAACCATAGCAGTGTAATTTGTAAAAGAGCTGTAGCCCAGTTGAGGGTCCTCATTACCTGGATTTGCCGTCAAGATTTTCAATTTTCAGATGTTTTATCTTGACACATTTTAACTATTGTTCTTTAATTTGGAATTTTTGTGCTGAGACATGCCGAAAAAAAATTGAACAGATTCAGTATAGGGTTTTAAAGTTTGTGTACAATGATTTCACATCAGACTACGCTGCTCCATTGAAAAAAAGCAAATTACCAACTTTGGCATTAGCAAGAAAAAGAGCCATTGTGATAGAAGTTTACAAGTCAATTCATCATATCTCCCCACCTTTTATGTGGGATCTCTTCAAGCTAAAGGAAGAGGGTAATTATAATTTAAGACGCACAAGCCAACTTTGTATATCTTGGTGCAATACCAAGAGCTACGGGATTAATTCATTATCAGCTCAAGGAGTAAATTTGTGGAATAAATTACCTGATAATATCAAAATGGCAAAAACCCTCAAGGAATTCAAGCATTTAATTAACACTTGGAAAGATGAAAAGTGCACTGTGCACGTGCATGTAAACATGATGTACAAAGAGCACACTTGCATGATACTCGCAGTTTATGACTTTTTTCTCTTCGTTAAGGTTTTCTTACTTTTATATTTTTATTTTTCTAGTCACACATTTTATCTCTACTTTTACTCTTTTAGTTTAAGTGTCAATTTTAATTTATACACCTGTCAGTGATACTAGCCCTCGGCTAATGTCTGTATTTGCAAACTGACATTAAATAAAAGTATTGTATTGTATTGTATTGTATTGTATTTTAGAGGTTCATCGAAAATCTAGCATTACGGTAATTCTTAGGCTCACACATCCTGGTACTTGCACTGCTCAGCCAATCAAAAGTGTGAACAACTGACCTGCAACCACACAGAGCCAGGTGAAAGCACACTGAACCATCTGTCTCAGTATCTGTGTGTAAATTAAGCCTCCCAAATTTTTCAAAACCAAAATTCTCGCCAACATAATTTCTCCAAATCTTGACAGCTCACACAAGAGATATTCCTTTCTTCACAGCTAAACTTTGGAACTCGCCAAGAGTGCCATTGTGTAGAAACCTGAAATTTAATATTTCATGTTCGGAACGAGGGGGACTATGTAAATGAATGGGAAAGCAAGGGCTGTTTTCAACTGGCTCAGTCTCAGCTGTGACATCACAATGAAGATGGATTTGGCAGTTACCGCATAATTATCTCAAGCCTATGTTCTGCTCTAAAAACTTATACTATATTAACGGCTGTGATCCGAATAGCTTAATTACCAAGTGTTTGAGAGAAAATTATACGATAAAGCAGAATAAAGTGCTACATTGCAATTCATCAAATCTCTTGTAAAATTTAGCTTGCCCACTCTATGGCAATTTAATGGAAATTGTTATGTCAGCGTTAATATCGCTAAAATGCATAATAAATTTTGTGATAAAGTGCATAAATGGGAAAAATACGTTTCATTTTTTTGGCAATTTTATCAAGCTCCATTAAAACATTCTGGAAATTCAAGGCTTAAACAGCCAAATGAATTAATAAACGGATCATCAGCGGAAAACCATCAAGCAAGTTTCACACTTTTTTGTTTTCTCATAGTCTTTGTAAATGGCTACAAAACGACTCAGAAGTTATTTTAAAATGCCTCTGTTCCCTGTCCACAAAGGCACTTTTTTTTTGTAAAATGCCCTTTGTCTTGATGTTCCGAAAGAGTGCAATCATTACTTTTTTTGCAGCCCCGTATCTTAATACTTGGATCAATCTATTAATGAAAAGCGGCTGACACATTTTAGCCTGAATCTAATAATGAAATCTATCTCCTTATTATCGGGCAGTCGGACTCATGTATATATCCATCTCTCTAATATTAATCTTGCCTGCGAAGCAAACTCTGCTTTTTTAGTTCTGATGTACAGAAGGTCTTTTTCGTGGACAAATATTAACCCGGCTACCTGACAAATGTCCCATCCTCCAAAGCAGTTATTCGTCCGTTGGTGGCAGTGGCGCTCAACAACTTAAGCCGGCCGCACACTATGTGACCCGATTGTCGGCGACGGGTCTGCGACTGTTTCGTCGTCTAGTGTGCAACAACTGACGAGGCGACAAGATCCCTTTACAGTTGCCACGACTGGCGTCGTGAGAGTTGAACAAGTTGGATCATAAAACATTCTACGGTATGAAATATAGCCCATAGGCCTATATAGGCCCATCAAACACACTGAATCTTGTTCCATTGTCGGGCTATTTTCACGTGCAACAGATCACTAGAGTCACGATGAAAGCATGCAAAACTTTGTAAGCCCAGACATCGTCAACTTGAGGGATATTTAGAAATAGACAATAACCTAAACTAATAATCAAGTTCATGCGTATCTCACGACCAAATCACGCAAATCGTCGTGGAGTGTGCGGCGATTAGTTTTAAGTCGGGAGTTCTCCCCACGCACGACTGCTTGTCGCCGACAGTCGAGTAGTGTAGTGTGCGGCCGGCTTTATACCAATCTATAAGTTGCATTTGTTGCCTTATAGACATTATTGTATACTTGCTTTTTTTTCTTCAAATACATTTTTTTCTTTCAAAAACAAGTTATCATCTTATCTGTTCTGCTTATGCTATCGCGCACACTCTACCTCTGTCTACACAACTAAGTACATTGAAAGTGAATGAGATCCTGAAAGCTAGAGCTCTAAAATTGTATTCTAGGGATATTCATGATGTGCCAAAATATTTCATGGAAAATTTTTGCAACTTAACCGGTTATCCACCCTTATGCTACCAGACACTATGATATAGTCGCTAAATTGTTCCGGCTAGAACCATCACCAAAAATTCCAGTCGTGTTTAGGTTCTAGACTTGTCAAATAAAATGCCAGCTTGCATAAAGGACACCTTTTTACCAACTCAGTTGATGATGTCTCCAAATGTATAAAATCGTTTTTCAGTCATGAATACTCTGAAATATGTACCATTCAAAATTGTTATGCATCTAACTACAGTTGTTATGATTGATGATCAAACACATGTTTAATTTGTATTTTGTATTATATATTTACCAATAACAATCCTCCTTTATACAGATATAGTGTGGCCAATGATAGCGAATTGTACAAATCGTTATATGGGCTCTGTAGACTGGTCATTGTATTTCTCCTTTATAAAACTTATCTTGGCAGTTATATTATTGTAATGCTAGTACTCATGTAAGTAAGAATGCAAATTTGTCGAATAAACTGATTTGAATCCTGAATCTTTGGTATTCTCTTTAGCAGCCGGCAGAGTTCTACTGTCTGAGTATGTGAATGCAATTTAAAGCCAGTGATAGAAGTTTCAAGGTTTTCTATAGGTATCACATTTGAGCCGACGGTTGCCGCTAGGGGCATCGACGCCGCTAATGCTTCAAAGTGTTAAAATTTTTACATTGCTAGTTTTGTTAATATTGAAAGAATAGGGACACAATTGGCGTTCAACTTGCGATGAATGTAATAGCTCATGCGCTAGCGTTTCATGTGTTGTTTTCTCAGGCAACCGAGGCGATAGACAGTCATGCCTAATTAACTTGGCTCCTCTCACTAATTTCAAAACGGAAAGGTTCCTTGTAAAATAACGAGACAAAATCTTATGCGAATCAATTATCAATTACAATTTTACCTTTAATACTGACAGAAATTTGTGCTTAATGCAAATATAAGAATTGAACTTTCTTTCCATTGCACTCATCGGCGCTTGCTTGCATTTTTGAGAGGCTTTTTTTTCTTGAAGTCGCTAACGCAACTTCATGATAGGTAGAAACATAATAATGCATGTTGTACAAATTTGATTTCATAGGGGATTTCACGGACATGTACTCAAAGGTGAGCGCGCAATAACCGTTTTTGTTTTTGTTTTTTTAAAATTAATTTTCGGGACAATGTTTATTTTCTGTGGAAGGAGGCTTTAGATCTTAAACCAGTGAAAACGTGGGTGGGGGTGGGTGGGTGAGGGGAAGAGTGTGGTTCAATATTTTACAAAGTCACGTGAAATCTGTGTTTCGACGTAATTATAACATTACCCAAAATAATTATGCAATAAAATTATTATAGAATAACATTGTTTTAAAAAGCATTAACATCTTTCCGAACGTATTTGCAACACAAAGACAATATTTTAAAGCGATATTTTATGAAAACGATGTAGGCATTTCGTAAATATAGTCATGAAAAATACGTATATGCTATATATAATTTCATCCTAATATATATATAAAGTGAAGCCTGTCTATTGTGGACACCTCTGGGACTGGCAAAAAGTGTCCACAGTTGACAGGTATCCACAATAGACAGGTGTTTTTAACAAGAAAATTGACCATTTGGTCATGGATATAACTGTCCACATTATAGAGGTGTCCACAAGGACAGGTTTTACTGTATATATGTATATATATATATATATATATATATATATATATATATATATATATATATATATATATATATATATATGATATATATGTGTGTATATATGTATTTGTGTATATACATACATATATATGTGTATATAAATATATATATACATACATACATACATACATGAGTTCGCTTAGGGGACATCGCGGTTTTTCTACTATGACCCCATTTTGTCCGTCTCTTGGCTGGTTTGAATAGAGATATTCTACCTTAGAAAGACAGGTAAATAAATATGGATGGATGCATGGAAGGATGGATAGATAGGTAGGTGGGTAGGTAGATATATAGACAGATGGACAGATAAGTCGAGTTGCACCTGAAAGAAGCCAGGTATGTAGGATTATCCCTCTTTTTGCCTCAACTTTGCCATTGTGCTGAATTCTTATGATGGGCCACAGGAAGGAATAATGTTATCTAGAGAGATAAAAGGCTGAGTCATGAAATAAAAGGGAATTTTCTGTAAAATAGCTTACTTGTTACTAACTTGCAATGAAGTTATTTCAGAAATCGCTGTTAATATTTTGCGATGGTATCCTTCATTTGTGACATTGTAATTGACTTATGGGTAACCATCGCAAAAATATTTGCAATGTGTCGCAAAGGGACAAGTGTGGCACAAATTTTGAGATGCTTTTGAACAATTCACCCCAGGTGTTGTTTTTATAGATGCCACACACTATTCGATCCTGAACTATACTGTCTTTCAATTCAGCAAACTCACAATCTTTTGCCCTCAGTTTGATATCAGTGAGGAAAGAATCAAAATTTGAACATAGGTACCCGACATAGGTTTTTTGGGGTGACTGTATTGTTCCAACTTGCTCTTCAATGAACCCACCTTGTCATTCTCTGCATCTGTAAATTCAATGGAGTTTTAAGATTGGTTGTGCATGCAGGAATGTTGCAACCTGGACTTTCTCAGCTTTTCTGTAACTCCTGCAGCTACTGCTTAGATATTGTACTGTTGCTCCCCCACTGTAATTACCGTCAAGGTTTCCGTCAAAACTCAGTGGCTTTGGTGGCGAAGACCCACATTATAATGTTATTGGGAATGCAGGTGAAGGTATCCCACAAAAATCGCACTTCTGACACCATGTAATGTAGGTTTTAGTTACACAAGCCAAGGTTGGGGCACAGCTAATCACAGGATTCAAGTGGACCAAGATGTCCTGAACGAAAGTCCCGCATTCACCAAATAAAAATGTGGTGCTACAAAGAGTCCCCAGGTGGCAGCACTTGACTATTAGCCACAGTTCTTTGTAATCCAGGTACTGGTATACATGACAATATCTCTAATTCTAATTATAGATATCTAAAATTCGAATTAAATGTTAAAATGGTTTCTCGTACAAAACAACATAGATATGGACAGGATATGTATATTTTATTCAAACTGAATCGACATGAAAAGCATTACGATCCATGTTGCTTCAGTGTGAATAAATTGGTCTACTCCATCCCTGATATCACAGGCAAAAACCATTACAAATTCTTTACCTAACCGTACCATCAACAATGTGACCACTAAAATTACCTCTTCAACTCTGCCTTGGGCACCGACATAAGAGCTGTTTATAATTGCGAAATACACCCATGTCTGGTGGCACATTGATGTATGTCTCCCATTATATGGCAATGGTGGTGATAGGACACACCATAAATAGAATGGGGCTCCTGTCACCCAGTGTAATCATACAATTGTGAAACAGCTCAGTGTATACCATTGAAGATCATCTTTGAAAGATAGACTTGAACATCAGCATGCTGTTGTCAAATGTTAAATTAAAACTGTCATGGTTCAAAACAAGAATTCAATATTTAAAGCTAAGTTTTGTGTAATTGGTGTTAACTTTAGTTGAAAACTTTGTCGCCCGATTTCATGCATGTAGCAGTTGTTATAAGTTTGAAAAGGGGGTGACTGGGTAATTTGAGAAAACAAAGGGTGGTGGGAATGGACAGTGAGACATACGGACGTGGTCCAAGTGTGCTCTGACATAAAAGTTTGACGACTTAACCATCGCTTGAAGAGCAGGTTATTTTCGTTAGAAAAAGGAGTAGCTGGGAGCCCTATACGATTGTAAGTAGGAACCTAGTGTATTGCTTGTATGTTAAATGGTATTTGTGAGACTTTGTGTACTTTTTGCACTTGTCTTTGTTTTACTGCAGCCATGTTTAAGTTCATTATGAGCTCATATTATATAAAGGTTTCATTTTGTATATTTACAGACTGAACCGAACAAGTTATCGAGCAGGTTATCGCTCGTAGCAACGTACACGTGTATAGAAAGTTCGTGTGCTGATATGTATGGGATTGCAACTGGTGAGTAGGCCTAAAACTAAATAAAACTCAAGCTGTCAGCCACCAACGTCTGTTAAAACTTCTGTGTATTGAAAATCAAGAAAGCCATGGCCATGCACCAAACCAGCAAAAAAAACTATGTAGTGCTCCTAGATTTTATTAAGTAAAATCTAAAAGTTCAATAATCGTGGCTCAAAATTTGGAGACTAAAATTGGACGGTAGGAGCATATGGGACAGTGATTCAGTTTTTCCAAATTGTTCTAATCAGGTTTCACTTGAAGTTACAAAATGTCTGAATGCGAAATGTAGGAAAGTTGACAAAGAGGAATTAAGGTACCAGGATGATTTGGTTCATGACGGCTGTGCAAAAAAGAAAAAAAAAAAAAAAACGAAAAAAGAAAAAAAAGACTTTTGTTCTTTATCTGAAAGATATATATATATATATATCTTAAGTATGTGGTTACCAAATGTATTTTCAAAAAATCAATATTTATATGAGACAATCTATGAGAAACTATGACAAGTTTCAGCGGATCACTGCACGTGTATCTTCTATTTACTTTGGAATGGTAATGGTCCACGATGTTTGAACAGCCATCAGCTGTGCTGCCCAGTCCCTGACAACAAAAAAGTTACATCACCGCAGGGGAAAAATGGCAGCACCCTTGACTGGATGTACATTAAAAGTCGAAGAGGGACACGCAAAAGGCACTACTACTAATCAACCACTGTAATAGCAAACAGCAATTTCCGTTTGCTATTACAGTGTTTGATGATATTATTGGCGATCTAAAGTTATTCTGTAAAAAAAACAAACAAACAAACAAACAAACAAAAAAAGAAAAAAAAAAAGGTGCCCCCACCCTGTTTTCTCGTTTTAAGCACCTGCTGCACCGACGCATGTAATCTATATACCAAAAGATTTGTCACGATCCACCCTCTCAATCCTTGCCTAATAATTGAGTCGTCGGACTAGCCCACTTTGGCCGCTTTATTCCTCGCAAAGCCTCTTGATTCCCAATGAACCACTCTTTGAACAGAAGTGACCCCCGCATACAGACTCGAATTTCTCCTTCACTCTGATTAATGAATAAATATGTATTTTCGTTAAAGCTGGTAAATAAACGGAAATACAAATTTATTCACTGGCGTTGAAGGTGCAACTGAGGTATATACAGCGCAAACAGTTGCAGACCATTAAAACTCTGCCAGTGTACAGGATGAAGTTGTCATTACTATACAAGCAGGCATCCAGGATGTGTCTGACGAAATAGAACCTTAGGACTCTGCCAGTCAAATAATGAGCAGAGGCATCGCTCTCAGTCTAAACTGTCTGTAAGGTCCAGTTTAATCAGTGGAAGAGCTAAAGTGGCAGCACGCAAGGCAGCATTGCAAACCAAATCTGACGCATTAAAAGAACGAGAGCGCCTAGCACAAAAAGAATTGAACTTAAAATACCAAAAGAAAGCACTGGATTTGAAAGAGAATCTTGCGAATGCAAAAACAGACGATCAGGCTTATTGAGAAGTGACTGGGCGTAGCCAAAGTAGTATGCACAGCAGGCAAACTGAAAGTCAAAGCAGCAGCTGCTGCAACATGGGTCTCATGGCCCATCTGGCTGAAAATAGTGCTGCCCTTGTAGAAATCATGAAGGCAAGCCAGCAGCAACAGCAATACATGCTTTCGGTTATCCCTTACAATACTGTTTTTTTTCATGATAGCGTTTGAAAATCCCGTGGAAAGGGACCTTGTGCTAAGCTGGCCCGTCTGCTGCAGTACTGTGCCGGGAAAGCCTACAAGGTGATGGAAGGCTGTGCTGTTGTGGAGCGCTGTCAGGGTTATGCCAGTGCCAAACAGCTGCTGAAAGAAAGATTTGGCAATGACTTTAATATTACTGAAGCTTGGGTACAAAATATTACACAAAGACAGTGCATTAAAGTGATAGGTCTGGGCTGCAAGATTTTGTAGATGATTAGAAAAGCTGTCATGAAGTCTTGAATGCTATGAATATGTCAAATGAGATGAATAATCAAACAAACCTTGTTAGAATTGTCTAGAGACTCCCTGTCTATTTGCAAAATAGATGATAGAAGCAGGTCTGAGAAATTAGAAAAAGAAATGTAAGGGTTTCGGAATTCGATGATGTAGTGGAGTTTGTAAATTTAGCTGCACAAGAAGCAAATGATCTGGTATATGGCAAGGTGTCAGATGGACATAGGGGAAGAGCACATGTCCCAAATCCCAAAGCCAAAGGCAAAGCAATATTACAGTGTACAAGAAAATATCAAAAGTGATCACAAAGCAGAAAAGATGCAAAATGAAGGTACTGTTTCAAGGGGTACAAACAGTAAAAGAATATGTGTTCTATGTGAAGGGGGACATGCGCTGCACAATTGTGAAACACTCAAAGGGTTGCCTACAGAAAGGTTTAAATTGACACGCAGTAAAAGGTTGTGTGACAATTATTTGTTGCCCACAGAGCTGACTCATGCAAGAAACGGTTACACATAAGCAAGATACCTGAGGCCCAAGTTGAAAAGGGACCAGAAGTGTGTCCTGGCCAGGAAAATGATGTACACAATGGTTACTCCCATGAGGGAGAACGGTGTAATTAAATAGGGGTCGGAGCAACCAAGTTGGCACTGTATATAGTACCAGTCAGGGTCACAACCATGGGTGGTAGACATAGTATGAACACATTGGTGTTACTTGATAGTGGATCCACTAGCGTATTCTGCTCTGGAGAGCTTGCAAAGTAGCTTGGTATAAAGGGTGGACAGGAAAAACTAACAACTTTGACGTCAAATACAAGTGCTGACACAGGAGTTATTAGTGTAAAGGTTTCACATGTGATTAACACATGCAAAGGTGTGGTTGAATTGCTGAGGGTGTATGTACGGAATATGTCTGTTAGTGCAGACAATATTGCTAATCAAGATCACACGAATAAATGGTTACATCTTGATGGAAGTGAATTACTGAAAAATGTTGAACACACTTTGCATTTAGTTTAAACATATTTTATTTCCAAAAACGATTGGGGAGCAGGCAAAGCCTATATGAACCCCTCTTGCGAAAAAAAAGAAGAAAAGCTGTGAAGTACAATCCAGTGAAGAGAGGGTGCAAATACAGGTATAACAGGACAATACATGTACAAGGACATACAAAGAAAAGTTGACATCAATTTGACAGGACAGATAGGTATAGTATGGCTAGCTAAACAGAATTGTTCCCGTGACAGTTATTAAGGAAACCGATTTGTGTCTTTGACGTAGGCGATAACAGCATCATAAATCTTTGATTTTACTTGTTTAGGGCAATTGATGGGTCCATACAGCAACGTTTTGCATGTAAATTGAGCATGGGGGTGATTTCGGTTTGCAAGATACTACGCTGTGCAGAGTAACGGGGACATTCGAAAAAGTAGTGAAATACATCTTCGTTTCCTAGGCCGCAGACACAAGTTGGTGTATCGACTACCCTTATTTTATACAGGTCAGCCTTTAGATCGCTGCAGCCCATCCGTAATTTAGCTAGTATAACATTAATTTTTCTACCTCCAGCATAAAAAAGTTCGTTTGCTTTATCCTTGTTACTATTGATTTTGGATTTGAATTCTTGCAGCGATTCACATTTCCTTGTTTCAATAGGCAGGCTGTTCCAAAGACGTACGACTGACGGAAAAAACGAATCGCCATAGATGTTTGTTCGGGCTTTTATATGGGTAAATTTAGAATGGAAACCGAACACCATATCTTACTCTATTTTGGACTGTTTCAGGTAGTAGTTCCTTAAGATAATTAGGGACAATATCATTTACAATTTTATACATCAATATTAGCTTTTGTTTATCCCTACGTTGAGCCAAAGTTTCCCATGCTGTTTCTTCATACAATTTAGAATGACTAGTGAATCTACGTGCCCCTGTAACAACTCGAGCTGCTGCTAATTGGACCTTTTCTAGATCAGTTTCGTCTTGTCTTGTGCCATTACACATGACTATGTAACCATACTCCAACACTGGGCGAATAAAAGAAAAGTAAAGGGTTTCAAGTGCATGTCTGTTCAATTTGTACTGAAGGCTACGCAAAACGCATACCATCTTCATGGCTTTTGTTGTTATCATCTTAACATGAGTGACCATGATAAGTCAGATTTGAGAACCATACCAAGATGCTTGTGTTCCTGAACCTTTTCAATGACTGTTCCCTCATACACCAGTTTGCATTTGCTACTGTGGCAGGACACGCTTGAAGTGATGGTGTCAATAGAAGTAAAGCGAGGACAGAAAGAGGAACCTTACGCTGTGAAGACAGTGCTTGGGTGGGCTATAAATGGCTGTCTTGGAATCTGTCTGGCTCATGATACAGGTGACAGGGTGGCACATAGTAATTTCACACAAGTGCGAGAATTGAGAAACCAAGTGTAGAGGTTTTTGAGAGATTGAGACCAGGGAAATCATTCACACAGACAAATTGGGCATGTCAGCCAAAGATAGTAAGGTACTAGCTATGTGGGATGAAAACATTAGCACGGTTAATGGACATTATGAACTGCCCATTCCATTCAAACACAAATCCCCAAATTTTCACAACAATAAATAATGTATTTGATTGTGCACAAAGTATGATGGTACATATTTAAATACGAATGTATTACAGTAACTGATTTAATTTTTTGGTTTCATCCTCAAGAAATTGATGCAGCAGGTTGGACCATTATCTTCGAGTTCCTCGAGCAGACAATGATACAGACCCATCTCAGGTCTATTCAAAATCCACTGCCCCCCTCCCCCCCCAACCGTTCTCTGGATTCATTTTCTTTCTTTTTTCGTCGTGGAAAACACTGCAACAGCTAGAGTCCCATTTTGTTGTTTCTAGCATCAGCCATGTTGTGGATACATTGATGAATATTGGCGGGTAGTTTTATTTTTAGTAGAGGAATGCAGGGGTCATAGAAATTTAAGAAATGGTGACCTGGGTAGTGTCTTCTCAAACTGAAATTGGAGGAAGGGGAGTTTTAAAAAAATGGCCGCAGACTGATCGTGTGTTCACCTATGTTGTATATGTCAAAAGTTGGTTCTAACTGCAGACAGGGACCTATAGGGCTAATTTCAGATGTACAAGAAATGCTCTTACAGTTGGACGTGAATCCGGACGATCGTGATGTACTCAGATTTTTATGATGGAAAAATGGTGATATGAGAACGCCAATAATTGATCAAAGAATGAAAGTTCACCTGGGAGGGGGGAGGATTCGGAGCCCAGTTGCACGAATTACATCTTAAAACGCACAGCACAGGATGGACATCTAAATAACCCATGTGCGAGTATACAAGAACAATGGTTTAACTAGCCTGTTAATAACTGAATACACAAGTCACGCCCCAGTGGTCTTGCCTGATGTCCTGCAAGGGTGAGGGTATTTTACAAAGAAATACACTAGGAAGATGTACATTTACCTTAGAAATTGCCCACAGATACCACAGATACATTTTGTATGACAAATGTTGAAAAAAAAGTTTTTCATTCACACTTAGTATTTTACATACTGTAATTCTGAAATGCTCAGTCAATGGTTAAATATACATTTTATTCAAATTTATCAAAGTTTGCCAGACTTTCTATTGCTCTACGTATTCACTCATGCATTTCACGCACATACACTATTACGATAAGGAAGTCATAGACACTGTTAACCGGAACTTCTATGTGGACGATTTGCTGACTTCAGTAAGATCTGTTAGTCAGGCAATACCCTTAATTGCTGACCTGAAAGAGCTTTTAGTAAAGGGGGGCTCCAGACTTACCAAGTAGATAAGTAACCACAAGCAAGTATTAAAAACGATTCCCGAGTCCAAGTTGGCAGAAAGGGTGAAGGGAATTACTCTTTATCAAGATGCTTTGCCTGCAGAGCAAGCCTTGGGGTCCACTTGGAAGTGAGTTCCGGCTGATTTAGCTTCAAAACGGTAAACAAGGACAAACAGCTGATGACATGGGGCTTATTGAGTATTTTTAGTTCCATATATGATCCTCTGGGTCTTGTTGCCCATTTGTGTTGCCTGCTAATTAAGCTGATGCTGCAGGAGTTGTGTCACAATAAATTCAAGTGGGACAAGCCCATACATGACTCTCAGCTGGAGGAGTGGACAAGTTGGGTCAACGACTTACTAATCCTTGAAAACTACAAAACTGAAAGATGTCTTATACGATCAGAGTTTGAAAATGCAGATTGTGGGTTTTTTTAAAAAATATTTTTGCTACAGCAGCTTGAAAGCATAGAGAGTTTTGGCCTATTTACAGGTACTAATGCAGGTGGCCAGGTACTCAGCTTACTGATAATGGCCAAGTCACGTATAGTTAAACAAATGATCATCCCATGTTCAGAATTAAGGATGGTGACTTAAGCAATGAATGTGTGATAACCTGATATATATCCTTAATAAAAGGAAGTATGTCAAGGATGTTGTTTTTAATCTGTTCTAAATGAGTGCCCTGTATAGCCCCCTACAGAGTATTACGTACACATACAAGTACTTATACCCCACAATATGGCCCAGTGTGCTGACCCTTCACTAAGTGGGCACCTATCTAAAGTGGGCACTTTTGCTCGGTCCCAATGGTGTCCACTTAACCCAGGTTTTACTGTAGTGTTATGGTTATTATTACTATTACTCTAATTGAAAGTGGTGTTAATAGCATTGTAGTAAATGATGGTTGAGACCATTCATTTAAGGGGCCGAGATGTTAAATGTATAATTAATTCTGGTCGAAAACTTTGTCACCAGATGTCATGCATGACGCAGTTTTTATGAATTTGACAATTTTGGGGCGTATGGAATTTGAGAAAACAAAGGGTGTGAAAAAGGACAGTGAGACATATGAACGTGGTGCAAGTGTGTTCTGACATAAAGGTTTGACGACTTAACCATCACTTGAAGAGCAGGTTATTTTCCTTAAAAAGGAGCCCAATACAATTGTAAGTAGGAATCTAGTGTATTGTTTGTATATTAAATGTTATTTGTGAGACTGTGTATTTTTCGCATTTGTTTTTGTTTTACTGCAGCCATGTTTGAGTTCATTATGAGGTCATATTATATAAAGGTTTCATTTTGTATATTTATAGATTGAACCGAACAAGTTATCGAACAGGCTATCTCTTGTAGCAGCATACACGTGTACAGAAAGTGCATGTGTTAGTATGTATGGGATTGCAACAGGTGAACAGGCTTAAAATTGAATAAACTCAAACTGTCAACCATCAACATCTGCCAAAACTTCTGCATGTAGAAAATAAAGGAAACCATGCCTATGCACCAAAACAGCAAAAGCTATGTAGTGGTTCCTAAATGTTATTTAGTAACAATTGGATTAACGTTGAATGTGATGTATGAAGGTTGTGTCATTCTTTTCAGCACATCTCTGGCCCGATTGGAAACCCTGAAGCCAGCTCTCCACCGACAGAAGATCCCAGATTGAAGCATCTTATGCACAGAGGTGGGGAAGTTGGCAATAGGCCTTATCTGTTCTTCTCAACCTTCTTTTTGAAAAATGTTTGATATTATAACCTAAGAAATGTATGGGCTATTTGCTAGTCGATTGGTGCCATTATTTTTACATTTCATATCAAGACGTGAACCTATGTATGGGTAGTTTGGTTTCAAATTTTGGATGTGCTGGATGGCTACATTTGGACAAATACATGCATTGAGATTTGGGTGGACCAGAACCAGGAGAGTTTGATGTATAATTTTGACGAAAGATGAAATTCTTGAATAAAGGTAAAAAGGAGATTATACTTTCAGCTATGCATTTCATAAAAATCCTCTAGACCCGTCACTTGGCGACAGTAACTTTATAGAGACTATTCCCTGTTAAGCACAACCTACACCACGCTCATTCGGTTACAAATCCTATTTCCATCTTGAACATTGTCTCTGGGATTCCTCTCCACCACGAAGTTTGGACTGAGGTTCATAATGTGGCAGTGTGATGCACAGACAAAGCGCAATGCAGCGTCCATTATGCACCAAGTAATAACAAACATACACATTGCATGATTCGCAGATAAGGTAAACAGTATTTTTGTGTAGTGCATTAAAGTGACGCAAAGACCAAAGCCAGAAATATTGATATGAGTCAATTGGCCAGAGTACACATGGTATTGTTAGAACACACATGTCCAGCATTTTGCTGGTAAAATACACTGAATCAACTTCATCAGCCTTTCTTGATGAAGGCCAGTGCTCAGTGCCCTACCCACATACAACAGGCTATTGATCTTTGGCTTTTTATAATTGTGGGCCTCGTCTACAATTCTCTTTCAACAGTTTCTTACGCAGAAAAGAGCCAAGCCATTTGCTCTCCTTGGCGCAGTGTAAGCGCATTCAACATTCAAATGCTGAATATGTTGAAAGCTGTTTCAGATGCAGGAGCCATTTGTACATTAATGCCGAAGTTTTTGAGGAAGTGCATGCAACGAAGGAGGAGCAGTTGCTGTACTTGAAATATATGCTAAGAACATTAGGTATTCAAATGCTGACTAACTTCAAAACTGTAACAGAGATACAATTCCGTCTTTGATGTGTTTGTGAAAATTGTTGAGCTTTTGAATGGTGGACCTACTGTGTGGTAGTTGAAATTATTCAAATTGGGGACACAGAAAATTAGAACCTTTAATGTCTTCAAAATTGCAATCGACAGAAATGTCAGTCCAACTTATGCCTAATGTTTCATATAACAGTGTATCTTGTAGATATATGGTCAAAGTTACACAATTTGAAATTATTCACATTGTGGGCATTTCAAAGTAAAAATCTTCAATGAACATCCTCAAAGCTCTTAGAGATAGAGATGGAATTCTGCCCTGTATTCATGATTACTATGGGCATTTAAAATTTTAAATGTTGAATATCCCTAAAAGCATTTGAGATAAAGATTTAGTCTTTTTTTCTAAAGGTTTGTTACGAAGGCACAGTCAATGAATACTTCGTGAAAGATGTGGCGTTTGAAATACTGCTAAGTAGATTAATTTCAATTTCTTAATATAATATGTTTTCGAAACTATGAGATAGCGATGGTATCTAAAGTTTCAGTAGTGTAAATCTTTTATAGCTTTCAACTGTGAAACACCTAAAACAAGCCATCTCTGATATGCATTTTGTTCTTTTGCTGCTCGAAGTTGGACTGCACAGTAAGCTTTCGCAGTGATCTAAGCCCCAAATGGTGGAATTTTAGGTCATCTGCAGTAAAACCTGCGACTTTTACCGACTGGTGGTGCAGCTCAGCTCTTTCAGTGTTCACATTTTGGCCTCAGTCAACCACTTTGCTTGGCGTGCTTACGGCGCAATGCACCCAACGCGCGCCGAGGAAAGCTGTTGACCTGGACTATTATACTCTATGTAACAGTAGGCATGGAGCTAATTGTTGAAAAGTCCTTTTTCAAGGAACACGAATCACGCACCCTTATTATAACTAATTTAGTAGTTCGGCTTTAGTTGCAGTTAGCACTGAAAGAGTTAAGTCGATAAAATATGCCTAGAAGTTGATTGAGCCACAAGCACATATGACTTTTTAAAAAAATCCTTTATTTCATTTTTTTACTATACAAAGAAACACTAATACTAGGTATCGACAAACAAAAAATCAAGTTACAATCTGTAATAACTGTGCACATATTTGTGGTGTCATAAGTCTATATACATCAACTCTGAGTCAGGAAATATTGTTGAAAATTACAAACCACCTTTTCTCTAAAAAACATATTTTCCTTGAGAATACAAAACATGTTGCTCTACTTATGTTTTGAATTTGATGTATGCAGGAAAACTTTCAAATGACACTTGACGTTTATTACACACTTGTTTATGTATGAAGTGTTTGGCTTGAAGGATACAATTTTTGAATGCATATTTACAATGAGTTGAATAGCACCCTAAAGTAATGATTTCAGCGAATAACATAATCACGTTACTAGGATATAATTGTTACCACCATTCTTCAAAAGTTTTTTAGAATAACCTAATATTAGGACACCCCAAAAAATCTATGTAAAATTGTATCTTTTTGAAAGCAAGCATCACATAATTCTGAGTCTATTAACTGATAACAATAAAATTCCTTTAGAAAAGCTAGCTGCTCTCTTTCATAATTTTTTGTGGGTGCATAAACATTTGCCAAAATGAACCTAGTGTCATCTATAAACGTATCAAGAATCAAGTATTTCCATTGGAGTCATTAATCTCCTGTTGTATTACATAGTCTAAATTATTTGGAAGTAGAATGGCCACAACTCAACTATTCCTTGTTCCATGTGAAACATGATGTTTGCTCCCCACTTATCCATATTTTTTCGCTCTCTATGGTGCTAACCTGTGGAAAGTAGACCTTACTTTTGAAAGTATCCCCTAGACCCCTTACATTCAATGAACATATATGAAAATTAAATGCCATGTGTCCTCTGCATCACAATTATTGAGAAAGTTAAAATGATAAGCGGAATGACAGAGATGGTAGAAATATGTGTCCAAAATAATTTTTTACATTATACATGTACATAAATATTGCAAGAGCCTTATGCTCCTATACCAAATATGATTGTAATTTTATCTACAATACCAGCTGACTCATAATTTTGACGCATGAACTGAAGTGTAATGTGGCACTCTGTGTGTTCTGAAATAAGATGTACATAAATCTTTGAATCGATACCTTCTTACGAACAATATGACAGACAGCACACAAAATATAGAGGAATCCCGAATGAAAGAAGTGAAACCTTTGCTTTCTAACATTAGAAGCAAGGATAACAAAAACATGTTCTCAAATCACCAAAGCTCTTGGTTGACGTGGAATGAAATAGTGAAACAAATCTCAGACAAGAAGAGGAATCCTTTAAATTACCCCGATCTAGTTTTTATGAATGAAAAGCTACCCGAAGTTTCTGATCACAAACATTTAGGCTTAACAATTCGCAGTGATCTGTCCTGGTCTAACCATATAAAAATATAACAACTATGGTAATGAAAATGGCGAATATTCTTAAATATCTGCAGCTTCGTATTAATAGGAAATCCTTGGAGATTCTTTATCTCTCATTTACCAGACCTCTCTTGGAGTATGGGTCAGTGGTATGGGACAACTGCACGCTGCAGGAGTCTCAACAACTTGAAAACGTCCAATTGGCAGCAGCCAGAGTTATCACTGGGCCACTTCTAGGACTAGTCATGATTTAATTTTTGAAATAACAGGCTTTGAAACATTATCTCGGCACCGTGGAAAAAGCAAGCTGATCTTATTTTATAAGATCATGCACGGTGTAGCTCCTTCATACTTATGCAACCTCATTTCCTAACCTGGTCAATGAAAGAAACAGGTACAATGTCAGATCTGGTATGAATCTCTCTGTTTTTCGAGCACGAACAAACCGATTTAACACTTCTTTTTTCCATTGGTTGTACGATTGTGGAATAACTTGCCTACTGATGTGCGTAATTCCGAAGACCTTACATCTTTTAAGAAAAAAATAGACCAGGGGGAAAAAGTGCAAACAAGGTATACTGCAGAGGTGACAGAAGGCTTTGCTGTTTCGCACGGACGGTTGCGTGTGGGATGCAGCAAGCTAAACTCGGATCTGTTCAAAAAGGGTCTGATAGACTCCCCTCAGTGTGCCTGTGGAAACGGAAATGAAAATGTTTTTCATTATTGTTGCGAGTGTCCTTTTTATATAACTCAGAGGAATACACTTCAGAACCAACTTATATCCTTTGCACCATTTACGGTTGTCGTTATTATATGGGTCCAAAACATGTACCTCCAAGCAAAATGAAATTATTTTTGACGCTGTCCACAACTTTATTAAAAACAACAGGCAGACTGGGAGCTGTGACGTATATCATACTATGGTCAAAATCTTGAAACCAGAAATGTATCGTCAGTCTATATAGTTAAGCGAAGGCGGACTTCCATCTCCCTACCCTCTATCTGTGACATCTTGTGTCGTTCCACTTATGCTCGTGTGGCGCCGCCACTCTACGTGTCTTCGTCTTATGGCATTCTTTCTTATGGTGAATCGTCTCTGAACCTGTGATGCGTAACACCTCTTCTTTAATCTTTTTCATGTGCAAGAGGGATTTATATAGGGCTTTTACCTGTTTTCCAATTGTATCCTTACGGAAATAATATGTTTAAACCAAACCTCAGACAAGTAAGGATAGAATAAGTGACACGTATTACCACCGTATCTGATAATATACACCTCAATCAAGATGGTATTTCTGTATATATAAATGTAATAATGTTACATGCTTAATTCTCTTCAACACATTTCAAATCTCAATCTGAGATCAATTGGTCCCATGTAGATTGATACAAACTAGTGACAGCTTAACCATGGACCTCAGACTGCAGTCTTAGCTACATGCTTCAACTCACACCAATTGTATGCTGTGGGCAACTCTTAAAATGTATTCTATAAAGGGCAATAATGCATGTAAAGAAAAACAAACCGGATTCCTGGTCTTTACTTACATGTACTTTTTAGATATATCATGATACTTAGTTGCCATAAACGACGGATCTCTGAGATATGTTATTTTTCAGAAAATTAAATAAGATATCTTAATTTAAGAGCTGTAGAAAGCAGTGTGGAGGGAAGCTTCCCTGGAACGGTCTGACTAATCAGACCGCTAAACCACCCTTACCCCCCGCCACGGCAAAAACAGCCCTGGCCTTCCCGCACCCACTGCCACCGGGCGCAAGGGCTTTGACATGAGGCCAAAGGTCCAACCTCCCTCCCCGGCAAGGTACCACTCCCACAGACAGTTAACCGTGAGTGAAAACAGAAAATATTTGAGATCCTGAACTACTACTCTCATTGTACAGTGGCATTGCAGTCTTTAATTTAAATTAGAAGCATAATCTGGCTTGCACTACCTTTGTTTATTTATTTATAACCCAGTCATGTGCTGCACCTTTGGTCATTTTAATCATGTTAATACTGCACACTTTGTATCATGATTTCATAACATTAACCTTCAGGTTTCTGCAGTAAGAACTCTGATCAGACACATGTTTCAGCAGCTGGCCGTTGCCAAAACATATGCCTTAATCTGTGAAGTCAAATGGCACTTGCCTTAAAGTTTACTTGAAAGCCTCGGAGGGAAAGACACCCCCCACCCACCCAAACAGTACTGTACCCATGAATCTACATGATCTACCTGATCTGTAATACATGCCAATGTATCAGTCTACTATAATAACATTAAAAAACTTAGTTGCCTGCAGTTTCTATTTCCTGAGATGTATGTATGTATGTATGCAGGTATGTATGTATGTATGTATGTATGTATGTATGTATGTATGTGTGTATGTATGTATGCATGCATTATGTATGTATGTATATATGAGAATTCTACATATAAGTTTCGAAACTGGAGTTTCACCCGTAACAATGTTTACGCTACCACAATTACAAAATATGTTTCGCAATATGACCCCATATTTGTACTCGCATTAACCTGGCATATGTGTTGCACCATATACATGCACCAAAACCATACTAACAATGCCTCTGGATTAACAAAAAAAAAACAACAACAACAAAAAAAAAAAAAAAAAACAAAAAACACAACCCCCCGCCACGAAGAATAACTGCACAAGCAGACTGCATTGCACTAGTGAATCTATGTAAGCAGTAAGCAGTAATGCCTGCTTGTGTACCATCATATGTAAATTCAAAAAAGAAAAGAACACATAAAGTTGTCTGAACTTTATCAAGGTGAGTGTAAATAATCAAAGTTGTAAAGTAAAATGCCGGTTGAACAGACTCCCCATCCCGCACCAACTCCGAAAACCACCGCGGAGCAACGGCAGGCAACGTAGATTAGAAATTGCAAATTGTCAGGTATCATTAAAACCGGGCACATGCTTTGCACCATATACATGCTGCATTTTACACTGTACGGACCTATTCTATTCACAATGATATAGGGAAGAACATATTATCCTGTTTTCTTGAATAATTATTAAATAGTACTGAACTATTAGAGCTATCAACTGATTTTTAGCTCATGAAGTTATGCTATATGCATCAACGATTGTATCTTGCATCAGGTTTGCATACAAAACATGTTCCATTGGACACGAAAAGTTAATAACCGGGACACATCAGTGAATACTGGTCTGTGCCCCAACATTTTCCATGTCGCCTGTGGTATGTATACTTTACAAAAGTTGATACCATGTGGTATAAGGTAGTCGGGATTCAGACACCCTTTCAAAAGGTTTAGAAGTTCAGCAACTTTACGTTACGTATAATCACAAGTCATCGTGACTTAACCATATTAAGCTGGCGAGATAAAATGTGGTCAAATCAGCACGGACAACTTTACGGCCCTGTAACTTTTATGCTGTTTACATGAACATAGTAAAAGTATTCATTTTTGCATTTACCTAGCTCTGGACGAAATGTCGGAAAAAAGATCAGGACAATACTGATTGTAATTGTTGAATAAACAAACCATGAAGAAGGGCATGTCGTTTACCTCAAACCCCAGCGCCCCTGGCTAATAACTTTTTCATACATACAATAAATTTGTGACAAGTCTGCCATATTATTGGCAATATATCAAAATTCAAAGTGTCTTTTTATTTGGCTGCATGTATTTAATTTGCGTCTGTTAAGAACCATATTATGAGTGTCTGTAAGGAATGAGCGAAGTTATGTTAGTGTAAAGGACATTTTTGGGTGGAGCAGCATCTTCCTTTGTTGCCTTGGGATGCGCTGGGTTCTGCCCTTGAATAGTTAGTTGGCTGTAGGGCCATGACTTAAGGTATACGAGTTTGGATTTTGGTTTCATCCCGGCCTGCAATTTGTATCTCTGGTTCATTAGGCCCTTTTCAGAGGTCTCAGGACTGGCGGGATGTCTGATGACACGGATAATTTTTCAGCAAGTCCTTTAAGTTTTCTAGCTCCCATCAGCCACTTGTTGCGCTGGTCCAGTTCCACAATGTGAACGTCTGTGGCCCCGTCAGCTTGTTGGTTTAAACGGTGACAAGCTGCCATTTGGTTAGTTTCGGCATCTGCAACTTTTAGGTGCTCCTTAGCAAGACTGCATATTGTCGCATACACTCTCTCCAGCAGAAACTTTTATGCCAGAGATAACGAGGACCCATTTACGATCATGTACATTTTTGTTTAATATTTTGAGAGCGATTGCAATTGATACATCATGGAGTTTTTCAGACACCTTAGGCAAAATTTGCCCATTACAGTGTCGTTCACACGGCCACTATAGTCCTGCAAGCTAGATTCAACTGTCTTAACTTGATTGTTAAGCGTAGCCAGTTGAGCTACAAAACTGTTAACTTACAGTTCCTCACGCATTAGGATTATCATCGCATCCAGTAAGTTTTGATCAAATTCTGCGAAAGCTTTGCGGCTCGACTTGCGCTCCATTTTGTAACAGACTGTATTTAGCAGGCTCTCTGCAATGATGGACCTATTATCTGATAGTAGGTCCAAGCTGCAATATCCCCAAACAAAACTACACTCTGTGAAACTTAAGAAGCACACATGAGTTGTTTTATTGCAAGCCAGACTACTTCCTGCTGGCAACGAATGTCCACTCCGAGGAGCCATGTCTGGTTGCTGGGGAATGTATACACCTGTTGGCTAATATCGTAACATATTAAGATGTTGGTGCACTGATCAATGTTTAACCTGGTGTTTGGCCTAGCAAGGAGTCTGTTGGGCCAAGGCAATGCTGGCGGCCACGTGGCGACTTGCTCATTGCACGTTTTATCAGGTTCTCCTCACCGTTGGCAATTATTCCGGACTGAGTCTAATGACATTAATAACTAAAGAAAAAAAAATCCTCGGAACTATGTCTGTCCAAGATCTACTGAAATAAGTAGCCCTTCATTGCTTTAAACAAAGATCTACTGAAATAAGTAGCCCTTCATTGCTTTAAACAAAGATCTACTGAAATAAGTAGCCCGTCATTGCTTTAAACAAAGATCTACTGAAATAAGTAGTCCTTCATTGCTTTAAACATATTTTCATTGCAACAGAAAAATCAATTATACAGTATATATAAAGATAATCAGTCATTATGGATTATTCAACAGTTTGCCATGGACAAAACGAGAAAGATTTGATCAGTTTCAACAACAAAAGATCAAAACAGAGTTATATATTGCCTTTAATGACACAACGCTGTGTGAAATGTGATGAATAAACAGTTATTCAAATGTCGGAACTATGAAGCCACTTATCCATTTCTTCATCAAGTCCATCGGTTCTCCCAACCACCTTGTCACACCATGCATTCATTCCTTTCCGCAGCCACCCAGGCAGTTGTACCTCGAGCCGCATTCATTTTTTTTTTGTAATTTAATAAGTTAAAAAAATCGACATTCACAGCAAGGGGTACTTGGGTGGATATTTTTATGGTGCCGCATTTCTTTCATGAATATTCCCCGTGATAAAATTTTACCCAGACACACAGTCGCCGTATTTATTCAAATGAAACTAGTTGTATCAGGTGCATCTTGATTGAAATTTATTGACAAAGAATTACACTTTTCAAGTTGTACAATCTTGAGAAAATGCTGTCCCTCATTAATGAGTTTGTCGAGTCAGTGAAGGTCGGCTCACACGCATCAGCGTATACCTGTAATTTTTAAACAAATGGAAAACTTTAAAGAGGATAAATGATAGAAAACATTTCGTGAGAAATAAATAGAAAATCACAAGGTTGGTCAGATTTAGTTCAATCCATGATTAGGTGCCTGAACAAGTACAAACCTTGCCCATTATTTCTGCTGTATTTTACCATTAAAAGTGTCCACTGACCATGGTAAATTTCCAATGGCGTACCAATTAAGTCCAACGTTTTTGATGCATGCATTCACGCCGTTAAATATCGATCCTGATAAGGATCCGTGTTAAGAATGGGTATTGTCTTTGTTCTTTTTGATAGACAATCAGCAATATTTTCTGGAACAGTGCAAATTCATTGTCGAGCACGGTGTTTTAAAGTATAACGACCCGCTTTAGGCCGTGCATAGACGGTGTGGAAAATATAGCCGTAAATTTAACTCACAGTGACGTCGTGATTCGCCTTAGTGTAGCTTCATCTTGGCCGCATGACGCATTTCCTCAGCTGACACAAAGCCATCACCTGATTAGATATGCATTAATATTAATGAAATTCATGCTACACGCCTGGCTAGGGACCACACCTTACAATTATGTCATTTCGGGGAAGCAAGAAAGGTGATTTTGCAGGCAAGCGAGGAGTAATAACATACTTTTGTTTGCGAAGAACGCGACTATCCTGCTCCTCCCCCCTCCTTCTCCTCCTCCTCCTCCTCCTCCTCCTCTGCATCTGAAACTTTTGCATATTCAACCAAATGATTGATGTGGTAGCATGCTCTCTCGAGTCATATACAACCGGGATACCAGGATGCCATAATACAGTTACTGATAATACTGAACCACAACACTAAGCATACTCTCTCTCTCTCTCTCTCTCTCTCTCTCTCTCTCTCTCTCTCTCTCTCTCTCTCTCTCTCTCTCTCTCTCTCTCTCTCTCTCTCTCTCTCTCTCTCTCTCTCTCTCTCTCTCTCTCTCTCTCTCACCCACCCCCGGCAGCCTACCAGCACTGAAATAGTACAACTTTATGATAATTGTATTTATCCCTTTCTCACCTGCATATATCCGATCTTGTTCTCACGATTTGTATACATTTGTATGCCTGTAGCATTGCAATACGAAATTTCATGTATATACGAACACAACTGAAACTAATTCAGTGATATACGATATGTTTATAATATTTGCATGGAAACGGTATAACACTAACCATTACGATCCATGGCGTTGAAAGCTCGTTTCTGCTCCCCTAAGGAAAGCTGGCCGTCTGCATGGAACTTCGTTTGGAATTGCTTGAAGTCCATTGCCACTGGCTGTCATACATGACAAAATGATGTTCCGTAACGCATACCACATGTACAGTTGTTCTTTTCGTGATAGGCCCTACACTATATTTGTTTTGTTTTATTTATTTATTTTAACTTCCATAGTTTGAATTTTGCACGCCTGAATATACCCAGCAGATCATCACAGCATATTTATTTATCTATTTACGTTTTTGTTTGTCTTTTTTTTTCGCATGTCCTGGTCAACAGGCCCATCGGCCAATAAAGGACCTAGTAAAACCATGTACACGTAATAAATAAGCACAGTACGAATATATAAAGGAAATATTTACGAGTGCAAAGTATACACATGGGCTGTCTAACTGGAGCATTATAGCTATATTTTGCTCACGCAGTTCTTGAAAAATCCTTGAAAAATTATCCACAATAAGTATTGATCGTGTTAAGAGGTTGAAAAACTGTTCCAGCAATTCTAAATCGTGCTCCAGAGATTTGCAGTTGGACACCAGCGACACATATGAACATAAACACCACTATTCCAAAATGGTTTGTAAAAATACCGCGGTATCGTTCTGTTAAAAATAGCTGCTGCCGAAAATGCTTAATGTCGATATCAATGTAGTCCACTAATAACATTAAGAGCTCTCAGTGTGAAGCACAACTTTTTCAGGTTTATACTTGTCCTCTGAACTAAAAGACGGATGTTGGTGTCTGAATGTTCTATTTGGAGCATAAATTGGTAACCCGGACGTCAGATAAAAACAGGTGTACTTCCAAATAACAATATTTTGTTAAAACGTGAGATCTGAAACTATTCTCCTCGGGAAGAACATTGGAAGGTTAAAAAATTTGTCTTGTAAACTACGCCTTCAAATTTCTTTACATTTTCAAATGTCATTTTATAGGTTTACTTAGTGGTTTTAATTATTTTTATTTGTATTTGTTTTGCAGTATTTCATTTTTGTATTACTTTTTGGTTAGGTAACCATTAATTTTGTCTAAGTTCGGATTTAAAGTATAGCCATCAGGCGAAGTTTGTGTGTATATATATGCGTGTGTGTGTGTGTGTGTGTGTGTGTGTGATACACGACTAATACATAAATGAATAATCGAAGGATTTGTCGATTTTTCATTAAATTTTTCATTGATTCATGCATATCGAATGTTTGGTAATTTATCACAACTGATACAACAATATACACCAAAAAGGACGTTTGAGCATACTGACGTGCTGATTGTCAAAGAGCTGAAGCAACCATACCTGCTCGAGAGAGCGTTTTCCGCCCCACCATCTGCGGCTACGCCATCCGTTGCTGAGACTCACAGCCACAATGGTAATGATTAGCAATATAAGTATGCTCTTCCTCATAGTAAAAACTACCTACAGACATGACAAAACAAAACTTACATTAATATGCCACGTAAAAAAAATTGCCAGTGCATACGAGAACCACTCTAATTGATTTCGCATTCAAAAGTTGATTTGCTCACGCTAATTATTTGATAGTTCCAATAATGAACGTTAATTATTTATTTATTTGCTTTTCAAAATGTTTATGCACTTGCTTCTAGTGATTAGAAATTTTTGGATACTTTTCATTGATGATAAACAGCATTTACTATTTATTAATTTAGTAGTTAAAATTGTTACTGGGCTTGAAAATCGAGTACAGTTAAAATTAGTTATTCTATATTCCTAGACTTGCATTTTTCCTTATATAAAAGAGACTTTACATTTTCATTTAAATTAATTGTTCGCCATACAGTACCTGAAATCAAATCTAAGTATTGCTGGTAACAAAGTAGTTGAAACTGAAATTTTCGATGTATGATGCTTTGTTTATGTGTTACACAGCTGTGGAATGACGTAGGATTTAATCGTTGATTTTGATGCAGTTCTGCATATCTTTCTGGATGAATTCTAAGTCTACTTTCGTACACAGGAATATAATTTACTTTGTTAACTCTGATCTTTAGATATACCCGTTTTTCCGAAGTCCACAAAGGATTTTCCGCTTGTTCACTTCAGCGCTTCTTGGGCAGATGAGTTGCTACAGGAGTCGAATGTAGGTCTATCACTTCCTTCCTCTTCTCTGCGTACCTATTTAAAGGATTCGTGAAGAGAGGGACGCTAACCGACCCTTATGATTTGCTAAACATATAATTAATCTTGATTCGTAATGAGTCAACCATGTTCTTGTTAGCCAATGAGAAGTTCTGGATTCAGAAATGGGCTGTCCAAATTACGCACACATGTGTTTATCTTGTCAAAACGTGTAGGCATCAGTCATGTATGATACACTTAAGTTGGAAAGAAGGCCCGTTTGCAAGTGTTATCATGCAGAACTTTTGGACAGTGGTATTTATACAAGGGAGCTTTTGTGTTACCTACCCACTTTGCATATTCACTATATCTGTAGGTCGCGGCACGCTGATGCTGTCTGTGTGTCGCACCATGTTAAATCGATTGCAAAATTCCCTAATGCATGTGCAGACACACTTTGCCAACCCTACCGATTCACGCGGTACGTTACCGATTTCTTCACCGTTCTGCTGCCTGCCGCTTTTCAAAAGCTTGTCTACCGCATTCACAAAAAATGCAACCAAAAAAGTTAATTAATAACAATTACAATCCCCTATTTCTCCCATATCTTTTGGAACACTGTCTTCATCCGCCTCCGTACCCTAACCCCACAAAAAGCCAAGGCCAAGGCCAAAATACGACAACATATGAAAACTTAGACTTCACACATTTCCAACAAACTGCAATCAACATCTGTCTATCTATCTATCTATCTATCTATCTATCTATCTATCTATCTATCTATCTATCTATCTATCTATCTATCTATCTATCTATCTATCTATCCATCCATCCATCCATCCATCCATCCATCCATCCATCCATCCATCCATCCATCCATCCATCTACTGATTTATTCCTTTATTAATTAATTAATTTATTTATTTATTTATTTACTTATTTATTTATTTATTTGCGATAAGAATACATCAATAACAAATCATCCAGGATGACAAAATGAATATTAGTGAAATGAGAACTAACTAGGTAAGAAGATTTGCATCAAAGCAAATATGTCCGTGAGCCTCCAAAATTTGTATTAAATGCTACAACTTTTGTTTGTAGTTTATTAGATGCGCCTTAAGCACAACTCTATGAATTAAATTGGGAATAGCACCTCTATCCATAAAGGCTTTGAAGACTTTAACACATTTAAACTTTTCATGTGTCCCTGATTAGCCTCAGGAGATTGCCTTCGCCAGAAGTACTTGATTTAGTGTTTAGACTGTGTTATTGTTGATTGTACTTACAATGGACGTTAAAACCAGCTTAGAGAGCACAAACCTAACGAAGTTAAAGGAAGCTAGGGCGAATGAATTAAAATTGCAAGAACTTGAAGACGCTGTATGTACAAACATATCACTTGAGGCAATAGTCCTTGTATAACCTTTTGAACCGCACTCTGGAATCCGCTTTATTTACTGTTGAGTGATTTGTTGCATACTTTGGAACCCTAACACGAAAACGATTTTTTCAATCTTTGTTAGAATGGGGTACAATAACACCTGGGTTACCACTTAAGTTATAGCTTTGTACATTAGATCCTTTAAAATTAAAAGTACCCATAAGATAATGTAGCACACTGTTTTGAATACGAGTAAAATTAGTGATAATGCATTAACTGTTTTCCTTTCTTTAGAAGTTTGCTGTTCAAATTGTTTACAAAATCAATATATCTTACTTCAATATACTTGAAATCACCTGTAACCATTCTACCAACATAAAATGCAAATTTTGCATTTTTTGCAAACCTGATATTTTTAATAGATAAATATCAGGACAGTTTCCTCATATTGCAATTCCATAATCAATACCCAGTTGAATGACAGTTTGATAAATTTGTCGAGGAAACATTTAACAATAGGACCGAATGTATATTTCCACAGGGCTGTCAATTGATGGGCGGGGGGGGGGGGGGTTGTTCTGCGGACAAATTAATTAAACATGACTTTTTCATGACAAATTTTCATTCAATGTAGGCCTAAGTAAGTAACAGATGATTTTTGTTCCAATATCTTATCACATGCAAAATTTAAGGTGTCAAGATTATTTGTGCACATAATATAAACTAACGTGACACTGGGATTTTTCTCCTAGTTTACAACTATTTTGTTTCACTTGTACCATTCACCGATATACACCGATATAATTACTTTCTCTTTGTAATATGAGCCTTCTTTGAAGTGATAGCGGTAGCATCAAGGAGCCTAGGCTCCTTGGTAGGATGAGGCGAAACATCATCAGGAACATATTCAAGGGAGCACAACCAACATGCTGAGACAAATCATACAAGAAACAAGACGGGTCCAAGACCCGTGAGGTGCGCCAGTAATTATTTCCTTAACATTTGAAAATATATTTGAATTTGGAACATACATGCAGAACAAACTAGTGCCATGTAGGTACGTGCACAACATTACAGACAACATATGAACGGGAACAATTATGTGGGTTGGTTTATACATTGACAAGTCTGTTGCACTGTGTATGTAACCGTAAGACACAGTAGGACATGCTTCGAAATTGAATTTGTGTAGTTTTTAAAGTGTACATACAGCACCCTAAAATGAAATGTTTTGTAAGGCATTTCCATGAAACATTACATGTAACTTATGAATTCAATTTTACACAAGCACGCCTTGTTGTCAGGAGATGTGCAATGAATTATAAGATTCAAAATTTGTGATGCAAAATTTATGATATGTAAATATATGAATATGCAAAAAAGCAAAAAAAAAAAAAAAAAAAAAAAAAAAAAAAAACAGGGTAGAAATTCTTACTTTCTGATAAACGGTTCCTGCATGTCAACTGAACTAATTTTCTGTAGTACGTAATTTTGCATACAATTTGTGTCAGCAAATTCAGCGACGTATGTTTGGTATTGGCTCAATATTAACGCTGGTGAAATTTGGTTGTTATATTGTTGTATAATATATCAATCCTGTCGATGTTACGAGACTGAAGAAAAACAACTACAAAATAGTTGGCTCTTCACAGCACATCAGAGATATGAGAGTCACCGATGTTCGAACCTGAACTTGCACGAAATCTCCCTTTCCTCTCTGGATATCAAGGCAAACAAATATAACATTTGTTTTGCACCTAATTGTTTGCATTTATTTAAAAAATGTACATGGTCGATTATGTGGGTCAGCGGCAGAGCACTGCTAAGTGACATAAATTATATGTTTTTGTCCGAAGTGGCCATAACCATGACTTCGGGGATTTGCTAGCATACGGTGCATTAAGGACCATACCCATAGAACATGTAGCCGTGATGCTAATTAAGATATATATATATATATACATATATATATATATATATATATATATATATATATATATATATATATATATATATATATATATATATATATATGCCACATCCATCACTTAGTCATTGTTGTCAAATGCAAAGCACAATTGCTTTGTGACCAGCATCCAACTAATACTTATTCATTGGTATCAAATGCAAGCATGATCTTTCTATCATCAGATGCATCGCATCTTTTCAGTACATCCATGCAGGCCTGTAGGCTAAGTCTTGGGAAACGTTCTTTTAATAGGCTTACTTTGGGCGGAGGGGGGGGGGGAGGGGGGGGGGGGGACGAGTTGTCCCAAGTGGAAACACAAGGATCACGTGGCCTGGTAAACTTTGCAAGAGATTTCTCAGTGTCGACTCACACTGACCGCATCATTGACATGAAAATGGAACATGGATACAAACAATCTTCCAAGATTTTATTGATATAGTTGCAATACACGACTTGCTAGGTTTTGTTGTCAGTAATATTAGTTTTAACAGGTAATTCTTTTTAATATTTTCATTGAAATCTTTTAATATTGTGCAGATATAATGCTGAAGCACTGATATGTGATACGAGGTGGTATGATGAACTTGACCTATCCATAACCTGTAATCATAATTAAAGACATTTACTACAAATATAGAACGTGGGTGTTATTGCCCCAACAGTGAAATCTGTCCTGAAGAATCCATTTGGAAATGAAACATTTCTGCAATCATACATGATATGCCAGTACTTTTAATATTTTTTATGAATAAATTCATAGAAAAGTGTAGCACATCCTTTGAAAATTTTGCTACAAAGTGCCACCATGCAGATTGCACCATTTAAAGTCTTGATTTTCAAAAATGTTAAATTACCTTGGGTGGGTGGACACACACACGAGTGTGTGTGTTTGTGTCCGCCCATCTCCCAAACCCTCCCCCCGGTCGGTCGCAAGCTTCCTCGCAAGGACCCTGCCTCTCTATATTTCTGAAATGTTGGCAAGTATGTGCTGATGAGGAGTATTTTATTGGCAATAAATATAAATGAAACTTGTCGTGTTTACACTTGTAAGAAAGAGCATAATACCTGTTTTTCAAACAACATAACTCATTTAAATATCTAAGTTTCCGTTCTCAACCTTCCCCACCGTGAAAAAAGAGTAAAATACGCCTTGCCGCGGCCGCGGGGACAACTTTTGCCCCCGCGACACACAAGAACATCCCTTTTTCCACGGAGTTTCGCATCGCACAGACCGGATCATTTCACATTATTAACATGCCAATTGTCATTACAAAGCTAGCAATGTGAAGATTCTAAATCCGTTTGATCCTTTTCTTCCCGTGATTTCGAATCTTAAATTTAAATTAAAACTTCGCACTTTTCGTAAAAATTGTTAATTTTGCCAACAAATTTAGGATCAAACGGATATTTAAAGCTCATCTTTCTAGTGGTTAAAACGGCTTTTTACAAAAATAAAAAACGCCAATGCGAAGAAGCTCTGCAGAGACCATGTCCGTATAAATAGCGGCAACACGTCAGTGTGGCTGCCCATCATGGCATCGGTTGGGGAGGTGAGTACGCTCTTCGTAACTCAGATTTGCCATAGATTTTTTGCATCGTCCACGATCAAAAACAACCCATTTGTTCAATAAAAACTTAAAAATGAAGGTCCCTAGAATGGTTCTAGAGTAGTATAGCGTCAGGTAAGTGTAAAATACGGGTTGCAAAATAAGTTGATGTGGGACGGGAAAAAGGCGTTTGCTCCCTGGCAGGCCCATTTGTCAGAAGGTTCACGAATCCGAAGGTCCGTACGTCCGAAGTGCCACGGGTCGAAGATCCACGAGTTCGAAGGTCCACTAGTCCGAAAGTCCACAAGTCCGATGAATAAGCTAATAAATGTCAGGAACGACAAACAACGGTTGTTCAGACTTTAATTGGTCTCCCCCAGATTATGAAACTTGACAATGGTTTATTCCATCGGCCTATTAATGAAAAATTATTCATCTGGGTGTTTGTATCCCTAATCATATCTTTCGTTTCACGATATAGGCCTACATGGTGTTGATTTTGAGGTGCTGTGTAATTTACGAAGCCAACAACAGACACATTTGCTGTTGCAGGGCACTATAATTTAATAGGTCTACTGTAACAAATGTTACGTCTATTAACTTTCTTTTATGCCAGTCAAGTCTAGGTTTACAATTTTCATGTCAAATTTTCTAACATACTTCTTTCATGAAATATCGACCTGAATGTCAGCACATATACATTATTAAAAATCCTGCGTGGCCTCTCGTGCATTGAAGCCCTGAATGGTTTTCACGCAATAAGCCCATGGCACCATGGTCACGCTACATTGGCAACATGAGGCCAAATTCTGTTGTCTAGCTATTCACCTTTGTTTATTTTTGTTACGGAATTTCCATAGAGACAAATGTAAAGGCCTATAGGCCTACACAGTAAAAAAATCATTATTTTAGGCAGGAGTAAGATTTTTAGTATATTTTAAGTGAATAATTCTAAATTTTCTCAGAAGAAATAATTTCATGGAATTTTCCTGCAATTTTGTTGTTTCAAAGGAAAATATCCTCTTTCACTCCCAAGATTTTGCCAACCTTATTTCAAGAATAGAACGAGAATCTTTTTCTTGAAACAAGATTTTCAAAATCTTCCAAGTGAGAGTGGATTTTTTTTCTCTTAAAATAAAAAAAAAATGCATGAAACTATTTCTTCCTTGGAGAAAATTTAGAATTATTTTCTTAAGTGTCTTAAAATGTTATTAATATAACGATTTTTATTGTGTACATAACTGGAAGCAAATTCTGTCAGGCAATGGATAACATTTAATAATGCTGTATTGCTGCCACATTCTTAATTGTTAATGCCGTAATTCTCACTCTAAGGTCTAACTTGCTAAGTGTGATAGTTCCATTTATTTCAAGTGACTCAGTTTTGTTGAAAAACATATCAGAGTTTTGATAATTCTTTTTTGTCTGAAACTTAGCATTGAACGAATGTCATTCCGTCATAATACATAGTTTCAACATTTAATATTCAGTTATTTAAATTATAATAGTTGAGCATATAAAAGGCGTAAAATGAAATCATATATTAATATTACAAGAACTGTGAATTTGGTGAAAGAATTAAAAAAAGTTTCATTCACTGGAAATTGACACTTCTGGCAGCTTTTAATGAGAAATCACAAATGCAATATATATCTGAACGTCATTTCATTGGTGCAAAAAGTTATATTTAATCTGGGACTTCATACTTGCATCCCTGTAGCAAATAAACGTCGCTTCTTGTCTACAGGACAAGCTATGTGTGTCATGTCGGTCACAAACAAACAAACAAGCAAACAAGCAAACAAGCAAAGAAAGAAAGAAAAAAAGAAAGAAAGAAAGAAAGAAAGAAAGAAAGAAAGAAAGAAAGAAACAAACAAACATTATCTGCCTATAGGTTGCTATATAGGCAATAACTATTTTGAAAAATACTTTTTATTGCATGTCTTTAGATGTGCACAATAAGAGCAAGTGCCAATCGCAGGTAAAGAAACTCAGCTGATATAGGACGCTATCAAAAACCCGTCTGATCCAGAAAGCATGACCCTAAGAAGAAGCATTTTCTTCACCTACCATCAGACCATAATGTCGCAGATGTTGACTATTCAAGCTTTTTTCCCAAGTGGTATTTTAAGCAAATTCCGGTTGCCCCAGGATGACAATCAGCTCCCAACGTCACTTCCGGTCGTCTGCTTGGCCCATACAACCCCACTTAGAGTGGCTCATTTGGAATCGACAGGCCAGAGTGGGCTAAAATACGTCCAACAACTCAATAATCAGGCAGGGATCGAAAAAGTGGATTGTGACAAATCTTTTGCTATGTGGATTATATGTGTCGGGGCAGCAAAAGGTGTTTAAAACAGGAAAACTGAGTGTGGGGGCACCTTTTTTGTTTTCTCTCTTCTACCCTAATCAGTATTTTTGGTGGACAGTGACTTTGGTGGTCAGTATGAATAGGTTCGTATCGACCAGAATATGATGATAACCATTCTGCTGGTTGTCCCTGTGGTTTGTGGATGGATAACTGCTGATAATAATATTCTGTGGCACTCCGCTTATCTGCTGCGGTCCTGGCTTGCTTAGTAGCTAGTCAGGTGGCCTTTAGTACAAAAAAAAAAAAAAAAAAAAAAAATAAATAAATAAAAAAAAAGAAAAAAAAAGTAAGCCCTATCCCACTGTCGCAACTTTGCGCTCGGCATGCCCACAGCCCCTGCTGATGATGCCACCTGGCAGGGTCATGGGAGCCCTAATAAGGGTTACCTTCTCCCTTCCCTTGCTAAGTTTGTCCTCTATTCTCTTCCGTGACCAATCCTAAGATATTATTCCTACTCTCCCAGCACTGCACCAAGAAGCCTTTCACTGACTCTAAACCAACTCTACTTCCTGGAAAATCGCCATTCAATCCTAGTATCCATGCTAACCTATCATTCTCTGCCATGTCCCTTACTTGCTCTAAGCTTTTACACTGCCCATCTCTTGTTCTCCATTGTACAAAGAGCTGGTCTCTAAGCGTTCTATAACCTGTACACCATGTCATCATATGATCAATGGTCTCATCCACATCCTCCCTACACATCCTGCACTTCCCATCACTCACATTCATCCACTTCTGTTTCCTCTTCTCCAGATTGATCACTCCTGCTCTGCTCTGAAACAACAGTCTAGAACCTTTGCTACCATCTCAACATTTTGTCTTCACTGGCCTGTCTACAGCTCTATATGCTTTCAGTGTGCTTTTTTCCTCAACCCCTCTTTTCCACTGCTCCACATGTTTCTCTTGGATCCCCTTTCCTATATACGATTTCCACGCCACTTCAATCTCATCTGGCCCTTTCAGCTCATATTTTTCAGCTAACTTGTCTATTTCTTGAACCCATTTTGTCTTTTCACTAACAGCCGTAATGTACGCCTTCCTACACCATCATTCTTCATTGACCTGTTGCAAATATCCCCAGTAGCCCAGCCTAGCCTTCGCTATTCTATCTCTTATTGGTAACCATCCCAACTTTCCCAACACTGCCTCTGTTGCTACACACGGTCGTGCCCCAAGCACCCATTTCCCCATCTCCCTCTGTGCCTTCTCCATCCATTCAATATCTTTCTCACTAATGGCTATTACATTTACCCCATACAACATCCCAGATATGGCTACACGTTCCCACAGCACCCTTCCTGTGAATGATCTATTGAAGCTGTTCCCTGCTGTGACCTTTATCATACCTTTTGCTCTATTCACCTTCTGTCTGATTTTCGCCACATGGTACTTAAACATTCCTTGTCCTGTGACCTTAATGTTCACCCCTAAATATTCGCACGCCTCACCCTCTCCAATTCTGATGACTTTCTCTTGACCCTCTGGTATCCTAAACTTTCCTACCATCCATTTCTCCTCCTGCCTTCTCTTCTGCCCCAGACCATTACCTGACTTTTCTTCTCACTAAACTCTCATCTCCACTTTTCTCCATAGTCCCCTGCTATCCTCAAAAGTTCCTGTAACTCTCTACCTGTATCTGCCATTAACACAATGTCATCAGCGAAGAACAACCCTGGTATCTTTTCTCCTCTTATTGTTACTCCTTTATTGCTTTCTATCAGCTCAGTTCCCAGTTCTCTCATGTATATGGCAAACAAAATCGGTGATAACACACAACCCTGTTTTAGCCCGATGTCTAACCTTGCCCCGTGAGTTTCCACATCTCCTATACTGAGACTACAATTTATATCTGCATACAGAGCCTTTAAGACTTCCAGAAAGCCACCTCCAAAGCCTAGCCCTTCCATTTTAGCCCACAGTGCATTTCTCCAAACCCTGTCGTAAGCTTATATTTTACTGGTATTTTGCTGCGCCTGACAGAAAGTCTCCCTGGAAAATTGCAGTTAATTGTCCTGACTGCAATGTTCAAAGATGAACAGAGATTTTGACATCAGAATTACGAAGGGGACATGTGTATTATTGTTCCCCACCACCAAAGGTGGCATAGGGGGCATACTGTAATTTGCTTTATTTTGGCGTGTGTAAATTTTTACGGTTTTCAGTATTTTTGACATTTCAATGTATTTTTAATTTCACTGTTTTGGACATAATTCCTATTCGGTGTTAAAATACTATTTCACCGTGTTTTTATTTTCACGGTTTGGTGCCAGCAGCAAAATAAACAAAAATAAGAGTACAGAGAAATAAAAACAATTTACAGTCGAGTTAATCAGTGAAGGAAGGGGACCAGTCTGTCTGTCCGGCAGCATACCTCATTAACACTGTAAGACAGAAATAATAACAACAATGAAATTATACAACAGATACATCACATAAAGAGATATTTTCAACACCACAGGGCCCAAGAACATGACCATTTTGGGACACTTTGATTCATATATCCAGTGCCATTTACTCTTTTGAATTATGACAATGTAAATTTCAAATTACATTTACACATGCTACTTCCAAGATTTGCTACCATAAAGCAAGAACTTTTTCTCTAACTTCAAATGGCGAGGCATCAAGAATTTTGTAAATCCTCATTTTTATGTTGCAGTTTTGCTTATGGTGAAAAATAATTGTCCAAAACATGAGAACTGTGACATCCCTGTGCTCAGCTGATTCAGTACACAATCAGTAAAATGGCCATGTAACCTGCCAATAAAGTCAAGGTACTCCACCTTCAGTCTCAAAACATTCTTTATAGAAAAACTTTATCACATTATCAGGGGCAGTCTTAGCTTAAATAGTTCTTGTGTTATTGAGTGAACATTTGAAATCATGACAGCTTCTCTGAGATTTTGGGACATAGGTCAAATGTCAACCTACATATTATACAGGCTCACCATGAGGTGAAATACAATGTATTAGTCTTAGGTCAAGTAATTTTTGAGGTCAGATAGTTCTTGACTTCATCACCCTGGCACGAAATTAAAAAAGGACACTCTGCGACTTTGAGTATTACCTAAGGGACACCAAAATGCTATTCCACTTCAGCCTTTTTGGAAGACTAAAAACTCAATTTCAGTCGTAAGGCAAATAATTCTTGATTGATCACCTGAAAACTACATTCACTACAATGGTGCTGTGACCTTCAGTGGGTTTAGGCCCAAGGTCTTCCACAACCACGTTGTAGGAGGATCCAGCACACACTTTGTAGAAAGAGGTTGAAACATGTGAATTGTAAAGGAATGACAGATGTAGAGTGATGGCGTAACTGTAGATGACTGATACGTCAGCTCAGCTATCAATCCAGACTCAACAATTTACCCTGCAATAATTTGGCACAAACTCGTACATTGAGGACACTTCTGGAATTATCTGAAGTACCCACATTATACAGGTGTCAACAAAGCCTTTAGCTGAGCACCAAAAAGATGAAAATAAGCAATCTCGTATAGACAAAGCTGGCCATGTGATGCAGGTGTCCACAAGAACTGGATTTTGCTGTTTAAATTTGTCAGGTCCTAGAATCTGTGTGAAAAGAGATACATAAACAGCCGTTCTATAAGACACTCATCTTCAGGGCTGGAAGATTTTTCGAGGGCTGCATGTATGATTTGGTGTTTGCGAGACAGTTTCACCAAGAAGAACCTTTTATTTTCTCCAAGTGTTTCTTAATTGCACCTGTGGCTCAAAATAATTCCTGACTAGCTTCAATTTCATTGGAAAATACTCCCCGAGCCAAAGTGCTTCATGTAAAAACAAACTGTCGGATTGTCACAAGTCCACACACTCTGCTTGCATGACTCCCAAAAGTCCACTAATCGATGGTCTTTCTTTCAGCAAAAGGCGCGTAAATCTGCCAACACAGTGTCCTGGAAATGTTCATAACCTGCGTTACTAGAGCGACACCTTTTGGTGAGTATAAAGTTCCGCGACCACACATACAGATATATCCTCCCTTGTATTCCTGAACATCCCTCTGACACAGAGAGATCATATAATGACCGCTATCACACAAGCCATCCACATTTTAATTTCTCTTAATTTATCTTTATGCAGATAATTTTCATTGAAAGTCTATATCAACTGATGGAATATATATTATAATTTAAATTTTTGAAAGAACATGCTATTTGGGTCTCTAGTTTGTGTGTTTAAATCACTCCGCTTTAAAAAAAAATCACCTTACAGAATTACAAATGTGACAATTTGGTAAATGACATTCATTTTCATATTTTTCAAGATAATAATTTTTTATATAGTTTGAAAGCCCTTGGATACTGTGTGTACTAACCTTATCTTTAATCATATCTGGTGTGCCATTTAGATTATGAATCAATTGATGCCTTATACACTGATCCACATAGATACGAGAAGTTCTAGTTATAAATATGTTGCCCCTTCCTCTTGTGTTATAATCATGTACACTTGAGTTTTGAAAAAGTGGAAAGTTTCTAAAATACACTGGCAATGTCTCGTTTTTTAATTTGTAATGAAATTTTAGGAGCTGTAGTTTATATATGTCTTGAAGTCACTCTCAGTCATGTAAGATTCTGTATTTCTATTTATACGCATTAAATGCTATAGTTGAGGATTTGTTCGTCAATAATTGATGCAAAAAAAGAATTTAAGAAAAAACAAACAAACAAACAAAACCCGACCCCCCTCAAAAAAAAAAAAACCGGAAGAAAAAAGAAGGGTTCAAAGATTATAGACCTGCTATTCATTGGTTGAATAAGCCACATTTGGTCCCAGCACATAGCCCACCCATGACGTACAACGTAATGCCCAGCTTCACCCTGATAGTCCATGCGAAACTGTACGTGTAGAATGTCATTCAGTCATGCTTAACATTAAGCGATTTAATTGATTGGGTGATAGTGGACCAGATTTTTAATAAATAACGGAAACCAAAATCAAAACAGCATTCAAGTGCTTGCACTATTTTACATTTTCGTTCATGAACAGGGCTTCAGACGGGTCATTTTGGACGTGTCTGCGTCCATCCATCCGTCTGTCGTCCTTATGTACTTTTTCAAAAATATACAAATCGAATTCCCAAAAATCGTTGATCAGATAAACTTCAAACTTGGTAAGGAATTTTTCACTTTCTTAGTTGAGTCTCTATGAAGTATATTTAAATAATCATACCCCCAGTGATTTTATTTTTTATTTTTTAAAATGTATTCTCATATATGCAAAAAATGAATGTGGCAAGATATGCCATCGTATTTTATGTAAACTTTGGTAAAATTTTTAATGTTGTTAAAACTGATGTCATCACTCTTTCCGAAACATGGTTAGACGCAAACTTACCCCGATGAGTTATTGGTAATAGATTGTTTTCAACCACCAGTGCTGAATCCTAAAATGCTTATCGTTAATGGAGACTTTAATGACCATTGTCGATCATGGGATTCTGTTCACAGTGATAGTGCCCCAAGTCAGCGTCTGTTTGATCTAGTTGCACAGAAAAAATTATTTCAGTTAATTGCAGGCCCAATTCGTGCTGCAGAGTACACCCAGAGTCTGCTCGATCTGATGATCACGGATTCCCCTGGCTTCGTCCTTAACTCTGGGATCCTCCCCCCCCCCCCCCCCCGTTTCCAATTCTGACCATTCTGTGATCTTCTGTATTTTTTCCATCCGAAACCACACTGATCGCCCCTTTAAACGTACGATTGGGATTACAAGCGGGCCGACTTTGGTAATCTGAATACTGCGTTACTCCAAGCTCCCCAGGACACAGGTCTTGCCGTCCTTGACACTATTGATGATTCAGTATCTTATTGGTCTGATTTATTTTTAGATACATGTAAACAATTCATTCCTTGCAGAAGCATACTGGTTCGGCCCAAAGATAAGCCATGGATCACATGTGCTATCGAACGAATAATGAGATAGCGTAACTGAGCATGGAAGCGACACAAGCACCTTACACACAGCAAACACGCCCCTATACGCTTTCAGTATACAACAAAAATTGAATCTTTGTTTCAGCTCTATAAAAGAAAGCGTAATCTTACTGTCAATGCTGTCAAAAAGTCGATGCGCCTCTATTTTGATAAAATTCGTTCAGAGCTTGACTCCAAAGATATAAATCCCCCCGAATGGTGGAGTCTTAGTAAATCAATTCTCGGCTGTAAACTCCATTTATCCAGACCACCCCTCACCGACAACGGCAAATTCTCTTGAAGCTGTACAATACGAAGCGCCAAGAATTTGTACTGGTGCCTAACGTCATACACCCCGTTTTCTTCTTCTCAGTGAGCTGGGTTGGCAAACTCTCTCTGTCCGGCGGAAATGCCAAAAACTAGTTCTTTTTTATAAAATGTTACACAAAATTACACCTCAGTACCTGTGTGACCTCATACCTGAGGATCTGTCCCGTCTCCCTCTTGCACCTGTACTACCCCGGACGAGGATACTTATCATTATTTTCTAGTCTGTCCCCGTTATTCAGTTTCGAGACTCGAATTATTGAACACTGTGTGTCATATCTTGGCCACTGGAGTAAATCCTACCCTTGTTACCTATTTGACACGCAACATTTTGATTACATGTTTCACCAAAGGTAGCAAAGATTTACCAAAGGACACGAATGAAGGTATTTTAATGCAGTACAGCTCTTCATTACAGACCCGAGGTTCGAATTTTAAATCTAAATGCCTGCTCATGGTAAAATTGTTATATTTAATAGCTTCTTTATCTAGAACACTTCCTATGGTGATTAGTATTCGTATTATTATTATATACACTTAACATCTTATTACTCAATGTGTTTTCCCTCCCAATGGTAGCATTTTTGTTAATATTTTCATTGTACTGTACTGTGTGTCTTGTAAATACTGTGTGTGTCTCTCTTTGTACTGGAGAAACACTCCATTAGTCTCTCTTGTACCATTTTGGTGATCCAGATGAAATAAATATGTTTAAATCAAAGTAAAAAACTGACCTGATAACATTAAAAATATCAAAGAACCCCATTCTTTTTCCCGCCTAGAAATCACATTTTCGATACTAAGATAAGATGCCCCAACATAAATATATATTTTATAATTCAAACTATGCCAATGATGAGAGACGTGTGGCCCTCCATTGTTCAGTCAACACTTATATGCGGGAAATGTTATACAGGCATCATAAACTGACTTGTGTTGGCACAAATTTTCGACCCAAGAAACTGAAAATGAACTAGAACAGGCTGATTTTCCGACAGAAAATCAAATGTCTCCCCGTGCGCCCTTAATATTGTCGCCCTTATTTTTATAAACAAGCATACCAATTCCAATGATCTACAGATATGGTGAAGGTACACTCTTAATTGACATTTCAAAACATTGATTTTTGACGAAATGCCCACGTGACCTTGAAAAATAGGTCAAGGTCATGCATCTGCAGTCACAAGCCAGGTCTTACAAAAGTTTTACATAGAAACATAATCACACAAAATGTCAACCTCTTTAAGTCAAATCCTTCTCGAGTGCATCTGCAATGATTTTTAAAAAGTGGCCATCTGACCTTGAAAATAGGTCAAGGTCACCCACCTACTATCCCATCCTAGTTCATATTATGGGACATAATCGTGCAAAGTTTTAACTCCTAAGTCAAATCGTTGCAGAGTTATTGCGTCCGCGTCAATTTTAGACGACATGCCCATGTGACCTTTAAAAATATGTCAAGGTCACCCATCTGCAATCCGAAGCAAGGTTTTATATAGAAACATCTTCACGAAAAAATTCAACACCCGAAGTCAAATGTTTTTGAGTTATCGCCCCCGCAATGCACGCAACAATGTGTTGAAGAAGAAGAAGAAGAAGAAGAAGAAGAAGAAGAAGAAGAAGAAGAAGAAGAAGAAGAAGAAGAAGAAGAAGAAGAAGAAGAAAAAGAAGAAGAAGAAGAAGAAACGGACGCAAAAACAGTATGTCCCCCCCTTTGCACAGGGAGACATAATTTACGGTAATGTTAAGTCCATTTGACAAATATTTATCCTCATGGGATTTCCACTCATTTTTGGGGGGTGGGGGTGGGTGGGTGGGTGGGTTTTTTTTTGTATAATCCATGAAAGTTTGGAAGTTCTATTCCTGGATATTTCCAGAAAGTATAATAACCGGGAGGGCTTTTTTTCTCTTCAAACATCAAAGGGTAATTAATGGATCGGGGTTACCTTTGAATATCAATAAAATACACTTTGGACTGATTAAGAAGAAGTAGCACGTGGATTTAATCAGACTCCTCTAATCAATATTCTTCAGCGGATGATGACGCGTCGGCAATCCGTCATGAACTAATTCATATAGATAATGCAGAATTTTCAAAACATTGACATTGTATTTTTCAGAGCAATGTCAAACCACGTACTAATTTTGCACTTTCTTGCTAGCCGGCAAGATGACGGCGTCAATCAAAATTAATAAGAGATACTTAAAAATAGCAAATTAATCATGTAGAAACGTTAAAAAATGATTGAATGTACTTGCATTCTCATATTCTGCCATGTTCATACACCGATCTCACCCAAAGTGGGTGAGTATTCTCGGCATCAATAGATTGTCGAAGCTATTGCGGTCATGAAGAGAAAACCACACATGGCGTTCAAAACAAGCACAACCTTCCAAACTAAACTGTTATCATTCGTATTTTGTTTGTGTGAGTATAATTGTATTTGTATATACATACACATATATTCATACATACATCTATAAGTGGGGTGACTCTACATGAAACTTTTGGTACAGGTCTTTTTTTGTTTGTTTGGGTTTTTCTGAGGGTGGCGGGGGTGGGGTGGGGGTGGTGGTGGTGGATGTGATTGAATCAATACCACACACGTCTTTGCTTTTAAGTTACACCCATTACTTATTTGTCATGAATATCATCATGTTGCATGTCAGCGGTTATGTCTATGGCACCTACTTTTTATTCACGATGAAAATCATGTCGCCAATGTTATTTCTTCTACCCGCCAGCTTTGCTGAAATGCTGGTCACGGTCAATATCATGGCACGACAAGGGATGTTACCATGCAGCACAACCACCAATACAAATACCAAACCTATATCAAACCCAGTATAAAGGACCCTGTTTTCCACATTGATGAAAGCTTCCTTGTCAGAAAATGGTGTTGCAAGTAAATCAAAATATTGACAGAACATTGGACTCTTTACCTCGTTGTACTGTATGCAGTTATGCGTGTCATGAAACAGTACGCAGGCGCACAGTGTGCGACTTGATAGTACACCTGGGCATTGAATTAGAATGGCTTGATTAAGAATTAGACCATAATTTCTGTACACGCGGGCTAACTTAAATACATATTCCATTGTCCCGTGACACAGAAACAAAACCGTCATTGTATGAATGCCCCACGTGACTGACATTCAATGGCGTACAGCATGGCAGATTCAAAATTATATGAAACAGACCCGTATGGATTGTTAGTACTTTATGTGATTAATTTCAACAACTTCGAGGTTTAGAACTAATGTTGGGGATTTTCCATGTAATATCTCATGGATAACATACAAAAAAAAAATAAATTCAAAATACATCCTGTATAACATGATTTAAGAAACGCCACAAATTACACACACACTCTCTCTCTCTCTCTCTCTCTCTCTCTCTCTCTCTCTCTCTCTCTCTCTCTCTCTCTCTCTCTCTCTCTCTCTCTCTCTCTGTGTAGTTTCTTACTAAGGGCTTAGACAGATTTTCATGAAATGTGACACAAAAAGGTAGATAGAGAGAAATTGGTCAGGCTAACTGACAAGTAAGTATAGATGCTCATCAGTTACTGACTGCCTAAATACTTGTTCCATTTTTTTTTTCTATTTTGAAATTTCTTTAATGTCCGTTTCGTGGCCTGTCGCACATGGTGATCACAGGTGTTATTGGTACATATGTACCAAATTCTATGCAAATAACATACCAAATGTCCAAAGTGTTGGCTCGTTGATACGTTTCCTGTACTAAACCATTTTTTTTACCTTTTTGCATTGTTACGCGGCTGAAATCTGAAATTTCAGTTGCTGATATTTTTTTCTCACGGTTAAACCTGGAGCCCAATGCCCATATCGCGTCTTTGGCCACAGTTGTATTCAGCTTGTGATTGAGCGAATTCGAATATGGTATTTTGACGCGCAGTACATCTTTTAATCTCATGCAACCTATGGATGATGAAGTCCTGTTAATGCCATGTTTTAAATTGGTCATTATTTTGTGCTGGCCAATCAGTTACCCCTATATATCATGCCTTGAAGGGTACAAGATCAGGAGAGACAGAGCCAGAAAACTGCAAGAGATCTAAGCCAAAATCTAAACGCCAGTGCCATGTTTTGGACCGAGTCAACATCTTTTACCGGCGCCGAGGAAAGCTGTTGACCTGGACTATCATATTCTATGTAACTACAAGTATACTATATATTGGTATTTGAATGGTAGGTCTATTTACCAGGAACACGAATATAGCAGCCTTATTATGATATAGAGTTCGTTTTAAGTAGCTCGACTAACAGTCGCAGTTGGCACGGAATTACGAAATTGCGGCGAGACACTAAAAAGTCAGTGTCACAATGATGAAGGAAGTTCAAGTTATTGTAACATTATCACACAGTGAAGAGCATCTATAAATAGGCCTACATGGACCTATTAGGTAGAGGCGTAGCACATTTTTGTTAATACGATCGTGAAGGAGCGATGAACATGAAAGTCTGCATACATATTGCGTGAATGTCACACTAGGCTCAGGTCTGAGGTACATGCAGGCCTATAAAGGTATCTGAATAAGACTCATTAATAGTGAATAAATGAATAAACGAATGAATGGCGCCACTTAGTTGACAATTTTTAGATGGTCTGGCCACAGGCTACAGAATGACAACTGAATAACGATAGTTGGAATTAAAATCATTGGTCAAAATTTCGAAAAGTGTTAAGCTTTAGGCTGTCAGATCGCCATGAAAGAACAAACAGGCAAACTGCTGTAGCACACGTGTTCTGACGGTTAAAAACGTGCGTGCTACTCGTAGATATGAAAGCTGGTACTCGTCAAGGAGCTGTTCTCAAGTTGTCCTTTTAAAACCTATTTAGCTGACTTGTTAGGAAAAAAATGAGATTATTAGGAAAAATAGAGCTGCTAATGAATGAGCATTGGTTGCTAAGGGGTATTAAATAATGCTTACCTGAGAATAATACTTGATCAGCACAAAACTGTGGTAACTTAAAGCGCCTTTGAAATCTGGATGACAATGTCACAAATTTCTCTTGTAAGTCGCAAGGCTACATGTTGAAAGTTCCATGTATGCACAGGTTTGTGGAGAAAACATTTTATGGAAACGTGTCCGGTTGAACTGCCAGTAACTCATTTTTGATATATTCCGACAAATGCGGGGCACATACCACAATGAATGTCAAATTTTCAATCATAAGATTTGACTGAAGTTCCAAAAGATAGATCTTCAGTCATAACAAAAGGGGAAACTGGGGAGAAGTGGGACACTACGAAAGTAGTGTGAATTTTGCTATTCTTACTATTCAACAGAACAACTTCATGTAATGGCAACACATCCAAAAGAAAGTTGGGGCACAGCTTAAATGTAAACTACTTTCATACCACTGTGTATGCATATATATATATATATATATATATATATATATATATATATATATATATATATATATATATATATATATATATATATATATATATATATATATATATATATATATATATATATAATAATAATGATAATAATAATAATAATAATAATAATAATAATAATAATAATAATAATAATAATAATAATAATAATAATAATAATAATAATATATAACTGCGTAGTATAAAAGAAAAAAGACGATTCTAGGGGAGGAATGGGACACCCACGGGGAAGAATGGGACAAAGGGGTGGGAGAACTGGGACAACTAAAATAATAATAATTTTCTGTAAAAATTTTACATGAGTTTACCACATCTGTGAAAAGTCTATATGAGTTTACCACATGTGTAATGTATTGAATGGACCTTCTGACTTGTCCTCAGCAATTAAAAGATATCTGATATAAACAAGACACCAAATCACAGTACAGTTACTGCAATAATATTATCAAAATTTTACAAGAATTTCAGTAAAAAAAAAGCACTGTCACAAAGATGCCTCGTTACAGGAAAGAGGAAATTATCTGTAAACTATACTCCAATGGCCAGTTTTACATGACCTCTCTAGAGACCACCCAAATGACATCCATAATTGTGGAGAACTGCGACAGACTGCCCCACTTCTCCCCATGGGTCATTTGTTTTATAATACGACGGATAACTGCCCATCTACTTCAAACCTCCTACAAATGTTATGGTTTTAGATTGTTGAGGCTACATATGTGCCACAACCAAACTAAATGACCCTTCTTAATCTATGAATCAAGAAAGACAAAAAATATGGTGAGAAGCTAAAAATTCTTTGGGGCGATAAAATAAGAAAACTTGTTCCTATTGACATGTAAGCCTCCAGCTGCTTCAGTCTCCTGGCACCAGAATGAAGTCAAGACGTTCCAACTATAGATGTAAGTGGGCACTTGATTGGTTCATATAAATTAAAGATGTCAGGCGTGTCCCAATTTACCCCAGTCCCAGTTCACCCCAGTCTCCTATTAACTGACACGGTCCGAATCATCGATTGATTTATCGGATTACAGGGGTGGTCAATCAGTTTATTGTTTGTAGAACAGTCTAAAATTAGTGAAGAGTAACAAAAATGTTTTTGTTTTGATGGATTTCAATTCTTTAGAAGATACCAGGGCCATTTAAACATGTTTACACATGGTATTGAATTTAATTTGCAACGTGTCTACCTGGTGCTGTCTATGATGTATGTACCAGCAGGGACTCCAGGTCAAAGTCACCGCTAGCTAGTGGAGTAAATATAGTTTCAGGACCTGAATCAGTCACTCGTTTTTCATTCAGAGGGCATTTACAATCAATATTTTTTAGTTTCATGCATAAAAATGTAGGAAAAACTAAAGCACATCAGTGAAGGACGTCGACCATGTACAATGGATGGATAACGAAAAGTATTTATACTTACTTTTTATGTAGGCAGATACGGACAACATTTTTTGTTATATGTATTGAGCCATCAGGAAGAAGCCATGCTCTGCAGCGATGGACACTCAACTCATAAATCACAATTGTAAGCTGAATATTACCATAAACAATTGGCAAGGTATACGGGAAATTAACTCTTGAACACCTTTACCTTACAATAAAATTGTTTGAACTGGACACGCGTTATAAAGAGAACACTTATCCTAGCTTTGGGAATCCAGTTTACCCCTGTTACAAGCCGTCCATCTTTTCAAGCAAAACAATTTCTCCGTGGATTGTTGACAGATACAATTTGTCACATATTCCATGAAGTGGGATATTGTTTCTTTGCGGTGCTCAAAATATACCATCTCCAAGTTTTTTACAATATATATTATGGGGATAAACTTAAGCCTTAGTGGATTTGACAATTCAATGCTCCCCCCCATAAAGTAAAATACTAACCCAGGTGCATGGAAATGTTCCAAATTCTTAAAGGTAACATCGAACAGACAATTTATAATTAATTCCTGACACATTCTTATGATGACTTTGTTTGATTATATTCCATCTACAATCTATGATAATGATTAAAATAACAGTCCTAACTCGGTTCACGGCTTCATTTTACCCGTCTGAAAAAGCCATATAAAAACGTATCTCCTTTCTACTTTATGGCGCTTAAATATGACAAGACAGCTACGGAGTATAAGGGGAGGACTCTTCTACCATGATGTGCGAATTGTGAGATTTTACTTTGCGTTTGTGAAAAGTTGTACCATGATAAATGTTTGAACAAAAGTCATGGTCTTTACCTATGATGTCAAATTTCGCCTGGTATCAAAAGTATGTTTTACTATTAGCAGTGCCATACACAGATAAGTAAGCTCATCAATTAAACAAAAGCCGATTATATGTATTAAAATAAAATTGACATAGGCCGACAAATCAATGTATCGGCCCATAGTTCTTTACTTAACAAAGACGCAATCCCGCCGCATTATTTTTGTGATAGCCACCGTACCGTCCAAAAACACGGGATAATTGTCATATTTCGTCATTTGTCAGAAAAAGTGTGATCCATAACAACGTGAGATTTTGTCAGCGAAAGTATATTGAAAAGTTTGGCAGGCCTAATGCTGACGGACCAATTTGAATATTGACCCATATGTGTCAGAAACAAGGTGTGCTTAAGTTACCCGACTTTGCCTCATGTATATATACAAATTTATTTTTTAACATAAGAGCCAGGGAAAGACATGGGCAGAGCTCAAATTATATTTAATGTTTTACAATGTGGCTTTCTTGATGATGTTTTCAAGATCTGAGCGTTAGTACAAGGCTGCTTCGTGACACATTAAACGTAGTCCCCAAGTAGTCACATACACTCACAGTGATGACTATTTTTACAGAATGTGTAGACATTAATGCAAAGTGGTCATGTAAGCTCGAAAGTATGTTATAGTTTTATTGCAAAGATTCTGATTGGAATTCAACTGCCGAAACCGAAGTAATCCTTTGTTTTTGCTTCTTGTCCTCAGTTACAAGTAACGTGATTTTATTAGGTTTTATATGTCTTCAACAGATGCATACTTTCAATCTTGCGATTTTTTTTCAGTCCTTCATTGATGTGCATCCAAATCCAGGACAAAACGACCCCTCTGCGAAAAATTACTTGAAAATTTGCCATTCTAACGTCCGCCGTAGTATTAACTGTTTGGGTAAACTTGATGAACTTCATGTATAAGCGCAAACTTAGATGTTATTACTTTATCCGAAACTTGACTTGACGTGAATTTTCCTGATCAACTCCTCTTTATTGAAAACTTTCAACCTACTTTTAGAAGAGACCGTCCTACAGGACGAGGAGGAGGGATCCTTACATATGTTTCTTTTTCATTACCATGTCGAAGGCGCACTGGCTTACAGGATCTTAATTCAGAATGCAACTGGGTTGAGATTACTACAAAACATGGGGTTTTACTGATTGGAAATTATTATCGACCTCCTGGCCAGCCTGCTGAAGTACGGGATGCCTTTCTGGAGTCTTTGAATACCTCTATCTCTGTAGCGCTTAAAAGTAACCCACATTCTCTCCTATTACTGGCGATTTAATGATAGATGCTCAGACTGGAATTCACCACATCAGGATAGTGACCTTGGTTAAGCGCTCTTCAACCTATTTTCTCAACACAACCTCTATCAGCTTATACAGGAATCTACAAGAACCTCTGAATACTCAGAAAACCTGATAGATCTTATTATTACTGACTCTCCAGGTCTGATACTTGACAGTGGTGTTCTTACTCCTCTTTCAAATTCTGATAATGGGAGCGGGTTCTTCTCTCTCTCACTATCACACTTTAAAGACCGTCCGCTCAAACGTCATGTTTGGAACTACAACAAAGCCAATTTCCTGAACTTGATTCTACACTCTTATCAGCCCCTTGGAACACAGCCCACGAAGTCTATGACAACTTTGACGATATATCGTTTCTTACTGGTCAGACTTGCTTCTTTCGACTGCCAAGGAATTTATGCCTTATAGAGAAGTCACCGTTAGACCCTCTGACAAGCCTTGGATCACCACGATAATAAAAAAGCTTACAAGTTTCCGAAATCGAGCATGGAAACGTTTTAAGAATATAGCAAACATGTCACGTCCCTATACACTCGAGGTTTCCATGAAGGTCGAAAAGTTTCACCAGTTTCACAAGAAGTCACGTAACCATATACTCAACATAACTCGAAAATCGATGGGATCTTACTTTGCTAAATTACGTTCTAAATTGGACGATAACGAAATTAATCCAAAACAATGGTGGGGCATATCTAAGTCTGTCTTGGGATCTAAAATCCACCGGGATATTCCTCCAATCATTGAAAACGACCAAATCATATCTTGCAATGTAAAAAGAAAAAAGAAAAAGAAAAAAAGTGACATTTTCAATACGTATTTTGCAAGTCAATGCACAATTTCTTCTTACATTGACTCCCCTCTAATGCCTGAATTTGGTTACCGTACTGAGTCTAGATTAACTGAAATCACATTTGACGAGGGGGATGTTTTGAAAGTTTTATTGTCCCTAAGAGTTCCTTATGCAACCGGGCATGACAATATTGGCAACATCCTTCTCAAGAATACTACTCGCTCCATCTTTAATCCTCTGACAAAAATATTTAAACTTTCTCTAATTCAAGCTTACTTTCCCTCACCCTGGAAACGTTCCAATATTTGTCCTATATTAAACAATCTGACAGACAAATAAAAATTAACTATAGGTCAATATCTTTACTCTGTAATGTCCCTAAAGTCTTTGACTAATGTTCAACGTCCTCTATGAATATTTCACAGCAAACAATCTCCTAACATCTAAATACTCAGGTTTCAAGGCAGGCGACTCAACAATAAATCAACTTGTCTTTTCTACTTCATATTATCTACAACGGTCAAGAGGTATCAAAGGACGACAGAATGGTTGATGTCTCTAAGGCGTTCGACAAGGTATGGCATCCTGGACTCCTTTTAAAACTTAACCAGCTTGGTATATCTGGTCATCTTGTTACCTGGGTTGAAAGCTATCTTTCTAAGCGACTCCAACGAGTCAATCTTCGCGCCACCTGAACACCGATCTGTCCCTAAGACATCACTGGGACAGGCTATGGCGAGTGTTACTCAATGCCATCATATCACTATCTGTTGTTTTTCTGTGAAACGGATGAAACCTCATCACCCGCCTATTTTCTTAGGTGGGTCTCTGATTCCTGAGGCAGATAGTCATACACATGATGGTATCACATTGAGGTCGTGACTTATCTTGGTGTGCCCATGTCACGCGGATTAGCAATAAAGCTGGTCAAAGAATTTCCTTACTTCGGAGATTCAAGTATAAACTATTACGCAAATCCTTAGTCAAACTGTATTGTTCTATGATCCGTCCAATTCTGGAGTACGGTTGTGTATTGTTCGACAACTGTGTTAAGGTGCTGTCTGATCGGTTGGAGTCGATTGAGCATGACGCAACCAAACTTTGTATTGGTGCATTGAAACATACGTCACATGTTAATTTACTTAGAGAGCTCGGGTGGTCTACTCTTGCAGACAGACGTAAATACTTTAAGCTTGTTCTCTTTTACAAAATGTACCACAATCTGACTCCTTCTTATCTCTCTGATCGTGCACCCCTCCTGTTGGTCGTGCTCTCCCACATTTAATGTCAGTACGCTCTATTGTGTAGAACATTGCCTCTAGGTAACTCTTTTCTCCTAGACGCTATCAAACAGTGGGATAACCTCCCTTCTTACAGTAGAGATTCACTTTCCGTACAAGTATTCAAGTAAAAACTTAAAACTACTCTCTTATCCACAGACAATGTTCCTGTGTTCTACCTCCATGGTGACAGATTTGCTGTTCTCATCCCACTGAAGACTGTAAGCACTTTCTTCTCTTCTGTCCCAACTACATCGTTCAGAGAAACAAATTACTTAATACCGTTATTCCTTTGATTGCTACGGGGGTTAGCCCCCATCTTATAATCCATATTAGTAGTGATAGGCTAGTTGAAGTATTTTTTCGTGGTAGTAACGAGCTTTCTATCTGCCTGAATGCTCATGTCTGTAATGCACTTCAGCTGTACATGATTGAAACCAGGCGCTTTGACGACTAAAATATTTTGGTTACTGTAATGTTCATTGGTTTGGACAATGAAAATCTATTTGTATCACACGCTTTTTCCACATTTGGCAAATATTGAACTTAACTTCACACTGGCCTAAATTGTATCTTATACGTAACCAAATTTTGATATTGGTATTGAGTTCTCGCTGATATTATACATTGGTAACAACTGTTTTGTCCTGTGTGTCTTGTACATACATACTGTGTGTCTCCATGTTCTGGAGAACTAATGTATTAGTCATCTGGATGTACTATAGGGCTACCCAAATTAAATAAATACGTTTTAACTAAACTAGTCCAAGCACTCACATGCAGCATTTTGCTCAGCGCTAAATATTTGTTTGCAAAGATTCTGATTGGGAGTCCACTTAGTCCAAGCACTGACATGCAGCATTTTGCTCAGCGCTAAATATTTGTTTACATTCACCATGCATTTATTATCTTATACATTTATTTTTTACACAAGAGCCAAAGAAGAAACACAGTGATGCTTAAATGTATTTCATGGGGAAGTTTCGGTATAATTCTCATGAGGTATAACGCAGGACCAATTGTCTTCTGTCATTTAAACGCTCCGTATGATTTCATACTAACCAGATCTGCAGATTTTGGTGTATAGTTGTACCAATAAAAGTTTGAATTAGACCGTGCGCCATTGTTTGAAAGATTTTTCAGCGGTCAGTGGATTCAGCTCACTGCGAAGGAAACAACTATATGAATTTCTTTTCTTTAAAACCAGGGCCAGAAAAATACTCACCAAGAATGGTGACCATTTTCCTGCTTCGACCGGTTGTCAATGACCAGTACTTTAAATGTCGCCTACTCCATTCCGCTTGCTTTAATTGTATACTTTGTGAAAACAATTTGGAAGCAGGTTGAAAAGAAAGTAACGAAGAATAATTTGACCCTTGTCAACAGCTTTCCTCGACGCGCTACGGAGTGAAGCTGCTGACTCAGACCAAAATAAATGACCCTTCAAGGGTTAAAATTACTTACGCTCACGTTTTTCAAAAGTGGTTATAATGCTCTGAGTATTTTTCAATCTCTCATTGAAGTATTGTGGCCTAAACTGCTTGGATAATAAAATTTTTGTCTGCGAGCTTTTCTCTTAAATTTTCACTTCAACTAGCTTGCCTAGAACACAGGAAATGCACTTTCTGAGGTATTGTTTTTGTGCGGGGGATACCACGGAAAAAATTCGGAGTATACCCACGGACCCCCTATATGGGATTTCCCCCGCCTGAGGAAACCTGAATACAGCCCTGCTATATGTACGTAAAAGGTGCTATTATTACCTGGCAAAAGTTTTCAGTTTGAGCCTATACCTCAACCAAACTCATTTGACCTATTTAACAAGAAAAAATACAAACAGTTAATCTTGTATTTGTTTTAGATGGAAACATGTTTAGAATTGCTTTTTCATGATTTTTTTTAATGTGAGATGGTGTTGCTTTGTAACCATTTTGCTTTAGGGTGATATAACCATATATATGCATTTCCGCATATGGCATCGTTCCTAAAGCCCATCTTAAGCCTAGATGAGAGCCTATACCTAATACTATAGACATGCTCATTTTCCTTTAAGCAGTCAAGTTCCCATTTGATAAGCCACATTTTATGTTCAATTTTATATAGGAATTTGTTCCCGAAACTTGCATGACTTAAAACTGATTTTTGTGTGTGTAAAACTGGGCAGACAGGATGCTGATTTACGAGTATCTTACCCTGATTGTTTTGGGAATAGCAACGTAAAAGTTGTGCACCTGGCGTTGTCGCATGTTGCAAAAAGATCTACGTGGGAGATAAGGTCTGCCTTCACATAGAGAGTTCTGGATATAACGCAGTTACCTGGTGTTTCTGACACCATGCATTGGATGATTTGTATTTTTGAGTCAAGAGGAACAATTCCGTGGATCTTGCCCTGTTTGTTTATATAGCCTATGGCTATATTGTTGTCGGACAAGCCAAGATGGACGTCATGACAGAAATATAGTGGTCAGAACAACCTTAAGACCCCCTCAGCCAGGGTAAAATATAATGACCCCTGACGATCTTGAAAATAGATCAAAGTTGCTAAATATCAAACTCATCCAAGTTTCTAATGAGACGCTTCAACAGTGCAAATTTCGTGATAGAGCTCAATGTGTCAAGGTCGCTGAATGTCAAACTCAGCCAAGTTCAAATGAGTTGCCTCCACAGGATAGGCTACCTTTCATGATACTGGCTCAGTTTGTTTAAGAGTTATTAAGGTCGCCGAAGGTTAAACTCAGCAAAACTTTGAATGAGATGCTTCTACAACACAAGTGTCATGATAGTAGCTTATTTTGTTCAAAAGCTATATAGCAAGTTCACACTGACATAACGACGACAAAACCCCATTGGTCGATTAGGGGGGTAAAAGACCTACTATTGCTAGTCATCAGGCTTGTATGATTTGCGAACTTCAATAGAAAGCAAGCTAGCACAGTTGAGTGTCAATGCTTTTGGAAGCTAGACTAAAATAGCATATGGTTAATGACAAGAAGTGGGGCGGGGGCAAAATTCTTGCATGATATGGCCACAACAAATAATCGAAGAATATAGTTTGTTCTTTTCTCGGTCCTACCGCGGCCGTCTACACAGGTGCTGCATGTCCGTGACTCGCCCGAATAATATTTATTTTATACCTCCATGCCAGTTACTACATTTCCCTGCGTTCATTTATATCTTGAGCCCTGGGTTCAAGTCAACAGCATATACCTTACACCCTCAAAAATGGATTATCTTCCGGCAGTCTGCAGGGCAGTTTAAAAATAGTATTTTTTTCTTTGTGAAAGTTCTTATTATAGCTATACCATTTTACACTAGCTGTGTAGCCATACACACACACACACACACACACACACACACACACACATATATATATATATATATATATATATATATATATATATATATATATATATATATATATATATATATATATATATTGTGCCTGTGCATTGTTAAAAAAAACACAATGACAAAGTTCACAAACCAAAAAGTATTGGTGATTATGTACACATACAGCCTTGGACGCTGTCACAAGACATTTGCCATACGCATTCAAACTAACATTTTTTATTGTAAGATTCATGTGTCTGTGTTGAAGTCAAGCTTGTATGCATACACATAGTGCAGGTGGCTAAAGTTATCATGCACTGTGTTGTAATTTAATTTCCACAGCAGTAACTTTCATTTTCTGGTATGGTTTCCGCAATTTGATTACAATCCTTATAAACAATTACTGCAGTTTTGAAAAATGACTGTCATGTATCATAAATATATATGTATGAACAAAAAAAAAAATACATACATAAATAAATAAATAAACGAACGAACGAACGAACGAATAAACAAACAAACAAACAAACAAACAAACAAATAAATAAATAAATAAATAAATAAATAAATAAATAAATAAATAAATAAATAAATAAATAAATAAAATCCAGTATCCAATTCATTCGAAAGCTCTATGTGTTAAGTGGTCATGATTCTTAATAGAAAAATATCACATTAGTTGTAAGATTTAACTCTCCATCCATAATGAACTATTTAAAAAAAATCTTTCATCCGATCATTGCACACCATAGACAATGGATTATTATGTTAACACTGTGAAATGTCATGACATTGCCAAAATACTTTTCCTTTTAATAAAGGATCATATTCATAAATCTATGGTTGTTTATTATTTGACTGTCATAAACGCAGGTAACTTTGTAACTTGAGAATATGATGTAAAATAAGCATTTGTCCTAGTAACTTGTAAAATGATGCAAATTAGGATCTGTCCCAGTATCAAGTTAAGAGATAACTGAATTGTGAGAGAGAGGTATGTTTTGACTAGTGAACGGTATTGTTTTGAATGGTTGCTATGCATGAAGCACAGGGAGACTGATGACCTAGATGGGCTCTGCTGTCCGTCCCATCTGCCTAATATTATGTATCCATATTAAACTATATTAACTGCAGACCTGCTTTGGTTCCTTAGTTGCTAGGCAACAGAACTATGCCTCCTCCATGATCAGGGCACTTTTACAAGTTATGTTACTTAACCATCTGGAAATAACACTTTTTTTTACCAAGCAAATTAAATTTTCTAAATATGTTAAGCATCTATTATGTTTTAAAACTTAGTGAATGGCTTTTCTTACGCTTTTGGCATTCCCAAGCTGCTCCTTTTGTCACAGAAGCTCATTTAGCCCTGCTCAAAACATGAATGTGCCCTCCTTCCTGTCAAGTTCCTTGCTGCACTCTCGGCGGCAGTACAAGATCCCACTTAATATGCCTACCTCCTATTGCAGTCCCTCAGGGTATATGAGGGTCATAAAGAGAGCTCAATACATGGAATGCAAATGGGCTCGATAACAGGCCAAATTTCTAAAAGACCGTCACCGGCATGTGGTTTCAGAGAAGGTGCATAGGCCTATATAGAATGTGTTTGCAGGTAAAGTTCAAATTTTGAATTTTACTCTTTATTATGTAAATTTGTGCATACTGGTTGGTACTTGGTATATAATGTGTATTACGTACTTGCTAGTGTTTCATGTATGTATATTCTTTAAATTCAGATGAGTTGCTTGGACCAAATACTAGGCAATCGCAAGTAGTTGCAATTACAAAAAAAAAGTCCTGGAATTTAAAGATGCGAAACGTGCTTGATTTTGAATCGAACGTGATAATATATATAGTGAATAATGTATAGGTTTAGACACAGTGACTGGGTTGGATTTGGAGAGTAGAGAGATTGGATAGTGCTGGGGGGGGGGAGGGGGGTTGGTTGGTTCACAACTACACGGAAGAGGTGGCACTGTTGCTCCTGTTTATATAAATGGGTTTGTATTTTTACACAAACAATTGTTTTTAGTTTGGAGCATGCCCATCACCATTTAGGTATAATATGACAGACTGGACTTCCGTGTGATTTAGTCATTAGAAATTTATTGGTTTGATTTTTCTCTGTCATCATCTGACTTACTTTATTGAACAGCTGGGCTGGAATTATTCCAAGTATTACTGATAAAATCTCTAAACACTCCATGTTCAATCGTCACTGTCAATGTCAAAACCTATGCCTTCATAAATTCACTTTCACCATGTTCGCTGCAAAACTTTTGCAAATAAAAGGCTTCAACAGTCCAATGAATTTATTAATGTGTAATCGGACGGAACCTATAGAGCATGTTTGGCAATGTTAAATAAATTTACAGAACAGACAAGCGTTCTGTAATGACGGCTGTTTGTTCGTATCTTATATTTGGTTAGGACAACCCGTTTAAATGTAAAGAATGTAAGAACGTGAAATAACAGCAAATGAGTATAACACAAGTTCCTGTTTGTAATTGCAAGGTTTACAGTGAAATTATGTGAGTTGCTACATGCAACAATCCATGGGAAAATAGAAAAACTAAATCCCAACGTAACCCTATTGCGGTTAGATGATATGAATTTTGTGCGGTTCTCAAACCTGTCCATGCATAACAATAATACACCCTACTGAAGTTTTCTTTTGTTCTTTTTTTCCTGTCAGAAAGTATTGACAGATCCTCCTCAAACTGAGCGGGGATTTACCATAGTAGGGGAGGCTTCCTTTGTCAAATTTCTGAAGCCATTTAGCTTATTGCTTCAAAACGACATAACGGTTAATTGGATACTGTTCTTGGATGATCTTAAACTGATCCCCTGATTTTCGAAAGGAGTTCAAACAAGGCTTAGCCCTATTCTCTGATCGATTAACAACATATGTTAAAACCAAACTGATCCTCAAGGTCACAGGGCTACGTTTCGTGTGACGTTGAGGCTGCAAATGTGAAATGAACTTTATTGACATAAACAACAAACATAAATGAGCACAGTGTGAGCTCTAGGCATTGAAACAACGAATATTATTGTATGTGTGTCTTTTCGTCCAGAACCACTTCCTGGTAGTCATTACCCTATTCCGTAGTCTGAACTCTCAACAGTCCATAAGCTAACCTGTTATAGAACAAACAGTAATACTAATAGTTTGCTACATTGTGTATATGTACGAAGACAGAACAAAACAGAACAAAAAAAAACCGCTCAAAAAACAAACCAAAAAACAAAAACAAACCAAAAAACCAACCCCCCCAAAAAAACAAAAAATAAAAAACAACACCAAAAAAAAAAAAAAAAAAAAAAAAAAGACCCCCCACCCCCCCAAAAAACCACCCCTACACCATATGCCACTAATCCACAGGCAGGTGCACCCAATCGTGTTTCTAGCATCCTAATATGCTGTATCTCGTATAAAAAACCGTGTCTACAAATTTGAAAACAGGTTTACATACTTTCTCATCCCCCATAGTCATGATATAAAAGAATTATACCTGGTCCTCTAACAGCAGGAATTCAGGGTCTACATTTGTTAGCTCTGTATATAACTCTTGCCTTATGGGTGTATATTTATCATGATATATGTTGGATGCTTTTCATCCTCTATTTGATCGGATTAGCATTATTCACATCTTTTTTGTTAAATTTCAGTTTTTGGTCTTGTGTATCTACCAATTAATATTACAAGGGTATGCGCGCTTTAATATGCATAATTTGGTGAAATTTCGTCTTTTTGCACAATTTTGCCTCAAGATTGGATTCTATTATAAATGAAGATTTGAATAAGCATTATGTACCAAGTTTATGCCTCTCAGCATTGTCAAGGCCATTCACTTGTGCAAACTACTGATTTTCGTTGGTAGTTTTCAACCTACTCATGATGTGTTGTACATCAATGTGACCATCTGGATAACGCCAAATCTCTGGCATACCCACAAAGTTTAAAATTGGTTGATATATTTAGCCCAACAATTAATACCATCTGTATTACATTTGAGATTTTTCAGTAGACATTTATACACCATTGAATTTGTTTGGTAATTTTGTAGACGTGCCCAGTATTAATAGAATTACACAGAATCCTGATGAGCAGAGGGTAGCTCCCAAGATCTGTTCTAACTGTGGCAATGGTGGCCTTCCTATGGACGCCAAGAACATATTTGAAAAATTTGACATGGGTAGTTTCAGTATTTGTGTAATATTATTTCAATAATATTAGTTACATTTTCTCCCACTCGGGAGCGTTACATGCCAACCTGATTACCATGAGTCACATCAGAGGGAGCTCTAGGTCTGGATCTAGGGGAGACATGTGCTGACAACTTTCCGTGACATTTGGCAACTTTTGATCATGTCAAGTTTTACTTACATTTAAGGCATCTGCTATTTGTGGGTAAGTTAACATTGTAGTTAGGACACATGAGAAGCCCAGCAAATAGTAATACACAAGTATTTTGCTATGTAGGAGGTGGAATTTGTAGCTAAAAGTGAAGCAGTATTGTGCTCAAAACTTTATACTGTACAGACTATTGAGCAATCCAGTGTGAGCACAGGGGTGTATTAAAATGACTGTAACTAGTTTAATTGCAATGACACCTCAATGTTGTAATTTGTTGTAAGTCTTCATGAATGTAGCTTCATATGGTAGATTTTGCAAAATGGTTATCTGGTGTCGATTTATTAAAATGAAGTATGCCTTTTCATCAATGGCAAAACTGCATGCTGATGGGTAGTTTTGGATTTTGTCACCAGGTGTATCTGTGCACACATGTTTAAATGCTATAAACATGTGAGAGTCTGTGTCAGATATGTATGATGCATCAAAACTTACTATTAGGCTGTGTTGGAATAAGGTGCTATATACTTGACCAGTGCCATGTTATGGGACCAGGTGGACTTATCACTAATTTGTATTGTGGAGGTTTGTGCCAGTTTGTGCAAGCAAAGACGAGAAGTGGCTTGTGTGCAATTGGACAGAGGGGGCCAAACCTGCAAGTGTAAATGTAAAGATATGATCTGCAGATACCCATGTGGTATTTGGTTTGGTGCTTCTAAAATGTACAATGGTATTCATTATAAGTTTGTAGTCAAGAAATCCTAGTCATGAGAATTCAAAATCAGAAATATTATTCAGCCATATTTAGTTATAAATTGTTGTGTGGTGAAACTCGATTGGTGTGCTGTGGAGATGTATGCAGTGAATAAAAAAGGCAACCCTTATACACATATTGAGTCTGCCGTCACTCAAAAATAAGTAGGCAGTGCATGCAGGCTACTACAGTGAATAGCTAGCTATTCTACAAAACCACAAAGAAAGACAAGCAATGGCTGAAACAGAGAAGAATGAATACTCCAAAAGGAAGCATGCAGTCACTAGACAAATACACCACATCAAGCAGTTAATGGCCGAAGGACCCAATAAAGACATAGATGATGCAATAGAGAAGCTGAAGCTGCTGATCAAAGAATTCATGGCAATCAATGAACAATATGAAAGGAAATTGTGGAAGACAAAGACATCGAAGGAAGTGAAGAATACTTTGCTACTGTGTAGACACAATACATAGAAGTATTGAATGAAGCCAAGGACTCCAAAGAAAAAGAGAAGCATGACAAAGTTAGTGTGAGTCAACCAGATGATCTTTCCAGGAGAGACCTGTTAGGGATGGTGAACTTGCCCAAGTTGCCTCTTGAGACCTTTGATTGTGATCCTGTAAAATACCACACATTTATCGCGACATTTGATCAAACATGGATTGCCTGCCAAGTGATGGTGATGGTAAATTGTCACGATTGCTGCAGTATACCTCAGGGCCAGCTATGGAAGCCATTAGAAAGTGTGCCCTCATAGGTGGTGAACCAGGCTACGGGAAGGAAGGAGACCCTGCAGGCGAGAATCAGAGACGATCACTTGGTGGCAGAAAGGCTTATGAATGACGTTCGTAAAGGGAAGCAAATAAAGACTCCCATAGACTTGCGCCATTCCTCTGATGATCTGGAAAATACATTCGAAATTCTGACAAAAATGAAAAAGTTACATGAGCTTGATACTCAGTTTGCCATAGTAGAGATGCTAGAGAGGCATCTGCCTTTTATTCAAAATCTGTTGTGAAAGCAAGCACTTGAGGCAAAATGAAACAAAGGATCCTACCCAGATTTGAAACAATTTGTCGCATTTGTCTCTAATGTGGCAACTGAGCTGAATGACCCTGTTGATGGTAGAATCAATAAGCCAAACCTGTGAGAAGGTGGTAAGGTCAGACGCACATCATTGCAGACAAAGTCTGGGCCGTGTGCAGATAGACAATCTGGTGATTAGGTAGCCTCTGGTGGCCAGCTGGGACTGAGAAAGAGGCAAGAGCCACCCTGTGTGCAATTTAAAGAAAAACATAGGTTGTGGTATTGTCAGAAATTCAAAGACATGAAACCTAGAGAGCATCTTGACCTGGTCAAAACACATGCGTTATGTCAGAACAGTTTGATACGGGGTTATGTTGCTAATAATTGTAGAAAGCAGTCTGCGTGTTGTGTGCCAAGTTGTGGTAAAAAGCACACAAAGTTCTTAGATATTGTACGCAGCAAGCGACAAGTAGAGAGTGATGTAGTAAGTAGTAATGCAAATATTGATGGATGTGCACTGCTAATGTGTTCATGCCTGTCATGTCTGTTAGGGTAAATGACAAATATTACACACATGCTTTGTTAAACACGGCCTCATCAGGCAGCTTCTGTAGCAAGAGTTTGTTAGACATACTTGGGTTGAAATATGAGAATGTGACATACAACTTGAGTGAACTTAGTGTAATGAGGAAAAACAGACAAAATGTGTTGATTTGAAACTAAAAGCGGAGAATGGCACTGACGACATATGTATGTCAAATGTTTATGGTGTAGACAATATCCCTGTTGAGACCCTCATGATGGATCTTGAGTGTCACCCACATTTGAAAGGTATTCCACTGGTAAAGTGTAACGTACAGGTAGAGATACTTATTGGGCAAGACAATTCAGAGGAACTTTTGTCACTACAGGTTAAGAAGGGTGAAGTGGGTCAGCCTTTCGCTACACATACTTTACTTGGTTGGTGTCTCAATGGACCAGCAACTAATGTAACAAGCAAAAAGATCAGCTCATACTTCATAACCACACTCCCTTCTGATGCATATGTAGACATAAAGAGAGTGCTTGATTTTCAGTGTGGAGACATAGTCTCTGACAAAGTGGGCTTATCAGTACAAGATGAAAGAGTGATTCAGTTGTGGGATGAAAAATGCAAAATGGTCAATGGGCACTACGAACTCCTGATGCCTTGAAAAGAGGGGTAAGAATTCCCTAACAACCTTGAAGTAGCTATGCCCAGGTTCAATAGCCTCTAGACAAAGCTTAACAACATGGGTTTGTATGACAAGTATGATTACGAAATTGGTAAGCTATTGGTTAAGGGCTATGCAGAGTGTGTATCAAAAGATCAGTTGTATGGTAGGGAAAGAGTGTGGTACATACCACACCACCCTGTGGTAACAGATAAAAAACCTGGTAAGATTCGACCTGTGTTTGATTCCACCGCATGCTATAAATTTGAAAGTCTCAATGACAAAGCATACCAGGGGCCTGATAGGAATAATAAACTGTTACATGTCATGTCAAGGTTGAGAGAAGAGCCATATACCATCATGGCTGATATAGAAACCATGTATAATCAGGTCAGGGGCCAGAAGATGACAAAGATATGTTGCGCTTCATTTGGTACAAGAGTGATGGAGTGGTGGAACATTTTCATATGACATCTCGCCTCTTCGGGGGTGTCTGGTGCGCAAGTGCAGCAACCTACACATTACAACACACTACCAAAGACCAAGACATGCAGCCTATAGTGAGAGACACTATACTTTCAGGACTCTATGTTGATGATTGCCTGAAATCTACTAGATCCAAAGAGCTTGCTGAGCAAATTATAACTGGGAGCAAAAGCGCTTTAGCTAATACCGGGTTTCACCTGACAAAATTTGTCTCAAATGACGATAAGCTACTATTCAATCTCCCAGAGGAGGAAATGTCTACAGGGGTTAAGTTTATTGACAAAGACTATGATAGCAAGATACTGGGAACCAGGTGGAATACGCAATCAGATGATGTATTTTTTACAGTAGAGGGAATGAAATATGCACCATTGACATAAAGGAAGATGTTGAGCTATATTTCATCTATGTATGACCCACGCAGTCTCCTCAGTCCCATCATCCTAAAAGGTAATATTATACTGCAAGAGGCAATAAAATGTGGTATGGCATGGGATGATGAGGTACTCTCGGAACTGGCTGTGGAATGGGAAGCATGGTCGAGTTCACTTCCAGATGTAAGGAATATTAGAATACCTCGTTGTATAAAGCCAGCAGAATTCAATGATGCTATATAGAGCTGCATCACTTTATCGACAGTAGTGAGAAAGCATATGGCTACTGTTCATATATAAGATGTGTGGGTAAAGATGGGCATACCAATAAAGCTTTACTTATGGGCAAGAGCCATGTGACACCAATCAAAGCACTCAGTATCCCTCGACTTGATCTGCAGGCAGTGGTTTTGGTGGTACAGACAGATAATATGTTGTGCAAAAAGCTCAACCTTGAGCTCTACAGGTCCACATTCTGGATTGATGGCAAAATTGTCCTAGGATACATAAAGAAGGAAACTAGGAGGTTCCATGTGTATGTGACAAATAGGCTCAGTATCGTAAGGAGAAATTCAGATCCTGATCAATGGAGACATAAATCCCGCCTCGACAACCCGAGGGATATTATTTCTCTGGGATGTACTCCTGGGGAGCTAAGTACCAATGAGCAGCTTGCTGGTCCTAATTTCCTGTGTAAACATAAGTCAGCATGGGAGATGAGAGATGTCACTGAAGAAAAGCCATGTGACATCCCATGTAAGCAAGGATGAAGAATGTCAGACCCAGCATACTCTAGAGAGACTTTGTGACCACTCCTCAGATTGGCATAAATTAAAGAAAGCAGTGGCATGGCTGCTGATAGTAAAAGACATGTTGAGGAGCAAGAGATCACTTGAGAGAACCAAATTAGCAGTGGGAGGCTTAGGCAGAGCTGAAAAAGATCATTAGGCATGCACAAGTGACCCTGTGCCGTGAGGTGAGGCAGAACACAGTGAAAGGCCAGAACCTTCGTCAATTGAATCCATACTTAGACGATGATGGCACAGTCAAAGTAGGTGGACATACAGTCAAAGCTGGTATGAATTACAAGCGTCAGATTGTTATCCTAGATGGACCAGTGGTTGAAATGCTGGTATGTCATTTTCATAACACTAGCCACATGGGGAGTGAATACACACTTGCACTGCTGCGCAAAAGGTACTGGATACGGAGAAAGGATGTCACTTGAAGAGGGACAAATGGAAGACCATACCAGCAGAAAATGGGAGACTTCCCTGAAACAGGCTTATCAGTTGGTGACATTCCCTTTGCACACACAGGTGTGGACTGCTTTGGACCATTTGTCATTAAGAGAGGGCAATCAGAAATCAAGAGATAAGGTGCAATTTTTGTGTGCATGAGCATGCGCGCGGTTCATATAGAAGTATTAGAAAGCTTTGACACCGACTCATTTCTGAATGCACTGAGGGGATTCATAGCAACCAAAACCTGTCATTGGAGGCAATATGGCTAGCACCAGCAAAGAGCTGGTTAAGGGCTGAAAGGAACTAAATCAAGAGAAGATATATGACATGTTGCTATGAAATGCTGTGGAGTGGAAATTCTTACCGCCCCATGTAAGCAACATGGCAGGAACATGGGAGAGACAAATCCATTCAGTTAGGAAGGTGCTTACGAGCTTGTTAGAACAAAGGCTTACTGAAGAGACTCTTAGTATGCTCCTGTGTGAAGTAGAGAACATACTGAACAATAGGCCTATTACCGCGATGAGCGACGATATAAACGATCTTCAAGCTCTTAGACCAAATCATCTACTGATGCTAAATGAGAACCATGCACTACCACCATGCTTGTCAGATCAAAAGGACATTTACAAACACCATTATAAACAGGTGCTTATCTTGCACAAGTGTTGTGGCATCGTTTTCTCAAGTAATACTTGCCTGAATTGCAACACAGGCAAAAGTGGTTACAAGAGAAACCAAATGTATGTACTGGCGACATTATGTTGCTGATGGAAGATAACACTCCCTAAAACTTGTGGCCATTGTGCAATCATTGAAGTGACTCCAGGTACAAATACAATAGTCCGATCAGTCAAGATCAAGACTAGAAATGCTGTCTTGACTAGACCTGTTTCCAATCTAATAATGCTTGAGGGTAAATTGTATTAGACAGGAAGTACATACCTGTAATTCTAGGAAAGATGAACATTGTTGGGGACATCTGTTAGCTAGCCATTTGTTTTCTTTTTTTGTGAGTTATTGTCGAAATTAGTTAAACTCTGGTGAATTTAAGGCAGGGAGTGTAATATTATTTCAATAATATTAGTTACGTTTTCTCGACTAAAGGGCCTCCTTACATGTAAACCTGATTACCCTGTGACATTTGGCAACTTTTGATCACGTGAAGTTTTACTTAGAATTAAGGCATCTGCTATTTGTGGGTAAGTCAACATTGTAAGAGGTGGAATTTGTTGCTAAAGGTGAAGCAGTATTGTGCTCAAAACTTTATACTGTACACACTATTGGGCAATCCAGTGTTAGCACATGAGTGTATTAAAAGTGATTGTAACTAGTTTAATTTGCAATGACACCTCAATGTTGTAATTTGTAGTAAGTCTTCATGAATGTAGCTTTATATGGTAGATTTTGCAAAATGTTTATCTAGTCTCGATTTGTTGAAATACAGTTTGTCTTTTGCATCAGTGTCAAAAATGGGTAGTTTTGGATTTTGTCACCAGGTGTATCTGTGCACACATGTTTAAATGCTATAAACACGTGAGAGTATGTGTCAGGTATGTATGATGCATCACAACTTACTACCAGGTTGTGTTGGAATAAGGTGCTATATACTTGACCAGTGCAATGTTATGGGACCAGGTGGACTTATCACTAATTTGTATTGTGGAGGTTTGTGCCAGTTTGTGCAAGCAAAGACGAGAAGTGGCTTGTGTGCAATTGGGCAGAGGGGGCCAAAGCAGCAAGTGTAAATGTAAAGATATGATCTGAAGATACCCATGTGGTATTTGGTTTGGTGCCTCTAAAATGCACAGTGGTATTCATTATAAGTTTGTAGTCAAGAAATCCTAGTCATGAGAATTTAAAATCATAATTATTATTCAGTCATATTTAGTTATAAATTGTTATGTGGTGAAACTCGAGTGGTGTACTGTGGAGATGTATGTCAAGAATCTAGAGTTTATATACAACCAGTATTACCAAACCAAGAAAGTCCTGGTTTTACAGATATGATGAACTTTATTGTTCGACTTTATATCTTATACATGGGTTCTGATGTCACTAACACCATTTGACGGTATGGCAAAGTATTAATGACAGAAGTATGTTAACTTTAGCGGCTACGAGTCAAATTGGTGAGCAGGAAATTTCTATTATGTATTTCCAGATTCACAGTGTTTATGGTACAGACAGCAGTGAATAAAAAAGGCAACCCTTATACACATATCGAGTCTGTCGTCACGCGAAAATAAGTAGGCATTGCATGCACGTTACTACAATTTGTTTGTTCACATAAATAATCGAAATTATTTGCCTTGAGGCCAGAGAGCTGAAATGGACTGCATAATTCACTGCCATAGGACCAAATGGGCAATATGAGTGAATTCAACAGTTTTTGTCATAACTTAGCATTATTATTTATTGCGTATTGCCAAAGTTTAAATAAAGCTTTGTCAGCTGGATCTTTTTGCTTAGTAATCGCTGCAGTGAATGAACCGGAGGCACAGAATTCAATGCCTCTATAGCAGTATTTTGGTGACTTATACTAGGTAATTTTTGTAATAAAAAGAAGCGGTCTTTAGTATTGTACATGTATTCCTGGCTGGGAGAGGTAGATAGGTAGATAGATAGATAGAGAAAGAGAGAGAGAGAGAGAGAGTGAGCGAGAGAGAAACACGCATACCCATTGGTTTAACATAGGCTGCTCTAAATATTAGTTTGTGTAGAAAATAAAAGTGTCACATGAAACGTTATGCTACATGGACGAGATAGTAAGGAGTATGCCTGAGCGCTTACCCAAAAACAAATGAGATAAAGCCACAAAGGTGCAAAGAGTGTATCTGGTATTGGGATTGCTTATATGCATATATTATTATTATTATTATTATTATTATTATTATTATTATTATTATTATTATTATTATTATTATTATTATCATTATTATTATCATTATCATTATCATTATCATTATTATTATTATTATTATTAAAACACTGGAAATGAGGAACTCATGAGACATCGAAAAAAACACCCACACACTAAATGAACTCAAACTGCATATAAGTAAGATATGAAAATCAAGTGGTATGTCAAAATAAAACCTATAAATCAAAACCAAAATACTATAATCCAAACTTAAAACGCCGACTGCTGGTATATTTATAGCAAATGCCTATGAGAGATTATAATTTAGACACAATAGATGCCATCATCCGCATAAGCAAAACAATTGTGTATACCCTTATTAATCTTTAGGCTGCATTTAGACAATCTCAGTTATAACAACAAATTATTAAGAAAAATATTGAATAATTTGGGTGATAAAATACTACCATGATGGGTACCAATAGTCACTGGAAAAGGGTTGACGTATTTGGCACTCCACTTAACTATAGCCTTTCATTTTCGGTACCATAGAACAATATATACCCATTTGCTAACTTGAATGTGTGACCATAACTTATGAAAAAGCCCATCAAATTGTATCAAAACATTTGGTTCCATCGAAACTACATATGAATATTGATGAACCACAGGAATGGAACCATAGGCTAGAATGTAACAGTTATACGAGACTTAGTTATCAACTAAGTTGAAGTTTAACTTGAATTCTGTCGAGTTATTGTAGTCATAAAGAGATCACATGAGATTTGCATAGGGTAAATGAGATCATTTTTAAAGATAACGGGGGGGGGGGGAAGGCCACACCCATGAGATTACATGACTGAACTGGGGCAGGGATCACAAAAATGAATGGGTGGGCATGTGATCTCTGGATGACTATAATGACTCGACAGAGTTAAAGTGAAACTTCAACTTACTAAACAAGTCTCGTTTTACTGTTACATTCTGTCTCGTCATCAGTCATACGAGATCACATGAGACTTTCAACCTATACCACCTGCATATACGGTACCCCTCTAATATCAAAGACAAAATATAACAACTGACACTCTGACTCAGGACAATATGTTTTAATAGTATGTCAACAATTTGTATGTAAGCATATTTGACCTGTAGCACCAAGATTACAGGTAACTTTATACCTTAGCATCAATTTTTAGAGTGACAATATTCATTTAGAAAAGAGTTGATCTTATATCTACTTTAGTACCTTGTTTGCAAATTCACAGTCCATCGTTATGACTTTGTTGTAAAATTTGGGAAACTTTGAAGTACTTGTCCACCCTGCTGTTTGCATTATGTGTTCTATGGATACATTTTTACAATTTGCCTTTGATGTAGATGCAACTCTTACAATATGATGCTCCTATTTGGCTCCATCAAGCCATGGCTTGCACATAACTGTTCCTATCCACCTGCTTATAGTATTTTTTGTGACTTTAGTTTGAGGATGAATATAGCTTATAAGCAATGCTGTCTCTGATTTCCTCAGTCCTTTAGCTCTCTCAATGTGTCACAAACACATAGATCAGAGTCTGTTTCATAAGCTTTAAGTAAGCATGGTGTTGGGGGTATAACCTGGTTGGCTTTGCTTTAAGTCAGTCACGCTAATATTAAGTACACAGTAAGAGGATCCCAATTTCATTTGAGCTAAACCTAATAAATGTAAACATGGTAATGTTTGCCCTCGCACTGCCAATACTAAAACAAGAATCATTATTAGTTTTGATGTCGACTCTTTCAAAGAGAGGTTTTGTGTTGATGAAAAGCTTTTCAAAACCACCTCTACATCCCAAGTGTCCTGATAATGCAGGGCAGAGGGTCTTAAATTATAGACTGCTTTCATAAATTTGATGACCAGAGGATTGGACCCCATCAGCTGTGATTCATTCGTACATACAACTTGGGAAAGAGCACTTCTGGCAGAATTTATGGCTTAATAACTTAGCCCATTGTTAAACAGTTTGGCCAGAAAATATAAGACTATATTTACAGTCATTTGAATATGCTTAACTTGTCTTCCAGTCCAAAAGTTAGTCCACTGTCGCACACTGCTGTCATATTGTTTGTGTGTTGCCGGCTTCCTTTCCGCCATAATAATGGCAGAAGCCCATTCTGAGATGTTTGCGTTTCTGAGGTTCTCCCCTATAAGGGACATACTAAAAGTCTCAATTTCCAACACAGTGGGTGGGGCTCTTTGTTATGAGGCATGACGAGTAGGCCTTTCTGTGCTGGTAGCACCTGAGGAAAATCTGTCCGAAGGGATATTAGCCCTGTAAACCATGGTTGGGTCACCCAAAATGGAACAACCATCTGGAATTTTTGGCTTTTTCTTGACTGATCTTATGGAGACGCCTGGCCACCAAGCTGAAACGTGGGAAAGCATATGAGTAAGTATCATGACTCTACTGCCTAGTAAAAGCATCAATGCACACTACTCGGGTGTCCCCTCTCCACGATACGTATTGTGATGATTTGGTATTAAGTCTTGTTGCGAATAGATCTATGTTTGGCTCACCTGTATGGCAACTATTTTATTTCAGTGTTATCATTAAAGTGTCTACTTTCATAGTCTGGTGAGACATTACTTTTGCCCAGAAAGAAGGATGAGGATATCCACAATCCCTGCTCTATGGCCCACCGCCATAACTCTTTTGACAATCCGTTATAATAAGGAGAGTGAACACCCTGCAATGAATTTATTTTTTCCACTGCTGTTACATTATCCCTGAGAATGTGTATGTGGGAGTTGCTTTTGTCTTTTGAAAAGCACTGTTGTGCTTAAAAAAAAGCAGCTAAGAGTTCACGATAATCAATGTATCTTTTTTCAGACCACCATCTGCCCGTGTCCTTACTATCACCTTTTGAGCCCCATAACTCATCAGAGGCATCATTTTCAATTATTAAGTCTGGATTTTCCCTTAGTATTTCTCTTTTTTGATTGTCAACATTATTGACCTACCATTGTAGGTCTTTCTTTGCAGATTGAGAAATTGCATATTCTTGTCAAAGTCACTCTTGTGCACTCCAAGTGCTTCAATTGTATCTGTCTCTATCGCACAGTATGTGCGTGTAATACTTCAGAGTTACAATACTGCAGGTGCTACGTGGTAATGAGATCATAACCTGATGTACCATTACCTCTCAGTGACTTAAAAATACTATTCGCAGTGTCACTGGTTACAGCAGATTGATCACAGGTATCCTTTTGTGTCCTCAAGTTATGTTCAACTTGATCAGCGTCAGATGATTGTTCAGCACTCAATTGGATGTCATTTACAGACTTCTCAATCATGATAGACTGATAAATATCAATAAATTGCTGAACAGAAATAATAGAAGTCGGGTTTTTACAGGAATTTCTGTTTAAAATATTCCAGAAAAAATGAATCATTCTGTTGATTATACAAGTTATTAAGCTTAAGATAACTATTATCAATATAATTATAGATCGCCTGGATTGACGTCTTAAACTTTCTTAGCATTTTTGTAACAATCATTAATAGTACCCGAGCCTGGATGTCCAGTACTCACCCAGATACTCCACCAGAACCTTTTCCAATCTCTATGATATGAGAGATTCGGAGCCCTATAAGCCTTGGGCTTATAAAATGTATCAATAGTTATACCACCTTTAATATGGCTGCAGCTTTGTTGGCTTTATAAATTTCACGAGTGTGATCGTCTACCTGATCAGTGAAAACAAGGTCATTGTGTAAAGTCAACTGTGTGGATAACTGTGGTATAAGCAACAATTCTGTTCAAGAAGGTCTTTATATTTTTGATTAAGGATGGTTGGACATTTTCATCATTTTTTTATTAGTACTAATAGTACGCAAGAGGGAGGGGGTCTGTAACTTTCCCAGAATATATAAAATGATGGTCAAATTTGGCCTATTTTGTGCAATTTTGGTATGATTTTTGGGGAAAATCATCATTTTTAAAGTACTAATTTGGGGGAGGAGAAGAACCACAAAAAGTAGGACTTGATGAGATTTTGATATTGAAACAAATAAAACCACCACATCATGTTGGTTTGTTTCAGACAAACTTTCAATCACAGAGAAGATTGACGTCATTTATAAGATACAAAATGTAATCATTTTTACAGATGCGGCTTCTGTCTTTGTTTTAAAGACTGTACCGGTAGAAGTCTACTTGAAAAGAAACACAAACTTCCCATTTATGTGACACTTGGCAGGTACGAGCATAGTTCATTCAATTTTGTGTCCATACAACCTTAAATCCCCCAGGAGAACTCATTATAGGAATGAACCTTGCTTAGTAGACATAGTAGACAGGTTTCTCACACTTATTATTTTAAAATTAATGTCAGAATACGTTGCCCACTGCATTCAATTAAAATTGGTAGGGTGAGGAGGGGGTACTAGGAAATGATAATATGATTCATTTTGACATAGATAAAAAAGAATGTATTCCAGGGACAAGAAAAGCAGACATTTTACACTGGATTTCCTGTACTGCTAATCCGAACTTTGATGCTTTAAGTAGAGATTTAAGTTTTTGGTACTTTTTCCCAAGGAATGTATGGCTATGATTAAATGCATGTGTTTGGAAAAACAGAACTTTTTTTAAGGTGTTGTAAATACATCCAAGTCGTGCCTTAAGTTTTGCATATAGTCTTTCAAAGTTCTGTATAGAATGGGGTAACAAGGGAGGAGAGGCTATACTGGAACAGATAATAAGTTTTCTCTAGTAGAAGGTATGGAAGATACAATGTTGAATTTGAGCGTGAATGTATCATACCTTCATGGTTTGACCAGGGGTACAGAGCTTGTAGTGGGAGGGGAGAAACGCCCTTGTCTGGACACCTGCAAGCGCTTGATTTTCAATGCTTACTGCCAACCCTTATTGACCAATTCTGTGGAAAATTTTTTTACTTCGTGCTCAGGATTTCATGTGTAACCTCTGTATGCTTGGTAAGTGTTTCCTTTGTCTGTTGTTCGGAAGGTTTATTCAGTTGTCAGAGCTCTTGTGTTTTCCTGCTGATCCTTTTCCTGGCTTTGTGTCTATGTAGACTTGTCTCAGTTGGGAGGTTTTGACAAACTGGCACAAATGACAGAAGTAGCACTCGTGAGCCTTTTTCATGCTTTTGGTTGTTGATATTTTTATATCATACTAATACAACATTCAAAGTTATGTGCAATGAAATGATAGTGATGTATGAAACGTAAATTGGGCCAAGCTGTCTGTAAAAAAATCAGAAGCCTTGTGCCATGTGTTAATGCAAAATGATGCCAGGCAGGTTGATTCTTAGTTTCCACATTTCACAAACTTATTCCATGTATAAAAGTAGGCCTACATGATCTTCCGTGAAGTTCCATGAAGTGGTTTATATTGAGCATACAGATGAATGTATATATAAATGCAATGTAGTGTAGTTTAGCATGCCAAGTAAGAGAAATCATAAGTTGTTTCCACTTAGCCTGTTGCATCTCCTTTTCAAGTGACTCTTCGTGAAATTTTGTGAGGCAAATTTTATTGTTGACTTTGCGTGAGAAGTCACAGAATACTTTTGCAAGACTCTATTTATTCTTCAAGCAGAATTACTTTTTCTTGAAATAAAAGACCTGACACTACATCATATCACATCATGTTCCCATGGTCATATTTTTCATAATCATGGAATCGTCCTGTTACACTTATTCATTACTTATTGTGTGGCATGGTAACATCTCCTTCTAAAAGGGCCAAACTCTTTCATTAATACTAGTTTAAACTGCAGGGACATTGGCCTGCTTCCCAAGGATGGGTGGGATAGGGGAATTGTGTAAATTAAAGTATGCTGCCAAAAGTCCCCTGGTAAAGTGAATGGTTTCCTTTGGTCAATTTTGGGTTGTATTTGAAAGTCTATTCATTTGTGACTATGAGAATTTGTTAAGAAAGTAAAACTAAGGACACATATATAAAAGAGGACATTGAGCCTACTTGGTTTAGCAGAAATTTTCGGATCTACATGGGTCAATAATTATCTCAGCGCTCTGGTAATTTACAAAGTTCTTGCCTCTCTTCCTTCAGTTGCCCAGTCTAGATCCTGTCTCCCTAAACCCCATCACATCTCCTAACCCAGCATTTCACTGAGAAGTCTTCACTGAGTCTACCACTACCCTACATCCTTGCATTTCTCCCTATGGTCCCATCATCCAGGGTTATCTGTCACACTCTGCCATATTGCGAACTTGTTCTAGGTTCCTGCATGCTTTATCTTTTTCTGCCCAACTGTCAAACAGCCTCTCTCTGAAATTCTGGTATTCTGAAAACCATAAAAGCAAATGATCCATACCTTCCATGCATACTTGGCGCTTCCTATTAAAGCCCTTTGTCCAATTCTTGCTTCTACTTCTGAACCTAAATTGCCCTGTCTCTCCCTCGGAACACTAATCTTGAATCCTTACTTCCATCCCAACCCCTTGCCTTCACTAGCTTCTCTACCTTGCAAGTTTTGATGTGCTTCTCATGAACTCCTCTTTTCCACTCCTTCTGGTGCTTTCCTTCCACAACTTTATTAATGTATGAAGTATCAACCTAATCTTGCCTCTTCAAGTCGTACCTCTGTGCTAACTGATCTATGTCTAGCACCACCACCACCACCCCTTGTCAGTTTTTAAGTGCCTCAACATACACCTTATTGCACCACCTGTCTTCTCCCGTCTCCTGAAAGCAACCAGAATAGCTCAACTTTGCGTTTGTCAATCTATCCCAGACACTCAACCAGACAGGTTCCCCTAATACTGCTTCTTCCTGTCACATATGATGGGGCCACTCATATCCATTTGCCCATCTCTCTCTCTCTCTATGTGCCCTTTGCAACTGTTCCAGATCTTTCTCGCTCATTGATATTTTATCCAAATCATATAGTATGCCTGGGGCTGCTACCCTCTCCCAAAGCACCCTTCCTGTGAATGCTGTATTAAAATTATTTTCATACATTTTGTTATGTTGACCTTCTGCCTGATTTTATCAACATGCTATCGAAACATCCCTTGACCTGTAGCTTTAATGCTAACACCTGGGTATCCATAATCATCTATCTCTCCTGTCTTAATGACCTTCTCATGCCCTTTTGGAACCTCAAACATTCCAACCATCCACTTCTCTGCCTGCCTCTGCTTCTAACCCAGAATCATGACTGTACCCTTGTTCTCACTGTATGCCAGCCTCTATTTCTCCCCCCACAGCCCCTGCTATTTTGAGTAAATTTTGTAATGCATCCTAGGTGTTACCTATAAGAGCAATGTCACCTGCAAAAAACAAACCTGGCATTTGACGACCAGAATGTACTGAATAAGCACGTGGAGGGCATTATCGTGAACATTCTCAAAAGATTGTCATTCAAAAAAAATTACACCGTCCACCTTCATGTGGAGTATGAATAAGAAATGACGTCTGGTGATGTCATTATTAATGCAACATGGCATACACAAAATCAATATGATTTTTTAGAATGTATGTTAAACGATATACCTGATTTTTTAACATTCGTGAGGGTGCAATACAATGTACCTTGGTTTGTACATCAGAATGTTGAACCAGTTTAACTTAAAATTATATTGTGTTTATATGGATACATTTGAGGATTATAACTACTATTTATCAGTTTTTATCTTTTGTGAGTATTCTAATTGTGGACCCGGCTTGCTGGCTTAAATTATCCCATCTTCATTTAAAATAGGGTGCTTTCGAATGTCCACAAGAATTCACTGTCAGGTTGATTTGGAGGACAAGCCAGATAAGATCATTTGCTTTGCCAGATTGACTACAGGTACAATTTTTATTTTTAAAAGAACAAGAAAAATGTCTGCACGGTGTGCAAATTACGATGGGCGTCTTGCTTCCATGTTCAGGCCACATTATTGGATGGCAACTTGCTTTGCGCAATTTTAAAGCAAGATTCAAGATTCAGGATTCAAATCAGCTCCATTGACCCAAACAACGTACAAAATAGATGACAGCAAATGTGAATATTATTGATTAAACTAGAGGTAGTTCAAAATGATAATTTTAATACAGATATACTAATTGGGACAAAGTTAAATGGATATACTTATATACACCATGAAGTTAGCTTCAAATGGAAAGGTTGAGCATAACATAATAAGTCAAGTACTAAATATATATTCCAGAAAATTTAGAAAGGAAACCCATCTTTAGTTATCTAGATAAACCATCATATGAATGAAGGACAACTTTGTCAGTAATACAGGCAGGCATGATCTGAAGCCAACTAAGAACCTAAAAACCTACTGGTGCTGAGTGACATGACGAAGAACACGAATGTTAAAAAAAGTATTGGGCATATTTTTGTTTTTATTATCTTAAACCTCAAAAATAGCACGTTTTGTTGTAACACCAGTGACCTTATCACTAGATACTTTTTATGTCATCTATATATCGGCGAAAAGCCAATGAAGATATTCAAAATATGCATTGATCTTCTTATATTGAGGCAGATTTTCCTGTGCATTTTGGAAAGCTTTCTAGTTAATGTTCTGTTTGTTTTCAATAATTTATAACCTTCAAAATCTTCAAATGAAAAAACCTTTAACAGTCCTTATGTAGAAATTAAAGTATTGCCGGCTGAGTCGGACGATGAATTGATTGAATTTATTTGTGACCAGAATATAGTCAATCATATTTCCATTATAATTACTGTATACACGTATATTAAGAATGTCCTCATGTCAAATTTGTAGGTATTGCCACAGTTCGGTTAGTATTGCCCCTAGTCTAACTTTTTTCCCACGCCGACGTAGATCTTACATTTAAGGTGGTGCCAATATTTCGACCGCGCGTATAGAACTAGCGACTTTAACCCATTATAACTTTTCCGTTTTTACCACTTCACGCAGAAAACTGTACAATATTTTGATGGCACAGATGTCTAGATTTGAAAGAACCACGTTTTGTATAAATGTGACGACTTTTGACGGTGTCTTGAGTAATTTTCCAAGAGGGTGTCAGATCGCACTTTTTGCTGCGCCCACTGGAAAAATATTCCACAATTAAGTCTAAAAACTATGCAGGATTAAAGTACTGACCAATATCCATAAACCGTTCTTACTGTTCATGAAATGAATGAGTACCAAAAATGTTGTTGAATTCTTTCATCGCCATCATAAAGTCTTGCAGTTCTGTCGCTTTAGCGCTGCAAAAGTCACGGAAGGAATAGTTAGAACCGAAAATCCCAGATACGGTTCCTAGCTTAGGTATTTACCTTCCAAAATCTGTTCATTTCGATAGGATAAATGCACTGTTTTTTTTTAAAATTTTGTTTACAAAATTGATTGATCTTGCGAAAATTGCTTTCTGAGTTAATCGCAATGAAAGGTAGAATGGCCCGTTTTCGTACATGATTGTCTATAGCCGGAATACGGTTTCTATTTCTCCGGCTCAACTTTGTAGTACACATGGTACACATGCAAACCTCACATTCAATGTATTGCTCATAAACTGTATTGATGTTTCCTGCGTTAAAAAGCATGTTTTAAAACTCAAAGACTCCAAAGGCAGCCATGCTGTTGGTTTTACCTGGCTGGTTTCCCATGCGGCTAGCTGACTTCAAACAGGAATTGTAAGTGGATTAATCACGTGACCTGACGTGTGATAACCTTGACCCTAACAGCCAGTGTTTAAATATGGCGGCTCTAAGTGAGGACCGCGTGCATTTCAAATGTTTGTTTTACGGAGAAGTTCACTCGATCCTTCTCCGTCATACCAGAACCAGAGACAGAAGGACAAAAGTTATCAATGAAATTGCGATCAGAATAGGCACTCTTATCATAATTTTGGGCCTATGGTATGTTAGCACATCCCTGCTATACTGCATGTACATGAACGTAAATGTAGATCCAATCACGCTACAGGCACCAAACAAACAAACAAAAGTGTGAAAATATTCTGAACCTTGGTGACACACCTAAGACCTTCCTCCTCTTCATTTTTCTAATCATGACAAAATTCTGCAGTATCCAATCTTTCATGTAAAATCAGTAGCTAAGTCACCAAATTTGGAAGGGATTGGCTAAGAAAATATCAGTTGGATGATCTCTCCAATGCTAATTTTCCAATGTAGGGCTTAAAGTATAGACACATTTGTTTTACATGAATTGTGAAAGAAGTCAAGCATTGACCTATCCAGTCACTCTCCATGGCACAGATGTTGGCGTATACTTCCTACCTTGCCTAGTGGAGGAAACCGAAGAACTCGGAGAAAAACACGGTGCACGGTTAAAGTGGTAGGAACTTTTTCCACATGCTACCCAGGACGAGAATCGAACCCGGTGTAAAGTCTTTACCCCAGACTTTAGTTGTATCCTCAGGGGATTACCCTAGGGAAAATTTGAGTAAATATTGTAAATCTGGTTGGCTCTCAGAATAACCATGATGAATTGTTATTGGAAGATATATTTGGAAAGGGGAAGTACAGTAAAAATCCCCTAAACATTGTTGTGTAATTGGCGGAACAGTAAAATTCCCCAGAGTGTAAAAGTGGTAAGATTGTGATATATTATAATTGCTGAAGCACTGGAAAGACACAGAGTGTTAAATTAGTAATGGTTGTTGTGCAAGAACATAACCTAGATACAGTCACAAGGTAATGAGTCAATATAGGATGCGTAAGCAAGTTACAGGATATAGCAGTTGTTTATGACAGTGATGGATGTGAGGTTGTACAGTACGTAAAATTATGTTGTGTAAAAGTGGAATTAATTCTTCTCAGAATTAATTAACTGATATTTTAAGTTCAGATTGAGATTGTATGGATTATGACAAATCTGTACATATAAATAGGTAGTCTTCTCTGTCATGTTTGTGTATGTACTTATTCACCCTGATATGTCATCTCTGGTATGAGAATAGAAGTAGGGGAAGTTTCATATACACATTGCCTGATAGAGGGAGCCACTGTACAGTTAAGGAGAAACCTAGTTTAGGGTTTTGCCATCACTGAATCACATCTTGTTTACTAAGAACGTAATAATAACAGACTTTAACTGAATATATCTGGTTTTAGCGAGATATAACAGCTGCGTAGCAGATTTCATGGGAATTTCCACTGTCTCTGACTCATAACTGGGTATATAAGGAGGTACAATTGCCTTGCTAGGCAGAGTGGTAACTCTCACTATAAAGAGTTGTTTGGAGCTTTAAAGAGATTTCTGAAGGAGGAACCAAAGAGCCTAACCAGATTGGCAGATCAAACATTGTACAAGGAAGAAGAATAAAGAATTGAACTTGGAGATCGAATCTGGAAGTTGTCATTGCGGACAAGTCCACCCTTGTGTACAATGGCCTAGTCACCTTAACGCAGTCAGATTTCACATCATCAAAATTAGACCGGGGCATTTACACCGGGTCGCAGAGGTGAAAGGTGAGCGTCTTACCACTCAGCCAACCGTGCACCCTGAAGGTCTTAGGTGTGTCACCAAGGTTCAGAATATTTACACCTTTTTGTTTGTTTGTTTGGTGCTTATATGCCTTGGTTTGACCAGATACATGTTTTGGCTTGGGGGGGGGGGGGGTGCTGTTTGTTGTTTTTGTAATTTTATAACTAAGCACTTTAACGCAGCATTGTCAATATTGATAAATGTCAGCATAATAGCCAGCCAATGCAAGACTTTGGATACGTCTGATTTTTTTTTTAAATTAAACGTTCTTATTGCTCACTCAATTAATACCCCCCTAAACCTACGTTTTATTTGGGTTAATTAAAATGTCCAAGCAATAAATAATAATTTAAACGGTTGGCCGGCATCTATAGGCTTAAAGCATGATGATAATATTCATTTATTTATATACTTGAAAAGGAAACAAAGGATAAAGCTTTACCAAGTTGTATTATCTGGTTCGCAAGCTCTCTTTCCTTTGCTGTTACACTCTCGGCAATGTGACACTGACGTCGTCTTGCTTTTGATTCTCTCTTTGCTTTTGGCATAATTCTTCCCTACTTGACTCTCTAAATCTGAAAGCAGTGACTAGGGACTATACGGTTTCTGTGTACAGTATATGAAAACGAACAAAAAAGTAAGGTCAATGCCCGCACTCTTTTATTACACTGTCTAATTGATGAACGTATCAGGGGCCAGTAATCCACCTATGAGGTTGCTGCTGAGGGTAGAGTCGTATTATTGCTGAACACACAGACTCCACCCCAGTGAAAAGTTTCAAAGAAATGTCTTACAAATGCCGGGAACCCATTATAGGCGAGCGGCCAACTCCCGAAAAGAGCTATATTTTAGGAGTTTAATTACCCCACCGTACAGAAATATACAACATGTCCCAAATTTATCTTTAGCTTCTGGAGATAATATTTCGGCATGTTGTCCTTACTTCCGGTTGTTTTAAGGGGAAGAAAACAAAGCATACATACAAGTATATATTTACTCTCACAATTTCACATTTTCTGTATATTGTACTGTATTGAAGCCATGAAACCCAATTTTAGAGCTTCATTGATAATAATACAGTGATTTTTTTATTACAGTCACCACTATTATAGGATTCCCTGCAATCCCTAGTGTAACAATGTTAATATGTTCACACACCCCTTCCATTTTTTTCTAATTTCGATAATTTGTTGAAAATCATTAAACTGACAACAGCATCATGTAGTGACCAAATTTGGTTGATATTTAGAACGGGTACATCCGTACTGAGTTTTCAGAGAATATAATATATGGTTTGGAGGCAATAAGTCGAAATAACGAAAATGCACACAACTACAAAACAAGAGGACTGTGACAGTCCTGTGCTTAGCTGACCCTTCATAAACAAACAGGAGTGATATATGCCACATAGTAAACAGCTTTCTTTGGTCCTTCCACAAGGAAAATTTTCATCAAGTTTCAGTATGATCTGAATGACCGTTTGGAGAAGATGTTGCAAATAGCGAAAACACACAAAAATTCATAAAAAAAACGAAGAAAAAATAAGAGCAGCACCTCCTGACCAAATTAAGTTCTAGGGTTACCTGTAGTGTCCCCATGCAATTTCGAAGCTATTGGCAAAGTGATTTTAGAGATTTTGTTAAGAAAAATCAGTGCTCAATGCCACCTAGTGTTCAGATTTCTTTGACCCTACCACAAAGAACATTTCCACCAAGTTTCAGCATGATCTGTGTGACAGTTTAGAGCAAATGTCGAAAATAGCAAAAACACACATAAATCATTTTAAAAAGTTGTTGTTGTTGTTGTTGTTGTTGTTGTTTTTAAAATCAGAGCTCTACCTCCTAAACAAATTAGGATCTAGGTGTACCCAGAAGTGTCCAATTGGCCAAGAGGTTTCAGAGAAGATTTTTTTTTACGATTTTGCCAAACATCAGGTGGTACTGAACAATTAAGAAGTATGTTCCTCTGGGAGTGTCCCTTTGTGAAATCAAAGCAATCGGGTGAGCAGTTTTAGAGAAGATTTTTTTTTTTACGATTTGCAGCTGAATTTGAATGATGATTCTGGAGAAGAAGTCAAAAATAGCGGAAACACAGACAAAAAAATCATGAAAAAGAGAATATAATTGCAGCGTCACCCGATGAACAAATTAAGGACTGTGAGTCTCTACGAGTGTCCCTGTGGGATATCAAAGCAATTGGGTGAGCGGTGTTGAAAAAGATTTTTTAAAATTTGCCCCCCCCCCCCCCTGACAAATTTATAAAGAAATCGAAATCACTGGAGCACAACCATTTGAACAAACCTGGTAGAGACCCACACAATGTACACTGCCACTAAATTTGAGGTCAATCTGGATAAACCTTTCGGAGGAGAGGTCGATATTATAAACTAGCATTAGAATGTCCATTGACTTATATGGGAAAGGTGCATTTATTGTATGTACCCGAATTGAAAAAAAAAATCGTTAAAAATCAGGAATCCAAAGCAGCGCCATGTAGTGAACAACTTTGTTTGACCCTTCCACAAGGAACATATCCACAAAGTAGTACGAAGTTATCAAAAGGAAAGATGCATTTACCGATAAGTATCCGAATTAAAGCAAAAAAATCGTTAAAATCCACAGCAGTGCCACCTTGTGAACACCCATTTTTGACCCTTCTATCTTATCCACAAATTTCACTTTTATCCGTGTGACCGGTCTGGAGAAGAAGTCAAAATAGCAAAAACATGTCATAAATCATTTAAAAATAGGAAAAAGTCACATCGCCACCCGGGGAAGTTAGGGACTAGGAAAGATGATTTGCTGCATAGCAAATCAGTGTGGGTGTCTTCAAATCATATTGGTATGGCAATGTACAACTATTCCATAACACAGGGGTAGAAGTTGGAATGCGTCTCTATCTTCTATTGCTTTGCAGTTATTTAAGATTTAAAATTTCTAATGGTGCTATTTAGCATAATTTAAATTGCAACAACTTATATTTATTCATTAGGTATGCAATGGTCAACAACCCCCTACAAGAAGTTAGAATGACATCTCTATCTATTATAGTGCTAAAGATATTCAAGATTAAAAATTTCGAATACTGCTAATTAGCATAATTTAAATTGCAACAACTTTTGTTTTAGATTCATTATATGCGCAATGGTCAACAACCCCCTAGTAGAAGTTGAAATGACATCTCTATCTATCATAGTGTTGAAGATATCCAAGTTTTAAAATTTCAAATGCTGCTGGTTAGCATAATTTAAATGGCTACAAGTTTTGCTTAAGATTCATTACATGCTCAATGGTCAATAACCCCCTAGTGAAGTTAAAATGACATCTCTATTTTTAATAGTTTTGAAGATATTCAAGTTTTAAAATTTCAAATGCTGCTAATTAGCATAATTTAAATTTTTACAACTTTTGTTTTAAATTCATACGATGTGCACTGGTCAATAACTCCCTAGTAGAAGTTGGAATGACATCTCTATCTATTATACTTTTGAAGATATTCAAGATTTAAAATTTCAAATGCCCCTAATTTGCATAATTTTAAACATCTTCATGCCTTTGTATAAAACGGTCAAACTCCTTGTATGGAGGTACAATCATGCCAAGTTTGGAGTTTCTATGTACAATAGTGTTCGAGAAAAGTGTCGGACAAATTTGCCGGTAAAGAAGAAAGAAAGAAAGAAAGAATTTCAGGAAAAACAAAAAAGTGTTTGTTGACACACACACTTTAAATAAAGAATTTCAGGAAAAACAAAAAAGTGGGTGTTGACACACACTTTAATAAGGGATATCATAAACATGTGTACTGATGACGATGTATACGGTAGCCTAAATTACTGTCTTCCAAGGGTCGCGTGGTTACTGCCGGGTAGGGGTGTTGACATTGAAAGCTATTCATAAATGCAAACTTATATTTAATCATCCATAGACCATACATATGAGAAGGGGAAATTAACTGTTTTTTCAGACTTGTATATACCGCAGGCGTAGCCCGTAGCTGTTTCCGTGAATACTAGAATTTGAAACACTACAAGACGGGGGCGGGGGGGGGGGTACTCACATTACTTAGCAGTACGGGTAGGCTCCGCGGGAAAGACCCCCATTTTTGACCGCTTGTCGCTCTCAAAGACCCACCCCCCCCCTTTTCGAACCATCGATCCTAGAGGGGGCTTCTACTAGGGGGTTGTTGACCATTGCGCACCTAATGAATTTAAAATAAAAGTTGTAGCAATTTGAATTATGCTAAATAGCACCATTAGAAATTTGAAATCTTGAATAACTTCAAAGCTATAATAAATAGAGATGCCATTCCAACTTCTACTCCTGTGTTATGGAATAGTTGTACATTATCATACCAATATGCTTTGAAGACACACACACTGATTTGCTATGCAGCAAATCGTCTTTCCTAGTTTCATATCGTATCCACTATGTAACAATGGCAAATATTTTCTTGTGACCGACTTCTTTTCTGGTTCCATATTAACGACAAAGGTACAATGAGATGGAATTTTGTAGACCTGATTATTGGGAGCTGGCCGTGGACTGTCACAAACAGTGGTACATGACTGAAAAATGCAAGACCAGCCGCCTACTGGTCTTGGCAGTAGCGTGCATGAGACTTGAAATGTGGTACCTATCCAAACCAAGTGTTATCTGGTAATGGGATTAAACACCCCGCTATATACAGCAGTAATTGGATAAACGCATCACAGTGGCCTGCTAACTCAACCTGTTACATACTGTTCAACCCTAGACCCGGGTATGGAACAAGATCGGTCCTTGTTTGTACATGTTTTCCACCCATTCTTTTCCATGAATCGAACCAAAATGGTTAAACACACTATCAGTTTTGTTACAATGTTACTTTGCAACAACATTCCACACCGGCGTTGTCACTGTGACATTCGATCGATTATTATGTGATACATTGTAACAGTCGTAGAATTACTTCACCTATATTTTGCTGTAATGATAGCTTTGAAGTCAGAGTCATACTGAAGATTAATTTATAAATACTGCAAAGAAAAAATGAATCACTGTTCCTGGTTTTGTGAGTAATGCCTAATTTGGCCAGTTCCACGAATCCTTCCATTGTCCGGCGATGGGACTGCATTTGGCAACAGCAGTAGTTTTTTCTTGCCAAACCTATCCTAAGCATCGTCATATTTGACAAATTAAAGTCCCTTTTCACAAAGTGTTCGCTACATAGATTGGATCGATCATCGGTTCGCAGGGCCTTCCCACTTGTCCCTGCAAATCTTGACTGCTAGGTAGGTGATTTCATGTCTTTGGGGGCCAATGTAAACAAGCTCTAGAACTTGTGTCGCTACAAATATATAGTACAATTAAAAGCAACACACCGACCCATCCTGGGCGGGAACAAGAACGAAAACGAATATTTCTACATGCATTTTTAATCCTGTTGATGAAGGGTGAATAAAATATGTTTAAACCAAGTAACACTTGATAGCAATAGCTCGCAATCATGGTTGGAGTCCTCCCTGTCAACCAGCGGTGTTGCGCTTGTGATGTCAATAGCCTTTCGCGCCTTGTAGGTGTTGGAAATGAACGGAAAGTGACGATTGAAGGCGCAGTGAGTTTTTAAAATAAATAATTATTTTCACATCCATTTTTTTTAAGCGCACCGTATGATGAGACCAACACATGAGTCACCCATGTATTAAATTTGAGCATGGTCAATGAATAGGACATTTAATAAACCAGTTTGGTTGATATTCCTCCTCGACCATTACTAGATTGGGGGCGAAGTTCTTCTATTACTTTATTTACCTACAATACATCTATTTCATTGCATTTAAATACCTGATTATATCTCCCTTCAACATACCTCTTGTGATTATTTACTGGAAGTTGGTTAATGTTTTGGCAGGTCAGGTCCAATATTAGGAAAGAAAATTTTAAATTTGTTTGCATTTGCTAATTTGTTGTAACCTGACGGACCGTTGTCAATAAAAAAATCGGGGAATTTCTTTTTCTTTCTTGTTTTCAATAGTATTTCCTTGATAGTGGCCCATGTTTTCTTAATATCATGCTCATAGTTTTTAGTTCACTGAATCATAAAATTAAACTCAGCCAACGTGGTTAAAGATTTCAAAATTTTGTGAGCCAAATCAATCTAGCTATTTGGCCAATGGTTGATGTTACCCTAGAGTGTTGTTTACTACAATATATTAATTCTGGCAATAATGGTCATAAGATACAAAATCCTAACAAATACACTGGTACCCATTGGCTGCATGTGGCCACTGCTGTGAACAGCCACAGTGCTTGTTGTGGTCATACTTGTTTGAAAGATGAGTAAGGTTCTTTTTAAATTTGTACAACACGCACCACTGTATATCAGTACAGTAGTCCTTCCTTTGAAAAACCATGCCTGGGACAAGCTCAAAGCGGTCACATACAGCAGGTAGTCTCTCGATGTTGGGACAAATAAATGGAAAATATAACACTATAGACTATTGACCGACAGATACCCAAATTGAAAAAAAATATATATTATTAAAAATCAGGGATCCACAATATCACCACCTGGTAAACAACTTCGTTTAATCCTCCCACAAGCTACACTTCAACCAAGTTTTACAACACTCTGAGTTACGTTTTTGGAGAAGTCGAAACTAACGAAAATACATGAAAATTCATTAAAAATGCAGCGCCACATGTTGAAAAAATTATGGTCTAAGGGTGCCTGGTAGTGTTCCTATGTAATTTCGAAACAATAGGTCAAGTGGTGTTGAAGTAGAAGATTGTCAAAGGATTTTGCCAAGAAGGGAACAAAACTAGAGGGATGTGATAGTTCTGTGCGTATCTGAACATGGATACAGAGACTTAAGTGGTCCTTTGACCTTCGTTTTCGATTTTCTTTAAAGGTTCTACAGAAAAAAGGTCTCATGAAAAATCATAAAAAGTCTATAAATTATTGGAACGTGACTATTTAAACACACTTGGTGATGACCCACCCAAGGTACATCCATACAAAAATTGAAGTGAATGTGGCCAGTGGGTTAAGAGAAGTCGAAAAATTGAATTGTAGACGGACGACGGACCATCCTAAAAGCTCAGCTGACTGACATGTCTGCTAATCAAAGAATCACAGCGCCACCTGTCGAAAAAATTAAGGCCAAGCCCTAGAAGTGTCCCCATGCAATTTCAAAGCAACTGGCAAGGCGTTTCGAAATTTGGAGATTTTTTTTATTTTTTATTTTGCTCCCCCCCCCCAAAATGAAAAATAAATCATTATTTTTTTTTATAAATAAGGAGCATAACCATTTGTTCCACCTTAATCGAGACCCACTAAAGGTACATTGCTACCAAGTTTGAAGTGGATCTGGTTGATGGTTTTGGAGAAATTGAAATTCTGACTTACCATTGCCATCCCCATTGATTTGCATTATAATCAATTAGAATATATGCAATAAAGGATAAAAACTCAAATTAAAAAAATAAAAAAAACAAAATAATCAACGATGCGGAATATCATCACGTAGTGTACAACATACTTTGACCCTTCTACAAGCTACATTTCCACCAAATTTCAGAACAATCTAAGTGACAATTTTGGAGAAGTGAAAACAGCTCAAACAAAAAATCCCCCCCCCCCAAAAAAAATCGCAGCGCCACCTGTTGAACAAGTTAAGGTATGAGTTCCACAAACGTGTCCATATGCAATTTCGACGGAATTGGTCTGGCGTTTGCAGAGATTTTTCAATGGTTTGCCAAAAACGGAAAAAAATCACTGGAACGTAACCATTCGAACAAATTTAGTAAAGACTTACTCAAAGTACATTAGCACCAAGTTTGAAGTGAATCTGGCTGGCGGTTTTTGGAGAAGTCGAAAATTTTAATTTTGGACGGACGGACGATGGACGTGCAGACGACGGACAACGGATGACTGGGCCTCCCTGAAAGCTCTGCTCATATAGGTCAGTAAACAGGTCAACCATAAATACTTGCAGATGACTTTGTTTTTAAAATAAGTCATTGTTTGGTAAAACAAAACAAATATATATATGTGTGTGTGTGTGTGTGTGTGTGTGTGTGTGTGTGTACGTATGTATGTATGTATGTATGTATGTATGTATAAAATATACCTTTTACTGCTTATTTACATCAAATACGATTACGAATATATCATTCATACATCGTGAACAAAACAGTGCAGAATTTACACGACAGTGAGTAAAGCTACTATAAAATTTACTTTTGAACACCTGGTCCTACAATGTAGTGCTGCTACGCGCATTAAAGTACACAATTTGTATTTGTATTTTACTTTCAACAAAAGGAAGAAAAATGCGATCAGAACCAAATTCGAATACAAAATTGTTTATTTCATCCACACAGTTGTTATAAGCGCAATACGTTAGTTCCTTGTAATAACTAAAAATTTGTTATCATGGTACAGAACATTGATATGAATTCTAATTTTTTCTCATAACGCTTACATTTTATATGAAATTGATGCCCATGACCGCACTTGAGTAAATGATCGAATTGACTTTATTCATATATACTTGGAACAATATCTGATTTGTAAAATGACAGGCGTATGAAACCAATAAATTGTAACAGTTGCAGATTTAAATACACGCAAAAAAATTCAGAGGAGAGGCGATCTGAAATTTTCACGAGGTACTGAAGTATAGACAGTGAAGCAAGAAAAAGAGATTTCATATGTAGAACAGCGAAGAGATCACAGACTAAAACATATGTGACTAATGACCACGACCCACAAAGAAACGAAAGTTAGCTCACAGATTCACTTGTTGTGCAGATGAAAAGGAGTACAGAGTATGTCAGCGATTTTTTATGGTCACCTTAGATGTTGGGGGAAAGATTTATTCATACTTGTACGTCTTATGGTGAAGGTGGGCTATCACATGGAAATGATAGGAGAAGGAAATGTTCTCCTTATAAAAAAGACACCGACAGAAGACATTGATCGAGTCAAAAAGCACACTGAATCTTTTCCCACAGTAGACTCTCATTACTGTCGCAAAGATACCAACAGAAGATTCCTGGGACCCATCTGAATGTGAGAAAAATGTACGATATGTACCACGAAAAGTGTCAGGCTGATCACGTGAAAGCTGTTACGCAGCCCACGTATCGCAAAGTATTCAACTCATACAATTTGGCATTTCATGTTCCCAAGAAATACCAGTGTCTGCTTTGTGACAGATGTAAGAATGGAAAAAAGCGAAACCAAATTGACTTGGGCCTGGCAAAAGAATATGCGGATCATGAAAAACGTAAGGACATGGCACGAGAACAAAAAGCAATGACAAAAAAATGGCACAGGAAAATGAAAATGTCAATATAGCGACTTTCGACTCAGAAGCAGTGCTGTCAACACAGTGTGGACTTGTGAGTCAGCTATACCACTAAAGAAAGTTATCAGTGTACAATTTAACATTTTATTCTTTGGTAGACAAAAAGGGCACATGCTACTTGTGGGATGAGACTGAAGGGCAGAGAGAATCCAATGAAGTTGCTACATGTCTGATCACATATTGTCAATCCCTGCCAAAATCAGTTGATCATGTTATTCAATATTCTGATACATGTAATGGTCAGAATCGAAATAAATATATGGAGGAGAGAGACAAAATAAGAGAAAAGGTCAAGGAGGCAAAGCAAAAACTAGAAACCGAGTCGGGGGGGGGGGGGGCGCGTTGGGTGTTCAGAGTCCGAGGCCCACCTTGGAACCCCAGAATAGTGAAATTGAAGTCACAAGGGAGAGATTAGACAATGACAGTAACCACAGTCAACAACTAATTCACAATGATACAGTACAGATTCATAAGTTACGTATAACAGTAATCAATGCAAGAAGTTTAATTAAAAAAATGGCAGAATTACAACTATGTGTACAGGACACGGATCCGGATATAATATGTGTTACGGAATCATGGGTAACTGAAGAAACTACAAATGTTGTGCAGAACCTCTGTATGATCCCGGATATGACGTCAGGACCCAAGGAGCCAGAAAACCACCGGGCTTGCACAGGAGCAACACTCTGACCTCGGACCTTGGGATCGCCCAGACGTTTATCTACATTCATTGACATTGATTGTGATTGCTTGATTTCTTGTGCCTATCCTTGCTACGCACCTTGGAACTGCCAGGTACGTTGTATGTTGAAATGATCATGTATGTCTAATGTATTTTCCCTGAAGTCTATACATCGTATAGCACTTCATTTGGTACCAGAATAAGTCGCCTGCGTGGAGATTCTTTTTGAAGATTGCCGCCGTCCTGGATCACGTGACTTTTAACTAGAAATCAGTTCGGATTTGTTCTAAACTGCATTTTTGGTTTGGTATCACAGATTTTTGCTGATTTTTGTTAGTAGGATTTCTATCTTTGCTGACAAAATCGGATGATTTTTGATCTTGAAAATTGGAACTGTTTTTTGATAATTTTGCATTCGTAATTTGAACCTATTGATTGAATGTATTTTTGATATCTGACACTGTTAGGATTTGATCTAAACTGTGTCTGATTTTGAACTGATATTTACTTCACATTGTATGGATATTGCCTTGCATTTTGAAACACTTGCTGTGTATTCCCATGAATATTGAATGATTTGCTGTATTTTGTGATGTCAAGATTGGATGATTGAACTTGGGTTGATTGTTTGATTTACATAGTAGGGATTGTGATCTCCACTGTGTTGTGATATTTGCTTGTGAATGTGTGCTTGACCATTCAGTAAATATTTTTGGGACGGATTTTGGTTCTGTCTTAATAATCTAAGTGGCTACTGGATTTTCCAAATTTTTTTTAATCAGTTTGGCACTTTATTTGAAAAGAGCAAACTGATCTGCTGCTTTTGCACTTGATGACATTGCATGGTTCTTTGTCTACTTTTTAAATTTCCCGCCATTTTCAACAGACTTTGTTTGTTAGCAGTGGGCAATTTTTTCATGAGTATCTAAATCAGCCACTTACCAGTTACATGTATTTGTGATTGGAATCTATATTAGATACTTTTTTGAAAATTCTATTTCAGTTTTTTTTCTGAAATTGTGGGAATTGAGAGAACCTGCAAATTGGGTCATTTGATTGTCATCAGAGTATTCAGTGGATATGTTATTCCAAATTTAAGACAAAAAAAACAACAAAGTTTGGAATTTATTCGCAAGGATTAAGTGCATGATTGGGAGGTATGCTTGTGATATACACACACACTTGGTGTTAGTCCCGTGTCACATTTACTTCCCGGCCCACAGGTATATGCATACTTGCACATTTGTTAGCATACACTGTGTTTGCCCTGTGTTTCAGTTATTCCCTGGCCGGATATTTTGCTAGGAAATATACATAGGGATATATATATATGTGTGCACCTGGAAAGAATATTCATATCTGCTCAGCTTCTATTTTGGAGGGCGGATTATCATATTTTTAGGAGTCAAAGTAAATTGCCATTATTTATTTTGTCTTTATTTCACAAGTCAGTTACTTGGAAATTATTTCCTGGTCTGATATTTCATTCTGAAATTATCTAGAATTTTTATGTAAATTCTGGAATAACATTTACTCAGTTTGAAAGCTATACTCAAGTGAAGTTCATTTTTCTTACAATTTGGATTTCGAAATTACAAGTTCTCATTATGGCTCCAATTGTAAACTTGTGCACAGCTTCAGCAAAGAAGTTAGTAACATTGTCTGGAATTGGTGCATCCAAGGCTGATGAGATAGTGCAATTACGGGAAAAAGTAAATGCTGAAGGAGAGGTGTTTTCACTGGATCAACTGGTTGCTGCTAACATTTTACCTGCTGATAAGTGGCAGAGGATGTTGGATTCAGGCGACATCTGCTTTGAAAGGGAAGAGAGAGGGGCTCAACAATGCCAAGATGGTGGCTCGTTCTCAATGCAAGCCATGATGCAGATGTTTCAACAATTCACACAACAGCAACAGCAGTTTGCTCAACAACAACAGCAGCAACAACAACAGTTTTCTCAGCAAGTACTGCAGTCCCTCAGTCAGGTAACTCGTAGGATGGATGAGGTGGAGAGTCGTATCCAGCCACCATCTATGGCAGCCGTTCATACGTCTACTCCAGTTCACAGTGCAGCTGAAGGAGTTATGATCCCTCCACCTACAGTGACACGTATTTCCTTTCCGGATGCGCGACAGGTAGGAGTTAACCAAGACCAAGGAAATCATACCATGGTAAGTACTGGGCAGTCACTCTATCAGTCCACAGGTGTGGTCACTGCTCAACGCGGTAACAATACCATTGTTGCAGGAGGGCAACCAGCCTCACTTCCCTCGACAACAACAAGCTTACCAGCTTATACCTTGGCGACTTCCCAAGCACCATCCACATTGGGCACACAGTATCCAACCATACCACCAGTGCCCCCTGGTGTTGCTTTGCCACCACAGAGATTTAATGTACCCCCACCTGGGTTTCAGCCTTTGGGTGGGCAAGCCCAAAGTCAACTTGGATATCCATATCCAGTGGCTGCAAGTCAGGGTCAGGCCGCGTTTCAGGACCTAATGGGTCAAGGACAAACAGGGTCGGCCAATGGGCAGGGTACCCATATAACCCAGCCTTACTTTTATGGGGCACCAATGGGTACACCTCATACACAGATGACTACTGTACCCAACACCCCCAATTTGCAGTTGACCACAGTGCGCCCTCATCTGCAATTGAACGTTTCTGCGGTAGGAGAGCAAGACAACGTCGGGCCTACAGGATTACCTCCACACACCATGAGGCCTAATAATGTAAATCAGCGACTGCAAGGAGTTCCCCCTCAACACAGGAATGAACCCAATGTTCCCCTGGCAGGGTTGCAGTGGAATGTGGCTCCACAGATGGTTGCACCGCAGCAGCAGCATGTAGGGAGGCAACCTGTTGAAAGTTTTCTCCGTCCAGTTCCGGGGCAGCTTAATGCTCTGCCCGGACGGAATCATATGGCAAGGCGAGAGCGTGAACCTCCAGCTCCCAAGATGGCCACTTTCGACGGAAAGCAAGATTGGAGGCCCTTTATCCTCCAATTTGAAAAAAGAGCTCAACGTTATGGTTGGGATAACTGGGATAAGTTGGACAGGCTTACTGACAGCTTACGTGGTCGTGCTCTAGACTTCTTTGGCAGTTTGGGCCAAGAGGTCAGGGATGACTATCATGAATTAAAGGACAAACTGGACCGCAGGTTCGGAAGAAAGGACCCTCCCGCTAGCATTAGGCGCCAACTGTCTACCCTAAAACAGAGGGGCGACGAGTCATTGGAAGAGTTTGCTGAAAGGGCTCAGAAGTTGGCACAGGACAGCTACCCCAACGCAGATGGGGCGGCTATTGGTATTTTAAAGAACATGGCCATGGAGGCGTTCCTAAAAGGCTGTACTCACCAGAGAGCGGCCCTACAAGTCCTGAACAAGGAACCAGAGGACTTAGAAACTGCCCTTCACCAAATGAAGATACACGAACAGAACTATGAAATCATGTTCGGAAGAAAGGCAGTGAAGAGTGTATCTTTTGGGGAATTAGTGGAGGAATTTTCTGTCAGGGCAACAGCAACTGATGTGTTGGACAGGAAGCCCGTGGAGGAGAGAGTAGCCACTCTTATGGAAAAGCCTATCTCTGTGGCCGTGAAGGCTGGCATAGAGGAAGGAATGAAAAGTATGGCTACCATACTCAAGGGATTTTTGAGCGCAACTTCAGGAAAGGGGCCTGGTAGTCCCGGAAGTCCGGCAAGGATAAGATCCAAACCTGACGATAGAGGAACACCACCCAAGGAACGGGTTACATGCTTCAAGTGCGGTAGTCCTGGACACTTTGCTAGGGAGTGCCTTAAGAAATCACCTGGTTCCCCAGGCAGAGCTTCTCCTGGGTCCTCTCCCGAGAAGTTAAACCGGAAAGGGTTGTAGGCTCTGGCCACCCATCAACCCCACCGGAGAGTGCGGGCCAGAAAATTGGTGTAAATATTGTAAATAGTTCTCTGCTGAGAGAAGTTGTTTTTAAAGAGACACAAGGCTACAACATTATTGTGCCAGCTGCTGTGAACTTCGTTGGAATCAATGCAGTTGTGGACACTGCAGCTCAAGTTTCAGTGGTAAGTGAGGACTTGGCCAAAAAGATAAATCTAGACTTCAAGAGTCTGGAGGAAGTCCCACTCAGGGGTGCTGCTAAAGGAAGTAACATATCTGCATATTATGCAAAGGATGTGCGGATCACTATAGGGAATAAGACCTACCCTTGGGATGTTTTTGTGGCACCCATAACAGATCAGCTCATCATTGGACTGGATTTTCTGTTATCACATGATGGTGTTGTAAATTTGAAAAACAATACTGTTATGATAGGAGACCGCATTATCCCGGCAATACTTTGTCGTAATGGAGAGTCGCAACATGTGGTAAGGAAAGTGATTCTGGAACGGAGGCTGGTTATTCCACCAAACAGTCGGATGCACGGCTCAGTATCCATAGAGGATGTACAAGGTGAAGGGTATGTCATCACACCAATACCAGTTAAGCCTGATTTAATTTCTCCCACTATCTTGGTCCAGAGTCAGGGACAGGTTCCAATGGTGTTGGTTAACTTGAGCGACAGATACATCACCCTGAAGGCCGGTAGTTTGGTTGGCAGCGCGATGCAGCTGGATCAAGTTTTGTCCAGCTCAGATCCAGTGGCGGCTGACGGACAGTCAGCTATGACTCACATCAACTTACCTTTGGGACAGGACGAGGATAGTCTGTGTCGGTCCACTATGACTGATACACTTTCTCCACAGTCTCACGCCATAAAGAGTTTGAGTTCTGGTTGTAAGTTGGATAATTTCTCTGATTTACCAGATTACATGAAACCTCTGCTCGACAAGTCTGGTGATCACCTGACTATGGAGGAAAGGAACTCTGTAGCGAGGTTGCTCTGTGAATACTCAGACATTTTCTCCAAAGATGACCTGGATCTAGGTTGTTTCTCTGGAGTGACTCACAGAATTGACACTCAGGGAGCTAAGCCAATTAAACAGCATATGAGGCGAGTTCCTTTGGGTTTCGAGAAAGAGGAAGAGAAGCATCTCCAACAAATGCTTGACATCGGTGTCATACAACCCTCTTCATCTGACTGGGCAGCAGCTCCAGTTCTCGTCAGAAAGAAAGACGGGGGTGTTCGCTGGTGCATTGATTACAGAGAACTCAATAAGGTGACAGTGAAGGACGCCTACCCTTTGCCATTAATTGAAGAGTGTCTGGACACTCTAGGAGGCAATGTCTTCTACTCGTCCCTCGATATGGCAAGTTCTTATTGGCAAATTCCCATTGAACCATGTGACCGACATAAGACCGCATTTATCACTAAGTACGGTCTATTTGAACATCGCCGAATGGCTTTCGGTCTTTGTAATGCGCCCGCGACGTTCATGCGAGCGATGAACCTGGTATTGCGTGGTTTAACCTGGATTACGGTTTTGGCGTTTCTTGATGATGCGCTTATACTGGGAAAGTCTTTCATGGATCATCTTGAAAATCTGAGAGAAGTGTTCCAGAGGTTTCGGGCTAACAAGATCAAGCTGAAACCCACGAAATGCACACTTTTCCAAAAGGAAGTCAAATTCCTAGGAAAGATCGTTTTCAGTGATGGTATTGGTGTGGATCCCGAGAAGGTCAAGGCTGTACAAGACTGGCCGGTACCTCAGAACACTAAGGAGGTGGAATCATTCTTAGGGTTCGTAAATTACCATCGCGAACATGTTCCAGACTTTGCCCGGATTGCCAGCTGCCTGTATGGACTGACAGGACCAAAAAACAAGTTCATCTGGCAAGAGGAACACCAAGAAGCATTTAAGACGTTGAAATCAATTTTAGTCGCAGCTCCTCTTCTGGGGTTTCCAGAGAAGGATGGAACTTTCCTGTTAGACACAGATGCCTCAGATTCGGCGATCTCTGCTGAACTTTCACAGTTGCAAGGGGGAAAGTTGCGCGTGATATCTTATGGTAGCTTTTCATTGACTCCGGCGCAACGGAAGTACTGCACCACGAGGAAAGAGCTGTTGGCTATAGTGAGATTCACTCGACAATATAGGCATTATTTGCTGGGTAGGAAATTTGTGGTCCGTAGTGATCACAGTAGTCTCTCCTGGCTGATGCGATTTAAGTATATCGAAGGCCAGTTGGCTAGATGGCTCGAAGAACTGAGCCAGTATGACATGGAAGTTATTCATCGTGCTGGGAAAAAACACGTGAACGCCGATGCCCTCAGCAGAATTCCTGATCGGGAAGCTTTCTGTGACTGTTATCAAGCAGGAGTCTCGCTAGATCAGCTCCCATGTGGCGGCTGCAAATATTGCACACGTGCACATACTCAGTGGTGTCGGTTCGAAGAAGACGTGGATATTGTGGTCCCTTTGACAGTCAAAACCCTCACAGTAAGGGATCCACCTAACGCACCCCAAATTAGTAATGTCCAGGCAGACTGGTTGGATAGATACTCTTACCAGGAACTGCGTGATCACCAGCTGAAGGATCCAGATGTCGCACCCATTCTTTCCTGGTTAGAAAACGACGAAATCCCAGCATCAGATGTGCTTCATCTCCATAGTCCCTCCACCAAACATCTGTGGATGTGCAAGTCTCAACTCCTTATGGAGAATGGAGTGTTGTACTACAAATGGGAAGATGCGATACTCAGGAAGTGCCTTGTTGTTCCTCGAAGTTTAAAACAGGAGGTTTTGAAACATTGTCACGATGTTCGGTTGGCTGGACATTTAGGACAGAAAAAGACCCTAGAACTACTAAAGCGAAGTTTCTTTTGGCACACGATGCGGCTTGACAGTACGATATATGTGGAATCCTGTTCCACATGTAGCTTGAACAAGAAGCCCAAGACATGGCCTAAGGCAGGATTGGGTAAGTACCATGCTGGTGCTCCTCTGGAAAGGCTCCATATTGATATTCTAGGCCCATTCACTGTCAGCTCAAGTGGTAACGTGTATATTTTGATGCTTGTGGATCAGTTCACGAAATGGCTTGAATGTTATCCACTTCCAGATCAGACCGCGGAATCTATCGTAAAGAAGATTGTGGACGAATACATCTCGAGATTTGGTTGTCCATTGCAAATACACAGTGATCAGGGTAGAAACGTGGACGGAAATTTGATCCGTGCCATCTGTGATTTGCTGGAAGTTACCAAAACCCGGACAACACCGTATAGACCTAGGGCGAATGGCCAGGTGGAGCGGTACAATCGTCTGCTCCTTCAAATGATCAGGTGTTGTGTCCAAGGTTCCAACAAGAACTGGGACAAATCCTTGCCCCAGCTGGCAGCTGCCATCCGTGCTATGCCAAACAGAAGTACCGGATTCTCTGCCAACCTTATGATGTTGGGTAGGGAAGTTTTTCTTCCAAGGGATCTGATTTTCAGACTCGCGGAGGAAAATGGAAAACTGGAACCCCCAGCTTATGTCAAGCAGCTCCTGGACTCACTCTCCAGGACTCATGACATTGTGCGACAACATCTGCGTGACGCACAGTGCAGACAAAAGAAAACCTATGATCTCAAACTGTGTGAAAGGTCCTTTGAGGTGGGAGACCTTGTCTACAAGCTGGAGACTGCTAGCAAACCCGGTCAGTCTCGGAAATTAAACAAAGTATGGAGTGGTCCGTATGTGGTGACCAAGGTCCTGTCTGCTGTCCTTTATAAGATCAAGGGGCGCAGGAAGGAATACGTGGCTCATCATGATCGGTTAAAGCCATGTAAAGATCGTTTCATTCCTATGTGGATGAGGAGAATGCGGCATAATCTCCTAGATTTGGATATTACCATTCCATACGATGAGGAGGAACAGGAAGAATCTCTCCTTGCAGATATCTTCAGAGAACTGTTTGCGGAACCGGATCCCGGAGCAGAAAATACCAATGGTCAAGGTGAAGTCATAGCAGGTACCCAATCTTCTACTGAGGTGGAGGATCAGCTACCTGTTTCAGATATATCAGCGGATGATCCTCCATCTTCTGCCGAAGTGGACATATCTGTTGACCCGAGTGATTTTATCACCAGTACTCCTATCTCAAGGGAGGCTGAAATGGTGCAGACACCTATCCCGCCCTCTCCGAGGAGGACTAGACGAGGCAGGGCTATTTGTCCTCCCGCTTATTTGCACCAATATGATCTCGGATAATTTGCTCTAGGCATGCCAGCTGTTAGTCGGAGTTACTCCGTCTATCTGTATATGTACATGTAAATACATTCTGCTGTAAATAGAACGGCTTTGATTAAGCATTGTCGCTCTGTGTTTTTCAGAGTGGTCTGACATAGTCTGATTGCTCTGACTGTAAATAGTTTTTGTCCTTTTTATTTTTTAATAAGGATGGAAGAGCCAACACAGAGTCCAGAAGACTGGCCAGAGGAGTGGCTTCTCCTAGATGTCTTGGAGGATGAAAAAGAGGAGGGAGAGTTGACCGATGAAGATACTGATGAGGAGGTAGGAACCGAAGAACGGGAAGTTCAGGAGGTCAATGGGAACCTCCAGGTCACTATTCAGAAGGACCAGCCGCTGCCTGGTTATCTTTTGAAGCCTTCAAGAAGTCCCCTGGTGGCCCAAGGAGTTAAGAGACGGTCTGATGACTTGACACAAGCACTTAAGAAGAAATGTCATCCATGCGTTGTGTGCCATGGTAGAGTTACGCACGTGAAGCGTCACATGCTAAAAAGCCATCTACCCTGGTACGTGTCTCCCACCACCTCTTGCTGGGAGTGCGGGTTCGTCTCCACTCAAGTGACGGGCCTTATGGAACATTTGAAGTCCCACCAGCCAGAAATTGGAGAATTCCAGGATGGGTACCTGCAGGCGTGGGCCTCTCTGATGACAGGCCTGCTCATCACATTAGCAGAAAACCTGGGTTGTCAGACCATCACCGAGTTGCTGGTGAAAGTCCAGGAAGAGGGTTTGTATGCAGAGGGAGCTGTGGTCACAGATCAGGAGTTGCTGCTGCTCAGGGAATATAGCAGGAGGGTGACGGAGCATTTCTGGCCGCTGCCCGATATTATCTGTATAGAGCCTCCCAACTGCATTCCCGCGCTCCTGCACTGGAGAGTGCTTGCAGCCATGGTAAGCATCCTCGACGAGGAGCATCAAGATACAGTGAGAGGTATTATGAGAATGGTTCACACCATCAGTATGGAGGGGGAGGAGTGTAGGATGATTCTTGGAGTCCACCTGAAATACATGTTGGTGGATTCCCATTGCCATTTGGGTGAATTACTGTATAGATGCAACTTGCCTGATCTGGAGGCAGTATTCAAGTACCATCAAGTCTGCCAGGAAGAGTTTGAGCTGGAGTATTTGGTCTCCAATCAAGTTTTCGAAAATAAATGGAAGTCTGAACAAGGTATGGAGAGCCTCCTGGAGGACCCCAAGGTGTATTTGACGGTGGGCATTCACCCACGTTTCCTTGGGGGTCACAGTAGGACTGAGGTGGAGAAAATGGTTTCTCTGCTGGAAGACTTGGCCCACCATCCGAGGGTGAAAGGCTATGGCGAGGTGGGGCTGGACTACACAGTGGACGGGATCTGCAAGGACATGGTTCAGCATCAGAGATGGGCTTATGAGGCAGTGCTTTCCCTTGTTGCCAAGAGCAACCTGCTGGTCGTGCTGCACTGTAGGGACAGCAAGGAGGAGGGGAGCTTAAACCAGTGTTTAAGTTCCATGGAGGGTATTTTGGCATCCACACAGAAAGTGCATCTGCACTGTTATGAAGGGAGTGCCCAGGATACAGATAGGTGGCTAAAGAAGTACCCCAACACGGTGTTCGGGGTCACCATCAAGTCCATGAGGGGAAGAGAAAGGGTCATCAGGCAGATTCCATTGACCAAAATCGTGCTGGAAACAGACTCGCCATACCCCGTGGGCATACCAGAAGTATTTAAGAACAGCAGGTGTGCCAATCCTGGGATGATCCTGGAGGCAGCAAAATTAGTGGCCTCAGCCAAAAATGTGCCCCTTTCCTTGGTCTGCCAGGCCACGAGCATAGCAGCGAAGGAGTTCTACCACCTGTAGTTCCCTACCAGTTTTCCCTGATTGTTTTGGTCGGATATTATCCGTCCAAGAGCGATTATCAAACCCGTATTGTCGGAAAGTTTATCCGACAGTATATTACCCATATGTACATATTTAAATTGCGGGTTGGATATGTTCTAACCCAACATATACTTCAATACCTTTGAATTTGGGTTGGATATTCCTAACCCAACATGTACCTATTGCATGTTCAACTTTCAGGTTGGATCTGGGCTAACCTGATACAATAAGAACAAAGATGAATTTGAGAATTCCATGACTGGAGATAGCATGCATGAGCAAGATCTCCTGAGTACTGAGTGTATGTGGGAGTATGGTGTGAATGTCACTAATTTCACTAACGCTTAACTTTTTTTATAGATGTGTACTTCCAGATCACAACTGAAGGGGAGATAATATTTTCCTATAGATGTGTCTTAAAACTTGGGCATTCTGTGTTACAAGTGCCCTGGGGGAGTGTTACTAACATTTTTTCATATTTTCTTTCCTCTACTGAAGGTGGCACACAGCATGACATGACGCACCCTATAGGTATTCCCCTTCCAAATTACTTTCGGCCCCCACAAAATTTATTCCGTGGAGCAGTCTAATAAAACAGGGGAAAGTGTTGTGCAGAACCTCTGTATGATCCCGGATATGACGTCAGGACCCAAGGAGCCAGAAAACCACCGGGCTTGCACAGGAGCAACACTCTGACCTCGGACCTTGGGATCGCCCAGACGTTTATCTACATTCATTGACATTGATTGTGATTGCTTGATTTCTTGTGCCTATCCTTGCTACGCACCTTGGAACTGCCAGGTACGTTGTATGTTGAAATGATCATGTATGTCTAATGTATTTTCCCTGAAGTCTATACATCGTATAGCACTTCACAAACGCAGAATTTAGTCTTCAAGGATATGTCATACATAGAAATGACAGGACTAATGCAAGAGGAGGCGGATGTTTGATATACATCAGAGAAAATTTAAACGCAGTAGCTGAGGATGAATTAACTAAAACTCCAAACACAGAAACCCTATGGTGTAAAATAAAGACGACAGGTGGCAGCCTACTAATAGGAACTTGTTACCGTAGTCCCTCTTCAAGTATAGAAAGTGAACAAATATTACATGATTTAATTAGAAAAGCATGTTCTAAATATAGGAACACAGCTATTGTAGGGGATTTCAATCATCCAACAATTAACTGGCAGACGCTTGATTCAGGAGCTGAAGGAAAAGCTTTCTTGGAAATGACACAGAATTTGTTTCTCACTCAACATATTAATGAACCTACTCGTGGGAACAATACCCTAGATTTAGTACTTACAACTGAACCAAATATGGCTGATAACGTTATTGTGAGTGAGCAGTTTAGTGATCACAACTTGATAATGTTTGATTTGATCTGCTCCATTGAGATAAAAAGCTGGAGGGAAACCTACTTTGATTATGGTAGAGGAGATTTTAATAGCATGCGAGATTAAGTTGACTGGAAACATGCTTTTCAGGGTCACACTGTTTCTGAAAAACTGGATGTCTTTAAAGGAATAATAAATTACTATGTGCATAAATTCATTCCACAGAAAAATAGAACCACAAACAAAAAGAAAAAAATACCATGGATGAACAGAAAAGTAGAGCGTGCACGTAAGAAAAAGTATCATGCATGGAAAAGATATACCGCAACAAAAGAATATTACTTGCATACTGAATATAAAAGGCTACTCAACATAGCAACCAAGGAAATACGAAGAGCCAAAAAGAATTTTATAAAAAAGCTTGTGGGCAATGTAGCGAAGGACCCCAAAGCTTTCTATGCCTATGTGAGATCAAAAACAAAGGCCAAAGACAGAGTCGGTCCATTAACAGACGATCAGGGTAACACTATCACCCAAGATAGTGAAACAGCCGAAAACTTAAATGAGTACTTTTCATCAGTGTTTACTGAAGAGACTTTAGATGATTTGCTAGAACCTGTCAGACTATACTCAGGAGGAGAAGAGCAGAAATTTAAATCAATCGATTTTTCACCGGAGAAAGTACTCAAGAAATTATGTCAGCTAAAGGTAAACAAAGCGCCAGGTGCAGACAATATGATCTCAACTGTGCTTAAGGAGGTAGCTAATGAAATCGCTGCTCCCTTATGTGATATATTTAAATCCAGTTTTTCAACAGGTGAAGTACCATTTGACTGGAGGTGTGCTAACGTCACACCAATCTATAAGAAGGGAAAGAAGAACTTGGCCAGTAACTACAGACCTGTTAGCTTAACATCTCAGATTGGAAAAGTGATGGAGGTCATCACTAAGGATGATTTAATGGGACATTTGACACAGCATAATCTCATAAGAAATTCACAGTATGGTTTTTGGTCAGGGAGGTCATGCCTTACAAATTTGTTGAAATTCCTAGAAGATGTAACAAAAGATGCAGACAATGGTTCCCCTGTGGACATTATCTACCTGGACTTTAGCAAAGCCTTTGACAAGGTACCGCATGCAAGGCTGATAAAAAAGCTCGAAGCCCATGGCATAGACAGCAAAGTAAAAACTTGGATTTCAGAATGGCTTAACAACAGAAAACAACGAGTTGTAATTAGCGGTCCCTCTTCGGATTGGACACATGTAAAGAGCGGGGTCCCACAGGGATCTGTGTTGGGCCCAGTGATCTTTATGATTTACATTAATGATATTGACCAAGACGCAGTGTGTAAAGTCCTTAAATTTGCTGACGACACCAAAGTGTATAGTAAGATTGCTTCCTACGAAGATGCAGAATTATTACAAGAACAGCTACGAAACATGTACCAATAGAGCGTAGACTGGCAGATGCTCTTTAATGCGGACAAATGTGCATGCCTTCATGTAGGTCCAAAAAACATGCAATATGACTATTTCATTGGTAGTAATCTTATTTGCAGTTCGGAAGAGGAAAAGGACTTAGGTGTAATCATACACAAGTCTCTATCTTGCAGCAAACAGTGTGCAAAAGCAGCTAAGATGGCGAACAGTAAGCTGGGACAAATTAATAGGACTTTTACCTACAAATCAAAAGAGATGGTTTTAGAGCTGTACAAATCCCTAGTCAGACCACATCTGGAATACTGTGTGCAGGCATGGCGCCCTTGGCTCCAAAAGGATGTAGACATGTTAGAGGCCGTAGAACGCAGGATGACAAGAATGATTCCAGGATGGGCAGAGAAATATTCGTATGCAGAGAGACTCGAGCTGCTGAATTTGACTTCCCTTGAAACAAGAAGACTTCGTGGGGACCTGATTGAAGTGTACAAAATCTTCCATGGGTTGGATGACATCAAGCCTGATGATCTCTTTAGTCTGGAGACAGGCACTACAAGAAATCATGGATACAAGATCCGAAAGGTTTTTAATGACCATGAGTTCAGAAAATACTCCTTTTCACAACGCATAATCAATGAATGGAACCGTTTACCATCAGAGGCAGTCAATGCAAAGAGTGTCAACATTTTCAAAAATAAAGTGGACACACATCTCAGATACAGACAGTGGGCTTACAAGAGTCAATGCACAGTTAGCTCCCTGCCCTTTAGATCAGCCCCCTAAATGGGGATGGTCATACTAACTCATACTAACTCATGTCGCCACGACCATACTGTATATCCTGAAAACATATCATCATATTAAAAAGATTGACCACAAATTCTTGGCGAGCGGGCATACACAGATTGACTATGACTCGAGTTTCATGGATTCTATGAATCCCTGCAATCATCTGCCGATATAGCAGACAGATTACCCAGAACAAGCGTAAGCGAAATTGATTCCCACTCGGACTTTGAAAACTGTTGGTCCAGAAGATACCCAGCTTTGTGGATGTGAACACTATGCTAAATGTTTTACCGTACACACAAATAATAATAATTTATCAGGAAAACTTCCCCTTTACAGCGGGGGCACCAACGGAACGGGGGAAATTCCATGATGCGTCCAAAATATATACATATAATCAGGCATTCTTATTATCAATCAAATGATCTTCGTATGTTAAAATAAGTATAGTAACTATAAGTAATAATTTATGTCCTCCGCACCAAAACTAGAGATAAACCACTCATTGGGACAAAACTCTAGAAAGCGTAAGGACATGTACATTCTACATGTTTCATATACAATGCAGAACATATATAGCTTCCAGCGTCATTATTCAGAAAAAAAAATCAGGTATTACCACAGTATGAATGTACAAGTCTGTTACAAGATTTTCAATTAACCACTACTACATGCTCCTGGAGATGTGGGTTTGTACCTGGGGGACTCTCCGCAGAGTGAGAGGGGGGAGGGAGGGGGGCAAAGCCGCGCAGACGTAACAAGTACGTCGCAGTGTACCCCGGCTCGGTTGGTTTGACTCCATCCATATTGATATTTGTGTAAACTTTAGCCGAGTCACCCCCCCCCCCATTTTAAACTGAAACTCTATTTTATTGTCACCGACAGATCATTGTCCAAAATCCGAACTTCATGCGCAGATCATCGCTGGTGTGTAACACAATTATGTATGTACATGTGTATATATATATATATATATATATATATATAGTTTACCTTTGAACAATGTCACCCATATTACTTGGGCATTTGCTTGTCATATTTATGAAACAGAGATACGCTTCCTTGGTAATTGTAACACATCTGTTTGCCTCCGGCGAAAATGAAATAGCGACCTGCCTTTGATAAAAAGGGTAGATCACGAACATTTTTCGCATAGGTTAATATAGCGTATTTTAAATATAGATGTAATATACCTAGTTTCATATTTTCCTTTTTGTGTCCTTTCATGAATTGAAGTATCCATTTTCTTCCTTCATGCAGGTCTTGTCAAGTACTGTGTAAAAGTTCCGTTTTTGCGGGTACTTGATATCATGTATTTTTAATTTTATGTATTTATGTGGGCATTTGATTTAAAGAAATTGCTATCATACATAGGCGTATTAGAAATTTGGAGGCTTTCAATTTTACAAGGTTCTTAATTTTCCATTCAAGCAGAGTCGCGAAAAAGGTGAAAATGATTATGTTCACAGTAACTGGATTTTCAGAGTCGCTACTTTTGTGCAAAAAATGAATATTAAAATTGATCTATTTCCTTTACAAGGTATCATTCCTTAATACACTTTAAAACAAAATCAATGCTATACAGTGTTAACGTTTGGCCTAATTGTTTTCTTAAAAGTACAATGTTGTCCATTATCAATACAATGTAATCCTAAACGCAAAGTCAGGGGACATATGAGTTGTGAACTTTTGCCTTTTTGATAGTACAAATACTGCTTTTTGCACCAATGTCTTTTCCTAATTTGGCTATAGCGAAGGCTACTATTGATATGCGTTAATGTGGGTTATGTGTGAATACTGAACATTTGTTGCCAAAATGCAGCATCTCCATTTCCACTGTTTTTACACTATTTTTTTTACCTCCTAGGCTTAACCCTACAGCTTGTAATGACAAATACGCTCATTGGTGTGATATCTGTGCACTGACCCATTCGGAAACACTTACTGCCAAAATGTAGGATCTGTGGAGATACTGCGTTTTCGTACACAAACAATTTGACTCGTCGTGCATAACTCTTGAATGCCAAAACGCAGTATGAATTAAAATTTAAGTTTAATTGAATTTCACCGTGAATATAAAGCTGGAAAACTACAAGGGTATAACTTAGTTCTTCGGCAGTCTGCATGCAAAGAATTGAGTCTGAGATTTATTCCGTTTCTGTGTATTGGTCATGGTTGTCAAAAAGATCTACCTCGGATATCTCGGAACTAGGTCTAAACGAGATTCTGCGTTTTGGCTTTGACCCCTTGATATACGACGTAACCATGTTAGCTCGCTTGCGCTCACCATAAATCCTACAAAAAGGCCGATGATTTGGATGATAACGGATTCTGTTCTTGGGCCTCGACAGCTCGTTTAATTTTACAAAATAATGGATTCCATCACATATGGTTAAACCACACTTCCTCCACAGAATCATTATCGATCGTTTACTTGGTAATGTGGCCAGTTTTAAAGGATCAATATGAACAGTTGTTTCATGCTAAAATTTGGAGTAACGATGTCGTGAGCGGGACTTCTAATAAACTTTGCTTCTATCTTAAATTTAAATCTGATTAAATTTCGAACCCTATTTGAAATAAATATACAATTTTCAACACCGTCGATTTTTAACAAAATTAAGAATAAGTAACCACTGTCTTCGAATCGAAACTGGTAGATACTCCAACGAAAAGAGGGATGAAAGAAAATGTCAATTTTGTCATCCCACTTCAGTGGAATCTGAAATACATTTCATTCTTCATTGCTCAGCTTATGATTCATTAAGATTTAAATTCTTTGATTATTTGGCCAATCTTGACCCTAACTTTTAAGCCCTGCCGAATGAAGTCAAACTGAATTATATCATCGACCCACCCAAAAAGGAAATTGCTAGGGAAAGCGCTTATTTTGTCTTTGGTTGCTTTAAACGCAGCAAGAAAAAGTCATGTATATAGTACACTGCCTTTCTTAGTAATTAGTTTTCTTTTTAATTGGTGTGCATTTAGATATCATCGGCCTCCCATTAGGTGTGTGTGTGGGGGGGGGGGGGGAGTTGACTCCAGGGCTCAATACATTATTTCCTGTTCATGGGTCCGCCCAGCCTGCCGAGGGAGACCCATCCATAGGCCAACAGGTCTTTGTAACATCATGTACTATATATGTTAGTTACACTTTTCACACTTTTTATTTATGTTATATATGTTTTGTATGAGCCCAGTAGGGCAAAATGCAAATGAAATTGTCAAATTGTGCCTTCACGTTACAACATCGAACAGTCACCTTCAAAATATTTCAATGTCTCAGGACTAATGCAGATGGAGTCACTAGTTGTAATAGGAAACACTTGTTTTGCACAACTACCCTCCAAGAATGAATAATTGAACATATTTTCCAAATTTCCATCGTTGGGGGGGGGGGGGGGGGCTGTATCATGAAGTAAGACGATACTTTTTACGCTCACGCTCATAGTTTCAAAGTGCAGCATGTTCAATTGTGCTTCTGATAGTTTGCTTTATTACTTATGACCCCACCCCCACACCCACTCCCAGTTTGTTTGTTTGTTGTTTTTTTTTTATAATTTATTAGGTGTCAGTTGACCATACATGAAAGGACCACACACTTTAGGGCAGAGCTATCCAGAGACAGATGGAAAACCGGGTTATATTTAAGAACTGAACATCACTGGATGTCTCAATGGATTTACACAAAACGCGACAGTCATCGTGTGGCAAATAATATACTGGATCAAGTTTACCAGTTTACCATTTTTAGGCAGTGTTGCAGGGTCAGATGAGGTCTTGTGGCTAGCCACCAGAACTATTTTGTGGCAGCTCTGCAAACAAAGAAGTTATTATACTGTAATCCTAGACTGGTTGTATGCAAACGAGCATCCCCTAGTCTAACAAAGCAACCTGAAAAGCTCAGCTTCAGGACCAGAAATGTTACAAAAACTCTTCTCACCTTTGCAGGTAAGTGTTAGGCTTGACATTGTTCACCATTATTTTCACAATTATCGTATTTATCCCTATTTTAGAAGCTCTTTGTAAAAGTGACAGAGATCTTTGAGCACAAGGTCGCAAAGTTTTCCCTTGCACTAAGGGGTAGGTCTCCCAGAGTGGATGGAGGGCCAATGAATGTACCATCGAAGTGACCAGTAGAAGGAAGTACAAAGTATTTGGCAATATAGTTTACCAGTTGTACAAATTTTTCTAATTTTCATGTTGCCTGTTGAAAACTGTAAGTAATCTGAATTGTGCAATGGAGTTCCAGTTGTGCACCGTATATTAATTGTTGAGCAAAGCGTAGTAACTTTGACAGCTTTGTAGTTTACTATTTGTATTTGTATTTTTAAGTGGACCAAGTAAATTCTTAACAGATCCCTGTGATTTTAATTTGTGAAATGAAAGTGCAATTTAGGTTCCATGGGCAAACAGGTCATTTGTAAATAAAATGATATATTTGAGTAACCATTGAGCTACACATTTCCCAAAATTTTATCTATTAGTTTTACAACGTGAAATTCAGGTTTTGGCTGTAAAAGTTGGAGAAGCCCCGCCAACTTGTACCTTTAGCAAAAGTGGAGTGCAGTCAGCAGATGCCACACCCCAGGCATGTATTTAACCGGTGCTGCCACAAGTGGCAACTTCACTAAATAATTTGTAAGCATTAACTCCTCGCACTCTGGGCAGTTTTGGGATCTGGCACAGCCAGCCGCCGGGCATTTTTTGCTTTGTTGCGAAACATGCGACATGCTGGCGTAAAAGTGCCGTAACTTTTTTTATTTTTTGCAATTCATGCAAAATGATCAACATGACTTTTGTTGAGTAAGACCTTCTCTACATTTCTATGTGCTTTCTTTGTCAATTTGAACAAAAACTCGTGTCTACACCCTAACAAAGTGAATATATCGATCTCAATGATCAAAACGGCTAAGCCTGTGTGAATATAATTGCAAGGGTACCGGTCTACGCATTTTCCTTGGTTAGCGTCACGAACGATGGTTCCTCTTTATTTTTTTCTTAAGATCGGTTGTGTGTCGTAATTGTCATTAAATTAAAGTGGTAGAGTTTGCTTGTTGCTGCACTTAATAGTCGATAAACGCATTTTTATCGCCGTCACTGATAAACTGTCAACATGCTCAAAACATGCGGTAACGGTACTTGCACTCGAGCCATGTTCACCTGCGGCTGGCGTATTTTACTCTCTTGCCGTGAAAAAATTGGACCTTCTGCTCTATTGTATGCAAAGACTGCTAGTATGTCATCATTCTGACCAAATTACCAAATATTGTTTCTTGCTATAATAAATTGTCCGTAATCGTCACTTGTGTTCATACAAATGTCGCCCATCTTCCAAGCCAGACTTCACAACACGAGGTAGCCAGTACTCCCGAACGAAGCATCGCTAGAAAAACGACACATTTGATTGGACGGCGAACACCATGTGATCGATTCCGGCCCCCTGACTGACCCAGAATATTCCGGAGAATCGTCTTCGGTAGTTTCTGACTAAAATAACGACGCATTTGGTTGAAATAGAAGCAGTTTTGGCGGGGTTTCCCCTAAAATACTTTTGTTTCAGCCAAAAGCTTGTTCTTAAAATAGACAAGGTTCTCAGCATTCTGACTATGTGAACAACATGGAGGGCAGACAAAAAAAAAAAAAAAAAAAAAAAAAAAAAAAATCGTAACGACTACGGTGAAACCACCCTATTTTTGCACAGTTTTGCACAGTTACATCATTCAAATTGTCACAAACAACGGCCCGATCATTGATTTAAATCATCGTAGAAGGAAAATACTCATTTTTAACGCAAAATCGAAATAGCCATCGGCAAGAACTGACGATTCTCTACAATAAAATATGCGTGCCTGCATGTAAATAAACAACACCGGGAATTTGAAACGGCCTTTAATCAGCCACTACAAAAGTGCAAGTCTTCTCAAAACTGGTGGCAATAAGCAGTGACGCGCTGTGTGAGTACACTCGATCCTGGTGTGCTCGGCGTTAAGACTTGAAATTTTAACACTATTGCTGCAGTAACCCTTTGTAGGACAAGAGGTTTGCCCCCTGCCCCCTGGACATACCCCAGTCAAACAAAGGAACCTGAAACCCCCAGCTTCATGACCAGAAAAGTTAAAAACTCTTCTCATCTTAGCAGAGCTCTCAGCCCACGAAACAAAGTTCTGCTGCAATCAAGACTGGTCCACATACATCTTAATTTTATGGAGTTGTGTTAACACTGCTGCATACAGGTCGAATTCCCAAGAAAACCCAGCACCATCTGTCCATCGGTAACAAACCGATTCATATTTGCCTTGTGACAGCGAAGCTAATCGCCTTGCCAACTCAGCTCAAAGTGAATAGACTCACTGACGGATCGGGGCGGGGGGTGGGTGGGTGGTGGTGGTGTCGGGGGGTTCGATTAAACTCTCTTCTGCGATGTAAAAAATAAAAAAAAACGTACAATAAAATAAAATAAAATGTTGGAAGATAAAATCAAACAACTTGATCTATTACTGCCGTTTTCAAATTAAATTTACTGTCTGGAGGTATATCCAAACATCTATGATCTAAAAACTGTTCATACTTTTATACATAACTGCTACGTTTAAATATAAATTCTGTATGCATTTTTGGGGTATTAAAATGCTATATATTACATCAAAGGCTTGGTCTATGCAATATTGTAACTCATGCCACTGATGTTGCTATTATGGTTATAGCTTTTGTCCATTTCATTTTGAAACCAGCGACAGATCGCTCATTCAGTCACGCATAATTATAAGACACGAGGCTAGTCATTTCGCCTCTCGTTCTTAACCTATCCTGATATGTATCCGTGTAGTTTCTTTTGGTACAACCTAAGATCTTTCTTTCTCTGTATCTTTCTTTTTAGTTTATGAAAGTATTATTTATGGAATTGACTAGTCTTAATCTATCAGATGGGGGCACATGTCAAAGAACTATTGTTCTAATTGCTTAATGTAATGAAACATAGGGAAGTGCTTTAACGTGGCTTTCTTTTTTGTTTTGTATATTTAAGAACAGCACCCCTTGAAAAAAAAAACGGGAACCTAGGTCCATGTCTTCAAAATACTATGAAACTTAATATTGTCGCTGAGTTTATTTTTAGCTGCATCAGGTGTAAAATTATGAGACTGCAAAGTTAAAATTTGCTACCTCACGTATCCAAAACTATAATTTTCAAACTTGAAGACTTGTATCCCAGTATAGGCCTAATGGGAACAATTTCGAGGATGTTTTTTACGTTCATGGTGTTTGGAACAAAAGAGGATCATTTTTGAAACTTTAGACTGGATTTTACTCAGAAATAGATAAATCTAAAATACCTGTCCTCCTATATCTAGGTCTTTTATCGTTGCATATTTATTCAATTAGCACAATATTTCGTTGATCTGTATGTGCACCAATTCAGGACCTTCCCCCACAGGTGGACCACTGTGCCCAGTGATTTACTCACCTCCAGTGCCTAGAGAAAGCCCCTTTGCTGGGGGTAAGACCACTTGATTATATAGTTTTATCATAAGCACTTGCCACAGAGCAAGGTTTACATGATAAAATAACGTAAATATCCCTGCTGGACAAGTGTTAGTATGGAAGGAAAATGACCTCTAAACTATTAATGAAACGTTTCATAAAATGTTGAACTTATAACAATAGGTTAAGACTGTTTTTTAGGGCAGTAAAGCTTGCCTAATCAGTAAAGTGTCTGTCATAACTGAAACAATGACGTTTTGTCCGTTAAACACCACACTAGTATGAATGGTTATATGCCACAGAGCCATATGCTGCGGTGTCATGAGCACATGCTGCAAAAATAAACTTTCAAGCCACACCAAAATTTAAAAAGCAGCAAAAACGTAGATGTTGGCCTTCACATTTGAATTTCAATACCTGATTAAGCTGCTTAGGAACTCGAATTTTGACTTTCAGAAGTCTAACTAGGAGTAAAAACAGTACTAGCAAAATTATTAGATCTTTGCAGTTCCTTTCATGTTTGGTTGTATTGGCTCTATATGGTTTGGCTTTCAATACATGATCTAATGCTAGTTGCAGGCATCTCAAGTATAATGACACAGAGCTCGCCAAAATGTAGACTTACACTGTAAACATTTGAATGTTGTGAAAGCGAAAAAAAAGTGTGATGACCCAATTTGAACGAAATAACTGCAGCCATTATGTTGTCGCAGTCACATTAAACGTGCTCACCAGAATGAGTGGGGCAAACTAGGGCCAGAAGAAATTTCGAAACACTTGTCCTGCCATTCTTTTCAAAGTTTGGGACTTGTCTAGCCCCGTATGCCACACACCAAAAGGAAATATGAAAGCTCACTGGAAAGCCAAGTTTAGCGAATTTTGTGTGTCTCAGATATTAAATTGTCTATGTGAAAATAGTCTCAAATGCCACAAAAACGCATCTAAGAGTACGGATTTTTCAAATATATATATATATATATATATATATATATATATATATATATATATATATATATATATATATTTTTTTTTGCGGGGGAGGCCCCCTGGAGACCCGCCGTAAGCTTCGGCCCTTTAGTCCTTGGAATACGAACCCCCTTTTAGAAAGTCTGGATCCACCCCTGGGACTGTACTTCCTTTAGGGGCCGTCCATAGTTGTAGATATTTTCACAAGTGTACAAAAGTTACACTTTTGGGGGATCCCCGCCTTTCCCCTTGAAAGTGTACACTTAATAAAAAGCAACATTTTTTTTATCGCTAGCTTAGCTGATTATGCTGTTGGAACATTGCCTGAGCTTAGTGAGAGGGGTCCGTTGACAGAAAAGGATGTAAGAACTGTTTTACATTTTATGTTTTGTAAAGAAAATGAAACAAATTAAATACTAGATCAAGAATACACTATTTGTATATTACCGGAAGTATTAGCATAAGGCCTACGTCAGTGACAAGTAGCATCTTGTATTACCGTACACTTGTATTAAACTCCAGAACAAAATAAAATTTAAAATGCATTGATACAAAATATTTAGGAGTAATGTCAGTATTAGTAAGTATATTTCCCTCGAGACCACCATTTAGCCTAGACTTTTACGTCTCAGTCAAATGCCCATGAATCGAGTTGAGTATGACTCACTTGATCTGAAAAACCTGACGGTCCTTTGGCGCCATCTCTTGCTTCCTGTGGAACTGTTAGTGACTCCTGGTGCGCATGCTTCCTGTCTCATCCTTCCTCTTCTGGAGATTGGTCAGTTGACATCAGCAGTAAAAGGAAGCAGCATTGGTCGGATGGGAAAGTGTACTTAATAATTCTGATATTCCTCCTAAGTATCTTGTATAAGTTACGTAATATGATCACTCAACCACCATTAGCCAATATACAAAAGTACAGGCAGTGAGTGTCATGTCACTGGTATACTGACCTCATTGACCCCTGGGACTAGCAGTTCGGGGGTAGCCATCGGTATGAGGAGGGGATGTCTGAAGGGAAATCCTCAGAACTATGTGGAGCTGCGACCGCCAACAGTAGAATCCAGCTGAAGCCGGAAACCTTCCTTACCTAATGGGACCTCAATGGACCCCCTGGGCTCGCCTGCCAACTACCAACTGTTGGCCTTGTGGGTAGACATTATTGGTTTCAGCTCCATCTAAACAGGTCCCCACCATCAAACTTGTGGGCGCCAGTGGGCAGTTTATGGTTCCATAAGCAGTGAGCTCCTGTGTCAGACCAGCAACAGGCTGAGACAACAGGAAAAAGTGCCTGATACTGTTCGAGATGAGGTCTACTAGGCAAGACGCCCTACAAGGCTCACTAAGAAATGTGCCAACCTATAGGCCTGCATCTGAGCTTAACCAGCATAGTGCCGTAAACTGGAATATGGTGGCTGCTCTGATGGGATCTGCAAGGCCTAATGAACAAGTATCGGAACTTAAGCAAAGGAGCTATTATACCTGACAAGGCATACAGGGCCATCCTCTAGCACTATCATGTCACGCAAGCAGTAATTGCGGAAATTTGTAGATGATTGCAGGCAGCAGGCCCGCAGAATGTCAACAACCATGACATTCCGCAGGGTGAGCGAGGAGGCATTAAAGGCTCATACCTTGTGAGCAGAGGCTGAGACAAGCTGCAAGGTGCCAGGCCTTTTCAGCGAGATCTCATAGGCCTTAAGGATCATCTGCTTGATCTACCATAAATCTTGTTTCTACAAACTTGCTCCTTTCTCAGGTTACTCAGTGGTATAACGATGGCAGACCTCAGTCCTCTGAGTCTGTCTGTGCGGGAAATATACCAGCAACGAGCTCTCACTGGGCACAGGGCTCTTTTCTCAAAAGGAAGAGCAGCATCCATCGGATGAAGGGTAAAACCTGTAAAGACCAAAGCCTGATCTCAAGCCACTTGGTTCTTTGCAAGGAAGCCCAAGTGAGGCCTCAGGGGTGGTCAGGTGACCATTGGAGTTGGTGATAAGCCAGAGTGTGGATCTTGCTTCCCCTCGCCCCCAAAGGGAGTGCTAATAGAAAACAAGTTTTCCACGTCCAGCACTTGAGGGAAAGCCGCTTAGGGTCCTCAAAGCACTCAAATGGCCTCCTCTACAACATAACTAAAACCCGCGGTAGGTCCCACCAGGGCAGGACCTGAAAAGATGGCTGATCGTAAACCTTGCACTGTTCTCGAGCTCTCGCCTAAAACTTCCCACTGATATAACAGGAAGTCGAAGATGTCCAAAAAGCATGGAGACCAAGGGTGAATTCTCTTACTGGTGCAGCAGTCAGAAAACACCTTGCACCAAGCCAAGTAACCAGTTAGGGAAGATCAAAGCCCTCCTCTATCAATTCTATCTGAGATAATGCCGGCAAGCCCCTGTCATGGATGTGCTACAAGATAATCCCCTTACATGGAGGTTGAGCACTTAAGGGTTCCGATGGAACACGCTGGACCATGGATGCACCAGAAGCTTCAGTCAAACCGGTAATTGTAGCAGGGGATTGACGCTTACTTCCAGTAGGTCAACTGAGGAATCACTCCAGGACCAGCAAAGGGAGACCAGGATCAGATTGCGATGGTGGGACCAAACCTTGTGCAGTACCTTGGGAAAGATCTGGCAGATGGGAAAGGCGTAGGCCTTCAGGTTACTCAAGTCCATGGCTACAGCATCCACCACTAAGGAGGTGTGGGACGAGCAGGATGTAAATTGGCAGTTTTGAATTCTCTAGAGTCGTGAACAGATCCACTTGTGGAGTTCCCCATCTTGCCTGCATGGCCTGAATGACCCTGGGATGGAGCACTCCATCCCTACTGGCTGATCCCTTCTTGAGAGTGGGTCAGCCAAGACATCTTGATGTCTTGGGATGTGCTCCACCAGGTCATGAAAGTGGACGCGTGCCAAGCATATCACCTCTAGTACCAACCAGTTATGTGGCGAGATGCAAAGGGCACAGGACAAAGGTTTGATGCCATCTGGCTCTCCACGTGGGCTCCCCACCTGGACTAAGAAATGTCTGTATGAATGGTGAGCTGGGCCTAAAAGGTTTCAGCATTTGTCCCTTCATGACAACCTCCCTATGATCCACCACCTGATAGCCCTGATCTCTTGACCATCTGCCCCACAAAGCATACTGTAATAGGTGACAGTGGAGACGACTGAGAAGGGAGTCCATCAAGGACAGGGAGCCCAGCAGGGCTAGCCATTGTTGCAATGAGCAGACCTTGCCAGTCTGAGAGGCTCTGAGTGGTAACTTAGGTCTCTTTCACCCATTGTCCACAGGGCTACAGATGTAGGCAACCAGAAAAAAAAAACTGGATGCCAAGGAGGATGAAAGTTTGCTGGCCAAAGACTGGACTTGAATAGTTTTACTATCAGGCCCAAAGGTTGGCAAAGTTCCAGAACGGTCTGTGAAGGGCGCAGCAAATCTAGGCACCAAAGCCCTCAGGTGAGCCAATGCTACAGATAGACATGAATGCAAACAGCTGACCATGAAGGTCAGCAGCAACTGTCTGTGCAAACCTGGTGGTGCTGTAGCAAGGCTGAACAGAAGTGGCCTGAGCTGGTAAATATGGCCCAAAATGCAAACCACAGATAGTTTTGAGAAGTCTCTGCAATTGGCACATGGAAAAAAGGCATCTGAGATCTAGACAGGCAGATCCACAGGCTGTAAGGCTGCTGCCACCAACTGGAAGTACTCTATCCTGAGAGACGGAGCTTCCAGATAGAGTTCAGTGTTGACAGGCCATAGACCATGCATCATCCTCCATCGTGCTTGGGACCAGGAAAAGTTTTACATGTGAACGCTGGCTCTGAAGCATGTGAACTGCCCCTAGGAATAAAAATACTTTGGGTTCAGTGGTGCATGATTCAAACCACTAGGGTTCTTGGCTTAAGGGAGGCCTGTCTTGGCCAAAAGGGCAGTGTGTAGCCATGTCTCAGGATGTTGAGGACAAACGAATCATCTGTATGACAATTGGCAATCCTGAGGAAGTGCGATCTGGCATACTAGAGTCAGGAATACCATAGGCTTTCCCAACTTCTTGCCTTTAGCAGAAAGCTTTTCCTTCCCTGAGCACTGTCTCCTCTTCCAAGGGTTTTAAATCAAAGAGGGTGCACAAGCCAACGGGTGAATAGATGCAGTCTGGGAAGTACCACAACTGGTGGCACCATACTTGGTCACCAACCAGGCTCTAAATGAGTGTTCAACATAATCAAAACCCGTCAGCAGAGCAGGAGTCGTGTCCATGGGTGCGGAAGGTTGTTCTGCAGCCTTCATGGTTGCTGATGTGCTCAGCCCTTCAGACCATAAGTGGTGGATGCTTCTGTGTCACCACGCCTGGCATTGGGGTAGAAAGGACTTCAGTGAAAGTCACCACAGCCTCAAATGCTGCCTCTGGCTGCTTAGCCCATGTGTGGCCAGGGAAGGTTCTGGTGGACCATGTGCAATGGTCCCAGCATTCACTAAAAAGGTCTGGCCAGAGGGATCCTGCTAGATCTCTGAAAGACTAGTCTTCAGGGCCACAGCTGCTGCTGACTTAGAAATATGCTAGGGGGGGCAGAGAGAGTCTAAGTGGCAAGAGGAAACTGATTCAAGGCGGAAGTGGAGAGCTGCTTCGCTGACAGAGTCTGCTCAGACCTAGCTGCAGTGATTGCGGGAATGAAGGAAGACAAAGTCCCTGACCACAAAGGCCAACACTGCTGGAGATATGCTCCCCTTGGTTCTCCAGACATCATGGACTTACCATCCAAGCATCCAGATCTGAGTTATCTGGCTAGCTGAGGTTCTGGAATACCCAGGTGAAAAACCAGAAGGTCTCCAATCTCTGAGACTCGTTTCATGAGCCACGGCCACCCTTGACTGTGAAATCTGCTGGCAGAAGGGGCCCCGAGAGTCCCAGTGCTGAGAGAGAGCTGACACAAGGCAGGAGCAGTGAGCCACTCCGCAAACAGGGACCACCTGCAGTGATGGTGGGAGCAGAGGAAGACAGCCACAAAAGCTGACACTGCTGGTGGGTGGGTGGGGGGGGGCTAAATGTGTCACCCAGTGCCAGGTGCCAACACCTCTGGGACCAAAGGCCCATGAACGGCTGAAAGTCCCCTTTCAGACCAGGGTGTCTTTTTTCTGTCTCCACCTCCTTGCATTAAGATCCAAGCTCCCAAAGCCAGGAGCCCCGGAAGTTTGCTGAGGCATTGGTTTCACAGACCCTCCAGAATTATGGTCCGAGCACCTGAATCCAAGTGCTAGGACTGGCCGATTTCTGGAAAATTGGAATGGAAACCAGAAGGTCTCTAGTTTTGAAACTCTTTACAGGGGCCGCTGCCACCACTGACTCAGACATCTGCTGGTGGGAGGGTCCCAAGGAGTCTCAGTGCTGAGAGAGACTTGGCCACAGTGATGGCAGGAAGCGAATACCACTGGGGCCAAAGGCCCACTTATTGTGGAAGGTGCCCCCACAGATCCAGGTGTCTTCTTTTCATCTCCCACTACCTTGGCCTATGATCTGAGCCCAAGAGCCAGGAGCTCAGAAGGTTTGCTGATGTACCAGTGTTTTTTCGGACCTCTGGGACTTACGAAGGAAGGCTTAGAAATAAATTCCGCAAATCCTGCCGAGCAACAAGTGCCTCAGAGGCACTGTCCTCCCTATATCTGCGATGTGAATGTCGAGACGCCATCTTGAAAAGTTAGGTTTCAAGCCAAACTACCAGCCCTACTCCCAATGATTTCAGTGGTATCTCCACATTAGAAATCAGCTATCTAAGCATATGAAGAGCTCCAGACCACTGAGAAAAGATTTTCTGCTGAAGGGAAAGTGCGTGAAGCACTAGAACACTGATGGTGACCAAAAGTTCACAGAGCCCTAAACTCGAATGAACAAACCAGTAATGACGCCCAAAAGAGGAAGTTTGAGAGGGGGAGCATATCCACTGGTCAGTTCCACCAGAACCAAGAGATGGCGCCACAGCACCGTCAGGTTTTTCAGACCAAGTGAGTCAAACTCATCTCAATTTATGAGAGTTTGACCCAGACACAGAGGTCTAGGCTAATGGTGGCCGAAAGGTAACGTTAGGTAACTAATACAGAGATACAAGTCCTTTATCTAACTTTGTATTTTTACCTGTATGTTAATTTCTTGCAATGGTTGCAACTCAATAATTTAGTCTAGATTTGTCTCAAACTTCATAGTGGTGTCTGATTGATAAGTATCCAAGTATTTATGCGAGTAGTCATGCTCTAGTGATTTCTGGATTTGTTTATGATTTTTTTGTTATTTTTTGGGCAAATCTGAAAATCTTCGAAGAAACAGGATGACCGATTGCTTGGAAATTACACAGGGACACTTCTGGGGCCCCCTAGATATTAATTTGTTCAAAAGGTGGCACTGCATTTTTACCTTTTTTTTTATGCATTTTTGTGTGGTTTTGCAATTTTCGACATCTTCTCAAAAAGCGTCATTCAGATCATGCTGAAACTTCCAGGAAATCATCTTTGTGGAAGAGTGAAAGAAACCTTTACGTGGCATTGCTGTGGAGACCTGATTTTTTGACGAATTTTTCCTTGTGGGTACTTATAGGTAAATGCACAGATTTATATTGATTATTATGTAAGCAAATGGGGCTTGCAATGGTGAGTAACCTTTTTGACTTCTCCAATACCACTGGCCGGATCTTCTACAAACTTGGTGGGGATATGTTTCAAGAGAAAAAGGGTTAGAATTCATGTTCCTACATCAAAATCATGTTGACAAGAGCCTAATAGACTGCCATCCAAGGGAAACATCCTTTCCAGTAAATTACCTTGGGTAGGTCTCTATAAGACTTTATCAGATGGTCACACTTCATTGATTTTTGATGTTAGTGTTTTTTTTAAACAATTTTCACAATCTATTTGTTTAGTTTTTTTTGATATAATTTTAAAAGAATTGCTTGGTCAGTTCATTCAAAATCACAGCACTGCAACACCCACAAGTACCTCTAGATAAAAGCAAGTGGTGTCTAAATTCTATTTATTTCTTTTTTTAAATATCTGTGTAAATTAGTGTTAAAAGTATCTTGATATGAGGTACTGAATGGTTGGTTTTCCTTTTCAGATGCAGCAGATTGGATGGAGGAAGAAGCAAACCTGTGATGATGAAAGACATATAGGTCATGGTTAATAGACTATTTGGATAAAGATGATGAGAGTTTCATGGTTTTTCTCCATCGCAGAGGTGCATTTCATCTTGATGTAGGCACACGTGACTTTGTAATAAATGCTGTATGTAATATGTAGAATGAAAGTTTTGCTTTAAACTCTCGAGTTTCTTTTTGTGTGTGTGTGTATGTGTATGTGTGTCTTGTTTTTGTTTTTTTCACGTCCGATGTCACTTTTCTCCTCAATACATTTAAACATTATTTGCCTGCAACACAGACCAAGCTGTATGTTTTTTACACTAGTGAACTTGAATAACAGTAACATGGAGCAATAAAAAATATTGATAAATGCTTAAATAGTCTGTGCTAACAGTGATCATTATTTCCAATGATATTGCTCTGGTCTACCCATTTCTGTGAAAAGTCATTTTCGACACTTTCAAACTACAAAATCTGAGAAGTTATATGGTAAATCCCTAGAAACTATCATGCAGACTTCATATGAACTTGTTCTGTTAAACCCTAACAACCGTCTGTATAAGGCAATATTATTGTATTCATACTTCCTTGATAATCTTTCAAACATGCAACTGAACACACATTTCCATGCACAATGTATTGTTCATTGCTCTTCTACATGTTTTATCTAAATAGAAACTACATAGCAAATCAGTTACCCGTCACCCCCTCCCCCCCCCCCCCCCAACAAAAAATGTGTGGCTGTTGTCCGACATTTAATCTAAGGTGGATGAAACAGCCTGAAGATCCAGGTCATCCATAATGCAACAGGATCGAAGATGCAGAAGCACCCACCCCAGAAGAGCCATATATGTGATCATGCTGTTACACAGGTAAGTGTTCTCTTCTTTTTGTTTCCATTCCACCTGCCCTTAGATTCCAATTGATAATAAATCTTACACAGTTATTTTTTATGGCGGAGAGTGTTATACATGTGTGTCTGGATTCATTTAAGTCTGTTTTCTGAGTTATTTCCTGCTTGTAGTTTCTTTGGTTGTGTCTATACTTCCTGTTGATGGCCAAAAATAAACATTACCATTACATATATTAAATTTCATGTTTTCATTTGTTTTTCAGTCCGGAAGATGGAATTTACAAAATAACTGCAACTCACATAATTTTGTACCATGATATACAACTCGCTAAATCTGTCTCTTATTTTTTGTGTGGATGTTTGTATGTGCCAGGTGCATAAATAGATTTATCATTGAAATGAAAGAAAAATTCATGTTGAGTGAAAAATTGAGATAAACATACATAATTTTATGCAGCTAACAAGTTTCAAAAATAGTAAAAATATCGAAATCAAGGAGCATAAACTTTCCTTACATATGTGCAAATCCAAATTGATCCTTTGTGGATCAGAATGGAGACTGAAAAGAATTCCTAATTTTACTATCACCCACATGCAGGTACTTTGACAACTGCATAATCGTCATGCCTCATGGTATAACGACATTTCAAAACCCGTTAAGAAAAAATTATCAGTGTAAATGATTCAAAATAAAGCGTTACAGTTAATGAAAGGCTGGGGCGCTATAGCCCATGTCTGGTTGAAAGAACAAGCTTTGTTGAGTTTAGCGCAGAGATGAAACGGAACGAGGCTGGTCCATTTCCGTTTGTGCATCTATTGCAGTCGCTTTTATAGCTCAGCTCCTGTGTATGTGCATGGGAGTTCGCACGTGTGCGATTCAACGTGAAAAATTCTAGTCACTTGCGGATCTTGAGTTCAAAAAGTAGAAACTGTAGATATTTTTTCTTGTGTCAATGCAGGAATTTACTTCAGAAGAGTTTTGAGCGGTTAACTGGGTGAATCAAGACGTTCGAGCGAGGACATGACACCACGTAGCCGTGGGGTTGATGTGATGGTCACTATTTGTAACTTTTGAATTTGTGGGCCCCGGAGTTTTGAAAGTTTTTTCGGATAAAGTTAATTTGTGCATGTTCTGATTAGGGGAACCCTTGCAAAAAGGATAATGAGTAGTGTCATTAGGATCGTCATCGTTATTCATGTCGGGAATTCTATTCAATGCTGGACACACAGACGGTGAACATGTTGTTTTTAAAGTGTGTGTATCAACACACACTTTTCTGTTTTTCTATGAATTCTTTCTTTCTTTCTTTCTTTCTTTCTTTCTTTCTTTCTTTCTTTCTTTACCGGCAAATTTGTCCGACATTTCATTTGAAAAGTATAATATGTAGAAACTCCGAACTTGGCACAATTATACTTCTACGGATAAAGTCTGGCCTTTTTATAATGAGAGGTCATACTTTTCAAAATTATGCAAATGAGGGCTAATTAAAGTTTTAAATCTTCAATATCTTATATACTATAGTAGATGTGGTTCCGAGTGTATAGGAGTTCGATCATAGCAATGCAAAGGTCATCTTAAATGTCAAGGTCAAAGGTCAATTTTAAGCCAAAATGTCATTTTTGAGGTCAAGGTTCACTTCAGGTAGAGGTCAGTTCAAGGTTAAAGGTCATTTCAAGGTCAAAGGCCGCTTTCGGTGGTAGCTTTCTTCTAGCCATAACTTGGTCAATTTTTATCCAATTTTGATCATGTTGGGCTCAAATTGTAACTATTGTAACCTTGCACATTTTTAAAATTTACATGTGACCTCTAAAGTTCAAAGGTCAAGGTCATTTGGACCTTTGAAAGTTTCATCCAATCATAACTTGGCCAATCTCCATCCAATTCTAATCATGTTGGACTCAAATTGTAGGTATTGCTACACTGGACATTTTCATTAGAACATGTAAACTCAAAAAGGCAAAGGTCAAGGTCATTTGGCCATTTGAAAGTTTCATCTTGCCATAACTTGGTCAATTTTACTCCGATTTGGTTCATGTCCGGCTTAAATTGTGGGTATTGTAACACTGTGCAATTTACATGTGACGTGTAAAGGTCAAAGGTCAAGGTCATTTGGACTTTGAAATTTGCATGCAGCCATAAGCTTAATGGAATGTGAACTACCAAAGGATAAAAGTTGTAGCATATAATATTTACAACCTTTGAAGGCACACAGACAGATTTGCTTTCAAGCAAATCTTTTCCAGTTTCTTTCTTTCTTACTTTCTCACTTCTTTCTTCTTTACCAGCAACTTTGTCCGACACTTTTCTCCGACACTATTATACATAGAAACTCCAAAATGGGCATGATTGCACCTCCATACAAGGAGTTTGACTGTTTATACACAGAAATGAAGATGTTAAAAGTTATGCAAATTAGAGGCATCTGAAATTTTCAATCTTGAATATCTTCAACACTATAATAGATAGAGGTGTCATTCCAACTTCTACTAGGGGGTTGTTGACCATTGCGTACCTAATGAATTAAAAAATAAATGTTGTAGCAATTAAAATTATGCTAAATAGCACCATTAGAAATTTGAAATCTTGAATAGCTTCAAAGCTATAATAGATAAAGATCCCATTCCAACTTCTACTCCTGTGTTATGGAATAGTTGTACATTATCATACCAACATGCTTTGAAGACACACACACACACTGATTTGCTATGCAGCAAATCATCTTTCCTAGTTGGTAACTGTCTTTTTGCGACAAAATTATGCCAGTGCCATGCAGTCACGATGCAACGTGAATTGGCCCACGATCGAGTGACGTTCGTCTGAAAATTTGTAATAGGAGAACTGGCTTTTTTTACTACAAATATTGGGGTCAAGCAGGGTGATGTTATGAGCCTCCCGCTATCGAAATTCTCTATCTAATGATATTCCAGATAAGTTTGTAGTAAATGAAAACACCCCAGCGTATTATTTAGGTTCAACTGCATCTCTATGTACAAAATGTAGGCTATACAGGTGAGATTTAGTTGCACATTATGTCATTATCTATTTACAATTGCACTCCATAATTTGACTCTCGGGATAGGGAGAATTTTTTCAGTCAGGTATGTTGAAACAAATTCTGGCCAGACACCAGTGTGCCTGTCTAAAATTACAGTTTTTCATGACCGGATACGAATTCGAATTTTATTTATCACAACAATTCCCCAAAAAATGAACATGATCAAATCTACACACTAAGACATTATAAACAAACAAACAAACAAACAAACAAACAAACAAAAACAAAAACAAAAAACCCAAAAAACCTTTAGATATCAAGGAGCCACAGTGCATCAAACTGCTCGATAGATCACGCCATAATTATGAACGGAGGGAGTCAATATGCAAATTAAAGTATGTACGGCAACTCTGTCCATGTATCACTGGTAGGGGAACCTGTGTAAGAATAATTTATTCATGAAACTGATAATATGAGATAAGAATTCCGTGCCTCCACTGTTATAATTCACAATGGTCAAAATAGTTCTAGTGGGGTAAAGTTGTTGTGAAGTCCACTTTCTCAAAGAATTCCTTTAATTCAGGTACAAATGACGTGACCTTATTTATAATCAAATCATATCTGATTTAAAATCAAAATTGACTTGCTAAAGTCTTCATTTATTTGTATTTTAATGGAACTGCATTAGTTGTGTTTTGATGTCAAGCTTGCAACATCTTGTTGACACTGAATCTGTGTTGTATGTTATTACCCTACGCTGTTGTTTTTTTTTGTACTTTGAATTCTGAATTTATTTGACTTCGATGTATTTAATTGATTGATGAGTCTTAACTGACTCCTGTTTGTCAATAATAATATTCATTGCGGCCAATCAGGTACAGGTTACCGCACTAAATAGGTCGTGGTTGTCTTGTGCTGACACCTTTGGGGGCCATTTACCTGTAAGCCCACTGTTTCAGCTAGACTATTACATGGACTTGTCCTGTTTGTGGTGTATGGTTGGACAGATAGTTTTTCCATGATGAATTTTAAAAACAGAGGGCGAATCACATATTCATACACAGTGACGTAATGCTGGCAAGCCGTACTCGGAGCACGTGTTTCCTGGCTATGACAGGTAAACACGGGCATAACTTTTGATTCTATCTATAGACTCGCTTTTTTTTATCTTGAATGTTTTCAATGAAAGGTTTTTGCACAACACCAAATGCATACTTTATTTTACAAAGTGACGCAACAAAAGTTATACGCCATTATGCTAATAAGAGAATATACAGTAAATATAATAGTGGTTTCATCCCAACAGAGTGTGTCGAAACTTGCGTTGTGTTATCAAAACTGGAAATAAATATTCTCAGCCTGAATTTAAGTTATTTTTTGACCAATACACCAGACTGAAAAAATATCTACCAATAGACCCCCCCCCCCAAAAAAAAATAATTGAAAAAAAAAAAAAAGGAAAAAGAAAAACCTTACCCAAACTATTTCAATGCTTCTTTTAACACAAAACTAAACACTACCTGGCACATTGGGTGTCAATTCCCATGAAACATGACGTGGAGATTTGACACTTAACGCTGTATTTCTCTTGAGTTTTGTTTACATAAAATTAAAGTAAAAATAATTTGAAATGGAGAACTTGTACTTCCAAGATTTACTAGTTTATAAAAATTGTCTAATTAAAAAGGAAATATGATGGCAATGCATAGTAAAATGTTTACATGTAATCCATCTCTGCAACAGTAACTGAGAATGTATTAAAAGTATTGATGCACATTTCCTATGACAGGTCCTTGTATAAACAATTTTTACTGGTTGTCATAATGCTACTCCCATGACATGAAGATTCAACAGTTGCCTTTTGTTTCTCGAGAATTCTTTTTACATAAACAATTTGAAATGGGGAACACCTTGTACACCCAAGATCTACTGTTTTAGAGAAACGTTCTGATTAAGAGGGAAATGTAATGACAAGGCACAGTAAAATGTGTTGTTACTGTCATGGTAACACGATGTGCTACGTTGACACACTGGACAGGAATTTTGAATGTGAAAGTATATAGTATGTCGTATAGTTTCAATTTTGTTCACATGGTTATTCAAAGTCAGTTTGTAATAAACTACATATGCATGGAGTCCCACGGAGTGATGTGGCAATGTTTGCCAGGAATACGTCTCTGCAACAGTGACCGAATTTGCATCCTACTTGTCCAAATAGTGAATTATTCTCGATCCAGAGATCATACTAATGTCTAAATTTCATGATGGGCTTCCCTGTAGGTACTTTCATATCTGAAGTATTTTACGTTGGTGAAATTATAATTATATTGGTTAATATATGTGTCTTTTTATTTCTCATTATATGTACATACTTAGCCATTGTGTAATGTGATGTTATTTCGATGTACGAGTTATATGTATTTTACTTTCTCCGTTCGCGGAGGTTGAATAAATTATTATTATTATTATTATTATTATTATTATTATTATTATTATTATTATTATTATTATTATTATTATTATTATTATTATTATTATTATCATTATCATTATCATTATCATTATCATTATTATTATTATTATTATTATTATTATTATTATTATTATTATTATTACTGGTATATTGTGAAACATACAGTATTTACTTATTGAACCATGTAACTAACAAGTACTGATGCACATTTCCTATGAGGACAATTACATGGTTCCTTGTGTAGAAAAAACAATTTTTACTGGTTCTCAGAATGATATGAGTGTTTAATACATGCATATTTGACTTTTTATTCTGACTACAACATGCAAGTCGAGTGAATTTTGACAGCCTGGACAGTTGAGACCAACCATGAAAATTAGTCTGGTGATTGTCAACTCTAACAATAAAGGAAACTAGGCCCGACTTTCTATCCTCTTCTAAGATTTGTCTCATCAGTATAGTATTCTGCTCCATATATCTGCTCCCATGTTTTAGCTTGAAACATGTGGTTAAAAGACAGTAGTTGGGGATCAATTGGTATAACAGTGTTTCCGTAAGGGCTTTTTCTAAGGGCTCAACAAGAGAACAATTGGGGGAAAAGAGCAGATTTTCACTAATTTTACATGTATACTGTGGGTCCCCTCTAATGAGGCCTCTGCCAAGAGAGGTCACGCTCTGTACAAAGGTCACTTCTCCATGCTACAAAAGTGGTATTTCCATTGTAATCAGGTAATGTCCCATTCAAGACAGGCCATCCCTCTTATGTAGCCACTTTTTGGTTGCATTTGGGCTGGCCTTATTCGAGGGGGGATAACTGGATATTTCGGGTTTTGAAAGGGTAATATGGGTGAATGGAAACACTGGTAAAACTTTCTTCCTCTGATACAAGAAATTTGTAACACAAAATATACTAGTAGCTATGACAAAAGACTGGACAAGGACATTTTCCGTGCAGTTAGGAGTTTATTTGCCTGCTAAGCCAACTGTCTGGCTTTTTTAAAATCTCACAGCTAGCCCCAGTCCACTAGTCAAAGGCCCTGGGTCTGCTAAACAGGCAAGTTGTACAGAAACATACCAAGAAAAGTGCAACACATTGTTCAACGTGAATTTTCAAGCTGAGATGTAGGATGGAGTGAATATGAATTGATAATGCAGATTTAGTCTGCGTGTCATTTCACAAGTTGTGAAATGTACAGTGTACAATAAAAGCACACCCACCCAGTCTCGGCTATTTCAGCACAATTCCACAAACAGGTACCAAAACCTTAGTTGACTGATAGTTTTTGTGATGCAAGAACAGGTAATTGGGCTGATTTCTATTACGGGATCTGTAATACAAAGTTCATTATTCACATTCCAAACAATTGCTTAAAGTTTCCTAATATTGACTGGTAAAATATAGTTGTTCAATATTGCTTTCTGTCGTGATTTTAAATATGGTTATGAAGATTTATTTTACCTATGTGCTTTTTCTTTTTCTGTCTTTTTTTGTATGTCCGGTCTATGAACACACCCAGTTGATAAATCCTGCAGTGGTATGTATAAACAATTAGTGAATCTGTGAATAAAAGTTGAGAGGAAGTCGTGAGTGAGCAGGTGTTAATCTGCGAAAACAAGCCTTGGGTCAATCTGGGAATAAAAGTCGAGTACAAGTCGTGGGTGAACAAGTGTGAATCCGTGAAACCAAACCAAAGCAATTTGTGAACTGTGAATAAGGGTTGAGTACAAGTTGTGGGTAAACAAGTGTGAATCTCTTAAAAACAAAAAGAAGCATTGGGTCAATCTGGGAATAAAAGTTGCGTGACACAGTGGGTGAAAGACGTGCGATTCTGTGAAAACAAACCAAGCTATAACTGAGAAACGATATGAAGCAAAAATACTGAGAAACAATACTGAGCAAATATAGTGAGAAAAAATACTGAAAACCAAAACACTTATACTTAACCATTTCTGAAGTTAGTGAGACTATATTGGTGAGAATCTAGTTGTAAGTACCGAGAACAAATACTGTTAGCAACTGAAATAAAGTAATATTGAAATCAAAATCTGTAAGCAGCTGACGGTAAAATACTTCCATATTAAAAGGAGAAAAGTGACACTGAAATTCAGGAGGAATTGAGAGAAAAGGAACGTGAACCAGAAAAGTTTCAGTCAAAAAAGTGTCCCCGCAAGAAAAGATAAGCAAAACAAAATCAGAAACGAAACCAAGTAAATACTGAGAAAACGAGCATTTAGTCAGAAACAAGTCATTGCTTATCCTGGCAAGTCATCACAGATCCCGCCCCCTCCCCCCCCCAAGAAAAAAAATAAAAAACAAACAAGACAAAACAAAAAAATCTGAGCCATCCCTGTGATATAACTGAAGACCGTTCCTCCTGCATAACAACAGGAACAAGAAATTCTCCATCTGTTTAGGAGAAGGCCTCCCTGGAAGCGACCAGACAAAATGCCCAAGAGGAAGTACTTGCAGAAAGCTTCTGTCAAGACCGTTACTAAAGTCAATTTTAATCAACCTGCCAAACAGCAAAAAGTGACTAGTCATCATAAGGCTCAGAGTGAAAAGCTTTTTGACGTTCGCCTCCATGGAACATTCTATCAAGGAGATAACAAACTTAGCGCAGAATGTATGGACAGGCAGTGTATGTGCAACATTCTACTTGCACTTTGTTATCTTCCAAACAAGGAAGACCACACATCCCAAGATCTAGATTTAATTTTGCATGAATTAGACCAGTTATACGTGTCATTGACCCAAAAACTGAAAGAAAGCTGGTTATCTTGAGTTTGCAAACATGCCTCAAGAAGTGACATTTCAAGGCGTGTTGCTCAAAATCAGAAAACTTGATTCCCTGTCAGATATTTTTACGACTGACACTGAAGTAAAGGAAGAAGTAGGCCGTTTTCTTTTTGTTTTGCAGTCCACTTTCGAAATGATTGATACTGTTCTGATCGTTCTTGAAGATATTGTTTTTTTCAGTCTTCAAATATACAAAAAAGAAAATCTATATTTTGTGAATCACACTCACGTGACATGGATGGATTGCCTTGTGCAGAAGGGACCAGCAATTTGTTGGGTTTCAACACGTTTGTGTTAGCATGCAAGTATTTACTACAGCTTGCCACACATTTCACGAATAGATGCAGCATTGGTGTTGACATTTTGCCTGTTATAATTGACCCAAATATACAAGCACAAATGCATTCAGTACAAATGGATGCCTCAGAAGCAATTGAAAGCAGTTTTGTTGACCAGTCAATGAAAGTGACTCTTGCACAACAGAAAAGGGAAAACATGTCTGAAAGCGTTAATCAGCAAACAAAAGCTATAAACTCGTCAACTGATAGGCAAGCATATTCGAAAGAATACAAAAAGGCAGGAGCGTCAAAATGCGGCTTTCAGGTTAAAAGAGAGACAAAATGGAAAATTGAAGAAACAGGCAGCCAGGAAAGGGAACAATACAGATCAAAGGAAAGAAAAATAGAGAAATCCTAGAAACGGCAATTGATAGAAGATAATGAATACAGATCAAAGGAAAGAGATAAAGAGAAATCAAAGAAACAGCAATTGAGGGAATCTGAAGATTATAGATCCAAGGATACATCTAAGAAAGCAAAAGCTAGGGGAGATGAAGAGTTAAGATAAAGGGAAAGACGAACAGAGAAAGCAAAGAAGCGGCAAGTGAGGACATGTAAAATTGTGAAAGAAAATGAAAGACTAAGAAAGCATGAAGTATGAAGGCAGGAACGTACACGTTTCATAGAAAAAATAAGAGACCAAAACAGAAAACAAGTGTTCAGGCAAATACAGGAAGTGAAAAAGGAGGAACAAGCACAGTGTAGAGAAAAAAACACACGGGTTTTCCTTGGAAATATGTTTCGAAAAATTTCATCCCACCATTGCAGAAGGACCAGTATATGTATGTTTAATATGCCATCAAACCTTTGTAAGTGGCAAATCACTCCCAGACAGTGTGCTCAAGTCTGATAATTGAAAGAAGTGTATTATTGACTTGGTATCTGTGAACCACAAACAGTGGGTGTGTAGTACATGCCAATCATCTGTCCAGCAACAGAAAAAATTCCAAGATTCTCTGTTGCCAATGGAATGTTTTTTACCCAGAAACAAGAAGCATTAGAACTGCACCTGTTGGAAGAACGTGTCATTTTCCTCCGCATACCACTTATGTAAATGCGTGAATCTCCTCGCGGAAGACCATACTACTTGAACGGCAATGTGGTGAATGTACCTGTTGATGTGAATCCAACTGCTAATGCTCTTCTAAGAAACGTTCATGAACAGAAACAATTCCTATTAAGTTGAACAGGAAGTTGAGTTACACAACAAACTACCAGGTTGAGAATGTGAGACCTTTAAGCATCATGTGTGCATTACACTGGCTGATGAACAACAGTTCTTTGTGGCAAAGCTCAAACGTTCACATTGATGAGGACTGGATCCGTATATTTAATGAGGAATCTGGTCCGAACAATAGTGGTGGGACAGAGTCTCAGAACTTGGAGGAAACTAGCTCAGAAAATGATCATCGTGATGAATTGGAGAACTTCAGTCAAGTGGACGAAAGTGAGAGAGATGGGAATCTTGATACATTACTGGATGACACTGAGGTGGACTTCAACACAGTTCTTTCATTTGCCCGAGGTGAAGGCCAAACACCAATAAGTATTTCTTTTAGCTCAAAATGTAGAATATCTGTCCTTTCCTGATATATTTTGTGCTTAGCTGCATTTGGCAGAAGAAACCAAGGAAGTGTATGTGTCCTGCTAGTGTGTACTCATTCTTTAAGATGAAAAAGCTTCAGATAAAACATGTTGGAGATACAGTAAATTTGGCTATGTTCAGGTGCAAAACAAAAGGCAAAAAGTACACAGTTGAAAACACCTTTGATTCACCACAGGTAGACACTCTCATGCAACTGGATGATGGGTATAAAATTTTCCGTGGGTTGAGAAATTCGTCTCCCTATTTCGAGGAAAGAAAGGAAGATCTGATTGCCACGATAAGAAAGCTTTGACTTCCCACTTGGTTTTTGTCCCTGTCTGCAGCAGACACAAATTGGACAGACCTGGGAAAGTTGCTGCACAAGAAAGACTACAGTGATGAAGAGATTCGTGCTATGGGTTGGGCAAAGCATACAGAATTAGTAAGATCTGACCCTGTGACTTGTGTGAGATTCTTTAATCATAGGGTGCAGCAGTTCATCAGTATCGTATTTCTAAGTTAACACAATCCAATTGGTAAGGTAACAGACTTTTCTATTGAGTAGAATTCCAACAGAGAGGTCCACCACATATTCATATGCTTGTATGGATTGAAATTCGCCAGAGTACAATGTTCATACAGATGAAGATGTGGTAGAGTATGTAGATAAGCATGTCTCCTGCTCACACCAAGAACAACCAGATCTTGAAGAACTGATTCGACTACCGACCCACAAACATTTAAAAAACTTGTAGGAAAAACTGATAACCTGTGTGCAGATTTGGATTGCCGTTGCCTCCAATGCAAGATATAATGATTCTGATCCTTTTTGAAGGTCCCAGTGAGGCTGAAAAGTTAAGAGATGGATCAGAGTATGCTGAAATGACATTTTCAAACTTTCTCACTGATGTTCTACAGATGTGTGAACAAGAATATATAAAAGCAATTCGCTCATCACTCAAAGGACCCAAACCATTTTTGAAGAGAACACCATCGGAAATTCGCATTAATCCTTACATGAAGATGCTACTCAGTGCCTGGAAAGCAAATCTATCCTGCAATTCGTTCTTGATGCATATGCTGTGGCGACATATGTGGTAGATTACATAAAGAAGAGCCAGAGAGGAATGGGTCGACCTATGGACCAAGCAAGTAAAGAGGCAAAGCAAGGAAACAAGGACTTGCCTCAACAGGTACATCACATTGGAATCCCTTTCCTGAATTCCGTGGAGATTTCTGTACAAGAAGCCAGCTACATGACACTTCAGCTTCCTCTGACAAGAGCCTCATGAGAAGTTGTTTTTGTAAATGCATCACATCCAGATGATAGAACATTTTTGTTAAAAGGTGAAGAAGAAGTAGAGAAATTGCAAATGCAATCTACAGACATTCAGGCAGGAAATGTGATAAAATGGTATGCTGTTCATGCACGACAACTGGAATCCTGGTGTCTAGCAGACTATGTACCAAAGTTAAAGGTAGTTTTTCCTTCAAAAAAAAAAAAAAAAAAAAAAAAAAAAAAAATCTTGATCCCTGTGAAGCAGTACAGTTGGACGTTGCCGGATTAGAAGGGAATGAAGCTGATGAACAACTGAGTGATGCTAGTAATGCCACTTTCAGTGCAGAGAAAATAAACATTACCTTGTCAAATGGCGTGACTTTCTCTGAAAGAAACAACATACGTGTTCTGAGGTATGTGAGGTTTAGTGAGAAAGGTGACCTTGAAAATTCCAGCAGAGAAAGACTCATGTTGTTTCTACCATGGAGAAATGGAGTGAAGTAAATCCTGTCTGATTATGAAACATATTCACAGCATTATGATGCTGTGAAGCACATTGTTGAAGGAAAAAGAAAAGAATATGAGAAAAATGCTCATATTCTTGAGGAAGCAGCTGAAAGGTTACAGGCTGGGGACATATAAACATTTGATAATGTGGCTCCAGGAACTAAATACACAGAGTCTGTAGATGCAGAGGAAGGTGCACAACAAAGTAATGACTATATTTTTAGCCCTATATATGCAACAAACACAGACAAACTATGACATAGCAGATGATATCTTTATGGAACATCATGTGGTCAAGAACAGCAAATATTGGCAAGACGTGTACCTGATGAAAAGTTCAGACAGATGATTTGATGTTTGAATACACCGCAAAGGGAATTTTTCAAACATGTCATGAAGTGGATCAAAACGAAAGATGACCCTTTGCGTGTATTTCTGTCGGGTGGAGCTTGTGTTGGAAAGTCAGTTCTTTGTAAACTAACGTATCAATGGTTACACAGAGACCTGTGATCTACAGAAGGCCAGAATCCTAAAGATTGTAGAATTCTTGTTCGTACTCCAACAGGGAAGGCAGCTTACAATGTTGAAGGATCCACCATCCATCATGCACTTCACATCACTCCAAACACAGGATTTCAATATCGCAAACGATTCTCTGCTGTCTTGAATACCTTATGATCCAAGTACATGTACCGAAAGGTTATTATTATAGATGAGATGTCTATGGTTGGAAATCAGATGTTCAATTCTATGAGCCTTAGACTACAAGATATGAAGGAGAACAGTAAATCTCTTGGTGGCATACATGTAATATTGATTAGAGACTTGTACCAACTACAACCAGTCATGGATCAGTAGATATACAGGGATCTGTCAAACAACAATGGTCCATTAGCTTCTAACCTGTCGGTGGACTTGTTCAATATGCATTAGCTCACTGAAATCATGAGGCAGAAAGATGATCAAGACTTTGCTGTAGTTCTTTATCGTCTGAGACAAGGTATCTACACTGATGCTGACATTTAAGTCTCAAAGAACAGACTGTACAACTTGATGAAAAACCATCTCTGTCTTCAGTGCCGCATCTGTACACAGTAAACAGACTTGTTAATGATGATAACATGCAGGTCTTTAAAACTTCCTCATGTGAAAAAAAACTGTAATATGTGCACAAGATGTTGTGGTTGGTGTCTTTGCTGCAGGAGTAAAACAGTAATTAATTGAAAGAATTTCGGATGATACAAGTAGAACTGCTGGTTTGATGTGCAAACTTCCAGTAGGTGTAGGGTAGAGATGTGAAACTACATGCAGCCTGAATACTGACAATGGTATAGTTAATGGGGCCACTTGTATCTTTAAAACGATACATTATGTGATCCCAGAAAGCATTCTACCAAGTATCTTGTGGGTTCAGTTTGATCATTCCAGTGTAGAAACCAGGAGAAAGTACAAACAGTACCAGAGAGAATATATTGATGTGCAGTAGACGCCAGTTTTTGCAATTAACCACAACTTCAACACAGGTAGAAACCAGGGTCCTGTCATCAAAAAAAGTCTTAATTAAGACAGCAGCAGCTAAACATTTCACAAATCTCAAGGTGACACAATGAATGAGGTTGTCATTGATACAGAAAAGTCAAACATGAAGCATGGTCATTTTGTTGGCTTGAGCTGTGTGCCCAAAAAATCAGGCCTGCACATAAAAAACCTGAATGAGAGAAATATAAAGCAGGACAGCACTGCTGTACAAGAAATGAAAAGACTGCACACCAAAGCTGAGTTAAAACTGTGTTATACACCAGTGCAGGCAACGGAACCAAGTACTTTTATTTTTGTATTTCACAATGTTCGTTCATTGCATTGTCATTTCAAGGAGGTTGCAGCAGACCCAAACTACACATCTGCACACATTGTTGCATTGGCCGAATCAAGATTGGTCCAGAAAGATGATTCTCCAGATTATGTTCTGGATGGGTTCCACATAATAAGAAACGATCAAAAAGACTTCATTGGCTGCCAGCAGAGACCACCAGGTGGCATAATTTTGTACATTAAAGATGTTTTGTCACTTGTTAGTGTCACATCAGTTTCTGCAAAGGAACTAGAGCATACAGTCTTAAAATTCAAATATAGCAATGACATTGTTCATTTTGTTGCACTGTACAGATCCCCAATATGCAGAAAAAAAGTTTGAATAACATTGCGAGCACTTAAGAAGGCTACTCAACACTGACAATAATGGTATACTTTGTGGTGATTTTTATTGTGACGTGATGGCTGAGCAAAACACATGCACAATGCATTACATACAGAAACTCTTTAACTGTAGCCAGTTCATCAAAGAACCAACGACTGACTATAAAACATTACTTGATGTGGTCTTTTCAAAAAAACAACTCCTTGTGTCCATCTTATATTGACTGCATGATCAGATCACAAGCTGATACCTGCTCATGTAAAGCTACAATAGTGCATCAATTATTTTTTGTTGCAAGAGGGATTCTGACAGGACGAAAGATGTTTGACAGATTTCTATCAAATAAATATGAATCCAAATCAGCATATATTGCCTTGGCCTGGTGTGTTAGGGACAGAAGCTCTTCAAGTGTACTGGCAGTGCACTTTGGGTAGCTGACCCTTCCTGGCCTGACCCTGACAAGTGTGACTTGGAGAAAGAGACGGTATGATGTGGATGGATGCGTTTGAAGAATGACAGTGAGAGAAAGGCTTTCCTGTAGCCTATATAATATACATAAAAATGAATTTCAAACAACCCAATTATATGCAATTGTTTGAAAATATGTTTTAGAAATGAATTTCAAACAACCCAATTATATTCAATTGCTTGAAAATATGTTTTAACAATGTCACAATCAACTTGCATTCATAATGATGATACAAAACCAAAGAATGAATTTACATTTCTGATCAACAGTACATGAAATGGTGCACTCTAGTTATTATTTGATGAACATTGATGCTGTCTATAAATGTATATAGATGTATTGTATTGTAGTATTTCTGAATTATAAACCATTTACAACTGTTTATATGGTTCTACATCAAATGTTTCATTTATAGTTGCATGTATATATTCCCTATGACTAAGTGCTTACAATATAGAAAACTATACATTTTAAATTTCTTACCAAATTGGTTTGATTGAAAAAATGTAATGACTCCGTAACATTTAATTTCATTGCAATTTTAAAATATTTTTGCTGTAACTACTGTGAATATTTTACAATACATGTATATTGAAATTCTCATACTTGAAATGCTACACTTCAGCCGTAACTTGATTTAGTCATGCACTAAAATTTATATTTTGTGTAAATATGTATATCATATTTCACCATCTCTGAAGTGTAAACCATTTACAATTGTTAACCCCATTATACATTAGGTCTTTCTTTCATGATGAAGTGTATATATATTTCATGAAAAGAAGTTTTTACAATCAGAAAATTGGACATTTTAAATTTGTGAGCAAATTGAATTCAGTATATATAAGTCAGCATGTACTCCATGATTTCTTATTGAAATGTTCAATTTAAATTTCAACTTCAAAAATAACGTCGCTGCGAGCACTTAAAATATTTTATATTCATATTCTGTTGTTACAAAATATTGTTATACATACTTTGACATTTTTTATTGAATATTTGCTTGTGAGATTTTTATACCTATAGAAACTGGATTGTATCTACATGCACACACCAGATAGTTCGTCTGTGATTGACAACCCTTTTTGGTCTGTGGTTCTTTGCAAATAAATATTTGTAGCTCATAAAACTATTTCCAGAAATATTTGAATATGGGACGTACAGTTATTTAGTATTAATTGAGGCAAGCCTCCCACCTCCCCGCTCTGGTGATTTTTTGTAATGCAGGATCTATGTTAGAGGGACAAGTGAATTTTGAGAGGGACAAGTGAAAATTCAGATTAACATGTCCTATGGACGAGTGATTCTGGAAAAAATTGTAGAAGCCTGTTTTAATATTTCACTGTAGTTAACTTACACATCAAATATATTTATATTTCTCAAATATGATTTTATGTCTTGTCTGTGGACTTCATAGTACTCAGTATGTACATACATAAATTTGTGCAGCAGAATTATGAGGTGGGCCAATAAAATTGATTTCAGAAAGTTGTAAAATTTTGTCTCTGGACTTTACAGAAATGTATGTTTGTAAATATGTGCATGAAAATCAGAGATCTTCAAATCATAGTGGCTTTAGTCTGTTCCACAAAGAGATAATGGTACATTAAAAACTTTGAATTTGTCAACCTTGCTAGAAAACTAACACACTTGTTGAGGTAGGTAATGTAAAATTCAATTTTCAACACCCACAAATTTTAACAAATATGTACACATTGACCCTTTGCTATGGTACCCTGTCTCTACACTGTTTATTTACTATTGTCATTATTCACTTGTTATCATTTCCAGATGTCCATGGTCCTTGTAGCTGTGGCTACAAAAGAACTAGCTACCAGGTGATATTGCCAACTGAAAACATGGAAGATAGACAAAATTAATGGTGTGACAAAACAGCTGGACCATGGATACGACCACTGTTTGGTATTAAACAACCACAAGATTAGGGGTTCTCTTCAATGTGAAAAATGAGCCATGGATAGACCCACTGTTGTATAACATAAATCAACTTGAGTCTAGGCATTACACCATCATGGCACTCATGTTAGTTCACAAACACATTCTCTTGTTTGTCACCCAAATACCCCAACTTCACTTATCTCGTTTTAGTTTACTTGAACAGAAAAATGGACACTGTATGCATGTATCTCAGAAAATTGTTTTCATACGTCGTCATGCCTATTCAGATTGTGCCGTGTCACTCTGAAACATTTCACTCAAACCCATACATTGTTGAAAATGAGCCATTTCTACTTTGACCAATCGTACGCATTATTGTCAGTTTTCCAGTGAACACACACACACTCACGCACACAAACACACACACACACACACACACACACTATATATATATATATATATATATATATATATATATATATATATATATATATATATATATATATATATATATATATATATATGTGTGTGTGTGTGTGTGTGTGTGTGTGTGTGCACTTTCAAGAACACAGAAATAGAATATTGGCAGCCAGGCAGTCACAATTTGAAGCTCTTCTATGTCAACCAAAATGTGTCTGCAATCACTAGCTGGGATTGTACACATACAAGCCATCATTAGTTGGGCTAAATCAAGACATGAAAACTGCCAAAACATACAAACCTAAATTCACACAAAACAAGCACACTTCTATAAATCTTCCACTGGCTTGCACAGAGAATGCAGTAAATTTGCTTGTCCACCATCAGAAAACAGAAACAAAGACTGCATTCCAGCACTCATGGGCTTAAAAGATGGCAGTTTATCTCATCTTTGTCTACAAATCAAACTGTTCTGTGACTCTGATTTTTCCACCATGTGAAACCAAACGATGTGTGTTGGAACTAAAAGCCATTTCAACCGACAAGAAGAATGAAAAAGAGAAAATGAATTTACATTGTCTAAAGCAAAAGCTACAGAAAGCTCAACTGCTTGTTTTTGTTCCATGCAAAAAGAAGAAGAAAAGAGAGACGCCCAAAGTGATCCTCCAATCCTGATTGGGACCACCTCAATCGTTTATTATTTTCTAAAACATTGTACCTATTTCTATCCCATGGGTGTTAGTGCTGATGCAAGTACTGTTGTGTTCATACCTCGTCCATTCATGTACCCATGCGGGTTCTATAACTTTTTAACAAGTTCTGCTACCTGATTGAAATCGTCCAGTGGAAACCTCTAATTGTGTGCTTACATGAGGTTCAGAACCAGTGATGTTGACCAAATTTTCAAGGTCAACAGGCTTTATAATGTTGCTAACACAGAGGACTGGGAAGGCCTGCTTTCATTGTTCTGTTTAAAAATTGTTCCTCGGTGTTCCTCACCTTACAGAGCAAGCATAGCTTGATAACGATTTTACACTCCACCCCCCCCCCCCCCAAATGGATACCTTTGTTCCAGTCACACTCGTAAAGTCAGTAAACATCAAAAGCAGGAATGATCACTTTTGACATTATTTTCAGGTCAAATTCTATTCCTGTCCACAGTCAGCTCATACCCTTGGTCATGCTCAGTCAAAACTTTGTTCTCCTGGACTATCCAACAGCACCAAAGACCACTCCTGGTGCCCTGCACACGCAGTGGTAACTGCAGTGCTAACACTTCCTGACTCGGCAAAGTATGAAGGTCTACATATACATGTACACATTTTTTCAGTGGAACTACTTTCTGGTGAAGCAGCGCTTAATAGTGTCTGTGCGTAAAATGCATGAGTGAACATGAAGAACAATAGAAAGTCCTGCAAACTTTGATAAATTTGAATACATTATGTATTCCACTATTGACTGGGCATTTCATAAATTAAGTATGTAAAGCACTAAGTGTGACTAAAAAACTTTCTTTTCAGCATTTTTCATACAAAGTTTATTCCTGGTTTCTGTGGGCAGTTTTTAGGGAAAATGTACATGTTCCTAGTGTATTTCTTTGTAAAATACCCACACCCTTGCAGGACACCAGGCAAGACCATTGGGACGTGACTTGTGTATTCAACTATTAACAGGCCAAATTAGCCATTGTTCTTGTGCACTCGCACATGGGTTATTGTGTGCCATCTAGTGGCCAACCTGACCTTTTTCCCTTCTTCTTTTGTAAACTAACATCTATTGTAACAGCAAACTATTATTCCTGGTTATCCGCAATTCGACAATATATTCATCAGTCGAACATTATTCTGGATTTCAAGAGAAAACAAACAAAAATATGCAAGCCAAATGTCATTTGGGTAAAAAAGTAATGGATATGCAGAATGAACTGTGCGTTTGACAAACATGGAACAATTTGTAATAGAGCTCTGCGCAATGTCCAAAATAAGATGGCGAACAAATATCAAGATGTGAAATATGTGTAGATATCGACTATTTGAACAAAGCTTTGTAAGAAAACATTAGGCTAATGTTCAGAGCAAACCCATATATACTTTTCATCTTTGCACCGTTGATTACCTAAATTGTGCACAACAACACAATTAACAATCAGAGCACAGGGACATTTGTGCTCTGCATGATCAGTAAATTGTACTATTCTAACAGAGGATACTGTTGGACAGCGAGCCAGATTTGTAAGTGCAGGTGGTTGTAATTGTGTGGCTAATTCCGTAAATCTAGCCAGAAGTTGCAAATACAAGTGGTGTATTATCTTCAGAAAGCCAGTCAGCAACACAAGAGAATAAGTCGCATGTAGTATCAATTGTCCAGAGGGATTGTCTGGAAAACTTGCTCCATGCGAAAAAAAGAAAAAAAGCAGTCATAATGTGAATGACTACTGCAAGTGACCTGACTGCAGCAGTACCCAAGATTCAGCACATGACATTTCTTTCTATTCCTTACAATGCATGGACTGAGCACCAAGCCAGGTTTTGTTTTTAATTATGGTCCTTGTTGTTACAGCCAGAGTATTGAGTGTGTGTTGGAATGCATGTGTTTGGTCTGGTACAGTATTTGGCTAGGTCAGCTCACATGCAGCTGAGCACAACATCAGTGAGAAACATACAGCAGGAAGCTTTTGTCTTGTCTCACCCAACTTGCTGAAAGCTAAAATCACATGAAAACCATGCATGGTACTTGATTACTGTTACATGTACAAGAAAATTATCACTGTGGGTTCTCTTAACTTTTCATACTTGATCATTCCAATACATTTCTTTGAGTCGCACTGCTTTTTTAACGAAAATATTGACCTCGTTAAACATATCCCTAAGACAAAAGCAGAATTAATTTTAGCTAGACGTTTCATAAAAGTAGTTGTAATGTACACTGAATCTATTATATGGATTACAAGTACTTAACTCTGCATTAGAAAGTTTTACTTGTGACGACAGCTGTATCTGGTATCTGTGTAAATGGAGAATAAAATCATATATACTTGAATACGTTTTCTTGCATGTCTATCTTGAGAGCTACTTGAACAAGGACCTTGATTGTGCACGTTAGTGTTTTTCCAGAAAGGGCAGACTGAGTACTTGGGTGACCCTGATCGTATCCCAAGTTCACAGAGCCACAAATGTGATGAATCTGTAGGCCAGCTGAGCATGGGCTGTTGACACAGCCCTCTTGTTAACGATCGTTTTAATTTGGTGCTTGCAGGTTAATGCATTCATTTCTATTGACTAAAATGTAAGTTAACAGGGATTGGAAAGGTTATTCACGTTTTCAATTTCTGCTACAGAACTGACAAAGACAAAATACCATGCAAAATGTACCCTGTGGAAACACCCCTTATGGGATGAGGAACAGATCCATACCATATCTAAGCTGAAACTGGAGGTGCAAGTCTACAACCATTTCTCTGTTTTTCTTGATGTCACTTCTTAAATTAGCACGTGCCAAGTACCTCACATGAAAACATTTTGCATCCTCTTCGTTTGACCACAAGGATAAGCTGTATGAACAAAACCAATTGCAGTTGCTACCTTAACCTTAATTGTATCGACGTCCTCTGGCAACCTATTGTGTAACTGTCGTGTGTACCACAGCAACAACTCCAATATGTTCTCCAGTTGTTTTTTCCATCTTCTCAAGTTGAAAACTCACATGTGATTTGAATGGTTTGTCAGTCATGTCTCTTATCATGGTATATATATATATATATATATATATATATATATATATATATATATATATATATATATATATATATATATATATATATATATAAAATGATAAAATGTATCGTTAATTTTTTATAATAGCTTGCAATTAATCAATAGCATTACAAGTATGACGTTTTGATATGTAGCCACCAGGTAGTGGCACCTGTCAGCATTCCGTTAGTTTAGCTGACTGCAAACAGCTATACCCTTGAAGCCAAGGAAGTACACAAAACCCTTAACAAACTTAGATATTCATGAGCAATGTTTCGCAGCACCTCAACTAAAATCCTGTTGGTTAGTCCTGTCGCTGGCATTACAAAGGTCAAGTCTCATCCGTTTATTGTTTTTCCTTATCAACACATGGCTAGCATACACAAAATATAGCCTGCTGTTTGGCCCAGCAAGGAGTCTGTCGGGCCAAGGGAACGCTGTCGACCCCCTGGCCATTTGCTCCTTGATTGTTTGATTAGGTTTTCCTGACTGTTTGCAATTTAGCTTTGACCAAAAAAACAAAACAAAACAAAACAAAAACAAAAAAAAACAACAACAAACAAACAAAAAAAAAAAACAAAAACAAAAAAAAAAAACAAAAACAAAACAAAACAAAACGAAACAAAACAAAAAAACAAAAAAAAACAAAAAAAACAAAAAAAAAACCCCGCCGAACTATGTCTTCAACGATGTGCTGATCATTGCTTTAAACATATCTTCATGGCCACAGAAATATCAAATTAAATTACGTAAAGAAAAATCAGTCATTATGTATCATTGAACAGTTTCCCAGGGTATGGACAAAGTGAGCAAGTAATGTTTGTTAGAAAGTTATAACAACAAAAGATCAAAACAGAGTTACATATTGCCTTGAAGACGCTACGTGAGATGTCTACGAATAAACAGTTATTCAATTGTCGGAACCTTATGAAGCCATTTGTCTTTTTTTCATCAAATCAACCAGTTCTCTCAACCCTCTAGTCACACCATACATTCATTCCACTTTTTCCAGTCACTCCGGCTTCAGTATCAGCCAAATACCGAGCCGCAGTCGTGTTTTCTTCGGCTGTGATTTAACAAGCTAGAAAAATCATAGATCTCATTGTAGCTTTACGGAAAAATCGACCTTCACAACAATGGGTACTTCGGTGGATATTTTTAAGGTGCCCAATATTTTTCGTGAATACAGCCCGTGCTAAAAGTTTGCCTCGTCACACAGTCCCGTATTTATTCAAATGAAAACAGTTGAATACGGTGCATCTTGATTGAATATTTATTGACAAAGAATTACAATTTTCAAGTTGTACAATCTTGAGAAAACGCTGCCCCTCATTAATGAGTCACTCGAGTCATGAAAGTCGCCTCACACTTGGTAGCGTATACCTATATTAAGCCGATGGAAAAATGTTAAAAGAGAGATACATGATATGAAAAATTTAAACGATCAAATCGTGAGAAATTACCAGAAAATAACAAGGTTATTTCAATCTATAAAATGAAATGAAAGATATGAAATAAACTTTATTGACAGTATTACAAGTAATACAATATGATTTGATGCTTGATCAAGTACAAACATTGTCCGTTTTTCGTGCCAAATTTTCCCGTTGCAACTACCAAGTATCCGCTGAATGTGGAAAATTTCCAATGGCGTACGTTTTTCGCACATGTGCACGCCGTTATTACATCATAGATATCGGTCCCCCATGATCTGTGTTAGAATGGATATTGTCTTTGTTCGTTTTTGATAGACAATCAGCAATTTTTTCTGGAACAGCGCAACTTCATCGTCGAACACGCCTGAATATGGTCCGTGGAAATTAAAAACATTTTTTTCCAGTGACCTTTCGTGAATGGCGATGAAGCTGCGCTGATTCCAGACAGCCTTGATGATTTTCACTTGAAATACAACATTGGTGTTTTAAAGTGCAACGGTCTGCTTGCTGCCATGCGCGCATAGACGATTCGAATAAATATAGCCGTGGATTGAACTCACAGTGATGGCGTGATTCGGCTTAGTGGAGCTTCACCTTGGACGCATGACGCATTTCCTCAGCTGACACAAAGCCGTCACCTGATTAGATATGCATTGATATTGATGAAATTCAGGCTACACGCCTTCTTAAGGATCGCAGTTTACAATTATCTCATTTCAGGGAAGCAAGAATGGTAATTTTGCAGTTGAATGAGCAATAACATACTTTTGTTTGCGAAGACTGCTACTGTCCTCCTCCTCCTTCTCCGTCTCAAAGTTTTGCTTTTTCAACCAAATGATTAATGTGGTAGCGTGCTCTTTCGAGTGATATAGATAACTACAACCCTGCCTCAATAACAATCAGGATACCAACATGATTTAAATCATCCACAATATACTGAACCACAACACTTAGTAGGCACTCCCCCCTCTCTCTGATCGGGGGGGGGGGGGGCAATCAGGTGAGGAACCTCTCTTTCTCTAAAGGCAGCCTAACAACACTGAAGTGGTACAACTTTGTGATAATTGCGTCCATCCCTTCTCACATGCATAATTTCGATCATTTTCTCATGATTTATATGCCTGCAATCCTTTAACTCAGACTTTTATGTGGACGAAAAGTGTTGGACCTGTTTCGGTGATATACAATTTGTTCACAAAATTTGCAAAGAAACGGTATAAAACTAACCATTTCGATCAATGGCTTGGAAGTCTCGTTTCTGCTCTTGTAGGGGGAGTTTGCCGTCTCCATGGAAATTGGCTTGGAATTGCTTGAAGTCCATTTTGATTGGCTGTCATGCATGAGAAAATGATTAAGGTTCCGAAAGGCATATGGCTGTAGAGTTGTTGGTTTCATGATATAATATATATTTGGGGCTTTGTTCAATTTCCATAATTTGAATTTTGCAAGTGTCAATGTACCAAGTGGCTGATCAAGGTTTATATATTTATCTATCTATTTAGTTATTTGTTTGTTTGCATATCCTGGGCAACAGGCTCATCGCCCGATAACAGACACAATCAAATTTTGTACACATGATAAAATAGCACAGCACAAATATATAAAAATAACAAAATTGACAAGTATAGAATATGCACACAAGTCTGTCCAACTGGAGCTTTCAATTAAAATTTTGCTCAGCTCTTGAATAAATCATAGAAAATTTATCCAAAATAAGTATTGCTCATGTTAAGAAGTTGCGAAAATGCTCCAGCAAATCTAAATTTTGCTTAAGAGATTACCAGTTGGACCGCAACGACACATATAAACATAAACACCACCATTCGTATAATGGGTTTTAAAAAAGACCGCGGTATCATTCTGTTAAAAACAGCCACGTGCACTGCCCAAAAAGCTCAAAGTCGATATCAATGTAGTCCACCAAAAACACGAACAGTCCTCGGTGTGAAGCAAAACTTTTCCAGGTTGATCCTTGTCCTTTGAACTAAAAAACAGAGTGCTCAGACACCAGATAAAAACAGTTGTACTTCCAAATAACAATATTTTGTGAACACGTGAGATCTGAAACTATTCTTCTCAGGAAGAATATAGGAAGGTTGAAAAGTCTGTATTGTAAACTGCCCATTTTTTTTTTGAAATGCCATTTTGCAAGTTTATTTTGTGGGTTAATTATTTTTTTGCACTTGCTTTTGTTTAACAGTAGTATTTCATTTATTTTTGGATCACTTTCTGTTTATGTAAGTATACTTTGTCTAAGTCTAAGTTTAGGATACTACATAATGGTATCATTATGTAGTTAGGATATAGTCATCGAGCGATTTTTGTGTGTTACGGGTCTCTCTCTCTCTATATATATATATGTATATATATATGTATATATATATATATATATATATATATATATATATATATATATATATATATATATATATATATATATATATATATATATATATATGGTAAGTAAATGGTCAGGGCATATTCATGCCTCGGGTCTACATAGCCACTATGCTGTGCATAAGTTTATCGTACAATAACGTCAGGGCTGTAACCTACCAAATAATGGTTAAAATATTGCTCAACTCTCAACAGTTGTAGCAATTACAATTAGGTAGAAATATCTGTCTATAAATTTTTGTTAAGTCGTGACATTAAAACATGGAATTTGCATATTGACATTGAAGAGATGTAATATCTGTATATCTAGAAAATTGATGTGCTGATTGCCAATGGCCTAAATCATACCTGCTCCAGAGAGCGTTTACCCGGACATCTGCCATAATAACCACATCTGCTGTAATCATCATACGCTCGTCTTGCAGCTCTCTTGAGGCGCCTCCAACTGCGCCTGATTCGAGGCCACCCGCTGGTGACACTCACAGCCACTATGGTGATGATCAGCAATATAAGTATGCTCTTTCTCATAGTAACTACCAATAGACATGACAAAACAAAACTTACATTATTATTCCACGTAATAAGTTAGCGGGCCATTAGTATGAGAATCGTTCTAATCAATTTAACATTCACATGTTGGTTTGCTTAGGCTAATTGTCTAATATTTACTGCAATAAACGTTAATTATTTACTTGTTTTTCAAAATGTTAAGGCACTTGATTCAAGTGACCAGAAATTATTGAGTACTTTTTCTGATAATAAATAGCAGTTAATTTGTAGTAGTCAAATTGTTACTGGACTTGACTTTCAGTTTTTAGCTCTGCAAAACCTCAAATTGAACTTTTCCAAGTATTGCTGGTGATAAAGTACTTGAAATTGAAAGTTTCGAAGTATGGTATGATCCTTTGCTAACGTGTTAGAAAGAAGCAAAATAGCCTAGGATTTAATCGTTGATTTTGATGCAGTTCTGCATATCTTTCTGGATGTATTCTAAGTCTCCTATCGTGCACAGGAAAATAATTTACTTTGTTAAGTCGATAGTTTTCATGGTACATCGCTGGACCACGAAATGCGTAAACTTCAGTTCATGCGGGTCGACAAAAACATTTCCTGTTAAATTTAATCTTTCCATATACCTGTTTTATTTAAAGTCCACAAAAGATTTTCCGCTTGTTCACTTCTTCAGCGCTTCTTGGGCAAATGAGTTGCTACAGGAGTCGAATGTAGGGCTATCACTTCCTTCCTGTTCTCTGCGTCCCTATTTAAAGGATTCGTGAAGAGAGGGACGCTAACCGACCCTTATGATTTGCTAAACATATAATTAATCTTGATTCGTAATATGTCAACCATGTACTTGTTAGCCAATGAGAAGTTCTGGATTCAGAAAGGGGCTGTCCAAATTATGCACATATGTGGTTATCGTGTCAAAACGTATAGGTATCAGGTGAGGTTTGTGAAGGAACTGTTGCCAGCCATAGACTGGTATGCAGACAGATGCCCGGCTGTTGTTATATCCAAACCAGGAACAAACATAATAATTTCTGAAAATCGGTAAGCTAGAAGTGAAATGCATACAATAGGTTGCTTCACTCAATAGTTGGCCATCGTTACAGACTACTTGTCAGCGACAAAGGATACTTGTTACTGCACTACTTGTAACTTTTTATAATGGAAAATTGCATCTGCACACTGCCAAAGGTATACACACAGGATATTTGTATGTGTATGTATATGTGTATGTGTTTGTATATGTATGTATATATATATATACACATATGATTCCACAAGGTTAGGGGTTAATCCTGAATCAAATGTCACGTGGAATTCAACGAACTTTAAATTGGATCCAAACAGACTCCAGGAAACCTTAAGAGAAAAAAGCCTAGCCGAAAGAATTTCATCATGGTTTCCAGACTTAAAGAATAATTATTACTGTAAATATCATCGTAGTGCTGGCCAAAGAGATCCTCGTGATTTAAGGCAAATTGTGACGAAAGCAGGGATGCCAACATTCAAAGTGTCATTTCAGGGGCAAGTAGTCAAGACCACCAGGGACACAAAATAATTAACAAAGAATAAAGAAGCAACTGGCAGTTGGCATCTTTGCGAAAACACGTCTCATGTCACGAAAGTTTGCCAAGCAGGAAGCACCCAGTGCAACCTACCATGTCGCAAGAACTCTGAACACCAATACCATAGCCTTTGATACAACGGCCAAATTACCAGGCTTCAGAAAAAAAACGCAAGTTAATGGCTAAAGTGAAACATAATGCGATTATTTGTCGAGTGTGCAATTAAATGTAAATGTGATTGACAACTAACAGACTGCACACATTCATGATTGTGCACATGCAGGAAATTCGTGTACCAGAGACATGAAATATTAGAATTAGTTAACATACTGAGAAATGTTCCATATATAATCCTCCCTTCTTTTATTGTCCGTTTTTTCCTAATGATTAATGAAGTTATATATAGAGGGAACAGAAAGAATTTTCCTTTCAATATCAAAGTAAGTCAATGCTTATCAATATAGTACATTAACAATGGTTATCCAATCACCGTTTACTTTGGTAATTCTAGTGGGTAGTAGAAGGATGTATGGTTTGTTAGGAACGATTAGTTATGTTGAAATTCAACGTCAAAATTAGTAATAAATTGCAAATGTTTGTGTATTTTATTAACACCCTCACATCAAAGTCCGCACATACACGGACCGCTGGCAATATATACAGACTCACCCTCTGCATGTCATAACATCTCTATAAAATAGGGTTTTCCATATTAAAACACGCAAAGATAAAGTATTTGCCAAGAAAATAAACCAAAATAAGAATCATTAAATATCCAAAAGGCACTGAGGCAGCATGACGATTTGAACACAGGGGCTTACTGGCAGCATGTTAATGTACTTTTCTTCGAAAAATAAATATGGGCACCCACCGTATATTTTTAATATGGCAGCTACGTGGCTCTAAACATGATTTGTGACAAGCAAAATACCCATATTTTGTGAGGTTTAATATGTTTACCTAATTGTCTAGCTAAGATGACTTTTGATAAAAGGTGTTCACTTCTTTCAGACGTTAGAGTTCCCAGTCATCCAAATTGAGAGGTTATGGCTTTTCTGTGTCATCTTGTATTTTTAAGAGAAAAGCTCTATCCAACTCAAGAAAAATTCTACCAGAACTAGTATGTATTTGCTCTGATCAGACGCGGCAGGCAATGAACCTCATATATCAAAGGGCCATCTGTCAAATCTATCATTTTTTGGGAATTGGATGTATCGAAGGTACCAGATAATAACATTGTAGACGTTTTGATTTCTCATAGATTTCACAGGATTTAACATAGTCCAAAATGAAACTATATACGCGAGGCCGATATATTTGCTCAATGCCGCTAAATGATTTGTCAAAGCCTGTGCACCAACATATAATAAATCATGATACACCTCTATTGCTGTTGATGTAAATTTTAAGAAAGGGCCAGTTGTCAAATACATTTTAAATCATTGGGAGCCTTGCGCATTCTTGAGGTGTACAAATGGTACAAAATATTGTCATCTTTACTATACTTTTCAGATTCCGTTACATTTGTTGATGTGAATGTGTAGTCACCTGGTAAAGCACTTTTTGACATATAAGCATATATGTATAGTTCATAAAAACATTACCCACATAAATAAATTTCAGTCCTACAAACAGAGAAAAGTTAAATACAGCAAAAGGCAGATATTCAAGTATTACCAAAACATCAACATGCATTTTTCAATGCCAATGTGAGGAAACAATTTTCCCTCCTGATTTGAGACAGGCAGTCATCCATAAAAGGCAACTGGTGGTTTTAAACCAGTCCTCTCATATCTTTCAAATATTCTTCATTAACTACGGACTTTTGTTTTTCCCAAAACATATGGGACTAACCACTTAAAACCTTAAAATGTATCCCTTGATCCGAAGATAAAAAGAGACATGGTAGCCCTGCCACTTTTTAGTTCTGCTGACTTGTCAGGCAGCCGAGTTAACAACAAAAGGCAAAAGTAGGCCTGTATCGTTTTCGTGACATTTGTGAATTTGGAACATTATAAAACTCTCTTCCTTCATTATAACTATGATTCGGAGAACACAGTCCACAGCCCACAGCCCAACAAAGTGAATGAGGTATTTATTAAATAGTTCAGAAAACCATTAGCCATATTCACAAATTTCAATCCAACGAGAGCAAAGTTAAATACAGATATTCACGAATTACCAAAACATCAACATGCATCCCGATACCAATGTGAAGAACCATTTTCACTCAGACTTAAGGCACGCAGTCACCCACACAAGGCAACTGGTGGTTTTAAACCGGTCCTTTCAACCTTCTTATAATTTTTCATTAACTAAAGACTTAGGTTTTTTTTTTCAAAACACGTCTTAAAACCCAAATGTTATCACTTGCGCCAAAGATAAAAAGAGACATGGCAGGGCTGCCACTTTTGATTTGAAACCTAGGTAATTATCTCCTGCTGTTACTAGGTCAGCATGTACCGTATTCGACTGTAGAGGAATTATTGGACTGCACGTGTTAGCAAGATGTGGAGTGGGCGGAGGTTTAGAGGTAAAAATTTCTGTCTGAACATTTTTTGAAGCTCAAGAAGCAGATAAAATGGCAGTTTCATCAATGTCATAACACACTGGATGTGCAGTAGAGTCTGAATATGGTTGCTATGACAACCCATTTGTGCAATTTCGAGACATATGTGTAATAACTTTGAAATGATAGCCTTGATGGAGCAGTGCCCACCTGGCCAAACGGGATGCTAAGGGTTTCACGTTTTGTAGTGAAATAGCTTCATTGTCAGTTTCAACAAGAAACTTACTGTAAACTGTAAATGAGGCATGTGTTGTTTATTTTTATGCCTTCCACTGAAGCATGATAATTGCAGTTTTTTTTTTTAACACTTTAACGTTTTTCTATTTTCTATTAAGTCATGGCCACCGTAAGAAATGGGCAGATCTTGTCCATCACCGTTTCTTTTACTATGGGCCAGGAATATGCCACACACGTGTGGTTAAAATAAAGGGTTCCGTCATGTCTGGAAATTTAAGCACAGGTAGTATTGTTTGTGACTTTTTAAGAGCTTACAAAGCTGATTTACAAGCTGCATTCCAAACAAAAAGTTTGTCTTTTTGTAACAGGGCATACAGAGGTGCACACAATTTGGCAAATGTGCTGACTGTTTGTGATTTAGAGAAAGAGATACTTTATGATCTTTTGTCAATCTGAGGCTTGTACTTATCTAATCAGTCACCTTCCAACATTAGGTGATGGTGTATTTTCCAAAAAGCACGAAATCTATAAGGGAAAGTGGATTTGACAAGGTTGAAAGTCAATATTATCTTCAGAAACACAATATGTGCATCCCGTCCAACACCACACACAATAGGGATTTCGGAAGAAGCGCAGGAGATTGTGGCACCACGATGACATAAAGGTTTTTCAAGAGTCTTAGAGACTGTATGCAGATAAGCGTTTGATCCGATATTTTTACGCAATAAACAGTTGGACATTTTGTTACCACTTCTGATTTAAGTACCTGTTCATACATAACGAATGTCTGGCGTGAACAGGGGATTTATGCCAGGAGAGGGTTTAAGCTTTTTGGCAAACACAAGCTAGGTAACCAACCAACTTCTATTTAAAACAAACCTTTATGAGGAATATGCACTGGTTCCAATAATGAGCAACCAATTTCTTTTTAAAGCAAACCTTTATAAGGAATATGCACTGGTTCCAATAATGAACACACAATTTCTATTTAATGCAGACCTCTATGAGACATATGCACTAGTTCCAATAATGAGCAACCAACTCTTATTTAAGGCACACCTTGATGAGGCATATGCACTGCTTCAAATAATGAGCAACCAACTTCCATTTAAAGCAAACAGTTATGCGAAATATGCACTTGTTCCAATGATGAGCAACCAACTTCTATTTATGGCAAACCTTTATGAGCAATATCCACTGGTTCCAATAATGAGCAACCAACTTCTATTTAAAGCAAAGCGTCATGAGAAATATGCACTGGTTGCAATAACGGGCAACCAGCTTCTATTTCAAGCAAACCCTCATGAGAATTATGCGATCATTCTAATAATGAGCAAGCAGCGTCTATTTAAAGAAAACCTTTATGAGGAATATGCACGATTTTCAATAATGAGCAACCAACTTTTATTTCATGCAAAGCTGTATAAGAAATGCGTTGGTTCCAATAATGGGCAACTAACTTCTGCTTAAAGCAAAACTTCACATGGAATATGCACTGGTTCCAATAATTAGCAACCTGCTGCCATCTCCAGCAAACCTCTAAGAGAAATTTGTACTCGTTCCAATAATGAGCAACCAAGTTGTATTGAAAGCAAACCTTTACGAGAAATATGCATCAGTTCCAATAATGAGCAACCAACTTCTATCTAAAGCAAATCTTTGAAAGGAATATGCACTGATGCTATAATGAGCAACCAACTTCTTTATTTAAAGCAAACTTTTAAAAGGAATATGAACTGGTGTTCCAGTTATGAACATGCAACTTCTATTTAAAGCAAATCCTTATGTGAAATATGCACTGGTTCCTATAATGACCAAGCAACGTTTATCTAAAGCAAACCTTATGACAAGTATGCACTGGGTCCAATAATGAGCAACCAATGTCTATTTCAAGGAAACCACCAGGAGCAATATGCATTGGTTCCAATAATAAGCAACCAACCTCCATCTAAAGCAAACCTTTATGAGGATTATACACTGGCTCCAACAATGAGCAACCAACTTCTATTTAAAGCAAACCTTTCAGAGGAATATTTACTGGTTCTAATAATGAATGGCTCGACAGGGTTGGTAGTGGCATATCGCTGGTGTTGCATCTTGAACATTGCATTGTTGACAATATTTACACCTTCACTGCTGGGTTGTCTGGCAAGGACACAGAGGATCATGTGAGTACTGGTTTTGTTGTCGACAATCAGTGTCTCATTTTGGCAGTAGAGAAGGTCAGAATTGAGGTTGGTTTGTAGACTGGACCTGATAGCAATTCAGGGCTGACTCACGATGTGCTTGCAGGGAACTAATGCTGGTAGACAATGTCTTCAATCGGGTGTTGATATCATTGGCTGCTTCTAGTAGGGATTTATATGCAGACTTTTGGATTGAGGTGTATCTGAAACCGGCTTCTGTTGGAAGGTAAGTGGCTGATGGTAGGCTTAATGTCACTCAGAATAACATGCAAATTTGTTGTTCAGGTAGCTTTAACAGTGTGGATGACGTTGCATGTAGCTATATAACACACGACATTTTCACTCTCTGGTTGGGTTCTTTGTACAATCAGAAACATAAGAGAAAGCCCTGAGATTGTACGCCATACTTAGAGATGTAAAACCCACTCAGTTTTTGTGGTTAATTTAGTTGATTCTGAAAATTTTAAAAACTAACCCATTTATTCGGGTCACTCTAATATGTAATCCGATGAGATGGGAATGCATTAGCCAGCAATATTTTTGTATACTGGAATATGTCTTCAACTGAACCCCAGAAAATCGCTAATCGTGACATCTCGTTTTGTTTAATTGCACATAGATCGGCAATTAATTTTTTATGATATCAATAAGTAAGCTATTCATGCGGCCTCATCTAGACGGCCTCTTCCTCTGCTCGCAACAAATTTAAAATTATTTCTTCAATCATAAAGGGCCATATGTAGGTGAAATAAAACTTGAAATTGATTGAAATATGCTTAACTTTCTATATTATATGTTCACATTTCTTTGCTTAGTTCACTTCACGTCCCAGCAAAAGTTCCATGTGTGCACTGAGGCGATGTTAGGTTTACATATCCCCAGCGGCATCTGGCAGTGCAACCTAGCAATGTGCATGGTCTTTTGGTTTCTTATCTGTTGGTCAAGCTGCTCATGAGCCATAATATGTTCAATTTTTTTCTATGTTTGAGGGTGAATTATCGTTTAATATCTCACGATTCGCAAGCCACATCAAAGTCAAATTTACTTCAATTGTACATTGAAACCATTTATTGACCTAAATACATATCGGCTACCTTCACATCATTATCAAAGTCGCACAACCCATGTGTATGCAAAGCAGGTGGATTCAGTCTGTCAGCAACGATTGTTCTTGTTGCGTTGACAAAGGGCATTTAAAACATTAATGAACCTGTTAACAATAATTTTAGTAAAATGTCGACCTCAAAATATAGGTCATTGGTACCCGCAGCTTTAATTGATCTTAAGGTGGCTACCATTATTTACCGGAGGAAGGGGGCTCGGGATATAGGGGAGGGCACAAAATTTTGTCACCCCCAAAACAGGGGGGCGGGTGTCCCAAAATTTCGCTACCGTCATAGCAGGAGGGGGGTCATAAAATAACGACTAGGGGGTGTCACAAAAACAAAACCAACACCCACGCATCCACCCCCCCCCCCAAAAAAAATAAAAGATTATAGACCTGTTCATAACCGGTTCATGAAGCCACATTTGGTCTCAGCACATACACATGTACAACCTAATGCTGAATTTTCACCCTAATCCTCGAGGCAAACCTGCAAGTGCACAACGTCTTGCTTAACAGGGAGCGATTTACTTGATTGGGTGATAGCAGAACGGATCTTATGATCTTATCATACCTAAAAAAAGTGCTTGCACTCGAACATTTTCAGCAATGAAAAGGACTTTTGACAGGCTGTCACTTGTTCGACGTGTCAGCTGATCCTATTTGACGTGTCCACGTCCATCCATCCATCTGTAGTCACTGTGTCCTTTGCAGAAGTTTACAAAGCGAATTCTCAAAATCGTTGACCAGATAAACTTTAAAAATTGGTAAGGAATTTTTCATTTTCTGAGGTGAATCTCGATCAAGTTTGTTCAAATAATCATACTCCAGTGATTTTTGGAATTTTTTTTGCTGTTTAAATATATTCTCATATTTGTGAAAATTGAATGTTGCTAGATACGCCATCGTATGTTATGCAGACTTTGGTGAAAGTTTTTAAGGCTGTTAAAACTACCTGGTAGCATTTATAATATCAATTTTATTCTATGTTTGAGGGTGAATTATCATTTTATAGAGTGAAACTCAAAAGTTGTAACTCACTGTAGATCATAGGACCTAAAGATTGTTACAACTGAATTGTGACTCGCCTGAATCAGTGATGTTAAGACAAAATCAAAAGTGCGCCAGAGATGATACATTTTCAGGACGAAAACTCCCCTGAATTTGCGATTCAAATTGTGGCAAAGACGGAGACATGTGAACCTATATTGTTCACACAACACATAATGCGGGGAACGCTATACAGGTATAACAAAGAGACTCGTATTTGCATAATATTGTGACCCGAGGGAGGGAAAATAAGTTTATAATAATGTTAAATCCATTGAACAAATATTTGCCTTCTTGGGGTTTCCTCTCAATTTGGACACAGGTTTGTTTTGTAATATCTATCAAAATTGAAAAGTTTTATTCCTAATGATTTCTAGAAAGTAAACTTAATTGAGAGTTTTTTTTCAAACTTCAAAGTATAATTTACGGATCGGGTCGAGCTTTGAATGTCAAATAAACAGTATTTGGACTCATTAAGAAGTATTAATTGCATGAGGCTATATGTTGAGCTCCAATTTCGGATTATTATCACACAGAGTCGTCTTATCAACAGTCTTTAGTTCAGGATAACATGCCGGCAATTTGTAATAAAATTAATTCATATAAATCATATAGAATTTTCAAGCCAAAGAGATTTTATTTTTCAGGGGAATATAAAACCATGTGATAATTTTGCACTTTCTTGCTTGGTGGCAAGTAAAAAGATTTTTAAAAAAATAATCACCGATACTTTCAAAAAAGTGAATACAAAATAATATTATAAAACACATAATAAAAATGATTGAATACATTCACTGTTGCGTGATTATACAACAATCTCGTCCAAAGCGGGTATTCTCGGCATGAATAGATTCTTGAAGCCATTGTGGTCATGAACAGAAAACCACACAAGTCGATCATTAGAAACACAACCTTTCAAATTAAACTATTATCACTCGTATTTTGTATGTGCGAGTATAATTGTATTGCTATATACGTACACACACACACACACACATACATACATACATACATACATGCTTACATACATACATACATACATAAAATAGAAGTACTTACATCAGATGGGTGATTCTACATGGAACGTTTGGTATAAGGTCTTTTTCAATGTTTTATGTGATCGGTTCAATACTGTAACCTTTGGCCAGGTTAACTGTGCTGGTACATGGGAGGGGATTGACGTGGGTAAGTCAACGCGTGAAACCACACCCATAGGGAAAAAATTCTGGTGCACTATGAATTTTGTCACAAAGAAGCCAATGACACACAACCAAAATTGAGGTGTGAAGAATTAGCATGACACCCTACTTCAGCTCTGGTGTGTCGTTAGCTTTACATAAGGCAACTAACTGCCAGTTTGACATCAACATTGGCAAATCTCGATGCAGAAATGTTGTAGAATGGGGTTCCAATACAGTACTCATTGCGACAAAATTAAGTTTGCATTGAACTTTCCCCTTGGAGAGATTATTCTATGTGAAGCACTTTGGTTAGTTGCATTTCATAATGCATTATTAGCATTTATTAAAGAAAACCGCCCTGCTCTCTACCACTTGTAATTTTACTACATTCAATCTTTGCTGACTCCTGGTCTTATTTATGTCTGTATATGACATAAGACTATATGCTCTAGTTCCAGCATATCCTAGCCTATTTTACTCTGTGTATCAGACAGTCTATATTGTCTGCCAAGAGTGTCACTATCATGAGGAGATCAGTCGCATGGCACCAGCCCTTGAGTGAGATCTGTGTGCCATAGCAGAATTTGGCTGTTCCAGGGTGATCAGTCCCTAAAGGACACACATTACTGAATAACACATGCATTTTGACTACATGTTCTTATTATTAGTGACAGGTTCTCATTTTGATATCTCACTTTTATTCTTTATTTCTGTCATTTTCACCATTACGGGATCTCTTTTGATGTACTTTTTACCCCAAGTAGGAGGGTTTGGACCTACATAGAGAAACAATCTATCCAAGTGGTATATTTAATGTGAGCTTCTTTTGTCAGCTGTTGTACAGTGGAGAATAACTTGTGCTTGTAAGCTGCATGCAGTATACAGTGGCACATGCATATAGAGCAGTTTGTAACGCTTTTCCCTGAACACCCCAAACTAGGGTATTGTTTTACCATTAAACTGTGCAGATGACTTTTGGCCTTGTACCAGTACAGAGGTACATGCGTGGTACTCTCTGAGTGTTGCTTCTCTGCGATCACTGTGGACTGAACACGCAAGATTCAGTATTCAGTTTCTGCCAGGCTGATGTATGGAACATGTAGAACACAAGCACAACATTGGTGTCAGGCAACAGAAACAGATCCATGCTGTTTTGACCATTCTGCAGGATGACTATTGTGTTAAACGTGGCAGTTACAAGCAGTTTAAATAAGTCTACATATTGAAGGTTGGTGTACTCCAGATCGTATTTATTTTTGAAGGTCACAGAACAGTTTTTGGGTTGGCATCTATGATTCAATGACTACTATCTGTGTTTGTGGTTTTCCCTAATTTGAGTCATGAAGTTCCAGGAAAGTTTTTCATGAATGCAGTCTTCAAATTCTATTTGATGAAACAGAACAAGAAAATATAGAGGAAGGGGAGAAGTTTGGACATTTTCAATATGAGACATTTCCAATGGAAACTTGCAACTGTTCATGCTGCCTATATTGACGTGTATAACCCAAGACAGCTTTTCTGACTTGGTTATGCGTATAAGGTACAGTGCACAGATAACTCATGCTTCAATGCACAAGTGTTTCATTCTGTAAAAGTTTACAGGTTGAATATACAATTTAATTACCTATAATTTGGAACAGATTTTATGAGAATTACTTCCAACCTACAGTATGGCATATGTACTATACATCAACCATGCACCTAGAAAAAAAAATATGGACTTGTATACCTTTCCTTTCACACTCACAAGCAGACGAGGTTGTCCAAAGAAGGGAACAGGAAGGCAGAAAGTTGACATGAAAGTGTCTTTCCAAGATGGAGACAGAGTTTTTTTGAAGACTTGTCCATGCAATATGAAAAGGGCTGGATTTCCAAACAAGAACACTCCTGGAATATTGCCATATGTTGCGACAGCTATAAAGAAAATGGCTTAATTTCTTTGGAAAAGCTGACACATGACCAGAAGTAAGCAATGGGAATGTTGAAATGTCTTCTTGGCCACTATGAAGAATAGATACTTCCAAAGTACAAGACAACTGATTTGAAATAAACAACACCCCTTTGTCCTCATGGAATTCTGAAATGGATGCCCTTCTTCAACAGTGCAAGTACATTCTGCATGATCACCTCATAGGAAGCTAAAAACAGATGAAAGGCCAGCACACTTTGTAAATAATAGAAAACATGGTACACTGCTGCCTGGATGAGATTGAAAACTTTCTTTGGGCAACTTTAATGAAAATATGGAAAAAAGTAAAGCATCTCCAGAAATATCAGAAGATATTAAAAACAGAAATGGAAACACGGAAGAATTCCTTGAACTTTACAAGCCGCAAAGCCCACAGAAACATCATGCAACAATCAAATGAGTACAGCAGCCTGTACATCTCATGGTACCCAAACATCTGAATCCACAAGTTTGTCGTGTAGTACTGAAGCTGCCATGCAACAAGAGGAACTCCTTCACCTGTGCAAATCAGGAGTTCAAGTAACCATGAAAAGGGATCGGGGCAAAGTAAAGGGTGAGTCACGATGCAACATCAGTACAAGAGTTGAAAGCATTAAGTGACACAATCAAAGGGGTAGCCCCTGACATGATATATCATGGCAAGATAAGTTTCCAGGCAACAAGACAGATAACATTAAAGAAAGACAAGACCAAAAAAAAAAAAAAGTTATCCACCACAAAATGTTACAAAATTGATTACGGATAGTTCAACATTATCATCATTTTTGAATTAGTACTTAGAGTACTAACTTTCATGACCCCCTCCCTCCCCCCAAATAAGTACTTTAAAAATGATGATTTTCCCCCCAAATCATAGCAAAATTGCACAAAACAGACCAAAAATTTACCATCATTTTCCATATCCTGTGAAAGTGTACATACCCCCTTTTTCTTAGAGGGATCATAAACCCATACTGATTCCCTGTTTTGCACTTCGACCGTACCAGCTCTATGGTCATATTGCCGCTCTTGGTATGCCATTTGCTTTCTTGTGTACTGCATTAATGCATGTGGGCTGTACACAGCTTTTCATGCCACTGATCTACCCACTCTTCCAAATCTTGTGGGTGGTATTCGATCCTGGGGTAAGGTATCACTGCTTACAGGGGGGGGGGGCATAACTTCCCTCCCAAGCATCATCATATTGGTTGTATAAACTGCCGTTTCATGTAGGGAAGCTTAGTAAGCCATTATTACATAGGGCAGATGTTCACCCCATGGTTTTTGACAGGTCTCAGCATACATTGTGAGCATATACTTGAGGGTAAGGTTATACTGTTTAACCACACCATCACTTTGTGGGTGGAGACTTGTAGTTTGTGTCTTTTCAATTCCCAATAAATAACACCTTTGCTGAAGACTTTTGACTTACAATCACTGCCTTAGTCAAAGTGTAGTTGCCGTATGGTCTCCAGCCAACAACTCACTTCCTTTACCAAGCCTTTGGCCACTGTGGTGGCTTCCTGGTTAGGGATTGCAAAAGCCTTTTCCCACTTAGCGAAATCGTCAGCAATAACAACAATGTACCTGTTACCTTGGTTAGAGAGATGCAATGGACCAAATATATTCACCGCCATATGTTCCATTGGCTGTCCCACTGCATATTGGTGGAGTGAAATCCTTGAATTTTGTGGAGATGGTTTGCAGGCAGCATGAGCATTGAACTGTCTGCACAGCACACAGAGGGAATGTTGCAGCTCTGGCCAGTAAAACCTCTGATGTATCTGTGAAACTGTCTTATCCACCCCCAAGCGGCCACAGTGTGCTTCATGTGGAAGTGAAAAAACAGCTCCCCTATACAATCTCCTAGGGCCACTAACTGCCACCTGTCAGCTCCAGTCTCTTCACTGACCCAACATCTGTAGAGAATACCACTTATGAGCTTCAGTCTTTGCCACTGCCTCCATAAAATCTTGGTTTTGTGGCTGTGATCTGAGATTTCCTGCCAGGGGGGTCTCTGTGCACCTTTGTCTAGCAGAAATATCACTGGCTCAATATCCGAATCGGCCAATTGAGCTAAACTCAGCTCAGCTGGATTCCACCCAGGCAACCAGCCCTGGTTGTATCAGAACTGGGAATCATCCACAGCCTAAACTTTTTTCCAGGTAACAACCCCAACCGGGACCTCTATACCAAGTTCAGGTTCCAGTTGCTTTGCGTCCACTACACAGTCAGTCAACTGGTCATACAGTTTGCAGGATCGTCTAGACAAGGCATCAGCATTGACATGCCGTTTCCCAGGCCTGTGAACAATTTCCAGGTCATACTGTCCCAGATATTGCAACCAGCGTGGTATTTGACCTTCATCCTGAACATCCACATGATGGCAGAGTGGTCAGTGCATAGAAGGATTAGCTGCCCATAGATGTAGTGCAGAAAATGCTTCACAGCTTTCACTACTGCCAGAAAATCTTTCTTGGTCACACAATAGTCTTTCCTCTTTTGTCAAGCATTTACTCATGTGTGCAATCACCCTTTTTTTTATGCCTATCCAGCATCTGTGAGAGTATTCAGGCCACCGCCTGATCACTTGCATAATATGGGTGCAGAGGTGAGAGCATTTTTCAATGTTTGGAAGGCCTTCATTGACATTCACTGCCCCGCTTAATATGTACATTATCTTTTGTCAGGTGATACAAGGGTTTGGTAATGTGTGTGGAGCTTTTCACAAAGCACTGATAGTATTAGCACAGACCTAGGTAGCTTCGAACTTGCTTTTTGGTCTGTGGGATCCACCAAGTCCGAATTGTCTCCCCATTCACTGGGTCATTGTGAATGTCTTCTTCTGAGACAATGTGCCCCAGAAACTGCACACTTTCTGGAAAGAAGTTGCACTTTGATGGCTTGAGTTTCAGACCGGCAGGCTTCAGTCAGTTGAAAATTTACCTTAGCCAGTTCAGACAAGTGTCCACATCCAGATCTTACGTAATTATATTATCAAAAAATAATATACACTCATTTCAGTTTCAACCCGAATTTAACCCCCGAAGTACTGTTTCCATGCAGAACCATTTTGTACCAGCCATACTATCCAAGCATTCATTGATTCTGGAGAGAAGATAAGCATGTTTTGCTGTGAACTTGTCCAGGTGATGGTTATTGTCATGGAATCTTGGTGTACCACAATTTTTGGTGACAATATCTGAAGGACTGCTACAAGGAGAATTTGATGGTTCGATTACATCATTTTTAGCAGGTGTTTGACCTCTTACTTCTCCAAATGCTGCTTGGCAATTGGCGGCCTCCTAAGTGGCTGCATGACAGGTGCATGATCCCTTGTGTCAGTGCAGTGCTTGACTAGGTTTTTATGGCCTGGATCACAGTCATCTTTAGTAAAAAAGCAAACATAGCTTAACAGCAAATTGGCAAGCGTACTGCACTCTTCTGTTACGTGTGCCCTGCTTTAGCTATACAAGTCCATCAAATGAGGTGATAATTCTATTGGGCTGTTTTGTTTAGAAACGGACAAAATAGAGTGCTGTCCACTTCATTGGCAAGGTCAAGTGCCTGAAGGGTGCACCACTGACCTAATGTTGGGCCAGGAAAAAACTGAGTCAGTGCAGTTAATCACCTGAACAACTGCTATACCATCCCATGGGTTAACAACACCACAGGCCATCAACAACTGCGGGCGTTCTAGCAAGTTTAAGGAGTGCTCTACCAGGCCTATTTCACCTAAGTGCTGTCCCTTTGGCATGGCAAAAGGGTTGATGCACTGGTGCCCCTGCAACCCAACACACCATCATGCCTTTGCTTCCCAACCAACAGTACAATTCCTCTGTTCCTATTTTGATTTATAATTTCCCTAACATGATGTTACAATTGTGCTGGAACAGGAAGTCAGTGCCCAATATACCATTGACCTCCATATCTATCACAAGGCACCACTGTTGGTAGACCTTTTTTCCCAATGTGATATCTACCTGAATTCCCTGCCCCCATGTCCAAAGTATAGCCACCCACTCCTTTCACCACAACTGGTGAAGGTTGCAGCTGTGGTCTCTTACCTGGTGGAATACAGTCATAGATGGACTTGGAACTCAGTGATATCACTGTCCCACTGTCCACTAAAAATTTCAGTGGTTCTCCATTAACTGGATCCACCACATAACGACCACTGTCTTTACTTGATGGATCAATGCTGCCCAGCTGGATGACTGGCTGGGTATTTTCTGAAGGAAATAGGGATGAATGGGTTCCCATCAGCAGCCCCTTTTGTCTCACTGGTGCAAGGCCTACTTTCCCAGTGGTTTCTGGTTTTCCACCTTTTCTTCAGAGGTAGATTTGTCTTCTGAATTTTGAAGATGGTGTTCATATGTTGGGTACTCACAAGCAAAATGGCCGCAACCTCTCCATTCATAGCAAATGAGGGTGGAACTCCTTCAGCTCACACCACCTCAGTCATGGCCATGCTGTTTTGAGTTGCCACTTTCAAGTTGTGCACCAGTATTTGACTGCTTATTTGCCTGCAATGCTGCATTCAATTTTTGACACCCTTCTCAATGACTTCAATGTGGTTTTGAAGGGGGTCAGGATTGCCAAGTACTGCCCGCACTGTTTTCTAGGAAGATGTGTCAAATACTGTTTCATATCATTCAACAATAGCCACTGTTCCCCAATGGTCCGACAGGTGTGATCTATACACTGAACCTTCAAGGTGGTGTCAAGGGCATTCTGAAATGCATCAAGGGCCAACTGCTCATGCGTGCTGAGGGAAAACTGGGGGTAAGCCTGCGTACCAATTATTGGACCTCATGTCTCAAGCTGGCAGCTTTCTCACCAGGTTGACGTTTTCACATGGCCAGCTGAGCTTCAAACTGGTCAGTGACAAAATGCTCTCCCAGTGCCCTCACTAGCACTGTATAATTTTGTATCAGTCTGCCATTGGCCAGCAAAGAACTTTCAGGCCTGACCCTTGAGGCTAATGGCCAACATCTTTACCTTTGTGCTATCTTCCCAGCTGGCAAGGTCAGCACAGCTGTTGAAGTGCACCAAGAAAACTTCCCAATCAGTGGAGCTGTTATATTTTCTGGCCACACCGTGACATGTTGCCCCTTGATCACCACCACAGTGTCAACCATGGGCAGTGTCAACCTTAGGTGTTTCCTGTTTTTTAAAGTTAAACACTATTTCATCATCTCCATTTTGCTGTTCTTCTTTGTCTTCATGTGTGCCTTCAGCTATAGTGTATTCAGGGGTGCTGTTACCCTGTGTTGTAGCATCCTCTATATCAGACATGATGCTGCAGAATTTGGCTTAAAGGCAACAACAACAAAAACAAACAATGCCTAAGAAAAGCACTGCTTATAAGAGAGGCAACCACAGAAAAACCACAGGCAGAAGACTGTGCATCTAAGCACTTCCCGCATGTACCAATAAAGAAACATCTTTATAGGATGAATTACTTACATCCCACCATTGTAACCTTTGCCCAAGTTAACTTTGTTGGTACATGGGAGAGGATTGATGTTGGTAGTGTGGACTATTTATGGCCATTCATGTTACTCTAACTAATCCATGCTTACTGAAGACAAAGACATTTTCCAGATAATCCTGTTTAATATGATCTAATATGATGTCTCTGCATGAGTCAATAAATGTAAACCTTTTATGCACTCCCATCAAGCTTTCATTATTTCCCCATAGTTTGCTACCCTGTACTTGGAAGAATACTTATGAAATTTGGAAGAAAATTTGGAATTTAGAAAGGATGGGTGGGAAATACTTACTTGCTTGCCAGGCAGGAACCAAAGAGGAATGGCATGCAAACCTTTTCACCAATATTTTACCATGTGCCCAAGCCATTACATGGTGCATATGGGTTAACTAAAAAGAAAACCTGGTAACTATCTGGTATGTTATATACCAGATAAATTAAAACAACTTCATCCTGATTACATAGATTAAAATTGCAGAAAGTTCAACACACAAGTATGGTGCCCATAATAATGCCAGGTGAAGCAACTTAGAATGCTTGTCGCACAGACAAATTCACCCCAGTACTCGCCCATTCCTTAAAACTGTGCTACATGGGAGTATTTCTGCATAAATTATATCCACATTCCGTGGAGATGCCTGGGACAATGAGGAAGCAGATGTGGGTTTCCTCATGTTTTACCTTACAAATGGTATTTATTTAAGCTGGTCAGCACCTTTTCTCTTGGTAAACTCTTAATCATACATGTAACAACCAATGTTATGCCATAGAATGAAAGTTGTAAATTTACAAGAAGACACTCAGATAAAGCACTACATCTGACAGTCACTGATACAGAAACTTGAGATGGACAGGCACAGTTACGGTGTTGACACACAAGCAGCCCAAATTCTCACTGCATCTCTATCATTAACTCCTTGCAGTTGGATAACATGAAAGAAATTTTAATTGCACACTGTGTAAGGACATTTGCATTGCAGCTTCCATCCACTGTAAACCCATGATAATGGTATATGTTTATGTCCATTTACAGTTAAAAACTGGTGTCGTGAATCTGCTTTGCATCAGCACACACATTATGCTGCTTAATACATGAAATGTGCAGAGGATCTGTGAAGAATGGGTTAACCCCGTATCACCTGCTGGTGGCTACATTACTATATACGTCTTTGTTTCAAAGTTACGCCCATTTGTGATGAATGATTATCATGTTGCAAATCAGCTGTTATGTCTACCATAAAAACCTGCTAAAATGATGCTTCTAATTCATGATGAGCCTCATATCACTATTGTTATCTGTTATATTAATGAGTCTTGTTGAAATGCAGTTCATTATTATGGCACGAGATTGGATGTTATCATACAACATTGCATGACAACGGACTGTATCACACAACACTACTACCTTGTTTCAAACTCAGTATAGAAGGCCTGTTTTGTACGTTGGTGAATGCTTCCTTGTCAAAACATGGTGTCGCTAAAATTTCGAATTAAAAAAAAAAACACAGACTCTTTATCACTTTCTATTGTGTGCAGTTATGCATGCCATGAAACCGTACGCAGGTGCACAGTGTGCAACTTGATAGAATGCATAGGGCATTTAATTAACAGTCGATCGGTACAGAATAAGAATATCAATTTTGTATACAGGAGCTAACTTATATACAGGTATGCCCCACATAACTAAGATTTGATAAATTCAATTCTCAAATTTGAGCATAGAAAAAATGGAACCAGTTTCATGGCCGTCTGTAACTGATGAGCATCCACACGTGACAGGTAGCAGGACCATTTTTTATTTATCTATCTTTTGTGTCACATTTCATCAAAATCTGTCCAAGCCTCTTTTCATTGAGATATATCCCCGTAAGAAACAGCACACAGAGAGACTAACATAAAATTGACTTCTGGCATTATTGCTTATCCACGATTCGTACCTTGGGGCGTTTCTAAAAAATATTACTGAGGATGCATCAGCTGTACAGTGAACTTGATCTAAATGCCTCCCTGACTGTGAATGAGGTCACGGTCACTCATGTACTGTGTAAGTCTCGCTCCCCTACCCAGAAGTGTCCCAATGCGATTTTAAAGTATTGGCTAAATAGTCTCGGAGAAGATGACGTTTGATAACTTTGCAAACAAATGAACGCAAGAATTCACAAAAATTCCAAACTCACTGGAACGTGACCATTTGAAGAAACTTGGTACAGACGGACAGACGACGGATGCCTAACCACCACGTAAGCTGACTGATAAGTCAGATAAGCAAAAAAATATTGAAAATTTGCATCCTCAAAAAAAGACAAAATATAGGATCAGAAATTCGGTATAATGTAATATTGGCTGGTTTCAACTAAGAGAAGCCCAGTTCTTATCAGCCCGTCATTTCTACCCGCAATGACCTCACCCATTGAACAAAAAGTAACTCTCACTGATTATAGGATTTTAATTATAGAACCTTTTCATCGCAATGGATTTCAAGAGTCTGCTTCTTATATTTCAGATGGCTTTGTTAAATTACCTCCAGCAGCGCAAAGTTTTGTCAGAGTCCCCAGCTTTGCAATGTGTCCAAAGCGCGCCCAGGAAAGCTATCAAACTGGACGTTTTTAAATATTGAAAGGTAACACTGCCGAAAAGTGACACAGTGTCTTGTTTCTTTTAACTTCGCGTACTTCCCCGGGCTAGAGACAACAGCCCTTTCCTTAATCCTTCCACCCTTACAGAAGACCGAGTCAACAGGTTTCCTTGGCGCGCTCTGGGCGCATAAAGCTGTTGATCATGCGCATATAATTTGGAGTGATCTTCCATGAAAGTTTCATCAAAAATTTTGAAAAATAATCCCTAAATCAGTAAAATACAATCAGCAGACGACATTTGGACATTAGCGGGAAAAAGCGTCGTTAGGGTGGAATGAGTTAAAATGGCTGCTCTCTACTCCCTCGGTGGAGATCAGGAAGTGAGCGAGTCAGGTCCATCGAAGCGTCATTTTTAGAGCAGATCGCAGGTCAAAAAATCAAATGTGCTAATAGTTCTGGCAATCAGCCCGCACGTGAATGGTCTAAACATTTGTACGCCCACGTGGTGCTTTTTTAGGAATATTTCAAATGTAAAATACTACCATGTCACCGCAGATTGTTTAGATTTTAAGCACAAAATGTAAACTAAATTGCCTTTGAATTTTTTTATACGTTGTAAATCTAGCAAAGTCTGTGTGGTTGATCAAGTGTATCAAGTCAAATTTAAAACATTTTAATAAAATAATGCATTCATACTGTCTTTTCAGTTTTCCTTCCTGGGAAGTATTTCGTGGCACATGTCAACACTAAAAGTCACAGAAGTAAAATTTGCTCCCCTATCAAGAAAATAAGGTTAGGCCTGGAAGAACGAGTCAGTTTATCTCACATGGAGTATTTGGGGCAGTCACATAGGATACAAAAATGTTCTGCCCCCGATATTCACACCGCATGTAGACACGCATGTTATTTGCATTGTTGTGTTTGAATATTGTGACAAGCAGACACAGTTTACGTGGACAGTCATTCGCGTCTTGACAGAAACACCGTTTGGTGACGTTTATGGAAGTTGTACGTACTGTTCAATAATTCACATAACCCCGAGTTTTGTTCACAAAACCACAGGTTTTATCACAAAAAGCTGGGTTTCGTTAGCAAAACCCAGGGTTTTGTTACAAAACCATGGGTTTTGCTTCGTTATGGAATTTTGATACGATTTTGGACAAAACCCTGGTTTTTGTACAAAATCGTGGGTTTCATGAACAAAACTCAAGGTTTAGGTACAAAGCCCTGGGTTTTGTAGTAAAACCTTGGGTTTTGAGCAGGAAAACCAGAGTTTAGGAGCAAAACTATGAGTTTTGATCACAAAGCCCTCGGTTTTGTTATCTTTTTAAAACAAAATCCAAGGTTTTGTTCACAAAACCCTCGGTTTTGCAAGAAAACCTTGGGTTTTGTAACACTTTGAAATAACAGAGCAGAACCGTCGGTTTTGTGAGATTGCAAAACCCCTGGGTTTTGAGACGTCACAAATCCCAGGGTTTTATAACCAACCAATCAAAACAGCTGTTACTTGGTAGCTATAGGCTACTCAACTTAAAAATAGCGCCAAACTACAAGTGGTTCAGTTTGTGTAGTCATTAACATCATTATTGGTTACCACGCACATAGTCTACCTCTATGGCATGCAACACGATGAGAATATATGTTATGTATTAGTTGAATAGAGTAGGAAAATATGACCCACATCCATAAATTTCAAACCCAACAGTGACAGCAAAGAGATTCCAGAGTTACCAAAGCATCAACATTCTTCTTCCAATACCAATGTGAGGAAACAAATTCCACTCCTGACTTAAGACAGGTAGTCACCCATAAAAGGCAACTTGTGGTTTAAGAACGAGAGGGTGTGCATTCAGTGTTCAAAATAATCCACACGGCGCGTGGACTCTTCACTGAATGCACAGCCTCGAGTTCTTTAATTTGCCTAACATACTTGTCTACACAAGTGCATGTGCATAACAAATGAAGTTATATGTAAAATGTATTAAATGGAGGTCATCTTGTAACCTACCTAAATACTACGACAGAGGAATTACTGTTGCATACACCAGACAGGTGTGTCGCATGTACATGTGGGTAATCTTGTTACCTCACTACTGTGTACTTGTAACACATGTGCACTAAAATTAACCCTACCCTAAGTCAACGCTTATGTTCTATACGCAAACGCTGAAACTCCTGGTTCTTGAGGAGCAGCAATTCATGCGAAAAAAAAAATTCTATGGAGACAGTTCAGTTTGTGACACATCAGTTTGATGAATGGAAGTAACAAGTAACTGTTACTCGCTATATGGCGTAGTCCAAACTCCTCTGTAGCCAACATTGTGAAAATGAACAACCTAGTAAGAAACATTAACAAGCAAGGTTACATTTATTTATTTATTTATTTATTTATTTATTTATTTATTTATTTATTTATTTATTATTTATTTATTTATTTATTTATTTATTTATTTATTTATTTATTGATTGTTGTGTGATTTTACTTATCTGGATATTATTTGGGGTTGCGACGGAGGTGAAACGGTCCAATACATCAGAGGCATGGAAATTCTTAGAAGCAATACCAGACTCCTTTCCCTTTTCAGTACGTCGACTTCAGTACTGGGTGCCAAAGTACTCACGTTGTTTTCATGTTTACCTTTAATTGTTACACATCATCAAACACTAGAGACAAACTGATTTACCATTACAATCTTTCTGACATGGAATCAGAATTGAACATCGATAGGGATTTTACCGAAAAAAACATTAAAGCCTACTGGAAGATCTCTGCACATCAATTGAAAGCAGCTATCAACAATCACATCCTACGTAAAACTGTACTTATACAAGCACATAAGAAACCTAAGGCACCCTGGATTAACAACAGCGCAAAAATGTAAATTTAGAAGGGAACAAAAGAAAGATGAATCACCCGAAACGTCAAGAAAAAAATGGAGTTCTTTTAAAAATATGTCAACTCTGTCAACTCTAGACTAAAACAAAAGAAAATATCCAAGATCTCATATCGGAATAGTCAGGTATTGCAAGCTTAGACCAAGAAAAAGCTAAACTTTAAATACATTATTGTAGTGCTATCACAGAGGAGGATACCCATACAATCCCTACTCCAGCTACGAATTGTCTAGTTCATGAGTTAAGTGACATGAAAATTGATGAGGATGATGTTTAGACATGTGTCAGACAATTGAAAGTTACTAGCTCATACTCTGTTGGTCCAGACATTCATCCAAAAATACTGAAAGAACGTTTAGCAGTGTTAAAAAGGCCACTTCGAAAAATCTTTCAGCAGTTGCTAAATGAATCTTCTGTAGAGAAGGGGTTTTAGGAATGATAATTAGTGAGGATTTAACATTTGATAACCATGATCACAAGATGGCCAATAATCTTGACCAATCAGATTACAGGTCTGCGGCGGTGTTCACTTGAGTACACTGAGTACAACTTTTCTGTATCTTCATAAAGCAGTGATTCGTTCACACCTGGAATATGCAGCATCCATATGGTCTCTGGATATGTGGAGGTTGGTTGAAAAAACTTAGTCTGTCCAGAGGGGAGCTACCAAACGGATACCAGGTCTGAGCACCCTTTCGTGCGAAGACAGATTAAGAAGGCTTAAAATACCAACCCTAGTCTGCCGGGGCAGAATTAGTGGCGATCTCATGTATGCTTACAAATACACACATGGACCTCACTACGAATCTGAACCTTGCTTGCCACCCTTCTTGGGAGATATCCAGAACAAGGGGCCACTCTTTAAGACTCACTAAAATCAGAACAACCTCCAGCATAAGAATTATATAAATGTAAATTTTGATCTTTTTATACATTTTTGTGAAAAAAAAAGAAAAAAAGTGCCAATTTTGCTGGGCATTTAAATGACTACGTTTGCAATAAAAATATCTGACCTTGTCATATGTTTGAACTTTTTTCTTAAGATCCAGTTTTCGTTTGTTTGTTTAAAAAAAGTGCAAAAATTTCAGATTTTTTTGTAAGCTACACCTAGCACTAAAGGGACCATCATAATTCGTAACCTTTAAGTTTAGTCTTTTGCATGTCGTGATCATGGGTGTTATTGGTACATATATAACAAATTCTATGTAAGTAACATACCAAATGTCCAAAATGTTGTTTCTTTTATACGTTTCCTGTAATAAACCATTTTTAACCGTTTTGCAATGTTTTCGGGTCAGAGATTTCTGGAATTCACTGGCATGTTTTTCTGGGCCTGTCCTTAAAATTGATGATCATTTTGTTCCGGCCGATTAGTTACCACTGGAATTATGCCTGGAATGACAAAAGATGAGAAGAGAAAGCGCCAGAGAACTGCAACTAAGCCAACATACAGTGCCACATTTTGGACTGAGTTGGCGCACGTTTGTTCGTAATGCGCCCTAAAGAGCGCTGAGAAAGGCATTTGATCTAGATTATTATATGTTATGTAACCAGAGGCATGCTAGTATTCGAGTGATAGATCTTTAAGCACGAACATGAATCTAGCACCTTTATTAGAAGTCGGAGCAGTTCAATTTAAAAAGTGCGACTTCAGTTGTAGTTGGCACTGAAAGAGTTAAGAAAATACAACAAGACACTGAAGAATCTCAAGCAGCTCTGGTAAGTCACTGTCCAATGAAGTTAAAGTTATAACATTATCACACAGTGAAGAGTATCTGTGAATGGGCCTACATTATGCATAGACCAATGAGGTAGAGGCAGGCGGACAGCCCATTTTCATCAGTATATGCTTGGGGGTGGGGGGTTGGGGGCAGGAGAACATAAACGTCGGCAAACTTATTGTGTGAGCCAGAATCCTTCACTTCTTTAGCTAGATCGACGTCAAATTTGGTAGGGATCTTCCTTGGTAAGTCTGTTCTGAGTTATTTCAAAGTGTCACGCTCCTTTTGGATTCCTGGATTTTTTTATGAGCTTTTCTGACAAAATCTTAGAAAAATCTGCTTGGTCAATTGCTTCGAAATTGCACAGGGACATTTCCTTGTTTGCCAGTTATTATCATACTCCTGGTGTGTTTTCGACTTCTCCAAAACCGCCAATCAGATAATGATGAAACTTGGTCGAAATTTACATTACGAAAGGGTCACACAAGCTTTTTACTATGTAGTGAAGCTCTGGCTTTTTTGTATTTAACGAAAATTTTTTAACTTGGTGCGTGTAAGTTAATGCATACATTTCTATTGATTACAAATTAGCGGAGATTGCAATGGTTATTCACGTTTTCGATGTCTGCTACAGAACTGACAAAGACAAAATACCATGGAATGTGTACCTTGGGGGACCATCTCCCATGTGTTGAGGAACTGATTCATACCATATCTCGGCTGAAACTGGAAGTGCCAGTCTAAAACCGTTTCTCTGTTTTTCTTGACATCACTTCTTAATCTACCATTTGCCAAATAAGTCACAAGAAGACATTTTGTATCCTCTTCGGTAAAACACAAAAATGACTTCGTACGAACAAAACCAATCGCAGTATCTGCCTTTACCTTTATTGTAACGACGTTCTTTGGTAGCCTCTTGTGTGACTGCTGTATGTACCACTGCGACATCTCCAAAATTTTCTTCAATTGCCTTTCCAGCCTCTTAAGTTGAGAAGTCAGAGACGATCTGAATGCTTACTCAGTCATGGCTCTTGTCATGGGCATATATATATATATATATATATATATATATATATATATATATATATATATATATATATATATATATATATATATATACATATATATATATATATGTGTGTGTGTGTGTGTAATAAAATTTATTGTTTAAAATACTTGTATAATAGCTGGCAATTAATAAATAGCACTACAATTTATAAAGTTTTGATATGTAGCCATCAGGTGGTGACACCTGTCAGCATTCGGTCAATCTGGCCAACTATAAGCAGCTATATCAGTGAAGGAAAAAATACACGACCAAACTGATATATTCGTGAGGAGCGGTTAGCAGCACCTGAATGAAATCCTTTTGTTCAATCCTGTTTCAATCGTGACTGGCATTACAAAGGTCAGGTCACCTCCTTTTGTTGTTTTTCCTGATCAATATATTGCTACCTTATGAAATAGTCCTGTGTTCTTCTATTTTATGCATCGGTCTTTACAGTATACTCCTATATTGCCCCATGAATACAAGAGAAAGTAAACATTTATATAAGGTTATACAACAACCGAATAAGAAGATTTAGTTTATCGAATTCCAATTTTCCCACCTGAGGTTCTTCACCGACCTCGTGGAATGCTCTGTCAAAAATAAAAAGAAATTCATTTTGATGAGCATTCAATCAGAGTCAGATTCTAAACATAACAGCTTTTTTTTATGAAAAAAGTTGTTTGAATTCTGTAACTGTCGTTATAGTTTGCTTGAAAGATTCGCTCTGTCGTTTTGTGCCTTCTCGTGTTAGAGTATCGAGGATTTTGGCCAGGTAGGTAGTTTCTTCGGGGTTTTTTTCTCTTTTATTTTTTAGCTTTCTATGATTAGGAATGAATGTGGTTCTAGTTGGTGTTATAGCTGTTTCCTAAAAAATTTGTCCGATTTACTTCGTGGTTATGTCAATCCCAAGCAGTTTGGCTGCTAGGTTGACGTGCATTTTGTTAGCATTTTAGTGGGTGGTTTCCTTTCCTATATTTTTATTTCAAAAATTTCACACTGACCAGGCACTTGAGCATGTCAACAAAATGTGCAAGTTGTCAGTTTGCTTGGCTGGAATAGCACGTCAGCAGTCTGCATTATCTGGGTGGATGGTTACACGATGTACAAAGTGAATCTTATAATCAGCTTGCACTCTTGAGTTGTCAGTTGTAGGTATAGGATGTATTTATATTTAAATGCGGTCCTACTATAATACCTATTGAGCAAAAGAGGGAGCCACCTGCATCAGGGCAGATCCATGTATTTAGCATGGTCAAAAGTACTTTCCCAATAAAATGAACAACACGAACACAGAATAATCTTAAGAAACTGTATTAACATATATTTGAAACATAAAGGATGCCTAAATTGATTAGAAATGGGCTGTCTTTTGGTTGAAAAGGTGTTATTTATGGATGTTTATGTAGTATATAATACAAATCTGCCCTGATCATGGTGGAAGCATCAGTCTCTTGCCCCGGCAACACAGGAAGTGAGCAGGATCGCAGTTCAATATGAAAGTCTCCTATTGGTGATAGTTCAGACTGGTTCTATGAAGAAATGTTACATTCTAGACTTCAAAAGGATGAAAGAGATGTGAAACGCCTGGTGGATCATATTAAACATCTTAATCCTTTTGGCAGTGAGTTTGAGCACCTTTTGGTCATTTCTGATAATGACGCCGCCCTACAGGACATAGCAGGCGCCCTTTTATCAGCAAATGAGAAACAAAAGAAATTCTAGAGGAGATCTCGTCAGAAAGGTAAGGCCAAATGCCACGAAGGGTTTCTATGTTGCAATTAGAAAGACAGAACAAAACACGTTTGCAAATATGTTTAAGGTCAATGTCCAAACCAAAACTGGCCAAACTAGCATTATGAAGGTAGATTGAAATACTCTGAAAGAGATATTCACCGTAGCGAACAGTAGATCTGATGTTAGTCCATGACCTGCCGTCAGAAGTGTGGATTTCTGCCACCAAGGTGAAACAACCAATGTATATTCCTGTGTACACTATGAAGGAATCATTGCCACCACAAGTTCTGCCCGGTCTTTTTGCATACCACTGTATCACAATCCCACATCAGATCTCACATGTATAGACACTTTGAGAGCTGTCATGTTTCCACGAGTTGATGAACCTGCACGTTTACCTCCAACTGGCAATGCCCTTGGTTTAAACATATTTTATTGAAGCAACTAGGAAATAGGGGGGTGCCCCATATCAATCCTACTTGCAAACATAAGAGAGAAATTAAAGAAGACAATTGACAACACTTGGGGCCGATGCAACGAAAAACGCTACAATAACAATGACAGATAGAGTGGCAAGTCACACGACTGGAGGAATAACACAGCACGGTATGTGTTCACAGATAGAGAGAGGGCGGTTGGAGTAGGCCCTGTAATTATGTGACCATGTACTTGCAGACAACAATATTTACATTCAATCTAACTTTTAACATTGCCATTATAGGAGAGAGCCTGGTGTGTTATGAGACCATAACAGATAAGCCTTGTGTGTTATCGGACCATAATACATGTGTCCCGCCCACATTCCAATAAGTCACGCCCACCTGGGTTTCCATAACGCAACACTTGAACAAGCTGGGCAAATCAGTTTCTGGTCGTGTCTCTCAATTCTTTGTAGGCCTACTAAATTTCGTGTAATCGAGCAGAAAAATTAAGGGGAAAATGTAAATATAAGCAAAGAGGATCGCTTTTTTGTGTGTGTTATGGCATAATGACGCCGGTGATTGAAGCTGGCATCGGGCGAGGCGCACTGGCATGCGCCACGCCCATGATGCTAGCTTCAAGTACCCGCGTCATCATGGCATAACACACACACAAAATCGACCCTCATTTCTTCATTAAATATTATGTAAAATCAGATGTCAAATCTAGCTGTTTCAGTAATATATCTATGCTTTGAAAATATCTTCATTTTCTTTGAAAGTACAGTTTTTAGGCCCAAACAAAGGTGTTTCGACAGTAAAAGATGCGAGAGGCAGGACAGAATTTTGATGTTCGTCATGATGAATTTTATATTTCACATATTCACAAAAATAATGAAACGCGTTCTCGTTCGTCATACCACAGGCACATCCCAGAGAGTCCACAACATCGTTATTGAACAAATCTGACCGAAGTAGGCTACATTTCATTCGCAAGCATGCGTGAAGGACTGTCACTCTCCTCTCAACCAGATAATACAATTTATTACATTTCTTTTTGTTCTTATTGAGCCTGGATTTGAACTCGTCAACATTTTTAGAATTTAGTACCTGAACAAGTAGGCTGTTCCAAAGTTTGACAGTGGACGGGAAGAATAACTACATCAAAGAGACTGCTTCGAGTGCATACTAAAGAAAAAATTCGATTTGATCGTACTTGATAACAAATTCTATCATGAACACAGTCAGGATTAGATTTTGTAAATAAAAGGGAGCCAATCCCTGCACAATTCTGACAGTCGGAAATCGCCTGTTTCTCACGGAAGAAGTTAAAAACATGTTTGAAAATGACTCGTTCATAGACTTTGGCCACACAGCTTAAAATGGAAATAGGTCTCTAATTGCTAGAGTCATTGGAGGATCCTTTTATTTTTTTTAAATTGGAACATATGCCCCCAACTGTGCCCAGGTAAACAAATTAAACTGACGTCAGAGAGGTAATGTGTATAGTACTTTTAAACAACCCTTCCCTAATAAATACTGATCGACCCACACCAGTGCTATAAACTCATTCACAGACCCAAGGGGCCCAAAAAAGTCCGTAATTTTTTTCAGTGGCCCAAAAGTGACCTACACGGCCCAAAGGGCCGAAGGTATTCGGGGGTGGGTGGGTCTGTTGGCATCCGCCCCCCCCCCCGAAAAATTTTGAGTTTGAGCATGCAAAATGGTGCATTCTGGGGAGTTTCGAGTATCTTGTCTTTACATGGTTGACGAAATCACAACATTTTAGTCATTATTGCACTTATTTGGCCATTTTCCCTCAGACTGCACAAAAATATGATGGAAATTAGCAAGAGGAAAAAAATACATTGAGATAGTCACTTGAATGTACTTAACTTTTATCACTGAATGTTGATTGATAATATTTTATGCACACATATTCCAGGATGGTGCAATATATTTGCTGAGAACACACCAAACTATGATGCATTAAATGGGAGTACCAAATGCCAAGAGAAATTTAGCATAAATGAAGAGTGGCTGCAAAGAAATTACTTTGGTTAAAATTGATAATCTTGCCCCAACGGAACTGGAATGCGTTATAGGAGCCGCTACACTGGTGTCATGTTTCACCGCTAGATGGCAGGCAATACGGCATGCCGGGGAGAAAGCCCCTGGTTGATGAAATTTGCTAATACAAATGCTTTAATAGTATTTATGATGTTGCCCGGGGTTCCCAAAATATTGTCAAAATAAAGAAAAAATGAAAAAGGGAAGATAAATAGATGGACAAAGTACAACTATACACATGTATATTATTGATTCAAGTAAGCCGACAAATGCCCCAAAACAGTATATATCTTGATAAATATTTTTTTAGACAAATTGTCAATCCATGAACGTTAAACAATTATGAATGGAAAGAAGCCTTACATATAACCAGATATAATTAGATATCCACAGTGAATCTTCATGGCTTTATCCTACTGGCTTTATGTCTGCTATGAAGCAACCAAATAATTTTTAAAAATTAAAGTCCCTTATCATGGATATAATAATGGGGAAACAAAAACTACTTTATAGTGTTTTAAGTTGAGCGTTATTTTAAAGCATTATCGAACATTCTTAATTTATTTAAATATTAATGTCCCAATGTTTCTCGCAAACAAGCTGTGCAAAAACCATTGATTTCTGTTGTCACCAGATGGCGTGCAATACCGCATGCCAAAGACGAGTGAAACAATCTTGCTTTCAATGGTAATGTACTTTATACCATCTTGTAGCAACATATTTTAATCCCCAATGTGTAGAAATGATGTTATATAGGCATCAAACCTTTTCAGGCTTTGTTAAAATTTACTATTTCATCCTTGTTGGCGTGTGGTTTAAAAATAGTTTATTCCTTCACACTAGTTGGCATGCAACAACTCATGCCAGCTAGTGTGAGGTCAAATGATCAAATATATAAGGTTTAGTATTTATTCAATTGCAATCCAGTGATGTATTTGTTATTCAAGTTCTTTGGGGAAGTAGGTATACCGGCTGGTAACTGAAGACATCGAGTTCAGACTGACAAAGTGTGATTTCGAAAGACGATGATGCAGACCAGGCAATAACATATGGTGAAGCCATGATAAACAAGCCTGCACCTGTAACTGTCAACTGGGAAAGGGGGAGGAAATTGAGAGTTGACTTCTTTCAAGATGCTTCTTTCTCTTCCTTATAAATAAGTTACACAATTAAGTCTCTTAAAACAGCTGTGCGTGGCAATTTCTTTTAATTAAAAAACGTCATGACAAAAAGGATGTGAATGATAATAATGAAACCCATACTTGTCACCACAGACAACAAACAACTGTTCACCACATACGCAATAATAAGACGGCCACATGCAATATGTTGTACACTCCTCCTTGATTTGTTTTGTTTGTTTGTTTGTTTTTCTTGTTGGAAAAAATTAATCGTGCATTTTAGCATGATTAGAACAACACATATCCCAAACAAAACACATTTAATTCAATCAATTGGCAAAGTTTTTGGAAATAAATACGAGACTTTGTTTTTTGTTTTTTTTTAGTATTTATCCTCTAAACATGTACAAATTTTTATTTGTATTTTCTAAAGACAAAAAGATCCAATGTACAATGCACAATGATAATTTTGAGCAAGTTTTCATTTATTAAATTGAATTTGATTCTATGAAGTTAAACTTAGGCCTAGGCCTACGTTGAATTCAATGTACGTCAAGACTTAATATTGCTGATGAATAAGATAATTGCAATTTTTTTTTTCTCACGTACAAAATAAGAACTACTTTTAACAAACAGGAAGAAATGCACAAAGTTAAACACAAATTATTTTTCATCTTTGAAATTGAGTTTGATGCTTTGTATTCATTTTCAAATTCAAATATTTCCAAAACTTGTGGTTACTTAATACTATTACTTGAGTACTTTAATAATTCATTTAAATTTGTACCATTTTGATTCGACCACCTCTTTTTGGATAATTTGATGTCCCTGAAAAGGGCCTTGGGTTTATTTCTTGTGGGACTTTGGGTCAGGTTTCAATTTTTAAAGTATTTCTTGATGAATTTGGTCTAGTAGAACAGTGTTGAGCTGAATATATCTGACAGTTCCCCCCCCTTTTTTTTTTCGCTCAGATGCATTCGGTCTGACGAGTACATTTGCAATGCTCGCCTTGAGGGTTGCAAAATGGCTGGCAGGTACTTGTGACGCTGTAGTTGCTTTTGGGTCGGTTTTCCATCAGTTTCTGTTAAACTCTCGGATATGCCTGATGCTACCTGGTAAACCCTCCACAAACCAATCTCTGGGTCGTGGAAGAACTTCGGCGACGAAAATTCTGGCCTTTTGATTTTGCCTGTGGGTTCATTGGAGATCTGGACTGTTCTGTCGTATGAAGCATCTATCTGTGTCTGATTCTTGGTTGCCCAAAGGTTGTTTGTTCCAACATTCAGGAATACTGCAGGGAAGTCGACCCTGCATCTTCCGTCTTCGATGTATTGCTAGATGTTGGATGTTGTCTTCCCAGGGTACATACACTTGCATGATAGTGTCTTTAGGGCATGGGAAAATAGTATTCTTGTCTGAAGACATGCTGTCTGAGATGATTGTTGCCACTGGTCTTGAGACTGCCATTTGGGAGATACTTCTTTCTGTCTTTCTGTCCATTATTCAGAGTTGAATGATCCTGCTGGACTTAGCCCCTACTTATATATGATGCCTGTTGTTGCGTTGTCGATAATCTGCCTAACACTGTCATGACTTGTGATAACCGACCACCCGTGCCAGTGAGCTCTCCCTAATCTGCCCAAACCTCACACCTCTCGTGACAGTGATGACACTTCTCTGATTAGAAAGACCTAGTCTAGTTGAGTTTAAATCAATAATAAATTGCGGGATAAATTTGTCATTTTCAGTGATTATATGCACCAGTCCTATATTATGTGGCATATGTGTACATTCACTACGCTCTATGCAGACATACTTTGTATGTCAACCGAATGAAAAGAGTGCGGCAAAAAATGAAACAAAATCCTAAGAGTTTTGGTTTAATTTCACCAGGTATGATGTAGTATCAATGAATTTACTAAGCTGAAAACCCAGTGCACACCATAACATTTTTCAGATGTATTATGTTCCCATAGACAGGTAGCTTTATTTCCAAATATAAAATTTCTACAACATGTACATTATTATTATTGTGTAAGAAATCTACTTTATGTAATATGGTACAAATTTATAATATATACCAAAGAAAAACAAAGTCGCACTTTTTCCAGTAATTTGATCAGATTGTCTTCTGACTTTGATACATTAAATGTACCCAAGAAAATCAGCAAGTAGTACTGTCTGCAGTAATTTGATCAAAGAATTCCCGGCCATGGCCAAAATTTACTAATTAATAAATCCAATGGAAAGATACAAAAAAAAAAAAAAAAAAAAACACAAAAAAAACCCCAAACAAACAAACAAAAAAAAAACAAACATACAAACAAACAAACAAAAAAAACCATTCCCAAAAAATTCATTAAAACAATCAGAAATCACATGTACGAAAGAGTAATACAAGCAAGCAAAAAGAATTAGGTTGCAACACTCACAGACAGAAGAAACATATAACCGCTTCGATTATATAAATTACTGTAAATATGCAAGTAGTACTTTTTACCAAAGCAGTATAGCTTATCACAGGAAAAGGAATTGTGGGTTTATTAAGTTACCTACCACTCATTTCTGTTTAATATACTCATTGAGCTCTGAACAGACATGACATGTATGTATTTTTGGTACTTAGATTTATAAAACACAAGAGAGAAAATGCTGCATGTTGGGCATGTGCCAATTGTGACCACCAAAAAGTCTGGTAAGATGTATGCAAACTTATAGAACACAGAGCTTTCCTGGTACATATTCTATAAGTTGTTATGATGGTAACAGGTTATTATTTTTTCTGCATTGGGATGCAGCAGAGATGGTACATGGGGAAATGAGACAGTTTACTCAATTTTTCATCATGTTCATATTGCTATCAATGTTGGACATGTATGTAATTCATGTAAATACCACTTTTTTTATATGTGCTTAGAAAACATTCTTAACAGGATATGCACAGGTTTTCTTTGAATCGCTAAGTGGATATTTTCCCCTTATTTATGGTATTTTCATCGTCAGGATATTACTAATACAGCCATGGAGATTATTATGGCCTAAAGTGTTGACTCATTTACACTGGATTGTCGGGCTACGACGAAGTAAGTCGTTTGAGACTTTCCCTGACTGATTCCATTTTGAAGTTCCCGCCAAACAGACATGTTGAACAATAAAACTGCTGATAATATAAACGCAGGTGTAGGTCAAACTGACCTAGTAGTTAATGCTCAGGATATTGAACCAGCAGCCAGCGTATCAGGTGCCAAACGGCCTTGGTTGTCACCAACCGGTCAAAGCCCCCTTTATCAAAGTTTCGTGCTGATGATTCTGTGTCTGATTACTTGAAACTGATAACTGATCCAAGAATTTCCGAGGCATTTGAGAAAATTGTGTTTTGTGCAGTTGATATCAAATTATTTGAACTTACGAAACGAGTCAATAGTGTGGAAGATAACGTTAACTCTAAGGAATACCAGCTGAAGGCATTGAATACTACAAATACTGAATTAAAATCAAAAGTAGGGGTTCTAGAAAGAAAAATAGTTGACATGGAGAAAGTTGCAGATGACACTGAAAAGTACAGCAGGCGAAACTGTGTATGCGTGTGGATGAAGGAACCTGAACAGGAAAATGAGAATACTGATGAAATTATTCTCAAATATGCAAAGAAACTTGGGGTAAAGTTGGATCTGGACGACATCGCATAGTGTCCCAGAGTTGGGTAATAAATTCAGGGGAAATCTCGTGGAATAATCGTACGGTTCGTCAGTTACCGCATCAGGCATAGGTTTTATGCCGCAAGAAAGAAGAGTATTAGTAACGACGCTTTTGTAATAGAAGACTTGACCAAAAAGCGCTCTAATATCGTGTGAGGCTCGAAAATTGAGAAGGGAGAAACGGATTAACTCTTGTTGGTCTCGAGACGGCAGACTTTATATCCGCGAAAGTAATCTTTGTGGAATAAAGATTTGGCAAACGGTCTAGCTGTGTAGATCCACGAGTTGGAAGACTTACATGAGTACTTCTAAGTACCAACAGCAACGATAGCGACCATTTTGCACCGAACGTGTGGATTTATTTTTCTTTCTTTACATTATGTACTGTTTCCTTATGATTTGCAAATACCATTGTTCATGCAGAAGCGAGTCTCTCTTCAAGGTCACTTTTAAAATGTTACTGATGATTGGTACACTTTTCACGTAAGGTAATCAAAATTTCAAACAACCTAAATTTACTTATCCAGTATTATATACCACTTCAACTCTGGCTATGAATCTCGATTTGTATTTTGTATTGTGTTTTTTTTTATGTTATGTTTCTTTTTGTGTATACACACATTCTGTTTGTTTGAGCATCTCACGATCATCTTATGTCCAAAAAGAGTAGGAATTTTATCCTCTAAGTGAGAAAAGTTGCTCTTCATACATGGTTTTTGTTTACATGTTACTTTCCTTTGGATATTCACTGCTTGCTGTTTACACAGTGGCAATCTTTATGCCGTTCTGTGTATTGAGAAGTGATCGTTGTATAACCAATTTAAGAAATTCTGACAGATTTGATCAATGTACTTCTTATTATATCGCTAATATGTGCTGCATGTTTATTTTTATAAGCTTAAAAACATAATCGAGTGCGGTCGCAGGTAACTCGTTACAGCAGCATCGAACCGCAATTGTTATCTTCAACCTGCGAAAACTTTTATCAAAAATAAGTATATATGTCGAATTCATTGATTATGTGGCTGTATCCAAAACATTTGCTCTGCTATTCATTTTATGCATACCTGTTAAAACTATCTTAGGCATAAGGCACTTGTTCAAACTGATATATTTGCTAGTGATGAATAACATCCACCCGAATCGGGGCCCATCAGAGTAAACCAAACACATTAGAATTGCCCATGCCAATATGCGTGGCCTGAAAATTCAACATAAGATTGGTGAACTCTGTGTCCTCACGGTTTCTCGGGCCATTGATCTGTGGACATTGTCCGAAACATGGTTAACGTGATAGTTATAACATGTCACATGACCATTAAGCCACATAATCAACGAGGTCGAAGACCAAATTGATTGTGATGGCATAATGGTCATTGTGACATGTCATAAATGACTTGCAACAAGGGTGGTAGGAACAGACCAAGATATCCCTTGGTGCGCGACATTTCTCCTCTCCCTTTTGTGCATGGGAAACTTTGCCGCTGAGGAAGTTGTCACATGCACAGTCAAGTTTGACTGCTTGCTCATGTATTTTCCACTTGCCAAAATGGCAGTTGGAAGAGCAGGTGGTGGAAGCCAATGTGACAGATTTGAGCGAGTTGGGCAGTATTCCCACTCAACAGTTAATTTTTCAGAGGAGTACATGTGATAATAACGAGAGTGCACGCTAGAAGAAACTTATTGCAGGTAAAAAAGCAATATATTTTTGGAACTTAATTCACTTATTTTTTCAGGGTTCATGCCTGGCATTGACACTGATTAAGTGTCGTAAATTGAGTCATGTACATCAACTTATATTATGCCGAGTCATGTGGTCATCTGCACAGATCCTGCTGGAACAAAACCTTAGTTTGGGCTGTTCAGGAGAAGGTGTCAACAACTGGTTTTACAACAAACTGCCTGCAGGTCATGCTGCACTACACAACACTAGCAATGCTATTGTGTGAAAAGTGTCCATTATGTGATATAATAAATAATTTTCAGGCTCCCTATTGGACTGTTCCTACCACCCATGTTACAAACAGTCTTATAGAACCCTCTTCAATGCCGGTCTAGTTAGGCACCTTCTTGTCTCTCCTCTCATTTTGGGGTTAGTTTCCAATGCTAAAGAAACTGAATTAGAAAACTCGGCAAGAAAGTCATTTCTTCTTTCTGCCGATTGATCGGGTGGACAATAATATGCGGCAATTAAACCAATACCATGACTTGTTTTGATTTAGATCCAGAGACACTTACAGTTTAGTCCTTGTAGGTCAGGACGGTGAATAAAAGGTGAAGAATCTTTCACAAATATCGCCACTCCCCCTCCCATTCCGACCTCTCTGTCTTTACGCAGCGGTGGTTGAAAACCATTTAGGCTTTATAATGCGTATCTGTGAGTTGAGTTTGAGAATCAGACATTTTTCACACTAAGAATATGTACAGAAAGTTAAAAATCAGGGAGAAAAAAGTCGCAAGACGTGTCAGCAGCAATCACAACTTCTCTAGAAGTCGTATACACAGGAGATTAATTAGCTTTGCAGACAATGGACTCAATAGACCCGATGAACCCAACCAAGGATTCAAGTGCTATCTCCAAAAATGGTGTTAGTGGCCCAAAAAGTGACTAAGAGACAAGCAAAATTTCATATGCAGCTGCAGTAACATAAAGTTCTTGAAGTAAGCCTTTAGCTAAACGCAGAAGAGAACCTGGCTTGAATTTAAGTATATGGAAAAACTGATGAAAAAGGACTTTCAAATGGCTACAAAATTATCAAACAATGCAAGATATATTGATGACATTGCTTGTGTTAATGTACAAATTTCAGTGAAATTGCTAAAGAAATTTACCCGAAAGATATCCCTTTGGAGGGTAACAATTCAAATTGTTTCAGAGATGTGTTTTTGGACTTGGATACTCAGGTCCCTAATGACAGGTTTTGTATTCAAGTCTATCACAAAATAGATGCGTTTGACTTTGAAGTAGTTAATTATCCTTTCCCGGACAGTAATATTTCGGATACTTTTGGATATAATACATTTTTGTCACCGATTTGAGATTTGGTCGTATTTGTTCTAAATTTCAGGACTTTGCATCTAGAACCAAATTTTATTTACAATAAACTTGAGTCAAGAGGATTCAAAGATGTACTTTTGATCAAATATTTCTACAAATTTTGCTGTAAATATCCCCAGATGGTTAAAAAGTTTGGCTTCAATAATTTTAGAGATTTTAGACTTGACTGTTTTGCTACTTAATTTTATCTTTTGGCATCATTCTGTTTAAATGTTCACCTTTCAGACATGTTAGGCTAGCTTGTTTTCTGTTGGGTTAAACCTCCAGTGGCTATCGATAGCAAGTAGCGGCCTACGACAGTAACAAGCTTGCCTAATTCAACTTGATATCTGGATAATATTTTCATTGCATTCTTTGACTGAAATACAAATGACTTTCATTCTTCTCTGACTTGTCCTATAATTTTACTTTTAATATCCAAAGATTATTAAAAAGTTTGGATACGATATTTTACAGTTTTTATACTTGTCTGTTTTGTTACTTAACTTTATCTTTTGGCATCTTTCTGTTTTAATATTCACTTTCAGACATTTTAGGCTTACATGTTTTCTGTCAGGTTACCGCCCCCCCCGCCCCGGGGGGGGGGGGAGGGCTTTCGGTAGCAAGCAGCGGCCTACGACAGTTACATGTTTGCCTAATTGTACTTAAAACCTGTTAAGAAAAATTGTTTTGATAACATGTTTTTGGCATAAATGCTAATGACTTTCATTCTTTTCTGACATGCCCAAATGCACATTTACTCAGTATTAACAAATTACTCAAAATTGACAGTATTTTCTCAAATGTCACAAACCTGACACATTACATTGATACATTGACTCAGGGTTGGCAATGAAATAGAGCTTAATTGTTTGAGGAGTAGGTGTCATCATGCAGTTTGTTTTACATTTCTGGTGCAGGATGTACATTGTTGCAGTCCTTGTTAGGATGTCCCTTGGTGTTTCAGGTAGTCTAGATGCAACTGTTCATTTTACAATCAATGGGACTGAATATAATGCCCCAGCTTGTTTCCACTTCAGTAAAACACTGGCGGATGGTTTAACTAGGATAAGCTGTCCAGCCAGAGTGGGTACATATTGGTTCAGGGGTAAGTCAAATTGTTCTGAACTGAACCTGTACTATACAAATTTATTAATTACAGTTTGTTTGACAGGTATTCTTCTTTCATAATGAAGGTCTGCATTTATAAGCAAAACTTCACGTATCTAGCTAATTCATCATTGCTACGTTCATATCTATTCATTATTATGTGGGTTGTCTTTGCTGAATATTTACCTTAGACAAGGAGCCGCTACTCAGAGAGACATATACGGGTAAAAGTCTCCGAAACATGTTGAGTAGTTACCCGCCGAAGACCCTTTAATTTATTTGGGCTGATACAGCCTATGTCAAAATTTTATAGAGGAACGTGTGCAATTTGGACAATAGTACTTCTATATGTATATAGGTTAGACAGGGACAGGTTAGTTTATGGAGAGTAAAGAGTTCGGACTGCGGAATACGGTAATAACTACTTGGAAGTAGTTTTGGACAAAAAAACCCACACCAATACAACAGTCACATTCCTAACCCTAAAGGGGTGTGGGATCCCAATGGTAACGGCTGGGAAATGTTTAATGATGGCTACCTCAAGCCTTTGATATATACCAAGGAGCTAGCCCCACTGGAAGTCCGCAACCTGACTCATATGTATTGCACCGATTTCGAGTGTACTGTCGCAAGAGTGTGCCATTGCCTCCAGACAGGACCTAAATGTACAGAATTATGTGCGTACTTTGGACATGAGTGTGCTAATGACACTTTTGACACTGAAACAGACAGTGATGATGAGGATGATGATGATGATTGAATCTTGGCGCAGAATCTTCAAACTGTGACCATCATTGATCAGCTTTCTGTATTTAGTTTGTACATGTACTTATACTGTTTTCCTTTACTAAAAGGCATCTTGAATTATAGTTTGATGCCAGAGATACATTAGTTATGTTGCAGGATTCCATGGGATGGTTCACTGTGAATTACGTGCAGGTGTGAATACATGGTACAAAGCACTATAATTTTACTTTATCAGTTGTATTGGCAAATGTAATGACGGTTCCCTAAGCAAACATGACATTTGATAGCCATATTAGCATATTAATGAATATGCATTTGGTATACTCATATAAACATGATAAATAAAACTTGCATGAGTACCGTTCCTAATCATTTTGCCATTTTTTAAATAAACGAAACTATATCTTAGTAAATATAGTATGTTATCCATCGGACAATACTTAATTTCGATGTAAATTTCATATATTTGCATAAATTAACATATGATAATTAGGCACTTTGAACAAACTCTGTATTTTGTGACTATATTAGAGCAATTAAGCACATTTTGGTGTTTATTTAGCCTTTCCACAAGCAGTATCACCAAAGTTATTATTTTTAAGGACAAATTTGAGTTGTCTCAGAAATGGCATGGGTTGTCATGGAGACGGGCAGAAATATATATGATAAAACGCTTTTCAGATTCCACAACCTATTTTTTCATGAAGAGGACATATATACCTATAAGAAAATATAGGTTGTAACTTGTTATACCACGGGTTGGGGTATGACCCCTGAAGTGCCCTCTATGCCGCAGGTCTAAACCCAGTTCCCCTGGCAAACCAGACCTTGATACAAACAAGACGGATGGATCTATTGACGTCCAGGCTATCACTGCAAATCTTAGTTCACGATTAGCAGAGATTTTGCCTGAAATACTGACTGGTCCATGTCTCAGTGATTCTGTAATCAGAGCCCTAAGGTTGTCACTGAAACTACTGATGAATATATGAAGTCTGTTCTACCAAGCAAAATCAAGGCTGCATTTGACGATTTCAGTTGTGATCTAATAAATAAAGAGCCTGGCTAGTCAATTGGAGTAATTTCTTGATTAGAGACAGATATAACGGGCCTTGGCGTCAGAGCCAGTGATACTGAGCAGATAGTGAAGGGCCGAGAAAGCGAGTTGGAGCCCAAGATACAACAACTTGAAAATTTAGAACAGCGCTACGACGATCTGGAAAAACATGGACTTAGGCTAAATCTACGTATATATGGCATTCCAGTGTCAGACACAGAGAACAATACGGACTCTGTAATCCAGTCTTTGTGCCGCGACAAGTAAGGGTTATTCAATGACAAGAGTGTAATATTGGATTTACACACAAGTGGCCGAAGGCCACGCGTGGGTGAATCCAATATTACACAAGTAGTCATTTGAATAACCCACTTAGCCCATGTTTGCCAGGAATGTGACATTTTGTCAATGGGGACATATACATCTAAATCCTTTACCCTATTGTTACTGTGTCCTGCCAAAAAACAAAGCAAAGTTGCACTGCATGATCTGAAAACACTTTTTGTCTCTAAAATGAGTGATTTTGGACAAGTTCAGAGCTATTAAAGTTTCAGCCAGTGACACACGTGCACTTGTTGATCCAGCAGCAGATCATATGTTTCACCTGATATGCTTTTCTTCTGAGCTTTCCACCAGAACAGCAAGCATGGCAGCTCACTTTGATTTTGGGAACAATTTTTATCTGGAAGAAAATTTTGATGTGGAACATTTAATGGCATTGCCAACACAGAATCTGATTTTTGGACGAATGCCACAGAAGTCTGATGAAAAGACAAACCATACAAATTCTTTCTTTCTTTCTTTCTTTCTTTCTTTCTTTCTTTCTTTCTTTCTTTCTTTCTTTCTTTCTTTCTTTTTTTCTTTCTTTCTTTCTTTCTTTCTTTCTTGCGAGAAATGTTTCCTTGTTTACAGTTGCCTGAATACTGTTTGGTCTGTATTTCAGTAAATAAAAACCATTGTTTGAAATCCTTTGTCTTACTTATTTCACTGTGTGCAGTGGGGTATAGGATTTATTCCACTGCTTCGATGAATGGATATGTGAACTTTCTACTGCCAAACATGGGCTAAACTTGGTTTCTCCATTGACGAGAGAGACATTCAGCGATCCGAACGAGTTGGTAAACCAAACCCTAGGAGAACAAGAGCCATGATTGTCCGTTTTGTTAGTTACCAACAAAGAACCAGGTTTTGAAGGCGAGGAAAAAATGAAGGGCTCCGAAATTTACATCAACGAAAACTTGACCCCCCCCCAAAAAAAAAATCATTCATTGCGAGGAAAGCGAGATCACTTCACAAGTCAAGAAAAATTCTTGATACCTGGTCCTATGATGGGAAGGTTATGGGCAAAAACCACAACTCTGACAACACTCGTGTTCTTCAAGTTTAAAATGCAAAGACTTGGACCCTTGGTCATAGACTTTTCACCCTATAATTGACTGATATATCACTTTTCCCTTCTTGTTTGTCAGTGTTATAACTAGTCTATGGATATATTATAGGTCCAAGCAGGGAAGTGCTATTTGCAGTTCCCTGGTCCAAGTAAAGTTTGATGGGCTACTTCTTATATGTTTACCAGTCACCTTATATTTATGCAGATGATGCTTACACGATCCGAATGTCCTATATTATATTGAAATTTTAGTATTATTCTACTTCATCTTTTCTTGTATTATTATTATCACCAAACTATGTTCAACTAATCATTATGTTTGCGAGACATGCTAGTTGTTTACCTACATGTATATACATGATGTATGTGGTGTTTATCAACCTGACAAACATCAGAGGCATGGAAATTCTTAGAAGCAATACGAGACTCCTTCCCTTTTCAGTACGTCGACTTCAGTACTGGGTGCCAAAGTACTCACGTTGTTTTCATGTTTGCCTTTAATTGTTACACATCATCAAACACTAGAGACAAACTGATTTACCATTACAATCATTCTGACATGGAATCAGAATTGAACATCGATAGGGATTTTACCGAAAAAGATATTAAAGACTACTGGAAGATCTCTGCACATCAATTGAAAGCAGCTATCAACAATCACATCCTACGTAAAACTGTACTAATACAAGCACATAAGAAACCTAAGGCACCCTGGATTAACAACAGCGCAAAAATGTAAATTTAGAAGGGAACAAAAGAAAGATGAATCACCCGAAACGTCAAGAAAAAAATGGAGTTCTTTTAAAAATATGTCAACTCTGTCAACTCTAGACTAAAACAAAAGAAAATATCCAAGATCTCATATCGGAATAATCAGGTATTGCAAGCTTAGACCAAGAAAAAGCTAAACTTTAAATACATTATTGTAGTGTTATCACAGAGGAGGATACCCATACAATCCCTACTCCAGCTACGAATTGTCTAGTTCATGAGTTAAGTGACATGAAAATTGATGAGGATGATGTTTAGACATGTGTGAGACAATTGAAAGTTACTAGCTCATACTCTGTTGGTCCAGACATTCATCCAAAAATACTGAAAGAACGTTTAGCAGTGTTAAAAAGGCCACTTCGAAAAATCTTTCAGCACTTGCTAAATGAATCTTCTGTAGAGAAAGTTTTAGGACTGATAATCAGTGAGGATTTAACATTTGATAACCATGATCACAAGATGGTCAATAATCTTGACCAATCAGATTACAGGTCTGCGGCGGTGTTCACTTGAGTACACTGAGTACAACTTTTCTGTATCTTCATAAAGCAGTGATCCGTTCACACCTGGAATATGCAGCATCCATATGGTCTCTGGATATGTGGAGGTTGGTTGAAAAAACTTAGTCTGTCCAGAGGGGAGCTACCAAACGGATACCAGGTCTGAGCACCCTTTCGTGCGAAGACAGATTAAGAAGGCTTAAAATACCAACCCTAGTCTGCCGGGGCAGAATTAGTGGCAATCTCATGTATGCTTACAAATACACACATGGACCTGACTACGAATCTGAACCTTGCTTGCCTCCCTTCTTGGGAGATATCCAGAACTAGGGGCCACTCTTTAAGACTCACTAAAATCAGAACAACCTCCAGCATAAGAATTATATAAATGTAAATTTTGATCTTTTTATACATTTTTGTGAAAAAAAAAGAAAAAAAGTGCCAATTTTCCTGGGCATTTAAATGACTACGTTTGCAATAAAAAATATCTGACCTTGTCATATGTTTGAACTTTTTTCTTAAGATCCAGTTTTCGTTTGTTTGTTTAAAAAAGTGCAAAAATTTCAGATTTTTTGTAAGCTACACCTACCGCTAAAGGGACCATCATAATTCGTAACCTTTAAGTTTAGTCTTTTGCATGTCGTGATCATAGGTGTTATTGGTACATATATAACAAATTCTATGTAAGTAACATACCAAATGTCCAAAATGTTGATTCTTTTATACGTTTCCTGTAATAAACCATTTTTAACCGTTTTGCAATGTTTTCGGGTCAGAGATTTCTGGAATTCACTGGCATGTTTTTCTTGGCCTGTCCTTAAAATTGATGATCATTTTGTGCCGGCCGATTAGTTACCACTGGAATTATGCCTGGGAATGACAAAAGATGAGAAGAGAAAGCGCCAGAGAACTGCAACTAAGCCAACATACAGTGCCACATTTTGGACTGAGTCGGCGCACTTTTGTTCGCAATGCGCCCTAAAGAGCGCTGAGACAAGCATTTGTCCTAGATTATTATATGTTATGTAACCAGAGGCATGCTAGTATTCGAGTGATAGGTCTTTAAGCACGAACATGAATCTAGCACCTTTATTAGAAGTCGGAGCAGTTCAATTTAAAAAGTGCGACTTCAGTCGCAGTTGGCACTGAAAGAGTTAAGAAAATACAACAAGACACTGAAGAATCTCAAGCAGCTCTGGTAAGTCACTGTCCAATGAAGTTAAAGTTATAACATTATCACACAGTGAAGAGTATCTGTGAATGGGCCTACATTATGCATAGACCAATGAGGTAGAGGCAGGCGGACAGCCCATTTTCATCAGTATATGCTTGGGGGTGGGGGGTTGGGGGCAGGAGAACATAAACGTCGGCAAACTTATTGTGTGAGCCAGAATCCTCCACTTCTTTAGCTAGATCGACGTCAAATTTGGTAGGGATCTTCCTTGGTAAGTCTGTTCCGAGTTATTTCAAATTGTCACGCTCCTTTTGGATTCCTGGATTTTTTTGAGCTTTTCTGACAAAATCTTAGAAAAATCTGCTTGGTCAATTGCTTCGAAATTGCACAGGGACATTTCCTTGTTTGCCAGTTATTATCATACTCCTCGTGTGTTTTCGACTTCTCCAAAACCGCCAATCAGATAATGATGAAACTTGGTCGAAATTTACATTACGAAAGGGTCACACAAGCTTTTTACTATGTAGTGAAGCTCCGGCTTTTTTACATTTAACGAAAAATTTTAAACTTGGTGCGTGTAAGTTAATGCATACATTTCTATTGATTACAAATTAGCGGAGATTGCAATGGTTATTCACGTTTTCGATGTCTGCTACAGAACTGACAAAGACAAAATACCATGGAATGTGTACCTTGGGGGACCATCTCCCATGGGTTGAGGAACTGATTCATACCATATCTCGGCTGAAACTGGAAGTGCCAGTCTAAAACCGTTTTTCTGTTTTTCTTGACATCACTTCTTAATCTACCATTTGCCAAATAAGTCACAAGAAGACATTTTGTATCCTCTTCGGTAAAACACAAAAATGACTTCGTACGAGCAAAACCAATCGCAGTATCTGCCTTTACCTTTATTGTAACGACGTTCTTTGGTAGCCTCTTGTGTGACTGCTGTATGTACCACTGCGACATCTCCAAAATTGTCTTCAATTGCCTTTCCAGCCTCTTAAGTTGAGAAGTCAGAGACGATCTGAATGCTTACTCAGTCATGGCTCTTGTCATGGGCATATATATATATGTGTGTGTGTGTGTGTGTGTGTGTGTGTGTGTGTAATAAAATTTATTGTTTAAAAGACTTGTATAATAGCTGGCAATTAATAAATAGCACGACAAATAGAAAGTTTTGATATGTAGCCATCAGGTGGTGACACCTGTCAGCATTTGGTCAATCTGGCCAACTATAAGCAGCTATATCAGTGAAGGAAAAAATACACGACCAAACTGATATAGCCGTGAGGAGCGGTTAGCAGCACCTGAATTAAATCCTTTTGTTCAATCCTGTTTCAATCGTGACTGGCATTACAAAGGTCAGGTCACCTCCTTTTGTTGTTTTTCCTGATCAATATATTGCTACCTTATGAAATAGTCCTGTGTTCTTCTATTTTATGCATCGGTCTTTACAGTATACTCCTATATTGCCCCATGAATACAAGAGAAAGTAAACATTTATATAAGGTTATACAACAACCGAATATGAAGATTTTAGTTTATCGAATTCCAATTTTCCCACCTGAGGTTCTCCACCGACCTCGTGGAATGCTCTGTCAAAAATAAAAAGAAATTCATTTTGATGAGCATTCAATCAGAGTCAGATTCTAAGCATAACAGCTTTTTGATGAAAAAAGTTGTTTGAATTCTGTAACTGTCGTTATAGTTTGCTTGAAAGATTCGCTCTGTCGTTTTGTGCCTTCTCGTGTTAGAGTATCGAGGATTTTGGCCAGGTAGGTAGTTTCTTCGGGGTTTTTTTCTCTTTTATTTTTTAGCTTTCTATGATTAGGAATGAATGTGGTTCTAGTTGGTGTTATAGCTGTTTCCTAAAAAATTTGTCCGATTTACTTCATGGTTATGTCAATCCCAAGCAGTTTGGCTGCTAGGTTGAAGTGCATTTTGTTAGCATTTTAGTGGGTGGTTTCCTTTCCTATATTTTTATTTCAAAAATTTCACACTGACCAGGCACTTGAGCATGTCAACAAAATGTGCAAGTTGTCAGTTTGCTTGGCTGGAATACCACGTCAGCAGTCTGCATTATCTGGGTGGATGGTTACACGATGTACAAAGTGAATCTTATAATCAGCATGCACTCTTGAGTTGTCAGTTGTAGGTATAGGATATATTAATATTTAAATGCGGTCCTACTATAATACCTATTGAGCAAAAGAAGGAGCCACCTGCATCAGGGCAGATCCATGTATTTAGCATGGTCAAAAGTACTTTCCCAATAAAATGAACAACACGAACACAGAATAATCTTAAGAAAATGTATTAACATATATTTGAAACAGAAAGGATGCCTAAATTGATTAGAAATGGGCTGTCTTTTGGTTGAAAAGGTGTTATTTATGGATGTTTATGTAGTATTTAATACAAATCTGCCCTGATCATGGTGGAAGCATCAGTCTCTTGCCCCGGCAACACAGGAAGTGAGCAGGATCGCAGTTAAATATGAAAGTCTCCTATTGGTGATAGTTCAGACTGGTTCTATGAAGAAATGTTACATTCTAGACTTCAAAAGGATGAAAGAGATGTGAAACGCCTGGTGGATCATATTAAACATCTTAATCCTTTTGGCAGTGAGTTTGAGCACCTTTTGGTCATTTCTAATAATGACGCTGCCCTACAGGCCATAGCAGGCGCCCTTTTATCAGCAAATGAGAAACAAAAGATATTCTAGAGGAGATCTCCACTGTAGCGAACAGTAGGCACAGTCTTAATCTGCCAGACCTTGTTAAGCATGAAATGGCACCAGTCCCTTTGGCACTTGTGAACATTGATGGCACACTTCTTTCTGCAGACAAAGCTCCATTGGTACATATTCCTAGTAACTCCTGCACACAAAAGAACCCCCCCCCCCCCCGAATCCCCATTGAAGACATGCTTCATCATAGATGACATGGCCGTAGCGAATGCAGTTGTCAATAAACAATTCAAAGACCTGTGGCGACCTTCCGTTTGTTATATCCAAAAGTGTGTTTCAATACTTTTCCGCCACATGTGAACGTGCAGATGTGGTGTTTGACACTTATAAACTCAATTCTGTAAAACAGGGAACTAGGGATGTTCGGTCAAAAGGTTTCAGGAAAATCAGAAAAATGTTGACAGTCCTGAGTTTCACTTCCTCACTCGTGACGACCATTTATGTCTGTATTTGAGAACAAGTCCGACCTGCATCACTTCCTAGCAGAGGAATTGAAAGAAAGGGCACCAAATGCTCACAAACAAACAAGAGCTGATTGTTGCAGGTGACTTTGATGATAATGAGAGAGTATATTCCTCGTTGAAGAGACAAGTGCAGTACCTATATTCTACTCAAGAAGAAGTAGATACTAGGATGATTCTGCATGCTTCAGATGCTGCGAAGGAGGGATACTTTCGTGTCATTATCCAAAGCAGATACTGATGTTTTTTTTTAGATCTGATGTTAGTCCATGACCTACCGTCAGAAGTGTGGATTTCTGCCACCAAGGTGAAACAACCAATGTATATTCCTGTGTACACTATGAAGGAATCATTGCCACCACAAGTTCTGCCCGGTCTTTTTGCATACCACTGTATCACAATCCCACACAGATCTCAGATGTATAGACACTCTGAGAGCTGTCATGTTTCCACGAGTTGACGAACCTGCACGTTTACCTCCAACTGGCAATGCCCTTGGTTTAAACATATTTTATTGAAGCAACTAGGAAATAGGGGGGGGGGGGTGCCCCATATCAATCCTACTTGCAAACATAAGAGAGAAATTAAAGAAGACAATTGACAACACTTGGGGCCGATGCAACGAAAAACGCTACAATAACAATGACAGATAGAGTGGCAAGTCACACGACTGGAGGAATAACACAGCACGGTATGTGTTCACAGATAGAGAGAGGGCGGTTGGAGTAGGCCCTGTAATTATGTGACCATGTACTTGCAGACAACAATATTTACATTCAATCTGACTTTTAACATTGCCATTATAGGAGAGAGCCTGGTGTGTTATGAGACCATAACAGATAAGCCTTGTGTGTTATCGGACCATAATACATGTGTATCGCCCACATTCCAATAAGTCACGCCCACCTGGGTTTCCATAACTCAACACTTGAACAAGCTGGGCAAATCAGTTTCTGGTCATGTCTCTCAATTCTTTGTAGGCCTACTAAATTACGTGTAATCGAGCAGAAAAATTAAGGGGTAAATGTAAATATAAGCAATAAGGATCACTTTTTTGTGTGTGTTATGGCATAATGACGCCGGTGATTGAAGCTGGCATCGGGCGAGGCGCACTGGCATGCGCCACGCCCACGATGCCAGCTTCAAGTACCCGCGTCATCATGGCATAACACACACACAAAATCGACCCTCATTTCTTCATTAAATATTATGTAAAATCAGGTATCAAATCTAGCTGTTTCAGTAATATATCTATGCTTTGAAAATATCTTCATTTTCTTTGAAAGTACAGTTTTTAGGCCCAAACAAAGGTGTTTCGACAGTAAAAGAGAGGTAAGACAGAATTTTGAAGTTCGTCATGATGAATTTTATATTTCACATATTCACAAAAATAATGAAACGCGTTCTCGTTCGTCATACCACAGGCACATCCCAGAGAGTCCACAACATCGTTATTGAACAAATCTGACCGAAGTAGGCTACATTTCATTCGCAAGCATGCGTGAAGGACTGTCACTCTCCTCTCAACCAGATAATACAATTTATTACATTTCTTTTTGTTCTTATTGAGCCTGGATTTGAACTCGTCAACATTTTTAGAATTGAGTACCTGAACAAGTAGGCTGTTCCAAAGTTTGACTGTGGACGGGAAGAATAAATACATCAAAGAGACTGCTTCGAGTGCGTACTAAAGAAAAAATTCGATTTGATCGTACTTGATAACAAATTCTATCATGAACACAGTCAGGATTAGATTTTGTAAATAAAAGGGAGCCAATCCATGCACAATTCTGACAGTCGGAAATCGCCTGTTTCTCACGGAAGAAGTTAAAAACATGTTTGAAAATGACTCGTTCAAAGACTTTGGCCACACAGCTTAAAATGGAAATAGGTCTCTAATTGCTAGAGTCATTGGAGGATCCTTTTATTTTTTTTAAATTGGAACATGTGCCCCCGACTGTGCCCAGGTAAACAAATTAAACTGACGTCAGTAGAGGTAATGAGTATAGTACTTTTAAACAACCCTTCCCTAATAAATACTGATCGACCCACACCAATGCTACAAACTCATTCACAGACCCAAGGGGTCCAAAAAAGTCCGTAATTTTTTTCAGTGGCCAAAAAGTGACCTACACGGCCCAAAGGGCCGAAGGTATTCGGGGGTGGGTGGGTCTGTTGGCATCCGCCCCCCCCCCCCCGAAAAATTTTGAGTTTGAGCATGCAAAATGGTGCATTCTGGGGAGTTTTGAGTATCTTGTCTTTACATGGTTGACGAAATCACAACATTTTAGTCATTATTGCACTTATTTGGCTATTTTCCCTCAGACTGCACAAAAATCTGATGGAAATTAGCAAAAATTAGTAAAAAATACATTTAAAAAACATCACCATTTTATCAATTAAGATAAGACAAATTTTGTATTTATACATGTAAGGCTTTAGAGAATTTTGGCACACAAATAAAATTTATTAATTAGGGGGAAATTAACAGACGAATTATCCCGCAATTTGTAAGTTGTGTAGTTTCTCTACAAAAGCAAGAAGAAAAAAATACATTGAGATAGTCACTTGAATGTACTTAACTTTTATCACTGAATGTTGATTGATAATATTTTATGCACACATATTCCAGGATGGTGCAATATATTTGCTGAGAACACACCAAACTATGATGCATGAAATGGGAGTACCAAATGCCAAGAGAATCTTGCCTTGACTTATTTCCATGGTGGACCACAACATGAAAATTGCAGAAATGCAAGTATGAAATGGGAAAAATATTAAGTCGCTTTGCAAAGGCTTGTAGCTGAAATGCTTTAATATTATTTATGAATTAAAAGCTTGATCTAAATTTTCAATAAATTAATATATAAATAAATATAAGCACCAAAGTCATAATTTATATCTCCAGGGACCTGCTATATATACAAATTGCTGGTCCCTGATAACACTGAGATACTGAAACTATAAATATATAAAGCGGTCCCTCTCCAGTACTCCCATCTCATATATGAAGAATAATTTCAGCTTATTTTTCAAACTTTTCTCACATTCACTCTCTTTGATATACCCTGACAGGTTCTGCATGGCAATAGGAATAATCATGGTACAGTAGTACCTGCATTTACCGACCCCAGTCTCCACCTGGTCAAAACGAGCCGATTTCCTTGGCACGGGCGCTTTTGCAAGGGTCAGACTAAAAGGCGCATGCCAATAAATACCTGGTAGCACTTGATAGCACATGCCACCACATGCCACGTTTTTCTACCCGTTTTACACGTTTTGCTGTCAGCATAATATGAATAATTATGTTAAATTTAACATAAATGAAGAGTGGCGGCAAAGAAATTACTTTGGTTAAAATTGATAATCTTGCCCCAACGGAACTGGAATGCGTTACAGGAGCCGCTACACTGGTGTCATGTTTCACCGCTAGATGGCAGGCAATAAGGCATGCCAGGGAGAAAGCCCCTGGTTGATGAAATTTGTTAATACAAATGCTTTAATAGTATTTATGATGTTGCCCGGGGTTCCCAAAATATTGTCAAAATAAAGAAAAAATGAAAAAGGGAAGATAAATAGATGGACAAAGTACAACTATACACATGCATATTATGGATTCAAGTAAGCCGACAAATGCCCCAAAACAGTATATATCTTGATAAATATTTTTTTAGACAAATTGTCAATCCATGAACGTTAAACAATTATGAATGGAAAGAAGCCTTACATATAACCAGATATAATTAGATATCCACAGTGAATCTTCATGGCTTTATCCTACTGGCTTTATGTCTGCTCTGAAGCAACCAAATAATTTTTAAAAATTTAAGTCCCTTATCATGGATATAATTATGCGGAAACAACAAACTACTTTATAGTGTTTTAAGTTGAGCGTTATTTTAAAGCATTATCGAACATTCTTAATTTATTTAAATATTAATGTCCCAATGTTTCTCGCAAACAAGCTGTGCAAAAACTATTGAATTCTGTTGTCACCAGATGGCGTGCAATACCGCATGCCAAAGACGAGTGAAACAATCTTGCTTTCAATTGTAATGTACTTTATACCATCTTGTAGCAACATATTTTAATCCCCAATGTGTAGAAATGATGTTATATAAGCATCAAAACTTTTCAGTCTTTGTTAAAATTTACTATTTCATCCTTGTTGGCGTGTGGTTTAAAAATAGTTTATTCCTTCACACTAGTTGGCATGCAATAACTCATGCCAGCTGGTGTGAGGTCAAATGATGAAATATATAAGGTTTAGTATTTATTCAATTGCAATCCAGTGATGTATTTGTTATTCAAGTTCTTTGGGGAAGTAGGTATACCGGCTGGTAACTGAAGACATCGAGTTCAGACTGACAAAGTGTGATTTCGAAAGACGATGATGCAGACCAGGCAATAACATATGGTGAAGCCATGATAAACAAGCCTGCACCTGTAACTGTCAACTGGGAAAGGGGGAGGAAATTGAGAGTTGACTTCTTTCAAGATGCTTCTTTCTCTTCCTTATAAATAAGTTACACAATTTAGTCTCTTAAAACAGCTGTGCGTGGCAATTTCTTTTAATTAAAAAACGTCATGACAAAAAGGATGTGAATGATAATAATGAAACCCATACTTGTCACCACAGACAACAAACAACTGTTCACCACATACGCAATAATAAGACGGCCACATGCAATATGTTGTACACTCCTCCTTGATTTATTTTGTTTGTTTGTTTGTTTTTCTTGTTGGAAAAAATTAATCGTGCATTTTAGCATGATTAGAATACCACATATCCCAAACAAAACACATTTAATTCAATCAATTGGCAAAGTTTTTGGAAATAAATACGAGACTTTGTTTTTTTTTTTTTTTTTTAGTATTTATCCTCTAAACGTGTACAAATTTTTATTTATATTTTCTAAAGACAAAAAGATCCAATGTACAATGCACAATGATAATTTTGAACAAGTTTTCATTTATTAAATTGAATTTGATTCTATGAAGTCAAACTTAGGCCTAGGCCTACGTTGAATTCAATGTACGTCAAGACTTAATATTGCTAATGAATAAGATAATTGCAATTTTTTTTTCTCACGTACAAAATAAGAACTACTTTTAACAAACAGGAAGAAATGCACAAAGTTAAACACAAATCATTTTTCATCTTTGAAATTGAGTTTGATGCTTTGTATTCATTATCAAATTCAAATATTTCCAAAACTTGTGGTAACTTAATACTATTACTTGAGTACTTTAATAATTCATTTAAATTTGTACCATTTTGATTCGACCACCTCTTTTTGGATAATTTGATGTCCCTGAAAAGGGCCTTGGGTTTATTTGTTGTGGGACTTTTGGTCAGGTTTCAATTTTTAAAGTATTTCCTCATGAATTTGGTCTGGTAGAACAGTGTTGAGCTGAATATATCTGACAGTTCCCCCCCCCCCCCCTTTTTTTTTTTTCGCTCAGATGCAGTCGGTCTGACGAGTACATTTGCAATGCTCGCTTTGAGGGTTGCAAAATGGCTGGCAGGTACCTTTGACGCTGTAGTTGCTTTTGGGTCGGTTTTCCACCAGTTTTCTGTTAAACTCTCGGGTATGCCTGATGCTACCTGGTAAACCCTCCACAAACCAATCTCTGGGTTGTGGAAGAACTTCGGCGACGAAAATTCTGGCCTTTTGATTTTGCCTGTGGGTTTCATTGGAGATCTGGACTATTCTGTCGTATGAAGCATCTATCTGTGTCTGGTTCTTGGTTGCCCAAAGGTTGTTTGTTCCAACATTCAGGAATACTGCAGGGAAGTCGACCTTGCATCTTCCGTCTTCGATGTATTGCAAGATGTCGCATGTTGTCTTCCCAGGGTACATACACTTGCATGATAGTGTCTTTAGGGCATGGGAAAATAGTATTCTTGTCTGAAGACATGCTGTCTGAGATGATTGTTGCCACTGGTCTTGAGACTGCCATTTGGGAGATACTTCTTTCTGTCCTTTATTCAGAGTTGAATGATCCTGCTGGACTTAGCCCCTACTTATATATGATGCCTGTTGTTGCGTTGTCGATAATCTGCCTAACACTGTCATGACTTGTGATAACCGACCACCCGTGCCAGTGAGCTCTCCCTAATCTGCCCAAACCTCACACCTCTCGTGACAGTGATGACACTTCTCTGATTAGAAAGACCCAGTCTAGTTGAGTTTAAATCAAAAATAAATTGCGGGAATAAATTTGTCATTTTCAGTGATTATATGCACCAGTCCTATATCATGTGGCATATGTGTACATTCACTACGCTCTATGCAGACATACTTTGTATGTCAACCGAATGAAAAGAGTGCAGCAAAAAATGAAACAAAATCCTAAGAGTTCTGGTTTAATTTCACCAGGTATGATGTAGTATCAATGAATTTCCTAAGCTGAAAACCCCAGTACACACCATAACATTTTTCAGATGTATTATGTTCCCACAGACAGGTAGCTTTATTTCCAAATACAAAATTTCTACAACATGTACATTCTTATTATTGTGTAAGAAATCTACTTTATGTAATATGGTACAAATTTGTAATGTATACCAAAGAAAATAACAAAGTTGTACTTTTTCCAGTAATTTGATCAGATTGTTTTCTGACTTTGATACATTAAATGTACCCAAGAAAATCAGCAAGTACTACTCTCTCCAGTAATTTGATCAAAGAATTCCCGGGCATGGCCAAAATTTACTAATTAATAAATCCAATGCAAAGATACAAAAAAAAAAAAAAAATTAAAAAGAGTAAAAGAAAAAAAAAAGAAAAGAGAAACATTAAAAACAAAAAGAAAATTCATCAAAACAATCAGAAATCACATGTACGAAAGAGTCATACAAACAAACAAAAAGAATTAGGTTGTAACACTCACAGACAGAAGAAACATATAACCGCTTCGATTATATAAATTACTGTAAATATGCAAGTAGTACTTTTTACCAAAGCAGTATAGTTTATCATAGAACAAGGAATTGTGAGTTTATTAAGTTACCTACCACTCATTTTTATTTAATATACTCTTGAGCTCTGAACAGACATGGCATGTAGGTATTTTTGGTACTTTGATTTATAGTTCACAAGAGGGAGAAAATGGTGCATATTGGGCATGTGCCAATTGTGACCATCAAAAAGTCTGTTTAGATGTATGCAAACTTATAGAACACAGAGCTTTCCTGGTACATATTCTATAAGTTGTTATGATGGTAACAGGTTATTATATTTTCTGCATTGGGGTGCAGCAGAGATGGTACATGGGGAAATGAGACAGTTTACTCAATTTTTCATCATGTTCATATTGCTATCAATGTTGGACATGTATGTAATTCATCTATATACCACCTTTTTTATATGTGCTTAGAAAACATTCTTAACAGGATACGCACAGGTTTTCTTTGAATCGCTAAGTGGATTTTTTTCCCTTATTTGTGGTATTTTTATCGTCAGGATATTACTAATACAGCCATGGAGATTATTATGGCCTAAAGTGTTGACTCAGTTACACTGAATTGTCGGGCTACGACGAAGTTAGTCGTTTGAGACTTTTTCTGACTGATTCCATTTTGAAATTCCCGCCAAACAAACATGTTGAACAATAAAACCGCTGATAATGTCAACACAGGTGTAGGTCAAACTGACCTAGTAGTTAATGATCAGGATATTGAACCAGCAGCCAGCGTATCAGGTGCCAAACGGCCTTGGTTGTCACCAACTGGTCAAAGCCCCCTTTATCAAAGTTTCGTGCTGATGATTCTGTGTCTGATTTCTTGAAACTGATAACTGATCCAAGAATTTCCGAGGCATTTGAGAAAATTGTGTTTTGTGCAGTTGATATCAAATTATTTGAACTTACGAAACGAGTCAATAGTGTGGAAGATAACGTTAACTCTAAGGAATACCAGCTGAAGGCATTGAATACTACAAATACTGAATTAAAATCAAAAGTAGGGGTTCTAGAAAGAAAAATAGTTGACATGGAGAAAGTTGCAGATGACACTGAAAAGTACAGCAGGCGAAACTGTGTATGCGTGTGGATGAAGGAACCTGAAAAGGAAAAGGAGAATACTGATGAAATCATTCTCAAATATGCAAAGAAACTTGGGGTAAAGTTGGATCTGGACGACATCGGATAGTGTCCCAGAGTTGTGTAATAAATTCAGGGGAAATCTCGTGGAATAATCGTACGGTTCGTCAGTTACCGCATCAGGCATAGGTTTTATGCCGCAAGAAAGAACAGTATTAGTAACGACGCTTTTGTAATAGAGGACTTGACCAAAAAGCGCTCTAATATCGTGTGAGGCTCGAAAATTGAGAAGGGAGAAACGGATTAACTCTTGTTGGTCTCGAGACGGCAGACTTTATATCCGCGAAAGTAATCTTTGTGGAATAAAGATTTGGCAAACGGTCTAGCTGTGTAGATCCACGAGTTGGAAGACTTACATGAGTACTTCTAATTACCAACAGCAAAGATAGCGACCATTTTGCACCAAACGTGTGGATTTTTTTTCTTTCTTTACATTATGTACTGTTTCCTTATGATTTGCGAATACCATTGTTCATGCAGAAGCGAGTCTCTCTTCATGGTCACTTTTAAAATGTTACTGATGATTGGTACACTTTTCACGTAAGGTAATCAAAATTTCAAACAACCTAAATTTACTTATCCAGTATTATATACAACTTCAACTCTGGCTATGAATCTCGATTTGTATTTTGTATTGTGTTTTTTTATGTTATGTTTCTTTTTGTGTATACACACATTCTGTTTGTTTGAGCATCTCACGATCATCTTATGTCCAAAAAAAATAGGAATTTTATCCTCTAAGTGAGAAAAGTTGCTCTTCATACATGGTTTTTGTTTACATGTTACTTTCCTTTGGATATTCACTGCTTGCTGTCTACACAGTGGCAATCTTTATGCCGTTCTGTGTATTGAGAAGTGATCATTGTATAACCAATTTAAGAAATTCTGACAGATTTGATCAATGTACTTCTTATCATATCGCTAATATGTGCTGCATGTTTATTTTTATAAGCTTAAAAACATAATCGAGTGCGGTCGCAGGTAACTCGTTACAGCAAGCATCGAACCGCAATTGTTATCTTCAACCTGGGAAAAGTTTTATCAAAAATAAGTATATATGTCGAATTCATTGATTATGTGGCTGTATCCAAAACATTTGCTCTGCTATTCATTTTATGCATACCTGTTAAAACTATCTTAGGCACAAGGCACTTGTTCAAACTGATATATTTGCTAGTGATGAATAACATCCACCCGAATCGGGGCCCATCAGAGTAAACCAAGCACATTAGAATTGCCCATGCCAATATGCGTGGCCTGAAAATTCAACATAAGATTGATGAACTCTGTGTCCTCACGGTTTCTCGGGCCATTGATCTGTGGACATTGTCCGAAACATGGTTAACGTGATAGTTATAACATGTCACATGACCATTGAGCCACATAATCAACGAAGTCGAAGACCAAGTTGATTGTGATGGCATAATGGTCATTGTGACATGTTATAAATGACTTGCAACAAGGGTGGTAGGAACGGACCAAGATATCCTTTGGTGCGCGACATTTCTCCTCTCCCTTTTGTGCATGGGAAATTTTGCCGCTGAGGAAGATGTCACATGCACAGTCAAGTTTGACTGCTTGCTCATGTATTTTCCACTTGCCAATTTGGCAGTAGGAAGAGCAGGTGGTGGAAGCCAGTGTGACAGATTTGAGCGAGTTGGGCAGTATTCCCACTCAACAGTTAATTTTTCAGAGGAGTAAATGTGATAATAACGAGAGTGCACGCTAGAAGAAACTTATTGCAGGTAAAAAAGCAATATATTTTTGGAACTTAATTCACTTATTTTTTCAGGGCTCATGCCTGGCATTGACACTGATTAAGTGTCGTAAATTGAGTCATGTACATCAACTTATATTATGCCGAGTTATGTGGTCATCTGCACAGATCCTGCTGGAACAAAACCTTAGTTTGGGCTGTTCAGGAGAAGGTGTCAACAACTGGTTTTACAACAAATTGCCTGCAGGTCATGCTGCACTACACAACACTAGCAATGCTATTGTGTGAAAAATGTCCATTATGTGATATAATCAACACTTTTCAGGCTCCCTATCGGACTGTTCCTACCACCCATGTTACAAACAGTCTTATAGAACCCTCTTCAATGCCGGTCTAGTTAGGCACCATCTTGTCTCTCCTCTGATTTTGGGGTTAGTCTCCAATGCTAAAGAAACTGAATTAGAAAACTCGGCAAGAAAGTCATTTTTTGTTTCTGCCGATTGATCGGGTGGACAATAATATGCGGCAATTAAACCAATACCATGACTTGTTTTGATTTAGATCCAGAGACACTTACAGTTTAGTCCTTGTAGGTCAGGACGGTGAATAAAAGGTGAAGAATCTTTCACAAATATCGCCACTCCCCCTCCCATTCCGACCTCTCTGTCTTCACGCAGCAGTGGTTGAAAACCATTTAGGCTTTATAATGCGTATCTGTGAGTTGAGTTTGAGAATCAGACATTTTCACACTAAGAATATGTACAGAAAGTTAAAAATCAGGGAGAAAAAAGTCACAAGACGTGTCAGCAGCAATCACAACTTCTCTAGAAGTCGTATACAGAGGAGATTAATTAGCATTGCAGACAATGGACTCAATAGACCCGATGAACCGAACCAAGGATTCAAGTGCTATCTCCAAAAATGGTGTTAGTGGCCCAAAAAGTGACTAAGAGACAAGCAAAATTTCATATGCAGCTGCAGTGAGATAAAGTTCTTCAAGTAAGCCTTTAGCTAAACGCAGAAGAGAACCTGGCTTGAATTTAAGTATATGGAAAAACTGATGAAAAAGGACTTTCAAATGGCTACAAAATTATCAAACAACGCAAGATATATTGATGACATTGCTTGTGTTAATGTACAAATTTCAGTGAAATTGCTAAAGAAATTTACCCGAAAGATATCCCTTTGGAGGGTAACAATTCAGATTGTTTCAGAGATGTGTTTTTGGACTTGGATATTCAGGTCCCTAATGACAGGTTTTGTATTCAAGTCTATCACAAAATAGATGCGTTTGACTTTGAAGTAGTTAATTATCCTTTCCCGGACAGTAATATTTCGGATACTTTTGGATATAATACATTTTTGTCACCGATTTGAGATTTGGTCGTATTTGTTCTAAATTTCAGGACTTTGCATCTAGAACCAAATTTTATTTACAATAAACTTGAGTCAAGAGGATTCAAAGATGTACTTTTGATCAAATATTTCTACAAATTTTGCTGTAAATATCCCGAGATGGTTAAAAAGTTTGGCTTCAATAATTTTAGAGATTTTAGACTTGACTGTTTTGCTACTTAATTTTATCTTTTGGCATCATTCTGTTTAAATGTTCACCTTTCAGACATGTTAGGCTAGCTTGTTTTCTGTTGGGTTAAACCCCCAGTGGCTATCGGTAGCATGTAGCGGCCTACGACAGTAACAAGCTTGCCTAATTCAACTTGATATCTGGATAATATTTTCATTGCATTCTCTTGACTGAAATACAAATGACTTTCATTCTTTTCTGACTTGTCCTATAATTTTACTTTTAATCTCCAAAGATTATTAAAAAGTTTGGAGACGATAATTTACAGTTTTTATACTTGTCTGTTTTGTTACTTAACTTTATCTTTTGGCATCTTTCTGTTTTAATATTCACTTCCAGACATTTTAGGCTTACATGTTTTCTGTCAGGTTACCCCCCCCCCCCCCCCGGGGGAGGGCTATCGGTAGCAAGCAGCGGCCTACGACAGTTACATGTTTGCCTAATTGTACTTAAAACCTGTTAAGAAAAATTGTTTTGATAACATGTTTTTGGCATAAATGCTAATGACTTTCATTCTTTTCTGACATGCCCAAATGCACATTTACTCAATATTAATAAAATACTCAAAATTGACAGTATTTTCTCAAATGTCACAAACCTGACACATTACGTTGATACATTGACTCAGGGTTGGCAATGAAATAGAGCTTAAAGACGTTCGGTACACTGGTCAAAAGAATTTAGAAATCTCCCGTTTTTGGTGTGAACAAAGATATTGGCATTTGAAACAAAATGCAAGCAAAAAATTGGCATGTCACGGTGCTACTTTTGTCGCTAGGTGGCGATACATGTGAGGACTACAGAAATTTGATAGCAGCCATTATATATGTGGGTAAAAGCAAAAAACAAATTAAGGATGCATAACCATGAATAAAATACCTCGATATGAGTGTTTGCAATATATATCAAACCTTTTAATAACAAATATGTAGACAAAACATGCTGGAATGTGACTTTAAATTCATCTCGTCTTGCAAAAATGTATAAGTGCTCACAGTATTTTGTAAATTTGAAATAGAAAAAATATTTACAAATCCCTGAAAAATTGTAGGGGGTTTCCAAAATATGTACTGATTTCATTGATAAACAAAAAAAGGTATCATACGGTGCTATTTTTTCTGCAATTGTACAAAGAATTCATGCATGTTGACTTAATTTGTTCTAAGTTCATAGGTAAAGGTATCCATTCATTGTCTCACTTCGATACCATATCAATATACATGTATGTAGCTCAAATGAACGACAGCACGTCGTTCATTTTATATTCCAGTCATAATATAAACTTTCATAGTTTTACTTAGAAGAGGCAAACATTTTAAGGACAGGTAAGACACCAAAAATAAATCCCACTTTAGTCAATCCTAGCTCAAAATCTATTTGCGTTAGGGTAACATATTATATATGTGTGTACTCGTCATACTCCAAGAAATTTATATGTTCCGTATTGGGGTGTCTGTGATGTTAATTGTTGAATAAACAAATGAAAGTTGACCGCAAAGCATCCACCCCATAAATGTCGATATAAGTCACTAATTATTTGTGATAAAATCATAATTACACTTGCATCTTAATCCTGACATATTGGCAACAAAAAACGATCCTGCTATTTTTTATGTATGGTTTCGTTTTTCTATTATCCATCATCAAAGTTTGACGTTTCAATTTTCCCTTTGATTTTCAGGATGTTCATTTTATTCATTTCATAAAAAAAGAACGAAGCAAAATTTAGAAAATCGCTGAATCGCTTTTGCAGTTCAGACATTAAAGAATGAAAAGCCGTTAACCGGATTAAATTTCGCCCAGCCGTTTTCTTGGAATAGCCATTCTTAGGTGGGGCTCTCGTCCTATTATCCTTTCTGAGAAAACAAGCTTCAAAGGCCTTTGATGTTGATAATTTGCCTCTGAAACAATACCATTTGCTCAAGTTGAGTTGATATTTGTACAAAACGTAGCAAACATCGTCCCTGAATATTTGGGGAGGTTGTCAATCAATTCTTGGCCAATCACATGAATAAAAGAGCCTTTGAACTACGGAAAACATTATTCAGCGATCTGTCAAACCTTAATTAGAACGCAAAACAAGCAAGATAACAATAAAGTAAACCACTAAGGCTATGATGTGTTACCACGTTTGCATCTTTTCCCTGCCCACAAGCATACTTTCGGCATGCTGCCTTATTTCGCATTGCCGCCCTGATACCACTCTCTTTTTGCCATGGGCCGTTGCTACCTGCAGCCACGTGACAGGCTGTTAAGTATGATTGACGGGTGGCATTGTTCCGTTTGGCGGCTGAAAACCAAAAGAATGACACATGGACGTTCGGATGTCCACATGCCTGTTGGGTTTTTGACGTTTTTCTCATATTTCTACTTTAGTTAAAAGCTCGAAAATTTTGACAACTAATAGAAAGGACATTCATCTTGTAAAAACCGTTAAAATTTCAAAATCGGCCATGCAAAGGTTTTTGGTGTCTTAAGTGTCCTTAAGATTCTCTCCATAGTGCAATACAGCAATGTGGAAAAAAGAGGTAAACATAAGAATATCAAAATTACAGTTGCCTTAATACAGTGTCGAATGGTAGTACAGGTAGCACATTATCAAATATGCCTGTGCCACCTTTTGACCCTGGGGTATTACTCTGTTGTTGTTTTTTTCCAGTTGCGACAGCGTTTATCGTACCACATTCACAAGAAATGGACAGTACACTGGCCAAGCCATATCGTTTTTCTGATTCTGTGTTTTTTAGGGACAATGTTTTTTTTTTACATTCCTCGCATACAAGATTATCGGCTAGTACACTTAGTTCCACTATTTTGCGACCTTCGTCCCAGTTATAACTGTCAGTGTTTACATGTACATGTGGCATTTGGGGAGTGGGCGTGGCACTTTCGACGGTGGCTTGGTCAGCGTTCGCTGATTGTGTACATGCGTTTTGGTCTACCACTGTCGTGTTTCGACGTATTCTGCGTTGTTTTAAAGTATTTAGTCCTTTGTTTTGGCATTTGTTAACAAACCGCCCATTCTTTTTCCTTTTCACTCTTCGTAAACAATCCATATTTCTGGAACGGAACTGTGCAAAATAGGAAAAGCGAACAGCAGCTAGTGCAGGTATCGACAAATACCAGCTCTAACTGCATAGAGGCATTGGACCATAAATGGTTGCGCATAACGCGGTGTACCGAACGTCTTTAATTGTTTTAAATACATTTCTGGTGCAGGATGTACATTGTTGCAGTCCTTGTTAGGATGTCCCTTGGTTTTTCAGGTAGTCTAGATGCAACTGTTCATTTTACAATCATTGGGACTGAATATAATGCCCCGGCTTGTTTCCACTTCAGTAAAACACTGGCGGATGGTTTAACTAGGATAAGCTGTCCAGCTAGAGTGGGTACATATTGGTTCAGGGGTAAGTCAAATTGTTCTGAACTGAACCTGTACTATACAAATTTGGTAATTATAGTTTGTTTGACAGGTATTCTTCTTTCATAACGAAGGTCTGCATTTATAAGCAAAACTTCACGTATCTAGCTAATTCATCATTGCCACGTTCATATCTATTCATTATTATGTGGGTTGTCTTTGCTGAATATTTAGCTTAGACAAGGAGCCGCTACTCAGAGAGACATGTACGGGTAAAAGTCTCCGAAACATGTTGAGTAGTTACCCGCCGAAGACCCTTTAATTTATTTGGGCTAATACAGCCTATGTCAAAATTTTACAGAGGAACGTGTGCAATTTGGATAATAGTACTTCTATATGTATATAGGTTAGACAGGGACAGGTTAGTTTATGGAGAGTAAAGAGTTCGCACTGCGGAATACGGTAATAACTACTAGGAAGTGGTTTTGGACAAAAAAAACCAACCCAATACAACAGTCACATTCCTAACCCTAAAGGGGTGTGGGATCCCAATGGTAACGGCTGGGAAATGTCTAATGATGGCTACCTCAAGCCTTTGATATATACCAAGGAGCTAGCCCCTCTGGAAGTCCGCAACCTGACTCATATGTATTGCACCGATATTGAGTGTACTGTCGCAAGAAAGTGCCATTGCCTCCAGACAGGACCTAAATGTACAGAATTATGTGTGTACTTTGGACATGAGTGTGCTAATGACACTTTTGACACTGAAACAGACAGTGATGATGAGGAGGATGATGATGATGATGATTGAATCTTGGCGCAGAATCTTCAAACTGTGACCATCATTGATCAGCTTTCTGTACTTAGTTTGTACATGTACTTATACTGTTTTCCTTTACTAAAAGGCATCTTGAATTATAGTTTGATGCCAGAGATACATTAGTTATGTTGCAGGATTCCATGGGATGGTTCACTGTGAATTACATGTAGGTGTGAATACATGGTACAAAGTACTATAATTTTACTTTATCAGTTGTGTTGGCAAATGTAATGACGGTTCCCTAAGCAAACATGACATATGATAGCCATATTAGCATATTAATGAATATGCATTTGATATACTCATATAAACATGATAAATAAAACTTGCATGAGTACCGTTCCTAATCATTTTGCCATTTTTTAAATAAACGAAACTATATCTTAATAAATATAGTATGTTATCCATCGGACAATACTTAATTTCGATGTAAATTTCATATATTTGCATAAATTAACATATGATAATTAGGCACTTTGAACAAACTCTGTATTTTGTGACTATATTAGAGCAATTAAGCACATTTTGGTGTTTATTTAGCCTTTCCACAAGCAGTATCACCAAAGTTATTATTTTTAAGGACAAATTTGAGTTGTCTCAGAAATGGCATGGGTTGTCATGGAGACGGGCAGAAATATATATGATAAAACGCTTTTCAGATTCCACAACCTATTTTTTCATGAAGAGGACATATATACCGATAAGAAAATATAGGTTGTAACTTGTTATACCACGGGTTGGGGCATGACCCCCGAAGTGCCCTCTATGCCGCAGGTCTAAACCCAGTTCCCCTGGCCAACCAGACCTTGATACAAACAAGACGGATGGATCTATTGACGTCCAGGCTATCACTGCAAATCTTAGTTCACGATTAGCAGAGATTTTGCCTGAAATACTGACTGGTCCATGTCTCAGTGATTCTGTAATCAGAGCCCTAAGGTTGTCACTGAAACTACTGATGAATATATGAAGTCTGTTCTACCAAGCAAAATCAAGGCTGCATTTGACGATTTCAGTTGTGATCTAATAAATAAAGAGCCTGGCTAGTCAATTGGAGTAATTTCTTGATTAGAGACAGATATAACGGGCCTTGGCGTCAGAGCCAGTGATACTGAGCAGATAGTGAAGGGCCGAGAAAGCGAGTTGGAGCCCAAGATACAACAACTTGAAAATTTAGAACAGCGCTACGACGATCTGGAAAAACATGGACGTAGGCTAAATCTACGTATATATGGCATTCCAGTGTCAGACACAGAGAACAATACGGACTCTGTAATCCTGTCTTTGTGCCGCGACAAGTAAGGGTTATTCAAAGACAAGAGTGTAATATTGGATTTACACACAAGTGCCGAAGGCCACGCGTGGGTGAATCCAATATTACACGAGTAGTCATTTGAATAACCCACTTAGCCCATGTTTGCCAGGAATGTGACATTTTGTCAATGGGGACATATACATCTAAATCCTTTACCCTATTGTTACTGTGTCCTGCCAAAAAACAAAGCGAAGTTGCACTGCATGATCTGAAAACACTTTTTGTCTCTAAAATGAGTGATTTTGGACAAGTTCAGAGCTATTAAAGTTTCAGCCAGTGACACATGTGCACTTGTTGATCCAGCAGCAGATCATATGTTTCACCTGATATGCTTTTCTTCTGAGCTTTCCACCAGAACAGCAAGCATGGCAGCTCACTTTGATTTTGGGAACAATTTGTATCTGGAAGAAAATTTTGATGTGGAACATTTAATGGCATTGCCAACACAGAATCTGATTTTTGGACAAATGCCACAGAAGTCTGATGAAAAGACAAACCATACAGATTCTTTCTTTCTTTCTTTCTTTCTTTCTTTCTTTCTTTCTGTTTTGCGAGAAATGTTTCCTTGTTTACAGTTGCCTGAATACTGTTTGGTCTGTATTTCAGTAAATAAAGACCATTGTTTGAAATCCTTTGTCTTACTTATTTCACTGTGTGCAGTGGGGTATAGGATTTATTCCACTGCTTCGATGAATGGATAAGTGAACTTTCTACTGCCAAACATGGGCTAAACTTGGTTTCTCCATTGACGAGAGAGACATTCAGCGATCCGATCGAGTTGGTAAACCAAACCCTAGGAGAACAAGAGCCATGATTGTCCGTTTTGTTAGTTACTAACAAAGCACCAGGTTTTGAAGGCGAGGAAAAAATGAAGGGCTCCGAAATTTACATCAACGAAAACATGACCCCCCCCCCCAAAAAAAAATCATTCATTGCGAGGAAAGCGAGATCACTTCACAAGTCAAAAAAAATTCTTGATACCTGGTCCTATGATGGGAAGGTTATGGGCAAAAACCACAACTCTGACAACACTCGTGTTCTTCAAGTTAAAAATGCAAAGCCTTGGACCCTTGGTCATAGACTTTTCACCCTATAATTGACTGATATATCACTTTTCCCTTCTTGTTTGTCAGTGTTATAACTAGTCTATGGATATATTATAGGTCCAAGCAGGGAAGTGCTATTTGCAGTTCCCTGGTCCAAGTAAAGTTTGATGGACTACTTCTTATATGTTTACCAGTCACCTTATATTTATTCAGATGATGCTTACACGATCCGAATGTCCTATATTATATTGAAATTTTATTATTATTCTACTTCATCTTTTGTTGTATTATTATTATCACCAAACTATGTTCAACTAATCATTATGTTTGCGAGACATGCTAGTTGTTTACCTACATGTATATACATGATGTATGTGGTGTTTATCAACCTGACAAGGAAGTGTTGCATCAATTTCTGAGGAATACTCGAAATCGGAGCGCACATTTCCGTGCACATTATTAGGAGTACAGATGTCACAAACTACATCTGCAAAACTCAGGGGGGAAAGATTTAGTGAGAAGTCCCCGTCATTAATAGTGCCAATAATGATTAGTGTTGTTTTGATGGACCAGGTCTGATTTGGTCATGTGAACGACGATTCATATACAGAGTGTACAGGTAGACACGTTTGCATGTGTAAGGAGGCAAACCCGTGTGTTTTCGCGGTTTGAAAATTACATGGTTTGCTGTTGTACATACTTCAATTCTAAATTATTTCCAAGTTTACTGAACGAGGATACTGCCAAACAAAGAGAATGTTCACAACACATGATTACTGTGTACGGTCTAAATTACCATCCATAATTACTGAATTAAGATGGTTCTAACTACTCACGAAGTACCCGTATCTAGCCGCCACTACATGCTCTGAAACTAGCTCGAGTTCCACTGATAACTGGCGACAAGTCACTCCGCTTGTCAAAGGCCATCTTTCTACATGCTTTTTTGGCTTTGACATTTTAAACTTGTGTCGATATGTGGCACTTTAGTGTCGGTGTGTGCATTCTTCTATATTTCCTATCAATATATGTATTTACTGGTTCCCTTCGACGTGCGAGCAGAATTTCAGCACTGAGTCCATTGATGCGAATAAGAGTGTTACTACCTATTATCATTATTGTACGTGAGCTACTAAAATTTGTAACCCTCAGCAACTTTACACATAACTCTTGTAATGATAATGGAACTTGTATTGTGACGAGCCTTTTGTTATTTTTGCACTATATTCTTAGAAAGGGTCGTATTTTTAATAAGACATTTTTTTCAAATTTCGGAAATTACTCATTAAACTTTACAAGCATGGTATCTTCTTACTGAAAATCTTGCATCGTTTATGGTTTCTCCATTTCATTGTGTATATTATGTATGCATTATAAGTTTTGTCATGTGTGACAATAATCAGCATAATATAGGTAAAAATCATGAGGTATTCGTGCAACTCTGGGAACTTTTATTTTCTCCATCTTTAAAGGTAATGGGAACTGGGCAGGAAAAGTGGGCCACTTTGTACTTCCTGGGTGGGCTCCTTAGCTGTGATGTCATTCTACAATGGTCATGTGATAATTAGGTTTTCTTTGACCCCTGTGAGCCAGGCCTGCTGGCCAAGCTACCATTGGTTGAGGTGTTACTTGCTTCTTAAGCTGTCAAGAGATTATGTATACTAGCCTGCCCTATGCATATAATTATCGTACAAGTAGCCACCTGGTGGCAGCAGCACTCCTCATTACCTTTAAGGGAATGAATGTTTGCACATGTGTACTTCAATTTAGTAAGAATAATAACAATATATGTGTGTAGGCATAACCTAATACCCTTTACATGTAAGTTTTGTATTTGTGTCTTTTTGCCCAGAACCATTTCCTAGTACTCATTACCCTATTTCACAGTCCGAACTCTTTACTCTCCATAAGCTAACCTGTCCCTGTCTAACCTATATACATATGGAATTACTATTGTCCATATTGCACATGTTCCTCTTTAAAATTTTTGACATAAGCTGTATCAGCCCAAATTAATTAAAGGGTCTTCAGCGGGTAACTACTCAACATGTTTCGGAGCCTTTTACCCGTACATGTCTCTCTGAGTAGCGGCTTCTTGTCTAAGCTAAATATTCAGCCAAGACAACCCACACAATAAAGAATAAATATGAACGTGGCAAATGATGAATTAGCTAAATACGTGAAGTTTTGCTTATAAATGCAGAGCTTCATTATGAAAGAAGAATACCTGTCGAACAAACGATAATTACTAAATTTGTATAGTACGATATATTTATTTCTGTGTACGGGGTGTAAAAAAACTGTTCGAATCTGGCACAGAATTCTATTTTCTGATACTTTACTCATATGATTTACTGTCTATATATTTCAAGATTTTACTTTATACTACATATATATCACTATTAATTGTAATTCCTGTGTTATATATCACAAGATAGAATCAAGGTAACAAACGAAGTGAAAGCTTGACTTTTCAACTAGTTATATACGATTTACTATGGTATACTTCTCAACTTTGGACGCAAAAGCGTAAAGTCCATATAATTCACGAGAAAGCAAAGGTCTCAAACGAAAACCCTCAAATTTGGAGGCATTTTTGTGAGCTTAGAAATAAATATTTCAGCGATTTAAGGAAAGCTGAAGATGACTGCCATAACAAATAATGTAATGTTGTTAACACTGGGGAGTTTAAAGGTAAAAAGTGGTGGAAAATGGTCAAATATTTTATGTCTGGCAATTCGAATATGTCAATACCTTCTATACTATCAAACGACACTGTTATATCTGATAGTAAATCTAAAGCTGAAGTCTTCAATGAGTATTTTCTTAAACATTGTGATGTAGATGCCTCCTCTTTTACTTTTCCTAGTGAAGTTCAAGACTCACCTAATCTACTTGAAAATATCGTTTTAAATGGAAGTAGTATTCTTGCCATATTGAAATCACTCAACACAGAAAAAGCATGTGGGCCAGATAGTGTTAGTCCCCTGCTGTTAGAGGAGACAGTGCCCAGTATTCTTTTGCACCTTCTCTTACTAATCTACTGAATCTTTCTCTCAGTAACTGTAGGTTTCCATCTGAATAGAAAAAGGCCCATGTAACACCAATCCATAAAGGTGGTGCAGGTGAATCGTGAAAGATTATTGGCCTATTTCTTTATTGAGTTGTGTAGGGAAGGTTTTTGAGCGTGCTGTCTTTAAACACATCTTTAACTTTTTGCGTGATGATAATGTGTTGTCAGAAAATCAGTCTGGATTTTTACCCCGAGATGGGACAGTTAACCAGTTAGTTTTTCTTTAATATGAATTCTTAAAAGCAATAGATCTTCAGAAGGAAGTACGCATAGTCTTCTGCGGTATTACTAAAGCCTTGGTACACCATCCAGGGCTAATACATAAATTGAAAAAAGCAGGTATCTGTGGCTCGTTCATTCGTTGGGTGGACTATCTCCATGCACGAACTCAGAGAGGGGTTATACAAGGCCAGGCTTCTTCATGAGGGGGATATCAAAGCATGGGTCCCACAAAGTTCAGTTTCGGGACCTTTGTTGTTTCTCGTGTACGTTAAAGATATTGTTGAGATTTTTAAATCGGAAATACGTCTTTTTGCAGATGACACCCCTTTGCATATTACAGTTGACAACCCTGCTGAAGCAGCCAAAAGTATCAATTATGATCTTGAGTCAATATCAGAATGGTCAGACCAATGGTTAGTTTGTTTCAATCCTAACAAAACTAAATCCATGACAGCAAGCAAGAAAATAATCCTGAAGATCATCCTTACTTAACATTTAATAATTACTGTCCAGAAAATATCGATGTGCATAAACACCTGGGTCTGTGGCTTTCTTCTGATCTTTCTTGGTCAACCCATGTTAACCATATTATAGCAAAGTCTCTAGTTGGGGTCCTTAAACGCTTACAGTATAAGTAAAACAGGAAATCTCTTGAAAGTCTCTAATTTTCTTTTTGTACTCCCCTGTTTAGAGTATGCAAGTGTGGTCTGGGATGGATGCACACAAACCGACAAAGATCGTCTGGAATCTGTTCACTTGGCTGCAGCCAGGGTCGTGACAGTAGCATTTGCTCATACAAGTCTTGAGAAAATTTTAAATAGAAACAGGTTGGGAAAACTTATCAGAGGGTAGAGGAAACAAAAGTTAGTACTAATATTTAAAATTATTAATGGAATAGCTCCACCATACTTAGTTAATCTTTTACCACGGACAGTCTCAGAACGTACTAAACAAATAAGAATTTTTGAAGCTAAGAGAAATACATTTTACTTTACTTTTTCTTTTTTCCCATCAACTATTCGGAAATGGAACTTATCATCTCGATTGGTCAGGACTCTAGAACATTTAGATGAATTTAAACGGGAACTTAATGGAACAAAACCCACAAGCAAAAAGATTTACTATGTTGGAGGAAGGAAAATTGCCATTATTCAGGCATGAGCTGCAGCCTATTGAACAGTGACCTGTATAAAATTGGTGTTGTTGATTCCCCGTCATGCCGCTGCGGAGCAAACCTAGAAAATGTCTATCATTTCTTTTTTAATGTAGTAATTATGTTTTATTCCGGCATATACTACAATCTGAAATAATACCGTTTGGTAGTTTTAATATGAAAACTTTACTCTTTGGAGTTGAAGGGAAAGGTTCAACCATTAGCCAGAACAAAAAAATATTTGAGGCCGTTCATAGATATATAAAGTCTTCTGGAAGGTTAAAAATTTGATACGATGGAATATGGTTAAGTTGTCTTTTTGTTCACACACCGCTACATTTTCTTTCCATTACCTAATTGTATAGTCCTGTTTGTGTTCTATCTGTGAACTAGTGTTTTGCATTCTTCATGTTGTCTTGTGAATTTCATGTCCAAGAGGCCTTCATATTGGCTGGTGAGCCTGTTGGCCAATTGATTTTCTGAAATAAAATATGTTTGAACCAACCCCAAAATCTTAATAATCTGTGGTGAATTTAATAAGCGCTCTACAGAATGAGATACAGACCACAATGATTGCGAATTGGGGGTTAATCTACTCAACATTGATTTTCAATGAACCAACAAGAACAACTGAATACACTTCTTATCTTCTTGATCTCATCATAACGGACCCACTGGGTCTGATCCTGGGTAGTCGCATTCTACCTCCCATATTGACCTCCGATCATTCTGTGGTGCATTGTAAACTCTCTCGCTTCCCACTGAAAAACCGTTTAAACGTGATATTTGGGATCTAAAAAAAAGCAAACTTTGACGGTCTGAATGAGTGTTTATCTGTTGCCCCCTGAGATACTGCTTTTGAAATCTCTGACAATATTGATGATATTCTTTCCTACTGGTATATGTTTATTAAAAGAATTCACTCCATTTCGAGAGATAACAGTCCGGCCTAAAGACAAACCTTGGACGACTGGTGAAATTAAACGCTTAATAAGAAAACGAAATTGTGCCTGGAAACATTTTAAAAAGTGCAAGAACCCAACACGATATGAGCGTCTTTTTCAATGTTACAAGGGCAGTAGACATGAATGTGTTTATTCACAAAGGAGAGGGGTTAGTACTTATTTCAGCAAACTGAGAGATGAAATTGATTCTAAAAATATGAATCCCAAAACAAAAAAATGGTGGTCCTTGACGAAGTCTGTCCTGGGATGCAAAATACACGAGTCAATACCCCCTTTAATCGAAAATGACAGAGTTATATCAAATAATAATGAAAAAGCTAAAGTGTTTAATATGTATTTTGCAAGTCAGTACAATTTGTTGACTGACCAAACGCCACTGGCACTTCCCGATTTCCAGGTAACTACTGATGCTAGACTTGAGCCGTTCTTCATATCAGAAAATAACATAAGGAAAGTATTAGTCTCTTAAAACTTCTGGTGCCACAGTGCCTGACGGTATTAATAGCTATTTATTAAAGAAAACGGAACCATTCTTTTTGGATGTAACAAAAGCCTTTGATAAAGTAAACATGAAGGACTGTTGTTTTAACAGCGGACTTTTGGCTTTGATGACCAGTTGGTTTCCTGGGTGAGAGATTACTTGTCACTTCGTTTGCAAAAAGTTGTTGTTTTGGGTCAGAAGTCAAACTAGATACCAGTGGAAGCAAAGTTGCCTCAAGGAGCCATACTGGTTCAGCCTTTTGTTTTTGGCTTATATAAATGACATGGCAGATAACATATCGACTAATATTCGACTATTTGCTGATGAGACATGTTTGTTGGAATTTTTTGAAAACCCTGCAGACTCTACAACAAATTTAAATATTAATTTGGATCGTATTAGACTTTGGGGAAAAATCTGGAAAATTTAATTTAATGCTATAAAATCACTTTCTCTTATTTTCTTGGCAACCCCCCAAACAAAATAATGACTCTATTTTTTAATATTTTCACATCCATTTTTTTTAAAATCGCACTGTCTGGTGAGAACAACCCATGAGTCACTCATGCATCAAATTTGAACATGGTCAATCAAGAGGACCTTTAACATATCCTGATACATATCTGTGTAGTATCGTTTGGTACAACTTAAGATCTGTCTTTTCTCTTCATCTTTCTTCTTGGTTTATGAAAGTATTATTTATGGAACTGTCTAGTCTTAATTTATGAGCTGGGGTACATGAATTTTTTTTCTTGCAAGCTTGGCTGATTATGCTGTTGGAACATTGCCTGAGCTTAGTGAGAGGGGTCTCTTGACAGAAAAGAGTGAAAGAACTGTTTTACATTTTATTCCATGTAAAGAAAATGAAACAAATTAAATACCAGATACACTATTTGTATATTAGCAGAAGTATTAGCATAAAGCCTACTTCAGTGACAAGTAGCATCTTGTAATACTGTATACTTGTATTAAACTCCAGAACAAAATATTATTCAAAATGCATTGATATGAAATGTTTAGGAGTTATATCAGTTTTAGTGAGTATATTTCCTTCAAGACCACCATTTAGCCTAGACCTCTACGTCTGAGCCAAATGCCCGTGAATCAAGTTGAGTTTGACTTACTTGATCTGAAAAACCTGACTGTCCCTTGGCGCCATCTTTCTGTTCCTGTGGAACTGTTGGTGACTCCTGGTGCATATGCTTCCTGTCTCATCCTTCCTGTTTTGGAGATTGGTGAGTTGACATCAGCTGTAAAAGGAAGCAGCGGTGTTCAGGTGGGCCTCTCTGGCGGTTGAGAGGAAAGTATACTTAATAATACTGATATTACTCCTAAATATCTCGTATTAATTACGTAACATTACCACTCGACCACCATTAGCCGATAAACAAATGTACAGGCAGTGGGTGTAATGTCACTGGTATATTGACTGCTGGGACTGTCAGTTTGGGGGAAAACCATTGGTCGGTCTGAGGAGGTGACGTCGGAAGGGAAACCCTCAGAACTATGTGGAGCTGCGACCACTAAGAAATTTGCCAACCTATAGGCCTGTGTCTGATCTCAACCATAATAGCACCGTAAAACGGAACATGGTGCCTGCTCTGATGGGATCTGCAAGACCCAATGAACAAGTATCGGAACTTAAGCAAAGGAGCTGTTATGCCTGACAAGACATACAAGGCCATCCTCTATCACTATCATGTCATGCAAGCAGTGCTCAAGGAAATTTGTAGATGATTGCGATGGGCAGGTCCCAAGAATGTCAACAACCGCGACGTTCTGCAGGGTGAGCACAGAGGCATTGAAGGCTCATAGCTTGTGAGGCTGAGACAAGCTGCCAGGCCCCAGGCCTTTTGAGTGAAATCTCATAGGCCTTAAGGATCATCTGCATGATCCACCATAAATCTTGTTTCTGCAAATTTGCTCCTTTCTTGGGTTGCTCAGTGGTAGAATGAGGGCAGTCCTCTGAGTCTGTCTGTGTGGGATATGTACCAGCAAAGAGCTGTCACTGGCCACAGGGCTCTCTCCTTGAAAGGAAGAGTGGCTTCCCTACATAGAGGGTAAAACCTTTAAAGACCAAAGCCTGATCTCAAGCCACTTGGTTCTTTGCAAGGAAGCCCAGGGCCACCTCGGAGTGGTCAGGTGACCATTATAGTTGGTCATAAGCCAGAGGGTGGATCTTGCTTCTCCTAGCCCCCAAAGGGAGTGTTAATAGAAAACAATTTTTCCACATCCAGTACTTGAGGGAAAACTGCTTAGGGTCCTCAAGGCACTCAAATGGCCACCTCTACAACATAACTTAAACCAGCGGTAGGTCCTGCCAGGGCAGGACCTGTTGTGTCTTCAAGTCTGTCTGTGTGGAAGGGCACAATGACGACTGAAGTATTGATCCTGATGCGGACATCAAGGACGTAGGCAAGGTTTGAAAAGATGGCTGATCATAAACCTTCCACTGTTCTCGAGCTCTTGCCTAAAACTTTCCACTGACACAGCAGGAAGTCAAAGATGTTGAAAAAGCACGGAGACCAAGAGTGAATTTTCATACTGGTGCAACAGTCGGAAAACACCTTGTATCAAGCTGAGTAACCAGTTAGAGAAGCTCGAAGCCCTCCTCTGGCAATTCTATCTGAGATTGATTCTGAGAAGCCCCTGTCACAGATGTGCTGCAAGATAATCACCAAGCATAGAGGTTGAACACTTAAGGGTTCCAATGGAACACGCTCGACCACAGCTGCACGTGAAACTTCAGCCATGATGGTAATTGTAGCAGAGGCTTAATGCTTACTTTCAGTAGGTCAACCGAGCAATCACTCCAGGGCCGCCAAAGGGAGACCAGGATCAGATTGCAATGGTGGGACCAAACCTTTTGCAGTACCTTCAGAAAGATCTGGCAGAGTGGAAAGGCATAGGCCCACAGGTTGCTCGAGTCCATGGCTACAGCATCGATTGCTAGGGAGATCTGGGACAGGCGAGATGTAAACTGGCAGTTTTGAATTCTCTAGAGGCATGAACAGATCCACCTGTGGAGTTCCCCATCTTGTCCACATGGCCTGAATGACCCTGGGGTGGAGCATCCACGCCATCCCTACCACCTGATCCCTTTCTTGATACTGGGTCAGCCAAGACATCTTGATTTCTTGCAATGTGCTTCACCAGGTCATGAAAGTGGAGGAGCGCCAAGTGTATCACCTCCAGTTCCAACCATTTATGCGGTGAGACACAAAGGGCACAGGCCAAAGGCCTGATGCTGCCTGGCTCTCCACATGGGTTCCCCACCTGGACTGAGAAAGGTCCATATGGATGGCGAACTGGGCCTGAAAGGTGTCAGCATTTGTCCCTTCATGATTATCTCCCTATGGTCCACCACTTGATAGCCCTGGTCTCTTGACCATCTGCCCCACAGAGCATGTTGCAAAAGGCGAGGGTGGAGACGACTGAGAAGGACCTGGGAGTCCATTAAGGACAGGAAGCCCAGTAGGGCTAGCCATTGTTGTGCCGAGCAGACCTTGCCAGTCTTTGGGGCTCTGAGTGGTAACTAAAGTCTCTTTCACCAATTGTCCAAAGGGCGCCAGATGTAGGCAACCAGAAAAAACTGGATGCCAAGGAGGATGAGAGTCTGCTGGCCAAAGACTGGACTTGAATAGGTTTACTATCAGGCCCAAAACCTTGACAAAGTTCCAGAAAGGTCTGTGTAGGATGCTGCAAATCTAGGCACCGAAGTCTTCAGGTGAGCCAATCGTACAGATAGACGTGAATGCGCACAGCTGACCATGAGGGTCAGCCGCAACTGTCTGTGTAAACCTGGTGGTGCTATAGCAGGGCTGAACAGAAGTGGCCTGAACCGGTAAATTTGAACCACAGATAGTTCTGTGAAGTCTCTGCAATTGGCACATGGAAAAAATGGGCAACTGAGATCTAAACAGGCAGATCCATAGCCTGGGAGGCTGCTGTCACCAACTGGAAGTACTCTATCCTGAGGAACGGGACTTCCAGAAAGAGTTCAGCGTTGACAAGTCTAAGACCAGGCATCATCCTCCATCCTGCTTTGGGACCAGGAAAAGTTTAAGATGTGAATGCTTGTTCTAAAACATGTGAACTGCCCCTAAGAACACAAATATTTTGGGTTCCCTGGAGTGGGATTCAAACCACTAGGGTTCTTCACTTAAGGGAGGCCTCTCTTGGCCAAAAGAACAGCATGTAGCCATGCCTCAGGATGTTGAAGACAAACAAATCATCTGTATGACAATTGACAATCCTGAGACAGTGCAATCTGGCATACAAGAGTCAGGAATACCATAGCCTTTCCCGTCTTCTTGCCTTGAGCGGAAAGCTTGATCTGTCTACTCTTCCCAGGGGATCGCATCAAAGAGGGAGCACAAGCCAAGGGGCGAGTAGATGCAGTCTGGGAAGTACCACAACTGGTGAGAGCATACTTTGTCACCAGCCAGGCTCTGAATGAGTGCTTCAACATAATCAAAGTGCGTCAGCAGAGCAGGAGTCATGTCCATGGATGTGGAAGGTTCTTCTGCAGCTCTCATGGTTGCTGGTGTGCTCAGCCCTTCAGATCATAAGTGGTGGATGCATCCATGTCACCACGCCTGGTACTGGGGTAGAAAGGACTTCAGTGAAAGTCACTGCAGCCTCAAACGCTGCCTCCACCTGCTTAGCCCATGAAAGGAGTAGGGAGGGAAGATTATGGTGGACCATGTACAATTGTCCCAGCGTCCACCAACAAGATCTGGCCAGAGGGATCCTGCTAGATCTCTGGGAGACTAGTCCTAAGGGCCACAGCTGCCGCCAACTGAGAAATCTGCTGGGGGGGGGGGGTAAGAGAGAGTCTAAGTGCAAAGAAGAAACAGACTCAAGGCGGAAGTGGAGAGCTGCTTTGCTGACAGAGGTTGCTCAGACTTAGCTGCAGTGATGGTGGGAACATAGGAAGACAAAGTCCCTGCTGGAGATGTGCTCCCCTTGGTTTTCCAGACATCATGGACTTACCATCCGAGCACCCAGATCTGAGTGATCTGGCTGGCCAAAGTTCTGGAATACCCGGATGATAAAACCAGAAGGTCTCCAATCTCTGAAACTTGTTTCAGGGGCCACAGCCACCTCTGACTGAGAAATCTGCTGGCGGCAGGGGCCCCGAGAGTCCCAGTGCTAAGAGAGAGCTAACACAAGGCAGGAGCTGCAAGCCACTCTGCCAGCAGGGACTGCCTGCAGTGATTGTGGGAGCAGGGAAAGACAGAGTCTCCAACCGCAAAAGCCGACACTGCTGCTGGTGGAGCTAAAGGTGTCACTCAGTGCCGAGTGCCAAGTTATGGAATATGGAATGGAAACACGAAGGTCTCCATTTTTGAAACTCTTTACAGGGGTCGCTGCCACCACTGACTCAGAAATCTGCTGGTGGGAGGGTCCCAAAGAGTCTAAGTGCCGAGAGAGACTTGGCCACAGTGATGGCAGGAGTGGAGGATGGCAGAGTCTCCAACCGCTAGGCCGACACTGCTAATGGGGTAGCAGAAGATGTCACCCAGGCCACCGCAGATGGCAATACAACTGGGGCAAAGGCCCACTAATGGTGGAAAGTGCCCCTACAAATCCAGGTGTCTTCCTTTCATCTCCCACCATCTTGGCCCACAATCCAAGCCCTACAGCCGGGAGCTCAGAAGGTTTGCAGATGCACCAGTGTTTTTCCGAACCTCTGGGACTTACGATCTGAGTGCCCAGACCGGAGCACCTGGACTGGCCAAGGTGCCGGAGGCCTCTCTTACTTCTTGCATTTATGGTGTGAGTGCCTGGACCTGAGCACTTGGAGTGTGCAAGGTTCTGGAACACCGGAATCAAAACCTGAAGGTCTCTACTCATAGGGACTGCAGCTGCCACTGACTAAGAAATCTGCTAGCAGGAGTGACACATCAAGGTACCAATGGTTCTCCAGACCTCCTGGATATATGGTCTCAATGCTCAGACCTGAGTGCTTGGACTGGCTGAGATGCTGGAGGCCTCCGGTACTTTTTAGAATTATAGTCCCAGCACCTGGACCCTAGTGCTGGCTGAGGTTCCAGAAGACTCAAATGGAAACCTGAAGTTCTCCATTCTTGGAAACTCAGTGGTTTTCCAGACCTCTAATACTTACGATCTGAGCGTTTAGTTTGGCCAAGCTGCCGGAAGCTTCCCATACTTCTTGGACTTATGGTCTGAGTGCCCAGACCGGAGCACTTGGACGGACCAATGTTCTGGCATACCCAGAGCAGAACCCAAAAGTTTCCACTCCGGACACACTAGATAATGTGATTTCTGCTCCGAGGACTTGGACCTGAAGGACTGAAAATTCGACAGCTTCAGTCCATGTATGGCTGACTTTTTTTAAAGAAAACTCCAAAGAACAACTGCCAGGAAAACAGTACCTGGATTATACCAATAGCATCTGGGTCCAAGCAGATGTGTCCAAGACCAAGTCTCGGATTAGTGAGCAAGGGTTGCAGTTGCCACACAGGTAGTGTCGAATGTGTGAGCTCCCCATAAGGTGATCTCTTGCAAACTGACTTTTGACTATAGAACCAAGGAAGAAGACAAGTGTCATCTCCCAATCTGACACAAAACACATGTGTATTCAAAGAACACACGAGGTCAAGTTATGTGACAACCAAGCAATGATCATGATCCATGGTGCCATGAAGTGGCCATGCGAGTCCTGCTTTTGTCAATTTACCTGACAAGGGCAAAGAGAAGTGGTCTCTAAACCACAAGTGAGTATGGGAGTCCTACTTCTGTCAATTTACCCGACAAAGCCAAAAAGAATTGGTCTCTAAACTACAGCATGCTCACTGTTTCCCCTCCGTCTGTGATTTGACCTACAAAAATGCCATCTTAGAAAAGAAAAGAATCGAGCCAGCACGTACCAGTCCTGGATCCACTTTTCCCACTGGCATCCTTAAGGTCAAATTAAGTATTCCGTAAGTCCAGGGAGGCTGAGAAATAAATGCCGCACACCCTGCCAAGCAACAATTGCCTGGGAGGCACTGTCCTTCCCATGTCTGTGATGTGAATATCGAGACGCCATCATGAAAAGTTAGGTTTCAAGCCAAACGACCAGTTCTACTCCCAATAATTGCAATGGTATCCGCACATCAGAAATCAGCTATCTAGGCATCTGAAGAGCTCTGGATCACTGAGAAAAGATTTTCCCTTGAAGTGAAAGCGCTAGACTGGCTGTCGTCTGGTTCGTCATATTTGTCCCAAAGGGGTTAATACACAGGGGTGTTTAATGGTGATGTGGGTCTAGTGGATCGCCAAAGGCGATGAATGTCTAACCGCGACATGGGACCAGTGAGCCACCGAAGGCGACGAACCAGACTGGTAGGGTTAACAAAGTTCCACCCGCATCCTGCAGATGGCGCGGACCGGTGAAAATTTGCACCGGCTATAAACAGCCAATCAGAAAGCAGGTCACCATTTGACATGCAAAATTTGCATTTAATATCTAAACAAGACGGCATGGCCAACATGGCAGTAGCAGCTACACTCAAGGACAGTGTACACTTTATAGCTTAAAAACTTGGTCGGCCTGTGGTATCAGGAGTTCAACTGGAAATACTGGAGTACATAGGCAAAGGGCAGGATGTTTTTGCATCAGGTTCGGGCAAGTCTGACGTACATGGCGGTACCATTCGTGCTGCAGTGGGCAAACCACGGTCATCTCACTCTCAGTCTCAGTCTCAGCGAGGATCCCTCAGCCTCATACATTGTAATCATTGTATTGCCTTTAGTAGCCATCATTAAAGAACAGGTAGCATTTTTAAAGGAAAAGGGAATGAAAGCAACCCATGTAGGAGATGAGGAATGTGATTTGGAGGGCCTAAAGAAGGGGAATTACAACTACGTGTTTGGCAGTCCTGAATCTTCCCTGTCTGCCAAGCACAAGAAGCAGATTTTCACAAACCCCATCTACAAGTCACGACTTGGTGCCATATTCATTGATGAAAGTCATTGTATAGTGAAATGGTAATGTTTAACTGCGACATGCGATCAGTGAGTCGCCGAAGGCGATGAACCAGACCGGTGCAAATTTCCACCGGTCGGCGCCATCTGCAGGATGCGGGTGGAACTTTTTTAACCCTACCAGTCTGGTTCGTCGCCTTCGGCAACTCACTGGTCCCACGTCGCGGTTAAACATTCATCTCCTTCGGCGACTCACTGCACCCCACAACGCCGTTAAACACCCCTGTGTATTAACCCCTTTGGGACAAATATGACGAACCAGACGACAGCCAGTCTATGAAAGCGCGTGAAGCACTAGAATACTGATGATGAGCAGATTCACAGAGCCCTCAACTTGAACGCGCAAACCAGTAATCGTGCCCAAAAGAGGAAGGATGAGAAGGGGAGCATACCCACCAAGCATCACTGTCAGTTCCACCAGAACTGAGAGATGGTGCCATAGCACCGTCAGGTTTTTCAGACCAAGTGAATCAAACTCATCTCAATTTATGGGTTCATGAGTTTGACCCAGACACAGAGGTTCAGGCTAATGGTGGTCGAGAGGTAACATTAGGTAACTAATACAGAGATACCAGTCCTGTATCTAACTTTGTATTTTTACCTGTACATTAATCTCTTGGAATGGTTATAACTCAAATAATTTTGACCAGATTTGTGTCAAACTTTATAGTGATGTCCCATTGATTAGTTTCAATGTATTTGTGCAAGTGGCCAGACTCTAGTGATTTTTGGGCTTTTTTTATATGATTTTATTTTCTTTTTTGGGCAAATCTGAAAACCTTTAAAGCATGATGACCAATTGCTTGGAAATTGCATAGGCACACTTCTGGGGATCCCTAGATGTTAATTTGTTCAAGAGGTTGCACTGCACTTTTTCTCTATTTTTTTTTGTTTTTATGCATTTTTGTTTGTTTTTACAATTTTCGCCATCTTCAAAAAGCGTCATTAAGATCATGCCAAAACTTGCAGGAAATCATCTTTATGGAAGGGTGAAAGAAACCTTTACATTAGGTGGCATTGCTGTGGAGACCCGATTTTTTGTGAATTTTTCCATATGGGTACTTATCGGTAAATGCGCACATTCGCATTGATTATTATGTAAGCCAATGGGGCTTGCAATGGTAAGTAACCTTTTTGACTTCTACAAAACCGCTGACCGGATCTTCTACAAACTTGGTGGGGATATTTTTCAAGAGAAAAGGGGTCAGGATTTGCGGTCCCTACATCAATATTATGTTGACAAGAGCCTAATAGACTGCCACCCAAGGTAAACTTCCTTTCCAGTGAAGTACCTTGGGTAGGTCTCAATAAAACTTTTTCAAATGGTCACACTTCATTGATTATTGATGGTAATGTTTTTTTGTAATAAATATTGCATTTAATGTGTAGAATGAAACGTTTTGCTTTAAACTGTCGAGTTTGTGTGTGTGTGTGTGTGTGTGTGTGTGTGTGTGTGTGCGTTTTGTTTTTTGTTTTTTGCAAATCCACTGTCACTTTTACATTTGAACATTATATGCCTGCAAGACAGACCACGCTGTATGTTTTCTACACTAGTGAACTTGAATAGCAGCAACATGGAGCAATACAAACAATCAATAAATGCTTAAATAGTTGGTGCTAACAGTGATCATTGTTTCCTATGATCTTGCTGTGGTCTATCCATTTCTATGAATAGTCATCTTCAACACTTTCAAACTACAAAATCTGAGAGGTTATATGGTAAATCCCTACAAACTATCATGCAGACTTCATATGAACTTGTTCTGTTAAAGCCTTACAACAATCTGTATAAGGCAATATTGTACTCATACTTCCTTGATAAGCTTTCAAACATGCAACTGAACACACATTTCCATGTACAAAGTATTGTTCATTGCTCCTCTACATGTTTTATCTAAATAGAAACTACACAGCTGATCAGTTACCCCAGCCCCCCACCCCCGTGCGGCTGTTGTCAGACATTTAATCTAAGGTGGATGAAACAGGCTGAAGATCCAGGTCATCCACAATGCAAAAGGATCGAAGATGCAGAAGCACCCACCCGAAAGAGCCATATATGTGATCATGCTGTTCAACAGGTAAGTGTTCTCTTCTCTTTGTTTCCATCCCACCTGCCCTTAGATTTCAATTGATAATAAATCTTACACAGTTATTTTTTTATGGCGGAGAGTGTTATACATGTGTTTCTGGATTCATATAAGTCTGTTTTCTGAGTTATTTCCTGCTTGTAGTTTCTTTGGTTGTGTCTATACTTCCTGTTGATGGCCCAAAATAAATAAACATTACATGTATTAAATATCATGTTTTCAGTTGTTTTTCAGTCAGGTATGAGGAAGATGGAATTTACAAAATAACTACAACTCACATAGTTTTGTACCATACATACAACTCGCCAAATCTGTCTCTAATTTTTGTGTGGATGTGTGTACGTGCCAGGTACATAAATAGATATGTCATTGAAATGAAACGAAAATTCATGTTGAGTGAAAAATTGAGATAAAGATACATAATTTTATGCTGCTAAGATGTTTAAAAAAAAGTATAAATATCGAAATCAAGGACCATAAACTTTCCTTGCATATGTGCAAATCCAAATTGCTCCTTTGTGGATCAGAATTGAAACTGAAAAGAGTTCCTAATTTTACTATCACCCACATGCAGGTACTTTGACTACTGCATAATCGTCATGCCTCATGGTATAACGACATTTCAAAACCCTTGAAAAAAGTTATCAGTGTAAATGATTCAAAATGAAGCGATAAAGTTAATGAAAGGCTGGGGTGCCATGTCTGGCCAAAAGAACAAGCTTTGGTGGGTTTAGCGCAGAGACGAAACGGAGCGAGGCTGGTCCATTTCCGTTTGTGCATCTATTTTTGAGCAGTCACTTTTATAGCTCAGCTCCTGAGTATGTACATCAGAGTTCGCAGGTGTGCGACTCAACGCAAAAAAAATGATGTTACTTGCGGACCTTGAGTTAAGTTGAAACTGCAGATAGTTTTTCTTGTGTCAATACAGGAATTTACTTCAGACGAGTTTTGAGCAGTTAACTGGGTGAATGAGGACGTTCCAGCGAGGACACGACACTACGTAGCCGTGGGGTGGATGTGATGGTCGCTATTTTTAATTTTTGAACTTGTGGGCCCCTGAGTTTTGAAAGTTTTTTTAGATAAAGTTAATTTGTGCATGTTGAGATTAGGGGAACCCATGCAAAGAGGACAATATGAAGTGTCAATAGGATCATCGTTTTTCATGTCAGGAATTCTATTCAATGCTGGATTCACAGATGGTGAACAAGTTGTTCTTGGTAACTTTGTCTTTTTGCGACAAAATTATGCCAGTGCCATGCAGTCACGATGCAACGTGAATTGGCCCACGATCGAGTGACGTTCGTGTAAAAATATGTGACAGGAGAACTGCCTTTTTTTCAACGACAAATATTGGGTTCAAGCAGGGTGATGTTATGAGCCCTCCACTATTGAAATTCTCTATTTAATGATATTCCAGAAAAGTTTATAGTAAAAAAAAACCCACCCCAGTGTATTTATTTAGCTTCAACTTCATCTCTGTTTACAAAATGTAGGCTATGCAGGTAAGATTTAGTTGCATATCATGTCATTATGTATTTATCATTGCACTCCATCATTTGACACTCGGGATAGGGAGATTTTTCTCAGTCAGGTATGTTGAAACAAATTCAGGCCAGACACCAGTGTACCTGTCTAAAATTACAGTAAGGCATGACCGAATACGAATTCGAATTTTATTGATCACAACAATTTACAAAAGATGCACATGATCAAATCTTCACACTAAGACATTACACAAGAGAAAAGAACCAAGAACACAAAAACAAAACAAAAAAAAACTTCAGATGTGCTACTCCCATGACCTGAAGATTCAAAACGTGCCTTTTATTTCTCGAGAATTCTTTTTACATAAATAATTTGAAATGGGGAACAACTTGTGCACCCAAGATCTACTGTTTTAGAGAAATTTTATGATTAAAAGGGAAATGTAATGACAAGACACAGTAAAATGTGTTGTTACTGTCATGGTAACACGATGTGCTACATTGACGAACTGGACAGGAATCTTGGATGTGAAAGTACATAGTATGTCGTATAATTTTAATTTTGTTCATATCGTTATTAAAAGTTAGCTTGTAATAAACTACATATGCACGGAGTCCCATGGAGTGATCTGGCAATGTTTGCCAGGAAAAAGTCTCTGCAACAGTGACTGAATTTGTATCCCACTTGTCCAAATAGTGAACTATTCTCGATCCAGAGATCATACTAATGTCTAAATTTCATGATGGGCTTCCCTGTAAGTACTTTCATATCTGAAGTGTTTTATGTTGGTGAAATTATAATTATATCGGTTTATATATGTGTCTTATTATTTCTCATTATATGTACACTTAGCCATTGTGTACGTGATGTTATTTCGATGTACGAGTTATATGTATTTTACTTTCTTCGTCCGCGGAGATTGAATAAACCGTTGTTATTATTATCATCATCATCATCATCATCATTATTATTATTACTGGTATATTGTAAAACATACAATATTTACTTATTGAACAATGTAACTATCAAGTACTGATGCACATTTCCTATGAGGACAATGACATGGTTCCTTGTGTAGAAAAACAATTTTTTACTGGTTTTCAGAATGATATGAGTGTTTAATACATGCATATTTGACTTTTTATTCTGACTACAACTTGCAAGTCGAGTGAATTTTGACAGCCTGGACAGTTGAGACCAACCATGAAAATTAGTCTCGTGAATGTCAACTATAACAATAAAGGCAACTAGGCCCGACTTTCTGTCCTTTTCTAAGTTTTGTCTCATCAGTATAGTATTCTGCTCCATATATGTGCAGTGCTCCCATGTTTTAGCTTGAAACATGTGGTTGAAAAACAGTAGTGGGGGGTCAATTGGTATAACAGTGTTTCCGTTAGGGCTTTTTCTAAGGGTCACCAAGAGTACAATTGAGGGGAAAAGGGCAGTTTTTCACTAATTCTACATGTATACAGTGGTCCCCCTCTAATGAGGCCTCCGTCAAGAGAGGTCACGCTCGGTACAAAGGCCACTTCTCCATGCCATAAAAGTGGTATTTCCACTGTAATCAGGTAATGTCCCATTCAAAACAGGCCATCCCTCTAATGTAGCCACTTTTTGGTTGCATTTTGGCTGGCCTTATTCGAGGGGGGGGGGATAACTGGATATTTCGGGTTTTGAAAGGGTAATATGGGTAAATGGAAATACTGGTAAAACTTTCTTGCTCTGATACCAGAAATTTGTAACACAAATATATTGGTAGGTATGAAAAAAAAAACTAGACAAGGACATCCTCCGTTCAGTTAGGAGTTTATTTGCCTGCTAAGCCAACTGTCTGGCATTTTTTAATCTCGTAGCTAGCCCCAGTTCACTAGTCAAAGGCCCTGGGTCTGCTAAGCAGGCAAGTTGTACAGGAACATACCAAGAAAGTGCAACATATTGTTCAACGTGAATTTCAAGGTGAGATGTAGGATGGAGTGAATATGTATAACCTGAATTGATAATGCAGATTTAGTCTGCCTGTCATTTCACAAGTTGTGGAATGTACAGTGTACAATAAAAGCACACCCACCCAATTTCGGCTATTTCAGCACAATTCCACAAACAGGTACCAAAACCTTAGTTGACTAATAGTTTTTGTGATGCAAGAACAGGTAATTGGGCTGATTTTCCATTATGGGATCTGTAAAACAAGTTTATTATTCACATTCCAAACAATTGCTTAAAGTTTCCTAACATTGACTGGTAAAATATAGTTGTTCAATATTGCTTTCTGTCGTGATTTTAAATATGGTTATGAAGATTTATTTCACATATGATTTTTTTGTGTATGTCTGGTCTCTGAACCCACCTAGGTGATAAATCCTGCAGTGGCGTGTATAAACCATTAGTGAATCTGTGAATAAAAGTTGAGAGGGAGTCGTGAGTGAGCAGGTGTGAATGTGCAAAAACAAGCCTTGGGTCAATCTGGGAATAAAAGTTGAATACAAGTCGTTGGTGAACAAGTGTGAATCTGTGAAACCAAAGCAAAGCAATTTGTAAATCTGTGAATAAGGTTTGAGTACAAGTTGTGGGTAAACAAGTATGAATCTATAAAAAACAAAACGAAGCATTGGGTCAATCTGGGAATAAAAGTTCAGTAATACAGTGGATGAAAGACGTGCGATTCTGTGAAAACAAACCAAGCCATAACTGAGAAACGATATGAAGTAAAAATACTGAGAAACAATACTGTGAAAAAAATACTGAAAAACCAAAATACTTATACTTAACCATTTTTGAAGTTACTGAGCCTATATTGGTGAGTATCTAGTTGTAAGTACGGAGAACAAATATTGTTACCAATTGAAATAAAGTACTATTGAAATCAAAATCGGTAAGCAGCTGACAGTAAAATACTTCCATATTAAAAGAAGAAAAGTGACACTGAAATTCAGGAGGAATGGAGAGAAAAGGACCTTGAACCAGAAAAGTTCCAGTCAAAAAAAGTGTCCGAGCAAGAAAAGATAAGCAAAGCAAAATCAGAAATGAAACCAAGTAAATGCTGAGAAAATGAGCATTTAGTCAGAAACAAGTCCTTGCTCATCCTGGCAAGTCATCCCAGATACTGCAAAACAAAAGGCAAAAAGTACACAGTTGAAAATACCTTAGATACACAACAGGTAGACACTCTCCTGCGACTGGATGATGGGTATCAAATTTTACGTGGGTTGAGAAATTTGCCTCCTTTTTGAGAAAAGAAAGGAAGATCTGATTGCCATGATAAGACAGCTTTGACTTCCCACTTGGTTTTTGTCACTGTTGGCAGCAGACACAAATTTGACAGACCCACTGAATATACTGGGAAAGTTGCTGCACAAGAAAGACTACAGTGATAAAGAGATTTGTGTATGGGTTGGGCAAAGCATACAGAATTAGTAAGATCTGCCCCTGTGACTTGTGTGAGATTCTTTGATCATAAGGTGCAGCAGTTCATCAGTATTGTACTTCGAAGTCAACACAATCCAATTGGTAAGGTTACAGACTTTTGCTATTGCGTAGAATTTCAACAGAGAGGTTCACCGCATATTCATATGCTTGTATGGATTGAAAACTCGCCAGAGTACAATGTTCATACAGATGAAGATCTGGTAGAGGGTGTAGATAAGCCTGTCTCCTGCTCACACCAAGAACAACCAGATCTTGAAGAACTGGTTCGACTACAGACCAACAAACATTACAAAACTTGCAGGAAAAAGGGACAACCTGTGTGCAGATTTGGATTGCCGTTGCTTCCAATGTGAGATACAATGATTCTGATCCCTTTTGAAGATCCCAATGAGGCTGAAAATTATGCAAATGCAAGTTGGACAAGATGGACGATGGATCAGAGTATGCAGAAATGACAGTTTCAAACTTTCTCACTGATGTTCCAGAGATGTCTGAAGAAGAATGTATAAAACCAATTCACTCATCACTCAAAGGACCCAAACCATTTCTGAAGAGAACACCATCGGAAATTCGCATTAATCCTTATATGAAGATGCTACTCAGTGCCTGGAAAGCAAACCATGACCTGCAGTTCATTCTTGATGCATATGCTGTGGCAACATATGTGGTAGATTACATAAATAAGAGCCAGAGGAATGAGTCGACCTATGGACCAAGCATTTAAAGAGGCAAAGCAAGGAAACAAGGACTTGCCTCAACAGGTACATCACATTGCAATCCGTTTCCTGAATTCTGTGGAGATTTCTGCACAAGTAGCCAGCTACATGACACTTCAGCTTCCTCTGACAAGAGCCTCATGAGAAGTTGTTTTTGTAAACACATCACATCCAGATGATAGAACATTTTTGTTGAAAGGTAAAGAAAAGGGAGAAGTTGCCAATGCAGTCAACAGACATTTAGGCAGGAAATGTGATAAAATGGTATGCTGTTCATCCATGACAACTGGAGTCCTGGTGTCTAGCAGACTATGTATCGAAGTTGAACGTGGTTTTTTCCTCAAAAGGAAAAAGATCCTGATCCCTATGAAGCAGTAGAGTTGGACGTTGTCGGATCAGAAGGGACTGAAGCTAATGAATAACTGAGTGAGGCCAGTAATGCCAGTTTGACTACAGAGAAAATAAACATTACCTTGTCATATGGCGTGACTTTCCCTGTAAGAAACAACCTACATGTTCTGAGGTATGTGAGATTCAGTGAGAAAGTTGATCCTAAAAATTCCAGCAGAGAAAGACTCATGTTGTTTCTACCATGGAGATATGAAGTGAAGTAAATCGTGACTGATTATGAAACATTTCTACAGCATTATGATGCTGTGAAGCGCATTGTTGAAGGAAAAAGAAAAGAATATGAGAAAAATGCTGATATTCTTGAGGAAGCAGCTGAAAGATTATAGGCTGGGGACTTACAAACATTTGATGATATGGCTCCAGGAACTGAAGCCACAGAGTCTGTAGATGCGGCGGACGGTGCACAACAAAGTAATGACTTTATATTTTCTACCCCCAGATATGCCACAAACACAGACACACTATGACCTAGCAAATGATATCTTTGTGCAACATCAGGTGGTCACAAACAGCAAATATTGGCAAGACGTGTACCTGATGAAGAGTTCAGACAGATGATTTGATCTTTGAATACACTGCAAAGGGAATTTTTCAAACATGTCAGGAAGTGGATCAAAACGACAGATGACCTTTTGCATCTATTTCTGTCTGATGGAGCCAGTGTTGGAAAGTCAGTTCTTTGTAAACTAACATATCAATGGTTACACAGAGACCTGTGCTCTACTGAAGGCCAGATTCCTGAAGATTGTAGAATTCTTGTTCGTGCTCCAACAGGGAAGGCAGCTTACAATGTTGAAGGATCCACCATCCATGATGCACTTCACATCACTCCAAACAGAGGATTTCAATATCGCAAACCATCCTCTGCTGTCTTGAATACCTTGTGATCCAAGTACATGCACTTAAAGGGTAGTATTCTAGATGAGGTGTCTATGGTTGGAAACCAGATGTTCAATTCTATAAACCTTAGACTACAAGATATCAAGGAGAACAGTAAACCTCTTGGTGGCATACATGTAATATTGATTAGAGACTTGTACCAAATACAGCCAGTCATGGATCAGTAGATTTACATGGATCTGTCAAACAATTATGGTCTATTAGCTTCTAACCTGTGGGTGGACTTGTTCACTATGCATGAGCTCACTGAAATCATGAGGCAAAAAGATGATCAAGACTTTGCGGTAGTTCTTAATCGTCTGAGACAAGGTATCTACACTGATGCTGACATTTAAGTCTAAAAGAACAGGCTCTACAACTTGATGAAAAGCCATCTCTGTCTTCAGTGCCACATCTGTACCCAGTAAACAAACTTGTTAATGAACATAACATGCAGGTCTTTAAAACGTCCTCATGTGAAAAAAAAACTGTAATATGTGCACAAGATGTTGTGGTTGGTGACTTTGCTGCAGAAGTAAAACAAAAATTAATTGGAAGAATTCCGGATGATACAAGTAGAACTGCTGGTTTGATGTGCAAACTCCCAGTAGGTGTAGTGTAGAGATATGAAACGACATGCAGCCTGAATACTGACGATGGTATAGTTAATGGAGCCACTTGTATCTTGAAAAAGACACATTAGATGATCCCAGAAAGCGTTCTACCAAGTATCTTGTGGGTTCAGTTTGGTCATTCCAGTGTTGGTGTAGAAACCAGGAGAAAGTACAACCCATACCAGCGAGAAGATATTGATGTGCAGTGGACGCCAGTTTTTGCGATTAACCGCAACTTCAACACAGGTAGAAACCACGGCCCTATCATCAAAAAAACAGTTGCCATTAAGACCAGCATCAGCTTAAACACTTCACAAATCTCAAGGTGACACAATGAATGAGGTTGTCATTGACACGGAAAAGTCAAACATGAAGCATGGTAATTTTGTTGTCTTGAGCTCTGTGACCAAAAAATCAGGCCTGCACATAAAAAACCTGAATGAGAAAAATATAAAGCAGGACAGCACTGTTGTACAAGAAATGAAAAGACTGCACACCAAAGCTGAGTTAAAACTGTGTTATACACCAGTGTAGGCAACGGAAGCAAGTACCTTCATTTTTGTATTTCACAATGTTCGCTTGTTGCATCGTCATTTCAAGGAGGTTGCAGCAGACCCAAACTACATATCTGCACACATTGTTGCATTGACCGAATTGAGATTGGTCCGGAAAGATGATTCTCCAGATTATGTTCTGGACAGGTTCCACATATTAAGAAACGATCAAAAAGACTTAACTGGCTGCCAGCAGAGACTACTAGATGGCATAATTTTGTACATCAAAGATAATTTGTCACTTGTTAGTGCCACATCAGTTTCTACAAAGGAACTAGAGTATACCGTCATAAAATTCAAATATAGCAATGACATGGTTCATTTTATTGCACTGTACAGATCCCCAATATGCAGAAAAAATGTTTGAAGACCATTGCCAGCACTTAAGAAGGCTACTCAACACTGACAATAAATGTTATACTTTGTGGTGATTTTAATTATGATGTGATGGCTGAACAAAACACATGCACAATGCATTACATACAGAAACTCTTTTTCTGTACTATGTTTTTCTGTACTATTTGACTGTTGCCAGTTCATCAAAGAACCAACGACTGACTATAAAACATTACTTGATGTGGTCTTTTCAAACAACTCCTTGTGTGCATCTATTATTGACTGCCTGGTCAGATCACAAGCTGATATCTGCTAATGTGTAGTTACAATAGTGCATCAATTATTTTTTGTTGGAAGAGGAATTCTGACAAGACGAAAGATGTTTGATAGAATTCTATCAAATAAATGTGAATCGACATCAGCATATATTGCCCTGGCCTGGTGTTTTAGGGACAGGAGCTCTTCAAGTGTACTGGCAGTGCACTTTGGGTAGGTGACCCTTCCTGGCCTGACCCTGACAAGTGTGACTTAAAGAAAGAGACTGTATGATGTGGATGGTTGCATTTGAAGAATGACAGTGAGAGAAAGGCTTTAAAACCACCAGTTGCCTTTTATGGGTGACTGCCTGTCTCAAGTCAGGAGTGACATTTCTTTCTTCACATTGGTATTGGAAGAGAAATGTTGATGCTTTGGCAAGTCTGGAATCTCTTTGCTGTAATTGTTGAGTTTGGAACTTATGTATATGGATCATGTTTTTCTGTACCATTTGCTATACATAATATACATAAAAATGAATGTCAAACAACCCAATTATATTCAATTGTTTGAAAATATATTTTAACAATGTCACAATCAACTTGCATACATAATGATGATACAAAATCAAAGGATGAATTTCCAATTCTGATTAACAGTACATGAAATGATGCACTGTAGTTATTATTTGCTGAACATTGATGCTGTATATAAATATATATAGATGTATTGTATTGTAGTATTTCTGAATTATAAACCATTTACAACTGTTTACATGGTTCTACATCAAATATTTCATTTAAAATTGCAGGTATATATTTCCTACGACTAAGTGCTTACAGTATAGAAAACTGTACATTTCAAATTTTTTACCAAGTTGGCTTGACTGAAACAATGTAATTATTCCGTAACATTTAATTTCATTGGAATTTTAAACTTTGCTGTAACTACTGTGGACATTTTACTGTACATGTATATTGAAAATCTCATACTTGAAATCCTACACTTCAGCCATAACTTGATTTAGTTAATTTTATATTTTGTGTAAATTTGTATATTATATTTCACCATCTCTGAGGGTAAACCATTTACAATTGTTTACACCATTATACATCAGGTGTTTCTTTCATAATGAAGTGTATATATATTTCAGGAAAAGAAGTTTTTACAATCAGAAAATTGGACATTTTAAATTTGTGACCAAACTGAATTCAGTATATATAAGTCAGCATGTACTCCATGATTTCTTATTGAAATGTTCAATTTAAATTTCAACTTCAAAAATAACGTCGCTCTGAGCACTGTATATATATTTTGTATTCATATTCTGCTATTACAAAATATTGTTATTCATAGTTTAATATTTTTATTGAATATTTGCTTGTGAGATTTTTATACCTATACAAGCTGGTTGCATTTACATGCACAAACCAGATAGTTCATCTGTGATTGACAACCTTTTTTGGTCCATTTTGTGTACAGCATATTTGCATAGTATTTTTCCATCATTTAGATCTTCGAAAACTGCCTAACATATTTAGGGGATACTGTATTATACGGGCACAGTGAAAATGTGGCCACACGCATAGTATAAAATTATCAATGCATTATAAAACATACTTAAGAGACCGGTCCAAGTTTGTGGCCACAAGTATGGCCACAAATGTGGCCACTGTGGCCACATTAAAAAAATATAAAAACAATGTGCCATCACTGTACTTTAAAGAAATTTCTGGAAGAATCTGGGGGTGTTCCCAGGGTGCTATCTTACGATTTATTCCGTATTGAGGCCCGTGTTGACATATTGGCGGTATCCACAAATAATTTCCCGAAATTATCCGCCATATATATTCCCGTTTTAGCTCATTACCTTCCCTTAAGCGGTAAGGGACCACATATCACTTTGCCAACATTGGCGTCGCAGGCACCATGTTTCCTTCTCCGCCGACATGCTCAATGGGACTCTTTACCGCGTATGCATATATCAGATAACAGGGAGCACCTTGTTAGCTTATATATATAAACAAAGTGATCGAGTATTTAATGCCAGATGGAATAAATGATAACAAGTATAAAGTTAGTATTAAATTGATATGCTTTATTACGATACATCGACGCTGTTCGCTTTCACAAGATCAGATTTGATGCATGCGGGCCGTTTTAATAAGGGAAGGTAACGGGAGCCGGTAACGGAATAAATTGAACAAATAGGGGGAAGAGATACAGGAAATTTCCACAGGGTGCTGTAGGGGAATAAGGGAAGGTAACGGGAGCCGGTAACGGAATAAATTGAACAAATAGGGGGAAGAGATACAAGAAATTTCCACAGGGTGCTGTAGGGGAATTAAGGGCGACAACACGGCGGCTGTTGGGGGCGAACCACTCGGCATATACAGCAAGCATGAACATAGCCAGAGGGGCTAGATTCTTTGGGAAACTCCGTTACAGTACAGTACTGGGGCATTATGTTCATATTTTTAAAATGTGGAGACAGTGGCCACATATGTGGCCACAAACTTGGACCGGTCTTTTTAGTATGTTTGATAATGTATTGAAAATATTGTACTATGCGTGTGGCCACATTTTTACTGTGCCAGTATACTGAGCCCATATAATACAGTATCCCCCATATTGACAAAGATGGATGATGTTTTTATATAATTTACCAAATGTCAAAAAGTTATATTGATGTAATTTCACAAAAGTTATTCTAGACGAATTACCAGTCCTTTAGTTCATGCCCAACATCACTTTTCATCAAACAAAAGATCTACAAAAGGTGCATGATCTCTGAACCAGGACTTCCTGCATATAAACCACACAGGTGCAAATTGATGAAATTCAATTTTCAACCCCCAAAACTTTAAACAATGTACATATTGACCTTTTGCTATGAAATAGTGTGTGTTCTCTATTTTATATTTTCGTTAGTGCCTTTAGACCATTTTAATACATTTCAGATGGTGGTGCATGTTTCTGTCCTGACAAAAGAACTATCTTTCAGATGATACTGGCAGCTGAGAATTTGGAAGGTAGACAGATGCTGTGACCAAACAACTGGATTGTGATGTCCTTGGTTTACAGAACCCCAGGACGAAGGGTTCTCTTCAGTGAAGGATATATGCTGTGGGTGGAACCACACTTGTGTGCCTTCCTCAACTTGAGTCAGGAAACCCATTATTATGGCACCCATGTAAATAAACCTGTTTTCTTTTATTTGTCTTCCAATATCCCAACTAGACTTCTACAGTTTCTATAAACCTGTTGTCCCGGACAAGTGGATATCTGAGTCAAACAAGTGACTTGAACACCACTTGTCCAGCGGACAATCAAATTTTCGATTGGAAATAATAATTTTTTAAAGCCCAATTACCTAGAATACTGACTGAACCAGTGTGAAACGCGAACAAATTAGCTGGTGTAGCATGGGGCTGGGCTGAAGGTGCAGCCTGGGGATGCACTGAAGGTGTCAACAAATATTGGCAAGCTGTGATTCTTTTCAAATAAATATTTGTAGCTTATAAAACTATTTCCAGAAATATTTGAATATGGGACGTACAGTTATTTAGTATTAATTGAGACAACCCTTCCTCCTCCCCTCTCCGGTGATTTTTTGTAATGCAGGATCTGTGTTAGAGGGACAAGTGAATTTTGAGAGGGACAAGTGAAAATTCAGATCAAGTTGTCCTATGGACGAGTGATTCTGGAAAAATTGTAGAAGCCTGCGTTAATATTTCACTTTAGTTAACCTAAACATCAAATATATGTATATTTCTCAGAAATTTGATTTTATGTCTTCTCTGTGGACTTCATAGTACTCAGTATGTACATACATAAATTTGTGCCGCAGAATTTTGAGATCTGCCAATAAAATTGATTTCAGAAAGTTGTAATATTTTGTCTCTGGACTTTACAGAAATGTATGTCTGTAGATATGTGCATGAAAATCAGAGATCTTCAAATCAAAGTGGCTTTTGTGTGTTCCTCAAATAGATAATTGTACATTAAAAACTTTGAATTTGTCACCCTTGCTAGAAAACTAACACACTTGTTGAGGTAGGTAATGTAAAATTCAATTTTCAACATCCACAAATTTTAACAATTATGTACACATTGACCGTTTGCTGTGGTACCTTGTCTCTACACTGTCCATTTACTATTGTCATTATTCACTTGTCATCATTTCCAGATGTCCATGGTGCTTGTGGCTGTGGCTACGAAAGAACTAGCTACCAGGTGATATTGCCAACTGAGAACATGGAAGATCGACAAATGTTGTGACAAAACAGCTGGACCATGGATACGACCACTGTTTGGTATTGAACAGCCCCAAGATTAGGGATTCTCTTAAAATCACACCATCATGGCACTGGTGTAAGTTCACAAACACATTCTCTTGTTTGTCACCCAAATACCCCAGCTTCTCTTATCTCATTTTAGTTTACTTGAACAGAAAAATGGACACTGTATGCATGTATCTCAAAAAACTTGTTTTCATACGTCGTCACGCCTGTTCAGTTTGTGCTCTATTACTCTGAAACATTTTACTCAAACCCATACATGGTTGAAAATGAGCCATATCTACTTTAACCAATATGTACGCACTATTGTCGGTGTTCCAGTGAACATTTGAACACACACACACACACACACACACACACACACACACATTTATATATATATATATATATATATATATATATATATATATATATATATATATATATATATATATATATATATATATATATATATATATATATATATATATATATATATATATGACAGAAGAATGAAAAAAAGAAAATGAATTTACATTGTCTATAGACAAAGCTGCAGAAGGCTCAACTGCTTGTTTTTGGTCCATGCAAAAAAGAAGAAAAAAGAGAGACGCCCAAAAGTGCTCCTCCAATCCTGATTGGGACCATCTCAATCGTTTATTATTTTCTAAAACATTGTACCTATTTCTATCCCATAGGGGTTAGTGCTGATGCAAGTACTGATGTGTTCATACCTCGTCCATTCATGTACCCATGCGGGTTCTATAACTTTTTAACAGGTTCTGCTACCTCAATGAAATGGTCTAGTGGAAACCTCTAATTGTGTGCTTACATGAGGTTAAGATCCAGTGATGTTGACCAAATTTTCAAGGTCAACAGGGGTTATAATGTTGCTAACAAAGAGGACTGGGAAGGCCTGTTTTTACTGTTCTGTTTAAAATTTGTTCCTTGCTGGCAAAGCCACCTGTTACAGAGCAGGCATACCTTGATAAAGATTTTACACTCCACCCCGAGAAAAAATATCAATACCTTTCTCCAGTCACACTCTTAAAGTCTTTAAACATCAAAAGCAAGAGCGATCACTTTTGACATTATTTTCACCTCAAATTCTGTTCTGGTCCACAGTCAGTTCATACCCTTGGTCATGCTCAGTCAAAACTTTGTTCTCCTGGACTCTCCAACAGCACCAAAGACCACTCCTGGTGCCCTGCACACGCAGTGGTAACTACAGTACTAACACTTCCTGAATTAGTGAAGTGAGGTCTGCATATACATGTACATATTTTTTTCAGTAGAACTACTTTCTGGTGAAGCAGCGCTTAATTGTGTGCCATCTAGTGGCCAAACTGACCCTTTTCCCTCTGGTTTTGTAAAATAACATCTATTGTAACAACAAACTATTATCTACTGGTTATCGGCAATTCGGAAATATATTCATCAGTCGAGCATTAATCTGAATTTCAAGAGAAAACAAAACAAAAAATATGCAAGCCAAATATCACTTGGGTAAAAAGTAATTGATATGCAGAATGAACCTTACGTTTGACAAACATGGGACAATTTGTGTTGGAGCTCTGCACAATGTTCAAAATAAGATGTCGAACAAATATCAAGAAGTGAAATATGTGTAGTTATTGACTATTTGAACAAAGCTTTGTAAGAAAACATATGGCTAATAGTCAGAGCAATCAAGGTTATAAGTTCCGTTAGTCAACCCTAGTATAGCCAAGTATTCAACTGTTTCCATAAGGATTTGCAAAAACATCCTTAGATTCATAAAATTATTACAGTATAAGGTAAATATGTATTATTATGAGAGCTCTAGTATTCTACTAGTGAGTTGTATAGTTATTCGGAGCAACTATCTCCTAGATAGATTGCCAACCAAGGCTAAGGGACTCTATCTATCCCGCACTTGTGTGCAAACTCGCCAGTATATTTTTGAAATAGAATATACAAACTATTGATTTTTTTCAACAGACCAGTCTTTCTTCATTTAAATAACCGATAATTAGTACATTAACAGATTAGACCAAATTCATAGTCCCCCCTTACCGCCGATCATAACATTCCTGACATTATTGTAGACGTGATAAAAGACCATGGCTCCAGAGTGTTCTAGTTAGGTCATTGAGGGATCTACACAGCCCAGTCCGTACAATAAATGCCAGAATTGAAATTCACACACAGGAGTGAATAACTAGATGAACCTTTTTTTTTATCATGGCAATAATACTAAACTACGGTGCCAGTATATTTTTGTCTTTGTGGCACTTCTGTTAAAACTAGTCAGTTGCTCAACTTATAACAATAACTAATCATGCTTGATAAAAACATCAATGCCTCTTATATATCCTTGAAGCAGTGATGCAAGTAATGGTGCATCATCATATTGACAGGTTGTGTTAATCATGAAATTTAACATGCATTATTCGTTGACATAATATCATTTCGTTTCCATCAGGGCAGGGAAAACACACCAACATCAACCAACGTGACAGCACTGAGCACATACTGACACTCACCAAAGGTAGACCCCCAGCCCCACGTGGCGACTTCCCTAGGTGAGCTGTGGACATACTTGCAGGTTTCCCCCCATACGCGTAATATGTGAAAATTAACTCAAGACGTTCACCGGAAACACATCTAAGGCCTCGTCTGCGACCTCTTTAACACGTTCCATGAGACCTGTTGTACTGACTTCACCTAAAACTCACATCTAGATACATTTTCACGATTTCACAGCCAGGCTGTTGGCTGTAACTTTAAAGAGTTTGATCAGAACTCATACCACTCCCAAAGGAGTTCACTATGTTTCCCCTCCCAAAGGAATTCACAAATGCACCAGACACAGGATTACTGTTAATGGGTTAGTTACCTCAGCTTAATTAACGTATCTTTTAGGCTCAAGCCAAACACGTCCTTTGAGACCCATACGTAAAATCCCATTGACTCTTACTAAAAACGTACATAAATAGAGACGCTGATATGTGAAGCCTCTACAGGCATGAATTGTCTCTCTCTTGCAGGTACGGAAGCCCACTTTCAGTTACAGTAATGATAAACCTTATCCGACAAACATACAGGTGCAGCAAAATTTCAACGAAATTGGTTCTTTAATAACTACCCCACACATTCTTATGTCTAAAGTTCCCAAAATGTATATAATAACTTTATGTATCTTAATTTACGTCTTTCGGATGTCCTAATACTGTGTCTACAGTACATGACACACATATACAAGTGCAATTTCCTCTTGACGGCATACTGGGTAACTTTCATCTTTCATTGCAATTAACTGACCAGAAAAAGATACAGGTAAAGTGTGTCAGTCAATTGTTTCTTACGACCTTTCAGCCCCAAAATAGTGACCGCACTGAACCCTTTAATGACTAGTTTGTCATAAATCACCCGACTACTTTCCGTGTATAACAACCTTTTTTCAGCTAAAGTTATGCCTGCCTAAACAACGATGTTTCTGTAATCTTATTCCGGTATTCACGCCAACTCCTAAGTACTCCTTTACTCAAGCAGTGACATAACCTCATGCCTTTATGCCTTTTTCGAGATCAAGAGTTAACATTAAGCATCCACATTAAAACAATTTTAACACTTAATTTCAGAAATCGACAATCACTGTTTCATTTCTTCAAACTACTTCACAGGCATTAGGCTAATGGTGCAGGAAACAAGTTTCTGAATCAGAACAGTGACGTAATAATTATGCATATTTTGGAGCTCTACTCTCCCTTTACTAAAACCGTCGTATTCTAACATAATTCACGAGCAGACCCCTTGCAAAGACACACAAGTTTTGACTGATGCTGCAACAAAATATGAACACAAAATTTACAAAATTAAATATAAATTGACGATACTGTGAATAAAAATCTTTTCAATAAATTTTGCTAACCAACTTGTAAAGCAGCCTGTGTCTCTTCATTTCTACACATTGAAAACATCCCCAAAATGGTCCATTAACTTGGCATGTGCCTTCTTCATTGTCCTTTACGAATTACCGGTATAAATGTCCCCCAAAATGGTCGATTTCGCCGAGGTTCTGGCCTATCCCTGCTGTGTACTCTGCATTAACTCGATCCCAAATTCGAGCGACTTTGTTCTTTCCAAAGGTATGGTTTCCTAAAATGATGTCCAAGAGGGCAAGCAGTCTGGGTGGCCCTTCTGGGATGCTTTCTCCCCTCCTCAGTCCATCTTTTAGCCTCTTGGCGTGGACCTGATACCTCACCAAGGGACGAGTCTACAAAGTGTCCGCAAATTCCCGAAAGTCTTCCATTGTTCCATTCCCATGCCACTGGGAACTAAAATCCAGCACGCAAAGCCAGTATGGCTTCACATTAGATGGTTTTAGAGCCATTGGTGCTGTCATTGTCCAACAGTAATATAAAAGGTCTATTTACAAGTAGAAATCTGCGAAATGCTTAGGTGGAGCACGACTCCTCTTTATCGTAAAGGTAAATTGTCCAACATGGTAAAGTTTCCTTCCTGGGTGCTTTGCCTGCTCACAATACAGACACATATGTTCAGTCGTTCTGGTTATTTCTCGCTGTGGGCCTGCTTGCCCAAGTTCAAAGCTGCGTCCACTGCGTGATAACATGTATAAGTATTGCAGTCCACAGTGTTCTGCAAAAGTGTGTTCAATCAAAGTATCTACAAGGGATCTACAAAGGTGAAGTGCGTCTCACAAGGAGTGCACAAATAATAGATAGTCTGCATAACTTGATGAAAGATATAATATACGAAATCCTGGCAACCGCTCGCCAATGTAAAGTTCTTCCGTCCCTTTGCTATTGTCTTGTAATCACGGGCTTGTACGCACACGCGCTGACCTGCGTCAAAGATTCACTGTTCCAAGACTTAAATTCTTGCATCCTTCAAAACATGCAGAAGCAGTGGATGCTGCTAAGAACGACCCGTCACTTTGGAGTTTAGATGGTAAAGACTCGTTTATTCACTTAGTACACAGGTTTTATTAACTTGAAGAAAGGCCAGTTGCACAAACGAGCTAATGAAGTTTCCATGACTACACGCTCATTAGTATCTGTCAATAAAGACCCGCACTTCTGAAACTTTCAGTAGCCAATGTATCTTTAAACATACAATAACTGTAATTAATGACCTTTTGATGGCCCTCTGCCACCAAATGATATTTTGACATTTGGCAGAGAGGGAGAGTCTGGTCCTAATGATGTTTATGAAATAGCACTTTAATTACTCCTTTTAATTACTTGCGTGTTTGGCAGCAAAATAATCTGTTGTAGGCTGGCACAGACTAGTTCTAACATTTACTGGAAGCTCAGCTTTACAAATATTACCTATTTAGGTAGCTTTATTTGGAAGTTCAATTTTTGTACGATATATTTTCTTTATAATTAACATAACCTTTTCACAAGTTTTGCTCCATATCTTTACAATAGGATGCTGTTGGACAGCGAACCAGATTTGTAAGTGCAAGTGGTTGTAATTGTGTGGCTTATTCCGCAAATCTAGCCAGAAGTTGTAAGTACAAGTGGTGTATTATCTTCATGAAGCAAGTCAGCAACACAAGAGAATAAGTTGCATGTAGTATCAGTTGTCCAGAGGGATTGTCTGGAAAACTGGCTCCATGCGAAAAAAAAGAGAGAATAAAGCAGTCATAATGTGAATGACTACTGCAAGTGACCTGACTGCAGCAGTACCCAAGATTCAGCACATGACATTTCTTTCTATTCCTTACAGTGCATGGACTGAGCACCAAGGCAGGTTTTGTTTTTAATTATGGTCCTTGTTGTTACAGCCAGAGTATTGTGTGTGTGTAGGAATGCATGTGTTTGGTCTGGTACAGTATTTGGCTTGGTCAGCTCACATGCAGCTGAGCAAAACATCAGTGAGAAACATACAGCAGGAAGCTTTTGTCTTGTCTCACTGAACATGCTGAAAGGTAAAATCACATGAAAATCATGCATGATACTTGATTACTGTTACATGTACAAGAAAATTATCACTGCGGGTTCTCTTAACTTTTCATACTTGATCATTCCAATACATTTCTTTGTTTCGCACTGCTTTTTTTAACGAAAATGTTGACCTCGTTAAACATTCCTAAGACATAAGCAGAATTCATTTTAACTAGACATTTCATAAAAGTAGTAATGTACATTGTATCTATAATACGGGTTACAAGTACTTAACTCTGCATTAGATTCTTTTACTTGTGACAACAGCTGTATCTGACATCTATGTAAATGGAAAATAAAATTATATAAACTTGAATGCGTTTTCTTGCATGTTTATCTTAAGAGCTACTTGAACAAAGACCTTGATTGTGCACGTTAGTGTTTTTCCAGAAAGGGCAGACTTAGTACATAGGTAACCCTGATCGTATCCCAAGTTCACAGAGCCACAAATGTGATGAATCTGTAGGTCAGCTGAGCACGGGCTCTTGTTAACAATTGTTTTAAGGTGCAGGTGTTTGCAGGTTCATGCATTCATTTCTATTCATTACAATGTAAGTTAACAGGTATTGGGATGGTTATTCACGTTTTCAATTCTGCTCCAGAACTGACAGAGACAAAATACCATGGAAATGTACCTTGTGGAACCACACCTTATGGGTTGAGGAACTGATCCATACCATATCTAAGCTGAAACTGGAAGTGCAAGTCTAAAACCATTTCTCTGTTTTTCTTGACGTCATTTCTTAACTTAGCATGTGCCAAGTATCTCACATGAAAACATTTTGCATCCGCTTCGTTTAACCACAAAAAGGAGTTGTACTAACAAAACCAATCGCACTTGCCACCTTAACCTATATTGCATCCACGTATTTTGGCAACCTATTGTGTAACTGTCGTATGTATCACAGCAACTACTCCAAAATGTTCTCCAGTTGTTTTTTTCCATCTACTCAAGTTAAGAAGTCACATATGATTTGACAGGTTAGTCAGTTGTGTCTCTGATCATGGATATATATATATACATATATATATATATATATATATATATATATATATATATATATATATATATATATATATATATATATATATATATATATATAATGATATAATGTATACTTAAAATTTTTTATAATAGCTTGCACCTAATCAATAGCATTACAAGTATGCCGTTTCGATATGTAACCACCAGGCAGTGGCACCTGTCAGCATTCCGTTAGTTTAGCTGACTGCAAACAGCTATACCCTTGAAGCCAAAAAAGTACAAAAAAAAACTATACAAACTTAGATATTCATGAGCAATGTTTTGCAGCACCTCAACTAACATCCTGTTGGTTAGTCCTGTCGCTGGCATTACAAAGGTCAAGTCTCATCCTGTTATTGTTTTTCCTTATCAATACATTGCAAGCATACACAAAATATAGCCTGCTGTTTGGCCCAGCAAGGAGTCTGTCTGGCCAAGGGAACGCTGTCGGCCACCTGGCCATTTGCTCGCTGCATGTTTTATTAGGTTTTCCTGACTGTTGGCAATTTAGCCTTGACCAAAAAACAAAAACAAAAAACAAAACAAAAACTATGTCTTCAACGATGTGCTGAGATAATTAGCCCATCATTGCTTGAAACATATTTTAATGGCGACACAAATATCAAATAAGATTATATAAAGAAAAATCAGCCATTATGTATCATTCAACAGTTTCCCAGGGCATGGACAAAGCGAGCAAGTAATCTTTGTTGATCAGTTTTAACAACAAAAGATCAAAACAGAATAATATATTGCCGGAGGCCAGTCACCAGCTTTTCCTGGGAGGAGGTTCGGATTTTGAAAATACTGACATTGCGAGGGAGCGTAATCGACCCAGCAGAGGGAGGGTTTGGGAGGGGGGGTCTTGCCCCCTCCCAAGGTAGGAGCTTTTTTGGAAAAATAACAAGCAAAATGTGTGTTCTGACCAGAGTGTGAGTCAAATTTGTGTCCATAAAGCAATACCATATCCAACTCAAATTAGACAGTTGCCAGATGAAAATACCATTTATTTAAAGATACTCAAGGAATAGACACGGGCTTTAGGTGTCCGGTATAAAGGTCAGTCACCAAAAAGTTGTTTGGTTTTGATGGTTCAAAAAATATTTGCTCTTCAGAAAATCTTATAAAAGTATGTAATATTAGAATTGTCTGGAGCTACAGATGACTACTATACCAAGGAGTATATTTCTTGCAATTTTTTCTTTTTCATATAATATGTTTCATACTTGTAAAATCACAAGTTTAATCTGTCTGCCATGGTCCTATCGTTCAAATTTTGATTTTGTTAGCGACATTTAGATTAAACTTCGGCTGTCAAAAGCCCATTACCAAAGTTTGCAAGTCCAAATTTTATCTATACCTCATTGCAGGGTAAGACTGCTAAGCTAGGTAAAACACCAGTCCATGCGAAACGTTTTAACCTTGGTATTTAATAATTTTGAGACGGGAAAAAATAATATTTTTGAGATTAAACAAAAAGTACATTTTGAAGAAAAATTTTCAAAGAGGGAAAGTTACCATTTCTGCGAAAGGTTCAATATACTCTCTTTTAATGCATTTAGGATTTTAGGTCAAAACATTGTAAATATAAATACGTTCATAGGGATATTTTTAAAAATAAGAAAATTTGCACCACCAATTTTGAAGCTGAGATGACATGGTTTCCTTCGTTTGGTAGAAGGGCCTCCCCCAAGCCACCTTGAAAAAGAGATTCGTACTATGACAACAATGTTCGACTAAAAAGTCCACCTTGAAAAAGCCAACACCCATGACATATTTTCAACTGCAGGTAAAACCTAAACAAGCTAGATTCTAATCAATTTTAAGCAATCAGTTACCGGCATGTTGATTGGATTGTAGATTATACTCATAGGTGTAGCAAAATCAGTAACGGTGATTTTTAATGACGATTGTGACAGCTGCTGGGTTTCTGACTTATATGTTTACATAAATCCCATTACCCCATGAACATGCACATTTAAAGCCCCCAGTAAAATGACAGATATGTCTTATTAAGGCTGGGTTTTTTGGGGAGGGGGTGTTCTGTTTTTTTGTTGGTTTCCTTTTTTTTTATTTGTTATTGGGGTTTTTTTTTTGATAGGTGGTTTGTTCGAACCCCTTGACCCCCCCCCCCCCCCCGTGACGGGCCTCTTGCCTTGAGTATGAAGACACTGCGTGAGGTAATGTCTATCAATAAACAGTTATTCCATTGTCTGAACTTATGAAGCCTTTGTCTATTTTTCAACAAATCAACCGGCTCTCTCAACCCTCTAGTCACACCATACATTCATTCTACTTTTTACAGTCACTCCGGCTTTACTATCAGCCAAATGTCGAGCTGCAGTCGTGTTTTCTTCGTTTGTAATTTAACAAGTTAGAAAAATCATAGATCTCATGATAGCTTTATGGAAAAATCGACCTTCACAACGATGGGTACTTCGGTGAATATTTTTAAGGTGCCCAATTTTTTTCGTGAATACAGCCCGTGCTAAAATTTTGCCCTGTCACACAGTCCCGTATTGATACAAATAAAAACAGTTGAATCTGGTGCATCTTGATTGAAATTTATTGACAAAGAATTACAATTTTCAAGTTGTACAATCTTGAGAAAACGCTGCTCCTCCTTAAGGAGTCACTGAAAGTCGCCTCACACTTGGTAGCGTATACCTATATTAAGCCAATGGAAACATTGAAAGAGAGATACATGATTAAAAAAATTTAAACGATCAAATCGTGAGAAATAACCAGCAAATAACAAGGTTATTTCAATCTATGAAATGAAATGAAATAAATGAAGTAAACTTTATTGACTGTATCACAAATTATACAAAATGATTTGATGCTTGAACAAGTACAAACATTGTCCGTTTTTCCTGCCGAATTTTCACGTTACAACTACACGTATCCGCTGAATGTGGAAAATTTCCAGTGGCGTGCGTTTTTCGCACATGTGTGCACGCCGTTATTACATCATAGATATCGGTCCCCCAGGATCTGTGTTAGAATGGATATTGTCTTTGCTGTTTTTGATAGACAATAAGCGATATTTTCTGGAACAGCGCAACTTCAGCGTCGAACACGCCTGAATATGGTCCGTGGAAACTAAAAACATTTTTCCAATGACCGTTCGTGAATGGCGATGAAGGTGCGCTTATTCCAGACAGCCTTGATGATTTTCATTCGAAATACAACACTGGTGTTTTAAAGTGCAAAGGTCCGCTTGATGCCATGCGAGCATAGACGATTCGAATAAATAAAGCCGTGGATTGAACTCACAGTGATGACGTGGTTCGGCTTAGTGGAGCTTCATCCTGGACGCATGATGCATTTCCTCGGCTGACACAAAGCCATCCCCTGATTAGATATGCATCGATATTAATGAAATTCATGCTACACGCCTTCTCAGGGACCGCAGTTTATAATTATGTCATTTCTGGGAAGCAAGAATGGTGATTTTGCAGGTAAATGAGCAATAACATACTTTTGTTTGCAAAGACTGCTTCTATCCTCCTCCTCCTCCTCCTCCTCCTCAAAGTTTCGCTTTTTCAACCAAATGATTGATGTGGTAGAGTGTTCTTTTGAGTCATATACATAACTACAACCCTGCCTCAGTGACAATCAGGATACCAGTATGATTTAAACCATCCATAATATACTGAACCACAACACTTAGTAGGCACTCCCCCCCCCCTCTCTCTCTCTCTCTCTCTCTCTCTCTGATAGGAGGAGAGGGGAGGGGCAATCAGGTGAGCAACCTCTCTTTCTCTAAAGGCAGCCTAACAACACTAAAATGGTACAACTTTATGATTATTGCGTCCATCTCTTGTCACATGCATAATTTCGATCATTTTCCCAAGATTTGTATGCCTGCAATCCTTTAACTCAGAATTTCATGTGGACGAAAAGTGTTGGACCTGTTTCGGCGATATACAATTTGTTCATAAAATTTGCATAGAAACGGTATAAAACTGACCATTTCGATCAATGACGTTGAAGTCTCGTTTCTGCTCCTTTAGGGAAAGTTTGCCGTCTCCATGGAAATTGGCTTGGAATTGCTTGAAGTCCATTTTGATTGGCTGTCATGCATGAGAAAATGATTAAGGTTCCGAAAGGCATATGGCTGTAGAGTTGTTGGTTTCATCATATAATATATATTTGGGGATTTGTTCAGTTTCCATAATTGAATTTTGCAAGTGTCATTGTACCAAGTGGCTGATCAAGGTATGTTTATTTATCTATCTGTTTGGTTATTTGTTTGCTCGCATATTCTGGGCAACAGGCCCATCGCCCGATAACAGACACAACAAAATTTTGTACACATGATAAATAAGCACAGCACAAATATATACAAATAAAAAATTGACGAGCATAAAATATGCACACAAGGTTGTCCAACTGGAGCTTTCAATTAATATTTTGCTCAGCTCTTGAATAATTCATAGAAAATTTATCCAAAATAAGTATTGCTCATGTTAAGAAGTTGCGAAAATGCTCCAGCAAATCTCAATTTTGCTCAAGAGATTATCAGCTGGACCGCAACGACACATCTAAACATAAACACAACCATTCGTTAAATGGGTTTTAAAAAAGACCGCAGTATCTTTGTGTTAAAAACAGCCACTGCCGAAAAAGCTCAAAGTCGATATTAATGTCGTCCACCAAAAACACTAAGAGTCCTCGGTGTGAAGCAAAACCTTTTCAGGTTGATCCTTGTCCTTTGAACTAAAAACAGAGCAGTCAGACACCAGATAAAAACAGTTGTACTTCCAAATACCAATATTTTGTGAACACGTGACATCTGAAACTATTCTTCTCAGGAAGAATATTAGAAGGTTGAAAAGTCTGTATTGTAAACTACCCATGTTTTTAAAATTTTTTTTTGAAAAGCCATTTTTCAAGTTGATTTTGTGGGTTTATTTTTTTCACTTGCTTTTGTTTAACAGTAGTATTTCATTTAATTTTGGATCACTTTTTGTTTATGTAAGCATACTTTGTCTAAGTCTAAGTTTAGGATACTACATAATGGTACCATTATGTAGTTAGGATATAGGCATCGAGCGATTTTTGTGTGTTACGAGTTTCTTTCTCTCTCTCTCTCTCGATATATATATATATATATATATATATATATATATATATAGTAAGTAAATGGTTAGGGCATATTCATGCCTCGAGTCTACATAGCCACCATGCTGTGCATAAGTTTATCGTACAATAACATCAGGGCTATAACCTACCAAATAATGGTTACAATATTGCTCAACTCTTTACAGTTGTAGCAATAGAATTAGGTAGAAATATCTGTCTATAAATTTTTTGTAAAGTCGTGACATTAAAACATGTAATTTGTATATTGACATTGAAGGGATGTAATATCTATATATCAAGAAAATTGATGTGCTGATTGCCAATGGCCTAAATCATACCTGCTCCAGAGAGCGTTTACCCGTACATAAGCCAATAGAGTAACATTTGACGTAATAACCAGCCGCTCGTCTCGCAATTCTCGTGACGCGCCTCCAAGCGCGGCGCAATCGCCACCCGCTGGTGACACTTACAGCCACTATGGTGATGATCACCAATATAAGTATGCTCTTCCTCATAGTAACTACCTATAGACATGACAAAACAAAACTGACATTATCATTCCACGTAATAAGTTTGCAGGCCATTAGTATGAGAACCGCTCTATTCAATTTAACATTCACAAGTTGGTTTGCTTACGCTAATTGTCTAATATTTGCTGTAATAAACGTTAATTATTTACTTTTTCAAAATATTAATGCACTTAATTCGAGTGACCAGAAATTATTGAGTACTTTTTCTGATAATAAATAGCAGTTATTATTTATCTAGTAGCCATCTAACAACTGGACTTGACTTGCAGTTCTTGGCTCTGCAAAACCTCAAATTGAACTTTTCCAAGTATTGCTGGTGACAAAATACTAGAAATTGAAATTTTCTAAGTATGGTATGATCCTTTGCTAACGTGTTAGAAAGAAGTAAAATAACCTAGGATTTAATCGTTGATTTTGATTCAGTTCTCCATATCTTTCTGGATGTATTCTAAGTCTACTATCGTACACAGGAATATAATTTACTTTGTTAACTGCTAGGTAGTTTTCATGGTACATCGCTGGACCACAAAATGCATAAAGTTCATACGGGTCGACAAAAACATATCCTGTTCAATTTAATCTTTACATATACCTGTTTTTTCAAAGTCCAGAACAGATTTTCAGCTTGTTCACTTCTTCAGCGCCTCTTGGGCAAATGAGTTGCTACAGGAGTCGAATGTAGCTCGATCACTGCCTTCCTCCTTTCTGCGTCCCTATTTAAAGCATTCGTGAAGAGAGGGACGCTAACCGACCATTATGATTTGCTAAACATATAATTAATCTTGATTCGTAATGAGTCAACCATGTACTTGTTAGCCAATGAGAGGTTCTGGATTCAGAAATGGGCTGTCCAAATTATGCACATATGTGGTTATCGTGTCAAAACGTATAGGTATCAGGTGAGGTTTGTGAAGGAACTATTTTCTTGCCAGCCATAGACCCAAATATCACGGTCACTTCAGTTCAGTGTCCATAATGTCAGTGTACATAGCTATATACATTCACTGCACTGAATGGACAAATATTTCTGTGCTGTTTTTCTCCATATCCTGCTCTCCCCTATCCCGCATTCCCATTCTCTGCAGCTCAAGGTCTCACCATGCAAATCAAAAACCCTAAAGGGAGATTCGCTGTGAACAGTCAGTAGCAGGCCAGAATCTTACGGCTCAAGTGAACCTGAGCAACAACTCTTGGGGTCCACCTCAATCAGAAGTCTTTTATTTGTCTCCTTTTCTCATGGCTCAGTTTGGGTCCTGATCAATTTTACGAAAGTGATGCTGGGATTGTTATCAACGTGTCACGGTCACCTATCTGCAAAAAACGAAGCTCTTGATATGCTACATAAACTAATCAACTTGATTTTATTTGGGGTTTTTTTTGAGTGTTATTCCATGGAAACCAAATGTGATGAACAACAAGAACAAGTTGCAGAAGAAACGGAGGCAAATACACGATGTCTCCGAATACAAAGTAGGGACAGACATAATTACTAAACCTTCTACGCCACTGCGGGAAAAGTCGCAAGTTTACTACAATTATGATTAATCCAAAACATATGTATTGAAAGCGGCTCTGTGTCTACATTCACTCAATATGCATACAATATGACCGTATGCAGACATATGCCCGGCTGTTGCTATATCCAAACCAGGAACAAACATAATAATTTCTGAAAATCGGTCAGCTAGAAGTGAAATGCATACAATAGGTTGCTTAACTCAATAGTTGGCCATCGTTGCAGACTACTTGTCAGCGACCAAGGATACTTGTTAAGCAGCCTAAAATGACAATTAACAATCAACATCACTGACCTTTTACAGTGTAATTAAAATGCTCCAAAAGTATGTTAATGTGATATACCCATGGTCCCCCCCCTCCAAACAAAATCGTTCATTTATCAAATTTGACGGATGTAGGTGCAGTCTGCAGTGACACAGTAGGATGATGCATGCAGCTGTCGTATACAATAAAACATGTAATTAACAAGGAAGTACAATCGACCAGCTTCCTGGTAATCTGTATTATCTAATTGCTAAGAAAAGAAATAAAACAACTATGATTATGCTTTTGACACTTCGTCCTTCTCATCACTACTTGTAACTTTTTATACTGGAAAAGTGCGTCTGTACACTACCAAAGGTATACACACAGGATATTTGCATATGTATATGTATATGTATGTGTATGTATATGTATATATATATGTATATATATATATATATATATACATACATATATATATACATATATATATATATATATATATATATATATATATATATATATATATATATGTATATATATATATGTGATTCCACATAGCTACGGGTTAATGCTGAATCAAATGTTACGTGGAATTCAACGAACTTTAAATTGGATCCAAACAGACTTCAGGAAACCTTAAGAGAAAAAAGCCTAGCCGAAAGAATTTCATCAAGGTTTCCCCACTTAAAGAATAATTATTACTGTTAATATCACCGTAGTGCTGGCCAAAGAGATCCTCGTGATTTAAAGCAAATTGTGACGAAAGCAGGGATGCCAACTTTCAAACTGTCATTTCAGGGGCAAGTAGTCAAGACCACTAGGGACACAAAATATTCAACAAAGAATAAAGAAGCAACTGGCAGTTGGCATTTTTACGATAGCACGTCTCATGTCACGAAAGTTTGCCAAGCAGGAAGCACCCAGTGCAACCTACCATGTCGCAAGAACTGTGTGCACATGATCAACACCAATAGCATATCCTTAGATACAACGGCAAAATTACCAGGCTTCAGAAAAAAAACGCAAGTTAATGGCTAAAGTGAAACATAATGCGATTATTTGTCGAGTGTGCAATAAAATGTATATGTGATTGACAACTAACAAACTGCACACATTCATGATTGTGCACATGCAGGAAATTCGTGAACCAGAGACACGAAATATTAGAATTAGTTAACATACTGAGAAATGTTCCCTATATAATCCTCCTATCTTTTATTGTCCGTTTTTTTCCTAATGATTAATGAAGTTATATAGAGAGGGAACAGAAAGAATTTTCCTTTCAATATCAAAGTAAGTCAATGCTTATCAATATAGTACATTAACAATTGTTATCCAATCGCCGTTTACTTTGGTAATTCTAATGGGTAGTAGAAGGATGTATGGTTTCTTAGGAACGATTAGTCATGTTGAAATTCAACGTCAAAATTCGTGATCAATTGCAAATGTTTGTGTATTTTATTAACACCCTCACATCAAAGTCCGCACATACACGGACCGCCGTCAACATAAACGGACTCACCCTCGCATGTCATAACATCTCTATAAAATAGGGTTTTCCTTATTAAAACACGCAAAGATAAAGTATTTGCCAACAACAATCAACCAAAATAAGAATCATTAAATATCCAAAAGGCATTGAAGCAGCATGACCATTTTAACACAGGGGCTTACTGGCAGCATGTTAATGTACTTTTCTTCGAAAAATAAATATGGGCACCCACCCCGTATATTTTTAATATGGCAACTACGTGGCGCTAAACATGATTTGTGAAAAGCAAAATACCCATATTTTGTGAGGTTTAATATGTTTACCTAATTGTCTAGCTAAGATGACTTTTGATAAAAGGTGTTCACTTCTTTCAGACGTTAGAGTTCCCAGTCATCCAAATTGAGAGGTTATGGCTTTTCTGTGTCATCTTGTATTTTGAAGAGAAAAGCGCTATCCAACTCAAGACAAATTCTACCAGAACTAGTATGTATTTGCTCTGATCAGACGCAGCAGGCAATGAACCTAATATATCAAAGTGCCATCTGTCAAATCTATCATTTTTTGGGAATTGGATGTATTGAAGGTACCCGATAATAACATTGTGGCGTTTTGATTTCTCATAGATTTCACAGGATTTAACATAGTCCAAAATGAAACTATATACGCGAGGACGATATATTTGCCTTATGCGGCTAAATGATCTGTCAAAGCCTGTGCACCAACATTTATTAAATTATGATACACCTCTGATGCTGTTGATGTAAATTTTAAGAAAGGGCCAGTTGTCAAATACATTTTAAATCAACAGGAGCCTTGCACATTCTTGAGGTGTACAAGTGGTACAAAATATTGTCATCTTTACTATACTTTTCAGATTCAGTTACATTTGTTGATGTGAATGTGCAGTCACCTGGTAAAGCACTTTTTGACATATAAGCATATATGTATAGTTCATAAAAAACATTACCCATATTCATAAATTTCAGTCCTACAAACAGAGCAAAGTTAAATACAGCAAAAGGAAGTATTCAAGTATTACCAAAACATCAACATGCATTTTCCAATGCCAATGTGAGGAAACAATTTTCCCTCCTGACTTGAGACAGTCATCCATAAAAGGCAACTGGTGGTTTTTAAACCAGTCCTATCATATCTTTAAAATGTTCTTCATGAACTACAGACTTTTGTTTGTCCCAAAACATATGGGACTAACCACTTAAAACCTTAAAATGTATCCCTTGATCCAAAGATAAAAAGAGACATGGTAGCCCTGCCACTTTTTGGTTCTGCTGACTTGTCAGACAGCCGAGCTAACAACAAAAGGCAAAAGTAGGCCTGCATCGTTTTCGTGACATTTGTGAATTTGAACATCATAAAACTCTCTTCCTGTATTATAACTATGATTCGGAGAACACAGTCCACAGCCCACAGCCCAACAAAGTGATTGATGTATTTATTAAATAGTTCAGAAAACCATTAGCCATATTCACAAATTTCAATCCAACGAGAGCAAAGTTAAATACAGATATTCACGAATTACCAAAATATCAACATGCATTTCCCGATACCAATTTGAAGAACAATTTTCACTCTGACTTAAGGCACTCAGTCACCCATACAAGGCAACTGGTGGTTTTAAACCGGTCCTTTCAACCTTCTTATAATTTTTCATTAACTAAAAACTTATGGGTTTTTTTTAACAAAACACGTCTTAAAACCCAAATGTTATCACTTGCGCCAAAGATAAAAAGAGACATGCCAGGCCTGCCACTTTTGATTTGAAACCTAGGTAATTATCTCCTGCTGTTACTAGGTCAGCATGTGCCGTATTCAACTGTATAGGAATTATTGGACTGCACCTGTTAGCAAGATGTGGAGTGGGTGGAGGTTTAGAGGTAAAAAATTCTGTCTGAACATTTTTTGAAGCTCAAGAAGCAGATAAAATGGCAGTTTGATCAATGTCATAACACACTGGATGGGCAGTAGAGTCTGAAAATGGTTGCTATGACAACCCATTTGTGCAATTTCGAGACATGTGTGTAATAACTTTGAAATGATAGCCTTGATGGAGAAGTGCCCACTTGGCCAAACGGGATGCTAAGGGTTTCACGTTTTGTAGTGAAATAGCTACATTGTCAGTTTCAACAAGAAACTTACTGTAAACTATAAATGAGGCATGTGTTGTTTATTTTTATGCCTTCCACTGAAGCATGACAATTGCAGCTTTTTTTTAACACTTTAACGTTTTTCTATTTTCTATTAAGTCATGGCCACCATAAGAAATGGGCAGATCTTGTCCATCACCGTTTCTTTTACTATGGGCCAGGAATATGCCACACACGTGTGGTTAAAATAAAGGGTTCCGTCATGTCTGGAAATTTAAGCACAGGTAGTATTGTTTGTGACTTTTTAAGAGCTTTGAAGTGCAGGAGATTGTGGCACCACGATGACATAAAGGTTTTTGAAGAGTCTTAGAGACTGTGTGCAGATAAACGTTTGATCGGATATTTTTACGCAATAAACAGTTGGACATTTTGTTACCACTTCTGATTTAATTACCTGTCCATACATAGCGAATGTCTGGCGTGAACAGGGGATTTATGCCAGGAGAGGGTTTAAGCTTTTTGGCAAACACAAGCTAGGTAACCAACCAACTTCTATTTAAAACAAACCTTTATGAGGAATATGCACTGGTTCCGATAATGAGCAACCAATTTTTTTTAAAGCAAACCTTTATAAGGAATATGCACTGGTTCCAATAATGAACACACAATTTCTATTTAATGCAGACCTCTATGAGACATATGCACTAGTTCCAATAATGAGCAACCAACTTTTATTTAAGGCACACCTTGATGAGGCATATGCACTGCTTCAAATAATGAGTAACCAGCTTCTATTAAGCAAACAGTTATACGAAATATACACTTGTTCCAATGATGAGCAACCAACTTCCATTTATGGCAAACCTTTATGAGCAATATCCACTGGTTCCAATAATGAGCCACCAACTTCTATTTAAAGAAAAGCGTCATGAGAAATATGCACTGGTTGCAATAACGGGCAACCAGCTTCTTTTTCAAGCAAACCCTCATGAGAAAACGATCATTCTAATAATGAGCAAGCAGCGTCTCTTTAAAGGAAACCTTTATGAGGAATATGCACGATTTTCAATCATGAGCAACCAACTTCTATTTAATGCAAAGCAGTATAAGAAATGCGTTGGTTCCAATAATGGGCAACTAACTTCTGCTTAAAGCAAAACTTCACACGGAATATGCACTGGTTCCAATAATTAGCAACCTGCTGCCATCTCCAGCAAACCTCTAAGAGAAATTTGTACTGGTTCCAATAATGAGCAACCAAGTTGTATTGAAAGCAAACCTTTACGAGAAATATGCATCGGTTCCAATAATGAGCAACCAACTTCTATCTAAAGCAAATCTTTGAAAGGAATATGCACTGATGCTATAATGAGCAACCAACTGCTTTATTTAAAGCAAACTTTTATAAGGAATATGCACTGGTGTTCCAGTTATAAACATGCAACTTCTATTTAAAGCAAATCCTTATGTGAAATATGCACTAGTTCATATAATTATTAAGCAACGTGTATTTAAAGCAAACCTTATGACAAGTATGCTCTGGGTCCAATAATGAGCAACCAATGTCTATTTCAAGGAAACCTTCAGGAGCAATATGCATTGGTTCCAATAATAAGCAACCAACCTCCATCTAAAGCAAACCTTTATGAGGATTATACACTGGCTCCAACAATGAGCAACCACCTTCTATTTAAAGCAGACCTTTCAGACGAATATTTACTGGTTCCAATAATGAATGGCTCGACAGGGTTGGTAGGGACATATCCCTGGTGTTGCATCTTGTGCATTGCATTGTTGACAATATTTACACCTTCACTGCTGGGTTGTCTGACAAGAAGGACACAGAGGATTATGTGAGTACTGGTTTTGTTGTCGATAACCAGTGTCTCAATTTGTTAGTAGAGAAGGACAGAACTGAGGTTGGTTTGTAGACTGGACCTGATACCAATTCAGGGCTGACACACGATGTGCTTGCAGGGAACTAATGCTAGTAGACAATGTCTTCATCCGGGTGTTGATATCGTTGGCTGCTTCTAGTAGGGATTTTTATGCAGACTTTTGGATTGAGGTGTATCTGAAACCGGCTTCTGTTGGAAGATAAGTGGCTGATGGTAGGCTTAATGTCACTCAGAATAACATGCAAATTTGTTGTTCAGGTAGCTTTAACAGTGTGGATGACGTTGCATGTAGCTGTATAACACACGACATTTTCACTCTATGGTTGGGTTCTTTGTACAATCAGAAACATAAGAGAAAGCCCTGAGATTGTACGCCATACTTAGAGATGTAAAACCCACTCAGTTTTTGTGGTTAATTTAGTTGATTCTGAAAATTTTAAAAACTAACCCATTTATTCGGGTCACTCTAATATGTAATCCGATGAGATGGGAATGTAGTAGCCAGCTATATTTTTGTATACTGGAATATGTCTTCAACTGAACCACAGAAAATCGCTAATCGTGACATCTCGTTTTGTTTAATTGCACATAGATCGGCAATTAATTTTGTATGATATCAATAAGTAAGATATTCATGCGGCCTCCTCCAGACGGGGACTTCCTCTGCTCACAACAAATTTAAAATTATTTCTTCAATCATAAAGGGCCATATGTAGGTGAAATAAAACTTGAAATTGATCAAAATATGCTTAACTTTCTATATTATATGTTCACATTTCTTTGCTCAGTTCACTCCCAGCAAAAGTTCCATGTGTGCACTGAGGCGATGTTAGGTTTACATATCCCCAGCGCCATCTGGCAGTGCAACCTAGCAATGTTCATGGTCTTTTGGTTTGTTATCTGTTGGTCAAGCTGCTCATGAGCCATGATATGTTCAATTTTTTTCTATGTTTGAGGGTGAATTATCGTTTAATATCTCAAGATTCGCAGGCCACATCAAAGTCAAATTTACTTCAATTGTACCTTGAAACCATTTCTTGACCTAAATACATATCGGCTAACTTCACATCATTATCAAAGTCGCACAACCCATGTGTATGCACAGCAGGTGGATTCAGTCTGTCAGCGACGATTGTTCTTGTTGCGTTGACAAAGGGCATTTAAAACATTAATGAACCTGTTAACAATAATTTTAGTAAAATGTCAACCTCAAAATATAGGTCATTGGTACCCGCAGCTTTAATTGATCTTAAGGTGGCTACCATTATTTACCGGAGGAAGGGGGCTTGGGATATAGGGGAGGGCACAAAATTTTGTCACCCCCAAAACAGGGGGACGGGTGTCCCAAAATTTCGCTACCGTCATAGCGGGGGGGGGGGGGGGGTCATAAAATAACGACTAGGTGGTGTCACAAAAATCTGAAATTATAAAAAAAAATTATAACTAGAGTATGTGCAATTCTATGACTTTGACTCTTACTTACTTTTTACTTAGCATACCCTTTTAGAGAGTATTTACAATTCACTGTGTAGCATGGGACATTTTCGCTACCAGCATGTGACAATAGGAAAACCACGTGTAGAAGTTTTAAGGACCATGGTACGTGTTTCAACAACCATGCACGTGCCAGGGAGAATGCAAAGATGGGCCACATATGATCATTAGCTAAAATTTGCTTGAAATTTTTTTGGCTCCAATGCATAGATGCCACTTTTCAGGACTTAACCTAAATTCAGGTATGATGTGCTGAAGTGTGGTCTACAAAAACAAACATTTTGTCAAATCAGTTGAAATGAAAAATATGAAGTGGAGTATCAATGTCGGGAATTCTTAGAGCATTTGAGTACTTGTGGACAAAATGAGTGGCATCTCTGCTAGTGTTTGAATAAATGATATATATTTCTAATAATGATAATAGTCTTTGTGGGTAGCTTTAATAGGCTTTTAACTTTTTTCATTTCAGAGAGGTGTATGCTAAAGGTTTCAGTCCTGGGGGTCCCCCCCAAGTGAATCAAAAGTTTGTACTCGGGGGGATAGCCCTTTGACTGGGCAAAATACTATGAGATTTGTTACGAAGAGAAATATAGTTTGATGAAGTGGATTTTCTATTCAGATCAAGAGCAACCACTGCAGTATTTTAGTTACTACTTAACATGGTATGTTCAGATTGGATGTGGTGTTGCATTAAAAAATTTAAGTTAAATCTAGGACTACACATTTATGGTTTTAATAGCTGATTAGAAGGACTCTTCACATGGGGGCGGGAGGGTTACAAAATGAGGACTAATTGGTGGCAGGGTGTGGGTGGGTGGCCACAAATTCAGGCTCGTTGCTTTTAGGGGTGGCCAAAAAAACCATGATGGTACCTTATTCCTATACCCCCTCCCCTAATCACTGGGAGTCCCCTCTTAATAGCAGTCATCAGCCGGTCCATAACATCGCCTATCCTTGCAAGTTAGAAAAAATAAACTTCTTGCTTGTAAAACTGCTTCCCAAAAGTTATATTGACATGCAAAGTGCCGAATTGAATTCATTTATGTTATATGCATTAAAAATTATAATAATGGAGGATCATGCGTCGATAATTTATGCAAAAGGGGAATTTGCAAAACAAAAACAAAACCAACACCCACGCATCCACCCCCCCCCCCCAAAAAAAATCAAAGATTATAGACTTGTTCATAACCGGTTCATGAAGCCACATTTGGTCTCAGCACATACACATGTACAACCTAATGCTGAATTTTGACCCTAATCCTCGAGGCAAACCTGCAAGTGCACAACTTCTTGCTTAACAGGGAGCGATTTACTTGATTGGGTGATAGCAGAACGGATCTTATGATCTTATCATACCTAAAAAAAGTGCTTGCACTCGAACATTTTCAGCAATGAAAAGGACTTTTGACAGGCTGTCACTTGTTCGACGTGTCAGCTGATCTTATTTGACGTGTCCACGCCCATCCATCCATCTGTAGTCACTGCGTCCTTTGCAGAAGTTTACAAAGCGAATTCTCAAAATCGTTGACCAGATAAACTTTAAAAATTGGTAAGGAATTTTTCATTTTCTGAGGTGAATCTCGATCAAGTTTGTTCAAATAATCATACCCCAGTGATTTTTAGAATTTTTTTGCTGTTTAAATATATTCTCATATTTGTGAAAATTGAATGTTGCTAGATACGCCATCGTATGTTATGCAGACTTTGGTGAAAGTTTTTAAGGCGGTTAAAACTACTTGATAGCATTTATAATATCGATTTCATTCTATGTTTGAGGGTGAATTATCATTTTATAGAGTAAAACTCAAAAGTTGTAACTCACTGTAGATCATAGGACCTAAAGATTATTACAACTGAATTGTGACTAGCCTGAATCAGTGATGTTGAGACAAAATCAAAAGTGCGCCAGAGATGATATATTTTCAGGACGAAAACTCCCCTGAATTTGCGATTCAAATTGTGGCAAAGACGGAGACATGTGAACCTATATTGTTCACACAACGCATAATGCAGGGAACGCTATACAGGTATAACAAAGTGACTCGTATTTGCATAATTTTGTGACCCGAGGGAGGGAAAATAAGTTTATAATAATGTTAAATCCATTGTCCAAATATTTGCCTTCTTGGGGTTTCCTCTCAATTTGGACACAGGTTTGTTTAGTATTATCTATCAAAATTTAAAAGTTCTATTCCTAATGATTTCTAGAAAGTAAACTTAATTGAGAGTTTTTTTCAAACTTCAAAGTATAATTTACGGATCGGGTCGAGCTTTGAATGTCAAATAAACAGTATTTGGACTCATTAGGAAGTATTAATTGCATGAGGCTATATGTTGAGCTCCAATTTCGGATTATTATTACACAGAGTCGTCTTATCAACAGTCTTTAGTTGATGATAACATGCCGGCAATTTGTAATAAAATTAATTCATATACTAGTAAATCATAGAATTTTCAAGCCAAAGAGATTTTATTTTTCAGGGGAATATAAAATCATGTGATAATTTTGCACTTTCTTGCTTGGTGGCAAGTAAACAGATTTTTAAAAAAAATAATCACCGATACTTTCAAAAAAGTGAATCCAAAATAATATTATAAAACACATAATAAAAATGATTGAATACATTCACTGTTGCGTGATTATACAACAATCTCGTCCAAAGCGGGTATTCTCGGCATGAATAGATTCTCGAAGCCATTGTGGTCATGAACAGAAAACCACACAAGTCGATCATTAGAAACACAACCTTTCAAATTAAACTATTATCACTCGTATTTTGTATGTGCGAGTATAATTGTATTGATATATACTTACACACATACATACATACATACATACTTACTTACATACATACATACATAAAATATAAGTACTTACATCAGATGGGTGATTCTACATGGAACGTGTGACATAAGGTCTTTTTAAATGTTTTATGTGATCGGTTCAATACTGTAACCTTTGGCCAGGTTAACTGTGTTGGTACATGGGAGGGGATTGACGTGGGTAAGTCAACGCGTGAAACCACACCCATAGGGAAAAAATTCTGGTGCACTATGAATTTTGTCACAAAGAAGCCAATGACACACAACCAAAAATTGAGGTGTGAAGAATTAGCATGACACCCTACTTCAGCTCTGGTGTCGTTGGCTTTACATAAGGCAACTACTGTAAATTGCTTTATTTTCGCATGTTTAAATTTTCACGGTTTTTGTATTTTTGACACTTCACTGTAGTTTTAATTTCACTGTTTTGGACACAATTCCCATTCAAACAATGTTAAAATACTATTTCAATGTGTTTTTATTTTCACGGTTTTGTGCCATCAGCGAAAATAAGCAAAAATAAGAATACAGCGAAATTAAAGCAATTTACAGTAACTGCCGGTTTGACATCAACATTGGCAAATCTCGATGCAGAAATGTTGTAGAATGGGGTTCCAATACAGTACTCATTGCGACAAAATTAAGTTTGCATTGAACTTTCCCCTTGGACAGATTATTGTATGTGAAGCACTTTGGTTAGTTGCATTTCATAATGCATTATTAGCATTTATTAAAGAAAACCGCCCTGCTCTCTACCACTTGTAATTTTACTACATTCAATCTTTGCTGACTCCTGGTCTTATTTATGTCTGTATATGACATAAGACTATATGCTCTAGTTCCAGCTTATCCTAGCCTATTTTACTCTGTGTATCAGACAGTCTATATTGTCTGCCAAGAGTGTCAGTATCATGAGGAGATCAGTCGCATGGCACCAGCCCTTGAGTGAGATCTGTGTGCCATAGCAGAATTTGGCTGTTCCAGGGTGATCAGTACCTAAAGGACACACATTACTGAATAACACATGCATTTTGACTACATGTTCTTATTATTAGTGACAGGTTCTCATTTTGATATCTCACTTTTATTCTTTATTTCTGTCATTTTCACCATTACGGGATTTCTTTTGATGTACTTTTTACCCCAAGTAGGAGGGTTTGGACCTACATAGAGAAACAATCTATCCAAGTGGTATATTTAATGTGAGCTTCTTTTGTCAGCTGTTGTACAGTGGAGAATAACTTGTGCTTGTAAGCTGCATGCAGTATACAGTGGCACATGCATATAGAGCAGTTTGTAACGCTTTTCCCTGAACACCCCAAACTAGGGTATTGTTTTACCATTAAACTGTGCAGATGACTTTTGGCCTTGTACCAGTACAGAGGTACATGCGTGGTACTCTCTGAGTGTTGTTTCTCTGCGATCACTGTGGACTGAACACGCAAGATTCAGTATTCAGTTTCTGCCAGGCTGATGTATGGAACATGTAGAACACAAGCACAACATTGGTGTCAGGCAACAGAAACAGATCCATGCTGTTTTGACCATTCTGCAGGATGAGTGTTAAACGTGGCAGTCACAAGCAGTTTAAATAAGTCTACATATTGAAGGTTGGTGTACTCCAGATCGTATTTATTTTTGAAGGTCACAGAACAGTTTTTGGGTTGGCATCTATGATTCAATGACTACTATCTGTGTTTGTGGTTTTCCCTAATTTGAGTCATGAAGTTCCAGGAAAGTTTTTCATGAATGCAGTCTTCAAATTCTATTTGATGAAACAGAACAAGAAAATATAGAGAAAGGGGAGAAGTTTGGACATTTTCAATATGAGACATTTCCAATGGAAAATTGCAACTGTTCATGCTGCCTATATTGACGTGTATAACCCAAGACAGCTTTTCTGACTTGGTTATGCGTATAAGGTACAGTGCACAGATAACTCATGCTTCAATGCACAAGTGTTTCATTCTGTAAAAGTTTACAGGTTGAATATACAATTTAATTACCTATAATTTGGAACAGATTTTATGAGAATTACTTCCAACCTACAGTATGGCATATGTACTATACATCAACCATGCACCTAGAAAAAAAATATGGACTTGTATACCTTTCCTTTCACACTCACAAGCAGACGAGGTTGTCCAAAGAAGGGAACAGGAAGGCAGAAAGTTGACATGAAAGTGTCTTTCCAAGATGGAGACAGAGTTTTTTTGAAGACTTGTCCATGCAATATGAAAAGGGCTGGATTTCCAAACAAGAACACTCCTGGAATATTGCCATATGTTGCGACAGCTATAAAGAAAATGGCTTAATTTCTTTGGAAAAGCTGACACATGACCAGTAGTAAGCAATGGGAATGTTGAAATGTCTTCTTGGCCACTATGAAGAATAGATACTTCCAAAGTACAAGACAACTGATTTGAAATAAACAACACCCCTTTGTCCTCATGGAATTCTGAAATGGATGCCCTTCTTCAACAGTGCAAGTACATTCTGCATGATCACCTCATAGGAAGCTAAAAACAGATGAAAGGCCAGCACACTTTGTAAATAATAGAAAACATGGTACACTGCTGCCTGGATGAGATTGAAAACTTTCTTTGGGCAACTTTAATGAAAATATGGAAAAAAGTAAAGCATCTCCAGAAATATCAGAAGATATTAAAAACAGAAATGGAAACACGGAAGAATTCCTTGAACTTTACAAGCCGCAAAGCCCACAGAAACATCATGCAACAATCAAATGAGTACAGCAGCCTGTACATCTCATGGTACCCAAACATCTGAATCCACAAGTTTGTCGTGTAGTACTGAAGCTGCCATGCAACAAGAGGAACTCCTTTACCTGTGCAAATCAGGAGTTCAAGTAACCATGAAGAGGGATCGGGGCAAAGTAAAGGGTGAGTCACGATGCAACATCAGTACAAGAGTTGAAAGCATTAAGTGACACAATCAAAGGGGTAGCCCCTGACATGATATATCATCGCAAGTTAAGTTTCCAGGCAACAAGACAGATAACATTAAAGATAGACAAGACCAAAAAAAAAAAAAAAAAGTTATCCACCACAAAATGTTACAAAATTGATTACGGATAGTTCAACATTATCATCATTTTTGAATTTGTACTTAGAGTACTAACTTTCATGACCCCCTCCCTCCCCCCAAATAAGTACTTTAAAAATGATGATTTTCCCCCCAAATCATAGCAAAATTGCACAAAACAGACCAAAAATTTACCATCATATTCCATATCCTGTGAAAGTGTACAGACCAATTTTACCCCCTCCACCTTGCGTACTGTAAGTACTAATTCAAAAATGATGAAAATGTTGAACCATCCCTTACAGATCAAATTGATGGTTCAAAACCGACAGACAATTGGGATGTGGGTTTCAATCATAGTATAGGACAAAAAACAGTATCAATGCCAAATTTACCAGTGAGCCCTCCAGACAAGACTTAAGAAATAGTTCAAGTGAAAGAGCCTGTCAGAAATTCAACTGATTCTGCAAAGACCACGATGACAGAAAGGCTAGAACAAAGCATACAAGATACTTGCGATGAAAGCAACAGTATAGACTACAAGATTCCCTCTCAATCTTCAGACTATAGTGACACATGTGTGGATGAATCGGGCTACATGACAGACCAGATATCTCCTCAAACTTTTCACCATACCTGTTAAGCCAAAGCAGGGGTTCCATCATTTCTGTGTGTAACTGTAAATACCTGTACAGATATGTTACACAGTTTACAGGATATTCAGGCTGAGCTGAAATTTAACATAGGTATGTCAGGAACACTATCACACCTTCATTAGAGGTCAGGAAGTTCAGCGTCACCAGGGATTGCATCTGTAGAATGTTTACACAGGCATATAGACCCAGCTGTTGATTCTTTTATTGAATATACCAACACACTAAGCAGCAGATATCACCCCTCAAGTGACCAATGTAGATGTGCTGAGTATAAACATTTTTAAAGTGACTGGACTCTCTTTAAGTTGACGGCTTGGCAACACATAAAGATAATCAGCCATATACATTATATTTTGTACACACAGAATAATTATAGTTATGAGTTTTCTGTCTGCAAAAGATAAAAATTTGTATGACATCAGGCACATCATCACATGCAATGGATGCTGTTCATCAGGAACGGAAGCAACCTAGAACAAGATAGAGAAAATTAAATCTATCTGCATGTTACACATGTACATGCAGTTGTTCCTGCAAACTGATTGCACACTGGATATGAGATCTGGAACTTTTCCAGTACACTGCACCCGGACTAGTGGTAGATTCACTTCTTGAACATCTATGAAGCATGTCCCCAGCTTTCTACAATTATGTCTCAAGCAGACCTGAAACAAAAATAAGATCATAGTCATGAAACCTACAAAGTGGGCTTGATCTGCTTTATGGATGCAGGGATTGATTCAGTGGTATGGAAAAGAAAATCAAAATGTAGTGAATACGGAAAGTCCCCTATAGATTGAATTGACCTGCACCTGTAAGGCTAAATGTGAGGTTGTTTGTCTCACTTCCCCAGGCAATGCTATTGTGAAAGGCATACAGGATATGAAATGTGTTTTCAGTACGGTTTTCTGTGCTAATCATTTTAAGTCAAGATACATCTTTACGTCATCAGGATGCTGTATGTCAGAATACATGGTGACCTGCTGGATCTTTTACAATATGTATATAATTCAAATGGGAATTGTTTTATCCAGATCATTTTGTATAAACGATTTTCATCACTTTTTGGACACAAGGAACAGTCTCTTATTAAAATTGGGAAGAGTGTTGTACAGTAGAGAATGACTTGTGCATGTAAGCTGTATGCAGTATACAGTGGTACATGCATATAGGGCAGTTTGTAACACCTTTCCCCGAACACCCCAAACTAGGGTTTTGTTTTACCATTGAACTCTGCAGATGACTTTTGGACTTGTACCAGTACAGACATACATGCCTGGAACTCTAAAAGTGTTGTTCCCCTGGTATCACTGTGGACTGAACATGTAAGGTTCAGTATTCAGTATTTGCCAAGCTGGTATATGGAACACATAGAACACAAGCACAACACAGATTTACTCTGTCAAACAGGTCATGTAACTTTTCAACAATAATGCCTTGGCCCTTCCAGGGGGAAGCAAGAGAGGGACATACCCCCTTTTTCTTAGAGGGATCATAAACCCATACTGATTCCCTGTCTTGCAGTTCGACCGTACCAGCTCTATGGTCATATTGCCGCTCTTGGTATGCCATTTGCTTTCTTGTGTACTGCATTAATGCATGTGGGCTGTACACAGCTTTTCATGCCACTGATCTACCCACTCTTCCAAATCTTGTGGGTGGTATTCGATCCTGGGGTAAGGTATCACTGCTTACAGGGGGGGGGGCATAACTTCCCTCCCAAGCATCATCATATTGGTTGTATAAACTGCCGTTTCATGTAGGGAAGCTTAGTAAGCCATTATTACATAGGGCAGATGTTCATCCCATGGTTTTTGACTGGTCTCAGCATACATTGTGAGCATATACTTGAGGGTAAGGTTATACCTTTAACCACACCATCACTTTGTGGGTGGAGACTTGTAGTTTGTGTCTTTTCAATTCCCAACAAATAACACCTTTGCTGGAAGACTTTTGACTTACAATCACTGCCTTGGTCCAAGTGTAGTTGCCTTATGGTCTCCAGCCAACAACTCACTTCCTTTTCCAAGCCTTTGGCCACTGTGGTGGCTTCCTGGTAAGGGATTGCAAAAGCCTTTTCCCACTTAGTGAAATCGTCAGCAATAACAACAATGTACCTGTTACCTTGGTTAGAGAGATGCAATGGACCAAATATATTCACCGCCATATGTTCCATTGGCTGTCCCACTGCGTATTGGTGGAGTGAAATCCTTGAATTTTGTGGAGATGGTTTGCAAGCAGCACGAGCATTGAACTGTCTGCACAGCACACAGATGGAATGTTGCAGCTCTGGCCAGTAAAACCTCTGATGTATCTGTGAAACTGCCTTATCCACCCCCAAGTGGCCACAGTGCGCTTCATGTGGAAGTGAAAAAACAGCTCCCCTATACAATCTCCTGGGGCCACTAACTGCCACCTGTCAGCTCCAGTCTCTTCACTGACCCAACATCTGTAGAGAATACTGCTTATGAGCTTCAGTCTTTGCCACTGCCTCCATAAAATCTTGGTTTTGTGGCTGTGATCTGAGATTTCCTGCCGGGGGGGGGGGGTCTCTGTGCACCTTTGTCTAGCAGAAATATCACTGGCTCAATATCCGAATCAGCCAATTGAGCTAAACTCAGCTCAGCTTGATTCCACCCAGGCAACCAGCCCTGGTTGGATCAGAACTGGGAATCCTCCACAGCCTAAAGTTTTTTCCAGGTAACAACCCCAACCGGGACCTCTATACCAAGTTCAGGTTCCGGTTGCTTTGCGTCCACTACACAGTCAGTCAACTGGTCAAACAGTTTGCAGGATCGTCTAGACAAGGCATCAGCATTGACATGCCGTTTCCCAGGCCTGTGAACAATTTTCAGGTCATACTGTCCCAGATATTGCAACCAACGTGCTATTTGACCTTCATCCTGAACATCCCCATGATGGCAGAGTGGTCAGTGCATAGAAGGATTAGCTGCCCATAGATGTAGTGCAGAAAATGCTTCACAGCTTTCACTACTGCCAGAAAATCTTTCTTGGTCACACAATAGTCTTTCCTCTTTTGTCAAGCATTTACTCATGTGTGCAATCACCCTTTTTTATGCCTATCAAGCATCTGTGAGAGTATTCAGGCCACCGACTGATCACTTGCATCAGTGTCCCTTATGTATTTACAGTCTGCTTAGCACCCTTGGGTCTGAAAATATGGGTGCAGAGATGAGTGCATCTTTCAATGTTTGGAAGGCCTTGTGACATTCACTGCCCCGCTTCATATGTACATTTTCTTTGGCCAGGTGATACAAGGGTTTGGCAATGTGTGTGGAGCTTTTTACAAAGCACTGATAGTATTAGCACAGACCTAGGTAGCTTCGAACTTGCGTTTTGGTCTGTGGGATCCACCAAGTCCAAATTGTCTCCCCATTCACTGGGTCAGTGTGAATGCCTTCCTCTGAGACAATGTGCCCCAGAAACTGCACACTTTCTGGAAAGAAGTTGCACTTTGATGGCTTGAGTTTCAGACTGGCAGGCTTCAGTCAGTTGAAAATTTACCTTAGCCAGTTCAGACAAGTGTCCACATCCAGATCCTATGTAATTATATTATCAAAAATTAATATACACTCATTTCAGTTTAAACCCGAATTTAACCCCCGAAGTACTGTTTCCATGAGATGCTCGAAGGTCACCAGCAAATTTGTTAGCCAATTGGGCATGACTTTTAACTGGAACAGACCTTCTCATGTGGAGAGGCTGGTCTTTGGATGGTCTCTTGGGTCAACTTCAACCTGGAAAAAGCCTGACGCCACATCTATGGTACAGAACCATTTTGTACCAGCCATACTATCCAAGCATTTATTGATTCTGGAGAGAAGATAAACATGTTTTGCTGTGAACTTGTCCAGGTGATGGTTCTTGTCATGGAATCTTGGTGTACCATCTTTTTTGGTGACAATATCTGGGGGACTACTACAAGGAGAATTTGATGTTTTGATTACATCATTTTTAGCAGGTGTTTGACCTCTTACTTCTCCAAATGCTGCTTGGCAATTGGCGGCCTCCTCAGTGGCTGCATGATAGGTGCATGATCCCTTGTGTCAGTGCCGTGCTTGACTAGGTTTTTATGGCCTGGATCACAGTCATCTTTAGTAAAAAAGCTAACATAGCTTAACAGCAAATTGGCAAGCGTACTGCACTCTTCTGTTACGTGTGCCCTGCTTTAGCTATACAAGTCCATCAAATGAGGTGATAATTCTATTGGGCTGTTTTGTTTAGAAACGGACAAAATAGAGTGCTGTCCACTTCATTGGCAAGGTCAAGTGCCTGAAGGGTGCACCACTGACCTAATGTTGGGCCAGGAAAAAACTGAGTCACTGCAGTTAATCACCTGAACAACTGCTATACCATCCCATGGGTTAACAACACCACAGGCCATCAGCAACTGCGGGCGTTCTAGCAAGTTTAAGGAGTGCTCTACCAGGCCTATTTCACCTAAGTGCTGTCCCTTTGGCATGGCGAAAGGGTTGATGCACTGGTGCCCCTGGGGCATTACAGTTGAATGTTCAACAACAACCCAACACACCATCATGCCTTTGCTTCCCAACCAACAGTACAATTCCTCTGTTCCTATTTTGATTTATAATTTCCCTAACATGATGTTACAATTGTGCTGGAACAGGAAGTCAGTGCCCAATATACCATTGACCTCCATATCTATCACAAGGCACCACTGTTGGTAGACCTTTTTTCCCAATGTGATATCTACCTGAATTCCCTGCCCCCATGTCCAAAGTATAGCCACCCACTCCTTTCACCACAACTGGTGAAGGTTGCAGCTGTGGTCTCCTACCTGGTGGAATACAGTCATAGATGGACTTGGAACTCAGTGATATCACTGTCCCACTGTCCACTAAAAATTTCAGTGGTTCTCCATTAACTTGATCCACCACATAACGACCATTGTCTTTACTTGATGGATCAATGCTGCCCAGCTGGATGACTGGCTGGGTATTTTCTGAAGGAAATAGGGATGAATGGGTTCCCATCAGCAGCCCCTTTTGTCTCACTGGCGCAAGGCCTACTTTCCCAGTGGTTTCTGGTTTTCCACCTTTTCTTCAGAGGTAGATTTGTCTTCTGAATTTTGAAGATGGTGTTCATATGTTGGGTACTCACAAGCAAAATGGCCACAACCTCTCCATTCATAGCAAATGAGGGTGGAACTCCTTCAGCTCACACCACCTCAGTCATGGCCATGCTGTTTTGAGTTGCCACTTTCAAGTTGTGCACCAGTATTTGACTGCTTATTTGCCTGCAATGCTGCATTCAATTTTTGACACCCTTCTCAATGACTTCAATGTGGTTTTGAAGGGGGTCAGGATTGCCAAGTACTGCCCGCACTGTTTTCTAGGAAGATGTGTCAAATACTGTTTCATATCATTCAACAATAGCCACTGTTCCCCAATGGTCTGACAGGTGTGATCTATACACTGCACCTTCAAGGTGGTGTCAAGGGCATTCTGAAATGCATCAAGGGCCAACTGCTCATGCGTGCTGAGGGAAAACTGGGGGTAAGCCTGCGTACCAATCATTGGACCTCATGTCTCAAGCTGGCAGCTTTCTCACCAGGTTGACGTTTTCACATGGCCAGCTGAGCTTCAAACTGGTCAGTGACAAAATGCTCTCCCAGTGCCCTCACTAGCACTGTATAATTTTGTATCAGTCTGCCATTGGCCAGCAAAGAACTTTCAGGCCTGACCCTTGAGGCTAATGGCCAACATCTTTACTTTTGTGCTATCTTCCCAGCTGGCAAGGTCAGCATAGCTGTTGAAGTGCACCAAGAAAACTTCCCAGTCAGTGGAGCTGTCATGTTTTCTGGCCACACCGTGACATGTTGCCCCTTGATCACCACCACAGTGTCATCCATGGGCAGTGTCAACCTTAGGTGTTTCCTGTTTTTTAAAGTTAAACACTATTTCATCATCTCCATTTTGCTGTTCTTCTTTGTCTTCATGTGTGCCTTCAGCTATAGTGTATTCAGGGGTGCTGTTACCCTGTGTTGTAGCATCCTCTATATCAGACATGATGCTGCAGAATTTGGCTTAAAGGCAACAACAACAAAAACAAACAATGCCTAAGAAAAGCACTGCTTATAAGAGAGGCAACCACAGAAAAACCACAGGCAGAAGACTGTGCATCTAAGCACTTCCCGCATGTACCAATAAAGAAACATCTTTATAGGATGAATTCCTTACATCCCACAACCACTGCCACCATTGTAACCTTTGGCCAAGTTAACTTTGTTGGTACATGGGAGAGGATTGATGTTGGTAGTGTGGACTATTTATGGCCATTCATGTTACTCTAACTAATCCATGCTTACTGAAGACAAAGACATTTTCCAGATAATCCTGTTTAATATCATCTAATATGATGTCTCTGCATGAGTCAATAAATGTAAACCTTTTATGCACTCCCATCAAGCTTTCATTATTTCCCCATAGTTTGCTACCCTGTACTTGGAAGAATACTTATGAAATTTGGAAGAAAATTTGGAATTTAGAAAGGATGGGTGGGAAATACTTACTTGCTTGCCAGGCAGGAACCAACGAGGAATGGCATGCAAACCTTTTCACCAATATTTTACCATGTGCCCAAGCCATTACATGGTACATATGGTTTAACTAAAAAGAAAACCTGGTAACTATCTGGTATGTTATATACCAGATAAATTAAAACAACTTCATCCTGATTACATAGATTAAAATTGCAGAAAGTTCAACACACAAGTATGGTGCCCATAATAATGCCAGGTGAAGCAACTTAGAATGCTTGTCGCACAGACAAATTCACCCCAGTACTCGCCCATTCCTTAAAACTGTGCTACATGGGAGTATTTCTGCATAAATTATATCCGCATTCCGTGGAGATGCCTGGGACAATGAGGAAGCAGATGTGGGTTTCCTCATGTTTTACCTTACAAATGGTATTTATTTAAGCTGGTCAGCACCTTTTCTCTTGGTAAACTCTTAATCATACATGTAACAACCAATGTTACGACATAGAATGAAAGTTGTAAATTTACAAGAAGACACTCAGATAAAGCACTACATCTGACAGTCACTGATACAGAAACTTGAGATGGACAGGCACAGTTACGGTGTTGACACACAAGCAGCACAAATTCTCACTGCATCTCTATCATTAACTCCTTGCAGTTGGATAACATGAAAGAAATTTTAATTGCACACTGTGTAAGGACATTTGCATTGCAGCTTCCATCCACTGTAAACCCATGATAATGGTATATGTTTATGTCCATTTACAGTTAAAAACTGGTGTCGTGAATCTGCTTTGCATCAGCACACACATTATGCTGCTTAATACATGAAATGTGCAGAGGATCTGTGAAGAATGGGTTAACCCCGTATCACCTGCTGGTGGCTACATTACTATATACGTCTTTGTTTCAAAGTTACGCCCATTTGTGATGAATGATTATCATGTTGCAAATCAGCTGTTATGTCTACCATAAAAACCTGCTAAAATGATGCTTCTAATTCATGATGAGCCTCATATCACTATTGTTATCTGTTATATTAATGAGTCTTGTTGAAATGCAGTTCATTATTATGGCACGAGATTGGATGTTATCATACAACATTGCATGACAACGGACTGTATCACACAACACTACTACCTTGTTTCAAACTCAGTATAGAAGGCCTGTTTTGTACGTTGGTGAATGCTTCCTTGTCAAAACATGGTGTCGCTAAAATTTCGAATTAAAAAAAACAACACAGACTCTTTATCACTTTCTATTGTGTGCAGTTATGCATGCCATGAAACTTTACGCAGGTGCACAGTGTGCAACTTGATAGAATGCATAGGGCATTTAATTAACAGTCGATCGGTACAGAATAAGAATATCAATTTTGTATACAGGAGCTAACTTATATACAGGTATGCCCCACATAACTAAGATTTGATAAATTAAATTCTCAAATTTGAGCATAGAAAAAATGGAACCAGTTTCATGGCCGTCTGTAACTGATGAGCATCCACACGTGACAGGTAGCAGGACCATTTTTTATTTATCTACCTTTTGTGTCACATTTCATCAAAATCTGTCCAAGCCTCTTTTTATTGAGATATATCCCCGTAAGAAACAGCACACAGAGAGAGTAACATAAAATTGACTTCTGGCATTATTGCTTATCCACGATTCGTACCTTGGGGCGTTTCTTAAAAATATTACTGAGGATGCATCAGCTGTACAGTGAACTTGATCTAAATGCCTCTCTGACTGTGAATGAGGTCACGGTCACTCATGTACTGTGTAAGTCTCGCTCCCCTACCCAGAAGTGTCCCAATGCGATTTTAAAGTATTGGCTAAATAGTCTCGGAGAAGATGACGTTTGATAACTTTGCAAACAAATGAACGCAAGAATTCACAAAAATTCCAAACTCACTGGAACGTGACCATTTGAAGAAACTTGGTACAGACCCACCTGAGGTACACCTCCACGAAATCTGAAATGAATCCAGCCTGTGGTCTTTGAGAAGTCGAAAATAAATGTGAAGTGTGCAGGACGGACAGACGACGGATGCCTAACCACCACGTAAGCTGACTGATAAGTCAGATAAGCAGAAAAATATTGAAAATTTGCATCCTCAAAAAAAGACAAAATATAGGATCGGAAATTCGGTATAATGTAATATTGGCTGGTTTCAACTAAGAGAAGCCCAGTTCTTATCAGCCCGTCATTTCTACCCGCAATGACCTCACCCATTGAACAAAAAGTAACTCTCGCTGATTATAGGATTTTAATTATAGAACCTTTTCATCGCAATGGATTTCAAGAGTCTGCTTCTTATATTTCAGATGGCTTTGTTAAATTACCTCCAGCAGCGCAAAGTTTTGTCAGAGTCCCCAGCTTTGCAATGTGTCCAAAGCGCGCCCAGGAAAGCTATTAAACTGGACGTTTTTAAATATTGAAAGGTAACACTGCCGAAAAGTGACACAGTGTCTTGTTTCTTTTAACTTCGCGTACTTCCCCGGGCTAGAGACAACAGCCCTTTCCTTAATCCTTCCACCCTTACAGAAGACCGAGTCAACAGGTTTCCTTGGCGCGCTCTGGGCGCATAAAGCTGTTGATCATGGGCATATAATTTGGAGTGATCTTCCATGAAAGTTTCATCAAAAATTTTGAAAAATAATCCATAAATCAGTAAAATACAATCAGCAGACGACATTTGGACATTAGCGGGAAAAAGCGTCGTTAGGGTGGAATGAGTTAAAATGGCTGCTCTCTACTCCCTCGGTGGAGATCAGGAAGTGAGCGAGTCAGGTCCATCGAAGCGTCATTTTTAGAGCGATCGCAGGTCAAAAAATTGAATGTGCTAATAGTTCTGGCAATCAGCCCGCACGTGAATGGTCTAAACATTTGTACGCCCACGTGGTGCTTTTCTAGGAATATTTCAAATGTAAAATACTACCATGTCACTGAAGATTGTTTAGATTTTAAGCACAAAATGTAAACTAAATTGCCTTTGAATTTTTTTATACGTTGTAAATCTAGCAAAGTCTGTGTGGTTGATCAAGTGTATCAAGTCAAATTTAAAACATTTTAATAAAATAATACATTCATACTGTCTTTTCAGTTTTCCTTCCTGGAAAGTATTTCGTGGCACATGTCAACACTAAAAGTCACAGAAGTAAAATTTGCTCCCCTATCAAGAAAATAAGGTTAGGCCTGGAAGTACGAGTCAGTTTATCTCACATGGAGTATTTGGGGCAGTCACAAAGGATACAAAAATGTTCTGCCCCCGATATTCACACCGCATGTAGACACGCATGTTATTTGCATTGTTGTGTTTGAATATTGTGACAAGCAGACACAGTTTACGTGGACAGTCATTCGCGTCTTGACAGAAACACCGTTTGGTGACGTTTATGGAAGTTGTACGTACTGTTCAATAATTCACATAACCCCGAGTTTTGTTCACAAAACCACAGGTTTTATCACAAAAAGCTGGGTTTCGTTAGCAAAACCCAGGGTTTTGTTACAAAACCATGGGTTTTGCTTCGTTATGGAATTTTGATACGATTTTGGACAAAACCCTGGTTTTTGTACAAAATCGTGGGTTTCATGAACAAAACTCAAGGTTTAGGTACAAAGCCCTGGGTTTTGTAGTAAAACCTTGGGTTTTGAGCAGGAAAACCAGAGTTTAGGAGCAAAACTATGAGTTTTGATCACAAAGCCCTCGGTTTTGTTATCTTTTTAAAACAAAATCCAAGGTTTTGTTCACAAAACCCTCGGTTTTGCAAGAAAACCTTGGGTTTTGTAACACTTTGAAATAACAGAGCAGAACCGTTGGTTTTGTGAGATTGCAAAACCCCTGGGTTTTGAGACGTCACAAATCCCAGGGTTTTATAACCAACCAATCAAAACAGCTGTTACTTGGTAGCTATAGGCTACTCAACTTAAAAATAGCGCCAAACTACAAGTGGTTCAGTTTGTGTAGTCATTAACATCATTATTGGTTACCACGCACATAGTCTACCTCTATGGCATGCAACACAATGAGAATATATGTTATGTATTAGTTGAATAGAGTAGGAAAATATGACCCACATCCATAAATTTCAAACCCAACAGTGACAGCAAAGAGATTCCAGAGTTACCAAAGCATCAACATTCTTCTTCCAATACCAATGTGAGGAAACAAATTCCACTCCTGACTTAAGACAGGTAGTCACCCATAAAAGGCAACTTGTGGTTTAAGAATGAGAGGGTGTGCATTCAGTGTTCAAAATAATCCACACGGCGCGTGGACTCTTCACTGAATGCACAGCCTCGAGTTCTTTAATTTGCCTAACATACTTGTCTACACAAGTGCATGTGCATAACAAATGAAGTTATATGTAAAATGTATTAAATGGAGGTCATCTTGTAACCTACCTAAATACTACGACAGAGGATTTACTGTTGCATACACCAGACAGGTGTGTCGCATGTACATGTGGGTAATATTGTTACCTCACTACTGTGTACTTGTAACACATGTGCACTAAAATTAACCCTACCCTAAGTCAACGCTTATGTTCTATACGCAAACGCTGAAACTCCTGGTTCTTGAGGAGCAGCAATTCATGCGAAAAAAAAATTCTATGGAGACAGTTCAGTTTGTGACACATCAGTTTGATGAATGGAAGTAACAAGTAACTGTTACTCGCTATATGGCGTAGTCCAAACTCCTCTGTAGCCAACATTGTGAAAATGAACAACCTAGTAAGAAACATTAACAAGCAAGGTTAGATTTATTTATTTATTTATGTATGTATGTATGTATGTATGTATGTATGTATGTATGTATGTATGTATGTATTTATTTATTTATTTATTTATTTATTTATTTATTTATTTATTTACTGTTGTGTGATTTTACTTATCTGGATATTATTTGGGGTTGCGACGGAGGTGAAACGGTCCAATACATCAGAGGCATGGAAATTCTTAGAAGCAATACGAGACTCCTTCCCTTTTCAGTACGTCGACTTCAGTACTGGGTGCCAAAGTACTCACGTTGTTTTCATGTTTACCTTTAATTGTTACACATCATCAAACACTTGAGACAAACTGATTTACCATTACAATCTTTCTGACATGGAATCAGAATTGAACATCGATAGGGATTTTACCGAAAAAAATATTAAAGACTACTGGAAGATCTCTGCACATCAATTGAAAGCAGCTATCAACAATCACATCCTACGTAAAACTGTACTTATACAAGCACATAAGAAACCTAAGGCACCCTGGATTAACAACAGCGCAAAAATGTAAATTTAGAAGGGAACAAAAGAAAGATTAATCACCCGAAACGTCAAGAAAAAAATGGAGTTCTTTTAAAAATATGTCAACTCTGTCAACTCTAGACTAAAACAAAAGAAAATATCCAAGATCTCATATCGGAATAGTCAGGTATTGCAAGCTTAGACCAAGAAAAAGCTAAACTTTAAATACATTATTGTAGTGTTATCACAGAGGAGGATACCCATACAATCCCTACTCCAGCTACGAATTGTCTAGTTCATGAGTTAAGTGACATGAAAATTGATGAGGATGATGTTTAGACATGTGTCAGACAATTGAAAGTTACTAGCTCATACTCTGTTGGTCCAGAGATTCATCCAAAAATACTGAAAGAACGTTTAGCAGTGTTAAAAAGGCCACTTCGAAAAATCTTTCAGCAGTTGCTAAATGAATCTTCTGTAGAGAAAGTTTTAGGACTGATAATTAGTGAGGATTTAACATTTGATAACCATGATCACAAGATGGCCAATAATCTTGACCAATCAGATTACAGGTCTGCGGCGGTGTTCACTTGAGTACACTGAGTACAACTTTTCTGTATCTTCATAAAGCAGTGATCCGTTCACACCTGGAATATGCAGCATCCATATGGTCTCTGGATATGTGGAGGTTGGTTGAAAAAACTTAGTCTGTCCAGAGGGGAGCTACCAAACGGATACCAGGTCTGAGCACCCTTTCGTGCGAAGACAGATTAAGAAGGCTTAAAATACCAACCCTAGTCTGCCGGGGCAGAATTAGTGGCGATCTCATGTATGCTTACAAATACACACATGGACCTCACTACGAATCTGAACCTTGCTTGCCACCCTTCTTGGGAGATATCCAGAATAAGGGACCACTCTTTAAGACTCACTAAAATCAGAACAACCTCCAGCATAAGAATTACATAAATGTAAATTTTGATCTTTTTATACATTTTTGTGAAAAAAAAAGAAAAAAAGTGCCAATTTTGCTGGGCATTTAAATGACTACGTTTGCAATAAAAATATCTGACCTTGTCACATGTTTGAACTTTTTTTTCTTAAGATCCAGTTTTCGTTTGTTTGTTTAAAAAAAGTGCAAAAATTTCAGATTTTTTGTAAGCTACACCTAGCGCTAAAGGGACCATCATAATTCGTAACCTTTAAGTTTAGTCTTTTGCATGTCGTGATCATAGGTGTTATTGGTACATATATAACAAATTCTATGTAAGTAACATACCAAATGTCCAAAATGTTGATTCTTTTATACGTTTCCTGTAATAAACCATTTTTAACCGTTTTGCAATGTTTTCGGGTCAGAGATTTCTGGAATTCACTGGCATGTTTTTCTGGGCCTGTCCTTAAAATTGATGATCATTTTGTTCCGGCCGATTAGTTACCACTGGAATTATGCCTGGAATGACAAAAGATGAGAAGAGAAAGCGCCAGAGAACTGCAACTAAGCCAACATACAGTGCCACATTTTGGACTGAGTCGGCGCACGTTTGTTCGTAATGCGCCCTAAAGAGCGCTGAGCAAGACATTTGATCTAGATTATTATATGTTATGTAACCAGAGGCATGCTAGTATTCGAGTGATAGATCTTTAAGCACGAACATGAATCTAGCACCTTTATTAGAAGTCGGAGCAGTTCAATTTAAAAAGTGCGACTTCAGTTGTAGTTGGCACTGAAAGAGTTAAGAAAATACAACAAGACACTGAAGAATCTCAAGCAGCTCTGGTAAGTCACTGTCCAATGAAGTTAAAGTTATAACATTATCACACAGTGAAGAGTATCTGTGAATGGGCCTACATTATGCATAGACCAATGAGGTAGAGGCAGGCGGACAGCCCATTTTCATCAGTATATGCTTGGGGGTGGGGGGTTGGGGGCAGGAAAACATAAACGTCGGCAAACTTATTGTGTGAGCCAGAATCCTTCACTTCTTTAGCTAGATCGACGTCAAATTTGGTAGGGATCTTCCTTGGTAAGTCTGTTCTGAGTTATTTCAAAGTGTCACGCTCCTTTTGGATTCCTGGATTTTTTTATGAGCTTTTCTGACAAAATCTTAGAAAAATCTGCTTGGTCAATTGCTTCGAAATTGCACAGGGACATTTCCTTGTTTGCCAGTTATTATGATACTCCTGGTGTGTTTTCGACTTCTTCAAAACCGCCAATCAGATAATGATGAAACTTGGTCGAAATTTACATTACGAAAGGGTCACACAAGCTTTTTACTATTTAGTGAAGCTCCGGCTTTTTTGTATTTAACGAAAAATTTTAAACTTGGTGCGTGTAAGTTAATGCATACATTTCTATTGATTACAAATTAGCGGAGATTGCAATGGTTATTCACGTTTTCGATGTCTGCTACAGAACTGACAAAGACAAAATACCATGGAATGTGTACCTTGGGGGACCATCTCCCATGTGTTGAGGAACTGATTCATACCATATCTCGGCTGAAACTGGAAGTGCCAGTCTAAAACCGTTTCTCTATTTTTTTTGACATCACTTCTTAATCTACCATTTGCCAAATAAGTCACAAGAAGACATTTTGTATCCTCTTCGGTAAAACACAAAAATGACTTCGTACGAACAAAGCCAATCGCAGTATCTGCCTTTACCTTTATTGTAACGACGTTCTTTGGTAGCCTCTTGTGTGACTGCTGTATGTACCACTGCGACATCTCCAAAATTGTCTTCAATTGCCTTTCCAGCCTCTTAAGTTGAGAAGTCAGAGACGATCTGAATGCTTACTCAGTCATGGCTCTTGTCATGGGCATATATATATATATATATATATATATATATATATATATATATATATATATATATATATATATATATATATAATTATATATATATATATATATATATATATATACATATATATATATATGTGTGTGTGTGTGTAATAAAATTTATTGTTTAAAATACTTGTATAATAGCTGGCAATTAATAAATAGCACGAGAAATATAAAGTTTTGATATGTAGCCATCAGGTGGTGACACCTGTCAGCATTCGGTCAATCTGGCCAACTATAAGCAGCTATATCAGTGAAGGAAAAAATACACGACCAAACTGATATATTCGTGAGGAGCGGTTAGCAGCACCTGAATGAAATCCTTTTGTTCAATCCTGTTTCAATCGTGACTGGCATTACAAAGGTCAGGTCACCTCCTTTTGTTGTTTTTCCTGATCAATATATTGCTACCTTATGAAATAGTCCTGTGTTCTTCTATTTTATGCATCGGTCTTTACAGTATACTCCTATATTGCCCCATGAATACAAGAGAAAGTAAACTTTTATATAAGGTTATACAACAACCGAATAAGAAGATTTAGTTTATCGAATTCCAATTTTCCCACCTGAGGTTCTTCACCGACCTCGTGGAATGCTCTGTCAAAAATAAAAAGAAATTCATTTTGATGAGCATTCAATCAGAGTCAGATTCTAAGCATAACAGCTTTTTTTATGAAAAAAGTTGTTTGAATTCTGTAACTGTCGTTATAGTTTGCTTGAAAGATTCGCTCTGTCGTTTTGTGCCTTCTCGTGTTAGAGTATCGAGGATTTTGGCCAGGTAGGTAGTTTCTTCGGGGTTTTTTTTCTCTTTTATTTTTTAGCTTTCTATGATTAGCAATGAATGTGGTTCTAGTTGGTGTTATAGCTGTTTCCTAAAAAATTTGTCCGATTTACCTCGTGGTTATGTCAATCCCAAGCAGTTTGGCTGCTAGGTTGACGTGCATTTTGTTAGCATTTTAGTGGATGGTTTCCTTTCCTATATTTTTATTTCAAAAATTTCACACTGACCAGGCACTTGAGCATGTCAACAAAATGTGCAAGTTGTCAGTTTGCTTGGCTGGAATAGCACGTCAGCAGTCTACATTATCTGGGTGGATGGTTACACGATGTACAAAGTGAATCTTATAATCAGCTTGCACTCTTGAGTTGTCAGTTGTAGGTATAGGATGGATTTATATTTAAATGCGGTCCTACTATAATACCTATTGAGCAAAAGAGGGAGCCACCTGCATCAGGGCAGATCCATGTATTTAGCATGGTCAAAAGTACTTTCCCAATAAAATGAACAACACGAACACAGAATAATCTTAAGAAAATGTATTAACATATATTTGAAACATAAAGGATGCCTAAATTGATTAGAAATGGGCTGTCTTTTGGTTGACAAGGTGTTATTTATGGATGTTTATGTAGTATATAATACAAATCTGCCCTGATCATGGTGGAAGCATCAGTCTCTTGCCCGGGCAAGACAGGAAGTGAGCAGGATCGCAGTTAAATATGAAAGTCTCCTATTGGTGATAGTTCAGACTGGTTCTATGAAGAAATGTGACATTCTAGACTTCAAAAGGATGAAAGAGATGTGAAACGCCTGGTGGATCATATTAAACATCTTAATCCTTTTGGCAGTGAGTTTGAGCACCTTTTGGTCATTTCTAATAATGATGCTGCCCTACAGGACATAGCAGGCGCCTTTTAACAGCAAATGAGAAACAAAAGAAATTCTAGAGGAGATCTCGTCAGAAAGGTAAGGCCAAATGCCACGAAGGGTTTCTATGTTGCAATTAGAAAGACAGAACAAAACACGTTTGCAAATATGTTTAAGGTCAATGTCCACACCAAAACTGGCCAAACTAGCATTATGAAGGTAGATTGAAATACTCTGAAAGAGATATTCACCGTAGCGAACAGTAGATCTGATGTTAGTCCATGACCTGCCGTCAGAAGTGTGGATTTCTGCCACCAAGGTGAAACAACCAATGTATATTCCTGTGTACACTATGAAGAAATCATTGCCACCACAAGTTCTGCCCGGTCTTTTTGCATACCACTGTATCACAATCCCACATCAGATCTCACATGTATAGACACTCTGAGAGCTGTCATGTTTCCACGAGTTGATGAACCTGCACGTTTACCTCCAACTGGCAATGCCCTTGGTTTAAACATATTTTATTGAAGCAACTAGGAAATAGGGGGGTGCCCCATATCAATCCTACTTGCAAACATAAGAGAGAAATTAAAGAAGACAATTGACAACACTTGGGGCCGATGCAACGAAAAACGCTACAATAACAATGACAGATAGAGTGGCAAGTCAGACGACTGGAGGAATAACACAGCACGGTATGTGTTCACAGATAGAGAGAGGGCGGTTGGAGTAGGCCCTGTAATTATGTGACCATGTACTTGCAGACAACAATATTTACATTCAATCTGACTTTTAACATTGCCATTATAGGAGAGAGCCTGGTGTGTTATGAGACCATAACAGATAAGCCTTGTGTGTTATCGGACCATAATACATGTGTCCCGCCCACATTCCAATAAGTCACGCCCACCTGGGTTTCCATAACTCAACACTTGAACAAGCTGGGCAAATCAGTTTCTGGTCGTGTCTCTCAATTCTTTGTAGGCCTACTAAATTTCGTGTAATCGAGCAGAAAAATTAAGGGGAAAATGTAAATATAAGCAATGAGGATCGCTTTTTTTGTGTGTTATGGCATAATGACGCCGGTGATTGAAGCTGGCATCGGGCGAGGCGCACTGGCTGCCCCACGCCCATGATGCCAGCTTCAAGTACCCGCGTCATCATGGCATAACACACACACAAAATCGACCCTCATTTCTTCATTAAATATTATGTAAAATCAGGTGTCAAATCTAGCTGTTTCAGTAATATATCTATGCTTTGAAAATATCTTCATTTTCTTTGAAAGTACAGTTTTTAGGCCCAAACAAAGGTGTTTCGACAGTAAAAGATGCGAGAGGCAGGACAGAATTTTGAAGTTCGTCATGATGAATTTTATATTTCACATATTCACAAAAATAATGAAACGCGTTCTCGTTCGTCATACCACAGGCACATCCCAGAGAGTCCACAACATCGTTATTGAACAAATCTGACCGAAGTAGGCTACATTTCATTCGCAAGCATGCGTGAAGGACTGTCACTCTCCTCTCAACCAGATAATACAATTTATTATATTTCTTTTTGTTCTTATTGAGCCTGGATTTGAACTCGTCAACATTTTTAGAATTTAGTACCTGAACAAGTAGGCTGTTCCAAAGTTTGACTGTGGACGGGAAGAATAAATACATCAAAGAGACTGCTTCGAGTGCGTACTAAAGAAAAAATTCGATTTGATCGTACTTGATAACAAATTCTATCATGAACACAGTCAGGATTAGATTTTGTAAATAAAAGGGAGCCAATCCATGCACAATTCTGACAGTCGGAAATCGCCTGTTTCTCACGGAAGAAGTTAAAAACATGTTTGAAAATGACTCGTTCATAGACTTTGGCCACACAGCTTAAAATGGAAATAGGTCTCTAATTGCTAGAGTCATTGGAGGATCCTTTTATTTTTTTAAATTGGAACATGTGCCCCCAACTGTGCCCAGGTAAACAAATTAAACTGACGTCAGTAGAGGTAATGTGTATAGTACTTTTAAACAAGCCTTCCCTAATAAATACTGATCGACCCACACCAGTGCTATAAACTCATTCACAGACCCAAGGGGCCCAAAAAAGTCCGTAATTTTTTTCAGTGGCCCAAAAGTGACCTACACGGCCCAAAGGGCCGAAGGTATTCGGGGGTGGGTGGGTCTGTTGGCATCCGCCCCCCTCCCCCCCCCGAAAAATTTCGAGTTTGAGCATGCAAAATGGTGCATTCTGGGGAGTTTCGAGTATCTTGTCTTTACATGGTTGACGAAATCACAACATTTTAGTCATTATTGCACTTATTTGGCTATTTTCCCTCACACTGCACAAAAATCTGATGGAAATTAGCAAGAAGAAAAAAATACATTGAGATAGTCACTTGAATGTACTTAACTTTTATCACTGAATGTTGATTGATAATATTTTATGCACACATATTCCAGGATGGTGCAATATATTTGCTGAGAACACACCAAACTATGATGCATGAAATGGGAGTACCAAATGCCAAGAGAAATTTAGCATAAATGAAGAGTGGCTGCAAAGAAATTACTTTGGTTAAAATTGATAATCTTGCCCCAACGGAACTGGAATGCGTTATAGGAGCCGCTACACTGGTGTCATGTTTCACCGCTAGATGGCAGGCAATACGGCATGCCAGGGAGAAAGCCCCTGGTTGATGAAATTAGCTAATACAAATGCTTTAATAGTATTTATGATGTTTCCCGGGGTTCCCAAAATATTGTCAAAATAAAGATAAAAATGAAAAAGGGAAGATAAATAGATGGACAAAGTACAACTATACACATGCATATTATTGATTCAAGTAAGCCGACAAATGCCCCAAAACAGTACATATCTTGATAAATATTTTTTTTAGACAAATTGTCAATCCATGAACGTTAAACAATTATGAATGGAAAGAAGCCTTACATATAACCAGATATAATTAGATATCCACAGTGAATCTTCATGGCTTTATCCTACTGGCTTTATGTCTGCTCTGAAGCAACCAAATAATTTTTAAAAATTAAAGTCCCTTATCATGGATATAATAATGGGGAAACAACAAGCTACTTTATAGTGTTTTAAGTTGAGCGTTATTTTAAAGCATTATCGAACATTCTTAATTTATTTAAATATTAATGTCCCAATGTTTCTCGCAAACAAGCTGTGCAAAAACTATTGATTTCTGTTGTCACCAGATGGCGTGCAATACCGCATGCCAAAGACGAGTGAAACAATCTTGCTTTCAATGGTAATGTACTTTATACCATCTTGTAGCAACATATTTTAATCCCCAATGTGTATAAATGATGTTATATAGGCATCAAACCTTTTCAGGCTTTGTTAAAATTTACTATTTCATCCTTGTTGGCGTGTGGTTTAAAAATAGTTTATTCCTTCACACTAGTTGGCATGCAATAACTCATGCCAGCTAGTGTGAGGTCAAATGATCAAATATATAAGGTTTAGTATTTATTCAATTGCAATCCAGTGATGTATTTGTTATTCAAGTTCTTTGGGGAAGTAGGTATACCGGCTGGTAACTGAAGACATCGAGTTCAGACTGACAAAGTGTGATTTCGAAAGACGATGATGCAGACCAGGCAATAACATATGGTGAAGCCATGATAAACAAGCCTGCACCTGTAACTGTCAACTGGGAAAGGGGGAGGAAATTGAGAGTTGACTTCTTTCAAGATGCTTCTTTCTCTTCCTTATAAATAAGTTACACAATTTAGTCTCTTAAAACAGCTGTGCGTGGCAATTTCTTTTAATTAAAAAACGTCATGACAAAAAGGATGTGAATGATAATAATGAAACCCATACTTGTCACCACAGACAACAAACAACTGTTCACCACATACGCAATAATAAGACGGCCACATGCAATATGTTGTACACTCCTCCTTGATTTGTTTTGTTTGTTTGTTTGTTTTTCTTGTTGGAAAAAATTAATCGTGCATTTTAGCATGATTAGAATAACACATATCCCAAACAAAACACATTTAATTCAATCAATTGGCAAAGTTCTTGGAAATAAATACGAGACTTTGTTTTTTTTTTTTTTTTTTGGTATTTATCCTCTAAACATGTACAAATTTTTATTTATATTTTCTAAAGACAAAAAGATCCAATGTACAATGCACAATGATAATTTTGAACACGTTTTCATTTATTAAATTGAATTTGATTCTATGAAGTTAAACCTAGGCCTAGGCCTACGTTGAATTCAATGTACGTCAAGGCTTAATATTGCTGATGAATAAGATAATTGCAATTTTTTTTTCTCACGTACAAAATAAGAACTACTTTTAACAAACAGGAAGAAATGCACAAAGTTAAACACAAATCATTTTTCATCTTTGAAATTGAGTTTGATGCTTTGTATTCATTTTCAAATTCAAATATTTCCAAAACTTGTGGTTACTTAATACTATTACTTGAGTACTTTAATAATTCATTTAAATTTGTACCATTTTGATTCGACCACCTCTTTTTGGATAATTTGATGTCCCTGAAAAGGGCCTTGGGTTTATTTCTTGTGGGACTTTTGGTCAGGTTTCAATTTTTAAAGTATTTCTTGATGAATTTGGTCTAGTAGAACAGTGTTGTGCTGAATATATCTGACAGTTCCCCCCCCCCCTTTTTTTTTCGCTCAGATGCATTCGGTCTGACGAGTACATTTGCAATGCTCGCCTTGAGGGTTGCAAAATGGCTGGCAGGTACTTGTGACGCTGTAGTTGCTTTTGGGTCGGTTTTCCATCAGTTTTCTGTTAAACTCTCGGATATGCCTGATGCTACCTGGTAAACCCTCCACAAACCAATCTCTGGGTCGTGGAAGAACTTCGGCGACGAAAATTCTGGCCTTTTGATTTTGCCTGTGGGTTCATTGGAGATCTGGACTGTTCTGTCGTATGAAGCATCTATCTGTGTCTGATTCTTGGTTGCCCAAAGGTTGTTTGTTCCAACATTCAGGAATACTGCAGGGAAGTCGACCCTGCATCTTCCGTCTTCGATGTATTGCAAGATGTTGGATGTTGTCTTCCCAGGGTACATACACTTGCATGATAGTGTCTTTGGGGCATGGGAAAATAGTATTCTTGTCTGAAGACATGCTGTCTGAGATGATTGTTGCCACTGGTCTTGAGACTGCCATTTGGGAGATACTTCTTTCTGTCTTTCTGTCCTTTATTCAGAGTTGAATGATCCTGCTGGACTTAGCCCCTACTTATATATGATGCCTGTTGTTGCGTTGTCGATAATCTGCCTAACACTGTCATGACTTGTGATAACCGACCACCCGTGCCAGTGAGCTCTCCCTAATCTGCCCAAACCTCACACCTCTCGTGACAGTGATGACACTTCTCTGATTAGAAAGACCTAGTCTAGTTGAGTTTAAATCAATAATAAATTGCGGGATAAATTTGTCATTTTCAGTGATTATATGCACCAGTCCTATATTATGTGGCATATGTGTACATTCACTACGCTCTATGCAGACATACTTTGTATGTCAACCGAATGAAAAGAGTGCGGCAAAAAATGAAACAAAATCCTAAGAGTTTTGGTTTAATTTCACCAGGTATGATGTAGTATCAATGAATTTACTAAGCTGAAAACCCAGTGCACACCATAACATTTTTCAGATGTATTATGTTCCCATAGACAGGTAGCTTTATTTCCAAATATAAAATTTCTACAACATGTACATTATTATTATTGTGTAAGAAATCTACTTTATGTAATATGGTACAAATTTATAATATATACCAAAGAAAAACAAAGTCGCACTTTTTCCAGTAATTTGATCAGATTGTCTTCTGACTTTGATACATTAAATGTACCCAAGAAAATCAGCAAGTAGTACTGTCTGCAGTAATTTGATCAAAGAATTCCCGGCCATGGCCAAAATTTACTAATTAATAAATCCAATGGAAAGATACAAAAAACAAAAAAACAAAAACAAAACAAAAAAAACAAACAAACAAAAAAAAAAAACAAAAATACAAACAAACAAACAAAAAAACCATTCCCAAAAAATTCATCAAAACAATCAGAAATCACATGTACGAAAGAGTCATACAAGCAAGCAAAAAGAATTAGGTTGCAACACTCACAGACAGAAGAAACATATAACCGCTTCGATTATATAAATTACTGTAAATATGCAAGTAGTACTTTTTACCAAAGCAGTATAGCTTATCACAGGAAGAGGAATTGTGGGTTTATTAAGTTACCTACCACTCATTTCTGTTTAATATACTCATTGAGCTCTGAACAGACATGACATGTAGGTATTTTTGGTACTTTGATTTATAAAACACAAGAGAGAAAATGCTGCATGTTGGGCATGTGCCAATTGTGACCACCAAAAAGTCTGGTAAGATGTATGCAAACTTATAGAACACAGAGCTTTCCTGGTACATATTCTATAAGTTGTTATGATGGTAACAGGTTATTATTTTTTCTGCATTGGGATGCAGCAGAGATGGTACATGGGGAAATGAGACAGTTTACTCAATTTTTCATCATGTTCATATTGCTATCAATGTTGGACATGTATGTAATTCATGTAAATACCACCTTTTTTATATGTGCTTAGAAAACATTCTTAACAGGATACGCACAGGTTTTCTTTGAATCGCTAAGTGGATATTTTCCCCTTATTTACGGTATTTTTATCGTCAGGATATTACTAATACAGCCATGGAGATTATTATGGCCTAAAGTGTTGACTCATTTACACTGGATTGTCGGGCTACGACGAAGTAAGTCGTTTGAGACTTTTCCTGACTGATTCCATTTTGAAGTTCCCGCCAAACAGACATGTTGAACAATAAAACTGCTGATAATATAAACGCAGGTGTAGGTCAAACTGACCTAGTAGTTAATGCTCAGGATATTGAACCAGCAGCCAGCGTATCAGGTGCCAAACGGCCTTGGTTGTCACCAACCGGTCAAAGCCCCCTTTATCAAAGTTTCGTGCTGATGATTCTGTGTCTGATAACTGATCCAAGAATTTCCGAGGCATTTGAGAAAATTGTGTTTTGTGCAGTTGATATCAAATTATTTGAACTTACGATACGAGTCAATAGTGTGGAAGATAACGTTAACTCTAAGGAATACCAGCTGAAGGCATTGAATACTACAAATACTGAATTAAAATCAAAGGTAGGGGTTCTAGAAAGAAAAATAGTTGACATGGAGAAAGTTGCAGATGACACTGAAAAGTACAGCAGGCGAAACTGTGTATGCGTGTGGATGAAGGAACCTGAACAGGAAAATGAGAATACTGATGAAATCATTCTCAAATATGCAAAGAAACTTGGGGTAAAGTTGGATCTGGACGACATCGCATAGTGTCCCAGAGTTGGGTAATAAATTCAGGGGAAATCTTGTGGAATAATCATACGGTTCGTCAGTTACCGCATCAGGCATAGGTTTTATGCTGCAAGAAAGAAGAGTATTAGTAACAACGCTTTTGTAATAGAAGACTTGACCAAAAAGCGCTCTAATATCGTGTGAGGCTCGAAAATTGAGAAGGGAGAAACGGATTAACTCTTGTTTGTCTCGAGACGGCAGACTTTATATCCGCGAAAGTAATCTTTGTGGAATAAAGATTTGGCAAACGGTCTAGCTGTGTAGATCCACGAGTTGGAAGACTTACATGAGTACTTCTAAGTACCAACAGCAATGATAGCGACCATTTTGCACCGAACGTGTGGATTTATTTTTCTTTCTTTACATTATGTACTGTTTCCTTATGATTTGCAAATACCATTGTTCATGCAGAAGCAAGTCTCTCTTCACGGTCACTTTTAAAATGTTACTGATGATTGGTACACTTTTCACGTAAGGTAATCAAAATTTCAAACAACCTAAATTTACTTATCCAGTATTATATACCACTTCAACTCTGGCTATGAATCTCGATTTGTATTTTGTATTGTGTTTTTTTTTATGTTATGTTTCTTTTTGTGTATACACACATTCTGTTTGTTTGAGCATCTCACGATCATCTTATGTCCAAAAAGAGTAGGAATTTTATCCTCTAAGTGAGAAAAGTTGCTCTTCATACATGGTTTTTGTTTACATGTTACTTTCCTTTGGATATTCACTGCTTGCTGTTTACACAGTGGCAATCTTTATGCCGTTCTGTGTAGTGAGAAGTGATCGTTGTATAACCAATTTAAGAAATTCTGACAGATTTGATCAATGTACTTCTTATTATATCGCTAATATGTGCTGCATGTTTATTTTTATAAGCTTAAAAACATAATCGAGTGCGGTCGCAGGTAACTCGTTACAGCAGCATCGAACCGCAATTGTTATCTTCAACCTGCGAAAACTTTTATCAAAAATAAGTATATATGTCGAATTCATTGATTATGTGGCTGTATCCAAAACATTTGCTCTGCTATTCATTTTATGCATACCTGTTAAAACTATCTTAGGCATAAGGCACTTGTTCAAACTGATATATTTGTTAGTGATGAATAACATCCACCCGAATCGGGGCCCATCAGAGTAAACCAAACACATTAGAATTGCCCATGCCAATATGCGTGGCCTGAAAATTCAACATAAGATTGGTGAACTCTGTGTCCTCACGGTTTCTCGGGCCATTGATCTGTGGACATTGTCCGAAACATGGTTAACGTGATAGTTATAACATGTCACATGACCATTAAGCCACATAATCAACGAGGCCGAAGACCAAGTTGATTGTGATGGCATAATGGTCATTGTGACATGTCATAAATGACTTGCAACAAGGGTGGTAGGAACGGACCAAGATATCCCTTGGTGCGCGACATTTCTCCTCTGCCTTTTGTGCATGGGAAACTTTGCCGCTGAGGAAGTTGTCACATGCACAGTCAAGTTTGACAGCTTGCTCATGTATTTTCCACTTGCCAATATGGCAGTAGGAAGAGCAGGTGGTGGAAGCCAATGTGACAGATTTGAGCGAGTTGGGCAGTATTCCCACTCAACAGTTAATTTTTCAGAGGAGTACATGTGATAATAACGAGAGTGCACGCTAGAAGAAACTTATTGCAGGTAAAAAAGCAATATATTTTTGGAACTTAATTCACTTATTTTTTCAGGGCTCATGCCTGGCATTGACACTGATTAAGTGTCGTAAATTGAGTCATGTACATCAACTTATATTATGCCGAGTCATGTGGTCATCTGCACAGATCCTGCTGGAACAAAACCTTAGTTTGGGCTGTTCAGGAGAAGGTGTCAACAACTGGTTTTACAACAAATTGCCCGCAGGTCATGCTGCACTACACAACACTAGCAATGCTATTGTGTGAAAAGTGTCCATTATGTGATATAATCAACACTTTTCAGGCTCACTATTGGACTGTTCCTACCACCCATGTTACAAACAGTCTTATAGAACCCTCTTCAATGCCGGTCTAGTTAGGCACCATCTTGTCTCTCCTCTGATTTTGGGGTTAGTCTCCAATGCTAAAGAAACTGAATTAGAAAACTCGGCAAGAAAGTCATTTCTTGTTTCTGCCGATTGATCGGGTGGACAATAATATGCGGCAATTAAACCAATACCATGACTTGTTTTGATTTAGATCCAGAGACACTTACAGTTTAGTCCTTGTAGGTCAGGACGGTGAATAAAAGGTGAAGAATCTATCACAAATATCGCCACTCCCCCTCCCATTCCGACCTCTCTGTCTTTACGCAGGGGTGGTTGAAAACCATTTAGGCTTTATAATGCGTATCTGTGAGTTGAGTTTGAGAATCAGACATTTTTCACACTAAGAATATGTACAGAAAGTTAAAAATCAGGGAGAAAAAAGTCACAAGACGTGTCAGCAGCAATCACAACTTCTCTAGAAGTCGTATACAGAGGAGATTAATTAGCTTTGCAGACAATGGACTCAATAGACCCGATGAACCCAACCAAGGATTCAAGTGCTATCTCCAAAAATGGTGTTAGTGGCCCAAAAAGTGACTAAGAGACAAGCAAAATTTCATATGCAGCTGCAGTGACATAAAGTTCTTCAAGTAAGCCTTTAGCTAAACGCAGAAGAGAACCTGGCTTGAATTTAAGTATATGGAAAAACTGATGAAAAAGGACTTTCAAATGGCTACAAAATTATCAAACAACGCAAGATATATTGATGACATTGCTTGTGTTAATGTACAAATTTCAGTGAAATTGCTAAAGAAATTTACCCGAAAGATATCCCTTTGGAGGGTAACAATTCAGATTGTTTCAGAGATGTGTTTTTGGACTTGGATATTCAGGTCCCTAATGACAGGTTTTGTATTCAAGTCTATCACAAAATAGATGCGTTTGACTTTGAAGTAGTTAATTATCCTTTCCCGGACAGTAATATTTCGGATACTTTTGGATATAATACATTTTTGTCACCGATTTGAGATTTGGTCGTATTTGTTCTAAATTTCAGGACTTTGCATCTAGAACCAAATTTTATTTACAATAAACTTGAGTCAAGAGGATTCAAAGATGTACTTTTGATCAAATATTTCTACAAATTTTGCTGTAAATATCCCGAGATGGTTAAAAAGTTTGGCTTCAATAATTTTAGAGATTTTAGACTTGACTGTTTTGCTACTTAATTTTATCTTTTGGCATCATTCTGTTTAAATGTTCACCTTTCAGACATGTTAGGCTAGCTTGTTTTCTGTTGGGTTAAACCCCCAGTGGCTATCGGTAGCATGTAGCGGCCTACGACAGTAACAAGCTTGCCTAATTCAACTTGATATCTGGATAATATTTTCATTGCATTCTCTTGACTGAAATACAAATGACTTTCATTCTTTTCTGACTTGTCCTATAATTTTACTTTGAATATCCAAAGATTATTAAAAAGTTTGGAGACGATAATTTACAGTTTTTATACTTGTCTGTTTTGTTACTTAACTTTATCTTTTGGCATCTTTCTGTTTTAATATTCACTTTCAGACATTTTAGGCTTACATGTGTTCTGTCAGGTTACCCCCCCCCCCCCCGGGGGGAGGGCTATCGGTAGCAAGCAGCGGCCTACGACAGTTACATGTTTGCCTAATTGTACTTAAAACCTGTTAAGAAAAATTGTTTTGATAACATGTTTTTGGCATAAATGCTAATGACTTTCATTCTTTTCTGACATGCCCAAATGCACATTTACTCAATATTAACAAATTACTCAAAATTGACAGTATTTTCTCAAATGTCACAAACCTGACACATTACGTTGATACATTGACTCAGGGTTGGCAATGAAATAGAGCTTAATTGTTTGAGGAGTAGGTGTCATCATGGAGTTTGTTTTACATTTCTGGTGCAGGATGTACATTGTTGCAGTCCTTGTTAGGATGTCCCTTGGTTTTTCAGGTAGTCTAGATGCAACTGTTCATTTTACAATCAATGGGACTGAATATAATGCCCCGGCTTGTTTCCACTTCAGTAAAACACTGGCGGATGGTTTAACTAGGATAAGCTGTCCAGCTAGAGTGGGTACATATTGGTTCAGGGGTAAGTCAAATTGTTCTGAACTGAACCTGTACTATACAAATTTGGTAATTATAGTTTGTTTGACAGGTATTCTTCTTTCATAATGAAGGTCTGCATTTATAAGCAAAACTTCACGTATCTAGCTAATTCATCATTGCCACGTTCATATCTATTCATTATTATGTGGGTTGTCTTGGCTGAATATTTAGCTTAGACAAGGAGCCGCTACTCAGAGAGACATGTACGGGTAAAAGTCTCCGAAACATGTTGAGTAGTTACCCGCCGAAGACCCTTTAATTTATTTGGGCTAATACAGCCTATGTCAAAATTTTACAGAGGAACGTGTGCAATTTGGATAATAGTACTTCTATATGTATATAGGTTAGACAGGGACAGGTTAGTTTATGGAGAGTAAAGAGTTCGGACTGCGGAATACGGTAATAACTACTAGGAAGTGGTTTTGGACAAAAAAAACCACACCAATACAACAGTCACATTCCTAACCCTAAAAGGGTGTGGGATCCCAATGGTAACGGCTGGGAAATGTCTAATGATGGCCTCAAGCCTTTGATATATACCAAGGAGCTAGCCCCACTGGAAGTCCGCAACCTGACTCATATGTATTGCACCGATATTAAGTGTACTGTCGCAAGAAAGTGCCATTGCCTCCAGACAGGACCTAAATGTACAGAATTATGTGCGTACTTTGGACATGAGTGTGCTAATGACACTTTTGACACTGAAACAGACAGTGATGATGAGGATGATGATGATGATTGAATCTTGGCGCAGAATCTTCAAACTGTGACCATCATTTATCAGCTTTCTGTACTTAGTTTGTACATGTACTTATACTGTTTTCCTTTACTAAAAGGCATCTTGAATTATAGTTTGATGCCAGAGATACATTAGTTATGTTGCAGGATTCCATGGGATGGTTCACTGTAAATTACGTGTAGGTGTGAATACATGGTACAAAGGACTATAATTTTACTTTATCAGTTGTATTGGCAAATGTAATGACGGTTCCCTAAGCAAACATGACATATAGTACAGAAAAACATGGTCCATATTCATTAATTGCAAACCCAACAATGACAGCAAAGAGATTCCAGACTTGCCAAACCATCAACATTTCTCTTCCAATACCAATGTGAAGAAACAAATTTCACTCCTGACTTGAGACAGGCAGTCACCCATGAAAGGCAACTGGTGGTTTTAAACCGGTCCTCTCAACCTTAGAAATATTCGTCATTAACTGCAGACCCTAGTTCTTTTCTAAAATGCATAGGCCTAACCACCCAAAACACAAATTTCATTACTTCTGCCAAAAATAAAGAGAGAGACCTGTTAGGCCTATCACCTTTAAGTTCTCCCGACTTGTCAGTCAGCTAAGTTTACAGCAAAAGAGTAAAGTAGGCCTACATCGTTTTTGTGATATTTATGAATCTGGAACATTATAAACACACTATACCTCCACTATAACTATGAGTCGGAGAACAAAGCCCACAGCACAACATAGCCAATGAAGTAATTTTCAAATAGTACAGAAAAACATGGTCCATATTCATTAATTCCAAACCCAACAATGACAGCAAAGAGATTCCAGACTTGCCAAACCATCAACATTTCTCTTCCAATACCAATGTGAAGAAACAAATTTCACTCCTGACTTGAGACAGGCAGTCACCCATGAAAGGCAACTGGTGGTTTTAAACCGGTCCTCTCAACCTTAGAAATATTCGTCATTAACTGCAGACCCTAGTTCTTTTCTAAAATGCATAGGCTTAACCACCCAAAACACAAATTTCATTACTTCTGCCAAAAATAAAGAGAGACCTGTTAGGCCTATCACCTTTAAGTTCTCCCGACTTGTCAGTCAGCTAAGTTTACAGCAAAAGAGTAAAGTAGGCCTTCATCGTTTTTGTGATATTTATGAATCTGGAACATTATAAACACACTATACCTCCACTATAACTATGAGTCGGAGAACAAAGCCCACAGCATGATAGCCATATTAGCATATTAATGAATATGCATTTGGTATACTCATATAAACATGATAAATAAAACTTGCATGAGTACCGTTCCTAATCATTTTGCCATTTTTTAAATAAACGAAACTATATCTTAGTAAATATAGTATGTTATCCATCGGACAATACTTAATTTCGATGTAAATTTCATATATTTGCATAAATTAACATATGATAATTAGGCACTTTGAACAAACTCTGTATTTTGTGACTATATTAGAGCAATTAAGCACATTTTGGTGTTCATTTAGCCTTTCCACAAGCAGTATCACCAAAGTTATTATTTTTAAGGACAAATTTGAGTTGTCTCAGAAATGGCATGGGTTGTCATGGAGACGGGCAGAAATATATATGATAAAACGCTTTTCAGATTCCACAACCTATTTTTTCATGAAGAGGACATATATACCGATAAGAAAATATAGGTTGTAACTTGTTATACCACGGGTTGGGGTATGACCCCCGAAGTGCCCTCTATGCCGCAGGTCTAAACCCAGTTCCCCTGGCCAACCAGACCTTGATACAAACAAGACTGATGGATCTATTGACGTCCAGGCTATCACTGCAAATCTTAGTTTACGATTAGCAGAGATTTTGCCTGAAATACTGACGGGTCCATGTCTCAGTGATTCTGTAATCAGAGCCCTAAGGTTGTGACTGAAACTACTGATGAATATATGAAGTCTGTTCTACCAAGCAAAATCAAGGCTGCATTTGACGATTTCAGTTGTGATCTAATAAATAAAGAGCCTGGCTAGTCAATTGGAGTAATTTCTTGATTAGAGACAGATATAACGGGCCTTGGCGTCAGAGTCAGTGATACTGAGCAGATAGTGAAGGGCCGAGAAAGCGAGTTGGAGCCCAAGATACAACAACTTGAAAATTTAGAACAGCGCTACGACGATCTGGAAAAACATGGACGTAGGCTAAATCTACGTATATATGGCATTCCAGTGTCAGACACAGAGAACAATACGGACTCTGTAATCCTGTCTTTGTGCCGCGACAAGTAAGGGTTATTCAATGACAAGAGTGTAATATTGGATTTACACACAAGTGGTCGAAGGCCACGCGTGGGTGAATCCAATATTACACGAGTAGTCATTTGAATAACCCACTTAGCCCATGTTTGCCAGGAATGTGACATTTTGTCAATGGGGACATATACATCTAAATCCTTTACCCTATTGTTACTGTGTCCTGCCAAAAAACAAAGCAAAGTTGCACTGCATGATCTGAAAACACTTGTTGTCTCTAAAATGAGTGATTTTGGACAAGTTCAGAACTATTAAAGTTTCAGCCAGTGACACACGTGCACTTGTTGATCCAGCAGCAGATCATATGTTTCACCTGATATGCTTTTCTTCTGAGCTTTCCACCAGAACAGCAAGCATGGCAGCTCACTTTGATTTTGGGAACAATTTGTATCTGGAAGAAAATTTTGATGTGGAACATTTAATGGCATTGCCAACACAGAATCTGATTTTTGGACGAATGCCACAGAAGTCTGATGAAAAGACAAACCATACTAATTCTTTCTTTCTTTCTTTCTTTCTTTCTTTCTTTCTTTCTTTCTTTCTTTCTTTCTTTCTTTATTTCTTTCTTTCTCTCTCTCTCTCTCTCTCTCTCTCTCTCTCTCTCTCTCTCTTTCTTTCTTTCTTTCTTTCTGTTTTGCGTGAAATGTTTCCTTGTTTACAGTTGCCTGAATACTGTTTGGTCTGTATTTCAGTAAATAAAGACCATTGTTTGAAATCCTTTGTCTTACTTATTTCACTGTGTGCAGTGGGGTATAGGATTTATTCCACTGCTTCATTGAATGGATAAGTGAACTTTCTACTGCCAAACATGGGCTAAACTTGGTTTCTCCATTGACGAGAGAGACATTCAGCGATCCGATGGAGTTGGTAAACCAAACCCTAGGAGAACAAGAGCCATGATTGTCCGTTTTGTTAGTTACTAACAAAGAACCAGGTTTTGAAGGCGAGGAAAAAATGAAGGGCTCCGAAATTTACATCAACGAAAACTTGACACCCCCCCCCCCCAAAAAAAATCATTCATTGCAAGGAAAGCGAGATCACTTCACAAGTCAAGAAAAATTCTTGATACCTGGTCCTATGATGGGAAGGTTATGGGCAAAAACCACAACTCTGACAACACTCGTGTTCTTCAACTTAAAAATGCAAAGCCTTGGACCCTTGGTCATAGACTTTTCACCCTATAATTGACTGATATATCACTTTTCCCTTCTTGTTTGTCAGTGTTATAACTAGTCTATGGATATATTTTAGGTCCAAGCAGGGAAGTGCTATTTGCAGTTCCCTGGTCCAAGTAAAGTTTGATGGACTACTTCTTATATGTTTACCAGTCACCTTATATTTATTCAGATGATGCTTACACGATCCGAATGTCCTATATTATATTGAAATTTTATTATTATTCTACTTCATCTTTTCTTGTATTATTATTATCACCAAACTATGTTCAACTAATCATTATGTTTGCGAGACATGCTAGTTGTTTACCTACATGTATATACATGATGTATGTGGTGTTTATCAACCTGACAAGGAAGTGTTGCATCAATTTTTGAGGAATACTCGAAATCGGAGCGCACATTTCCGTGCATATTATTAGGGGTACAGATGTCACAAACTACATCTGCAAAACTCAAGGGGGAAAGATTTAGTGAGAAGTCCCCGTCATTAATAGTGCCAATAATGATTAGTGTTGTTTTGATGGACCAGGTCTGATTTGGTCATGTGAACGACGATTCATATACAGAGTGTACAGGTACACACGTTTGCATGTGTAAGGAGGCAAACCCGTGTGTTTTAGCGGTTTGAAAATTACATGGTTTGCTGTTGTACATACTTCAATTCTAAATTATTTCCAAGTTTACTGAACGAGGATACTGCAAACAAAGAGAATGTTCACAACACATGATCACTGTGTACGGTCTAAATTACCATCTATAATTACTGAATTAAGATGGTTCTAACTACTCACGAAGTACCCGTATCTAGCCGCCACTACATGCTCTGAAACTAGCTCGAGTTCCACTGATAACTGGCGACAAGTCACTCCGCTTGTCAAAGGCCATCTTTCTATATGCTTTTTTGGCTTTGACATTTTAAACTTGTGTCGATATGTGGCACTTTAGTGTCGGTGTGTGCATTCTTCTATATTTCCTATCAATATATGTATTTACTGGTTCCCTTCGACGTGCGAGCAGAATTTCAGCACTGAATCCATTGATGCGAATAAGAGTGTTACTACCTATTATCATTATTGTACGTGAGCTACTAAAATTTGTAACCCTCAGCAACTTTACACATAACTCTTGTAATGATAATGGAACTTGTATTGTGACGAGCCTTTTGTTATTTTTGCACTATATTCTTAAAAAGGGTCGTATTTTTAATAAGACATTTTTTTTTCAAATTTCGGAAATTACTCATTAAACTTTACAAGCATGGTACCTATCTTCTTACTGAAAATCTTGCATCGTTTATGGTTTCTCCATTTCATTGTGTATATTATGTATGCATTATAAGTTTTGTCATGTGTAACAATAATCAGCATAATATAGGTAAAAATCATGAGGTATTCGTGCAACTCTGGGAACTTTTATTTTCTCCATCTTTAAAGGTAATGGGAACTGGGCAGGACAAGTGGGCCACTTTGTACTTCCTGGGCGGGCTCCTTAGCTGTGATGTCATTCTACAATGGTCATGTGATTATTAGGTTTTCTTTGACCCCTGTGAGCCAGGCCTGCTGGCCAAGCTACCATTGGTTGAGGTGTTACCTGCTTCTTAAGCTGTCAAGAGATTATGTATACTAGCCTGCCCTATGCATATAATTATCGTACAAGTAGCCACCTGGTGGCAGCAGCACTTCTCATTACCTTTAAGTGAATGAATGTTTGCACATGTGTACTTCAATTTAGTAAGAATAATAACAATATATGTGTGTAGGCATAACCTAATACCCTTTACATGTAAGTTTTGTATTTGTGTCTTTTTGCCCAGAACCACTTCCTAGTACTCATTACCCTATTTCACAGTCCGAACTCTTTACTCTCCATAAGCTAACCTGTCCCTCTCTAACCTATATACATATGGAATTACTATTGTCCATATTGCACACGTTCCTCTTTAAAATTTTTGACATAAGCTGTATCAGCCCAAATAAATTAAAGGGTCTTCAGCGGGTAACTACTCAACATGTTTCGGAGCTTTTTACCCGTACATGTCTCTCTGAGTAGCGGCTTCTTGTCTAAGCTAAATATTCAGCCAAGACAACCCACACAATAAAGAATAAATATGAACGTGGCAAATGATGAATTAGCTAAATACGTGAAGTTTTGCTTATAAATGCAGAGCTTCATTATGAAAGAAGAATACCTGTCGAACAAACCATAATTACTAAATTTGTATAGTACGATATATTTATTTCTGTGTACGGGGTGTAAAAAACTGTTCGAATCTGGCACAGAATTCTATTTTCTGATACTTTACTCATATGATTTACTGTCTATATATTTCAAGATTTTACTTTATACTACATATATATCACTATTAATTGTAATTCCTGTGTTATATATCACAAGATAGAATCAAGGTAACAAACGAAGTGAAAGCTTGACTTTTCAACTAGTTATATACGATTTACTATGGTATACTTCTCAACTTTGGACGCAAAAGCGTAAAGTCCATATAATTCACGAGAAAGCAAAGGTCTCAAACGAAAACCCTCAAATTTGGAGGCATTTTTGTGAGCTTAGAAATAAATATTTCAGCGATTAAAGGAAAGCTGAAGATGACTGCCATAACAAATAATGTAATGTTGTTAACACTGGGGAGTTTAAAGGTAAAAAATGGTGGAAAATGGTCAAATATTTTATGTCTGGCAATTCGAATATGTCAATACCTTCTATACTATCAAACGACACTGTTATATCTGATAGTAAATCTAAAGCTGAAGTCTTCAATGAGTATTTTCTTAAACATTGTGATGTAGATGCCTCCTCTTTTACTTTACCTAGTGAAGTCCAAGACTCACCTAATCTACTTGAAAATATCGTTTTAAATGGAAGTAGTATTCTTGACATATTGAAATCACTCAACATAGAAAAAGCATGTGGGCCAGATAGTGTTAGTCCCCTGTTGTTAGAGGAGGCAGTGCCCAGTATTCTTTTGCACCTCCTCTTACTAATCTACTGAATCTTTCTCTTAGTAACTGTAGGTTTCCATCTGAATAGAAAAAGGCCCATGTTACACCAATCCATAAAGGTGGTGCAGGTGAATCGTGAAAGATTATTGGCCTATTTCTTTATTGAGTTGTGTAGGGAAGGTTTTTGAGCGTGCTGTCTTTAAACACATCTTTAACTTTTTGCGTGATAATAATGTGTTGTCAGAAAATCAGTCTGGATTTTTACCCCGAGATGGGACAGTTAACCAGTTAGTTTTTCTTTAATATGAATTCTTAAAAGCAATAGATCTTCAGAAGGAAGTACGCATAGTCTTCTGCGGTATTACTAAAGCCTTTGACAAGGTACACCATCCAGGGCTAATATATAAATTGAAAAAAGCAGGTATCTGTGGCTCGTTCATTCGTTGGGTGGACTATCTCCATGCACGAACTCAGAGAGGGGTTATACAAGGCCAGGCTTCTTCATGAGGGGGACATGAAAGCATGGGTCCCACAAAGTTCAGTTTCGGGACCTTTGTTGTTTCTCGTGTACGTTAAAGATATTGTTGAGATTGTTAAATCGGAAATACGTCTTTTTGCAGATGACACCCCTTTGCATATTACAGTTGACAACCCTGCTGAAGCAGCCAAAAGTATCAATTATGATCTTGAGTCAATATCAGAATGGTCAGACCAATGGTTAGTTTGTTTCAATCCTAACAAAACTAAATCCATGACAGCAAGCAAGAAAATAATCCTGAAGATCATCCTTACTTAACATTTAATAATTACTGTCTAGAAAATATCGATGTGCATAAACACCTGGGTCTGTGGCTTTCTTCTGATCTTTCTTGGTCAACCCATGTTAACCATATTATAGCAAAGTCTATGAAACTAGTTGGGGTCCTTAAACGCTTACAGTATAAGTAAAACAGGAAATCTCTTGAAAGTCTCTAATTTTCTTTTTGTACTCCCCTGTTTAGAGTATGCAAGTGTGGTCTGGGATGGATGCACACAAGCCGACAAAGATCGTCTGGAATCTGTTCACTTGGCTGCAGCCAGGGTCGTGACATTAGCATTTGCTCATACAAGTCTTGAGAAAATTTTAAATAGAAACAGGTTGGGAAAACTTATCAGAGGGTAGAGGAAACAAAAGTTAGTACTAATGTTTAAAATTATTAATGGAATAGCTCCAACATACTTAGTTAATCTTTTACCACGGACAGTCTCAGAACGTACTAAACAAATAAGAATTTTTGAAGCTAAGAGAAATACATTTTACTTTACTTTTTCTTTTTTCCCATCAACTATTCGGAAATGGAACTTATCATCTCGATAGGTCAGGACTCTAGAACATTTAGATGAATTTAAACGGGAACTTAATGGAAAAAAACCCAAAATCAAAAAGATTTACTATGTTGGAGGAAGGAAAATTGCCATTAATCAGGCATGAGCTGCAGCCTATTGAACAGTGACCTGTATAAAATTGGTGTTGTTGATTCCCCGTCATGCCGCTGCGGGGCAAACCTACAAAAAGTCTATCATTTCTTTTTTAATGTAGTAATTATGTTTTATTCCGGCATATACTACAATCTGAAATAATACCGTTTGGTAGTTTTAATATGAAAACTTTACTCTTTGGAGTTGAAGGGAAAGGTTCAACCATTATCCAGAACGAAAAAATATTTGAGGCCGTTCATAGATATATAAAGTCTTCTGGAAGGTTAAAAATTTGATACGATGGAATATGGTTAAGTTGTCTTTTTGTTCACACACCGCTACATTTTCTTTCCATTACCTAATTGTATAGTCCTGTTTGTGTTCTATCTGTGAACTAGTGTTTTGCATTCTTCGTGTTGTCTTGTGAATTTCATGTCCAAGAGGCCTTCATATTGGCTGGTGAGCCTGTTGGCCAATTGTTTTTCTGAAATAAAATATGTTTGAACCAACCCCAAAATCTTAATAATCTGTGGTGAATTTAATAAGCGCTCTACAGAATGAGATACAGACCACAATGATTGCGAATTGGGGGTTAATCTACTCAACATTTATTTTCAATGAACCAACAAGAACAACTGAATACACTTCTTATCTTCTTGATCTCATCATAACGGACCCACTGGGTCTGATCCTGGATAGTCGCATTCTACCTCCCATATTGACCTCCGATCATTCTGTGGTGCATTGTAAACTCTCTCGCTTCCCACTGAAAAACCGTTTAAACGTGATATTTGGGATCTAAAAAAAAGCAAACTTTGACGGTCTGAATGAGTCTTTATCTGTTGCCCCCTGAGATACTGCTTCTGAAATCTATGACAATATTGATGATATTCTCTCCTACTGGTATATGTTTATTAAAAGAATTCACTCCATTTCGAGAGATAACAGTCCGGCCTAAAGACAAACCTTGGACGACTGGTGAAATTAAACGTTTAATAAGAAAACGAAATTGTGCCTGGAAACATTTTAAAAAGTGCAAGAACCCAACACGATATGAGCGTCTTTTTCAATGTTACAAGGGCAGTAGACATGAATGTGTTTATTCACAAAGGAGAGGGGTTAGTACTTATTTCAGCAAACTGAGAGATGAAATTGATTCTAAAAATATGAATCCCAAAGCAAAAAAATGGTGGTCCTTGACGAAGTCTGTCCTGGGATGCAAAATACACGAGTCAATACCCCCATTAATCGAAAATGACAGAGTTATATCAAATAATAATGAAAAAGCTAAAGTGTTTAATATGTATTTTGCAAGTCAGTACAATTTGTTGACTGACCAAACGCCACTGGCACTTCCCGATTTCCAGGTAATTACTGATGCTAGACTTGAGCCATTCTTCATATCAGAAAATAACATAAGGAAAGTATTAGTCTCTTAAAACTTCTGGTGCCACAGTGCCTGACGGTATTAATAGCTATTTATTAAAGAAAATGGAACCATTCTTTTTGGATGTAACAAAAGCCTTTGATAAAGTAAGCATGAAGGACTGTTGTTTTAACAGCGGACTTTTGGCTTTGATGACCAGTTGGTTTCCTGGGTGAGAGATTACTTGTCACTTCATTTGCAAAAAGTTGTTGTGTTGGGTCAGAAGTCAAACTAGATACCAGTGGAAGCAAGGTTGCCTCAAGAAACCATACTGGTTCAGCCTTTTGTTTTTGGCTTATGTAAATGACATGGCAGATAACATAACGACTAATATTCGACTATTTGCTGATGAGACATGTTTGTTGGAATTTTTTGAAAACCCTGCAGACTCTACAACAAATTTAAATATTAATTTGGATCGTATTAGACTTTGGGGAAAAATCTGGAAAATTTAATTTAATGCTATAAAATCACTTTCTCTTATTTTCTTGGCAACCCCCCAAACACAATAATGACTCTATTTTTTATTATTTTCACATCCATTTTTTAAAAATCGCACTGTATGGTGAGAACAACCCATGAGTCACTCATGCATCAAATTTGAACATGGTCAATCAAGAGGACCTTTAACATATCCTGATACATATCTGTGTAGTATCGTTTGGTACAACTTAAGATCTGTCTTTTCTCTTCATCTTTCTTCTTAGTTTATGAAAGTATTATTTATGGAACTGTCTAGTCTTAATTTATGAGCTGGGGTACATGAAATTTTTTTTCTTGCTAGCTTGGCTGATTATGCTGTTGGAACATTGCCTGAGCTTAGTGAGAGGGGTCTCTTGACAGAAAAGAATGAAAGAACTGCTTTACATTTTATTCCATGTAAAGAAAATGAAACAAATTAAATACCAGATCAAGAATACACTATTTGTATATTAGCAGAAGTATTAGCATAAAGCCTACTTTAGTGACAAGTAGCATCTTGTAATACTGTATACTTGTATTAAACTCCAGAACAAAATATTATTCAAAATGCATTGATATGAAATGTTTAGGAGTTATATCAGTTTTAGTGAGTATATTTCCTTCAAGACCACCATTTAGCCTAGACCTCTACGTCTGAGCCAAATACCCATGAATCAAGTTGAGTTTGACTCACTTGATCTGAAAAACCTGACTGTCCCTTGGCGCCATCTTTCTGTTCCTGTGGAACTGTTGGTGACTCCTTGTGCACATGCTTCCTGTCTCATCCTTCCTGTTCTGGAGATTGGTGAGTTGACATCAGCTGTAAAAGGAAGCAGCGGTGTTCAGGTGGGCTTCTCTGGCGGTTGAGAGGAAAGTATACTTAATAATACTGATATTACTCCTAAATATCTCGTATTAATTACGTAACATTACCACTCGACCACCATTAGCCGATAAACAAATGTACAGGCAGTGGGTGTAATGTCACTGGTATATTGACTGCTGGGACTGTCAGTTTGGGGGAAAACCATTGGTCTGTCTGAGGAGGTGACGTCGGAAGGGAAACCCTCAGAACTATGTGGAGCTGCGACCGCTAACAGTAGAATCCAGCTGAAACCGGAAACCTTCTTCACCTAATGGGACCTCACTGGACCCCCTGGGCTCGCCTGCCAACTAACAACTGTTGGACTCGTGTGTAGATATTATCAGTTTCAGCTCCATCTGAACAGGTCCCCACTGGGAAACTTGTGGGTGCCAGGGGGCAGGATATGGTTCCAAGAGCAGTGAGCTCCTGTGTCAGACCAGCAACAGGCTGAGACAACAGGAAAATCTACCTGATGCTGTTCGAGATTAAGTCAACTACACATGAAGCCCGACAAGGCCCACTCAGAAATTTGCGAACCTACAGGCCTGCATCTGATCTCAACCACAATAGCGCCGTAAAACGGAACATCGTGCCTGCTCTGATGGGATCTGCAAGACCCAATGAACAAGTTTCGGAACTTAAGCAAAGGAGCTGTTATGCCTGACAAGACATACAAGGCCATCCTCTATCACTATCATGTCATGCAAGCAGTGCTCAAGGAAATTTGTAGATGATTGCGGTGGGCAGGTCCCAAGAATGTCAACAACCGCGACGTTCTGCAGGGTGAGCACGGAGGCATTGAAGGCTCATAGCTTGTGAGGCTGAGACAAGCTGAAAGGCCCCAGGCCTTTTGAGTGTAATCTCATAGGCCTTAAGGATCATCTGCATGATCCACCATAAATCTTGTTTCTGCAAATTTGCTCCTTTCTTGGGTTGCTCAGTGGTAGAATGAGGGCAGTCCTCTGAGTCTGTCTGTGTGGGATATGTACCAGCAAAGAGCTGTCACTGGGCACAGGGCTCTTTCCTTGAAAGGAAGAGTGGCTTCCCTACATGGAGGGTAAAACCTTTAAAGACCAAAGCCTGATCTCAAGCCACTTGGTTCTTTGCAAGGAAGCCCAGGGCCACCTCGGAGTGGTCAGGTGACCATTATAGTTGGTCATAAGCCAGAGGGTGGATCTTGCTTCTCCTAGCCCCCAAAGGGAGTGTTAATAGAAAACAATTTTTCCACATCCAGTACTTGAGGGAAAACTGCTTAGGGTCCTCAAGGCACTCAAATGGCCACCTCTACAACATAACTAAAACCAGCGGTAGGTCCTGCCAGGGCAGGACCTGTTGTGTCTTCAAGTCTGTCTGTGTGTGTGACACAGGAAAGTTGTACACAAAGGCCTATGTTGTGATGTAGATATGTGTTTATTTCCAAACCAAAAAATAATCCTGTAAAATAATAACATGTACAGTAAATTTCAGGGAATCAAGGAATCAATCACAAAGTTCAAGTGAATGTAGAATATTTAGTTTACACATGATCGCGCATGTCCTGCAAAACATTGTCTAAATATTACATCCCATGGTTATATGTGGATAATAATACTGACACCAGAATCCAGCATCCAGACTGCATGATACATGGCAGTGAATCAATCACAATATTCAATCTGTGGCCAATACAGGCGCAGCATAGGTCATTGACCTCAAAAGGTCATCCATTACACATCACAGCTCTAGCATTACATAATGTAAACATGTACTTCAAGAACATTTGGAACTTGAAACTGAAAATGGTCTGCATAAATTCTTGAAAAGTGAACTAATTTCTCACTTAACAATAAACATTTGGGAAAATACATAAAATTCAAAATAATATCAAACATATAACAACTCAAACAATATTCATACTAATACAGCTTACCCTGATGGAAACCTGGCATATATAACCATGCATGAACCACCTGCATGAACACAACAGTCATGAAGACTAGGCTCAAACCACTGGAAACAAAGAATTAACATCAGCATTCCAGCAAAAACCTATCCCAGTAGTCCAGGTCAACATCACAGCATATCACGATATCACCATCTTGAGTTACATGTATTAGCACTGTATATATATTCTGGTCACATATTCAAAATAACTCCATAGACTTGATGAACACAAATGTAAATAAATATATCGATAAACTTTGGAAATGCAACCGTCACATGTAAGTAACATCTTTTATAAATGAATTCATTGCCAAAGAAACAGTGTGAGCTGTTTAATATGTATCTGCAGGCAAATCAATTCATTTACAAATCACAGCATGCATATATAAACTAGACTTATTCTGGTTTGTTTACAGAATTACCCATTTAACTGCACATGCCTTGACTTGTGTCCTGGTACATAGTTCAGTGTATTGATAAATTATGATAATCATGCACTCTTTCAGGAATAACTAATTACCTTGTACACCAGTGCAGTGTGCAAAGGACAGGGAACACATGTCTGCAGGTCACCTGACCATGACACCACCCATATGCATGTCAACCAGACAAACCAGTTTGGAACCACTGGACCATGCATGAATGCTTGTACCAAATGCAACCTGCCTCTAGAAATATTAGAGATTTCATAAGTATGGTAATATGGCTAGAATCTGCAGTTACATCTTACATGTCTTACTTGCACCACTTACAGCACAAGAAATTATCCAATACACATTGATATAATTATATGAACCAAATTACAAACTACAGTATTTGTGGCTTCTGTCAAGCCAGCTTGCATGCTTGACAGCACAGCATGCCTGTACAACTCCTACATTTACCATACAGGCATTTCATCAAAATTACAGAAATTACTTGTTTCAAATGGTAACTTTTACAATATAAACTCTAAACAACACTTTAAACAATATTAGCCAACAAATTAGTAACCTTGGGAACAATTTCCTACCTTTTTCACCACTTTTGCCACAGCTGTCCAGAAATGCTTCTGTCACTGGTGGTGACCACATGTGAGAGAGGGTCAGTCAGGACAAAACCCTGTGTGCCTGACTTGTCAGGGCTCACACTGTAATTGCTGAAATTGACCACGGTGGCAGCAGCGCATACCATGTTCACAGAACATGTGCTAAATGAAGGTAGCATGTTAGTTATAGTTAGTAAACAAAACGCTCAAATATCTCTGTCACATGTGGAAGGGCACAATGACGACTGAAGTATTGATCCTGATGCGGACATCAAGGACGTAGGCAAGGTTTGAAAAGATGGCTGATCATAAACCTTCCACTGTTCTCGAGCTCTTGCCTAAAACTTTCCACTGACACAGCAGGAAGTCAAAGATGTTGAAAAAGCACGGAGACCAAAAGTGAATTTTCATACTGGTGCAACAGTCGGAAAACACCTTGTATCAAGCTGAGTAACCAGTTAGAGAAGCTCGAAGCCCTCCTCTGGCAATTCTATCTGAGATTGATTCTGAGAAGCCCCTGTCACAGATGTGCTGCAAGATAATCACCAAGCATAGAGGTTGAGCACTTAAGGGTTCCAATGGAACACGCTCGACCACAGCTGCACCTGAAACTTCAGCCATGATGGTAATTGTAGCAGAGGCTTAATGCTTACTTTCAGTAGGTCAACCGAGCAATCACTCCAGGGCCGCCAAAGGGAGACCAGGATCAGATTGCAATGGTGGGACCAAACCTTTTGCAGTACCTTCAGAAAGATCTGGCAGAGTGGAAAGGCATAGGCCCACAGGTTGCTCGAGTCCATGGCTACAGCATCGATTGCTAGGGAGATCTGGGACAGGCGAGATGTAAACTGGCAGTTTTGAATTCTCTAGAGGCATGAACAGATCCACCTGTGGAGTTCCCCGTCTTGCCCACATGGCCTGAATGACCCTGGGGTGGAGCATCCACTCCATCCCTACCACCTGATCCCTTTCTTGATACTGGGTCAGCCAAGACATCTTGATTTCTTGCAATGTGCTTCACCAGGTCATGAAAGTGGAGGAGCGCCAAGTGTATCACCTCCAGTTCCAACCATTTATGTGGTGAGACGCAAAGGGCACAGGCCAAAGGCCTGATGCTGTCTGGCTCTCCACATGGGCTCCCCACCTGGACTGAGAAAGGTCCATATGGATGGCGAACTGGGCCTGAAAGGTGTCAGCATTTGTCCCTTCATGATTATCTCCCTATGGTCCACCACCTGATAGCCCTGGTCTCTTGACCATCTGCCCCACAGAGCATGCTGCAAAAGGCGAGGGTGGAGACGACTGAGAAGGACCTGGGAGTCCATCAAGGACAGGAAGCCCAGTAGGGCTAGCCATTGTTGTGCCGAGCAGACCTTGCCAGTCTTTGGGGCTCTGAGTGGTAACTAAGGTCTCTTTCACCAATTGTCCAAAGGGCGCCAGATGTAGGCAACCAGAGAAAACTGGATGCCAAGGAGGATGAGAGTCTGCTGGCCAAAGACTGGACTTGAATAGGTTTACTATCAGGCCCAAAACCTTGACAAAGTTCCAGAAAGGTCTGTGTAGGATGCTGCAAATCTAGGCACCGAAGTCTTCAGGTGAGCCAATCGTACAGATAGACGTGAATGCGCACAGCTGACCATGAAGGTCAGCCGCAACTGTCTGTGTAAACCTGGTGGTGCTATAGCAGGGCTGAACAGAAGTGGCCTGAACTGGTAAATTTGAACCACAGATAGTTCTGTGAAGTCTCTGCAATTGGCACATGGAAAAAATGGGCAGCTGAGATCTAAACAGGCAGATCCATAGCCTGTGAGGCTGCTGTCACCAACTGGAAGTACTCTATCCTGAGGCACGGGACTTCCAGAAAGAGTTCAGCGTTGACAAGTCTAACACCGGGCATCATCCTCCATCCTGCTTTGGGACCAGGAAAAGTTTAAGATGTGAATGCTTGTTCTAAAACATGTGAACTGCCCCTAAGAACACAAATATTTTGGGTTCCCTGGAGTGGGATTCAAACCACTAGGGTTCTTCACTCAAGGGAGGCCTCTCTTGGCCAAAAGAACAGCATGTAGCCATGTCTCAGGATGTTGAGGACAAACAAATCATCTGTATGACAATAGACAATCCTGAGACAGTACAATCTGGCATACAAGAGTCAGGAATACCATAGCCTTTCCCGTCTTCTTGCCTTGAGCAGAAAGCTCGATCTGTCTACTCTTCCCAGGGGATCGCATCAAAGAGGGAGCACAAGCCAAGGGGCGAGTAGAGGCAGTCTGGGAAGTACCACAACTGGTGAGAGCATACTTTGTCACCAGCCAGGCTCTGAATGAGTGCTTCAACATAATCAAAGCGCGTCAGCAGAGCAGGAGTCGTGTCCATGGATGTGGAAGGTTCTTCTGCAGCTCTCATGGTTGCTGATGTGCTCAGCCCTTCAGATCATAAGTGGTGGATGCATCCATGTCACCACGCCTGGTACTGGGGTAGAAAGGACTTCAGTGAAAGTCACTGCAGCCTCAAACGCTGCCTCCACCTGCTTAGCCCATGAAAGGAGTCAGGGAGGGAAGATTATTGTGGACCATGTACAATTGTCCCAGGGTCCACCAACAAGATCTGGCCAGAGGGATCCTGCTAGATCTCTGGGAGACTAGTCCTAAGGGCCACAGCTGCCGCCAACTGAGAAATCTGCTGGAGGGGGGGGGTAAGAGAGAGTCTAAGTGCCAAGAGGAAACTGACTCAAGGCGGAAGTGGAGAGCTGCTTTGCTGACAGAGGTTGCTCAGACTTAGCTGCAGTGATGGTGGGAACATAGGAAGACAAAGTCCCTGCTGGAGATTTGCTCCCCTTGGTTTTCCAGACATCATGGACTTACCATCCGAGCACCCAGATCTGAGTGATCTGGCTGGCCAAAGTTCTGGAATACCCGGATGATAAAACCAGAAGGTCTCCAATCTCTGAAACTTGTTTCAGGGGCCACAGCCACCTCTGACTGAGAAATCTGCTGGCCGCAGGGGCCCCGAGAGTCCCAGTGCTAAGAGAGAGCTAACACAAGGCAGGAGCTGCAAGCCACTCTGCCAGCAGGGATTGCCTGCAGTGATTGTGGGAGCAGGGAAAGACAGAGTCTCCAACCGCAAAAGCCGACACTGCTGCTGGTGGAGCTAAAGGTGTCACTCAGTGCCGGGTGCCAAGTTATGGAATATGGAATGGAAACCCGAAGGTCTCCATTTTTGAAACTTTTTACAGGGGTCGCTGCCACCACTGACTCAGAAATCTGCTGGTGGGAGGGTCCCAAAGAGTCTAAGTGCCGAGAGAGACTTGGCCACAGTGATGGCAGGAGTGGAGGATGGCAGAGTCTCCAACCGCTAGGCTGACACTGCTAATGGGGTAGCAGAAGATGTCACCCAGGCCACCGCAGATGGCAATACAACTGGGGCAAAGGCCCACTAATGGTGGAAAGTGCCCCTACAAATACAGGTGTCTTCCTTTCATCTCCCACCATCTTGGCCCACAATCCAAGCCCTACAGCCGGGAGCTCAGAAGGTTTGCAGATGCACCAGTGTTTTTCCGAACCTCTGGGACTTACGATCTGAGTGCCCAGACCGGAGCACCTGGACTGGCCAAGGTGCCGGAGGCCTCTCTGACTTCTTGGATTTATGGTGTGAGTGCCTGGACCTGAGCACTTGGAGTGTGCAAGGTTCTGGAACACCGGAATCAAAACCTGAAGGTCTCTACTCATACGGACTGCAGCTGCCACTGACTAAGAAATCTGCTAGCAGGAGTGACACATCAAGGTACCAATGGTTCTCCATACCTCCTGGATATATGGTCTCAATGCTCAGACCTGAGTGCTTGGACTGGCTGAGATGCTGGAGGCCTCCGGTACTTTTTAGAATTATAGTCCCAGCACCTGGACCCTAGTGCTGGCTGAAGTTCCAGAAGACTCAAATGGAAACCTGAAGTTCTCCATTCTTGGAAACTCAGTGGTTTTCCAGACCTCTAATACTTACGATCTGAGCGTTTGGTTTGGCCAAGCTGCCGGAAGCTTCCCGTACTTCTTGGACTTATGGTCTGAGTGCCCAGACCAGAGCACTTGGACGGACCAAGGTTCTGGCATACCCAGATCAGAACCCAAAAGTTTCCACTCCGGACACACTAGTTTATGTGATTTCTGCTCCGAGGACTTGGACCTGAAGGACTGAAAATTCGACAGCTTCAGTCCATGTATGGCTGACTTTTTTTAAAGAAAACTCCAAAGAACAACTGCCAGGAAAACAGTACCTGGATTATACCAATAGCATCTGGGTCTAAGCAGATGTGTCCAAGACCAAGTCTCGGATTAGTGAGCAAGGGTTGCAGTTGCCACACAGGTAGTGTCGAATGTGTGAGCTCCCCATAAGGTGATCTCTTGCAAACTGACTTTTGACTATAGAACCAAGGAAGAAGACAAGTGTCATCTCCCAATCTAACACAAAACACATGTGTATTCAAAGAACACACGAGGTCAAGTTATGTGACAACCAAGCAATGATCATGATCCATGGTGCCATGAAGTGGCCATGCGAGTCCTGCTTTTGTCAATTTACCTGACAAGGGCAAAGAGAAGTGGTCTCTAAACCACAAGTGAGTATGGGAGTCCTACTTCTGTCAATTTACCTGACAAAGCCAAAAAGAATTGGTCTCTAAACTACAGCATGCTCACTGTTTCCCCTCCGTCTGTGATTTGACCTACAAAAATGCCATCTTAGAAAAGAAAAGAATCGAGCCAGCACGTACCAGTCCTGGATCCACTTTTCCCACTGGCATCCTTAAGGTCAAATTAAGTATTCTGTAAGTCCAGGGAGGCTGAGAAATAAATTCCGCACACCCTGCCAAGCAACAATTGCCTGGGAGGCACTGTCCTTCCCATGTCTGTGATGTGAATATCGAGATGCCATCATGAAAAGTTAGGTTTCAAGCCAAACGACCACTTCTACTCCCAATAATTGCAATGGTATCCGCACATCAGAAATCAGCTATCTAGGCATCTGAAGAGCTCTGGATCACTGAGAAAAGATTTTCCCTTGAAGTGAAAGCGCTAGACTGGCTGTCGTCTGGTTTGTCATATTTGTCCCAAAGGGGTTAATACACAGGGGTGTTTAATGGCGACGTGGGTCCAGTGGATTGCCGAAGGCGACGAATGTCTAACCGCGACATGGGACCAGTGAGCCGCCGAAGGCGACGAACCAGACTGGTAGGGTTAACAAAGTTCCACCCGCATCCTGCAGATGGCGCGGACCGGTGAAAATTTGCACCGGCTATAAACAGCCAATCAGAAAGCAGGTCACCATTTGACATGCAAAATTTGCATTTAATATCTAAACAAGACGGCATGGCCAACATGGCAGTAGCAGCTACACTCAAGGACAGTGTACACTTTATAGCTTAAAAACTTGGTCGGCCTGTGGTATCAGGAGTTCAACTGGAAATACTGGAGTACATAGGCAAAGGGCAGGATGTTTTTGCATCTTTGTCGACAGGTTCGGGCAAGTCTGGCGTACATGGCGGTACCATTCGTGCTGCAGTGGGCAAACCACGGTCATCTCACTCTCAGTCTCAGTCTCAGCGAGGATCCCTCAGCCTCATACATTGTAATCATTGTATCGCCTTTAGTAGCCATCATTAAAGAACAGGTAGCATTTTTAAAGGAAAAGGGAATGAAAGCAACCCATGTAGGAGATGAGGAATGTGATTTGGAGGGCCTAAAGAAGGGGAATTACAACTACGTGTTTGGCAGTCCTGAATCTTCCCTGTCTGCCAAGCACAGAAAGCAGATTTTCACAAACCCCATCTACAAGTCACGACTTGGTGCCATATTCATTGATGAAAGTCATTGTATCACTAGTGAAATGGTAATGTTTAACTGCGACATGGGATCAGTGAGTCGCCGAAGGCGACGAACCAGACCGGTGCAAATTTCCACCGGTCGGCGCCATCTGCAGGATGCGGGTGGAACTTTTTTAACCCTACCAGTCTGGTTCGTCGCCTTCGGCAACTCACTGGTCCCACGTCGCGGTTAAACATTCATCTCCTTCGGCGACTCACTGCACCCCACAACGCCGTTAAACACCCCTGTGTATTAACCCCTTTGGGACAAATATGACGAACCAGACGACAGCCAGTCTATGAAAGCGCATGAAGCACTAGAATATTGATGATGAGCAGATTCACAGAGCCCTCAACTTGAACGCGCAAACCAGTAATCGTGCCCAAAAGAGGAAGGATGAGAAGGGGAGCATACCCACCAGGCATCACTGTCAGTTCCACCAGAATTGAGAGATGGTGCCATAGCACCGTCAGGTTTTTCAGACCAAGTGAGTCAAACTCATCTCAATTTATGGGCGTTTGACCCAGACACAGAGGTTCAGGCTAATGGTGGTCGAGAGGTAACATTAGGTAACTAATACAGAGATACCAGTCCTGTATCTAACTTTGTATTTTTACCTGTACATTAATCTCTTGGAATGGTTATAACTCAAATAATTTTGACCAGATTTGTGTCAAACTTTATAGTGATGTCCCATTGATTAGTTTCAATGTATTTGTGCAAGTGGTCAGGCTCTAGTGATTTTTGAGCTCTTTTTATATGATTTTATTTTCTTTTTTGGGCAAATATGAAAACCTTTAAAGCATGATGACCAATTGCTTGGAAATTGCATAGGCACACTTCTGGGGATCCCTAGATGTTAATTTGTTCAAGAGGTTGCACTGCATTTTTTCTCTATTTTTTTTTTGTTTTTATGCATTTTTGTTTGTTTTTACAATTTTCGCCATCTTCAAAAAGCGTCGTTAAGATCATGCCAAAACTTGCAGAAAATCATCTTTATGGAAGGGTGAAAGAAACCTTTACATTAGGTGGCATTGCTGTGGAGACCCGATTTTTTGTGAATTTTTCCATATGGGTACTTATCGGTAAATGCGCACATTTGCATTGATTATTGTGTAAGCCAATGGGGCTTGCAATGGTAAGTAACCTTTTTGACTTCTACAAAACCGCTGACCGGATCTTCTACAAACTTGGTGGGGATATTTTTCAAGAGAAAAGGGGTCAGGATTTGGGGTCCTTACATCAATATTATGTTGACAAGAGCCTAATAGACTGCCACCCAAGGTAAACATCCTTCCCAGTGAAGTACCTTGGGTAGGTCTCAATAAAACTTTTTCAAATGGTCACACTTCATTGATTATTGATGGTAATGTTTTTTTTGTAATAAATATTGCATTTAATGTGTAGAATGAAACGTTTTGCTTTAAACTGTCGAGTTTGTGTGTGTGTGTGTGTGTATGTGTGCGTTTTGTTTTTTGTTTTTTGCACATCCACTGTCACTTTTACATTTGAATATTATATGCCTGCAAGACAGACCACGCTGTATGTTTTCTACACTAGTGAACTTGAATAGCAGCAACATGGAGCAATACAAACAATCAATAAATGCTTAAATAGTTGGTGCTAACAGTGATCATTGTTTCCTATGATCTTGCTGTGGTTTATCCATTTCTATGAATAGTCATCTTCAACACTTTCAAACTACAAAATCTGAGAGGTTATATGGTAAATCCCTACAAACTATCATGCAGACTTCATATGAACTTGTTCTGTTAAAGCCTTACAACAATCTGTATAAGGCAATATTATTGTACTCATACTTCCTTGATAAGCTTTCAAACATGCAACTGAACACACATTTCCATGTACAAAGTATTGTTTATTGCTCCTCTACATGTTTTATCTAAATAGAAACTACACAGCTGATCAGTTACCCCAGCCCCCCACCCCCGTGCGGCTGTTGTCAGACATTTAATCTAAAATGGATGAAACAGGCTGAAGATCCAGGTCATCCACAATGCAAAAAGATCGAAGATGCAGAAGCACCCACCCGAAAGAGCCATATATGTGATCATGCTGTTCCACAGGTAAGTGTTCTCTTCTCTTTGTTTCCATCCCACCTGCCCTTAGATTTCAATTGATAATAAATCTTACACAGTTATTTTTTTATGGCGGAGAGTGTTATACATGTGTTTCTGGATTCATGTAAGTCTGTTTTCTGAGTTATTTCCTGCTTGTAGTTTCTTTGGTTGTGTCTATACTTCCTGTTGATGGCCCAAAATAAATAAACATTACATGTATTAAATATCATGTTTTCAGTTGTTTTTCAGTCAGGTATGAGGAAGATGGAATTTACTAAATAACTACAACTCACATAGTTTTGTACCATACATACAACTCGCCAAATCTGTCTCTAATTTTTGTGTGGATGTGTGTACGTGCCAGGTGCATAAATAGATATGTCATTGAAATGAAACGAAAATTCATGTTGAGTGAAAAATTGAGATAAAGATACATAATTTTATGCTGCTAAGGTGTTTAAAAAAAAGTATAAATATCGAAATCAAGGACCATAAACTTTCCTTGCATATGTGCAAATCCAAATTGCTCCTTTGTGGATCAGAATTGAAACTGAAAAGAGTTCCTAATTTTACTATCACCCACATGCAGGTACTTTGACTACTGCATAATCGTCATGCCTCATGGTATAACGACATTTCAAAACCCTTGAAAAAAGTTATCAGTGTAAATGATTCAAAATGAAGCGTTAAAGTTAATGAAAGGCTGGGGTGCTATAGCCCATGTCTGGCCAAAAGAACAAGCTTTGGTGGGTTTAGCGCAGAGACGAAACGGAGCGAGGCTGGTCCATTTCCGTTTGTGCATCTATTTTTGAGCAGTCACCTTTATAGCTCAGCTCCTGAGTATGTACATCAGAGTTCGCAGGTGTGCGACTCAACGCAAAAAAAATGATGTTACTTGCGGACCTTGAGTTAAGTTGAAACTGCAGATAGTTTTTCTTGTGTCAATACAGGAATTTACTTCAGACGAGTTTTGAGCAGTTAACTGGGTGAATGAGGACGTTCCAGCGAGGACACGACACTACGTAGCCGTGGGGTGGATGTGATGGTCGCTATTTTTAATTTTTGAATTTGTGGGCCCCTGAGTTTTGAAAGTTTTTTTAGATAAAGTTAATTTGTGCATGTTGAGATTAGGGGAACCCATGCAAAGAGGACAATATGAAGTGTCAATAGGATCATCGTTATTCATGTCAGGAATTCTATTCAATGCTGGATTCACAGACGGTGAACAAGTTGTACTTGGTAACTTTGTCTTTTTGCGACAAAATTATGCCAGTGCCATGCAGTCACGATGCAACGTGAATTGGCCCACGATCGAGTGACGTTCGTGTAAAAATATGTGACAGGAGAACTGCCTTTTTTTCAACCAAAAATATTGGGGTCAAGCAGGGTGATGTTATGAGCCCTCCACTATTGAAATTCTCTATTTAATGATATTCCAGAAAAGTTTATAGTAAAAAAAAAACCACCCCAGTGTATTTATTTAGCTTCAACTGCATCTCTGTTTACAAAATGTAGGCTATGCAGGTAAGGTTTAGTTGCATATCATGTCATTATGTATTTATCATTGCACTCCATCATTTGACACTCGGGATAGGGAGATTTTTCTCAGTCAGGTATGTTGAAACAAATTCCGGCCAGACACCAGTGTACCTGTCTAAAATTACAGTATGGCATGACCGAATACGAATTCGAATTTTATTGATCACAACAATTTACAAAAGATGCACATGATCAAATCTTCACACTAAGACATTACACAAGAGAAAAGAACCAAGAACACAAAAACAAAACAAAAAAAACTTCAGATGTGCTACTCCCATGACCTGAAGATTCAAAACGTGCCTTTTATTTTTCGAGAATTCTTTTTACATAAATAATTTGAAATGGGGAACAACTTGTGCACCCAAGATCTACTGTTTTAGAGAAATTTTATGATTAAAAGGGAAATGTAATGACAAGACACAGTAAAATGTGTTGTTACTGTCATGGTAACACGATGTGCTACATTGCCGAACTGGACAGGAATCTTGGATGTGAAAGTACATAGTATGTCGTATAATTTTAATTTTGTTCATATCGTTATTAAAAGTTAGTTTGTAATAAACTACATATGCACGGAGTCCCATGGAGTGATCTGGCAATGTTTGCCAGGAAAAAGTCTCTGCAACAGTGACTGAATTTGTATCCCACTTGTCCAAATAGTGAACTATTCTCAATCCAGAGATCATACTAATGTCTAAATTTCATGATGGGCTTCCCTGTAAGTACTTTCATATCTGAAGTGTTTTATGTTGGTGAAATTATAATTATATCGGTTTATATATGTGTCTTATTATTTCTCATTATATGTACACACTTAGCCATTGTGTACGTGATGTTATTTCGATGTACGAGTTATATGTATTTTACTTTCTTCGTCCGTGGAGATTGAATAAACCGTTGTTATTATTATCATCATCATCATCATCATCATCATCATTATTATTACTGGTATATTGTAAAACATACAATATTTACTTATTGAACAATGTAACTATCAAGTACTGATGCACATTTCCTATGAGGACAATGACATGGTTCCTTGTGTAGAAAAACAATTTTTTACTGGTTTTCAGAATGATATGAGTGTTTAATACATGCATATTTGACTTTTTATTCTGACTACAACTTGCAAGTCGAGTGAATTTTGACAGCCTGGACAGTTGAGACCAACCATGAAAATTAGTCTCGTGAATGTCAACTATAACAATAAAGGGAACTAGGCCCGACTTTCTGTCCTTTTCTAAGTTTTGTCTCATCAGTATAGTATTCTGCTCCATATATGTGCAGTGCTCCCATGTTTTAGCTTGAAACATGTGGTTGAAAAACAGTAGTGGGGGGTCAATTGGTATAACAGTGTTTCCGTTAGGGCTTTTTCTAAGGGTCACCAAGAGTACAATTGAGGGGAAAAGGGCAGTTTTTCACTAATTCTACATGTATACAGTGGTCCCCCTCTAATGAGGCCTCCGTCAAGAGAGGTCACGCTCGGTACAAAGGCCACTTCTCCATGCCACAAAAGTGGTATTTCCACTGTAATCAGGTAATGTCCCATTCAAAACAGGCCATCCCTCTAATGTAGCCACTTTTTGGTTGCATTTTGGCTGGCCTTATTTGGGGGGGGGGGGATAACTGGATATTTCGGGTTTTGAAAGGGTAATAGGGGTAAATGGAAATACTGGTAAAACTTTCTTGCTCTGATACCAGAAATTTGTAACACAAATATATTGGTAGGTATGAAAAAAAAACTGGACAAGGACATCCTCCGTTCAGTTAGGAGTTTATTTGCCTGCTAAGCCAACTGTCTGGCTTTTTTTAATCTCGTAGCTAGCCCCAGTTCACTAGTCAAAGGCCCTGGGTCTGCTAAGCAGGAAAGTTGTACAGGAACATACCAAGAAAGTGCAACATATTGTTCAACGTGAATTTCAAGGTGAGATGTAGGATGGAGTGAATATGTATAACCTGAATTGATAATGCAGATTTAGTCTGCCTGTCATTTCACAAGTTGTGGAATGTACAGTGTACAATAAAAGCACACCCACCCAATTTCGGCTATTTCAGCACAATTCCACAAACAGGTACCAAAACCTTAGTTGACTGATAGTTTTTGTGATGCAAGAACAGGTAATTGGGCTGATTTTCCATTACGGGATCTGTAATACAAGTTTATTATTCACATTCCAAACAATTGCTTAAAGTTTCCTAACATTGACTGGTAAAATATAGTTGCTCAATATTGCTTTCTGTCGTGATTTTAAATATGGTTATGAAGATTTATTTTACCTATGATTTTTTTGTGTATGTCTGGTCTCTGAACCCACTTAGGTGATAAATCCTGCAGTGGCGTGTATAAACCATTAGTGAATCTGTGAATAAAAGTTGAGAGGGAATCGTGAGTGAGCAGGTGTGAATGTGCAAAAACAAGCCTTGGGTCAATCTGGGAATAAAAGTTGAGTACAAGTCTATAAAAACAAAACGAAGCATTGGGTCAATCTGGGAATAAAAGTCAGTAATACAGTGGATGAAAGACGTGCGATTCTGTGAAAACAAACCAAGCCATAACTGAGAAACGATATGAAGTAAAAATACTGAGAAACAATACTGTGAAAAAAATACTGAAAAACCAAAATACTTATACTTAACCATTTTTGAAGTTACTGAGTCTATATTGGTGAGTATCTAGTTGTAAGTACGGAGAACAAATATTGTTACCAATTGAAATAAAGTACTATTGAAATCAAAATCAGTAAGCAGCTGACAGTAAAATACTTCCATATTAAAAGAAGAAAAGTGACACTGAAATTCAGGAGGAATTGAGAGAAAAGGACCTTGAACCAGAAAAGTTTCAGTCAAAAAAAGTGTCTGAGCAAGAAAAGATAAGCAAAGCAAAATCAGAAACGAAACCAAGTAAATGCTGAGAAAATGAGCATTTAGTCAGAAACAAGTCCTTGCTCATCATGGCAAGTCATCCCAGATACTGCAAAACAAAAGGCAACGTACACAGTTGAAAATACCTTAGATACACAACAGGTAGACACTCTCCTGCGACTGGATGATGGGTATCAAATTTTACGTGGGTTGAGAAATTCGCCTTTTTTTTGAGAAAAGAAAGGAAGATCTGATTGCCATGATAAGACAGCTTTGACTTCCCACTTGGTTTTTGTCGCTGTCGGCAGCAGACACAAATTTGATAGACCCACTGAATATACTGGGAAAGTTGCTGCACAAGAAAGACTACAGTGATAAAGAGATTTGTGTATGGGTTGGGCAAAGCATACAGAGTTAGTAAGATCTGCCCCTGTGACTTGTGTGAGATTCCTTGATCATAGGGTGCAGCAGTTCATCAGTACTGTACTTCGAAGTCAACACAATCCAATTGGTAAGGTTACAGACTTTTGCTATTGCGTAGAATTCCAACAGAGAGGTTCACCGCATATTCATATGCTTGTATGGATTGAAAACTCGCCAGAGTACAATGTTCATACAGATGAAGATCTGGTAGAGGGTGTAGATAAGCCTGTCTCCTGCTCTCACCAAGAACAACCAGATCTTGAAGAACTGGTTCGACTACAGACCAACAAACATTAGAAAACTTGCAGGAAAAAGGGACAACCTGTGTGCAGATTTGGATTGCCGTTGCTTCCAATGTGAGATACAATGATTCTGATCCCTTTTGAAGATCCCAATGAGGCTGAAAATTACAGTGAAATGTATAAATAAATCAAATGCAAGTTGGACAAGATGTACGATGGATCAGAGTATGCAGAAATGACATTTTCAAACTTTCTCACTGATGTTCCAGAGATGTCTGAAGAAGAATATATAAAACCAATTCACTCATCACTCAAAGGACCCAAACCATTTCTGAAGAGAACACCATCGGAAATTCGCATTAATCCTTATATGAAGATGCTACTCAGTGCCTGGAAAGCAAACCATGACCTGCAGTTCATTCTTGATGCATATGCTGTGGCAACATATGTGGTAGATTACATAAATAAGAGCCAGAGGAATGAGTCGACCTATGGACCAAGCATTTAAAGAGGCAAAGCAAGGAAACAAGGACTTGCCTCAACAGGTACATCACATTGCAATCCGTTTCCTGAATTCTGTGGAGATTTCTGCACAAGTAGCCAGCTACATGACACTTCAGCTTCCTCTGACAAGAGCCTCATGAGAAGTTGTTTTTGTAAACACATCACATCCAGATGATAGAGCATTTTTGTTGAAAGGTAAAGAAAAGGGAGAAGTTGCCAATGCAGTCAACAGACATTTAGGCAGGAAATGTGATAAAATGGTATGCTGTTCATCCATGACAACTGGAGTCCTGGTGTCTAGCAGACAATGTATCGAAGCTGAACGTGGTTTTTCCCTCAAAAGGAAAAAGATCCTGATCCCTGTGAAGCAGTAGAGTTGGACGTTGTCGGATCAGAAGGGACTGAAGCTAATGAATAACTGAGTGAAGCCAGTAATGCCAGTTTGACTACAGAGAAAATAAACATTACCTTGTCATATGGCGTGACTTTCCCTGTAAGAAACAACCTACATGTTCTGAGGTATGTGAGATTCAGTGAGAAAGTTGATCCTAAAAATTCCAGCAGAGAAAGACTCATGTTGTTTCTACCATGGAGATATGAAGTGAAGTAAATCCTGACTGATTATGAAACATTTCTACAGCATTATGATGCTGTGAAGCGCATTGTTGAAGGAAAAAGAAAAGAATATGAGAAAAATGCTGATATTCTTGAGGAAGCAGCTGAAAGATTATAGGCTGGGGACTTACAAACAATTGATGATATGGCTCCAGGAACTGAAGCCACAGAGTCTGTAGATGCAGCGGACGGTGCACAACAAAGTAATGACTTTATATTTTCTACCCCCAGATATGCCACAAACACAGACAGACTATGACCTAGCAAATGATATCTTTGTGCAACATCAGGTGGTCACAAACAGCAAATATTGGCAAGACGTGTACCTGATGAAGAGTTCAGACAGATGATTTGATCTTTGAATACACTGCAAAGGGAATTTTTCAAACATGTCAGGAAGTGGATCAAAACGACAGATGACCTTTTGCATCTATTTCTGTCTGGTGGAGCCGGTGTTGGAAAGTCAGTTCTTTGTAAACTAACATATCAATGGTTACACAGAGACCTGTGCTCTACTGAAGGCCAGAATCCTGAAGATTGTAGAATTCTTGTTTGTGCTCCAACAGGGAAGGCAGCTTACAATGTTGAAGGATCCACCATCCATGATGTACTTCACATCACTCCAAACAGAGGATTTCAATATCGCAAACCATCCTCTGCTGTCTTGAATACCTTGTGATCCAAGTACATGCACTTAAAGGTTAGTATTCTAGATGAGGTGTCTATGGTTGGAAACCAGATGTTCAATTCTATAAACCTTAGACTACAAGATATCAAGGAGAACAATAAACCTCTTGGTGGCATACATGTAATATTGATTAGAGACTTGTACCAAATACAGCCAGTCATGGATCAGTAGATTTACATGGATCTGTCAAACAATTATGGTCTATTAGCTTCTAACCTGTGGGTGGACTTGTTCACTATGCATGAGCTCACTGAAATCATGAGGCAGAAAGATGATCAAGACTTTGCGGTAGTTCTTAATCGTCTGAGACAAGGTATCTACACTGATGCTGACATTTAAGTCTAAAAGAACAGGCTCTACAACTTGATGAAAAGCCATCTCTGTCTTCAGTGCCACATCTGTACCCAGTAAACAAACTTGTTAATGAACATAACATGCAGGTCTTTAAAACGTCCTCATGTGAAAAAAAATTGTAATATGTGCACAAGATGTTGTGGTTGGTGACTTTGCCTCAGAAGTAAAACAAAAATTAATTGGAAGAATTCCGGATGATACAAGTAGAACTGCTGGTTTGATGTGCAAACTCCCAGTAGGTGTAGTGTAGAGATATGAAACGACATGCAGCCTGAATACTGACGATGGTATAGTTAATGGAGCCACTTGTATCTTGAAAAAGACACATTAGATGATCCCAGAAAGCGTTCTACCAAGTATCTTGTGGGTTCAGTTTGGTCATTCCAGTGTTGGTGTAGAAACCAGGAGAAAGTACAACCCATACCAGCGAGAAGATATTGATGTGCAGTGGACGCCAGTTTTTGCGATTAACCACAACTTCAACACAGGTAGAAACCACGGCCCTATCATCAAAAAAACAGTTGCCATTAAGACCAGCATCAGCTTAAACACTTCACAAATCTCAAGGTGACACAATGAATGAGGTTGTCATTGACACGGAAAAGTCAAACATGAAGCATGGTAATTTGTTGTCTTGAGCTATGTGACCAAAAAATCAGGCCTGCACATAAAAAACCTGAATGAGAAAAATATAAAGCAGGACAGCACTGTTGTACAAGAAATGAAAAGACTGCAGACCAAAGCTGAGTTAAAACTGTGTTATACACCATTTTAGGCAACGGAAGCAAGTACCTTAATTTTTGTATTTCACAATGTTCGCTTGTTGCATCGTCATTTCAAGGAGGTTGCAGCAGACCCAAACTACATATCTGCACACATTGTTGCATTGACCGAATTGAGATTGGTCCGGAAAGATGATTCTCCAGATTATGTTCTGGACAGGTTCCACATATTAAGAAACGATCAAAAAGACTTAACTGGCTGCCAGCAGAGACTACTAGATTGCATAATTTTGTACATCAAAGATAATTTGTCACTTGTTAGTGCCACATCAGTTTCTACAAAGGAACTAGAGTATACCGTCATAAAATTCAAATATAGCAATGACATGGTTCATTTTATTGCACTGTACAGATCCCCAATATGCAGAAAAAAATGTTTGAAGACCATTGCCAGCACTTAAGAAGGCTACTCAACACTGACAATAAATGTTATACTTTGTGGTGATTTTAATTATGATGTGATGGCTGAACAAAACACATGCACAATGCATTACATACAGAAACTCTTTTTCTGTACTATGTTTTTCTGTACTATTTGACTGTTGCCAGTTCATCAAAGAACCAACGACTGACTATAAAACATTACTTGATGTGGTCTTTTCAAACAACTCCTTGTGTGCATCTATTATTGACTGCCTGGTCAGATCACAAGCTGATATCTGCTAATGTGTAGTTACAATAGTGCATCAATTATTTTTTGTTGGAAGAGGAATTCTGACAAGACGAAAGATGTTTGATAGAATTCTATCAAATAAATGTGAATCGACATCAGCATATATTGCCCTGGCCTGGTGTTTTAGGGACAGGAGCTCTTCAAGTGTACTGGCAGTGCACTTTGGGTAGGTGACCCTTCCTGGCCTGACCCTGACAAGTGTGACTTGGAGAAAGAGACTGTATGATGTGGATGGTTGCGTTTGAAGAATGACAGTGAGAGAAAGGCTTTAAAACCACCAGTTGCCTTTTATGGGTGACTGCCTGTCTCAAGTCAGGAGTGACATTTCTTTCTTCACATTGGTATTGGAAGAGAAATGTTGATGCTTTGGCAAGTCTGGAATCTCTTTGCTGTAATTGTTGAGTTTGGAACTTATGAATATGGATCATGTTTTTCTGTACCATTTGCTATACATAATATACATAAAAATGAATGTCAAACAACCCAATTATATTCAATTGTTTGAAAATATATTTTAACAATGTCACAATCAACTTGCATACATAATGATGATACAAAATCAAAGGATGAATTTCCAATTCTGATTAACAGTACATGAAATGGTGCACTGTAGTTATTATTTGCTGAACATTGATGCTGTATATAAATATATATAGATGTATTGTGTTGTAGTATTTCTGAATTGTAAACCATTTACAACTGTTTACACGGTTCTACATCAAATATTTCATTTAAAATTGCAGGTATATATTTCCTACGACTAAGTGCTTACAGTATGGAAAACTGTACATTTTAAATTTTTTACCAAGTTGGCTTGACTGAAACAATGTAATTATTCCGTAACATTTAATTTCATTGGAATTTTAAACTTTGCTGTAACTACTGTGGACATTTTACTCTACATGTATATTGAAATTCTCATACTTGAAATCCTACACTTCAGCCATAACTTGATTTAGTTAATTTTATATTTTGTGTAAATTTGTATATTATATTTCACCATCTCTGAGGGTAAACCATTTACAATTGTTTACACCATTATACATCAGGTCTTTCTTTCATAATGAAGTGTATATATATTTCAGGAAAAGAAGTTTTTACAATCAGAAAATTGGACATTTTAAATTTGTGACCAAATTGAATTCAGTATATATAAGTCAGCATGTACTCCATGATTTCTTATTGAAATGTTCAATTTAAATTTCAACTTCAAAAATAACGTCGCTCTGAGCACTGTATATATATTTTGTATTCATATTCTGCTATTACAAAATATTGTTATTCATAGTTTGATATTTTTATTGAATATTTGCTTGTGAGATTTTGATACCTATACAAGCTGGTTGCATTTACATGCACAAACCAGATAGTTCATCTGTGATTGACAACCTTTTTTGGTCCATTTTTGTGTACAGCATATTTGCATAGTATTTTTCCATCATTTAGATCTTCGAAAACTGCCAAACATATTTAGGGGATACTGTATTATACGGGCACAGTGAAAATGTGGCCACACGCATAGTATAATATTATCAATGCATTATAAAACATACTTAAGAGACCGGTCCAAGTTTGTGGCCACAAGTCTGGCCACAAATGTGGCCACTGTGGCCACATTTAAAAAATATAAAAACAATGTGCCATCACTGTACTTTAACGAAATTTCTGGAAGAATCTGGGGGTGTTCCCAGGGTGCTATCTTACGATTTATTCCGTATTGAGGCCCGTGTTGACATATTGGCGGTATCCACAAATAAATTTCCCGAAACTATCCGCCATATATATTCCCGTTTAAACTCATTACCTTCCCTTAAGCGGTAAGGGACCACATATCACTTTGCCAACATTGGCGTCGCGGGCACCATGTTTCCTTCTCCGCCGACATGCTCAATGGGACTCTTTACCGCGTATGCATATATCAGATAACAGGGAGCACCTTGTTAGCTTATATATATAAACAAAGTGATCGAGTATTTAATGCCAGATGGAATAAATGATAACAAGTATAAAGTTAGTATTAAATTGATATGCTTTATTACGATACATCGACGCTGTTCGCTTTCACAAGATCAGATTTGATGCATGCGGGCCGTTTTAATAAGGGAAGGTAACGGGAGCCGGTAACGGAATAAATTGAACAAATAGGGGGAAGAGATACAGGAAATTTCCACAGGGTGCTGAAGGGGAATTAAGGGCGACAACACGGCGGTTGTTGGGGGCGAAACACTGGGCATATACAGCAAGCATGAACATAGCCAGAGGGGCTAGATTCTTTGGGAAACTCCGTTACAGTACAGTACTGGGGCATTATGTTCATATTTTTAAAATGTGGAGACAGTGGCCACATATGTGGCCACAAACTCGGACCGGTCTTTTTAGTATGTTTGATAATGTATTGAAAATATTGTACTATGCGTGTGGCCACATTTTTACTGTGCTAGTATACTGAGCCCGTATAATACAGTATCCCCCATATTGACAAAGATGGATGATGTTTTTATACAATTTACCAAATGTCAAAAAGTTATATTGATGTAATTTCACAAAAGTTATTCTAGACGAATTACCAGTCCTTTAGTTCATGCCCAACATCACTTTTCATCAAACAAAAGATCTACAAAAGGTGCATGATCTCTGAACCAGGACTTCCTGCATATAAACCACACAGGTGCAAATTGATGAAATTCAATTTTCAACCCCCAAAACTTTAAACAATGTACATATTGACCTTTTGCTATGAAATAGTGTGTGTTCTCTATTTTATATTTTCGTTAGTGCCTTTAGACCATTTTAATACATTTCAGATGGTGGTGCATGTTTCTGTCCTGACAAAAGAACTATCTTCCAGATGATACTGGCAGCTGAGAATTTGGAAGGTAGACAGATGTGGTGACCAAACAACTGGATTGTGGTGTCCTTGGTTTACAGAACCCCAGGATGAAGGGTTCTCTTCAGTGAAGGATATATGCTGTGGGTGGAACCACACTTGTGTGCCTTCCTCAACTTGAGTCAGGAAACCCATTATTATGGCACCCATGTAAATAAACCTGTTTTTTTTTATTTGTCTTCCAATATCCCAACTAGACTTCTACAGTTTCTATAAACCTGTTGTCCCGGACAAGTGGATATCTGAGTCGAACAAGTGACTTGAACACCACTTGTCCAGTGGACAATCAAATTTTCGATTGGAAATAATAATTTTTTAAAGCCCAATTACCTGGAATACTGACTAGACCAGTGGGAAACGGGAACAAATTAGCTGGTGTAGCATGGGGCTGGGCTGAAGGTGCAGCCTGGGGATGCACTGAAGGTGTCAACAAATATTGGCAAGCTGTGATTCTTTTCAAATAAATATTTGTAGCTTATAAAACTATTTCCAGAAATATTTGAATATGGGACGTTCAGTTATTTAGTATTAATTGAGACAACCCTTCCTCCTCCCCTCTCCGGTGATTTTTTGTAATGCAGGATCTGTGTTAGAGGGACAAGTGAATTTTGAGAGGGACAAATGAAAATTCAGATTAACTTGTCCTATGGACGAGTGATTCTGGAGAAATTGTAGAAGCCTGCGTTAATATTTCACTTTAGTTAACCTAAAAATCAAATATATGTATATTTCTCAGAAATTTGATTTTATGTCTTCTCTGTGGACTTCATAGTACTCAGTATGTACATACATAAATTTGTGCCGCAGAATTTTGAGATCTGCCAATAAAATTGATTTCAGAAAGTTGTAATATTTTGTCTCTGGACTTTACAGAAATGTATGTCTGTAGATATGTGCATGAAAATCAGAGATCTTCAAATCAAAGTGGCTTTCGTGTGTTCCTCAAATAGATAATTGTACATTAAAAACTTTGAATTTGTCACCCTTGCTAGAAAACTAACACACTTGTTGAGGTAGGTAATGTAAAATTCAATTTTCAACATCCACAAATTTTAACAATTATGTACACATTGACCCTTTGCTGTGGTACCTTGTCTCTACACTGTCCATTTACTATTGTCATTATTCACTTGTCATCATTTCCAGATGTCCATGGTGCTTGTGGCTGTGGCTACGAAAGAACTAGCTACCAGGTGATATTGCCAACTGAGAACATGGAAGATAGACAAAATTAATGTTGTGACAAAACAGCTGGACCATGGATACGACCACTGTTTGGTATTAAACAACCCCAAGATTAGGGATTCTCTTCAAATCACACCATCATGGCACTCGTGTAAGTTCACAAACACATTCTCTTGTTTGTCACCCAAATACCCCAGCTTCTCTTATCTCATTTTAGTTTACTTGAACAGAAAAATGGACACTGTATGCATGTATCTCAGAAAACTTGTTTTCATACGTCGTCACGCCTGTTCAGTTTGTGCTCTATTACTCTGAAACATTTTACTCAAACCCATACATGGTTGAAAATGAGCCATATATACTTTAACCAATATGTACGCACTATTGTCAGTGTTCCAGTGAACATTTGAACACACACACACACACACACACATTTATTTATATATATATATATATATATATATATATATATATATATATATATATATATATATATATATATATATATATATATATATATATATATATGACAAGAAGAATGAAAAAGAGAAAATGAATTTACATTGTCTATAGACAAAGCTGCAGAAGGCTCAACTGCTTGTTTTTGGTCCATGCAAAAAAGAAGAAAAAAGAGAGACGCCCAAAAGTGCTCCTCCAATCCTGATTGGGACCATCTCAATCGTTTATTATTTTCTAAAACATTGTACTAATTTCTATCCCATAGGGGTTAGTGCTGATGCAAGTACTGTTGTGTTCATACCTCGTCCATTCATGTACCCTTGCGGGTTCTATAACTTTTTAACAAGTTCTGCTACCTCAATGAAATGGTCTAGTGGAAACCTCTAATTGTGTGCTTACATGAGGTTAAGATCCAGTGATGTTGACCAAATTTTCAAGGTCAACAGGGGTTATAATGTTGCTAACAAAGAGGACTGGGAAGGCCTGTTTTTACTGTTCTGTTTAAAATTTGTTCCTCGCTGGCAAAGCCACCTGTTACAGAGCAGGCATACCTTGATAAAGATTTTACACTCCACCCCGAGAAAAAATATCAATACCTTTCTCCAGTCACACTCTTAAAGTCTTTAAACATCAAAAGCAAGAGCGATCACTTTTGACATTATTTTCACCTCAAATTCTGTTCTGGTCCACAGTCAGTTCATAACCTTGGTCATGCTCAGTCAAAAATTTGTTCTCCTGGACTCTCCAACAGCACC